>CM060903.1:594579437-597079437 GCA_030737815.1 Allium fistulosum
GTAAGTTGAACTGAAAAATATGTCATATTGATATGATAACAATGATGTGAGAAAGTACACGAGGATAACACACAATATGTTTTTATATGTAAATGGGTCATGGTAAATTTAGTAGAATGGCGATATTAAACATATATTCAATGTATGGACTAAGGATATATATTAGGACTGTTGATGAAAAAGAAATTCTACTTAATAGTTTTGATCCTTGTTATCATGTAACAGTTATTTTATGATTTTGAATTTTGCCACTGGATCATATATTCACCGTACCTTGATATTATCAAGGCTTTATGGCTCGATGATAAGATATGAAATTCCTGAGTTTGATTAATATCAAAATTGGAAAAATTCTAAAATCTTATCCTTATCAATTATTTGATGTACGTTTCCAATGCATTGTTTGCCCAAATTGCATACGACATACGCTTCCCTAATAGCTGTTCTATTTCATGTAATCAATAAGGTTCATAATGATTAGCGTAAACAAATTATTATTTGTTAGCTTGAACATAATATCAGTTAGTCATTCGCTGTGCAGCCTAAGTACCATCAGATTTCTTCTCTTGATCATTAACTCATTCAAAGTTTGTGATCTATAATTAGCATGGGCATCTAAATTTATTTCTTTTGTCATGTTTGAACTTCTGATAAGCAGATTTTAAATATCATATATTAGCACCTTGTGAAGTTTGTTACTTTATTCTGATTGTTACGTACTTATACCGAGGTGAAGACAATAATGAAAATTGAAAATAACTTAGTATCCTATCTTGCACATTAAATATCTGAACTTCATAGTAGCTGAAGCGATTAAAATTTTGGTTTAGTTCAATTGTTTGTGCCCTGTCATATATAACACTACATAGTAAACTATGAAAGTTACAATAATGCACAAAGATAATGGTCAACCAAGTTAACGGGTTGAAAGGTTAGACTTATATTCAAATTCCAATTGAAATATCAATGGTTTATTTTTATTGTTTGTTATTTATATTTATATTATAAAAATATATGTTAAAACCTCTGACTGTAAGTAGACTGTTACTTCAGATCTTTTTTACTTTTAATTTAGGGTATTTTTTGTTATCATTGGGGAATAAATATTGTTTGATACCTATTTATATTGTAAAAATAGGTCGAAACCTTTGACTGTGAATAGGCTGAGCTTTTTTGCTTCTAAATTTAGGGTGTTTTTTCTTATCATAGGGGAATCTTTTGGGATACTGGTCGTTAATTTTTTTACATAACACACACACACATCCCTGGCTAAAACATTTTCCCAAAGTACAATAGTTGGGTGCAACTCATTTATGCGAAGCAAAAAATGATAGCAGCATTATATATCAATATGCAATTATACTCGTTAAAACTTAAATGTGAAAGTTGATATTATGCTCATAATGCAACTTACATAGTTGAACATGGTAGGTGTTTTGCATATTTGGTTGTGAATAACTGTGTAACGTCTAGTTTCAAACAGATCAATTTATACTGTTAACTTGTCTAACAATATGTTATCATGCTTTCTCTGCTGTTAGCCATGTGAACTTTTAAAGAATGACCAAACTGATTTCGTTTCAGAGACCCACACCCAAATCAGCAAGATTAGATGTTGTTACGATAATACGTGTGTTGATATGAATATGAATAATTTATTCTTTAATGTGGGCATTGTGTGCATGCAGGGGATTTCTTACATCAGGACATTGTATACTTTCACCAATGAAACACTAGCGAAGTATTCTTATGCTACATCACTTCAAGCTACATTGAGATATGGAACCTTGATAAGCCTTGTTCAAGGTCTTGGACTTGGTTTCGCGTATGGACTCGCTATATGTTCTTGTGCTCTACAACTTTGGGTTGGAAGGATTCTGATTTTACATGAGAAGGCCAATGATGGTGAAATAATAACGGCACTGTTTGCTGTGATTTTAAGCGGACTATAAGGATCTCTGATACCAACAAACTTTAAAATTTGAAAGATTGATTTATTTTAAAGAAACGTTCTATTTTTGACCTAGTAGCAGCAATATATGTTCTGCTAGATACTTTTTTTTGCAGTACTCTTCCATATATGGTTTATCTGCATCTTTCCTTATTTATGAGGTGAGATCAGAGGAAAAAGACCACATGCGAAAATTACGATGATTTGAAGTCCACACTGATTTCCTGTTTTCACACTTATTAATGTATTTATCGTTTTATATTAAAACAAGGCGACAGATTTGAACCTCTGACACTAGAGTTGCGTTATGTCAGTAGAGATAGTTCAATGTAAGAGTGTAATAAATGCGAGCCCACCGAAAAGGCTTAGGATAACGGGTGGTGATAATGAAATTAAAGATTCATTTATGATCATCATTTTTTTTGTGTCATGGTAATTTACTAGAGTCAAATTGCTATCAATTAACTGCTAACTACGTGAAGCAATCTTGTGTGAGACAGGTGAAGTTCTTTTAGATGGAGAGAATATAAAGAGCTTGAAATTGGAATGGTTAAGAAGTCAAAGTGGACTTGTGACCCAAGAGCCAGCATTGTTAAGTTTGAGCATCAGAGACAATATTGCATATGGAAGACCGGCTACTCTAGATCAGATTGAAGAAGCCGCAAAAACAGCACATGCACACTTTTATTGGTTCATTAGCAAAAGGATACGACACCCAGGTATATTTTGCGACCTACCTTTTTTGGGTACTTAAACCAACTTTTATGAATGTTTTGTTAATTTCATAATATTTTATGGTGGTTTGTAAATTACCGATATATGTAATGAACTTCAACATGTTCCAAATATGTATAACTGATAATTCAATGCAGCAAGCTCTTTCTTAGTGAAGTTTCTTTATCTCATCATCTTAATCAATATATACATATATACATATATACATATACGTATACACACACACACTCACACGTACACACACATACATACATACACACATATATACATATATATGCGTGCGCGTGCATGTTAACTTTGCTGGAGAAAAAGCTGAAAACTTTGAAAATTTCCAGTATTTTTTAGGTTCATCCTTCTATCCAGTCCCTTTACGATTCTCTCTTAGTAATTTCCAGTTATACTAAGGCGTTCACTGCTGCGGTGGATGATCCGAAAGGTACAAAATTTCCAGTTATACTAATTTCCAGTTATACTAAGGCGTTCTCTTAGTAATTGTGTATATGTTATGTACAAAATTCTTGAAACTAAAAATGACAACTAAATCGTTAAGAGCAATACAAATACAAACCCATCACACTCAGAAACTTTAGAGGAGACATTCTTTCTAATACTTCATGCGTTGAAAAGGAATTTCACTTCAAAATTTTAAAAGAAGATTAGCCTGTGAGTATTTGTTAGAAATTTCGGCAATAATTTAAATCTGTTTATAGCAAATGAAGCCATCCTGCGGTTTCAGAAATGTTAACACACTGGTGCATTCAATGATTTTGCTGAAAGAGGAGGAAGCAAGAAGAAGAAAGTTAATATTTCATTCCTGCTTTCAATACATTTTAGCCTGTCGTATATAAACAGTGCATACAACAGTCTATGTACAAGATTTAGTCAGGTGGCAATTCAATAAAAGCAAAACAGAACTGCAAAATAAACTTGCACGCTATTTATTCATTTGTAGGACAATTTTTTTGCTTTTGTCCCAACGTTGTTGAAAATTTTGGATTCTGATTATTTTGTTGCTTTTGTAAGCAAATCAAAACGAGTGCAGTTGGATTTTTTTTCCCGTGCACTGCATTACAGAGAAATAGCCAGCTACCCCTTAACATTGATTAATAAAGTTTATGTTTTAAACAATGTTGTTTAGTACTTAAACATTTCTACATTTGTGACTAACATACACACGTATCTGCTTCTTTTTGACAGGTGTTGTATGATGCTTTTCAGGTTGCTACATGATGTCGCACTCTTTCTCCTTCAAGTCGGTCATTTTGTGTATGTATCATTTTGGTTAGCTACATGATGTCGCACTCTTGTTTTTAGTATGAATCATTTTGATTAGCTACAATTGTATGTATTGTTATTTTTTGTTACAAATATTTATGTTTAATACTTCGTGTATGAAATATTATGGATATATATATATATATATATATATATATATTATGGTTTGGCTTATGACTCTATTTGATTACGTACATTAGAATGTCATAAGTGTGGTTTTTTGAATTGTTATAATATATTAGTTGAAATAAGCTTGTTAGAATTGAAAATTGTAAGCTTGAATTTATATGGCAATAAAAAAATGCAATGGAAATTTTTTTATAGCGTTTTAACTATGCTATGAAAAAAGAAATTGTTACAGCTTTTAAATGTTTTATAGCGTTTTAACTAGGCTGTGAAAAGAAAATTTTTATAATTTTTATAGCGTTTCCATGCGTCATAAAATATTTCCTATAGCAAGCTTCAAACGCTATAGAAAAGTAGTTGTATTGATACGCCATGTCTAAGATGGCAACAAAAACGCTGTTAAAAGTCCATTTTCCATTGCAATTTTGAAATGCTAGTATATCTCTCAGACTTATTACAACATGTTGATATATGGCGTTTATAGAAACGCTGTAGAAAGATTTTATAGCAGTTTTTAAACGGCATAAAAAGGCCTTTTTGTTGTAGTGAGGGAAACTAGAATACGAATTGGCAACTGCCTAGAAGGGGAAATTTCTATAAGAGCTTTGGCAAAACAGAGTAACATCCTACACTCAGTCAAGATATCAAAACAAATCAGCTGCCTTATATGATTTGTAATCCAATTCATCCCCTCAAGCGACTGAAAAGCTGAAGGGATATTAGAAAAATGCGCTCGGACAGGGATTGATAAAACTTTCTCATGGACGAGGTCAATAGATGGGTTCCATTAGGTTATAATAAACACTTTACCTTCAATAATAGTAGGGCTTGATTCTAAAATACGGGAAATATCCTTAGGGTTGGAAAATTCAAAAAAATACATTGAATTATTGCACCCGATCTTAACAGAACTGTGCAAACGCCACAACTTAAGGAAATGTTTTTTCACAATAGAAGGATGAAGGGCCTCATGTAAAAAGAAACCTACCAAATAGTCTTTTCAAATTCTATATCGGCTTCAATTATTTCCTAAGGGAGGGGGAACAGGACTTGTAACACCTCGTAACTTGGTGTTAGTCATTTAATTAGTTAGTTAGTTAATTTAGCTCCAAAATGGAATTTGTGCAAATGATGGAATTTGAGCACAAAACTTGCACCATTGCATTCATAGAGAAATTTTGAGCAACTTTCATATTTGGAGTTATGTGATCGAAGCCCAAACGAAGAAGCTATGGGTGAAAAACGAATTTGGAACGGAAATAATTCATTTAAAAAATTAATGTTTTTTATTAATTGAATATGGTCCACAGGTCTACCCGCTTAGTGTAGCCCCGGTCGATCGCCATGAGTGGGCAGTCGACTGCTCTTAAGGCGCGGCTAGGGTTTTCCCTAGCCCAATGGCCCGGATTTAATATACTTTGATCTAATTTTACTGGTTGATTCTACCGCTTATAAATACTGGCCTAACCATTCCTTCTCTTCTCATATTTTTCTGAATAGAGCAATGAAGGTCTTCCATTTCTTCTTCTCCACTTTCTTTCTAAATTATAAAAATAAAATATTTATATCTCTATTCATACAAATCAGAGAAGAATGGAAATCAAACAAAAAGGAGAAGAGAAGAGAATCAAATATATGCATATTTGAGATAATTTATATATATTTGTATATTTTTATCTATTTTCTCTCCGAATCCTAAATCTCTTCTCGGATTTGTTATTCTAATATACGTGTAACGACCCGATATTTTGGACCATTCGCGTCCATTATAAGTGTATAGGTAGACACTCATGCCGGAGTTGAATTGCTCAAAATACCGCGTTGTTAATTTAAATTTGGCAAAACTGAACATATACAGTAAATAGATATAATCACAGATCACATGACACAGAGTAATAAATGCAGCGGAAATAAAAGAGATAGTAGTTCATGAAGCTACTATATGAATATATAAAATATATCAGAGTTTACAACAGAAGAGTAATACGATACATCAGATACAAATCAGAATACATCACTGGAATCATCGAATACTGGAAACAGAATAGATGGCTGGATCTTCAAGCAAAGCTCCAACTTCAAAGGTGAGTCTCGAATACTGGTACACTCAGTCTGACCCGAGCGTAAAGCAAAAACACAAGACACTCGAGTCAAGATTAACATTCTTATATTAATAAATCCAACTCAAGTGAAATAGCAATTGAAATACAAGTAACTCAAAGGATGTTTGGAATAACCATCCTTTAAGGATCCGTTAAACTATCTACTATGTAGTAGTGTACGATAAGTAGATAATGTCTATTAGTAATAATAAGATATCAAAATAGCGTTAAGTCATGGCCCATTCCACCCTTGACACATTTTTATTCCCAAAAGCATATACAAGACCGTAGTTTCCCCAAAACCGGAAGTCACCAGAGGGCAATCCATATACTAAAGGTACAAAACAAAGTCGTAGTTGTCGCGAATAGGATAATCAGTATGACAAGGTACATGAGGCGATACTAACTAGGATACTAGTAGTTGCCTGATCCGGACTGATGTTGGGCATAGCAGCTACTACCCCAACACCGCGAAACAACACTCCCATAATCGAGGGGTGCACCCAAATCGAATCACAAAAGTAATAGATATGGTATCGAAGAAGTGTGTCCGCTAGAGATGGCGATCCTCAATGGCCCGGCGCGGCTCCTGTTTTAGTCATGTCAGGGGTCATCCAAAATCGTTCTCTTTCTTCAGTCAACGCGTTCATCAAAACCATCCACTTCGTTCTGGATCAACACTCCACGTACAGTTATTAAAGTGGTTTCGGTTCAGATAGAGAGTATATCCATTACCGATCCCGGTCTCTTTAATAACTTTCGTAATTATTACACCGATTGGTCGTTTATATATTTCAAAAACCAAATCAATTTCAATTTCAAATAGAATTCGTAAATCAACATTTCATTTGTCTTTCTAAAACAATTTCCAAATTTTCGTTTCAAAACTTCCAATTTTCCATTTCAAAATCTTATAATTCAATTTCAATTTCTATTTAAAACAATTCAAATATTGATTCAAGTTCGAATATAAGTTTCATTCCAAAACATATAAATTACTTTAATTTAACATTCAAATCAATTTAAACTCATTTATCGATTTCATTCAATATTCGTTAAGTTACTTTATCATTCAAAACAATTTCTATTAAATTTCCAAATCATAAGATCAATTTCTTAAGTTCAACTTCATTAAATCAAAACTTACAATTTTGAATTAAATTAAATTCGTCAAATCAAATTCTTTACATTTCAAGTCTTACATTAATTCCAAAATATCACATTTCATTTCTTGTTAAAGAAAATTCAATTTCAATTATTTATTTACTTACTTAAATAATTTTCCAAAACTTAATTAATAAAGAAAACTCAATTTCAATTATTTACGAAGTAAAATTCACTTATTCAAAAATTTAATTTCTCTTATTAAAGAATCCAAATCAATTTAATCATTAAATAATTCAATCTTATTTAATTATTAAATAATTCAAAACTTAATTATTAAATAATTTCAAAGTTTAATAATTTCAACTTAATTATAATTTCAACTTAATTATTAAATCATTTCAACTTAATTCAATCATTCCTCAAATTAAACAACATTCTTTCATTAATTACATTGTTAAATCTTTTTGTTCAGATTATCAAATATTAACATTTTCCTTTCATTAAAAAATTCAAATTTCAACTTCATTTCAAAACCATATTCTTTGTTCAAGTAAAATCTTCATTTTATTTTTAAATCAAATTATTGACCAATCGGATTTTATTTAGTTTTCTATCCTAGGTCAAAGTTCAATTTTGGTATTTATCATTTCAACCCGATTCCAATTCAATTCAAAATCAAAGCATAACAAAGGGAACTTGCAGTGTGATAACTGGGATGGTGTCAAAGTAAATAAACAAGCAATAACAACAATCAATAACAATCCAATAATCAATTCAAATAATCCCGAAATAACCGTATTAACTCGCATTGTTATTTGTACGAATTAATATAATTATTTCTAGAATCTACACTATCATTTCATGTAGATTAAAGATTATTCATTACGGTTTTTCACTTGTCATCTATTTACAATTTCATACATCATCAATTTAACAACATACATTCAGTGGTTCAAAATGTAATTAAACAAATCCTACGTGTCAATAGATTCAACAGTTAAAGGGGTCATATTATACAAATGTCAGTTAATCAAATTTAACATTTAATTATCCTATATCAAGTTCAATTTCATACTATTTATCATTTTAACATTTATAATTTAACGTCCAATATAAATATCAACAATCAATCAATTATCAGCCAAACTGTATTATCATCGCATAAATAACTAACAGATAATGGTGTCAGATGTCACAGGTGAACTGATACAGGTAATAACATATATAACAGTGTCATTAACTAATAGCAGCATATTTCAATTGTCGTTTCAATTGAAATCAAATCTAATAAATAAAAGAACGTTAATCGTGAGTGAGTGCTCACCTTTCGAGGTACAGAAGATGACACAGGTACGCACACTGATACAGACACTGAAATTTGAATGACGAATTAACGCAAAGCAAAATCGGCACGAATTCAAGGATCAAAGCTGACAATAAGAATAGACAAATCCAATCAGAACCGGATCGATGAAAATAATCGGAATCATTTTGATAGAACAGAAATTATATATGTAATTATTTCTAGGAAATCGATACTTAAGTTAAAACAAGTATAAAATAACATATATACAATTAGAAATCATTATTTTACATTAATTGCATACATCAAATCAACCCTCTACCAAATAAGATCCATATATCATTTGTTTAGTACGCATATATATAAAAGAGAACTTATAAATAGCACCGCCACATCATGTGCTGTCAAAAATGAATACATTTTCAAACTACACGAATTATTCTTAAAATAACAAACTAATAACTTATAAGTAATATATACATATAGCCCACAAAACAGAACGTATTTACATATATATAACTTATACTTCTCTGTGAAATAACGAAATCCAAACATATTACCTACAGATACTAACTTTGACATATAACATAGATTTCCTTTTAGTAATACAAACATAGCCCAACTTTAATTAAACAAACAAACAAACATTACTTGTATTATAACTGCAAACGAAACCCGAATGTATACATATCAAAGTATATATAAGATTTACATACATAGCATTATTTTTGGAAACAATTTATAAAGTTATTACGAAACAAAAGCAAAACAATATAAAACGAAAATAATAACAACAGTTATAAATGAAAATATATTATAACCAAAGTATTAACAGAACTGTTAAATAACTATCTATATAACTATATAGTGACTAGAAATTAGAATCTCAATATACAAATTATAGTTTCTTCTTACAACAACATATATATATGCTTCAATACAATATCAATAACTATATATAACATATACATATATAAATAGTAGGTCTAAAATGAAAACATATATCTCAGATCCAACAAACTTAGTTTACTACAATATATTATATATCTAGTACCTTATAACAACAAGCACTAAGGGTGACAAGGATGGCTGAGAAGAACAGCGGGATGAGATGCCGAACTGAGGTGAAGAACAGCGGGGATGGTTATTTTGATGGAAGTGATAGTGTCGGCGAGTGGCGATTGTGAGGGGATTGCGGTGGGCGAGGTGAATGAGGGGCGGAGCTTGGCCGTAGTGGGTTTGCAGTGGGATGTCGTGGGCAAGGGAGGAGGGTCGGCGGTTGGGGAAGAGCAGGGGAAAGGATGGGTTCAGTTTGAACAGCGGAGAGGGAGGTGGAAGGCTCGGGTGATGAGACGAGGCGCTGTTGTGTTCGGCGGCACAAGAGGTGGGCTCGTCGTTCGGTGCATTCGGGGTTGGCCGGGCTTGGTGGGAAAGATGACAGGCGGTGAAGGAAAAGGTTGGCGTGGGCCGGGACGCGGACGCGGAGGGTAGTGGTAGTGCTTCGGGTTGCTCGCGAGAGAAGGTGGGCCAGAGGCGGGTCTGGTTGGTGGGTTCGGTTGGAGAAGGAGAGGCTTGAGTGGAGGGCGGAGCAAAGAGAAGAGGAAAGGCATAGGGGTTGAAAACGAAAATGGGAACAAAGTTCTCTGGAGGCAAAAGAAAAATTATGTATGATATTCAATTTTATAAAATGAGGATGGAAGAAATGAGGTAGAGAACGAAAGGCAGAGAGCAAAAGTAGATCAACCAACAGAACATAAACAATTTGAACGCTTGCAAATGAACAGACACGTGAATCCAATTAATGGGCGTGTCCTTTGATATCTGAATAAGTGGATGACAGCTTGTTGCACGATGGAAACTGAATAGACAAAGGAGATAAAAGGACCCAGAGGAGAAAGGACACAAAACAACGGATACCGATACGGTAGGCGTTACGCAAAGTGCAACGTGCAATGGAACTCCGAATTTGACAATCGAATATACCGTAGAGATCGGCACGACGAGACGATCAAAACGGTATATAGAAATCAGTGGTACGATCATCCGATAAAAATCGATATCGGTACCAGAATACTGCTATTTTGCAGAAAATAAGAACGACGGAGCCAAAGATGTCCGAATTTGGAAAAACGACAAACTGAAATCTTGCTCAGAAGATGGTTTAGAATTTTTATATGTAAAAATATTTTGGTTTTGAAAACGTTTTATTTTCAACGCTTTTAACTGATTAAATTGAAGTGAATTTACGTGCGAAATAAACTTTCATATTTTCGGACGAAAATTTACCGGTCCCTATGTTTAACTAGACGTATTCCAAATATTAAATTTTATTTCAAAATTTTATCGTTTAAAATTTCACGAAATTTCAACTAATTACGTTATTAAAACAGTTGAAATTTACGGGTCGTTACATTCTCCCCCACTCAAAACTTTTCGTCCCCGAAAAGGAACGAGGTAGGAGAATAGAAACAACCAGAAAGAAAACAGATTTGAAATACAAAATAACAATTAATTTAAACCATATAAATTCAAATTTAAATTAATTGATATTCAATAATTGATTCAATCCATTTGATTTCACAAAAATCAATCTCAACAATTTCTAAATTCATTATCTTACTATCCAATTATCCTAAATTTTCAATTTCTAAAACCATAAATTTGGATAATCTTTTATTATAATCATATTTTATTTCAACAATTTAAATTTTTCTTTATTCCAAATTATTGTTAAATTTTTCTACTTAATATATCTATCCACATATATTTAACCCATATAAATTAATTTAAAACATAAAAGTTTCGATTTAAATTCATTTATTATTTACCAATTGTTTTTAAATTCAAGGTATTTCATAAATTGATCAAATTTCGATTTATTAATTCTTTCAAACAAATCTATTTCATTATTAACTGAGTTTACTAATTATCCTATCTAACTCTATTAACATCGTTATAATCAGAATTTAGTGTATAACATTTATTATAAACACTCAAATTTTATTTATAAATTCAATTTATCTTATATATTGTCCAATTACATATTCAACTTCTGAATGATTTAGGTAAGTTGTATTAGAATGCAGTTGAACAATATACAAATAAAATTTCCCAATTCAATTATTCAAGTTTAAATATTTATTCCAAAATTTTGTTTTATTTATAATTAAAATCATCCTTGAACAACATTTAAGAATTAGATTTCCGACTAACTTTAAACCATTTAGAGATATATATAATATATTTATATCAAATCAAATTAAATTTTAAAATAAGATACCTATATATATATATATAAATCAAAATATACTGACGAAATTCAAATCAAAATATATTTTTCAAAACAAAACCGTAGCAAAGCTACAGAATAGTATCTTCCACTTCGAAACTCGAAAATGAATGTCGATGATGCGGCCGCCATCACCGAAATTATTTTCCAGCGACAAAGAGAAGAGCACTGATTTCAACATTTAAAATTCTTTGAAAACGATTCCTATTCGAAAACACTTTCAATAATATATACTTTAAATTTTTTTTAAAAACCAAAGTTCGAAATCACCGGAAACTAATAAATTCTCAAATTCTTGGTTTAAATACATTTCAAATTTCAAATCAAATTATAGCCAAGTTTATAATTCTCTTTATTCATAAGTTGGTAAATCAATGGTTTACAAAACACCAAATGAAATCAAATAATATCATTTATGACAACAAATTCATTAACAATTTAATTTCAGAAAAATTTACTTATATAATATAATGAGTCAAAATTATCTTATTTATCAAATTTGATAACAATATTGTGTCGGTTTGCTCTGCTCAAGTGTTTTGGAAATTTTATCGATAGCGTTGATCAGACGAATCGATCGAAAACCCAAATCAACATCAACAACTCAAACAACACAATGTATAAAACATTTTAAATATTAATTTACAAATACACTTCTTTGCTCGACGATACAGGAATGAATTTTCAAAATAAGGATAGGGATTCAAATTTTTGTTGACTTAAATCAAAGAGAATTTTGATTCGAAAATAAGTTTGAAACGGAAGATAAGATGATTAAATAACAAAATAGGAAGATAGATAAGTTTATATAAATCGCGGGCAATCTTTACCGGGTTGACCGTGACTTCGAGAATAAGATCGATGCAGAATTCCGAGGCAAATCTACATTCGATCTCAAGAAATAGAATTCAGGTATAGCAGGAGATAGATAGGATCGTAAACCGAGGATATAGAAATCTCCAGTAAATCGATGCCTATTATAAAGGAGTTTTGTTCCTTTATGAATCATTCGAATATTGGCGAGACCGACGATCTATTATAGATATCATTCAAAATGGAGTTATGGGGTGCTCCAGAATTGAAAGAAGACGAATAGTGAGGGTCGCGAATGAATTTTTGGAACCGCAGGGAACGTTCCAAAATTCGACGGAATCGAATCAAAACGGAAGAGATTGAAACTCGAAATGAAAGTGATTCTGTAAATACATTTACCCTATATGTTAAGTTTTGCCTAGAGCTACCAAAGCTCTGATACCAACTGTAACGACCCGATATTTTGGACCATTCGCGTCCATTATAAGTGTATAGGTAGACACTCATGCCGGAGTTGAATTGCTCAAAATACCGCGTTGTTAATTTAAATTTGGCAAAACTGAACATATACAGTAAATAGATATAATCACAGATCACATGACACAGAGTAATAAATGCAGCGGAAATAAAAGAGATAGTAGTTTATGAAGCTACTATATGAATATATAAAATACATCAGAGTTTACAACAGAAGAGTAATACGATACATCAGATACAAATCAGAATACATCACTGGAATCATCGAATACTGGAAACAGAATAGATGGCTGGATCTTCAAGCAAAGCTCCAACTTCAAAGGTGAGTCTCGAATACTGGTACACTCAGTCTGACCCGAGCGTAAAGCAAAAACACAAGACACTCGAGTCAGGATTAACATTCTTATATTAATAAATCCAACTCAAGTGAAATAGCAATTGAAATACAAGTAACTCAAAGGATGTTTGGAATAACCATCCTTTAAGGATCCGTTAAACTATCTACTATGTAGTAGTGTACGATAAGTAGATAATGTCTATCAGTAATAATAAGATATCAAAATAGCGTTAAGTCATGGCCCATTCCACCCTTAACACATTTTTATTCCCAAAAGCATATACAAGACCGTAGTTTCCCCAAAACTGGAAGTCACCAGAGGGCAATCCATATACTAAAGGTACAAAACAAAGTCGTAGTTGTCGCGAATAGGATAATCAGTATGACAAGGTACATGAGGCGATACCAACTAGGATACTAGTAGTTGCCTGATCCGGACTGATGTTGGGCATAGCAGCTACTACCCCAACACCGCGAAACAACACTCCAATAATCGAGGGGTGCACCCAAATCGAATCACAAAAGTAATAGATATGGTATCGAAGAAGTGTGTCCGCTAGAGATGGCGATCCTCAATGGCCCGGCGCGGCTCCTGTTTTAGTCATGTCAGGGGTCATCCAAAATCATTCTCTTTCTTCAGTCAACACGTACATCATTCCAACCACTTCATTCTGGATCATCTCTCCGCGTATAGTTATTAAAGTGGTTTTCGGTTTAGATAGAGAGTATATCCATAACCGAATTCCGGTCTCTTTAATAACTTTCGTAATTATTACACCGATTGGTCTTTTATATATTTCAAAAACCAAATCAATTACAATTTCGATTAGAATTCGTAAATCAACATTCATTTGTCTTTCAAAACCAATTTCCAAAAATTTACGTTTCAAAACTTCCAAATTATCATTTCAAAATCTTATAATTCAATTTCAATCTCTTTTTAAAACAATTCAAATATTGGTTCAAGTTCGTATATAAGTTTCATTCCGAAATCATTTAAACAAATTTTATTTAACATTCAAATCAATTTAAACTCATTTATCGATTTCATTCAATATTCGTTAAGTTACTTTATCATTCAAAACAATTTCTATTAGATTTCCAATTCATTTAATCAATTCTTAAGTTCAACTTCATTAAAACAAAACTTACAATTTTAAATTAAACTAAATTCGTCAAATCAATTCTCCAATTACCAGTCTTACATTAATTCCAAAAATATCACATTTCATTTTTGTTAAAGAAATCCAATTTCACTTATTTACTTCCTTAAATAATTTTCCAAAACTTAATTAATAAAGAAACTCAATTTCAATTCTTTACGAAGTAAAATTCACTTATTCAAAAGTTCAATTTTTCTTATTAAAGAATTCCAATTCAATTTAATCATTTAATAATTCATTATTAAATAGTTCAAAACCTAATTATTAAATAATTTCAAAGTTTAATAATTTCAAACTTAATTATAATTTCAAACTTAATTATTAAATCATTTCAAACTTAATTCAATCATTTCTCAAATTAAACAACATTCTTTCATTGATTACATTGTTAATCTTTTGTTTCATATTATTAAATATTACCATTTTCCTTTCATCAAAAATTCAAATTTCAACTTCATTTCAAAACCATATTCTTTATTCAAATCAAATTATTGACCAATCGGGTTTTTATTTAATTTTCTATCCTAAGTCAAAGTTCAATTTGGGTATTTATCATTTCAACCCGATTCCAATTCAATTCAAAATCAAAACATATCAAAGGGAACTTGCAGTGTGATAACTGGGATAGTGTCAAAGTAAATAAACAAGCAATAACAACAAACAATAACCATCCAATAATCAATTTAAACAATCCCGAAATAACCGTATTAATTCGCATTGTTATTTGTACGAATTAATATAATTATTTCTAGAATCTACACTATCATTTCATGTAGATTAAAGATTATTACATTACAGTTTTTCACTTGTCATCTATTTACAATTTCATACATCATCAATTTAACATCATACATTCAGTGGTTCAAAGTATAATTAAACAAATCCTACGTGTCAATAAATTCAACAGTTAAAGGGGTCATATTATACAAATGTCAGTTAATCAAATTTAACATTTAATTATCCTATATCAAGTTCAATTTCATACTATTTATCATTTTTAACATTAACGATTTAACGTCTAATATAAACATCAACAATCAATCAATTATCAGCCAAACTGTATTATCATCGCATAAATAATTAACAGATAATGGTGTCAGGTGTCACAGGTAAACTGATATAGGCAATAACATATATAATAGTGTATTTAACTAACAGCAGCATATTTCAATTGTCGTTTCAATTGAAATCAAATTTAATAAATAAAAGAACGTTAATCGTGAGTGAGTGCTCACCTTTCGAGGCTAGAAGATACAGAAGATGACACGGATACACACTGATATGGATACTGAAATTTGAATGACGAATCGAAGCAAAGCAACATCGGCCCGAATTCAACGACCAAAGCTGATAAAAGAATTAGATGTAACAACTTAGAACGGGGTCGGTGTAGGTAATTGATATAAGTGAACTGATATAGATATAACGTATAAAATTGTATATATATACGAAATCATATTCTAATTTCAACACGTATTAAAATATATATATAAATCTACGTTTTTAACATTCTTTATAAAATCAACTTTACATAAACATATGGCCGAAAGTGCTTCCATAAGAAAAATCATTTGTAAATTTAAGACACCAAAAATTTAAAATCAACACACACACACACCTATATATATATATATTATATTTAAAACAAATATTTAAAACCAATATAATACAAGTACATAATTTATAAATCCTCAGCACATTATATACAAAACGTACTTATAATACTTGAAAACAGAACACACGAAAATATCATACTATATAAATAACTTGTAATAGCCAAGCCAGCTAAGAAAAGATACAAAGGTAAAGTGTAGGCCAGGTTTAGACTAGAATACCAATAAACTATATATAGTACACTTACAATAAAATACCATATCTGGCCTATCTATATATAGATATCTTTTAAAGTAAAAATTTATATATATAATATATATATGGTACTTGAAATCAAACACTACGGACAACATAGTTTACAACGTATAATATTATATAATTACAAGTCAATATGTATAAAACTTACATTACATGAAAATTTTATTTTTCAGTACTTACTAAAACAAGTACATTATTTCCAAAATATCATATATATATATATATACATAACACACATATACATATTATATTCAAAAGCAACCTGTCTACATATTGTATAATTAATATAATATAAAACTGACCATTTGTTTAACAGTACTGCCAACTGGAAAGATATAGATGGAAGTAGTTGATGGGTTGCGAGGCTTCACGTTTTGGCTGGTGTTGCCATGGCTTCGGTGGACCTGGTTCGAGTGGAAGGGCAGGGACGTGGGGTGTGATGAATGGCAGGGAGGCCGAGTGAAGGCTTCACGTGGAGGAGGGGAGGAAGACGTGGGTCTCGGCGCTGCTGGGCTCGGGTTGGAGGCTGACAAGAACAGAGCGGTGAGATCTGGGAGACGCGACCGAGCAGCTGCTGGTGGGTCGACGCGAGTTGATGGATGTGGCAAAATGGCGGAGGACAGTTTATTGCGGCATAGGGGAGAGGGCGAGCTGCAAGTTTGAAGGGCGGATTTGTGTCAGGTTGAAGTGGCATGCGGAGGAGCTGGCGAATCAGAAGGGAACGAATTGGAGTGACCGGAGGCAGTGCGTTTGGAGTGAGCTGGTGGCGTTGGTTGGTCACTGGAAGCACGGTTGGAGGTGGGTTGCTCTCGGCTGGGTGTTGGCTACCATGGCCGTGGGTTGTCTCGGGATTGAGGGGATGGAGTGGAGGGCGGAGCACGGGTAAGTGGAAGAGAGGTTCGGCACTTGGGGTTGTCGCCTGGTTGGAGGTGCGTGAGGTGGTGGATGTTGTGGTTTGGGAAGAGGTGGCGAGGGAAGGAGATGGGTTTGATGAAGAGAAATGAATGGACGTGCTGTCAAATAATGTAAGCATGGATGAATCAAAATAAAGGAGGGATAGGTAGTGACTCAGGAAAAAGAAAAGATTAAGTTTGTGTAATTTACATTTTTGGAAGAAACAAAAGCAACAAATAAAAGCAGCACTTCCCAAGCAACACGTGATGAAGCAGTAAATATGAATTGGAATAGTAATGGTCTGGAAATCAAAAGTCAAAAGTTTAGTATTGGGAATATTAACAACCGGTGAAATGTCAAGTGATTGATATTAATATCAGGGAATTTGAAAGGCACGAGGCTGTTGATGATACTATGGATAATGGAAAGGCATCAGAAACCAAAAGGTTTGATTGCGGAACCGATACACTTAGCGTTTCGTAGGTTGCATCACACAACGGACTTCGAAATTTGACAATTAAATATACCGTAGAGATCAGCACAACGAGACGATAAAAACGGTATAATGATAACAATGGTATGATTGAATTTTAAAATTTCGAATTTTCCAATAGCGGAAAATGCAAGAAAAACGCTGAAAAATAAGATCGACGGAGCCAAAGATGTCCGAATTTGGAAAAACGACAAACTGAAATCTTGCTCAGAAGATGGTTTAGAATTTTCCTATGTAAAAATATTTTGGTTTTGAAAACGTTTTATTTTCAACGCTTTTTTTAACTGATTAAATTGAAGTGAATTTACGCGTGAAATAAACTTTCGTATTTTCGGACGAAAATTTACCAGTTGCTATGAATAACTAGACGTATTCCAAATATTAAATTTTATTTCAAAATTTTATCGTTTAAAATTTTACAAAATTTCAACTAATTACGTTATTAAAACAGTTGAAATTTACGGGTCGTTACAGGAGGAACGAAAAAGCAACTGATGTGACCAAATTAAAATTTAAAATTTCAATCGAATTCGATTTAAATTTCGACGTGTTTAAACGTCGTACGCTCGCATAACAACTTCGAAAAATACGAAATTTGAAACCCGGCAATAATACAGTATTCCGGACCCAATGGAACTGGTTTCGTCGAATTCCGAGACTGTTTGAAAAATGACTATTTTTAAATATCGATTCGAACAATTAAATTCAAAACTGAGCAAAACGGTTTAAATTTAAATTCTGAAGCTGCTGTTATCTTCAGTGTTATCAATATAAAT
Source organism: Allium fistulosum (assembly GCA_030737815.1). Taxonomy (NCBI): domain Eukaryota; kingdom Viridiplantae; phylum Streptophyta; class Magnoliopsida; order Asparagales; family Amaryllidaceae; genus Allium; species Allium fistulosum. The sequence goes on from CM060903.1 coordinate 594,598,151, forward strand.
TTCACAAGCGCTTGAAATATTTTTCTTCAGCTAAAATTGAAGATTTAAATATTTATTCAATTCAATAGATTAAATTTTTATAATTTAATCGCCAAATTCAAATTTAAATCGGGGATTCAAATTAAATTATCATTCAAATATTTAAAATTAATTAAATATTCTTAATTTAATTTGTTCAAAATTCTGGGTCGTTACAGACTTCCCCTGTGATAACCCAGATTTTTAAACAACTATTAATTGGATGATCAACTGATTTTAAATTAGGGAGAAATACCGATATCTGGATGAATATTATAAATAGATATATGCAAAACTCTATAAAGTTGGAATTTATAAGTTTACAAGTATATGAGTGTGTGTGTATATATATATTGTGATTTGAAGCATGAGTTTGAATCCAATATAATAAATTTTCAAAAGTTATTTAAAGTTAACTATGTATTTTAAAAACTCTAAAGATAAATACTTATTCATTTAAAGGCATGATAATTAAAATAAGATTTAATAAAGGATTTATTATGCTCTCTTTTAAAATTTCTTAAACTATAATGGTTTGTAAATATACATAGGAAAGTTTAAAACAAATGATACATAAATTTGTATAAAACATTAGAAAAGATTTAAATAAAGAATAAATACTCTTTCTTTTAAAATTACACATGAATAAGAATAATTTAAAATGTATAGATTTTTAAACAATTTAAATAAAAATTTAAAACACTCTAAATACATGTGTAAGTCTCTTAAGACATCTAAATAACATGTGTAAGCTATTAAATAAACTAAATGACAAATGTTTATTTTTCTTACAAGTGTCACTTATTATTTTATTTTCTTTATATTTTTCATAAATCCTAATTTAGTCTATATATACATCTTTCCCTTTTTCTTAAATTCTTTTCATATTCTTCATTTTCATTACAAAGAAAACTCAATCTGTTAAACATTCCTCAATTAGATCAAAACTCAACCCTGTAAAACAAATCACAAATTCAAAACAAACTAAACACCAGGTTTCAATCTTCAACTCGGAGATAAAAAGCTTCAACCAGTTTGAAAGTTTTCAACCTGGGAACTAAACTAATGCAAGTTCAAAGACTCAACCAAATTCGAGTACAGATCAAATTCAACAGAGTAAATCAAAGGTTCAAGCATAAATTTCAAAGTAATATTAAACTGGTAATCTCAATCTTGGAAGCTAAGCATGATAGTTCAAACCCAGACTGAAGTAACCAGAGCAAGGAAAGAAATCAAACTGTCTCAAATCATCTAGTATCTTCCAGTTTAAAAGCAATCAGAGCATCATCACCTTTAGCTCTCAAAAGCAGGTTCAGGATCTCTGTTTGCATAATTTAAGGTGAGTAAACTACCCTTTAGAATATGGAATTTGTTATATCTTGGTTTGCATGTGATGATCCGTAAGTTGTGATAGAAATTATGCTTGCATGTATATGGATTCCAGATATTAATAAGTTGAGAGGTGCATGTCTGATATGTTTATGTTCATCTCTGTTTATAGTTGTAGAGTTTAAATTTAAATCAAAAATCCTAATCTCCTTATCTATTCACTGATAGGCTTTAGCTTTCAAACCAAATAAGTTTGTTCAAACATAGATTAAGGATTAAAAATATATTCAAGCAAATTTAGTTTGAAAATTTTCTGGAAATCAAGAAGATCAGTAGGAAACTTAGGAACATGATGAAATCCATTATCATAGTTTGCTGATTTATGGTTATAACCTGAATTTCCTTTGAAAATTAGGATTTTCAAAATCAAAATTTAGATTTTTAGTTGAGTTTTGAATGAGTTTTCCAAAGATGAACAGAATATGGGTTTTTGGCTATTTCTGGTGGCCGGAGGACTCGGGGTGGTCAGGATTGCGTCTGAAGGTAGGAGGAAGCTTGGAGGTTTGGTCAAAAATGCCAGGTGGATTTATAGTTCATCGTGGCGTCGGTTATTGGTCGAAGTAGGGTTTAAGGTCGTATTCTGGTCGAAGATGAAATTTAGGCTACTGCATCGTCGTTAATGCATCGCGGTTGATCAAAGCAGAGGGAATCGAAGCATGGAAGCAAGGCAAAGGTTTGCTCGGAGTTGAGAGGCCTCTGGTGGCCTGTGGCGGCGGGTCGAGGTGATCTTTGGTGATCCAGTTTCGTTCTAGGTTGTGTTGAGTTGCTCGATTTCGAGTTCGAGAGTGATACGGGGTTCTGGTTGGTCAGAATCCTAGGCGAGGTGATCGGCGACATGTTGGAGGTGGTGGCGATGAGCGAAGCTACGGCGCTTGTCTGTGCACGTGCACATGTGTCAGGGGATTTGGGTATTGCTGTGTTAGGGAGGAAGAAGAGGAGTGTCTCGAAGTCGTTCTCGGGGAAATCAGGGGATGGCTCGAGTTTAGCTTCGGGGTGTTCGCGTGGGTTAACGTGTGTTTCAGGTTTTAAAATTTTAAATCAAAGAAAAAGAAAAAAAAAGGGTGGGTCGGGTTTGTACTCGGGAAATTTGAGTTTGATCTCGGGGAGATGATGAGTTAGCTCGGGTTTTGTCTCGAGTCTTTGGAATTGCAGTTTTAAAATTTTAAAACAAATCTAGTTTTCAATTTAACAATTTTCTTAACCCATTGTTAAACTAATAATTGTTTTAATTAATTAGTCAAAGGTTTTGAAATAAATTATTTTAAAATTAATTAAGTTTAAAATGTGTTATTATAGAAAACCTTTATTTTAATTAATTCTTAAGTTTATTTTAAATAAAAATTTAATAGTATAATTAAGAAGTTAATTAAGAAGAGATGTTTTAATTGTTAATTAACTTAAAGGTCTTAAGTTAATTTATTTGTTAATGATAATAAATTCCAAGGTTTATTAAATAAATATTTTTTTTAATAATGATTAAGTAATTAATTAAGATAAATGGTTTATCTTTTAATTAATTAAGGTCTTGGGTAATTATAGATTAATTAATAGATGGAAGTAATTAAAGATTAATTAAATAATTAATTAATAATTAAAGGTTAATTAAAGGATAATTAATGTAACTAATTAAGGATAATTAATTAATGTGATTAATTGATTAAGGTAATTTATTTGAGAATAATTAATTAAATAAAGGTTAATTAATGAAAATGATTAAGGGATGATTTATTAATTAAGGGTTAATTAATTAATGTAATTTATTAAGGATAATTAATTAAAGGATAATTAAATAATTAAAGGTTAATTAATAAATGATTAAAGGATATTAATTAAAATGATTTGTAAATAATTAATATTAATTAACCAGGATTAGTAATTCATTCATAAGAAATTAATCTGGTTTAAATTAATTATAATCAAGGGATCAGTTGATCTTACTTATGGATGATTGAATTGTATTGAATGCTTTGAATTGATTGGTATCTCTGATGTGTGATGCTCTGGGTTAAACTGTGATAATGTAGATTACCTATCTGAGTTGAATTGTTGTATATCCTGGATTTAAATTGTATTGTTTAAACTTAAACTTTTGGTTTAATGAATAACATTGGATTCGAAGAGACCGGAGTCGGGTATCAGCAATATCCGAAACCACTTCGATTTTTTTTATAAATGTGAGTTTGGAAGCAAACAGGCTGGAATGAAATAAGTTTAAGTATCATGGATATTTAAAACTGTATAACGATTCTTGGATAATTGTTTTGAGATAAATGATTTACTTAAATAAGATTAGAACTCGTAGAAAAGTACGAGTTACCCTGGTAATTCACTTAAGTTAGATAGCTTGGTATTTCATGTTAGATGAGTTTACTCACGCTGGTTTCCAGCCTGACCCGGGTGTTACTTTGATGTAATGCTCGGGTCAGACCGAGTATTACAGAATTTCAGGTAAGGACGTTCTGGAGCTCAGGAGTCGAGCTGGATGGCAGGAACGTATGGAGTGTTTCTATTGTGTTATATTAATGTATATCTGAGACTTGATAATTGTGTATATCCAGTGTCTGTATAAATGTGTAACTCTGATGTATTAAAATGTAATCGACAGATATAATATTGTTTTGTAAACTGTTATTATTATTATTATATTTTATCCACTGTGAATGTGAGATGTTGATGTTTCTGTTCTTCTTCTTCTATCTCTTTCTTTTTCTTTTCCTTAAAAATTCGGAATTTTCGGAGTCGAAAATTTCGGGTCGTTACATTTGGTATCAGAGCTGAAGGTTAAGCGAGAACCTTGGCTCTGTTGGGATTACTCATTAAGGATAGGGTCAATAGTACCCTAGAATGAGTTGAGTGTATATATATATATGAGAACGTATTTGTTATTTTCTTATATAAAGGTTTTAAAATGGTTTTAAAAATAAATAATTTTTATATAAGTTTATCTTTTGATATATATATATATATAGAAATAATTTTCTAATTATTAAATATATTAATGAAATTGGTTGTTAAATCATTGGAATTAAATAAAATAATAAGAATTAAGTGGTAATACAACCAAATTTGAAATTGAATGAAGATAAGTTGAAATGAATCCAAACTGAAATTAAAATCTTGAATTTGTAGAAATGTTATCAAGAATAAAGATAATAATGAATTGTTTTCCAGATATGATAATCTTGGTTATTATCATAAATGGTAGTTGTGTTTAATAATGAATGTTGTTAATGACTAAGCAAAATGAAATATTTTAGGGAAGTAAACTTTTAGGTGAATATGACTTATAATTTGTAAATTAAATTAGATTTTAAATTGTGAAATTTTAAATCTAATTCCAGAAAACTTGAAATTGTTTTAAAGAAGTTTGTTTTGAATTAAAACCAAAGGTGGTTTAAAAATTTAAAGTATAACTTGGTGTGTAAAGAAAATGTATATATGAGGAATATACATAATACCAATGATGATTTAAAATAAACACTTAATGTTGAGTTTTAAATTGGAATGTGATGTGAAACCCAAAGTAAAGTAGGTTTTAAAACTTAAAAGGGGAAAGATTATTAATCTGAAGTTTAAAATTTGAATGGGAATTCAAATTGTGAAAAGTTGACCGGATTAAGTAAATTTAATTTAACTTGGAGGAAGTTAAATAAGTTTGAATGAATAACTTGAATTGGAAATTTCAAGATGAAATTTAAATTTAACTTGGGTAGTTAAATGATTAATTTAAATAGGAGCTATGAGTGATCTCAAAATGGGTTTGAAATCTGGAAATTGAAAATGGATAATAAATTAGAATCTGAAATTTAATTGTTTTTGAATTCTTATTTGAACTTTATAATAAGTTAAGTAAAGATAATTTTAAAATGCAATTTGGAATTTGGATTCAGAATTTAATGGTTTAAAGATATAAGTTAATTTGATTTAAGAAATTAAATCAACATTTCGAAATTTAACTCGAATTTATATAAATTTGAGATAGCTTAAAATTGAGTTTTAAATTGAAATTTGTTCAAATGGGATTTGGTTTGAATTAATTAGAATTGTGATTGAAGATGTATAAGTTTAAAAATAAAATGGAATTTGATTTGAATTTGGAAAGGAATTAAGGTTAATTCAACTTGAATTGGTTATGTAATATCCCGGAAATTTTGACAATATCAATTTAATAATCTGTTGAATAATTAAATTGATATGGATAATCTTTGATAATAAAATTTGAATTTAATTTAATAATCTGATTAAATTAGTATTAATTGATGATTTTATCTTTTAAAAGTTAATAAGATATTTCTATTTGGATATATATATATTGTAACGACCCGAATTTTAATTTAATTTAAATTAATAATTTATTGAATATTTGAATAAAAATAGTAAATTAATTGTAGATGGAAGCGAGTTTCCCCGGATTTGGAATAAATTCTGTATAAATGTTTTAAATTTAAAATATTGTATATATATGTATATATGTGAATATATATGTATTTGAGCATACATAAGTAAATTTGAAATTTTATATATATATACTTGATTTGAATTTAAATACTATATATGTATGTGTATATAGAAAAGTATAAAACAATAATTATTAAAGTTCATGATAAATGTTTAAACTAAAAAATAGAAGTAAAATAAATATTTGAGTTATAATATAGAGACAAATATAATAAACAAATTTGCTAAATTCAAACGACATATAAACATAAAAGAAAAACTAGTACAAACAAATAAATATTAAGTTAAGAATAGAATCAATATACATAAGATTGAATATAAAGTAACGAATAGATTAAAATTTAACAATATATTTAATAGAAGTTTATTTTTATTATCAAGTAATATTTCAAAGTAATAAAACAAATAAACATCATCTCTAACACAAACAAAATTGTCTTCAGCCGAGATTAACAAACAAGTAAAGGTACAAATGAAAAGCTTGCAAAAGAAGAACAAGTCAAACACCTATTGTACATACAAATAATATCACTTGTACAACATAATCCATCACCCTATACATTACAACATACCCTATATTCTCAGCCATCAAAACAATTATGCAGCAGCCACCAATTCGTATTATCTCGGCCACAAAGAAGAGCTATATTCAAAGTAGGTATGTATGTGTATCAAGGGATAAGGCTGTAGCATATAAAACAAAGCAAACAAAAGTGAAGACAGCAAATTTTATTCAAGTATCCAAATAAACAAGACTAAAGAAACAAAATACATAAAGTATGTAGCCTGTAATAGACGTGCAGGCAAGTAAAAGGCAATTAATGCCACATCTCTAGCATCAAAACCATTAAAGCAATGAATGCAAGCATCTCACCCATGCTATTGTACAAACAATATAAAATACCCTGTACACATCTCGTCTATATCAGCCTCCAAATAAAAGTTTCTTTAGTTAAACAAATAATACATCACTTCAGCCAAACACAAAGTATGTATGTAGCCTGTAGGCTCCCTCCTATATATCAAACTTCCTTTTTATTTTATTCGTTCCTCAAAACCAAAGCCAATCTGAAATGATAACATCTCAAACTAAAATAAACTTCAGTTTAAAAATATCAATACAAATCAATGCAACTCAGAGATTTAAAGAAGGTCTCAGCAAGAAAAATTCAAAAGCCTGATTCAAAGAAATGCTCTGTTCTTCTTTCCTGGAAACAATGGTGAGCAAATTCTCGAACCCTTATTTATGTTTTGGTTTACTTGCGAAAATGAATGAATGCGAATGCCTATTTTTGTGTATCTGTATATCTATCTACCTGTTCCCCTGTTCTCTGTTTTTACATGTGAGTAACATTTTGTTTTAAAACCTTAAAAAATATGATTTTGTGAGCAAACCCACTTTCATTCGCCTATACTCTTTGATACCGTATTGATGATGCTCTGGAATGGTTGTTAATATGCTTGCATGTGTTTAAGTGTGGATTGTATGTATATATGTGGATTGAATGTCTGATATCAACCCTATGTAGTTACAGAGCTTGAAAAATCGGATCAAAATCCATATATCTCATCTTCAAATTTCTGATAGACTTAGGAATTCAAAAGAGATTTAATTAAATGTAAATGAGTCTAAAAACATATAAAATTAAGTAATAAAGGGTTGAAGTTTATCTGGGGTATAAGAAATACAGGAAAAACCTTGTAACTTGAAAAATTCAAATATCATAATTGTCTGGTTCTCTGATATAGTGCGAATCCCCATCGCAAATCATGATTTTTAAATTTAAAATGGGAATTTTTAATTAAGAAATGAACATGGAAATCAGGGTTGAACGAAATCGCTTCTTTCACGAAATTCCGGCGATCGGCTATACCTGGGGACTCGAGATTTAAATCGTAGCTTGCTGGCAGGTAGAAGATTATCAGAAAATTGTTCGTAGAATTTATAGGTCGGTGTGGGAGGGAAATCTGGTTGATATAGGGTTTGACTGCTGCTTTTGATCAACGTTGAAAACGAGACAATGGGGTGGCCATCGACGAACTGGAAGCGATCGCACCCCAGGGGATCAACGCATAGTGGTGTGACGGAGGTTTGGACGGAAGGGCGTTGTCTTCAATGACGTCACGCGGTGGGACGACGCGAAGTTGGGCGATAAAATGGGTTCAGGAAGAAAATAATGACCTTAAATTTGCTCGATTGTGATCCAGTGATGATTTTGTAATTTGAATTGCTCGAACCGTTTAGGATGGTAGTGGATGACCTGAGGGCAATCATGAGGTTGGTCGGAGGTGAACTGGCTGCTTGTACACGTGTACGCGTGTATGCGTGAAGGTTGGATGTCCTGGCTGTTGAGGAAGAAAGGTGGATTGTTGAAACTGGGTGGAATCTCGGGTTCAAGCACGTGGAAATGGGGTTTCGACTCGAAGCAGCAGAGGGAGGCGAGGAACTCGAAGACGATGTCGTGATTTGGCCTGGAGGACTCGAAGCGGTGTTGGGTTGTCTCGAGTCAGTGGATTGTTCCAGGCTTTGAGAAAAACTGGCAGCAGTTTGTTTGTGTTTTTTTTTATCCAAATGAAACTTTAAATTGTAAACTAGTTTTATTAAAATTTAAACCCATATTGAAGTGAATCCAGGTTAATTTTTGAATTCAAATTCAAAATGAAATCCAAAGGTAGAAATTGAAATGAATGTTTTCAAATGTATAGATTAGAGAAGTTTTATCTTAATGAAAATTTGGATTTATGATATGTAATTCATTTAATAATTAAGATAAATGGATTAATTGGTTTGTAATTAATTAATGAAATAAAAAAAAATTATCAAAGTAATTAAAGGTTAATTACTCTAAAAGAACAACTAATTAATGTGATTAATTAAGGTAATTAATTTAAGAATAATTTATTAAAGGTCAATTAATTAAAGTGATTAAAAGATAATTAGTAATCGGGGAGTAATGGATTTATTTATTATTGTAATTAATTAAGAATTTATTAATAATAAAAGGGTAATTAATGATGAATTAAAGAATAATTAATTAAAAGTTGTAATTAATAATTTAAGTGTTTAATTTATTTGTAATCAAGAATTGTAAATGATGATTAATTACAAATATGGTTAATTTAAAGATGTTTAATAAGTTAAGTGAATTAATTAAAGGATAACTGAACAATTAAAGATTAATTATTTAATTAATTAAAATTTGATTGATTAATTTAATAAATGATTAAAGGACAATCAATCGAATGATTTGAAAACCAAGTAATGTTAATTAACCATGATTGATGACCCACCTGATTTAAATTAAACGGATAATGAAAATTAATCCTACCTATGGATATTTGCATTCTATTGAATATGAATTATTTGATATCTCTGATTGTGATGCTTTGTGATACATCCTGATTTTTGTTGTGATCTTTAATTTACTTACCTGTTATTATCTGTGATCTGTATATGAAAAGATAAGCGTTATAGTTTATATCGCTTATCAACTATATCCTGTATTTTGATCTGTGATGATTGAATGATGTTACACTTCTGTATTAAACCCCTGGACTACACTTTTACACACACAAATATGGGTTTCACGAGGAAATTGGTTAAGTCACAGATGATTTAAATTAATATATTTGAAATTAACATTTTAATTTCAATTGATTTTGAAAATGAATTTGGGTTTAAAGTGAAAAGCTTTTGAAATGGAATTTCAAAGATAAAAGTTATTTTTGAATAACTTAATCGAGTTTTGAAATTTTAAATAATTTGATTTAGATTTGAATTCAATATTTGAAATTGAATCCTATGATTTGGAAACTAGGGTTTAAAAAGGCTGTTCAACTTATTTATGAGTTAATATGAAATTAAACCATTTTAAAAGTAAAATTTTGAGAATTCGGATTTAACCCAAGAACCTTAACTCGTATAAATGAATCAGATTTCCTAAACGAAAACTGTTTGTTTTCGAATGATAAAAGCTTTCATATATATATAAAATGAAATTCCAATTTAAAGGAATTTCAAGTACGAATTGAAAAATGGTTTTCCAAGTTATGAATGAATTCTTTTTGAAAGCTATGAATTAAATCTGTTTATTTTTAACAGATTTAATATGATGATTTGTTTAACCCATTCGAAATGAAATTGTTTTGAAAGCTATTTGTTAAATCTTTGATTTAAAGATTCAACGAATTAATTAAATTGAAATGGAAAATCGATTTGGAAAATCTGTGAATGAATCTTTGTGAAATTAAGTGAACTTTGTGAATTGAATCTTTTTGTTTAAAAAGATTAAAATGGAAATTTGTTTAACCATTTGAAAGAGAAAGTTTGGGTTTAAATTGTGACTTAATTGAAATCCCATTATCCATTTGTTTTTGAATATTGCGCTCACTATTCGGGTTAGCCGGGAAAAGACATCTGTGTCATATAACCCATTCCGAATAGTGATACGTCGTATATGGATAGCATTTGAAGATCGGTGTTGAAGACCGGATATTTTCGAAAATGAAAGGACAACCTGTCGAATGTCTCTGCACTGGGTAGCTCCCGGTATAGAGATTTATATCACTCTTTTGTGACGGGAAGTCCGGACGTGATTGAAAGTTATCCGGAATTGCAAGGGCTTCGTGAGAAGTGCCTTCGGTTCTGTTCGAACCCGGAACAGACTTATATGGATACATGTCTGACATTACACTTTGAGATATAAAGCCGATTTCTTTCAAATACATATCTGTTTGGTGGCGGAGAATTTATTCTCTTAGCTTAACACCCTTCTCTGAGACGTACGAGCTCAGAGGTTATGTAGTTGAAATTTATCAGCGATATATCCCAATTTGGTAATGTGACATGCTGAGTGTTGCTGTGTGATGATCAGTGTTTGATCATTTGTGATATGATCATTTGTTTGATCATTTATCTTTGTGATCATAGGTTGATCATCTATTGACCCAAAGCGTGGCTTTTTGAAAAAGCGTAGCTTTGTGGACGAGACTTCGTCGAGCCTCACAACCCGGTAATGGTCGAAACAGGAATCGTGCGGCAAGGTTTTCAGGGGTAGCTCCCCTAGGGTATGACCATTCCTTCTGGAAAAGGGTAGTATCATGGTATGGAGCCCAGATACTTACTCATGTGGATACACTTTCTTTATGATGTGTGATGTTGGTTATCGAGCGCTCGGATAAAGGTCCCAAATGACCGGGGGGTGGCATATCTGAGGTTTCTTTTATCCCTTGGGAAAAGGGGTTGCCGGCCTTGTTTGGCAGAGAACAGTTGGTTCTCGGAACGTCCCGCCAGAGGCGTTTCTTTCGTGGAATAGGAAGTTCCTTAGCCTGACCATTTGTTGGAAATCCAAACAAAACAATACGAGCCCTGTACGGTTTTAGTTGTATTACCTGCCATGGAATGTGGTGGTAACCTGCTATTGAACATGGTAGCTATAGTAGGCATAAGTGCGAAATGTCTATGCTGGCTAAGATTTATATTCTACTTTCGAAATTGTTTTCTACACTATGCACTAGTAATAATATCAAATGATTTGATTTTGCGTAGTAAGCATCTTTGACTATCATAAGAAGAAATCTCCTCCAATTCTGCGTTTGCATTGTGTGTGTGGTGGGAGGTCTTATGGTAGTTTCATTTTCCAAAAGCATTGCGAATTGACTTTAAAATTCCCTGCTATTTGTTTTAAAGATAAACGGTTTTTGTTGCTCACACCAGTCCCATGACTGATCCGGAGTTTATTGTTTCTTTCCTAAACTCTGGATGCTCAAAATTTTCTACACGAGCAGTCTAGAGTTTGGTTTTTCAGATAGTCAGATTAGTAGGTTATCTGGAGCTAGTTCAGTCTTTGGATCGGACTGCACTTGCTTATCTTGGTGTATCGTTATTGGGAGTTCAAGCTATTTCTGGATTAGTGCTTTGAAGATGGAGATTATCCGCTGCTGATGTTATCGTTTTCTTTTCCGCTGCTATTTGTTGTATCATATCTCTGATGTATATAGATATTCATTGTATCATCATTGTATCTGGATATTGTATCAGATGTTGTATATCTATATTCTTTTTATTCCGCTGTGATATTTACTTAATGTTGTTATAAGCTCCGGCGACTCGGATTTGAACGGTCGAATCTACGGCATTCGAATACGATGTAAAGTATGGATGTCGATTTTCGAACGTGAAAATCTGGGACGTTACATTTGGTATCAGAGCTAAGGTTGAACTTTAGCTTAGGAGTATAACACGTTAAGTAGCTCATTAGATATAGAGTGAAGTAAACTCTAGAATGAGTATATCCCTAAGATATCAGTCTGAACGTCTCAGTAAATTCTCTTGCTATCCACAGATAGTGAGTATGAGTGCAAGAAGAGGACGAGATAGGGGACAGGGAAATACGACTATAAATGGTCAATACCCTGCAACAGTGGAAACAATCTTTCTCTATCAATTTTCTTTGATTCGTTTCCAAATTCTTTTGATTCCTTCATATCAGCTACAAGAAGAAGTTTCGATGTGATGATGGCTCTACGAATCGTTGTAGAAATTCTTACCTCGTATCTTAATCGACTTCTTATCAGCTTTTTGGATTTAAACCTTAATGAATTTGAAATTGGAATTTGAAATTGAATTAAATTGACTAATAAAATATGAGGGTAAATTGAATTGAATCAATTAAAACGATATCGTTTAAAACCGAATTTGAAATTTTATTGTAATTTCTTTTGAATACCAAAGTCCGAAGATGGACAAATTGGTATGTATTCTGAGATATTCCGACTTGAGTTTGGAAACCATATCTTGTGTTTGAGGAGTTATAGAAGATCGAATCTGTCTATCTCTGTCTTTGTTTCGTGCCTGCGAATTTCGAGGACGAAATTCTTTTAAGGGGGGAAGTTTGTAACGACCCGAATTTTAATTTAATTTAAATTAATAATTTATTGAATATTTGAATAAAAATAGTAAATTAATTGTAGATGGAAGCGAGTTTCCCCGGATTTGGAATAAATTCTGTATAAATGTTTTAAATTTAAAATATTGTATATATATGTATATATGTGAGTATATATGTATTTGAGCATACATAAGTAAATTTGAAATTTTATATATATATACTTGATTTGAATTTAAATACTATATATGTATGTGTATATAGAAAAGTATAAAACAATAATTATTAAAGTTCATGATAAATGTTTAAACTAAAAAATAGAAGTAAAATAAATATTTGAGTTATAATATAGAGACAAATATAATAAACAAATTTGCTAAATTCAAACGACATATAAACATAAAAGAAAAACTAGTACAAACAAATAAATATTAAGTTAAGAATAGAATCAATATACATAAGATTGAATATAAAGTAACGAATAGATTAAAATTTAACAATATATTTAATAGAAGTTTATTTTTATTATCAAGTAATATTTCAAAGTAATAAAACAAATAAACATCATCTCTAACACAAACAAAATTGTCTTCAGCCGAGATTAACAAACAAGTAAAGGTACAAATGAAAAGCTTGCAAAAGAAGAACAAGTCAAACACCTATTGTACATACAAATAATATCACTTGTACAACATAATCCATCACCCTATACATTACAACATACCCTATATTCTCAGCCATCAAAACAATTATGCAGCAGCCACCAATTCGTATTATCTCGGCCACAAAGAAGAGCTATATTCAAAGTAGGTATGTATGTGTATCAAGGGATAAGGCTGTAGCATATAAAACAAAGCAAACAAAAGTGAAGACAGCAAATTTTATTCAAGTATCCAAATAAACAAGACTAAAGAAACAAAATACATAAAGTATGTAGCCTGTAATAGACGTGCAGGCAAGTAAAAGGCAATTAATGCCACATCTCTAGCATCAAAACCATTAAAGCAATGAATGCAAGCATCTCACCCATGCTATTGTACAAACAATATAAAATACCCTGTACACATCTCGTCTATATCAGCCTCCAAATAAAAGTTTCTTTAGTTAAACAAATAATACATCACTTCAGCCAAACACAAAGTATGTATGTAGCCTGTAGGCTCCCTCCTATATATCAAACTTCCTTTTTATTTTATTCGTTCCTCAAAACCAAAGCCAATCTGAAATGATAACATCTCAAACTAAAATAAACTTCAGTTTAAAAATATCAATACAAATCAATGCAACTCAGAGATTTAAAGAAGGTCTCAGCAAGAAAAATTCAAAAGCCTGATTCAAAGAAATGCTCTGTTCTTCTTTCCTGGAAACAATGGTGAGCAAATTCTCGAACCCTTATTTATGTTTTGGTTTACCTGCGAAAATGAATGAATGCGAATGCCTATTTTTGTGTATCTGTATATCTATCTACCTGTTCCCCTGTTCTCTGTTTTTACATGTGAGTAACATTTTGTTTTAAAACCTTAAAAAAATATGATTTTGTGAGCAAACCCACTTTCATTCGCCTATACTCTTTGATACCGTATTGATGATGCTCTGGAATGGTTGTTAATATGCTTGCATGTGTTTAAGTGTGGATTGTATGTATATATGTGGATTGAATGTCTGATATCAACCCTATGTAGTTACAGAGCTTGAAAAATCGGATCAAAATCCATATATCTCATCTTCAAATTTCTGATAGACTTAGGAATTCAAAAGAGATTTAATTAAATGTAAATGAGTCTAAAAACATATAAAATTAAGTAATAAAGGGTTGAAGTTTATCTGGGGTATAAGAAATACAGGAAAAACCTTGTAACTTGAAAAATTCAAATATCATAATTGTCTGGTTCTCTGATATAGTGCGAATCCCCATCGCAAATCATGATTTTTAAATTTAAAATGGGAATTTTTAATTAAGAAATGAACATGGAAATCAGGGTTGAACGAAATCGCTTCTTTCACGAAATTCCGGCGATCGGCTATACCTGGGGACTCGAGATTTAAATCGTAGCTTGCTGGCAGGTAGAAGATTATCAGAAAATTGTTCGTAGAATTTATAGGTCGGTGTGGGAGGGAAATCTGGTTGATATAGGGTTTGACTGCTGCTTTTGATCAACGTTGAAAACGAGACAATGGGGTGGCCATCGACGAACTGGAAGCGATCGCACCCCAGGGGATCAACGCATAGTGGTGTGACGGAGGTTTGGACGGAAGGGCGTTGTCTTCAATGACGTCACGCGGTGGGACGACGCGAAGTTGGGCGATAAAATGGGTTCAGGAAGAAAATAATGACCTTAAATTTGCTCGATTGTGATCCAGTGATGATTTTGTAATTTGAATTGCTCGAATCGTTTAGGATGGTAGTGGATGACCTGAGGGCAATCATGAGGTTGGTCGGAGGTGAACTGGCTGCTTGTACACGTGTACGCGTGTATGCGTGAAGGTTGGATGTCCTGGCTGTTGAGGAAGAAAGGTGGATTGTTGAAACTGGGTGGAATCTCGGGTTCAAGCACGTGGAAATGGGGTTTCGACTCGAAGCAGCAGAGGGAGGCGAGGAACTCGAAGACGATGTCGTGATTTGGCCTGGAGGACTCGAAGCGGTGTTGGGTTGTCTCGAGTCAGTGGATTGTTCCAGGCTTTGAGAAAAACTGGCAGCAGTTTGTTTGTGTTTTTTTTTATCCAAATGAAACTTTAAATTGTAAACTAGTTTTATTAAAATTTAAACCCATATTGAAGTGAATCCAGGTTAATTTTTGAATTCAAATTCAAAATGAAATCCAAAGGTAGAAATTGAAATGAATGTTTTCAAATGTATAGATTAGAGAAGTTTTATCTTAATGAAAATTTGGATTTATGATATGTAATTCATTTAATAATTAAGATAAATGGATTAATTGGTTTGTAATTAATTAATGAAATAAAAAAAAATTATCAAAGTAATTAAAGGTTAATTACTCTAAAAGAACAACTAATTAATGTGATTAATTAAGGTAATTAATTTAAGAATAATTTATTAAAGGTCAATTAATTAAAGTGATTAAAAGATAATTAGTAATCGGGGAGTAATGGATTTATTTATTATTGTAATTAATTAAGAATTTATTAATAATAAAAGGGTAATTAATGATGAATTAAAGAATAATTAATTAAAAGTTGTAATTAATAATTTAAGTGTTTAATTTATTTGTAATCAAGAATTGTAAATGATGATTAATTACAAATATGGTTAATTTAAAGATGTTTAATAAGTTAAGTGAATTAATTAAAGGATAACTGAACAATTAAAGATTAATTATTTAATTAATTAAAAGTTGATTGATTAATTTAATAAATGATTAAAGGACAATCAATCGAATGATTTGAAAACCAAGTAATGTTAATTAACCATGATTGATGACCCACCTGATTTAAATTAAACGGATAATGAAAATTAATCCTACCTATGGATATTTGCATTCTATTGAATATGAATTATTTGATATCTCTGATTGTGATGCTTTGTGATACATCCTGATTTTTGTTGTGATCTGTAATTTACTTACCTGTTATTATCTGTGATCTGTATATGAAAAGATAAGCGTTATAGTTTATATCGCTTATCAACTATATCCTGTATTTTGATCTGTGATGATTGAATGATGTTACACTTCTGTATTAAACCCCTGGACTACACTTTTACACACACAAATATGGGTTTCACGAGGAAATTGGTTAAGTCACAGATGATTTAAATTAATATATTTGAAATTAACATTTTAATTTCAATTGATTTTGAAAATGAATTTGGGTTTAAAGTGAAAAGCTTTTGAAATGGAATTTCAAAGATAAAAGTTATTTTTGAATAACTTAATCGAGTTTTGAAATTTTAAATAATTTGATTTAGATTTGAATTCAATATTTGAAATTGAATCCTATGATTTGGAAACTAGGGTTTAAAAAGGCTGTTCAACTTATTTATGAGTTAATATGAAATTAAACCATTTTAAAAGTAAAATTTTGAGAATTCGGATTTAACCCAAGAACCTTAACTCGTATAAATGAATCAGATTTCCTAAACGAAAACTGTTTGTTTTCGAATGATAAAAGCTTTCATATATATATAAAATGAAATTCCAATTTAAAGGAATTTCAAGTACGAATTGAAAAATGGTTTTCCAAGTTATGAATGAATTCTTTTTGAAAGCTATGAATTAAATCTGTTTATTTTTAACAGATTTAATATGATGATTTGTTTAACCCATTCGAAATGAAATTGTTTTGAAAGCTATTTGTTAAATCTTTGATTTAAAGATTCAACGAATTAATTAAATTGAAATGGAAAATCGATTTGGAAAATCTGTGAATGAATCTTTGTGAAATTAAGTGAACTTTGTGAATTGAATCTTTTTGTTTAAAAAGATTAAAATGGAAATTTGTTTAACCATTTGAAAGAGAAAGTTTGGGTTTAAATTGTGACTTAATTGAAATCCCATTATCCATTTGTTTTTGAATATTGCGCTCACTATTCGGGTTAGCCGGGAAAAGACATCTGTGTCATATAACCCATTCCGAATAGTGATACGTCGTATATGGATAGCATTTGAAGATCGGTGTTGAAGACCGGATATTTTCGAAAATGAAAGGACAACCTGTCGAATGTCTCTGCACTGGGTAGCTCCCGGTATAGAGATTTATATCACTCTTTTGTGACGGGAAGTCCGGACGTGATTGAAAGTTATCCGGAATTGCAAGGGCTTCGTGAGAAGTGCCTTCGGTTCTGTTCGAACCCGGAACAGACTTATATGGATACATGTCTGACATTACACTTTGAGATATAAAGCCGATTTCTTTCAAATACATATCTGTTTGGTGGCGGAGAATTTATTCTCTTAGCTTAACACCCTTCTCTGAGACGTACGAGCTCAGAGGTTATGTAGTTGAAATTTATCAGCGATATATCCCAATTTGGTAATGTGACATGCTGAGTGTTGCTGTGTGATGATCAGTGTTTGATCATTTGTGATATGATCATTTGTTTGATCATTTATCTTTGTGATCATAGGTTGATCATCTATTGACCCAAAGCGTGGCTTTTTGAAAAAGCGTAGCTTTGTGGACGAGACTTCATCGAGCCTCACAACCCGGTAATGGTCGAAACAGGAATCGTGCGGCAAGGTTTTCAGGGGTAGCTCCCCTAGGGTATGACCATTCCTTCTGGAAAAGGGTAGTATCATGGTATGGAGCCCAGATACTTACTCATGTGGATACACTTTCTTTATGATGTGTGATGTTGGTTATCGAGCGCTCGGATAAAGGTCCCAAAGGACCGGGGGTGGCATATCTGAGGTTTCTTTTATCCCTTGGGAAAAGGGGTTGCCGGCCTTGTTTGGCAGAGAACAGTTGGTTCTCGGAACGTCCCGCCAGAGGCGTTTCTTTCGTGGAATAGGAAGTTCCTTAGCCTGACCATTTGTTGGAAATCCAAACAAAACAATACGAGCCCTGTACGGTTTTAGTTGTATTACCTGCCATGGAATGTGGTGGTAACCTGCTATTGAACATGGTAGCTATAGTAGGCATAAGTGCGAAATGTCTATGCTGGCTAAGATTTATATTCTACTTTCGAAATTGTTTTCTACACTATGCACTAGTAATAATATCAAATGATTTGATTTTGCGTAGTAAGCATCTTTGACTATCATAAGAAGAAATCTCCTCCAATTCTGCGTTTGCATTGTGTGTGTGGTGGGAGGTCTTATGGTAGTTTCATTTTCCAAAAGCATTGCGAATTGACTTTAAAATTCCCTGCTATTTGTTTTAAAGATAAACGGTTTTTGTTGCTCACACCAGTCCCATGACTGATCCGGAGTTTATTGTTTCTTTCCTAAACTCTGGATGCTCAAAATTTTCTACATGAGCAGTCTAGAGTTTGGTTTTTCAGATAGTCAGATTAGTAAGTTATCTGGAGCTAGTTCAGTCTTTGGATCGGACTGCACTTGCTTATCTTGGTGTATCGTTATTGGGAGTTCAAGCTATTTCTGGATTAGTGCTTTGAAGATGGAGATTATCCGCTGCTGATGTTATCGTTTTCTTTTCCGCTGCTATTTGTTGTATCATATCTCTGATGTATATAGATATTCATTGTATCATCATTGTATCTGGATATTGTATCAGATGTTGTATATCTATATTCTTTTTATTCCGCTGTGATATTTACTTAATGTTGTTATAAGCTCCGGCGACTCGGATTTGAACGGTCGAATCTACGGCATTCGAATACGATGTAAAGTATGGATGTCGATTTTCGAACGTGAAAATCTGGGACGTTACATATATATATATATTTATTTATATATATTGTAAATAGAAGCTTTGGTAAATTGGAAATTTATATTTAATTTAATCTGGACTTTTCAAAGATATTTAAATAAGTAATTTTATAGTTTTAAAATACTTTAAGTAAATATTTAATTGTTTAAGAGATATTTTAACTTAAGTTTAAATAAATAAGAAAAAGGCTTTTTAAATAATTTAAAATAAATAGAAAAATACAAAGACAAGTGTAATTATACTAAAGCCTCATAATAACAAGTGTTAAGTAATTAGAAATACTAATGACAAGTGTCCCTTATTTATTTTATTTTCTTTAATTTTCAATAAATCCAAATTAAATCTATATATACATCTCTTTCCCTTCTCATTCTTTTTGCTCATTTTCCAAAAGAAAGAAATCTGGTTATTGTTTCCAGTTCAAAGTTTTACCGTTCAAAATATTCTCAACTTCTATTTTTCTCTTCATCTTTACAAAAACTAAAAACAAAACCCAGAAAGATATCCAAATCAGAAATCAAATTCAAAAACCTGTAAACAAGTTTGCAAATCAAAATCTGTTCCTCCTCAAAAACTAGAAACTCATTTTCAAAGACCAATTTTGCAAATAAAAGTCTTCAGCCTGCAAATCTGCATTCGTTATCTTCAACCTTAGATGATTAGGATGCATTTTCTTTTAATCTGGAAGTATGCAAAGCAAATCTGGAAGCTTGCAAGCATTTTCTTCAATCTGAGATAATTGAAGCAAACCTGGAAATTTGTCTGGAAGCAATTCAAACTGCTTGCAGTCATTTTTCAACCTGGAAGTCATCCTGCATGTAGATTTAAAGCAATTTAAAGCCAACAACTCAAGTTTTTAAATCAATGAGGCATTCCAGTCTTAAGTCAATTCCAGTTTTCAAAAGCTAAACTACCCTGCTCTGTCTCTGTTTATGCCTGGTGAGTAACTTTTAAAAACTTAAAGTAAAATATGGTTGCATGCTAGTATAGTTGAAATGAATAAGTATTGCATGAATAAGTGAAAATCTAATGTGAATGTTTATAGTGTGTATGCTCATAAACAATTAGATGCTCTGTTCATCTTCTTTAAATGGTGAGTAACACTTTTTATTTAAAACTAACTTAAGTAAATTGCTTGATTTCTTCATGTGATAATCATGTTTGAAGTGAATAAATGTGTAATGTTTGTATGTATAACTGAAAGCTGCTGTGAACAATGGATGTATTGTGTGCATATGTGAATATATACTCTGTTCTTGTTTTGATTGGCCAGGCTCAAAGTTTATTTAAAAACCTTCACCATTTGATTTAGTTTGTTAGAACTAAACTTAAAATCAAAAGTTATTGATGTATCACAGAGGAATGTTAAGAATGTTAGTTAAGTAAAACTTTAAAAACTAAGCATCTCTGTAAATAAAAAATAACAGTGCATGTTATATAAAAGTAAAAATTCGAACTTTGTAATTTATAAATTCAGATTTATAAATTGAAAACATAAATGATAATATGATTTTTAGCATTAATATCATAGTTTTTAGTTTAGTATTATAGGAGCAGTTCTGGTTTAAGTTAGAAATGAGTTTTTGGTAATTTTGATGATCTCAGTGAATTTGGGATGTTGTTTTCTTCAAGAATGATAGTGTAATGATCGAGGATATCAGGAAAATTACTAGAATTGAAATTAAAACATAGAGGCAGAAATGATTTAGGATTTAGATTTTTAAACCTAGTTTTAACTAGGTTAAGAAAATCGATCACTACATTTTCTCTAGTGGATCGAGTTCGACAAAATTCTGGGAAATGATAGTCGTGACGTGGACGAAGTCGTCGCTGGCATTCTGGTGGTCGAGATTTCGAAGACGAGGAGATGTTGACAGGGTTTTGGAGGAAGCCTGTATTCCAGTTTGGTGCTCGAATTCCCAATTTCGATTTTGCGTCTTGATCGAAGAATTGATGATCGTGATATGGTGTAGGGATGATCGACGACTTGTGGGGATGCTCGACGATGGTCGGAGATGGTGGTAACTACGGTGCACGTGCACGATCGTGTATATATCTCTGGTGATGTCTGAGTTTACAGGGGAAGGCTACTCGAGTGTTTCTCGAGTTATTTTGAGTGAGGCACGAAGTAAATTAGCAAAGTCTCGAGTAAATTGCTGGAATGTAGAGCGTTTGGGAAGATGATATTCTCGAGTATTTTGGAGAGGCGACTCGAAGTTTTTGGTGAATCCTCGAGTAACAGTTGTTGCCAGTTTTTTTTAAAAAGACTGTCTGTTTAAGTTTAAACAGATTTAAATTTGTAAAGAGACATTTAAACAGAATTTTTAAATCTAAAGTTTAAATCTAGGAAAGTTTAAATCCGTATCTCATATTTGTAAATAAAGCAGTTTTTAAATTAAATTGTTTTAAATAACTTTAGTGTTTAAATTGTATATTAAATGGGTAGAATTTAAAGGTAAATTTGATTCAAATTCTTAAGTTATTTATAATATGGGTATTTCTTTAACTTGTAAAAAAAAAGAGTTTTAGAAGTATTGTTTAAAATGTGCTTAAAGATAATTTGTTTTCATTTTTAATCTTTAAATTTAAAATGAAATTTTGAATGAAAAATTAAAGTGAATTGATTTAAAAATACTTTGTAAATAATAACTTGATTTTTAATAAGAACAAGTTTTATCTTAAAGTAATTAGAAATGTGTGTTCATTAAATTATAAGGAAATTTAATGGATAATTAATTTAATTGATTAATTAATCATTTGGATTAATTAAATAGGTAATTAATGGTTTAAACAAATTAATTTATGATTAAAGGTAAATTGATTAGGAATGATTAAATTATAATTAAGGATTATAAATTAGAGTATTAATTAATGGTTAAGAATTAATTAATAAAGTAATTAAATATTAATTAAGTAGGGTTAACACTTAATTAATTAAATAATTAGAGATTAATTAATTGGTTATTAAGATTTATTAGTTTGGAATTAATAATAATTAATCTAAGGTAATTACTTAAGAAAAGTAATTAAAGAGTTATTAATAGTTAATGAAGTCATTAACTATGGATTATTAAATAATTAATTAATGTGGTTAATTTTAACAATTAATTAGATTAATTAATTTAAGGATAATCAATTATAGAATTTGTTTTAAATGGAATTACTTAATGGAAGTAATTAAAAATTAATTACTTATTGTAATTAATTGAAGTTAATTTGATTAGTTAAGTTAATTAATTGAGTTTAATTTATTTAGAATAATCAAGAGTTGATTTGATAAATAATTACTTAATGTAATTATTAAGGTAAGATTATTTAGGGAAGTTAATAATAAATAATTACTGGAAGTAATTAAGTATTAATGGAAGTAATGTGAGTTAATTACTTCGAATAATTAATCAAGGGATTAATTAAGAAATTAATTAAGGAGTAATTAATTTAGTTATTAAAAAGTAATTAAAGGTAATTAATTACTGAATGAGGTTAATCAAAGGTGATTAATAAATGTGTTTTAATTAAAGGTTAATTACTTAATATAATTAATTTAATTTAAGTAATTAATAATTAATTTGTAATTAAGGATCATTAATTAATATAATTAATGATGTAATTAAGATTGATTAATTAAGTAATAATTAATAAATGAAGTGATTAATTAATGTAATTAATTAAGGATAAATGTAATTAATTATAGTTGATTAAGTTAATTAATTATAGTTAATTAATTAATGAAGTAATTAAAGGTTAATTACTATAAATGGTTAAGGATAATTAATTTAAGTAATTAATTAAAGGATAATTTACTTGGATGTAATTAAAAGGTAATTAATCAAAGATGATTAATTTAAATGAATTATTAAAGGATAATTAATTAATTGATTGTAATTAATTAAAGGTTAAGTAAGCAGGATTTATAGAATGAAGTAATTAATTTAATTAACTTTAAATTAATTAGAGATGATATAAATCATTACTTATGGATGGATGATAATACTGAATGCTTTGCATTTGATTGATATCTCTGATGAGATATATGATGTGTGATATGGATGGTTAGTTGAATTGTGATGATAATATGGATTATCTGATAATGTTGATTATCTATTGTGAATTATCTTTCTATGTGAATAAAGATAATGAATTGAATTGTTTTAACCTTTAAAACAACTTGGCCTTAAAAGATACGTTTTGGATTTCGATGAGACCGGGATCGGGTTTCCGTATACCGGATTTCCAGGTCTGGAGACCCGAATACCACATCGATCCAAATTAACGATAGGTCGTGAATCAAGTGAAGATGAAGATTCAGAGTGCAAGGGTTATTGTCGTTAACTCTGAGGGTGATTCCAAAACGAGTGTAACGAGATAATGCCTTCGGTTTCGTTCGAACCCGGAACGAACTTGTATGGATTGAATGCTTTCAGCACATCGTCAGGTGGACAATGAGCATTCTAAGTGATGTGTTCTTTTCTAAGGTAATCGTGACCTCAAGCCTCACAAACCGGGAATGGCTAAAACAGGGGAGGTGCAGCAAGGTTAGTGGGTAGCACCCAAGTAGGACAAGGTTACCTCTGCCTAGATGTCCCTTTCTATTTCGACTTAGTGGTGCGGTTGCTGATCCCAACCGTGAGGTATCTTGTGCGGGAATTATCCAGTAAGGGATGTTCCGACCTTGAGTTGCAGGGGATTGGGAGTGATCCTCGGTACGGTGATCTAGGCCACGTACTGTGACGGGCGGTACCCCGGTAGCCCTGCCATTGTATGGAATCCAAACTCCAATAAGTGCCATACGTATTAGATGTGCCCAACTATGTTGGAATGTGAGATGTAAGCATTTCAGCTATTTCTATATTTTACTTGAAAACCCTAGACCCTATTATAATAAAATCAGATTTCCTATCAAATGTTTTGGTTAGCGTAAGGTAAAAACTTACCCATGTTTATGTGTGGGAAGTCTTACGTGATACTTTTTCTTTCAAAAGGTTTTGAAGTTAAACAAGTTTAACCTGTTACTCACACCAGACCCATGTCTGACCCAAGTTGTTTATTTCTGTTTTATAAACTCTTGGGTACTCAAATTTTTACGAGTAGCCAAGGGATTCAGGTTAGCCTTGACGAATTGTGGAGGAGCAATGGATCAGGAGGCTTCAGCGTTGTAGATATAGATAGTAGTTTCCACTGTGTTGATCTTGTTTAGATCTTTGTTTAGAGATGGAGTTGTAATAACTAGACAGATGTTTATAACTGTCTAGTATATGATGTGTAATCTGTGTAACTCTGATAAGTGTTGTATATGATACTATGTAATAGTTATGTGATATATTATATTTTGTTCGTTTCCGCTGTGAGTAATTGTGTTTGTTTCTTTTCTCTTCTTCTTCTTTTCTATTTTCTATCCCTTTCTTTCTTATTAACGATGCGACTTTCTATGGAGAGAAAGTCGTGGTCGTTACAGTGGTATCAGAGCAGTAGGTTGAGTGAATACCTAGGCTCTGAAGTGGTGTCTATCTTGAGAGCGCGTAATTGTTAGTTATATAAAAATGATTTTATATTGTGTTAATTGATCGGTTGAGTGGTATATGGATTCTGGTCAATACGAGTAGCTAACGTTATTGATAGGGATCTCTAAACACTTGAACCAGGCCAACGGACACAATATTGTTTTAAAGAGGTAAATGAAATAATTTTACCCAGAAATAATTTCTATATAAAAAGTATCATTTTTAATATATATATCTATTCTACCTATTTGTTGGGTTACCCGTACAGGTTTTCCAATATAGGATATAAAGGTAGATAGGGCGGTAGTGTGTGTAACACGACTACCAATGGTTGGAGTTTGAATGTTGAGGTTGGAAGTGTATCTGTCGAGACTGTAGACCCAATACCGTCTCGAGTAAGCTTTGCTGTGGTGAAGGATTTCATCGATCTCCGAAGAAAACTGTAATGGTTCGAAGTTTATCTTTGAAGTTTGGATGAGTAAAGTTGGATCTGTTGGTTGAACAGAAGTGAGTGATGGTACCTTGATACCTCAGGTAATAGTAGCTGTATGATGAGATACAGTGACGATGGATGTTCCCGAAGATATTTTCTTTGGAACAAGCTTAAGGAAGTGTATCTGCTTCGGTGTTGTGGCTGAGTTCAGCATGGTGTTTCTGTTTTGTTTGAGGTTCGAGTTTCTCAAAGAGCTTTGATTTGGGAATCTTTGGCATATGTGGCAGCAGTGCAATTCGGAGTATTCTGCGCGTTGGCAGGAAAGTTTTCTGCTGAGCAGTTTTTCTGGAAGTAAAGATCAGAAGCAGCAGAGTGGATCCATTTCTTCGATAAATTGGATAAATAAGTGTAAGCTGTTCTGATTGGTAAAGAGAGAACAGTCTGTTTGGAATTAGGATGGGTTGATCGCAAAAGTGACTTGCGATTGCTGAGTGTTCTCTTGGGTTGTCAGAGTTTTTCTGGATGTCTTCAGAGAAGTCAGAAGTTTGTCCGCATCTGAAGGTTGAGTTTTCTTATCGACTGGATTCCAGGAGTGATACCGGGTGTTCAGTCTAGTGGAAGGATGTTTCCTAGAGATGGATTTGGTGAAGCAGCTCAAGTTTTGCTGGAGTATCTGAGTTTTATTTATGGATCAGTGAACCTTATTTCTGGAATGAGTTGTCCAGTCTGTGCTTGTGTTCTACCTCAGATCAGAGTTGAGCAGCGAAAGCAGTTTGGAGTGTATCTCTGGATGGGAGAAGTAAGTTTGGAATCTACTGATATTGTGAAGTAGAGTTGTGTTTGGATCTCGTCTGTGTTCTGATTTGGATAAGTATTTGGTATTCTGAATTGAATTGTCAGTTTGGATAACTGGAATTCATTGTGTTTTACGTATCTCTGAGGGAGTACGTGTTTGATCTATCTTTGGTTTGGAATCTGCAGTTCTGGAGGTTTGATTGTTGAGTCAGACTCGTCTGTAGTCTGATATTCTATTTAGTTCTGTAGATCTAGATGAGTAGGAGATCTATAGCTTAGTAGTTTAGATTGTTTGTAGAGCGAGTATCCCGGTATATATATACTTGGGGAAACTCGAGGTATTTTATCTAGAATTTAGTCTAGATAGTTAGAATTGTTGGATTGGATGAATTGGTTGCTATGGTTGTTAGCATATGGATGATAGTATATGCTTGTGTTTTAAAATTTAAAATCTTTAATAAGATTATTAAATTACCTTTGTTTAAATTTCGGGGACGAAATTATTTTAAGGGGGGAGGAATGTAATATCCCGGAAATTTTGACAATATCAATTTAATAATCTGTTGAATAATTAAATTGATATGGATAATCTTTGATAATAAAATTTGAATTTAATTTAATAATCTGATTAAATTAGTATTAATTGATGATTTTATCTTTTAAAAGTTAATAAGATATTTCTATTTGGATATATATATATATATTTATTTATATATATTGTAAATAGAAGCTTTGGTAAATTGGAAATTTATATTTAATTTAATCTGGACTTTTCAAAGATATTTAAATAAGTAATTTTATAGTTTTAAAATACTTTAAGTAAATATTTAATTGTTTAAGAGATATTTTAACTTAAGTTTAAATAAATAAGAAAAAGGCTTTTTAAATAATTTAAAATAAATAGAAAAATACAAAGACAAGTGTAATTATACTAAAGCCTCATAATAACAAGTGTTAAGTAATTAGAAATACTAATGACAAGTGTCCCTTATTTATTTTATTTTCTTTAATTTTCAATAAATCCAAATTAAATCTATATATACATCTCTTTCCCTTCTCATTCTTTTTGCTCATTTTCCAAAAGAAAGAAATCTGGTTATTGTTTCTAGTTCAAAGTTTTACCGTTCAAAATATTCTCAACTTCTATTTTTCTCTTCATCTTTACAAAAACTAAAAACAAAACCCAGAAAGATATCCAAATCAGAAATCAAATTCAAAAACCTGTAAACAAGTTTGCAAATCAAAATCTGTTCCTCCTCAAAAACTAGAAACTCATTTTCAAAGACCAATTTTGCAAATAAAAGTCTTCAGCCTGCAAATCTGCATTCGTTATCTTCAACCTTAGATGATTAGGATGCATTTTCTTTTAATCTGGAAGTATGCAAAGCAAATCTGGAAGCTTGCAAGCATTTTCTTCAATCTGAGATAATTGAAGCAAACCTGGAAATTTGTCTGGAAGCAATTCAAACTGCTTGCAGTCATTTTTCAACCTGGAAGTCATCCTGCATGTAGATTTAAAGCAATTTAAAGCCAACAACTCAAGTTTTTAAATCAATGAGGCATTCCAGTCTTAAGTCAATTCCAGTTTTCAAAAGCTAAACTACCCTGCTCTGTCTCTGTTTATGCCTGGTGAGTAACTTTTAAAAACTTAAAGTAAAATATGGTTGCATGCTAGTATAGTTGAAATGAATAAGTATTGCATGAATAAGTGAAAATCTAATGTGAATGTTTATAGTGTGTATGCTCATAAACAATTAGATGCTCTGTTCATCTTCTTTAAATGGTGAGTAACACTTTTTATTTAAAACTAACTTAAGTAAAGTGCTTGATTTCTTCATGTGATAATCATGTTTGAAGTGAATAAATGTGTAATGTTTGTATGTATAACTGAAAGCTGCTGTGAACAATGGATGTATTGTGTGCATATGTGAATATATACTCTGTTCTTGTTTTGATTGGCCAGGCTCAAAGTTTATTTAAAAACCTTCACCATTTGATTTAGTTTGTTAGAACTAAACTTAAAATCAAAAGTTATTGATGTATCACAGAGGAATGTTAAGAATGTTAGTTAAGTAAAACTTTAAAAACTAAGCATCTTTGTAAATCAAAAATAACAGTGCATGTTATATAAAAGTAAAAATTCGAACTTTGTAATTTATAAATTCAGATTTATAAATTGAAAACATAAATGATAATATGATTTTTAGCATTAATATCATAGTTTTTAGTTTAGTATTATAGGAGCAGTTCTGGTTTAAGTTAGAAATGAGTTTTTGGTAATTTTGATGATCTCAGTGAATTTGGGATGTTGTTTTCTTCAAGAATGATAGTGTAATGATCGAGGATATCAGGAAAATTACTAGAATTGAAATTAAAACATAGAGGCAGAAATGATTTAGGATTTAGATTTTTAAACCTAGTTTTAACTAGGTTAAGAAAATCGATCACTACATTTTCTCTAGTGGATCGAGTTCGACAAAATTCTGGGAAATGATAGTCGTGACGTGGACGAAGTCGTCGCTGGCATTCTGGTGGTCGAGATTTCGAAGAC
Source organism: Allium fistulosum (assembly GCA_030737815.1). Lineage (NCBI taxonomy): Eukaryota > Viridiplantae > Streptophyta > Magnoliopsida > Asparagales > Amaryllidaceae > Allium > Allium fistulosum. The sequence continues at coordinate 594,626,531 of CM060903.1, forward strand.
GAGGAGATGTTGACAGGGTTTTGGAGGAAGCCTGTATTCTAGTTTGGTGCTCGAATTCCCAATTTCGATTTTGCGTCTTGATCGAAGAATTGATGATCGTGATATGGTGTAGGGATGATCGACGACTTGTGGGGATGCTCGACGATGGTCGGAGATGGTGGTAACTACGGTGCACGTGCACGATCGTGTATATATCTCTGGTGATGTCTGAGTTTACAGGGGAAGGCTACTCGAGTGTTTCTCGAGTTATTTTGAGTGAGGCACGAAGTAAATTAGCAAAGTCTCGAGTAAATTGCTGGAATGTAGAGCGTTTGGGAAGATGATATTCTCGAGTATTTTGGAGAGGCGACTCGAAGTTTTTGGTGAATCCTCGAGTAACAGTTGTTGCCAGTTTTTTTAAAAAGACTGTCTGTTTAAGTTTAAACAGATTTAAATTTGTAAAGAGACATTTAAACAGAATTTTTAAATCTAAAGTTTAAATCTAGGAAAGTTTAAATCCGTATCTCATATTTGTAAATAAAGCAGTTTTTAAATTAAATTGTTTTAAATAACTTTAGTGTTTAAATTGTATATTAAATGGGTAGAATTTAAAGGTAAATTTGATTCAAATTCTTAAGTTATTTATAATATGGGTATTTCTTTAACTTGTAAAATAAAAGAGTTTTAGAAGTATTGTTTAAAATGTGGTTAAAGATAATTTGTTTTCATTTTTAATCTTTAAATTTAAAATGAAATTTTGAATGAAAAATTAAAGTGAATTGATTTAAAAATACTTTGTAAATAATAACTTGATTTTTAATAAGAACAAGTTTTATCTTAAAGTAATTAGAAATGTGTGTTCATTAAATTATAAGGAAATTTAATGGATAATTAATTTAATTGATTAATTAATCATTTGGATTAATTAAATAGGTAATTAATGGTGTAACAACCCGCATATTTGTCGATTTTATATTTAAATATTTTATTTAAATATTTCGTCGTTCGTCGGATTTTGGTCCGAAAAGCTACTTTTTGCAAACAGTCGAATTGGGACTCGAGACCACCTCCATTGAGTTCAAAATGTCGTTTGCAATCTTTTTGAGTGTAAGCTTCGATATGTTTGGAGCTAGTCAAAAATTTGACCATTTGCACTTTGGGTTTGGTTTTGGGTTCAGCCCCTTTGCCAACTTAAACCCCCAAATCTGAACCACTCCTCCCTATTCTCCCTCACTTCCTCCTCATTTCAGTTCTAGAGCAACAATGGTGGGAGAGATGGGAAATTAGAATTCCCAAGCCCTAGTTTCCTCTTGCAAATCAAATTCTAGCTCCAAATCCAAGTTGAAGCCATTGGTAAGCATCCTCTTCTCCTTCTCCAACTCTTTCTCCTTTCAATCTCAGAAATTTCCTAAACCTAAATTCGGGAAATGTTTCTCTTTTAGCTTAGATTCAAGCTTGTTGAGTTGGAATTGAAGAGTAGTTGCTCTTGCCATTGCTCCATAGCATCTTCTTCATTCGTTTGGGTTCAAAGGTGAGATTTTTATCTCACATCTAAGTCAATAATTATCTTCGATTGTTAGGTATGAATTCCTAACACTTATCCTTGTGCAATTCTTTAGTCGTTGTTGCTCGACCGATCGTTATCGATATCGTTTGGCCATTTTTTGGCCTAGGTTCAGGGAATGCCCTGAATAACAGCTTCAGCCGTCTGAACGTATGGTTCAGACGTCTGAATGGAATACTGGGAATTTTCTTCTCCCAGCATTCAGACGTCTGAATCAAAATTTCAGACGTCTGAATTGGTTCGTTTTGAACCAGAAAAGGAATAGGCTAAAAAGTGCCTATTTCAGACGTCTGAAATCTAGGATTCAGACGTCTGAATTCTGTTCTGGAAAATAGTTTATTTTCCAGATTCAGACGTCTGAATTCTTGATCTCAGACGTCTGAATCTGCTGTGTTTTGCCTAGTTGTTTTTTTTTAGCTTGAATATCCAAATCTAATCAAATCGGGTTGGTTCCCTTTTTGTTGTTATCATTTATTATCGGCCACTTTGTTAAGTCGCCCGCCTTTTTAAACTTAGGTCGCTTGTCTTCACTAAGTCGTACCGTTTTGACGGGGCGCTGCCCCGCACCCCGCCGTGGGCGCTGCCCCCTGGACCCCCGCGACCTGACCGGGCAGGTCGAACCCCGTATAACTCTGTGTAGGCAATCTTATCCGAAAACCATTCAACGGAACTTCTTACTTTGATGGTTTTGGGAATTGATTTCTTTGGATTTTATTCACGTCTTCGAACGTGAATTGATTTGTTGCCTAGGGAACAGCCCGGTTGACGTGAATAAAATCCAAAGAAATCAATTCCCAAAACCATCAAAGTAAGAAGTTCCGTTGAATGGTTTTCGGATAAGATTGCCTACGCAGAGTTATACGGGGTTCGACCTGCCCGGTCAGGTCGCGGGGGTCCAGGGGGCAGCGCCCACGGCGGGGTGCGGGGCAGCGCCCCGTCACGGTACGACCTAGTGAAGGCAAGCGGTCTCGAGAAGCCAAACCGGTCAAATGACCAAGTACTAACTCGCGAACGACCTAGGGGAAAAATAGGTCAAACGACCAAGTACTAACTCGCGAACGACTTACGACTTAAGGGAGGCAAGCGACTTACGACTTAAGGGATAAGGTCATACGACCTAAGTGGAGAATGCCACGCGACTTAGCAGAAGAACAGGTCGAACGACCTAGGGGAAAAACAGGTCAAACGACCAAGTACTAACTCGCGAACGACTTAACGACTTAATCTTCTATTCGAGCTACGGGCTAAGGCTGGAACGACCTAGTGGAGTTAGGTCGGGGACGACCTACGACTTAAGGTCATACGACTTAACGGTTTAAAAGCCAACGACCTAGGACTTAAGGTCATACGACTTAACGGTTTAAAAGCCAACGACCTAGGACTTAAGAGCCATACGAGCTACGACTTAAGCTCAAATACGAGCTACGACTTATCACTTAACTCGCGAAAGACCTAGCGAAGGCAGAACACCCAGAACGACTTAACACTTTAACTCGTGAACGACTCAGGCCTTTAACTCGTGAACGACTCAAGCCAGGCGAACAGAAATGCACGTGCGCGACTTAAGCCCTTAACTCGTGAACGACTCACGACTTAGGCTTAACTCGTGGACGACTCAGCGAAGGCCAGAAACGACTTAAGGCCAGAAAAATCACCAAAACGCTGAAAATTGAAGTTTTTCGCCAATCCAATCCAAACCAAATGCAAATGTTGATGCAAATACAATAGGGGATCATTCCCAACAGTCCAAGATAGATATAGGCAAGATGTGAGATCAAAAATCTCACCTTTTCCACGAAATTGATGAAGATGAAGATTGAAAGCAAGGGGAAGCAAACCAAAGCTTGAATCCACAATCTTCTACTTGAATTTGATGTTGAATCTCGGATTTGCAATAGAATTTGAGTTGGGAGTTTTAATTTCTCTTTCCCTCCACCATTTTTGAAGAAGCTTGAAGTATTTGATGAAGTGATGAAGAGAAGAGGGGGTTGGGCTGAGTTAAGAAGGTGCAGTCCAAACCAAAGTCTCAAGCGGGAAAAGTGACGAAAATTTCACTATCTCCAAACATATCGAAGTTTACACTCAAAAAGATCGCAAACGTCATTTTGAACTCAATGGGGGTGGTCTCGAGTCCTAATTTGACCGTATGCAAAAAGTAGCTTTTCGGACTAACATCCGACTAACGATAAAATATTTAAATATAAAATCGATAGATATGCGGGTTGTTACAAAGGGTTATTGTCGTTAACTCTGAGGGTGATTCCAAAACGAGTGTAACGAGATAATGCCTTCGGTTTCGTTCGAACCCGGAACGAACTTGTATGGATTGAATGCTTTCAGCACATCGTTAGGTGGACGATGAGCATTCTAAGTGATGTGTTCTTTTCTAAGGTAATCGTGACCTCAAGCCTCACAAACCGGGAATGGCTAAAACAGGGGAGGTGCAGCAAGGTTAGTGGGTAGCACCCAAGTAGGACAAGGTTACCTCTGTCTAGATGTCCCTTTCTATTTCGACTTAGTGGTGCGGTTGCTGATCCCAACCGTGAGGTATCTTGTGCGGGAATTATCCAGTAAGGGATGTTCCGACCTTGAGTTGCAGGGGATTGGGAGTGATCCTCGGTACGGTGATCTAGGCCACGTACTGTGACGGGCGGTACCCCGGTAGCCCTGCCATTGTATGGAATCCAAACTCCAATAAGTGCCGTACGTATTAGATGTGCCCAACTATGTTGGAATGTGAGATGTAAGCATTTCAGCTATTTCTATATTTTACTTGAAAACCCTAGACCCTATTATAATAAAATCAGATTTCCTATCAAATGTTTTGGTTAGCGTAAGGTAAAAACTTACCCATGTTTATGTGTGGGAAGTCTTACGTGATACTTTTTCTTTCAAAAGGTTTTGAAGTTAAACAAGTTTAACCTGTTACTCATACCAGACCCATGTCTGACCCAAGTTGTTTATTTCTGTTTTATAAACTCTTGGGTACTCAAATTTTTACGAGTAGCCAAGGGATTCAGGTTAGCCTTGACGAATTGTGGAGGAGCAATGGAGCAGGAGGCTTCAGCGTTGTAGATATAGATAGTAGTTTCCACTGTGTTGATCTTGTTTAGATCTTTGTTTAGAGATGGAGTTGTAATAACTAGACAGATGTTTATAACTGTCTAGTATATGATGTGTAATCTGTGTAACTCTGATAAGTGTTGTATATGATAATATGTAATAGTTATGTGATATATTATATTTTGTTCGTTTCCGCTGTGAGTAATTGTGTTTGTTTCTTTTCTCTTCTTCTTCTTTTCTATTTTCTATCCCTTTCTTTCTTATTAACGATGCGACTTTCTATGGAGAGAAAGTCGTGGTCGTTACAGATTAAATCAATTTCAATGGAAATTGAAGTTATTTAAATTGCAATTGAGTTAATTTAAATGGAGATGGAAATTTAAATTGAATTGATGAGAATTGAACAGTTTGGCTCTGGATTATTTTCAAAATAAATTGTTTTAATACAAATATATTTTTCCAAACTATTTACTATATAATCTTTCTTCTTAAAACCCCAAACTATCTCATACTTATTTTACAATTATTTTGGAACTATATAACTATTTTGAAACTGTCTTATAAACTAATTACTATTTTTCAGTTATTTATATCTAATCACTATTTTAAAAACTATTTTGCAATTATCTAACTATTTTATATCTACTTAACTATTTTATAGATATTTTACAAACTAATAACTATTTTTCAACTACTTATCTATTTTAAATTTTTTTTCAAGTTATTTTTAAATTTAAAAAGGTCAGAGTTCAAACTGTTTGTAATTGAAGTAATAACTCAATTGGAAATGGAAGAAATTGAGAATAAGTGAATGGAATTAAAGGAAATGTGAATAGAAAAGTAAATTGATTTGGCTAATAACCAATAAAGATAAATACGTAGGATATACGTATATTATTCTATTCGCATAGTGATTTGATCCAGATTCGAACACAGAATTTCGAGATAGTATTATCGATCCGAGTTGGGATTTTTCGCTCGATTTTTGACGGCGAACCTGGATATGGATTTTTGATTGGTTCTGGATATTCTCTACCATAGTTGTGACTATGCAAGGAGAATGTCGGTTTCTGATCAAGGAATCAGATCTGAGTCCGCACTAGAAAGTCAGGTGGACAATACTAGTTCGGAAGTGAAATCGTGTGATCGAGTGAGCGATCAAATTGATATAGCGTACGGATGATATGTGTACATCGTACGGGTTTGGGCATTGAAAATTTGTGAATAAGGAATTTGCAATGGTTTTGAAATAAAAAGTATATTTGTGAAATAAAATGGAATTGGATATTTCTTTGGTTGAAATTTACTTTATGGAGGTAAGTAAATGGTAAATAACTTTATAAAGAAATCAAACTTGAATATTTGATTTGGCAATAAATAAAGTTATATTTTATAATATGATAAACTCCCCTTATTGAATCTAGCCAGAATAAAAGGGTTTTTGGAAATATTTGAAGTATAAAAAGAGGTTTTATACAAGTTTGAAGTGATCCAAAGATTTTTTTTAAAAGTATATATATCTATATATATAAAGAGGATCTTATGAGAATGATTTTGAAAAAGGTTTTGAGAACCTATGAATTTGGAAATGGCTTTTGATTTTTGGGAAAATCAATTTTGGGAATTTGGAAAGCCTAGTTTGAGAATTATCGATTTTGGTAATCGATTTTGAGTAAATGAGATTTTGATAAATCATAAAGGATATGATTTGAAGATACTATAAGTGTATAGTACAAAGTGTTTTGAAAATAGCTCTGGGGAAAAAGGCGCTCCCTTGAAATGAACTTCTCAGGACTGCCACTGGGTGGTACTGCCTTGAACCCCAAGGGGGGGATTCTAAAGTTGATCCTGTGAGGAGTCCGGACAAAACTAGTTCCTGAGGATTATTTGTGTAGCGAAAGTCGAGGGGCTGGTGCCCACAGAGGCATTTGGGTTATTCTGTGACGACAATGTAACTCGATGTCACTGCGATCTACTGCAGACCATAGCGAAAGTCATGTGTGCCGCTGAGAGCCAACTGTCTACGTTTGATTTTATATCGGTAGACTGTGACACTATGGTAACATAGCGAAAGTCGTGTGTGCCGCTGAGAGCCAACTGTCTACGTTTGATTTTATATCGGTAGACTGCGACCTATGTGGGAGAAGTTTCATTATTTGGCAGCGAAATTCGGTGGCGCTGATGCCTACAGTTATATGGGTTTGTGCTGTGATAGCAACGTAAGGCTCGGGTATAACTGCGATCTGTAGCAGGTTCCATGGCGTAATCGAGGAGCGCGGAGACCTACAGTTATCTGTGGATTTTGCCGGGACGGCAACGTAACCATCGGGTTAACTGCGACCATGGATGGGGGTGATGATTTCCAGAGCATTCTCACCAAAGATATTTCCTCTATTTTCAAAAATGTTTTCTATATTTTCATAAATTATTTTCCAAATATTTTCACTAGGTGTTGAAAACGGGTTTGCTAAGTCCTTATAGATTTTCAGTCCTACGTCTGATCAACGTATGACCGAATTTCTGTGAGAACAAGGATAGACTTGTTGAAACATCGAGTTATAAAAGTATTTTTATAAAATTATTTTACAATATTATATAGATTTTAAGGGTGTTTTAAAAATGATCAAAGAATAATTTATCTGATTTTAAGTAAATAATAAATTTTGGCTTCGTTCCTTTTCGAGGACGAAAAGATTCTAAGGGGGGAGGAATGTGATAACCCAGATTTTTAAACAACTATTAATTGGATGATCAACTGATTTTAAATTAGGGAGAAATACCGATATCTGGATGAATATTATAAATAGATATATGCAAAACTCTATAAAGTTGGAATTTATAAGTTTACAAGTATATGAGTGTGTGTGTATATATATATTGTGATTTGAAGCATGAGTTTGAATCCAATATAATAAATTTTCAAAAGTTATTTAAAGTTAACTATGTATTTTAAAAACTCTAAAGATAAATACTTATTCATTTAAAGGCATGATAATTAAAATAAGATTTAATAAAGGATTTATTATGCTCTCTTTTAAAATTTCTTAAACTATAATGGTTTGTAAATATACATAGGAAAGTTTAAAACAAATGATACATAAATTTGTATAAAACATTAGAAAAGATTTAAATAAAGAATAAATACTCTTTCTTTTAAAATTACACATGAATAAGAATAATTTAAAATGTATAGATTTTTAAACAATTTAAATAAAAATTTAAAACACTCTAAATACATGTGTAAGTCTCTTAAGACATCTAAATAACATGTGTAAGCTATTAAATAAACTAAATGACAAATGTTTATTTTTCTTACAAGTGTCACTTATTATTTTATTTTCTTTATATTTTTCATAAATCCTAATTTAGTCTATATATACATCTTTCCCTTTTTCTTAAATTCTTTTCATATTCTTCATTTTCATTACAAAGAAAACTCAATCTGTTAAACATTCCTCAATTAGATCAAAACTCAACCCTGTAAAACAAATCACAAATTCAAAACAAACTAAACACCAGGTTTCAATCTTCAACTCGGAGATAAAAAGCTTCAACCAGTTTGAAAGTTTTCAACATGGGAACTAAACTAATGCAAGTTCAAAGACTCAACCAAATTCGAGTACAGATCAAATTCAACAGAGTAAATCAAAGGTTCAAGCATAAATTTCAAAGTAATATTAAACTGGTAATCTCAATCTTGGAAGCTAAGCATGATAGTTCAAACCCAGACTGAAGTAACCAGAGCAAGGAAAGAAATCAAACTGTCTCAAATCATCTAGTATCTTCCAGTTTAAAAGCAATCAGAGCATCATCACCTTTAGCTCTCAAAAGCAGGTTCAGGATCTCTGTTTGCATAATTTAAGGTGAGTAAACTACCCTTTAGAATATGGAATTTGTTATATCTTGGTTTGCATGTGATGATCCGTAAGTTGTGATAGAAATTATGCTTGCATGTATATGGATTCCAGATATTAATAAGTTGAGAGGTGCATGTCTGATATGTTTATGTTCATCTCTGTTTATAGTTGCAGAGTTTAAATTTAAATCAAAAATCCTAATCTCCTTATCTATTCACTGATAGGCTTTAGCTTTCAAACCAAATAAGTTTGTTCAAACATAGATTAAGGATTAAAAATATATTCAAGCAAATTTAGTTTGAAAATTTTCTGGAAATCAAGAAGATCAGTAGGAAACTTAGGAACATGATGAAATCCATTATCATAGGAACATGATGAAATCCATTATCATAGTTTGCTGATTTATGGTTATAACCTAAATTTCCTTTGAAAATTAGGATTTTCAAAATCAAAATTTAGATTTTTAGTTGAGTTTTGAATGAGTTTTCCAAAGATGATCAGAATATGGGCTTTTGGCTATTTCTGGTGGCCGGAGGACTCGGGGTGGTCAGGATTGCGTCTGAAGGTAGGAGGAAGCTTGGAGGTTTGGTCAAAAATGCCAGGTGGATTTATAGTTCATCGTGGCGTCGGTTATTGGTCGAAGTAGGGTTTAAGGTCGTATTCTGGTCGAAGATGAAATTTAGGCTACTGCGTCGTCGTTAATGCATCGTGGTTGATCAAAGCAGAGGGAATCGAAGCATGGAAGCAAGGCAAAGGTTTGCTCGGAGTTGAGAGGCCTCTGGTGGCCTGTGGCGGCGGGTCGAGGTGATCTTTGGTGATCCAGTTTCGTTCTAGGTTGTGTTGAGTTGCTCGATTTCGAGTTCGAGAGTGATACGGGGTTCTGGTTGGTCAGAATCCTAGGCGAGGTGATCGGCGACATGTTGGAGGTGGTGGCGATGAGCGAAGCTACGGCGCTTGTCTGTGCACGTGCACATGTGTCAGGGGATTTGGGTATTGCTGTGTTAGGGAGGAAGAAGAGGAGTGTCTCGAAGTCGTTCTCGGGGAAATCAGGGGATGGCTCGAGTTTAGCTTCGGGGTGTTCGCGTGGGTTAACGTGTGTTTCAGGTTTTAAAATTTTAAATCAAAGAAAAAGAAAAAAAAAGGGTGGGTCGGGTTTGTACTCGGGAAATTTGAGTTTGATCTCGGGGAGATGATGAGTTAGCTCGGGTTTTGTCTCGAGTCTTTGGAATTGCAGTTTTAAAATGTGACGACCGCCCATGACCCCTGCACCGAATCTAGGGATAGTGCGCTGTAAAGTGTGCCAGGCGACCATGGACGATTGTCAAGGTAAGATTAAAACAACAGGATCTATCGTATTACTCACAGCGCATGGACAAAATACAATAGAACATATGTATAGTGAAGCTTTACAGAACAAAATGACATCTTATAAAACTCCATAATAGTTGAATACAAACATTCACATAGTCAATACATCCAGCCTCACTACAAATCTCTCAGAGAATACAAAACAGCGGAATAACCAGTACATATAATAAGAAGATAGTATGCAACCCTCCAGCTCGTCTTCGATATCAGCATCGTGAGAAGAGAACAGCACCTGTCACCTGCTACCTAGTCTGCCCGTCCCAAAATGGACGAACAGCCCAAGGCAATAAGAATTAAAAACATAAAGCCTTGAGTCAGACAACAGTCTTAGTGAGCAGTAAATTAACTAACAACATACCAAAAGAGCATAAAGGAAAAGGAATAGGAATACAACCCTCCCACTCCAACCTCATTCTACAGTGATAGCCCCCAGACACACACTAAGCAGAAGCAAACATAGCAGAGCATACAATTTAAAGTAAAGCTACTATCACTCGAGTCAAGGGCGATGTTTTCCAAGTACCAAGGCCTAAATCAGATAAGCACCCAGAAAATACCGCTCTTGAGTCCGAATGACGATACAACCACACATCCATGACTCTGGCTATCACTGTTATCGTTGCTTCGATATCACCGTTAATTGAATGACCGGCACATTCTTTCAGCCGTCCGTCAAGGGCTAATGGAAACCCCGGTTCTAGACATAACTCCCGCACGTCGTCGCAGCCCGTGCCTAGGACTATCGAATCTGCCCAGAGCACTCGACCATCAACAGTTGGCCGTTGGGACTATCGAATCTGCCCAAACGTACTCTTGCTTAGAGCATGCTAGAACCTTCAACAACGATGCTATCCAAGCCTCCTAGTCATCCTCCTCGACGACTATTCTCATATCCATTCATTATCTTCAACTCGAATCATATCACCGAGTTATCAACATGCTTGGAATGATCCCGTCTGGATTAGACCAAGTCTTCATCATATGATGCCTCGCTTCATTACACCCTTGCAAAGCTTCATCTCAACTTCACATCATCAAATCTATGCATAAGAGCTTCATCATCCCGCTACATATGCCACGAGCAGCTTTTCCAATTCAAGAGCCTTTCCCTTAGCTTTTGAATCACCTTCGATCTAAATCTAGTCATCAATCATCTAGTTCATAACAATCAATCAAATCAAACATCAATCCAAGCAATCAAGCATTCAAAAATGATCTAAGTAGACAATTATAACAATAATGGCATTTTCGTAATTAAAGAGTTGAAAGTCCAATAAGCATGAAAACATGGATTATATCTCTACAAACTTGATGAATGAACTTGCATAGGTTAACATATGATAAAATGGATGCAACATCATCATGAAAAATGGATCTACATGGATCTACACATAGGATGAAGAAAATGCATGGAAATCTCTATTTTAACACCAAATCGAGCCAACTATCCGATATACTCCTTTGGATCCGTGTGAGAGATAATCACCACTCACCAAATCACCTAAACAACCTCAAATCAACACACTTCAGATCTGGACAGCGAAGGATGAAGCTAGATCTATCACAAATCCGCTTCAAATGAAGAAATCTCCCTTGAAAAGATGAAGATCTTCAATCTAAGCTCTTGAATCTTCAATCTTGATCTTCGATTTGGATGGATGGAAGCACTAGATTAGAGTGGAGAAAAGAAGTGAAGAAGTGTAGAAGTCGAGCTCTCAAAATGGCAGCACTTCGTCGCTTCAAAATCCGGATCCCAAAAAGTGAGAACAACCCCTCCTATTTATAGCTGAAAACTGCCCTTAAGTCGTAACTCGGCTATCTCCTTAAGTCGGTGCCGACTTAACACCATGCCGACCTAGTGCCTTGCCTTGCCGACCTAAAAACTCATCTGCCTATGACTCGCAACAAAACAGCTGTCTCCTAAGTCGGTTACGACTTATGGCATGCGCCTACGACTTAACGACTTAACTGCCTCGCCGACCTACGACTTAACAATATGACCGACCCAACGAAGCAGACTCATCATACTACCGCAAAACCCAAGTCCTAAGTCGGTTGACGACTCAACAACAAAGCGCAACTGCGACTTAACACATAGGCATGACTTAACTTAGGTCGTTGCCGACTTAAGTGCCTTGCCGACTTAAGACATACGAAGGAATACAACTACGACTTAACTCGTAACTGGGTTACGACTTAACACAAGAGACGTCCTGCCGACTCACAACTCAACACACGTTGCCGACTCAACTACCTACCGACTCAATTACCCTGCCGACCTAACACTTAACACCCAAACACTTAGGTCGCTCACAACATGTCCTTAGGTCGTTGCCGACCCAACTCTACTCCAGAATACTTAGGCTGCCTACTATTCTTCCTTAGGTCGCCCTAACCTCTTAAGTCGGTCAACCCCACTTCCTTAACTCGGCAACGACTCAACAAATAATTTGTCAGATATGCTAACTACTAAGTCGTCCAGGTCTTAAGTCGACCACTATCTTAACTCGTCAGCCGACTTAACACTTAACTCACCACTATCCTTAAGTCGGTTAATATTATAAGTCGGTCAACTTCTTAGATAGGCTACTCCCTTAAGTCGGTCAGTCTTTAGGTCGTTAACTCGCCCTGCCGACCTAATTACTTAACTAAATCCTAGGTCGCCTAATTCTATAGGTCGCTCCAACTAACCCACGACCTAACACTAACTCGCCGAAGTCCTTAACTCGGTCACGACTTAGCTCTTAGGTCGTTCACGACCTAGGACTTAAACAAATCTGCCTAAAAATCTGAAATGACTTGAAAGTGCTAAAATTCCAGATTTTGACAAACTTTTCGATCCGTAAAATACGGGTCGTTACATTCTCTCCCCCTTAGGAATTTCGCCCCCGAAATTCCAAGCAATCATAGCAATCAAAGACTATTCTGTACGCCTACCATCCATAGCAATCAACAAACCATGCATCCAATTCTAGCTTAGCGTACAGAATTCTAAGACTCAGAACAAGTTACAATATCGCGAGATGAGACGACACCTTAGGGCCATACCTTGAAGAGTTCAGGATGAGCTGCCTTCATCCTCTCTTCCACCTCCCACGTACAGTCGTTATCATCATCACTCCATTGTATCTTGAGCAACTTAACTATCTTCCTCCTAAGCTGTTTCGTGTCGGTTTCCACAACACGAAGTGGCTTACGAGGTCTTCTATCAACTGGATCAACTTCAAAGTCTTCATAGCTATCAGCAGAAACCACTGCATTCGAGTCATGCACATACTTCCGTAGATACGATACGTGAAAAACATTGTGCACACCCGACATCTTCTCCGGTAACTCCAATCTATAAGCGAGCTTTCCAATTCGCTCGATGATCGGGAATGGTCCAACAAATCTCGGAGTCAATTTTCCTTTCTTCCCGAATCTAATAACATTCTTCAGTGGAGAAATCTTCACAAAAACCATATCCCCTACGTCGAATTCCAAATCCTTTCGACGCTTATCGGCATAACTCTTCTGACGGTCTTGGGCTGCCTTCATTCGTTGCCGAATGATCTCTATGCAATCTGAGGTCTGACGAATCATCTCTGGCCCAAGTATCAGCTTTTCTCCAGTTTCCAACCAACATGTCGGAGAGTTACACGGTCTTCCATACAACGCCTCATACGGTGCCATACCAATACTTGACTGGTAACTGTTGTTGTACGCAAACTCCACCAAATGAAGGTGATCTTCCCATGATCCTCCGAAATCTAAAACACAGGCTCTGAGGAGATCTTCCAAAACTCGGTTGACTCTCTCAGTCTGACCATCTGTTTGGGGATGATAAGCTGTACTCAAACACAACTCGGTTCCCAAAACTTCCTGGAAGCTCTTCCAAAATCCACTAGTGAACAATGGGTCTCGATCGCTCACTATGCTCTTCGGAATACCATGGAATCGAACTATCCACTTAATATACAACTCAGCCAACTTTGATGCAGTCCTAGTCGATCGAACAGGAATGAATCGTGCACTCTTAGTCAGACGATCCACAATGACCCAAATTCCTTCATTTCCCGTTCTGGTTCTAGGCAATCCATCAATAAAATCCATCGACACTTGTTCCCACTTCCATGTAGGAACTTCTAATGGCTGAAGCAATCCGCTTGGCTTCTTCTGTTCGGCTTTCACCAACTGGCAATTCATACACTTGGAAATAAAATCTCCAACATCCTTCTTCATGCCTTCCCAGTAGTAGGTTCTCTTCATATCCCGATACATCTTATTTCCACCTGGATGAATTGTCAGCTTCGAGTGATGACTTTCCTTCAGAACTTCACTCCTCAATTCATCTATATCGGGAACAACTAGTCGTCCTTGCTTCCGAAGCCAACCCTCTCGATCGACCTCGAATCCTTTATCCTTTTCTGGATCCAATCCAGATTCCAATTCACGGATAATCTTGACAATCTTATCATCTCGCTTTTGGCCCTCGCCAATCCTTTCCACAAGAGTGGGTCTTATCGATAAGTTTGCCAACATCTCAGGTTCCAATTCACATCTAGGCCTGAAGTCAAATCCAGCTAAATACTCGAGGCTCTTCCATTCTGAAAACATGGCTCCCAATCCTGCATGTCTTCGACTTAACGCATCTGCCACTGCGTTACCTTTTCCCGGAGTATAAGCTATACCAAAATCATATGATGCCAAAAACTCTAGCCAACGTTGCTGCCGAAGATTCAAATCCTTCTGGGAGAAAAGATACTTTAACGACTTATGATCCGTAAACAACTCGAATCGAACTCCCAACAGATAATGTCTCCACATCTTCAGAGCAAATACAATCGCCGCTAATTCCAAATCATGAGTTGGGTAATTCCTTTCATGCGGCTTCAGTTGTCGACTGGCATACGCAACAACTTTATCCTTCTGCATCAGCACTGCCCCAAGTCCAGTACCACATGCATCGGTGTAAACCACCATCTCATCATTCCCACTTGGAATAGTCAAAACAGGAGCACTCGTCAGTCTCTCTTTCAGGATTCCGAAAGCTTGCTCACACTTAGCATCCCAACTGAACACTTGGTTCTTCTTCGTCAATCCTGTTAATGGTGCAGCTATCTTGGAGAAGTCTTTGATAAACCGTCGATAATATCCTGCTAATCCAAGAAAACTTCTCACATCTAATGCATTCTTAGGTCTAACCCAATCCTGGATTGCTGCCACCTTAGCGGGATCAACCGCTATTCCACTTCCAGAAATCACATGGCCTAAGAACCTCACTTCACTCTTCCAGAAGTGACACTTCGAAAACTTAGCCTTCAGCTGATGTTTTCGCAAGATCTCCAAAACGATACGCAAGTGCGTCTTGTGCTCTTCTTCCGTCCTGGAATAAATCAGAATATCATCCACGAACACAAGTACGAACTTGTTCAACTGATCTCTGAACACTCTATTCATAAGATCCACAAAATATGCTGGCGCGTTAGTCAATCCAAACGGCATTACCAGCCACTCAAAGAAACCGGATGGTGTCCTAAAAGCAGTCTTCGGCACACTATCCTTAGCCACTCTCAACTGGTGAAATCCCGTTGCCAAATCCATCTGAGAAAACACCTTAGCTTCGTGAAGCTGATCAAACAAGTCGTCTATCCTTGGCAATGGATACTTGTTCTTCTTAGTCACCTTATTCAGCTCACGATAATCGACGCACAATCTCAACGACCCATCTGCCTTGGTTGCAAACACAACTGGTGCACCCCACTCGGACACACTACGCCGAATGAATCCTTTCTGCAAAAGGTCATCAACTTGCACCCTCAACTCTTGCTGTTCCCTAGGCGCCATCCGCCTAAGAGGCATTACAACAGGTCTGGCTCCTTCAACTAGATCTATACGAAACTCGATCTCTCTATGCGGCGGCAACCCTTTGACTTCGTCAAAGACATCCTCGAATCTATTTGCGATCGGCACTAAAGACAGTCCATCCCGTGGAACAACTAGCGAATACATGAAGCTCATGAAGACGCCTTCCTCATGCTTACATCGTATCACAATCTTTCGCCCTTCCACATTCTCGACTGTCACCTCCAGCCTCTCACAATCAACCTTAGCCGCATACTTCCTAAGCCAGTCCATACCCAAAATAATTCCGAACCCCGCAAAGTTCAGAACAAAGCAATCACAAACAAAAGAGCAACCATGACTCGATACAACTAGACCACGGCATAACATACACAAACAAGACGAACCCCCAACTGGATTAGTCACTACCAATGGCCTATCAACAATATCCGGCTTCAAACCTAACCGGCCTACTAGTTCATTACAAACAAATGAATGCGACGCCCCAGTATCAAACAAAACTCTAACTGGAACACCACATAGGAAAAGAGTACCTTGAACAACCACACTCTTTCCCTTTTCTTCAGCAGTAGGAGCTTTCGAAGACGACGGAACAGCTCCCAAAGCATAGGCTTGCACAATCTGCCTGTCCTTCCTTGGTTCTGGACAATTCTTCCTGAAATGCCCCGGCTTGTCACAGTTGTGACACTTCATCGGTGCCTTCGGATTCTTACAATCCTTAGAGAAATGGCCCTTCTGTTGACAATTGTAGCAAGTCACCTCGCCTTTCGGCTTCTTCTGGCCATCCTTACCTTTCTGCTGCTGCTGCTTCCTCTTCTGGTTTCCACCCTGCTGTGGTTTAGATTCTCCCTTGGTAACAGCAACAACAGGTCCTTCCTTAGGAAACAGACTCTCATGCCTAAGAGCTTTCTCCACAAGCTTCTCAAATGAATCGTCCAAATGATCCACCAACTGTCTCCCAAGATAACTATCCAAGCCGGTCACAAACTTCTCATTCTTCTGATAAGCAGATTCAATATATGACCGAGCATACTTGGACAAAGCTTCGAACTCAGAAACATACTCAAGAACAGATCTTCCACCCTGCTTGAGCTCTACAAACTTCTTGAACAGAACAGACTTCTGAGCTGTAGAAATGAACTTAGCTTCAAATCTGACTTGGAATTGCTCCCAAGTAATCTCTTCTTCCGGAGTAGTGATGGTAATAGAGTTCCACCAATCAGAAGCTCTCCCTTGAAGCTGCCTCGATGCCAACTTCCTCTTAGTTGCATCATCAATTCCCAAATCACCAAAGATCCTTCTACAAGCATCTATCCATCTCTGGACTTCGATAGTTGATTCTGTTCCCAAGAAAACCTTTCCTCCAAGAGCAGTATAATCCTTGCACAACTTAGCAAAATCCACTGGTTTCGGAGTTTGGACTTGAACTCCAACATCAACTGCTGCCCCCGGAACTGGTATCCTTCTCATGATCGAAGTCATCATAGCTTCGAACATGGCTGCATAATCAGCAGTCTCTTCAGTAGCACGGCCTCCCCTAGCAGCTGGTCTCCCTCTTCGACTCATTCTCAATATCTATAAAAAGGAATGATTAGAACATCTAGAGAAACAACTGCATAAAGGACTCAAACTCTACTAAGCTACTATATTATATATAGTAATCATCCATCAAAATACAATTACGTCTCTCATACGTAGTTATGACAACGAGCGTTGGGTAAAACCGATTAACCAATGCTCTGATACCAAATGTGACGACCGCCCATGACCCCTGCACCGAATCTAGGGATAGTGCGCTGTAAAGTGTGCCAGGCGACCATGGACGATTGTCAAGGTAAGATTAAAACAACAGGATCTATCGTATTACTCACAGCGCATGGACAAAATACAATAGAACATATGTATAGTGAAGCTTTACAGAACAAAATGACATCTTATAAAACTCCATAATAGTTGAATACAAACATTCACATAGTCAATACATCCAGCCTCACTACAAATCTCTCAGAGAATACAAAACAGCGGAATAACCAGTACATATAATAAGAAGATAGTATGCAACCCTCCAGCTCGTCTTCGATATCAGCATCGTGAGAAGAGAACAGCACCTGTCACCTGCTACCTAGTCTGCCCGTCCCAAAATGGACGAACAGCCCAAGGCAATAAGAATTAAAAACATAAAGCCTTGAGTCAGACAACAGTCTTAGTGAGCAGTAAATTAACTAACAACATACCAAAAGAGCATAAAGGAAAAGGAATAGGAATACAACCCTCCCACTCCAACCTCATTCTACAGTGATAGCCCCCAGACACACACTAAGCAGAAGCAAACATAGCAGAGCATACAATTTAAAGTAAAGCTACTATCACTCGAGTCAAGGGCGATGTTTTCCAAGTACCAAGGCCTAAATCAGATAAGCACCCAGAAAATACCGCTCTTGAGTCCGAATGACGATACAACCACACATCCATGACTCTGGCTATCACTGTTATCGTTGCTTCGATATCACCGTTAATTGAATGACCGGCACATTCTTTCAGCCGTCCGTCAAGGGCTAATGGAAACCCCGGTTCTAGACATAACTCCCGCACGTCGTCGCAGCCCGTGCCTAGGACTATCGAATCTTCCCAGAGCACTCGACCATCAACAGTTGGCCGTTGGGACTATCGAATCTGCCCAAACGTACTCTTGCTTAGAGCATGCTAGAACCTTCAACAACGATGCTATCCAAGCCTCCTAGTCATCCTCCTCGACGACTATTCTCATATCCATTCATTATCTTCAACTCGAATCATATCACCGAGTTATCAACATGCTTGGAATGATCCCGTCTGGATTAGACCAAGTCTTCATCATATGATGCCTCGCTTCATTACACCCTTGCAAAGCTTCATCTCAACTTCACATCATCAAATCTATGCATAAGAGCTTCATCATCCCGCTACATATGCCACGAGCAGCTTTTCCAATTCAAGAGCCTTTCCCTTAGCTTTTGAATCACCTTCGATCTAAATCTAGTCATCAATCATCTAGTTCATAACAATCAATCAAATCAAACATCAATCCAAGCAATCAAGCATTCAAAAATGATCTAAGTAGACAATTATAACAATAATGGCATTTTCGTAATTAAAGAGTTGAAAGTCCAATAAGCATGAAAACATGGATTATATCTCTACAAACTTGATGAATGAACTTGCATAGGTTAACATATGATAAAATGGATGCAACATCATCATGAAAAATGGATCTACATGGATCTACACATAGGATGAAGAAAATGCATGGAAATCTCTATTTTAACACCAAATCGAGCCAACTATCCGATATACTCCTTTGGATCCGTGTGAGAGATAATCACCACTCACCAAATCACCTAAACAACCTCAAATCAACACACTTCAGATCTGGACAGCGAAGGATGAAGCTAGATCTATCACAAATCCGCTTCAAATGAAGAAATCTCCCTTGAAAAGATGAAGATCTTCAATCTAAGCTCTTGAATCTTCAATCTTGATCTTCGATTTGGATGGATGGAAGCACTAGATTAGAGTGGAGAAAAGAAGTGAAGAAGTGTAGAAGTCGAGCTCTCAAAATGGCAGCACTTCGTCGCTTCAAAATCCGGATCCCAAAAAGTGAGAACAACCCCTCCTATTTATAGCTGAAAACTGCCCTTAAGTCGTAACTCGGCTATCTCCTTAAGTCGGTGCCGACTTAACACCATGCCGACCTAGTGCCTTGCCTTGCCGACCTAAAAACTCATCTGCCTATGACTCGCAACAAAACAGCTGTCTCCTAAGTCGGTTACGACTTATGGCATGCGCCTACGACTTAACGACTTAACTGCCTCGCCGACCTACGACTTAACAATATGACCGACCCAACGAAGCAGACTCATCATACTGCCGCAAAACCCAAGTCCTAAGTCGGTTGACGACTCAACAACAAAGCGCAACTGCGACTTAACACATAGGCATGACTTAACTTAGGTCGTTGCCGACTTAAGTGCCTTGCCGACTTAAGACATACGAAGGAATACAACTACGACTTAACTCGTAACTGGGTTACGACTTAACACAAGAGACGTCCTGCCGACTCACAACTCAACACACGTTGCCGACTCAACTACCTACCGACTCAATTACCCTGCCGACCTAACACTTAACACCCAAACACTTAGGTCGCTCACAACATGTCCTTAGGTCGTTGCCGACCCAACTCTACTCCAGAATACTTAGGCTGCCTACTATTCTTCCTTAGGTCGCCCTAACCTCTTAAGTCGGTCAACCCCACTTCCTTAACTCGGCAACGACTCAACAAATAATTTGTCAGATATGCTAACTACTAAGTCGTCCAGGTCTTAAGTCGACCACTATCTTAACTCGTCAGCCGACTTAACACTTAACTCACCACTATCCTTAAGTCGGTTAATATTATAAGTCGGTCAACTTCTTAGATAGGCTACTCCCTTAAGTCGGTCAGTCTTTAGGTCGTTAACTCGCCCTGCCGACCTAATTACTTAACTAAATCCTAGGTCGCCTAATTCTATAGGTCGCTCCAACTAACCCACGACCTAACACTAACTCGCCGAAGTCCTTAACTCGGTCACGACTTAGCTCTTAGGTCGTTCACGACCTAGGACTTAAACAAATCTGCCTAAAAATCTGAAATGACTTGAAAGTGCTAAAATTCCAGATTTTGACAAACTTTTCGATCCGTAAAATACGGGTCGTTACATAAAATTTTAAAACAAATCTAGTTTTCAATTTAACAATTTTCTTAACCCATTGTTAAACTAATAATTGTTTTAATTAATTAGTCAAAGGTTTTGAAATAAATTATTTTAAAATTAATTAAGTTTAAAATGTGTTATTATAGAAAACCTTTATTTTAATTAATTCTTAAGTTTATTTTAAATAAAAATTTAATAGTATAATTAAGAAGTTAATTAAGAAGAGATGTTTTAATTGTTAATTAACTTAAAGGTCTTAAGTTAATTTATTTGTTAATGATAATAAATTCCAAGGTTTATTAAATAAAGATTTTTTTTAATAATGATTAAGTAATTAATTAAGATAAATGGTTTATCTTTTAATTAATTAAGGTCTTGGGTAATTATAGATTAATTAATAGATGGAAGTAATTAAAGATTAATTAAATAATTAATTAATAATTAAAGGTTAATTAAAGGATAATTAATGTAATTAATTAAGGATAATTAATTAATGTGATTAATTGATTAAGGTAATTTATTTGAGAATAATTAATTAAATAAAGGTTAATTAATGAAAATGATTAAGGGATGATTTATTAATTAAGGGTTAATTAATTAATGTAATTTATTAAGGATAATTAATTAAAGGATAATTAAATAATTAAAGGTTAATTAATAAATGATTAAAGGATATTAATTAAAATGATTTGTAAATAATTAATATTAATTAACCAGGATTAGTAATTCATTCATAAGAAATTAATCTGGTTTAAATTAATTATAATCAAGGGATCAGTTGATCTTACTTATGGATGATTGAATTGTATTGAATGCTTTGAATTGGTTGGTATCTCTGATGTGTGATGCTCTGGGTTAAACTGTGATAATGTAGATTACCTATCTGAGTTGAATTGTTGTATATCCTGGATTTAAATTGTATTGTTTAAACTTAAACTTTTGGTTTAATGAATAACATTGGATTCGAAGAGACCGGAGTCGGGTATCAGCAATATCCGAAACCACTTCGATTTTTTTTATAAATGTGAGTTTGGAAGCAAACAGGCTGGAATGAAATAAGTTTAAGTATCATGGATATTTAAAACTGTATAACGATTCTTGGATAATTGTTTTGAGATAAATGATTTACTTAAATAAGATTAGAACTCGTAGAAAAGTACGAGTTACCCTGGTAATTCACTTAAGTTAGATAGCTTGGTATTTCATGTTAGATGAGTTTACTCACGCTGGTTTCCAGCCTGACCCGGGTGTTACTTTGATGTAATGCTCGGGTCAGACCGAGTATTACAGAATTTCAGGTAAGGACGTTCTGGAGCTCAGGAGTCGAGCTGGATGGCAGGAACGTATGGAGTGTTTCTATTGTGTTATATTAATGTATATTTGAGACTTGATAATTGTGTATATCCAGTGTCTGTATAAATGTGTAACTCTGATGTATTAAAATGTAATCGACAGATATAATATTGTTTTGTAAACTGTTATTATTATTATTATATTTTATCCGCTGCGAATGTGAGATGTTGATGTTTCTGTTCTTCTTCTTCTATCTCTTTCTTTTTCTTTTCCTTAAAAATTCGGAATTTTCGGAGTCGAAAATTCCGGGTCGTTACATCCCCCCTTAAAAAAATTTCGTCCTCGAAATTATAAGTTAGGAAAAATGGTCCTTAACTCGTCTACTATTTTTCACAATCCAATAGTTTTATCAATTCTCAAAACAAATCTTTCTACTAAAGATTCGTTATCATTCAACTAAATTTCCAACTTCAATTATAGTTCAAAACAACATTGTTTTCTTAACAATTCAATTTTAAGTTTAAATTCAAATTTTAACTTCCAAATTTTCTCAAAAATTTTCTAACACCCGAAATTTTCGAAAAATTTCGCCAGCGTCTCCTTTGCGCGGCTAATACGGCACGACTACAAAACGTCCCTATGGACTCTCAGATTTCAAAAAGAAAAGGAAAAAGCCAAGCGGCTAGACAAGAAATCATCAAAACTCATATTCAAATTTAAATACATACCTTTTTCGAGCAATTCGAATTATCTGTGAAATAAATTTTCCAATTCCTTTCATAAACCTGTATATCCTACTAGCCATTATATCTAGTTACAGCATTCAAATCATTTTGCAAATTCGATTACAAATTTTCAATATATACTTCTTATATCCTCTTTAAATTCGCTATTGAAGTTACATATTCAATTTCGTTCAATTTTTCATTTCACATTCATTTGAACTTATAATTCACCTTTTCAATTCTATTGGAATTCAATTTACCTTTTATTTATAATTATTCAATTCAATTCAATGCTTACAACTTCAAAATGAATCTCAACTTTCAATTTCATTTTCATTTAATTTATTCACTTATACTTGCTTTGATTTAACTTCATTCTTTTAAGTTAAATTTATTCTTCCAAAATTCAATTGGTATAAGTTATCAACTTAGTAATATTTCATAAATATCTTTATATAGCATTCCAGAGTTTACCAACATTTCAAAGCCATTTTGAAAACAATTCAAATTCCATTTGAATTTCCAAAACAAAAACCCAAATTTTCCAAACAACTTCCATTTAAAACAATTTGGCAGCAATTCCTCTTTTGGAAACCCGAAAATGAACACCGGTGATGTCGCGATCATCATCGGAATTATTTTCCAGCGACCAAAAAGAGTTTAGAGCTTTCAACTCTCCAAAATACTTTTCAAAACCTTTGAAATCCATTTTCAAATCGTAAAGATTTAAACTTTCCAAATCACCAAAATTTTCAAATTCTTTTCAAAACATTTCCAAAAACTTCTCTGGAAATCCGTTTCAAATTACAAATCACATTTATAATTTACCTTCTTTAAGTTTCATTAGTATATGGATTTATTTCTTAACTTTGGAGTTACGATTTCAATTTCTTATTAAATTTTAGTGATGATAATTCACTATTATTACTTCCTAACATCCATGCAACCATATACTATAGTACTTTATAGAAAATTATTTCCTTTCTATACAAAAATAGTTTTGGGCAAAATTATCTCATTTACCCTATTTAAAACAATATTGTGCCGAATTGTTCTATACAAGTGTTTAGAGATCCCTATCGATAGAGTTGTACGGACAATACCGACCAGAATCCATATACCACTCAACAAACCAATCATCACAATATAAAACAATTTTATATTCAATAACAAATACGCGCTCATATCTATTATTA
Organism: Allium fistulosum; assembly: GCA_030737815.1. NCBI lineage: Eukaryota > Viridiplantae > Streptophyta > Magnoliopsida > Asparagales > Amaryllidaceae > Allium > Allium fistulosum. Next base: position 594,650,153 of record CM060903.1, read on the forward strand.
CACTCAACTCATTCTAGAGTACTGCTGACTCTATCTCTAATGAGTAACACCCAACAGAGCAGGGTTGTCGCTTAACCATATGCTCTGATACCACTTTGTCACGTGCGGGAATTTTCGACTTTCGAAAATTCGACATCGATACTCACTTTATCGACCGTCGAGCAATCGAGTGTCGGAAACTCCAATAGTGAGGGTTTTAGAAAAAGAAAAAGGCAGAAGAAGAAGAAAACAGAAGAAGAAGGAAGAAGAAAGAAGAACAACAGGACAACATCAGAAACGAAAACAATATCAGAATCTTACACATCGCAACGGAACAATATACAATAGATAATTACTAGTCTTTTAAAACAAAGAACTATATCAGTTTATACATACATCAATCATCAGAGTCAAATATACAACAATGGACAGTTATATAACTTGTCCTCATACAGAATACACAGCGGAATAAATACTATCAGATACAAATACTACGTCTCGCCATCCAGCTTGCTTCCAAAGCTCCAGAATATCCTGATAACAAAACTCTAGACTGCCCGTGTGGAAATTGGTGGGCACCCAGAGTTTAGAAGGGAACAATAAACTCCGAGTCAGTCATGGTGACTGGTGTGAGATCGTAAAACAGTTATTCTTTAAAATAAACAATAGGATAATTTTTTTTAAGTCAATTCGCAATGCTTTTGGAAAATGAAACTACCATAAGACCTCCCACCACACACACAATGCAAACGCAGACTTGGAGGAGATTTCTTCTTATGTTAGTCAAAGATGCTTACTACGCAAAAATCAAAACCTTTTTGATATTATTATTAGTGCATAGTGGAAAACATTTCGAAAGTATAATATAAATCTTAGCCAGCATAGGTACCATTATATTATGCCTGCTATAGCTGCCTCCTGAGGAGACAGGTTATACAATTGAAATCGTAAAGGCTCGTATTGTTTCTTTGGATTTCCAACAAATGGTCAGGCTAAGGAACTTCCTTTTCCACGATGGGTACGTCCCTGGAATAGACGACCCGAGAACCTAACCGGATCTCTGCCAACACAAGGCCGGGTTACCTCTGCAAAAATAGGTAACTACTGACACGCGTATGCCATCCCCCGATCGTCACCGATCTTCCCGAGGATCCCCGATTCGCAACAACCACAAAGTAATAAATTTGCAGCAACCACAGAGGTTAAGTATCTGGGCTCCATACCATGATACCACCTTTATCCAGAAGGAATGACATACACTAAGGGGCACTACTCCCTAGAACCTTGCCGCATCCTTCCTGTTTCGACCATTTCCGGGGTGTGAGGCTCGATGAAGTCTCGTCCACAAAGCTACGCTTTCTACAAAAAGCCCTGCTTCGGGTCAAACAAAATGATCAACCTATGATCACAAAGATATAAAATCAACCAAATGATCATATCACAAATGATCAAACACTGATCATTTCACAGCAACACTCAGTATGCCACGTTACCAAATTGGGATATATCGCTGATAAATTTCAACTACATAACCTCTGAGCTCGTACGTCTCAGAGAAGGGTGTTAAGCTAAGAGAATAAATTCTCCGCCACCAACAGAAATGTATTTGAAAGAAATCAGCTTTATATCTCAAATTGTAACGTCAGACACACAATCCATACAAGTCTGTTCCGGGATCGAACAGAACCGAAGGCACTTCTCACGAAGCCCTTGCATTTCCGGATAATTTTCTAATCACGTCCGGACTTCCCATCACTAAGGGTGATAAAACCTCTAAATCGAAGATCAGTCGATGTAGAGTAACTCGACGGTAATCCTTCCATTTTCAAAAATATCCGGTCTTCAACACCGGTCTTCAAATGCGATTCATAACGACGTATCACATATTCGGAATGGGTTATACGACCCCATGGTCCTTTCCCGGCTAACCCGAATAGTGAGCGATTATTCAAAAACAAGTGTGGCATTCAAATTCATCCAATCACAACAAATACCATATCCAAGGTAATTACTGATAGTCGGTTATTTAACTATCAATAAAGATGCGCAACATCATCAGATCCCAAATAATTTTCCAAATTATTTCTTTTCCAAAATATCTTTTACTAGATATAAAATTTCCACACTTAATCATTTGAAAACAATTTCAAATCAATTTCCACACTTCAAAAATAAATCAATCTTTATTTTTAAACAACTTCGCTTTCTTTTATAAATTCCATATCGAATTTATACTTTCGAATATCTACTGATATTCGATTTTCAAATCGTTTTCAATATTCAATTTCAATTTATCTTTACAAGGATAAATTCTCAAACGTTTCATTTCATTTTGGAAAAGCATTTCCATACTTAATAATAAGTATTTCACAAATCTATTTATTTTCAACGTTTGAAAATACTCGATATACTTAAATCAAAAATTAAGTATATATTCATTCTTTAAGGAAAATATTCTTTTAACACATTTATTTGAGTCAAAACGAATGTTACGTAAAACAACGTTACGACGACCCAAAAATCACTAGTATAGGGATTCGGATTTTAAGATAGATATATAAATCCCAATACTACACAAAACATTTCCTTTCGGAAATCATTTACTATAACAACAGTGTTATAGTCCATCATTTCCTTCTATTTCTCGAAAACGTCTATTTCAACAATAAATGTTGAAATCTATGATTTCGATATTTAACACGTTTTAAAACATCTTTTAAAACAATTACTTCATTTTATAATATCGTTTCTCCAGAACATATCCATTTTCCTTAAGAATATATTCACTGCCCGAAATCGTGAATATAATTCACTTAACCAAATTTCAATCATCTCTACACATTTTATTTCAATAAAGAATCGCTATCCAAAATCGCGAATATATCTTCTTTAATGACCTCCTACATTTAATTTATCAAACTCCATTGATTTTGAATTTATAAAACAACGTTTATAAATCCTTTTTCTATATTTTTAACAACTTTGATTTATAAATCTTCTTTATTAACAATCCGATCAATATTCCATTTAAAAGCAAAAATCCAATTTATAAGTAAATTTCTTATAATCATTCATTCTACAACTTCATACTTTATAAATCTATAAATTTCATATCTTTACAATTTATAATTATAAATTTCATGTCTCTTATAAAACTCATTTTAAAATTCCAATAACTTTAATTGATAAATATCAATTTGATACATCTTTTATATACATTGGTTTAATAATTCAAAAATCTCAACTTAAACCATTTTATAAATTTCTTAACTCTTTATTTCAAAAGAAATTACTTTTTTTGTTAAAATTCACAAAATCTTAACTTTTATAACTTTAAAGTTTTTAACGTTTATTTATTTAAAGTAAATCAATTCAACAATTTAAATAAACGTATATTTTCAAAGATCACTTTTAAAATTTCACTTTTAAAATCAACATCGTTATTTTTAAATTTCAAAATTTAAATCTGATGATGCAACAACACCAATTCGTCAATCACAACATCAAACATCATATATCATCATATGATAACAGAATATATATCAACATCTGTAAATAAATAAATACAGTTGAGGAATCCAGTTGGATCCCTCCAACCTGTTTCCCTGCATCCAAAGACATTAGCACAATACCATTCCACTTCGAGGTGGAATATCGCGGTATATGGGTTTTTATAAAAATCCGCTTACTAACGGCGCAATAGGGTCTCATCCGCTATACGAGGCGGGAAATCATCAATCCAATATATACATATGCCAATATGTATATATTGCTATATATATAGATATATCCTAAAATATCTAATATCAACAATCCAAACAGACAATCAAACAATAACTGAAAATTCCACTTTTCAATTTGAGTGAGAAAATCTCACCTTAGCTTTTATTTTGCATTCCATTTTCCATTCCAGATTGTTTTTCACGATCTTTTAACCTTGTATAAAACAATTTATACAGTTTATTAAAATTCGAGATGATCGAATAATTCATTTCCATTTAATAAAATTTTATTAACCCATGATTTCTTTATTTAAAATAACACCTTAAATTTTAGACAAACTTCTATTTGATAATTTATATTAACCAATGATTTTCTTTCCTTTGTGCATAAATTTATATTTCCTTAAATCCTTATATCTGCCAAAGATAAAATAATTTCTATTTTACTTTTTACTATATATATATATATTTTCTGCTTGCATAAAATTTTACTTCTGCTAAAAAAAAAATCAAATTGATCTGTATATAATTGAAATAGAATAATTGAAAAACCCTTACTGCCTCGAACGATCGACGTCAAACTAGCAGCCGTCGGTTAGAGACGAACCCATCTCCAGCTCGATCCCAGTATCTCTTCCGTTTTCACCTTCCCATACCACTGCCTCGTCTATCGCGACGAACAGCCTGCCCAAAATTCCAAGCTCGAACCATAAATCGCTGCCTTCACTTCGACGAACCAAAAATCGCTGCCTCTGGAATCACAGCGCTGCCCTCCTCTCGCGACCACGTCGCCTCACCATTTACGAGGACCAATCCCCATGACATTGCCTGATAATCTTCGCGACCCACCATCCCTACTTCGCGAGTTCCTCTGATAAAATCGAAGTCGAGATGCGGCCTAACGAAATCACGCTGCCTCCTACGAGCACAAGCTCGACATCGCCTCTGCCCTCCTTCCAGCATCGCATGCCCAAAAAAAAACCCCAACCTGCTCGTCGCTGCCGCCGTATCTCGCGCGCCTTCCCTCGCCGCGAATCATCTCGTCACCATCGCTATCCCCAAGCGCGCGCGCGAGTTCGATTTCGAATTAAATTTGAGAGAGGAGAAATGAAATTTCGTTCTGGGGGAAACTGTCGATTTATTGGAGAGGACTCGCATCCCTTCGAACCCCACGGCATTGATTTGGGAACGAGAGGAGGCGGCCATTTTTTTCTTTGTTTAAAACTCTCGTTCGTTTTATTCGTGAAGATTTGAATTTAAAAAGAAGAGGACTCGTACGTGATTAAGCAGAGAGACGTGTTTGTTTTACTTTGCACGATTTTTTTTATCGTGATTCTCGGCGTGTTTGGAGGAACGAAAAAGCAACTGATGTGACCAAATTAAAATTTAAAATTTCAATCGAATTCGATTTAAATTTCGACGTGTTTAAATGTCGTACGTTCGCATAACAACTTCGAAAAATACGAAATTTGAAACCCGACAATAATACAGTATTCCGGACCCAATGGAACTGGTTTCGTCGAATTCCGAGACTGTTTGAAAAATGACTATTTTTAAATATCGATTCGAACAATTAAATTCAAAACTGAGCAAAACGGTTTAAATTATTAGTGCATTGTGTAGAAAACATTTCGAAAGTATAATATTAATCTTAGCCAACATACGACCAGTATCGTATGCCTACTATAGCTACTATGTTCAATAGCAGGTTACCGCCACATTCCATAGCAGGTAATACAACTAAAACCGTACAAGTCACGTATTGTTTCTTTGGATTTCCAACAAATGGTCAGGCCAAGGAACTTCCTATGCCATGATGGGTACGTCCCTGGAATAGACGACCCGAGAACCTAACCGGATCTCTGCCAACACAAGGCCGGGTTACCTTTGCAAAAATAGGTAACTACTGACACGCGTATGCCATCCTCCGATCGTAACCGATCTTCCCGAGGATCCCCGATTCGCAACAAACCACATAATAAGCAGTATCAACATAGGTTAAGTATCTGGGCTCCATACCATGATACAACCTCTATCCAGAAAGAATGACATACACTAAGGGGCGCTACTCCCTAGAACCTTGCCGCATCCTTCCTGTTTTGACCATTTCCGGGGTGTGAGGCTCGACGAAGTCTCGTCCACAAAGCTACGCTTTCTACAAAGCCATGCTTCGGGTCAAACAAATGATCAACCTATGATCACAAAGATATAAGATCAACAAATGATCATATCACAAATGATCAAACACTGATCATTTCACAGCAACACTCAGTATGCCACGTTACCAAATTGGGAGTATATCGCTGATAAATCTCAACTACATAACCTCTGAGCTCGTACGTCTCAGAGAAGGGTGTTAAGCTAAGAGAATAAATTCTCCGCCACCAACAGATATGTATTTGAAAGAAATCAGCTTTATATCTCAATTTGTAACGTCAGACATACAATCCATACAAGTCTGTTCCGGGATCGAACAGAACCGAAGGCACTTCTCACGAAGCCCTTGCAATTCCGGATAATTTTCAATCACGTCAGGACTTCCCATCACTAAGGGTGATAAAACCTCTAAATCGGAGATCAGCCGATGTAGAGTAACTCGACGGTAATCCTTCCGTTTTCAAAAATATCCGGTCTTCAACACCGGTCTTCAAATGCAATTCATAACGACGCATCACATATTCGGAATGGGTTATACGACCCCATGGTCCTTTCCCGGCTAACCCGAATAGTGAGCGCTTATTTAAAAATAAGTGTGGCATTCAAATTCATCCAATTCACAACAAATACCATTCAAGGTAATTATTGATAGTCGGTTATTTAACTATCAATAAAGATGCGCAATATCATCAGATTCCAAATAATTTTCCAAATTATTTAATCTCCCAAAAATATCTTTACTAGATATAAAATTTCCACTTCAAAAATAAATCAACGTTTATTTTTAAACAACTTCCCTTTCTTTTATAAATTCCATAGTGAATTTTTATTTCAAAAATATCTACTGATATACGATTTTCAAATCGATTTCAATATTCAATTTCAATTTATCTTTACAAGGATAAATTCTCAAAACATTCATTTCATATTGGAAAAGCATTTCCATACTTATTTAATAATAAGTAATTCACAAATCATTTATTTTCAACATTTGAAAATATTCAATATACTTAAATCAAATTTAAGTATAAATTTCATCCTTTAAGGAAATCATTCTCTTTCACAAATTTTATTTGAGTCAAAACGAATGTTACGTAAAACATCGTTACGACAGCTCAAAATCACTAGTATAGGGATTCGAAATTTAGATAGATATATAAATCCCAATACTATATAAAACATTTCCTTTCGGAAATCATTTACTATAACAACAGTGTTATAGTCCACCATTTCCTTATTTCTCGAAAACGTCTATTTCAACAATAAATGTTGAAATCTATGATTTCGATATTTAACACGTTTTAAGACATCTTTTAAAACAATTACTTCATTTCATAATATCACTTCTCCAAAACATATCCATTTTATTTAATAATATATTCACTGTCCAAAATCGTGAATATACTTCGTTATCCAAATTCAACATCTCTACACATTTTATTTAAAAGCTTATCCACTGTCCAAAATCGTGGATATAAGTCCTTTAATTAACTTCTACAATTCACTTATCAAAATAAGTGATTTTGGATTTATAAACAACGTTTATAAATCACAATTTTATATTTTATAACAATTTCAAGTTATGAAATACCTTACTTAAACAATTCCATTTGACTCATTTATATAACAAAAATCCAAATCATAAGTTGATAACTTATAATTCATTTAGTTCCAAAATCCTTCATCTTATAACTTCACAAATCGTATATCTATTAATATTACTTACTTAAAAAAATCCGTTTATAAGTTCATTTTAACATTTATAGAACTCCTAAATAATCTCCTTATTTTTATTTATAAAATAAAAATTTTATACATCTTCTATAAATATAATCCATTTATAATAAGTCGAAAATTTCAATTTAACCCAATTACAATTTAATCAACTTATATTTCAAAAACCACATTCTTATTATATCTTCACAAATCTCATAATTTTATAACACGAAAATTATAACATTTATTTATTTAAAATGAATTAATTCCAAAATTCAATAAAACGTATACTTTCAAATAATCACTTTGAAATCCTTTTAAAAAATAATATCGTTATTTTTAACTTCAAAAATGGATCCGATGATGCTACAGCATCAAACAATCAATCACAGCAATCAAATATCATATATCATCATATGATAGCAGAATATATCACAATATCTGTAAATAATCAATACGGTGAGGAATCCAGTTGGATCCCTCCAACCTGTTTCCCTGCATCCACAGATGTTAGCACAATACCAATTCCGCTCCAGTACGGAGTTATCGCGGTATATGGGTTTAATAAATATTATCCGCTTACTAACGGCGCAATAGGGTCTCATCCGCTATACGAGGCGGGAAATCAATCAATCCAATATATACATATGCCAATATGTATATATTGCTATATATATATAGATATATCCTACTATATCTAATATCAACAATCCAAATAGCAATCATAGCAATCAATAAATAACTGCAATATCAACTTTATTTTGAGTGAGAAAAATCTCACCTTAGCTTTTAATTTGCGATCATTTTCCATTTCGTCTTGATTCTACGGGTTTCGACCTTGCATAATCAATTATATAATTTTTATTAATATTGGAATATAAATTGAACAATTCAAATAATCAATTTTCATTTTGATAATTTTCATTAACCAATGATTATATTTAACTACAATTAAATTTTAAAACTCAATTTTTCTTTACTAATTGATTTAACTAAAAGTTAAATTTAACTAATCTTCCTTTAATAGATTTAATTATCTTACCCCTAAATCAAATTTATCCAACTAATTATTAAATCTCTTTTTTTTATCAAATGATTTTATTCTAACCCAGTTTCTTTTCAATGGATTGAATTGTTTAACAATTTTGATTTGAACTAATCTAATAATTTATTTCCTATTAGATAAATAAAATTAGTTTATCTTTACAATTTATATTATTTAACCTGTCTTCCTTTGAAACTGCATAAACTAGGAAGATAATCTATACACTTTAAAAACCTAACTCTATATAGTTTCCAGTAAATAAATTTTCTAACAAATCTCCTTTTAAATAAATATTTTCCATTTGAAACTAAATTTTTAATTCAACTAATGAATTTAGTTTTAAACAATTTTCCTTACTGTAAATTATTTTCTTTTTAACATTTAAAAAAAAACACAAATCAAATTAAAGTTTTACTTAACATTAAATTAAACTACTAATTTAAAAACAGCACTGTTAATAACTTACTGACAACAGCTACTCCTCCAAGTTACGACCAAATCCACGCGAACGAAAATCATGATCAGAACTTCGGTCAGCATCCTCGATCTCCATCTAGGCCTCGAACGACCCACTGCCCAAACGCGTTCAATCGCGTGCTCGAATCCAGCCCTAGTCGAAGGCTGCTACTATTCCTTTACCCTCCTTCGACACTCATTCCCTGTCGAACTCCTTGCCACAACTGCCTTGTGAGGCCACAATGCTGCGTACATGCTCGTCATGCCTTCCTCACAACCCTAAATCGGTTGAAGATGACTAGAGGAAATCACGATGTCGCCCCTCCTTTGTCGAACACAATTTCGAGCTCGAGCTCGATTGAATGACGCAAAGCTCCCCTAGAAATCGCGAAACCCTTTTTTTTTGTTTGCGAATGAAATAGACATCGCTCGAATTTGAATAGAGGGGAAAAGGAGGCTCGGTATTAAATAAAAGGAAGTTCAATTTCTGGAGAGAAGAGAAATGATTGTAAGAGAAGGGGTTTTTTTTCTTTTCTCAGCCATTGTTTTGAACGAGAAAGAGGGATATTTAATATTGGAAGGAAGCATGGGTTACACGATTTTTTCCAACGTGTTCTTCTGCGTGAATTAAGGCGTGAGGTAAGGGAAGAAGACGTGCTGATGTTTGACCAATTTTAAATTTAAATTGAATTTGATTTGATTTCAATGCGTTTGCTCGCCGTACGGTCACGTATCAACTCCGATAAATACGAAATTTGAAATCCAGTAATAAATTAATATTACGGACCCAATGGAACTGGTTTCGTCGAATTCCAAGACTGTCTCCCGAAACGCTATTTTCAAATATCGACTCGAACGATAAAAATTCAAAACCGATCAAATCACTTCTGAATTCATTTCTGAAGCTTCTATTATCTTCAGTATCATCAATACGAATTTTAAAAGCTTTTGAAATATTTTTCTTCAACTTAAAATCGAAGATTCAAATTTTTATTCAACATTCAATAGATTAAATTATAAAATTTAATCGCCAAATTCAAAGTTAGATCGGGGATTCAAATTAAATTATCGTTCAAATATTTAAAATTAATTAAATATTTTCAATTTAATTTGTTCAAAATTCTGGGTCGTTACAAACTTCCCTCCTTAAAAGAATTTCGTCCTCGAAATTACAAGTTAGGAAAAAATGTCCTTAACTCGTCTACTATTTTTCACAATTCAGTAGTTTTATCAATTTATCAAAACAAATCTTTCTACTAAAGATTCGTTATTAATTTCAACTAAATTTCCAATTTCAATTATAAGTTCAAAACAACATTGTTTACTTCTCAATTCAAATTTAAATTCAACTTCAAACTTAAACTTTCAAAATTTTCTCAAAAATTTTCTAACACCCGAAATTTTCGAAAAATTTCGCCAGCGTCTCCTTTGCGCGGCTAATACGGCACGACTACAAAACGTCCCTCCGGACTCTCAGATTTCAAAAAGAAAAGAAAAAGCCAAGCGGCTAGACAAGAAATCATCAAATCTCATATTAAAATTCAAATACTTACCTTTTGTCGAGCAATTCAAATTTATCTTCAAAATTTAAAATCCCAATTCCATTATAACACCTGTATATCCTACTAGCCATAATATCTAGTTACATATTCAAACCATTTTGCAAATTCTATTACAAAATTTTCAATATATACTGCTTATACATTTTTACTTCACTATTGAAGTTACATATCTATTTTCATTCAATTTTACATTTCAATTTTCATTTGAATTCAATTCACAATTTCAATTCTATCTTCTATTCTAAATATTGAATTTTTTATCGATTATCTTTCATGTACTAATTCATATCACTCTTTATATCAGTATCATTCACTAATTCTTTTTAAAGTTCAATTTCCAATATTCAGCTTGAATTACATTTACTAACAAATTCAAAATGAAGTCTTAACATTCAGCTTTAATTTCATTTACTAGCAACTGTAAATTCCATTCATTCAGAAATTTATTTCTACTTACTTGAATATGTTTGCAAATTCGAACCATTTTTTTATTTAGTTCACAATTCAAGTTTTAAATTCAATTTGCATCTCATACATCAAATTTCAAATATTTATAAGTCTTCGACTTATTTACATTCCAATTTATTTGTTACTACTCCAAATTTATTTTCAACTTAATAAATTTTCTTTAAGTAATCTTTTCACTTTATTTAATTGATTCACTTATACTTACTTTGATTCAACTTAAAATTCCTTAAGTTAAATTTATTCAATCTAAATTCACAACAAATTGTGTAAGTTATCAACTCATTTATTATTCTCATCAATATTTTTATATAGCATTCCAGAGTCTTAATAACATTTTCAAAACCATTTTTGAAAACAATTCAATTTATCCCTTGAATTTTCAAAACAAAAATCCAAATTTTCCAAACAACTTTCATTTTAAAATAATCGGCAGCAATTCCTCTTTTGGAAACCCGAAAATGAACACCAATGATGCCGCGGTCATCATCGAAGTTATTTTCCAGCGACCGAAAAGAGTTTAGAGCTTTTCATTCCTTCAGAATACTTTTCAAACCTTTGAAATTCATTTTCAAATCAAAAAGGAATTTAAACTTTCCAAATCACCAAAATTTTCAAATTCTTTTCAAAACATTTTCAAAAACTTCTCTGGAATTCTACTTCCAATTATAAGTCGCATTTATAATTTACATTCTTTAATTTCATTTGTATGTGAATTTTATTTCTTAACTTTGGAGTTATAATTTCAATTTCTTATTTAATTTCAATGATAATAATAATAATCCAATGTTATCATTTTTCTAACAACCAAACATCCATATACTATGATAATTCATAGAAAATCAATTCGTTTCTATACAAAAATAGTTTTGGGCAAAATTATTTCATTTACCCTATTTAAAAACAATACTGTGCCGAATTGTTCTATTTGAGTGTTTAGAGATCCCTATCGATAAAGTTGTACGGACAATACCGACCAGAATCCATATACCACTCAACAAACCAATCATCACAATATAAAACAATTTTATATTAACTAACAAATACGCACTCGTATCTATTATTACACTCAACTCATTCTAGAGTACTACTGACTCTATCTCTAATGAGTAACACCCAACAGAGCAGGGTTGTCGCTTAACCATATGCTCTGATACCACGTTGTAAGGACCCGATTCTTCGACTTCCGAAAACCGACATCGATACGTCCACTGTATCAACTGCCGAGCAATGAATGCCGGAAAACCGAATTCTTAGGGTTTTAGAAAGAAGAAAACAGAAGAAAAGATAGAAGAAGAAGAAGAAAGAGAGAAGAAAAACGAAGAACAACAACAGAAAACACAGAACAAAAAACAACATCAGAATCTCACATATCGCAGCGGAACAATATATAATAGATAATCACTAGTCTTTTAAAACAAAGAACTATATCAGTTTATACATACATCAATCAGAGTCAATATACAACAATGGACAGTTATATAAACTTGTCCTCATACAGAATACACAACGGAATAAATACTATCAGATACAAATACTACGTCTCGCCATCCAGCTTGCTTCCAAAGCTCCAGAATATCCAGAATATCCTAATAACATAACTCTAGACTGCCCGTGTGGAAATTGGTGGGCACCCAGAGTTTAGAGGAAACAATAAACTCCGAGTCAGTCATGGTGACTGGTGTGAGATTGTAAAACAGTTATTTTTCACAAAGTAAATAAAACAAATTCGCAATGCCTTTGGAAAATGAAACTACCATAAGACCTCCCGCCACACACACAATGCAAACGCAGAATTGGAGGAGATTTCTTCTTATGATAGTCAAAGATGCTTACTACGCAAAATCAAACAATTTTTTTTATTATTAGTGCATTGTGTAGAAAACATTTCGAAAGTATAATATTAATCTTAGCCAACATACGACCAGTATCGTATGCCTACTATAGCTACTATGTTCAATAGCAGGTTACCGCCACATTCCATAGCAGGTAATACAACTAAAACCGTACAAGTCACGTATTGTTTCTTTGGATTTCCAACAAATGGTCAGGCCAAGGAACTTCCTATGCCACGATGGGTACGTCCCTGGAATAGACGACCCGAGAACCTAACCGGATCTCTGCCAACACAAGGCCGGGTTACCTCTGCAAAAATAGGTAACTACTGACACGCGTATGCCATCCCCCGATCGTAACCGATCTTCCCGAGGATCCCCGATTCGCAACAAACCACATAATAAGCAGTATCAACATAGGTTAAGTATCTGGGCTCCATACCATGATACAACCTCTATCCAGAAAGAATGACATACACTAAGGGGCGCTACTCCATAGAACCTTGCCGCATCCTTCCTGTTTTGACCATTTCCGGGGTGTGAGGCTCGACGAAGTCTCGTCCACAAAGCTACGCTTTCTACAAAGCCATGCTTCGGGTCAAACAAATGATCAACCTATGATCACAAAGATATAAGATCAACAAATGATCATATCACAAATGATCAAACACTGATCATTTCACAGCAACACTCAGTATGCCACGTTACCAAATTGGGAGTATATCGCTGATAAATCTCAACTACATAACCTCTAAGCTCGTACGTCTCAGAGAAGGGTGTTAAGCTAAGAGAATAAATTCTCCGCCACCAACAGATATGTATTTGAAAGAAATCAGCTTTATATCTCAATTTGTAACGTCAGACATACAATCCATACAAGTCTGTTCCGGGATCGAACAGAACCGAAGGCACTTCTCACGAAGCCCTTGCAATTCCGGATAATTTTCAATCACGTCAGGACTTCCCATCACTAAGGGTGATAAAACCTCTAAATCGGAGATCAGCCCATGTAGAGTAACTCGACGGTAATCCTTCCGTTTTCAAAAATATCCGGTCTTCAACACCGGTCTTCAAATGCAATTCATAACGACGTATCACATATTCGGAATGGGTTATACGACCCCATGGTCCTTTCCCGGCTAACCCGAATAGTGAGCGCTTATTTAAAAATAAGTGTGGCATTCAAATTCATCCAATTCACAACAAATACCATTCAAGGTAATTATTGATAGTCGGTTATTTAACTATCAATAAAGATGCGCAATATCATCAGATTCCAAATAATTTTCCAAATTATTTAATCTCCTAAAAATATCTTTACTAGATATAAAATTTCCACTTCAAAAATAAATCAACGTTTATTTTTAAACAACTTCCCTTTCTTTTATAAATTCCATAGTGAATTTTTATTTCAAAAATATCTACTGATATACGATTTTCAAATCGATTTCAATATTCAATTTCAATTTATCTTTACAAGGATAAATTCTCAAAACATTCATTTCATATTGGAAAAGCATTTCCATACTTATTTAATAATAAGTAATTCACAAATCATTTATTTTCAACATTTGAAAATATTCAATATACTTAAATCAAATTTAAGTATAAATTTCATCCTTTTAGGAAATCATTCTCTTTCACAAATTTTATTTGAGTCAAAACGAATGTTACGTAAAACATCGTTACGACAACTCAAAATCACTAGTATAGGGATTCGAAATTTAGATAGATATATAAATCCCAATACTATATAAAACATTTCCTTTCGGAAATCATTTACTATAACAACAGTGTTATAGTCCACCATTTCCTTATTTCTCGAAAACGTCTATTTCAACAATAAATGTTGAAATCTATGATTTCGATATTTAACACGTTTTAAAACATCTTTTAAAACAATTACTTCATTTCATAATATCACTTCTCCAAAACATATCCATTTTATTTAATAATATATTCACTGTCCAAAATCGTGAATATACTTCGTTATCCAAATTCAACATCTCTACACATTTTATTTAAAAGCTTATCCACTGTCCAAAATCGTGGATATAAGTCCTTTAATTAACTTCTACAATTCACTTATCAAAATAAGTGATTTTGGATTTATAAACAACGTTTATAAATCACAATTTTATATTTTATAACAATTTCAAGTTATGAAATACCTTACTTAAACAATTCCATTTGACTCATTTATATAACAAAAATCCAAATCATAAGTTGATAACTTATAATTCATTTAGTTTCAAAATCCTTCATCTTATAACTTCACAAATCGTATATCTATTAATATTACTTACTTAAAAAAAATCCGTTTATAAGTTCATTTTAACATTTATAGAACTCCTAAATAATCTCCTTATTTTTATTTATAAAATAAAAATTTTATACATCTTCTATAAATATAATCCATTTATAATAAGTCGAAAATTTCAATTTAACCCAATTACAATTTAATCAACTTATATTTCAAAAACCACATTCTTATTATATCTTCACAAATCTCATAATTTTATAACACGAAAATTATAACATTTATTTATTTAAAATGAATTAATTCCAAAATTCAATAAAACGTATACTTTCAAATAATCACTTTGAAATCCTTTTAAAAAATAATATCGTTATTTTTAACTTCAAAAATGGATCCGATGATGCTACAGCATCAAACAATCAATCACAGCAATCAAATATCATATATCATCATATGATAGCAGAATATATCACAATATCTGTAAATAATCAATACGGTGAGGAATCCAGTTGGATCCCTCCAACCTGTTTCCCTGCATCCACAGATGTTAGCACAATACCAATTCCGCTCCAGTACGGAATTATCGCGGTATATGGGTTTAATAAATATTATCTGCTTACTAACGGCGCAATAGGGTCTCATCCGCTATACGAGGCGGGAAATCAATCAATCCAATATATACATATGCCAATATGTATATATTGCTATATATATAGATATATCCTACTATATCTAATATCAACAATCCAAATAGCAATCATAGCAATCAATAAATAACTGCAATATCAACTTTATTTTGAGTGAGAAAAATCTCACCTTAGCTTTTAATTTGCGATCATTTTCCATTTCGTCTTGATTCTACGGGTTTCGACCTTGCATAATCAATTATATAATTTTTATTAATATTGGAATATAAATTGAACAATTCAAACAATCAATTTTCATTTTGATAATTTCATTAACCAATGATTTTATTTAGCTACAATTAAATTTTAAAACTCAATTTTTCTTTACTAATTGATTTAACTAAAAGTTAAATTTAACTAATCTTCCTTTAATAGATTTAATTATCTTACCCTTAAATCAAATTTATCCAACTAATTATTAAATCTCTTTTTTTTATCAAATGATTTTATTCTAACCCAGTTTCTTTTCAATGGATTGAATTGTTTAACAATTTTGATTTGAACTAATCTAATAATTTACTTCCTATTAGATAAATAAAATTAGTTTATCTTTACAATTTATATTATTTAACCTGTCTTCCTTTGAAACTGCATAAACTAGGAAGATAATCTATACACTTTAAAAACCTAACTCTATATAGTTTCCAGTAAATAAATTTTCTAACAAATCTCCTTTTAAATAAATATTTTCCATTTGAAACTAAATTTTTAATTCAACTAATGAATTTAGTTTTAAATAATTTTCCTTATTGTAAATTATTTTCTTTTTAACATTTAAAAAAAACACAAATCAAATTAAAGTTTTACTTAACATTAAATTAAACTACTAGTTTAAAAACAGCACTGTTAATAACTTACTGACAACAGCTACTCCTCCAAGTTACGACCAAATCCACGCGAACGAAAATTGCGATCAGAACTTCGGTCGGCATCCTCGATCTCCATCTAGGCCTCGAACGACCCACTGCCCAAACGCGTTCAATCGCGTGCTCGAATCCAGCCCTAGTCGAAGGCTGCTACTATTCCTTTACCCTCCTTCGACACTCATTCCCTATCGAACTCCTTGCCACAACTGCCTTGTGAGGCCACAATGCTGCGTACATGCTCGTCATGCCTTCCTCACAACCCTAAATCGGTTGAAGATGACTAGAGGAAATCACGATGTCGCCCCTCCTTTGTCGAACACAATTTCGAGCTCGAGCTCGATTGAATGACGCAAAGCTCCCCTAGAAATCGCGAAACCCTTTTTTTTTGTTTGCGAACGAAATAGACATCGCTCGAATTTGAATAGAGGGGAAAAGGAGGCTCGGTATTAAATAAAAGGAAGTTCAATTTCTGGAGAGAAGAGAAATGATTGTAAGAGAAGGGGTTTTTTTTTCTTCTTTTCTCAGCCATTGTTTTGAACGAGAAAGAGGGATATTTAAAATTGGAAGGAAGCATGGGTTACACGATTTTTTCCAACGTGTTCTTCTGCGTGAATTAAGGCGTGAGGTAAGGGAAGAAGACGTGCTGATGTTTGACCAATTTTAAATTTAAATTGAATTTGATTTGATTTCAATGCGTTTGCTCGCCGTACGGTCACGTATCAACTCCGATAAATACGAAATTTGAAATCCAGTAATAAATTAATATTACGGACCCAATGGAACTGGTTTCGTCAAATTCCGAGACTGTCTCCCGGAACGCTATTTTCAAATATCGACTCGAACGATAAAAATTCAAAACCGATCAAATCACTTCTGAATTCATTTCTGAAGCTTCTATTATCTTCAGTATCATCAATACGAATTTTAAAAGCTTTTGAAATATTTTTCTTCAACTTAAAATCGAAGATTCAAATTTTTATTCAACATTCAATAGATTAAATTATAAAATTTAATCGCCAAATTCAAAGTTAGATCGGGGATTCAAATTAAATTATCATTCAAATATTTAAAATTAATTAAATATTTTCAATTTAATTTGTTCAAAATTCTGGGTCGTTACATTTATAATCGTCATTAAACGATTAATTCTGCTGGCTAATTGTTTTTGGGAGATTTAATCAGTTGAAGTTCTTTTAAATAATTTGTTAAGTGTTGGTGGGCTTTTAAAATTGAATCTAGCCCATGTTTTATTTTTGTTTTTGGGGCTATGTTATCAAGTGTATACCCGCTCCTCCCTTTCATTTTTTCGCAACCCTAAAAAATAAATTGAACGAAAGAAAAAAAATGGCGGCTTTATTAATTTTCGTTCGTTCCACTTTGGCCAACTTAGGGCTTCGTGAAATCGACGGCGCCGACCATGATTAGCTCGATCGAACGATTTATGTCCCTTAGCTTTGTCGATCGATGCTTTCTACACTTCGTGCTCACTCACGGCTCCTTCAAATCGCTTCGAATCTAAGGTGAGTGATTCTTTCCACTCACATCTTATTCGAATGTATTTGTTTACTTGTGGTCTTTGTGATTCTGGCTTTGAACAGTTCGTTTTCGTTCTTGGTTAACTTCGATGTTGTTTTCGAACTTGCGATTTCTCTAGTTATTGACTTACGACTTGATTTATCTTGGCCATTCGATTTTGTCTTTGCTGTGATTACGTGATAATGCTTCGGTGATGTCTTTGCTGTGATTACGTGATAATGCTTCAGTGATTGATGATTTTTTCTGACTTTGGTTTGAAATCTGCAAACTTTATTTTGTGAAAATATTTTAGATGAGAATTCACTTTGATTTTGCAATTGCTTTCAGTGTTGACTTCGGCCTTTATTTTGGTGGTGAAACTGTTGATCCACGGTTTGTTGGAATTCGACTGTGTATTTTGTTCCAGTCGTAGTATTGCAGTCTTCAACTTGTACTACTTGTTGTACATCATTAGTTTGGAACTACTACTTGATACTGGTATTCATCTGGATATTTTGTGTTGTTTTGCTTCGGGCTTGGACTTGATGAAAGTGATTTGTAAAAATAATTTGGGTTCGACACTGTCTTGATGGCTTTGTTCGAACTACCTTTGTCACTTGCTTATACTAGTGCTGTTTCATTTGATATAGATATGTATGTGTATTCATATATATGCATACATGCATTCTTGTAATTGTGTTGCTAGCTGTCTCAGCTTTGGATTTGTTCGAACCTGATACCTTTTGAAGCTTGCATCTGTTGGTTTCATTGCTTTATATGTTGATGTTGTTCTTTGTTTCATTTGACTCCGGTCAGTAGCTTACTGCTGGTTCATGTGTCTTTGACCTTGACTCTTGATAGCACCGGCTTTGACATTTTGATTGATGCTTTGAGTTACAGAAGTTTTCACTCCTATTCATACTCTATGTTGTACACATGTGCATTTTTACCACTTGATGTTGCACTTGTATGATCCTGTTTTGTAGTTTAGACCACTGCCTTCGTGCACTTGGTCATTCGAGCCTTTGTGCTTTGGTGCTGTGGTGCCATATCTTTGGTGCTCTCACCTTCATCCCACTGTCTATGATCATGTGCAGTTTTTGTTGTTTGGTTTTGGCCATATCTTTGGTGCACTTGTGTTGTTTGGATCTATTTTACTAGTCATGTTGAACTGGGTTTGATCATTTTTGATGTACCTTGCTGGATTGCTTTATCTTTGGTACACATGCTTGTATTACCTATTGCCATTTCTTTGGTGCAGTTGGTAATTGGGTGCAGTTTTGCCCCTGTTCGGTTTGTGGTCCACTATTGCATCTCTGTTTTGTACCTCTGCACACTTTGTAGTCTCGATTTGCTTTTAATATTTGGAGTTGTGTTGGCATCATATACTGTAGTGGCGAGGCAGTGCACGCGTGCGTGTACTGCAGCCACACAGAATAGACGTTTTAATTGATATTTCAATTGTTTGAATTGTTTTGTGTTCAATTCAATATTTGAAATTGTATCTTGAATTGGTTTGATTTGATCATTTTGAGATTGCCAAATTATCTATTTGATAATTAGATTATGAGTTTCTAATTATTTATTCAATAATTAGAATTTGTTGTTAATTGCTGTTTAGGCAATTCTCTGGTTTTCATATTATCTTCATTGATAACCTTTTTAATTATCTTTGTTGATGATTTGAATTTGCTGATTTGTTGTTTAACACTATTTCGTGTTATATCTACCGTTATCCGATTCTCTCATTGAAGAGTTGGATATACGAGATTTATTGTGACTGTCGTCTATCTGATTATTTAATTATTATTGCTTCCATGCATTAATAACTGAGTTTGAATTAGACTGACCCATGTATTATTTTCTTTTGAATTTAATACTCGGGTCAGACCGAGTTATTTCAGGTTGTTGATATCTTGCTTTGGGTTGCTGCTTGAGCTATGAAGTCTTTTCATATCTTTTGGAGTAGTCGTTGTCATAGTATAGGATGATATGTATTCATGTATATTATTTACAATAATGTACTTGTATATGTAACTTCCAGTGTTGACAGTTGTAGTTGTATCATATGTATTGTATCACATGTATTGTAACTGCCTTCAGTTATATATATATATATATATATATATATGAGATTTTATATTAGCTATGTTCCGCATTTAGCTTATCTATGTTATTATTATATATGTTGTCCTAAACTATTATGAACCATCGTAGTTCGTTTTATACTGGAATTGGGTATGTCGATGGGAGTAATAAACAGAGATTAAAGAAAAATAAAAATACCACTCCTATCGAGGTAACCAATATTAGTGTAAGGCCTAACTACGGATGGCCGCTCCTATCCAGCCTTATTCTTCGTAATAACAGACAGTACTCTTTGTTATTGTGAGCATAGAGGTGGGGCGTCACAGTACCTTTCAAAGTTATAACAACTCTGAAACCCAACACTTTGAAACCATAATATTTTTAAATCATAACAATTTAGAAATGTTATTCTTTGAAAATCATAATACTTAGAAAATCATAATACTTAGAAAATCATAACACCTTTAAAATAATATTAAATTAAACCATTTAAATTCAATGTCAAATAATATTCATTTCAAAGTTGTAACATTTCTAAGTTCATTCATTCAATCATTTCAAACATTGCAATTTTCAAAACAGCAGCATTTATAAAGTGCTGCGGTAAGTATATTTAGTATATATCAAAACATAGTTCAAAAATCAGAAACTACAGCATTTCAGAACTGCTGTTATAGGTCTATTTAGTAATTTCAGCATATATTTCAGAAATTACAGCACTTCAGAAATGCTGTTATAGGTCATTTTAGTGATTTTAGTATATTTTCAGCCTAGTTCAATTTCCAGAAATTACGGCACTTCATAAATGCTGTTATAGGTCTTTTTAGTATATTTCCAGCCATAGTTCATTTAACCACAGCATTTCAGAAACGCTATAATTTCTATTATACCCTTTAAAACAATATATCTTCAATTTTTCTCATTTTTAACTTATCAAACTCATTCCCCTTTCCAAAATTTTTTATTTGGATATTACTTAACTTATAAATTTTAATAAAACAACATTTTTGTTAATAAATGTCGAATTTAAATTAATTTCATTTGTTAGTCAATCCTTTATAAATTGTTTAACTTTCAGAAACATTAAAACTCCAATTCTAGCCATTTTTAACCTATAAAATTTCATCTTCCACTTCAGAAATTATTCATTTAGATATCATTAACTTATGATTCAATAAGATAAACTTTTATAAATAAATATCCAAATTAAACTATAATTCATTTATTAAGTCAAAAACACATTCCTTTACTTAGCTTTTATTTCACCAAATAACCTAACATTTTATTTTAAAATACCCACTTCATAAATAAAACTAAATTCCCATTTATTTACTTAACTTAACAATTTCAGTTAGAACCAAATTTTCCAATTATCAAGTTAAGTCGTATTTTATATTACAATTTCATTCCATTTAAATCCTAATTATTTATTTTACAAACATATTCATAAATAGAATATCTTACCATTATTAATATAACAATCAAATTTCCTTATAAAAATATTCATTTGACGTCAAATAACTATGGATTTCAGTTAAACAAATTTTATTACCAAAGTCCAAGCAAAACTGTATTTTATTTTATCAATTTAAAATACATTATTTACAAAACATGTCCGTTTCATAAAGTAAAATTCATTACCATTACTAGGTTAGATTTAAAATTCCATATTAAATCAAATTTTATATTTTGTCCTTTATCATAAATAAAACCTTTAAAATCACTTTAAAACCAATTATTAACTTACAAAATTTAGCTTATAGAAAAGCAAAACACCTTTACAAATTTAAAGCCTTAAGTCAAATTCTAAGTTAAATTTCATAAATTTTATTTCAAAAATACTTAATAATTTTTAGGAAAATATTATAATATATTAACCATGGGCCTATATAATATTTTCTAACCTAGGTCAAGTGATACGGATATGTATCATTTCAATCCGTAATTTAGAAAGAAAAATCCGGGTTCAATCATTTCAAACCCGCAATCCAAAGTCAAATAAATTACAAAAAAAGAAATCACTCAAGCCTATCATTTCAGCTCATAATGATTTTTCCTTATTCTAACGTCCGTTCGGGTAAGTATCATTTCAACCCATAGTGTAACGACCCAAAATTTTCGACCCCGAAAATTCCAGATTGTTAGAGAAAAGAAGAAAGAGATAGAAGAAGAAACAGGAAACAAAACACAGAATCTCACATTCGTAGCAGAAAAAAAATAATAATATCAAATAACAGCATTTACACAAGAAAAGCTGTAACTATCTATTTACAGACAATAAATCAGAGTACAATCATTCACATATAAACTGGACAGTTGTAACAACTTGTCCCAAACTACTATCAATACAATCTCAAATACACAGCAGAATATACTCCATACGTCTCTGCCATCCAGCTCGTCTCCTGAACTCCAGAACGTCCTAACCTGGAAATCTGTAATACTCGGTTTAACCCGAGCATTACATCAAAGTAACACCCGGGTCAGGCTGGAAACCAGCGTGATTAAACCCATATAGTATGAAATACCAAGCTATAACATATGTGAATATCAAGGTAACTCGTACCCTTTACGAGTTCTTATAATCAATCATATATCACACACAATAGTTTCAGGTTAAATGTCCATGTTACTCAATTCATTCCATTCCAGCCTGTATAATTTCACATATCCAATTTATAAAGAATTTAGTTTACTAATCGAAGTGGTTTCGGGTATTTACTGATACCCGACCCCGGTCTCTTCGAATCCAATGTTTATTCTTTAAGCTAAAATGTTTAAGATTAAACAATACAATTTATATTCAGGATTTCATATTCACACAACAATTTATCTCAGATAGATAACCCACAATATCACAGTTCAACCAAGTATATCATATCAAAGAGCATCACAAATTACATATCAGAGATATTCAAACAATTCAAGCATTCAATATAATCCAATCATCCATAAGCAAGATAAATTAGTTGTTCAATTCCTAATTAATTCAATTTAATTTCCAAATAAATTAAATTAATTACTTTAATCACTTTTGAATCCTACTTAATTACATTAATTAATTACAAACCAATTGATTAATCATCCTTTAACCATTCACATAAAATTAATTAACCTTTAATTAATTATCCTTTAATTAATCACATTAAATAATTATCCATTAATTAATCACCTTAATTTATGACATTAAGTAATTAACTATCCTTTAATTTCTTATATTAATTGACCTTTAATTAATTAATTAATTAATCACATTAATTAATTATCCTTTAATTATTATTAAATAATTAATCTTCAATTATTAAGTAATTAATCATTAATTACTAATTAATTAACCCTTAATTAATTTTATTAACAAATGGACCTTTAATTAATCACATTAATTAATAAATTACATTAATTAATTATCCTCTAAGTAATTAAGTAATTAATCCTTTAATTAACTACATTTAGTAATTATCCTTTAATTACTTTCATTAATCAATTCTTTTTAAAACTATTATAAGGACTCACGTATGACTCGAAGCAAACCCGAGCAAAATCTTCCACTACCACGAGTCCAACCCGAGGCACTCCCCTTCTTCCTCTCGAAAACAACACAGATACACAACGAATCCACGTGCATGTGCACAGATCATCGGTGGCACTCAGACCATTAAAACCACCGCCGGCAAGTCGACCTCGATCCCTCCAACGATTCCGACCACCCAAACCTAAGTCGATCACTAAAATCGAAATCGAGCATACAAGGGCAAACTGGAACAGAAACCATTGCCCAAAAACCACCTCGACCTGACGCCTCCGTCCACCAGAATCCCCGAGACTCCGTCCACAGCTTCGCCGACCAACCACTCACCTTTTCCCCCACCTACGATCCAACTCGACATCGCCACAACGTCGCATTCGCCACGACAACCATCTCGACTCGAACGCAGCCCTAAACCCTTCTTCGCCTTCGTTCAGCCACCACGACGATCTAAAAATCGAGCCACCAATTTTCCTACAACCCCTAGACGACAAGCTACCTCCAGCTACAACCTCGACTCACGATCTTCCTCCGATCGCCGGAAATCGAACAAAAACTCGATTCCGTTCAACTCGCAATATCTCAACCAATACTCACTTAAAAATCACAAAATTCTCATCAAAAATCACCAATTTCAAAGACGAATTCGATTATATAAGTGAAACCTGAAATTAAAACAATTTATTTTCTGACATGTTTTGTTCTTCACTGTAAAACCCCCTTTTCCAGATAAATACTTAACAAATTACACTTGAATTTATTTTTAAAAATGGTATTTCATCATTACAAACAAGTTTCCTTTGATGATCATAACCCAGAAGTGATTGTGTGAAGAGAAATAAATTTTTGAATGCGATTTACGGTCTGTTAAAACAAACAGAGACATGCACATATATACACACAGCAATTCAACTTATACACCCAGGCAAAACACATTTATACATCTATGCAAATCATATTCAAGTCATTACTACCATCAATTGTTACATGCATAAGCTATAAAGATGATTTAACTTAAAAGGTTAAAGTTTACTCACCTATACCCTGGAACATAGAACACTGTTTGAAATCCAGAAAACTGGGAATGATTTTGATCTTGGTTTACTTAGTTGAACTTTGAATCTTGCTTTGCTTGAGTTTGAAATTGAAAGAGTTTGTTTCCAGATTGAAAGCTTAAAGTTTGATTTTCTTTTTAGTTTTAGTTCTTAGTTTGAGAGAATGAGAGATTGAGAAATGAAAATGTGAAAGTTTTAACTGTATACAACCTCCTCTTAACATTTTATTTATATTCAAATTAAATTAAAAGAAACAATGGCCACTTGTATTTGCATGGTATACACAAGCTTACAAATGTCCAAGTCTTTATTTATTTATTTATGCTTTTATTATTATCATTTATTTATGTTTATGTTTTATATTTATATATATACAAATTATATTTATCTTATGTATTTTAAAAAATATTCAATTTAACTTTAAATATCCCTTGAGAATTTATTTGTTCCACTTAAAAATCAGTACTTTTAATCCAGTTAATTACCAATTAACAAATGTCTAAAAATCCGGATTATCACATTCCTCCCCCCTTTAAATCTTTTCGTCCTCGAAAAGGAATGAAACGAATTTATGAAAATGCTTAAAATCAGATAAATATTCTTTGATCACTTTTAAAACACTTTTTAATATCTATATAATATTATTTCAAAGTAGTTTTTATAAAAATACTTTTATAACTCGATGTTTCAACAAATCCATCCTTGTTCTCATAGATATTCGGTCATACGTTGATCAGACGTAGGACTGAAATTCTATAAGTACTTGGTAAACCCGTTTCCAACACCCAGTGAAAATACTTTGGAAAATAATTTTATTGAAAATATAGAAAATAGTTTCAAAAATAGAGAAAATATCTTTGGTGAGAATGATCTGGAAATCATCACTCCCATCCACGGTCGCAGTTAACCCGATGGTTACGTTGCCGTCCCAGCAAAATCCATAGATAACTGTAGGCCTCCGCGCCCCCCGATTACGCCATGGAACCCGCTACAGATCGCAGTTATACCCAGGCTTTACGCCATGGAACAACTCTGAAACCCAACACTTTGAAACCATAATATTTTTAAATCATAACAATTTAGAAATGTTATTCTTTGAAAATCATAATACTTAGAAAATCATAACACCTTTAAAATAATATTAAATTAAACCATTTAAATTCAATGTCAAATAATATTCATTTCAAAGTTGTAACATTTCTAAGTTCATTCATTCAATCATTTCAAACATTGAAAATTTCAAAACAGTAGCATTTTTAAAGTGCTGCGGTAAGTATATTTAGTATATATCAAAACATAGTTCAAAAATCAAAAACTACAGCATTTCAGAACTGCTGTTATAGGTCTATTTAGTAATTTCAGCATATATTTCAGAAATTACAGCACTTCAGAAATCCTGTTATAGGTCCTTTTAGTGATTTCAGTATATTTTCAGCAATAGTTCAATTTCTAGAAATTACAGCACTTCAGAAATGCTGTTATAGGTCTTTTTAGTATATTTCCAGCCATAGTTCATTTTACCACAGCATTTCAGAAAAGCTATAATTTCTGTTATACCATTTAAAATAATATATCTTTAATTTTTCTCATTTTAACTTATCAAACTCATTCCCCTTTCCAAAAAATTTTATTTGGATATTACTTAACTTATAAATTTTAATAAAACAACATTTTTATTAACAAATGTCGAATTTAAATTAATTTCATTTGTTAGTCAATCCTTTATAAATTGCTTAACTTTCAGAAACATTAAAACTCCAATTCTAGTCATTTTTAACCTATAAAATTTCATCTTCCACTTCAGAAATTATTCATTTGGATATCATTAACTTATGATTCAATAAGATAAACTTTTATAAATAAATATCCAAATTAAACTATAATTCATTTATTAAGTCAAAAACACATTCCTTTACTTAGCTTTTATTTCACCAAATAACCTGTAACGACCCGTATTTTCACGGATCGAAAAGTTCGTCAAATCTGGAGTTTTAGCATTTTGAGCCATTTCAGATTTTAGGCAAATTTTGCCTAAGTCCTAAGTCCTAAGTCGTTCACGACTTAGCATAAGTCGTGAGTCGTATACGACTTAGGAGATAGGAGTTCTGGATGAGTTAGTGATGAGTCTGGGTCGAGTTGCCGACTTAGGGTAGTGACCGACCTAAGTGATAAGTCGTGACCGACTTAAGAGGTTTAGGCGACCTAAGGAAATGTTGTGAGCGACCTAAGTGTTTGAGTGAGTTAAGTGTTAGGTCGGCAGTTCGAGTTAGCGACCTAAGAGATAGGAGGGAGCGACCTAGTAGAGTTAACGACTTAGGGGATAAGCAGTTTGCGACCTATAAGAGTTAGCGACCTATGGGATTGACCGACCTAAGTGTTAGCGTAGTTAGGTCGTTAGATCTGTGTTGAGTTAGGTCGTAGGCGACCTAAGATGGTTAGGTCGCGTGTGTGTTAGGTCGCGAGTTTACTAAGTCGTAGGTCGCATGAGTTGTTAGGTCGCTAGAATAGTTTAAGTTGTTAGGTCGTATGTTGTTTTAGGTCGACATGTGTTAGGTCGCGTAGAAGCCTAAGTTGTTAGGTCGCAACCCAACTGAGTCGTAGGTAGTTAAGTCGTTAGGATGTTAGGTCGCTGGGTTTCCTAAGTGTTAGGTCATACCAGTTGCTAAGTCGTAGGTCGAAGGAAAGCGCATTGCTTTAGGTCGTCAAGTGTTAAGTCGCAGATGCGCGTTGTTGTAGGTCGTTAGGCTTAGGTCGGTGGGTTTTAGGTCGGCAAGTTCCTAGGTCGTAAGTCGGAAGCGACTTAAGGAGATAGCCAGATTTCGACTTAAGGGCAGTTTTCAGGTATAAATAGGAGGGGTTGTTCTCACTTTTTGGGATCCGGATTTTGAAGCGACGAAGTGCTGCCATTTTGAGAGCTCGACTTCTACACTTCTTCACTTCTTTTCTCCACTCTAATCTAGTGCTTCCATCCATCCAAATCGAAGATCAAGATTGAAGATCTGTTAACCCGCCTTTTGGCAAGGCCGCGGACAGACGGATTTAACTTAAACAACTTCACAACTATCAAGACTAAAGTATGATGGGATGGTTCGGCATTAGAAGGAGTGTTCGACATAAATCTTGTTCGGCACTGGGCGAGCGTTCGGCATAGAGGGTTCGTCGTTCGGCATTAGAAGGAGTGTTCGGCATAAATCTTGTTCGGCACTGGGCGAGCGTTCGGCATAGAGGGTTCGTCGTTCGGCATTAGATGGAGCGCTCGGCATTAACCAACGTTCGGCATCTGGAGACATTCGACATTGGATGGAGCGCTCGGCATTAACCAACGTTCGGCATCTGGAGACTTTCGACATTGGATGGAGCGCTCGGCATACCTCACCTCGCTCGACATCGCACCTCCATATCTCGCACCTCCATACTTCGCACCTCCATACCTCGCACCTCCATATCTCGCACCTCCATATCTCGCACCTCCATACTTCGCACCTCCATACCTCGCACCTCCATATCTCGCACCTCCATACTCCGCACCTCCATACTTCGCACCTCCATACCTCGCACCTCCATACTCCGCACCTCCATACTTCGCACCTCCATATCTTGGTACTCCGCACCTCCATACTTCGCACCTCCATATCTTGGTACTCTGCACCTCCATACCTCGGTACCTCGCACCTCCCAACGTTCGACATGAGGAGATCGTTCGGCATTCACACATTGTTCGGCATTCAGCGTTCGGCATCTATGGTTCGGCATATGGAGACCACTCCATTTGGGCTGAGGTACTCGGCTACCAGGCCGACAAGGGAAGTCCAACCCATCTTTGTCTATAAATAGAGAGGCAGGGGCACAGTAAAAAGGATCTTCTTTCTGCTCTCTTACTTTCTCTTTTCTAAGGCTAAGGCAACTCTGCCATTTTGTAACTGTAATCGATTATTACAGCAATAAAAAGCAAACTTCTGGAGTGGACGTAGGCCGGAGTTAGCCGAACCACAATAAACTCTGTTGTTCTTTACTGCTTTCATTTCAGTTTTAACTGTTCTTCACATTATTACTCTCTACATACATTCTATCTCTGAGCTGTGATTGGTATTTGGTGCTTTCATCTGGATTTTGGGGTTAGTGACCAATTTTGGCGCTAACACTTTGGTGCTTTCATTGAGAGCTGAACTCAGGAACTTTGGAGTTAGGAACTTGGATCCTTGAAAGCAATGGCTAGACCACCAACAAGGAAGCAAGTAGTGGAAAGAAGCAATCAGGAAGGAAGTCAAGCAGCCTCTTCTGGAGCTGGAGAGGATCATGCATCCATCTACATAACTCGGGATGAGATGCAGACAATGATGAATTCTATGCAGGAGCAGATGATGAAACGACAAGAGGAGATAATGCAGGCTCTTCTCAGGCAATTTGAACAACCAAGAACTGCAGGAGCTCAAGTTCGTGGAACTGGACCAGAGGGACTCAACCAGCGGACAGATGGAGTGATTCAACAGGAGGCAGCTCCCAATCAACAAACAACTAACAATCTAGATGGACCTAGATTCGGGGGCACACCACCAGGGAATGCTGGACCCGTTCATGGGGGGATACCGGATAACGCTACGCGGCCTAGCATCGATAGGAATACAGGAGTACGTGATGAAGAATATGTGCCAGAATTTCCTCGGGGACTTGGGGGGAAGTCTGGATTGGTTGGAAACACTGGATTGGCTGACATTATCAGGCGGACTCTTCGCGGAGGTCTAACAAACAGGGATTCAGAGGGAGTTAACAAAAGTCCGTTTACCCGGAACATCAGGACAGCTAGGAATCTGTCCGATTTCAAACTACCCACTTTGGAAGTATACAACGGGAAGACGGATCCCACCGACCACTTGATGAGGTACACTAGGCATATGGAAGTGCTGGGGGCAACGGAGGAGGTTATGGCCTGATGTTTCCCCCTGTACTTGACTGAAATTGCTGCTATGTGGTTCAGACAGCTGGAGGATGGATCCATTGGAACATGGACAGAACTGGTGGACAAGTTCTTAAGTCAATTTCGAGTTCACATAAAAAGGCCAAAGAACGTGATGACACTAACATCAGTCAAACAGGGGGCAGATGAATCGCTCAGGACATTCTTAACTCGATTTAATGCAGCAGTTGCTTCGGTGGATCGGCCAGATCCATCAATGGTTCTGATGGCTGCGGTATCAGGAGTCAGAGATAATTCGGAGTTCAAAGTATCGTTGGTACGAGACCCACCGTTGGATATTGGGGAATTCTTTCATGAAGCTGAAAGATTTCTTCGACAAGAGGATGCATATTTGGACATGAGGTCACAGGAAGTAAACATGACTAAGGATGGAAGATTACTCGGCGAAAGCTCAGGTGGGGACAAGGATAAAGGGAAAAGGAAGCGCTGGGGAGAACCAAAGTTCTCCACTTACACAGGATTGAACGCAACGTTGGAGCGGATTTTCTTAGATACTCGAGATCGTCTTCCCTATCGAAGGCCATCAAGGAGGGAACCCACAGAACGTGAAAGGGCATCAGGAAGGCACTGTCTCTTTCATGACCTGGACGGGCATGATACTAACAGCTGCCGACATCTAAAGGATATAATCGAGGAACATATAAGGAATGGTCAGTTGCGACAGTATGTCGGAACTCGGAATGCGGCAGTGGAACATGAACAGCCTCCGCCTACCTTGAACGACGAGGGAGCGAGGCCCAGGAATGGTGATCGATTGGTCATCAACTAATCTTGATGGTTTGGAATAAGTAACAAACTCCGGGCAAACGGTTAAATGACTTACTCATGTACGGGGTCGGAGATAACCCTCAGGCATGCTCTGAGATGATGGCTTACCGAAACGCCCGGGTTTGTGAAATCTGTTTTTTCCTTTGACTTGGACATTTGCTTTTTCTGGTTTGGTTTTGGAGTTTGGTTTGAACTCCCTGTTTTTCTCGTTTTTCTGGTTTGAATTCTGGTTTGAATGTTTGTTTTTCGGATTGGATTTTGATTGGATTTTCTCTGGATTTTGGCTTAAAGGTCGTCGAGTATGGACTATGCTCGGCAAGGGTCCAGAGCGACCAGGATTCGGCTTAGGACTTAAGCCACGGCATTACTTGCGCCCAGGGACACTGGGCCACGGTCGTCAAGTGTGGATTGCGCTTGGCAAGAACCCGGAGAGGTTAGCTCAACGCCCAGGGACACTGGACCACGGTCGTCAAGTGTGGATTGCGCTTGGCAAGAACCCGGAGAGGTTATCTCAACGTCCAGGGACACTGGACCACGGTCATCAGGTGTGGATTGTGCTTGGAAAGAGCCCGGAGAGGTTATGGATTTGGATATCGACCCGAAGAGGTCCTAAAGTCCCCTATTGGTCATTGGATATGGATGAAACATGGACTTTGGATACTGGACTTGAGGCTATTCAAAACACACCTTTCACAGCAAGGCATGTTTTGGGGGGCAAGTGTTAACCCGCCTTTTGGCAAGGCCGCGGACAGACGGATTTAACTTAAACAACTTCACAACTATCGAGACTAAAGTATGATGGGATGGTTCGGCATTAGAAGGAGTGTTCGACATAAATCTTGTTCGGCACTGGGCGAGCGTTCGGCATAGAGGGTTCGTCGTTCGGCATTAGAAGGAGTGTTCGGCATAAATCTTGTTCGGCACTAGGCGAGCGTTCGGCATAGAGGGTTCGTCGTTCGGCATTAGATGGAGCGCTCGGCATTAACCAACGTTCGGCATCTGGAGACATTCAACATTGGATGGAGCGCTCGGCATTAACCAACGTTCGGCATCTGGAGACGTTCGACATTGGATGGAGCGCTCGGCATACCTCACCTCGCTCGACATCGCACCTCCATATCTCGCACCTCCATACTTCGCACCTCCATACCTCGCACCTCCATATCTCGCACCTCCATATCTCGCACCTCCATACTTCGCACCTCCATACCTCGCACCTCCATATCTCGCACCTCCATACTCCGCACCTCCATACTTCGCACCTCCATACCTCGCACCTCCATACTCCGCACCTCCATACTTCGCACCTCCATATCTTGGTACTCCACACCTCCATACTTCGCACCTCCATATCTTGGTACTCCGCACCTCCATACCTCGGTACCTCGCACCTCCCAACGTTCGACATGAGGAGATCGTTCGGCATTCACACATTGTTCGGCATTCAGCGTTCGGCATCTATGGTTCGGCATATGGAGACCACTCCATTTGGGCTGAGGTACTCGGCTACCAGGCCCACCAGGGAAGTCCAACCCATCTTTGTCTATAAATAGAGAGGCAGGGGCACAGTAAAAAGGATCTTCTTTCTGCTCTCTTACTTTCTCTTTTCTAAGGCTAAGGCAACTCTGCCATTTTGTAACTGTAATCGATTATTACAGCAATAAAAAGCAAACTTCTGTAGTGGACGTAGGCCGGAGTTAGCCGAACCACTATAAACTCTGTTGTTCTTTACTGCTTTCATTTCAGTTTTAACTGTTCTTCACATTATTACTCTCTACATACATTCTATCTCTGAGCTGTGATTGGTATTTGGTGCTTTCATCTGGATTTTGGGGTTAGTGACCAATTTTGGCGCTAACAAGATCCAAGAGCTTAGATTGAAGATCTTCATCTTTTCAAGAGAGAGTTCTTCGTTGAAGAGGATTCGTGATAGATCAAACTTCATCCTTTGCTGTCCAGATCTGAAGCGTGTTGATTTGAGGTGGTTTAGGTGATTTGGTGAGTGGTGATTATCTCTCACACGGATCCAAAGGAGTATATCGGGTTGTTGGCTCGATTTGGTGTTAAAATAGTGATTTCCATGCATTTTCTTCATCCTATGTGTAGATCCATATAGATCCATTGTTCATGATGATGTTACATCCATTTTATCATATGTTAACCTATGCAAGTTCATTCATCAAGTTTGTAGAGATATAATCCATGTTTTCATGCTTATTGGACTTTCAACTCTTTAATTACGAAAATGCCATTATTGTTATAATTGTCTACTTAGATCATTTTTGAATGCTTGATTGCTTAGATTGATGTTTGATTTGATTGATTGTCATGAACTAGATGATTGATGATTAGATTTAGATCAAAGGTGATTCAAAAGCTAAGGGAAAGGCTCTTGAATTGGAAAAGCTGCTCGTGGCATATGTAGCGGGATGATGAAGCTCTTATGCATAGATTTGATGATGTAATGTTGAGATGAGGCTTTGCGAGGATGTAATGAAGCGAGGCAATCATGTGATGAAGACTTGGTCTAATCCAGACGGGATCATTCCAAGCATGTTGATAACTCGGTGATATGATTCGAGTTGAGGATAATGAATGGATATGAGAATAGTCGTCGAGGAGGATGACTAGGAGGCTTGGATAGCATCGTTGTTGAAGGTTCTAGCATGCTCTAAGCAAGAGTACGTTTGGGCAGATTCGATAGTCCCAACGGCCAACTGTTGATGGTCGAGTACTCTGGGCAGATTCGATAGTCCTAGGCACGGGCTGCGACGACGTGCGGGAGTTATGTCTAGAACCGGGGTTTCCATTAGCCCTTGACGGACGGCTGAAAGAATGTGCCGGTCATTCAATTAACGGTGATATCGAAGCAATGATAACAGTGATAGCCAGAGTCTTGGATGTTTGGTTGTATCATCATTCGGACTCAAGAGCGGTATTTTCTGGGTGCTTATCTGATTTAGGCCTTGGTACTTGGAAAACATCGCCCTTGACTCGAGTGATAGTAGCTTTACTTTAAATTGTATGCTCTGCTATGTTTGCTTCTGCTTAGTGTGTGTCTGGGGGCTATCACTGTAGAATGAGGTTGGAGTGGGAGGGTTGTATTCCTATTCCTTTTCCTTCATGCTCTTTTGGTATGTTGTTAGTTAATTTACTGCTCACTAAGACTGTTGTCTGACTCAAGGCTTTATGTTTTTAATTCTTATTGCCTTGGGCTGTTCGTCCATTTTGGGACGGGAAGACTAGGTAGCAGGTGACAGGTGCTGTTCTCTTCTCACGATGCTGATATCGAAGACGAGCTGGAGGGTTGCATATTATCTTCTTATTATATGTACTGGATATTCCGCTGTTTTGTATTCTCTGAGAGATATGTAGTGAGGCTGGATGTATTGACTATGTGGATGCTTGTATTCAACTATTATGGAGTTTTATATGATGTCATTTTGTTCTGTAAAGATTCACTATACATATGTTCTATTGTATTTTGTCCATGCGCTGTGAGTAATACGATAGATTCTGTTGTTCTAAATCTTACCTTGACAATCGTCCATGGTCGCCTGGCACACTTTACAGCTCTCTATCTCTAGATTCGGTGCAGGGGTCATGGGCGGTCGTCACATTTGGTATCAGAGCATTGGTTAATCTATTTTACCCAACGCTCGCTGTCGTAACTACGTATGAGAGACGTAATTGTATTTTGATGGATGAATACTATAGATAATATAGTAGTTTAGTAGAGTTGAGTCCTTTATGCAGTTGTTTCTCTAGATGTTCTAATCATTCCTTTTTATAGATATTGAGAATGAGTCGAAGAGGGAGACCAGCTGCTAGGGAAGGCCGTGCTACTGAAGAGACTGCTGATTATGCAGCCATGTTCGAAGCTATGATGACTTCGATCATGAGAAGGATACCAGTTCCGGGGGCAGCAGTTGATGTTGGAGTTCAAGTTCAAACTCCGAAACCAGTGGATTTTGCTAAGTTGTGCAAGGACTATACTGCTCTTGGAGGGAAGGTTTTCTTGGGAACAGAATCTACCATTGAGGTCCAGAGGTGGATAGATGCTTGTAGAAGGATCTTTGGTGATTTGGGAATTGATGATGCAACTAAGAGGAAGTTGGCATCAAGGCAGCTTCAAGGGAGAGCTTCTGATTGGTGGAACTCTATTACCATCACTACTCCGGAAGAAGAGATTACTTGGGAGCAATTCCAAGTCAGATTTGAAGCTAAGTTCATTTCTATAGCTCAGAAGTCTGTTCTGTTCAAGAAGTTTGTAGAGCTTAAACAGGGTGGAAGATCTGTTCTTGAGTATGTTTCTGAGTTTGAAGCTTTGTCCAAATATGCCCGGTCATATATTGAGTCTGCTTATCAGAAGAATGAGAAGTTTGTGACCGGCTTGGATAGTTATCTTGGGAGACAGTTGGTGGATCATTTGGACGATTCATTTGAGAAGCTTGTGGAGAAAGCTCTCAGGCATGAGAGTCTGTTTCCTAAGGAAGGACCTGTTGTTGCTGTTACCAAGGGAGAACCTAAACCACAGCAGGGTGGAAACCAGAAGAGGAAGCAGCAGCAGCAGAAGGGTAAGGATGGCCAGAAGAAGCCGAAAGGCGAGGTGACTTGCTACAATTGTCAGCAGAAGGGCCATTTCTCGAAGGATTGTAAGAATCCGAAGGTGCCGAAGAAGTGTCACAACTGTGACAAGCCGGGGCATTTCAGGAAGAATTGTCCAAAACCGAGGAAGGACAGGCAGATTGTGCAAGCCTATGCTTTAGGAGCTGTTCCGTCGTCTTCGAAAGCTCCTACCGCTGAAGAGAAGGGAAAGAGTGTGGTTGTTCAAGGTACTCTCTTCCTATGTGGTATTCCAGTTAGAGTTTTGTTTGATACTGGAGCGTCGCATTCGTTTGTTTGTAATGAACTCGTAGGCCGGTTAGGTTTGGCACCGGATATTGTTGATAGGCCATTGGTTGTAACTAATCCAGTTGGGGGTTCGTCTTGTTTGTGTATGGTATGCCGTGGTCTAGTTGTATCGAGTCATGGTTGCTCTTTTGTTTGTGATTGTTTTGTTCTGAACTTTGCGGGGTTCGGAATTATTTTGGGTATGGACTGGCTTAGGAAGTATGCGGCTAAGGTTGATTGTGAGAGGCTGGAGGTGACAGTCGAGAATGTGGAAGGGCGAAAGATTGTGATACGATGTAAGCATGAGGAAGGCGTCTTCATGAGCTTCATGTATTCGCTAGTTGTTCCACGGGATGGACTGTCTTTAGTGCCTATCGCAAATAGATTCGAGGATGTCTTTGACGAAGTCAAAGGGTTGCCGCCGCATAGAGAGATCGAGTTTCGAATAGATCTAGTTGAAGGAGCCAGACCTGTTGTGATGCCTCTTAGGCGGATGGCGCCTAGGGAACAGCAGGAGTTGAGGGTGCAAGTTGATGATCTTTTGCAGAAAGGATTCATTCGGCGTAGTGTGTCCGAGTGGGGTGCACCAGTTGTGTTTGCAACCAAGGCAGATGGGTCGTTGAGATTGTGCGTCGATTATCGTGAGCTGAATAAGGTGACCAAGAAGAACAAGTATCCATTGCCAAGAATAGATGACTTGTTTGATCAGCTTCACGAAGCTAAGGTGTTTTCTCAGATGGATTTGGCAACGGGATTTCACCAGTTGAGAGTAGCTAAGGATAGTGTGCCGAAGACTGCTTTTAGGACACCATCCGGTTTCTTTGAGTGGCTGGTAATGCCGTTTGGATTGACTAACGCGCCAGCATATTTTTTGGATCTTATGAATAGAGTGTTCAGAGATCAGTTGAACAAGTTCGTACTTGTGTTCGTGGATGATATTCTGATTTATTCCAGAACTGAAGAAGAGCACAAGACGCACTTGCGTATTGTTTTGGAAATCTTGCGGAAACATCAGCTGAAGGCTAAGTTTTCGAAGTGTCACTTCTGGAAGAGTGAAGTGAGGTTCTTAGGCCATGTGATTTCTGAAAATGGAATAGCGGTTGATCCCGCTAAGGTGGCAGCAATCCAGGATTGGGTTAGACCTAAGAATGCATCAGATGTGAGAAGTTTTCTTGGATTAGCAGGATATTATCGACGGTTTATCAAAGACTTCTCCAAGGTAGCTGCACCGTTAACAGGATTGACGAAAAAGAACCAAGTGTTCAGTTGGGATGCTAAGTGTGAGCAAGCTTTTGGAATCCTGAAAGAGCGATTGACGAGTGCTCCTGTTTTGACTATTCCTAGTGGGAATGATGAGATGGTGGTTTACACCGACGCATGTGGTACTGGACTTGGAGCAGTGCTGATGCAGAAGGGTAAAGTTGTTGCGTATGCCAGTCGACAACTGAAGCCGCATGAAAGGAATTACCCAACTCATGATTTGGAGTTAGCGGCAATTGTTTTTGCTCTGAAGATGTGGAGACATTATCTATTGGGAGTTCGGTTCGAGTTGTTTACGGATCATAAATCTTTGAAGTATCTTTTCTCCCAAAAGGATTTGAATCTTCGGCAGCAACGTTGGCTAGAGTTTTTAGCATCATATGATTTTGGTATAGCTTATACTCCGGGAAAAGGTAACGCAGTGGCAGATGCGTTAAGTCGAAGACATGCAGGATTGGGAGTCATGTTTTCAGAATGGAAGAATCTCGAGTATTTAGCTGGATTTGACTTCAGGCCTAGATGTGAATTGGAACCTGAGATGTTGGCAAACTTATCGATAAGACCCACTCTTGTGGAAATGATTGGTGAGAGCCAAAAGCGAGATGATAAGCTTGTCAAGATTATCCGTGAATTGGAATCTGGATTGGATCCAGAAAAGGATAAAGGATTCGAGGTCGATCGAGAGGGTTGGCTTCAGAAGCAAGGACGACTAGTTGTTCCCGATATAGGTGAATTGAGGAGTGAAGTTCTGAAGGAAAGTCATCACTCGAAGTTGACAATTCATCCAGGTGGAAATAAGATGTATCGGGATATGAAGAGAACCTACTATTGGGAAGGTATGAAGAAGGATGTTGGAAATTTTATTTCCAAATGTATGAACTGCCAGTTGGTAAAAGCCGAACAGAAGAAGCCAAGTGGATTGCTTCAACCATTAGAAGTTCCTACATGGAAGTGGGAACAAGTGTCGATGGATTTTATCGATGGATTGCCTAGAACCAGAACGGGAAATGAAGGGATTTGGGTCATTGTGGATCGTCTGACTAAGAGTGCACGATTCATTCCTGTTCGATCGACTAGGACTGCATCAAAGTTGGCTGAGTTGTATGTTAAGTGGATAGTCCGATTCCATGGTATTCCGAAGAGTATAGTGAGCGATCGAGATCCATTGTTCACTAGTGGATTTTGGAAGAGCTTCCAGGAAGTTTTGGGAACCGAGTTGTGTTTGAGTACAGCTTATCACCCTCAAACAGATGGTCAGACTGAGAGAGTCAACCGAGTTTTGGAAGATCTCCTCAGAGCTTGTGTTTTGGATTTCGGAGGATCATGGGAAGATCACCTTCATTTGGTGGAGTTTGCGTACAACAACAGTTACCAGTCAAGCATTGGTATGGCACCGTATGAGGCATTGTATTGAAGACCGTGTAACTCTCCGACATGTTGGTTAGAAACTGGAGAAAAGCTGATGCTTGGGCCAGAGATGATTCGTCAGACTTCAGATTGTATGGAGATCATTCGGCAACGAATGAAGGCAGCCCAAGACCGTCAGAAGAGTTATGCCGATAAGCGTCGTAAGGATTTGGAATTCGACGTAGGAGATATGGTTTTTGTGAAGATTTCTCCACTGAAGAATGTTATTCGATTCGGGAAGAAAGGAAAATTGACTCCGAGATTTGTTGGACCATTCCCGATTATCGAGCAAATTGGAAAGCTCGCTTACAGATTGGAGTTACCAGAGAAGATGTCGAGTGTGCACAATGTTTTTCATGTATCATATCTACGGAAGTATGTGCACGACTCGAGTACGGTAGTTTCTGCTGATAGCTGTGAAGACTTAGAAGTTGATCCAGTCGATAGAAGGCCTCGTAAGCCGCTTCGTGTTGTTGAAACCGACACGAAACAGCTTAGGAGGAAGGTAGTTAAGTTGCTCAAGATACAATGGAGTGACGATGATAACGACTGTACGTGGGAGGTGGAAGAGAGGATGAAGGCAGCTCATCCTGAACTCTTCAAGGTATGGCCCTAAGGTGTCGTATCATCTAACAACATTGTAACTTGTTCTAAGTCTTAGAATTCTGTACGCTAAGCTAGAATTGGATGCTTGGTTTGCTGGTTGTTATGGTTGGTAGGCGTATAGAATAGTCTTTGATTGCTTTGTTTGTTTGGAATTTCGGGGGCGAAATTCCTAAGGGGGAGAGAATGTAACGACCCGTATTTTCACGGATCGAAAAGTTCGTCAAATCTGGAGTTTTAGCATTTTGAGCCATTTCAGATTTTAGGCAAATTTTGCCTAAGTCCTAAGTCGTTCACGACTTAGCATAAGTCGTGAGTCGTATACGACTTAGGAGATAGGAGTTCTGGACGAGTTAGTGATGAGTCTGGGTCGAGTTGCCGACTTAGGGTAGTGACCGACCTAAGTGATAAGTCGTGACTGACTTAAGAGGTTTAGGCGACCTAAGGAAATGTTGTGAGCGACCTTAGTGTTTGAGTGAGTTAAGTGTTAGGTCGGCAGTTCGAGTTAGCGACCTAAGAGATAGGAGGGAGCGACCTAGTAGAGTTAACGACTTAGGGGATAAGCAGTTTGCGACCTATAAGAGTTAGCGACCTATGGGATTGACCGACCTAAGTGTTAGCGTAGTTAGGTCGTTAGATCTGTGTTGAGTTAGGTCGTAGGCGACCTAAGATGGTTAGGTCGCGTGTGTGTTAGGTCGCGAGTTTACTAAGTCGTAGGTCGCATGAGTTGTTAGGTCGCTAGAATAGTTTAAGTTGTTAGGTCGTATGTTGTTTTAGGTCGACATGTGTTAGGTCGCGTAGAAGCCTAAGTTGTTAGGTCGCAACCCAACTGAGTCGTAGGTAGTTAAGTCGTTAGGATGTTAGGTCGCTGGGTTTCCTAAGTGTTAGGTCATACCAGTTGCTAAGTCGTAGGTCGAAGGAAAGCGCATTGCTTTAGGTCGTCAAGTGTTAAGTCGCAGATGCGCGTTGTTGTAGGTCGTTAGGCTTAGGTCGGTGGGTTTTAGGTCGGCAAGTTCCTAGGTCGTAAGTCGGAAGCGACTTAAGGAGATAGCCAGATTTCGACTTAAGGGCAGTTTTCAGCTATAAATAGGAGGGGTTGTTCTCACTTTTTGGGATCCGGATTTTGAAGCGACGAAGTGCTGCCATTTTGAGAGCTCGACTTCTACACTTCTTCACTTCTTTTCTCCACTCTAATCTAGTGCTTCCATCCATCCAAATCGAAGATCAAGATTGAAGATCCAAGAGCTTAGATTGAAGATCTTCATCTTTTCAAGAGAGAGTTCTTCGTTGAAGAGGATTCGTGATAGATCAAACTTCATCCTTTGCTGTCCAGATCTGAAGCGTGTTGATTTGAGGTGGTTTAGGTGATTTGGTGAGTGGTGATTATCTCTCACACGGATCCAAAGGAGTATATCGGGTTGTTGGCTCGATTTGGTGTTAAAATAGTGATTTCCATGCATTTTCTTCATCCTATGTGTAGATCCATATAGATCCATTGTTCATGATGATGTTACATCCATTTTATCATATGTTAACCTATGCAAGTTCATTCATCAAGTTTGTAGAGATATAATCCATGTTTTCATGCTTATTGGACTTTCAACTCTTTAATTACGAAAATGCCATTATTGTTATAATTGTCTACTTAGATCATTTTTGAATGCTTGATTGCTTGGATTGATGTTTGATTTGATTGATTGTCATGAACTAGATGATTGATGATTAGATTTAGATCAAAGGTGATTCAAAAGCTAAGGGAAAGGCTCTTGAATTGGAAAAGCTGCTCGTGGCATATGTAGCGGGATGATGAAGCTCTTATGCATAGATTTGATGATGTAATGTTGAGATGAGGCTTTGCGAGGATGTAATGAAGCGAGGCAATCATGTGATGAAGACTTGGTCTAATCCAGACGGGATCATTCCAAGCATGTTGATAACTCGGTGATATGATTCGAGTTGAGGATAATGAATGGATATGAGAATAGTCGTCGAGGAGGATGACTAGGAGGCTTGGATAGCATCGTTGTTGAAGGTTCTAGCATGCTCTAAGCAAGAGTACGTTTGGGCAGATTCGATAGTCCCAACGGCCAACTGTTGATGGTCGAGTACTCTGGGCAGATTCGATAGTCCTAGGCACGGGCTGCGACGACGTGCGGGAGTTATGTCTAGAACCGGGGTTTCCATTAGCCCTTGACGGACGGCTGAAAGAATGTGCCGGTCATTCAATTAACGGTGATATCGAAGCAATGATAACAGTGATAGCCAGAGTCATGGATGTTTGGTTGTATCATCATTCGGACTCAAGAGCGGTATTTTCTGGGTGCTTATCTGATTTAGGCCTTGGTACTTGGAAAACATCGCCCTTGACTCGAGTGATAGTAGCTTTACTTTAAATTGTATGCTCTGCCATGTTTGCTTCTGCTTAGTGTGTGTCTGGGGGCTATCACTGTAGAATGAGGTTGGAGTGGGAGGGTTGTATTCCTATTCCTTTTCCTTCATGCTCTTTTGGTATGTTGTTAGTTAATTTACTGCTCACTAAGACTGTTGTCTGACTCAAGGCTTTATGTTTTTAATTCTTATTGCCTTGGGCTGTTCGTCCATTTTGGGACGGGCAGACTAGGTAGCAGGTGACAGGTGCTGTTCTCTTCTCACGATGCTGATATCGAAGACGAGCTGGAGGGTTGCATATTATCTTCTTATTATATGTACTGGATATTCCGCTGTTTTGTATTCTCTGAGAGATATGTAGTGAGGTTGGATGTATTGACTATGTGGATGCTTGTATTCAACTATTATGGAGTTTTATATGATGTCATTTTGTTCTGTAAAGCTTCACTATACATATGTTCTATTGTATTTTGTCCATGCGCTGTGAGTAATACGATAGATTCTGTTGTTCTAAATCTTACCTTGACAATCGTCCATGGTCGCCTGGCACACTTTACAGCGCTCTATCTCTAGATTCGGTGCAGGGGTCATGGGCGGTCGTCACATAACCTAACATTTTATTTTAAAATACCCACTTCATAAATAAAACTAAATTCCCATTTATTTACTTAACTTAACAATTTCAGTTAGAACCAAATTTTCCAATTATCAAGTTAAGTCGTATTTTATATTACAATTTCCTTCCATTTAAATCCTAATTATTTATTTTACAAACATATTCATAAATAGAATATCTTACCATTGTTAATATAACAATCAAATTTCCTTATAAAAATATTCATTTGACGTCAAATAACTATGGATTTCAGTTAAACAAATTTTATTACCAAAGTCCAAGCAAAACTGTATTTTATTTTATCAATTTAAAATACATTATTTACAAAACATGTCCGTTTCATAAAGTAAAATTCATTACCATTACTAGGTTAGATTTAAAATTCCATATTAAATCAAATTTTATATTTTTTCCTTTATCATAAATAAAACCTTTAAATTCACTTTAAAACCAATTATTAACTTACAAAATTTAGCTTATAGAAAAGCAAAACACCTTTACAAATTTAAAGCCTTAAGTCAAATTCTAAGTTAAATTTCATAAATTTTATTTCAAAAATACTTAATAATTTTTAGGAAAATATTATAATATATTAACCATGGGCCTGTATAATATTTTCTAACCTAGGTCAAGTGATACGGATATGTATCATTTCAATCCGTAATTTAAAAAGAAAAATCCGGGTTCTATCATTTCAAACCCGCAATCCCAAGTTAAATAAATTACAAAAAAAGATATCACTCAAGCCTATCATTTCAGCTCATAATGATTTTTCCTTATTCTAATGTCCGTTCGGGTATGTATCATTTCAACCCATAGTGTAACGACCCGAAATTTTCGACCCCAAAAATTCTAGATTGTTAGAGAAAAGAAGAAAGAGATAGAAGAAGAAACAGGAAACAAAACACAGAATCTCACATTCACAGCGGAACAAAATATAATATCAAATAACAGCATTTACACAAGAAAAGCTGTAACTGTCTATTTACAAACAATATATCAGAGTACAATCATTCACATATAAACTGGACAGTTGTAACAACTTGTCCCAGACTACTATCAATACAATCTCAAATACACAGCAGAATATACTCCATACGTCTCTGCCATCCAGCTCGCCTCCTGAACTCCAGAACGTCCTAACCTGGAAATCTGTAATACTCGGTCTGACCTGAGCATTACATCAAAGTAACACCCGGGTCAGGCTGGAAACAAGCATGAGTAAACCCATATAGTATGAAATACCAAGCTATAACATATGTGAATATCAGGGTAACTCGTACCCTTTACGAGTTCTTATAATCAATCATTTATCACACACAACAGTTTCAGGTTAAATGTCCATGTTAATCAATTCATTCCATTCTAGCCTGTATAATTTCACATATCTAATTTATAAAGAATTTAGTTTACTAATCGAAGTGGTTTCGGGTATTTACTGATACCCGACCCTGGTCTCTTCGAATCCAATGTTTATTCTTTAAGCCAAAATGTTTAAGATTAAACAATACAATTTATATTCAGGATTTCATATTCACACAACAATTTATCTCAAATAGATAACCCACAATATCACAGTTCAACCAAGTATATCATATCATAGAGCATCACAAATTACATATCGTAGATATTCAAACAATTCAAGCATTCAATATAATCCAATCATCCATAAGCAAGATAAATTAGTTGTTCAATTCCTAATTAATTCAATTTAATTTCCAAATAAATTAAATTAATTACTTTAATCACTTTTGAATCCTACTTAATTACATTAATTAATTACAAACCAATTGATCAATCATCCTTTAACCATTCACATAAAATTAATTAACCTTTAATTAATTATCCTTTAATTAATCACATTAAATAATTATCCCTTAATTAATCACCTTAATTTATGACATTAAGTAAATAACTATACTTTAATTTCTTATATTAATTGACCTTTAATTAATTAATTAATCACATTAATTAATTATCCTTTAATTATTATTAAATAATTAACCTTCTATTATTAAGTAATTAATCTTTAATTACTAACTAATTAACCCTTAATTTATTTTATTAACAAATGGACCTTTAATTAATCACATTAATTAATAAATAACATTAATTAATTATCCTTTAAGTAATTAAGTAATTAATCCTTTAATTGACTACATTTAGTAATTATCCTTTAATTACTTTCATTAATCAATTCTTTTTAAAACTGTTATAAGGACTCACGTATGACTCGAAGCAAACCCGAGCAAAATCTTCCACTACCACGAGTCCAACCCGAGACACTCCCCTTCTTCCTCTCGAAAACAACACAGATACAAAGTGAATCCACGTGCATGTTCACAGATCATCAGCGACACTCAGACCACCAAAATCACCGTCGGCAAGTCGACCTCGATCCCCTCCAACGATTCCGACCACCCAAACCTAAGTCGATCACTAAAATCAAAATCAAGCATACAAGGGCAAACTGGA
Organism: Allium fistulosum; assembly: GCA_030737815.1. Lineage (NCBI taxonomy): Eukaryota > Viridiplantae > Streptophyta > Magnoliopsida > Asparagales > Amaryllidaceae > Allium > Allium fistulosum. The sequence continues at coordinate 594,694,471 of CM060903.1, forward strand.
ACAGAAACCATTGCCCAAAAACCACCTCGACCTGATGCCTCCGACCACCAGAATCCCCGAGACTTCGTCCACAGCTTCGCCGACCAACCACTCACCTTTTCCCCCACCTCCGGTCCAAATCGACATCGCCACAACGTCGCATTCGCCACGACAAGCATCTCGACTCGAACGCAGCACTAAACCCTTCTTCGCCTTCGTTCAGCCACCACGACAATCTAAAAATCGAGCCACCAATTTTCCTACAGCCCCTAGACGACAAGCTACCTCCAGCTACAACCTCGGCTCACGATCTTCCTCCGATCGCCGGAAATCGAATAAAAACTCGATTCCGTTCAACTCGCAATATCTCAACCAATACTCACTTAAAAATCACAAAATTCTCATCAAAAATCACCAATTTCAAAGACGAATTCGATTATATAAGTGAAACCTAAAATTAAAACAATTTATTTTCTGACATGTTTTGTTCTTCACTGTAAAACCCCCTTTTCCAGATAAATACTTAACAAATTACACTTGAATTTATTTTTAAAAATGGTATTTCATCATTACAAAAAAGTTTCCTTTGATGATCATAACCCAGAAGTGATTGTGTGAAGAGAAATAAATTTTTGAATGCAATTTACGGTTTGTTAAAACAACCAGAGACATGCACATATATACACACAGCAATTCAACTTATACACCCAGGCAAAACACATTTATACATCCATGCAAATCATAATCAAGTCACTACTACCATCAATTGTTACATGCACAAGCTATAAAGATGATTTAACTTAAAAGGTTAAAGTTTACTCACCTATACCCTGGAACAGAGAACACTGTTTGAAATCCAGAAAATTGGGAATGATTTTGATCTTGGTCTACTTAGTTGAACTTTGAATCATGCTTTGCTTGAGTTTGAAATTGAAAGAGTTTGTTTCCAGATTGAAAGCTTAAAGTTTGATTTTCTTTTTAGTTTTAGTTCTTAGTTTGAGAGAATGAGAGATTGAGAAATGAAAATGTGAAAGTTTTAACTGTATACAGCCTCCTCTTAACATTTTATTTATATTTCAAATTAAATTAAAAGAAACAATTGCCACTTGTATTTGCATGGTATACACAAGCTTACAAATGTCCAAGTCTTTATTTATTTATGCTTTTATTATTATCATTTATTTATGTTTATGTTTTATATTTATATATATACAAATTATATTTATCTTATGTATTTTAAAAAATATTCAATTTAACTTGAAATATCCCTTGAGAATTTATTTGTTCCACTTAAAAATCAGTACTTTTAATCCAGTTAATTACCAATTAACAGATGTCTAAAAATCCGGATTATCACATTCCTCCGCCCTTTAAATCTTTTCGTCCTCGAAAAGGAACGAAACGAATTTATGAAAATGCTTAAAATCAGATAAATATTCTTTGATCACTTTTAAAACACTATTTAATATCTATATAATATTATTTCAAAGTAGTTTTTATAAAAATACTTTTATAACTCGATGTTTCAACAAGTCCATCCTTGTTCTCATAGAAATTCGGTCATACGTTGATCAGACGTAGGACTGAAAATCTATAAGTACTTAGTAAACCCGCTACCAACAGTGAAAATACTTTGGAAAATAATTTTATTGAAAATATAGAAAACAGTTTCGAAAATAGAGAAAATATCTTTGGTGAGAATGCTCTGGAAATCATCACTCCCATCCACGGTCGCAGTTAACCCGATGGTTACGTTGCCGTCCCGGCAAAATCCATAGATAACTGTAGGCCTCCACGCCCCCCGATTATGCCATGGAACCCGCTACTGATCGCAGTTATACCCAGGCTTTACGTTGCTATCACAGCAAAAATCCATATAACTGTAGGCATCAGCGCCCTCGAATTTCGCTGCCAAAAGAATGAAACTTCTCCACTTGACCATAGATCGCAGTCTACCGATGTTACGTTGCCATCCCGGCAAAATCAAGTGTAGACTGTTGGCACTCATCCTCCACACGATTTTCGCTATGGTCCATGTAGTAGATCGCAGCGACATCGAGTTACACTATCGTCACAGCATAACCCAAATGCCCCTGTAGGCATCAGCGCCCTCGACTTTCGCTACCCAACAATCCTCAGGAACTAGTTTGTCCGGACTCCTCACAGGATCAACTTTAGAACCCACCCTTAGGGCTCAAGGCAGTACCACCCTGTGGCACTCCTGAGAAGTTCATTCAAGGGAGCGCCTTTTTCCCAGAGCCACTTTCAAAACACTTTATACTATACACATATAGTATTTTCCAAATCATACACTTAGTATGAATTTCATATAAATCTCCTTTCTCAAAATCGATTATCCCAAAATCGATAATTCACAAACTAGGCTTTCCAAATTCCAAATTTGATTTTCCTCAAAAATCAAAAGCCTTTTTTAGAAATCCATAGGTTTCCAAAACCTTTTTCCAAAATCATTTTCACAAAATCCTTTATATATGTGTGTATATATATATAATAACCTTGGGAAATTTTTGAATCACTTCATACTTGTATAAATTCACTTTTATACTTCAAATACATTCAAAACCCTTTTCTTCAAGCAATAGATTCAAGAAGGGAAGTTTACCATATATAACAAAGATATATAACTTTGTTTATTCCAAATCAAATATTCAAATTTGATTACTGATTTATAAAGTTATTAACCACATTACCTTTCTTCATAAAGTGAATCTTAAATCATAGAAATTTCCAATTTCCATTTTACCTCATCATATATTCCACAAAATATACTTTTCATTTCAAAGACTATTTTACAGTTCTTATCCATAAATTTTCAATGCCAATTTCATTCAAACCCGTACGATGTACAAATACCATTCATACGCTATATCAATCTGATCGCTCACTCGATCACACAATTTCACTTCCGAACTAGTATTGTCCACCCGACTTCCTAGTGCAGACTCAGATCTAGTTTCTTGATCAGAAACCATCATTCTCCTTGCATAGTCACAACTATGATAGAGAATATCCAAAACCAATCAAAAATCCATATCCAGGTTCGCCTTCGAAAATCGAGTGAAAAATCCCAAATCGGATCGATAATACTATCTCGAAATTCTATGCTCGAATCTGGATCAAATAACTATGCGTATAGAATAATATACGTACATCCTACGTATTTATCTTCATTGATTGTCAGTTAAATCAATTTTGTAATATCCCAGAAATTTTAACAATATCAATTTAATAATCTGTTAAATAATTAAATTGATATTGATGATCTTTGATAATAAGATTTGAATTTAATTTAATAATCTGATTAAATTAGTATTAATTGGTGATTTTATCTTTTAAAAGTTAATAAGATATTTTCTATTTGAATATATATATTTATTTATATATATTGTAAATAGAAGCTTAGGGTAAATTGGGAATTTAGGATTTAATTTAATTGAATTTGAATTTAAGCTTTGAAATTCAAGAGAACAAATATTTAAATTGTTTGGATATTATAATATTTGTATAACTTTTAATTTTAAATATAATTGGTTTTGTTTCTTTAAAATGATTTATATATATAGATAAGTATTTAATAAATTAAGAAAAAGGCATTTTATCTATTATCTACTTTTAAAATATATAAAAATAAGTAAAAATTACTTAAGAGACATATGTCATTATCCTAAAGCTTTGTATAACATGTGTAAGGCATTTAACTCTTGAAAATACACTTGTAAACATTCTAATAACTCAAAGTAACAAGTGGCATTTTTAGATTTAATTTTCTTTTATTTTTATTTAAATCATATTTTCAGCTTATATAAACATATATTTCATTCTCTTCATTCTTTTTCCTATTCTCTTTAATTCAAAGTTAAGAAAACTTCACTCTGTACAATTTTCAAAACACAGTCAGTAATCAACATGCCTCAAACCAAAATTCAATAACCTATAATTCATCTTCTAAATCAAAGATCAACCTGCAACACTCTTTTCAATCTGTAATCTCATTTTCACAAATTCAAACTGTCTGCATTCAATTGTAATCTGGGAACAGCGTGCATGTGGTTCAAAGCAATTAAAAGCTTCAACAACTCAAGTTTAAAATCAAAGAAGATAAGGAATGCAAGTTTCTCAGTTTCAAGTTTTAAAAGCAAAAGTATCTTTCCAGCAACTCAAAGTTTTTAAAATTCAAAAGCAGTTTCAAAGATTAGGCTCTGTTCATCTTTATAAAGGTGAGTAACATTTTTTTAAGAGCTTAAAAATAAGAAATCTATTTGCATGTTAACTTCTGAAAGAAAGTATGTTTTTGTGTATATATATATGTGAGTTTATATATATGGATGTATGGATATATGTGTATGCCTGTTATCTGTGACCCTCTGTTCTTTGTTTTTAAGTTAGGATTTTGATCAAAATTTATTATCTCCAAACTAATCTCTGTTAGGACTTAAGTTTCATACAAATATGTTTGCTTAATCATAGATTTAGGTTTAAAATTTTATTTAAGTACATTAAATTTGTAGTTCTCTGGAAACTAAAAAGAACAGTGCAAGTTTGTATGTTGTGTTGAAATTCAAACTTCTTAATTCATCAATTCAGGAATATAAACTGAATCCTTAATCCTAAAAATGATTTTTAAGAATGTAATCATAATTTTTAGTTTAGTAATGAAGGAGCAGTTCAGTTTTTAACTAAAAATGGTATTTTGGTGAGAACTGGTGATCTAGATGTTTTGGGAGGTCGGAATTCTTTTTTTGAAGATAGTAGAGTGGTCGGAGACTCGAGAAAAAATGTCAGGAAGGTTATCAAAACACTGTGGCGACGACAGGGAATCGATTTTGATTTTTAACCTAGTTTGAATAGGCTGGACGTAGATGATCGATGTGATGTCTCTGGTGGACCGAGTGCTACCATATTTTGGGGAATGGTAGATAGGGCATAGGCGAGGTCGTGACTGGAGTTTCAGCAACTCCGGTGGTCGGAATCTCGAGTTCGAGGGGTTGTTGCCAGGTTTGGGGGAATAGGTAGTTTCTGTTCCAGGTTTTGTTTAGGCTCGATTTTGTTTCGTTTTAGTTTTAATGATCGAGAGGGTGGATTCTGGTATAGGGATGAACGTCGATGGGTGGGGATACTCGGCGATGGTCGGAGACGCCGCTGGTGGATGTGCACGTGCACGCGGTCGAGAATATGTCTGGATGAAGTCTGTTTTTATAGAGGAAGGTCTCGCGTTTTGTTCGAGTATCGTACGGGAAAGACTCGAAGTTTTTGGGCTTCGACTCGAAGAAATTTGCAAGGGATAGGTTTATTTCTGGAATGCTTAAGTGTTGGGGAAGAAGACATTCTCGAGTCGTACTCGGGTTGTTCAGGTGAGTGGCTCGAAGTTTTCAGAGCTATGACTCGAAGTAACTTAGGTGGACTCGAGTATTTTTGGTTGACAGGTTTAAAAACTGTCTGTTTATAAAAATTTAAACTGAATTTGAATTTGTAAAGAAATTTTTAAACAGGGATTTTAAATCTAAAAGTTTAATTTGAAATCTAGTTTAAATCTGAATCTCAGATTTAAAATAAAAGCAGTTTTTAAATTAAATTGTTTTAAATAACTTTAGTGTTTAAATTGTATATTAAATGGATATAATTTAAAGGTAAATTTGATTCAAATTCTTTAGTTATTTATAAGATGAGAAATTCCTTTAACTTGTAAAATAAAAAGAGTTTAGAAATGTTGTTTAAACATGATTAAGATAAATAAATTAGGAATGATTAATTTATAATTAAGTATTATGAATTAAAGTATTAATTAATGGTTAAGAATTAATTAATAAAGTAATTAAATATTAATTAAGTAGGGTTAACACTTAATTGATTAAATAATTAGAGATTAATTAATTGGTTATTAAGATTTATTAATTTGGAATTAATAATAATTAATCTAAGTTAATTACTTAAGGAAAGTAATTAAATAATAGTTAATGAAGTCATTAACTATGGATTATTTAATAATTAATTAATAGGATTAATTTTAATAGTTAATTAGATTAATTAATTTGAAGATAATCAATTATAGAATTTGTTTAAAATAAATTACTTAATGGAAGTAATTAAGAATTAATTACTTATTGTAATTAATTGAAGTTAAGTTGATTTAGTTAAGTTAATTAATTAGGTTTAATTAATTTAGAATAATCAGGAGATGATTTGATAATAATTACTTAATGTAATTATTAAGGTATGATTATTTAGGAAGTAAATAATAAGATAATTACTGGAAGTAATTAATTGATGGTTATGTATTAAGGAAAGTAATTTAAGTTTAATTACTTTGAATAATTAATCAAGGGATTAATTAAGAAATTAATTAAGGAGAATTAATTTAGTAAATGAAAGTAATTAAGGGTAGTTAATTACTAATTGAAGATTAATCAAGGTGATTAATAAATGTTGTTTAATATAAAGTTAATTACTTAATGTAATTAATTTAATTAAAGTAATTAATAATTAAGTTGTAATTAAGGATCATTAATTATATAATTAATGATGTAATTAAGATTGATTAATTAAGTATAATTAATAAATGAAGTGATTAATTAATGTAATTAATTAAGGTTTAATATAATTAATTATAGTGATTAATTTAATTAATTATAGTTAATTAATTAATGAAGTAATTAAAGGTTAATTACTATAAGTGGTTAAGGTTAATTAATTTGAGTAATTAATTAAAGATAAATAACTTGAAGGTAATTAAAAGATAATTAATCAAAGATGATTAATTGAAAAAGGTAATTAGAGGATAATTAATTAATTTGTAATTAATTAATGTTTAAGTAAGAAGGATTTATAAAATAAAAGTAATTAATTTAATTAACTTTAAATTAATTAGAGATGATATAGATCATTACTTATGGATGGATGATAATACTGAATGCTTTGCATTTGATTGATATCTCTGATGAGATATATGCTATGTGATATGGATGTTTAGTTGAATTATGATAATATGGATTATCTGATGATATTGATAATGTTGATTATCTATTGTGAATTTTCTTTCTAAGTGTATAAAGATAATTGAATTAAATTGTTTTAACCTTTAAAACAACTTGGCCTTAAAAGATACGTTTTGGATTTCGATGAGACCGGGATCGGGTTTCCGTATACCGGATTTCCAGGTCTGGAGACCCGAATACCACATCGATCCAAATTTACGATAGGTCGTGAATCAAGTGAAGATGAAGATTTAGAGTGCAAGGGTTATTGTCGTTAACTCTGAGGGTGATTCCAAAACGAGTGTAACGAGATAATGCCTTCGGTTTCGTTCGAACCCGGAACGAACTTGTATGGATTGAATGCTTTCAGAACATTGTCAGGTGGACGATGAGCATTCTAAGTGATGTGTTCTGTTTTAAGGTAATCGTGACCTCAAGCCTCACAAACCGGGAATGGCTAAAACAGGGGAGGTGCAGCAAGGTTAGTGGGTAGCACCCAAGTAGGACAAGATTATCTCTGTCTAGAGGTCCCTTCTTATTATTATTCGGCTGTGTGGGCAGTTGTGAGCTCCAACTGCTGGGATATCTTGTGCGGGAATTATCCAGTAAGGGATGTTCCGGCCTTGTGTTGCAGGGGATTGGGAGTGATCCTCGGTACGGTGATCTAGGCCACGTACTGTGACGGGCGGTACCCCGGTAGCCCTGCCATTGATGGAATCCAAACTCCAATAAGTGCCGTACGTTTTAGTTGTGCCCAACTATGTTGGAACGTGAGATGTAAGCATTCCAGCTATTCCATATTTATTTGAAAACCCTAGACCTATTATAATACAATCGAATTTCCTATCAAATGTTTTGGTTAGCGTAAGGTAAAAACTTACCCATATTTGTTGGTGGGGAGTCTTACGGGATACCTTTTCTTTCAAAAGGTTTTGAAGTTAAACAAGTTTAACCTGTTACTCACACCAGACCCATGTCTGACCCAAGTTGTTTATTTCTGTTTTATAAACTCTTGGGTACTCAAATTTTTACGAGTAGCCAAGGGATTCAGGTTTAGCTTTGACGAGTAATCTGGAGGAGCAATGGAGCAGGAGGCTTCGGCGTTGTAGATATAGATAGTAGTTTTCCGCTGTGTTGATCTTTGTATTGATCTGTATTGTGTTGAGATGTAATAACTAGACAGATGTTTATAACTGTCTAGTATGTGATGTGTAATCTGTGTAACTCTGATAGATGATGTATATGATACTATGTAATATTTATGTGATATATTATATTTCGTTTCGTTTCCGCTGTGAGTATCTGTTGTTGTTTTCTTTTCTCTTCTTCTCTTTTCTATTTCTCACCCCTTTCTTTCTTACTGTCGATGCGATTTTCCGGGAGTGGAAAGTCGGGTCGTCACACGTGGTATCAGAGCTTAGGTTGAGCGAATGCCTAAGCTTTTGGTTAAGTGAATATCAGAGCTATTGGTTGAGTGAATACCTAGCTCTGGAGTGGTATCTATCGTGAGAGAGCGTATTTGTAATTTTTATATAACTATATATATATATTCTACCTATATTGTTGGGTTACCCGTACAGGTTCTCCAATATAAGATATAAAGGTAGATAGGGTAGTAGTGTATGAAACACGACTACCAATGCTTGGAATTAAGGTTGGAAGTGTATTTATCGAGACTGTAGACCCAATACTGTCTCGAGTAAGTTTTGCTGTGATGAAGGATTTCATCGAATCTCTGAAGGAAACCTGTTGAGGTTCAGAGTCCATTTTTGAAGTGCAAGTTGGATGAGTAGAGTTTGGATCTATCGGTTGAACAGAAGCAAGTGATGGTATCTTGATACCTCAGGTAATAGTAGCCGTGTGATGAGATGCAGTGACGATGGATGTTCCCGAAGATGTTTTCTTTGGAACGAGTTTAAGAAGTGTATGCTTCAGTGTTGTGGCTGAGTTCAGCATGGTGTTTCTGTTTGGTTTGGAGTTCGAGTTTCTCGAAGATCTTTGGAGTAGAAAGTCCTTGGCATCAGTATCAGCAGTGCAGCTCGGAGTATTCTGTGATGGCAGGAAGTTGTCAGGCTGAGTAGCTTTTCTAAAGGAGAAATTCAGAAGCAGCAGGGTGCATCCATTTCTTAGATGGATTGGATAGTTAAGTATGGGCTGTTCTGATTTGTTAAGAGGAACAGTTTTCTTTGGAAATAGGCTGGGTTGATCGCAAAAGTGACTTGCGATAGTTGAGTGTTCTCTTGGGTTATTGGAGATTTTCTAAATGTCTTCGGGAAGTCAGAAGTTTGTCAGCATTTGGAGATTGAGTTTTCTTATCGACTGGATTCCAGGAGTAGTACCGGTAGTTCAGTCTAGTTGAAGGATGTTTCCTAGAGATGGAGTTGGTGCAGCAACTCAAGTTTTGATAAAGTATCTGAGTTTTATTTATGGATCAGTGAACCTTATTTCTGGAATGAGTTGTTCAGTCTGTGCTTGTGTTCTACCTCAGATCAGAATTGAGCAGCGAAAGCAGTTTGGAGTATATCTCTGGATAAGAGAAGTAAGTTTGGAATCTACTGATGTTGTGAAGTAAAGTTATGTTTGGATCTCTTCTGTGTTCTGATTTGGATAAGTATTGGGTTTTCAGGATTGAATTGTCAGTTTGGACAATTGGAATTCATTGAGTTTTATGTATCTCTGAGGGGTACGTGTAAGATCTATCTCTGGTTTTAGAATCAGCAGTTCTGGAAGGTTTAGTTGTTGAGTCAGGCTCGTCTGTAGTCTGATATTCTGTTTAGTTCTGTAGATCTAGATGAGTAGGAGATATATAGCTTAGTAGTTTAGATTGTTGTAGAGCGAGTATCCCGGTATATATATATGAAGTGACCCACTTCTTTTGGATTGTTATTTTTCAGTGATTTACTGTTGAGATTTTTTTTTTTCCAAACCAAGTGATCACTTCTTTAATTTCATTTTCCCCAAGATCCAAATTCTTACCAATATAAAAATATTAGTATATAAGTCAATTCAAGTCATTTATGTATATGAAGATATATAAATGTTTCCTTGCTTATCAGAGTATTAAAAATTAACAAGGAAAATTCAATCACACAATATTTCTCATTTTTCAGAGAATTGGTGTCACATAGCCATTTCTATCTTTTCATTCCCCTTTTTGATCTCAAGCTTGATTAATAATAAATTCGAATATTGCCACTTATAATTTTCTTGCTTACTTCTCAAATTAATTGGTTTCTTGGTTTACTAGCCATACATTTAAATTCCGGAATTCTTTTGTGATTTGGTACTTATCATATGAATTATGAGGTGATAAACTAGGTTGAAGTCTAAGCAGAGAAAAACAACACATGTGATCAGGGTTTAGACACAACAAGCACAAACCAATCATGACAGACAAAATACATATTTCCTGGTTAACTGAGCAGATAGTCATCACATGAGTGATGGTGTTGTGAGCTACTTTATAAATCACACAACTTCTTATATCTGGAGCTAGAAAAAGTGTTGAATCCGGTGTCTTACCACTTAGTATCAGTTTTGAAGCTATAGTATCAGATTTTCCCAACCTAGTATTAGATCAGTAGTTATAGTATCAGAAATTTCCTACCTAGTATCAGTTTTATAGTATCAGATTTCTCCTACTTAGTATCAGTTTTATCAGTTTTATAGTATCAGATCTCTCCTAATTAGTATCAGTTTTATAGTATCAGATTTCTCCTACTTAGTATCAGTTTTATCAGTTTTATAGTATCAGATCTCTCCTAATTAGTATCAGTTTTATAGTATCATAACTGCAGTGCCTCAAGACTGTCTAGAAAAACATGTTCACATATCAGATTAAATGGCATCTTCTCCTTCAGCATTATCTACTAAAACTATTTCAGAACTTGTTACTTAAATCCACAGCTCACAAACACATATAACATTTAAGTTTCTTTTTCTTCTTACATACTGTTTTCCAGATATCAAAGTAAAAGACACTCATCAAAATACTTAGAACATATTAGAGTTTTCCTAACTTAATTATTACAAAGACACTGCTACTTCTCTTAAACACTTTAAATTCCTCAAGATCTCCAAATATCCATGCAAGCAAGCAAGCAATTCATGCATCTTTCCCTGCAGCAAAACTTTGAACTGCCTCAATAAAATGAGACACCCCAAGTATTGCAAAGGCAACAAATAGGGTCAGAAATAAATTCTGGTGTGAGTGAAATCAAGTATGCAAAATATCTTGTAAATTCTTAAGGCTGTATAGAGAACTTTTCTATTAAATGCTATTCAAATCCCAATTAAAATCTGAGAATGTGTATATTTAAGTTTATCTATAAACATACACCCAAGCATTCATCCACTCACTTCATTCAGTTGTACAAGTACAAAACTCCTATGGATTAACTTTCTAAATTCCATAGCATAATTTCTCCTTCTCATCTTTTCATTTTGTTTGGTCTGAACTCTTGCCATTGAACTCCATGTGTGCATTGCAAAGGGGCTCAGTTCTGTTAACCCTTTACACAGAGGCCTACGGGACTTAAACAAGTCATGCACATACCCATCAACCACCTGCTGATGAGTAGATCAAGGCACTACTCCTAAATTATTTTATAATTTAGAGACCATGCTTATTTATTTCTTTCTGGGGAATTTTTCTTTTGATTCCAGAGATACTCGTATTCTTTCCTTCCTTATATAGGTCAAGAATTATTAAAATCACCCAAAGATCATATCCAGACATACAAAGCATTCATGTAAAATTGCACACCTTATTTCAAAGTCATTTTTGCTTTAATCACATTTTTCTAAAACCTACTTATATTTTTATTTCTAGAAATTTCCATTTCTTACACAAATATGAAGAAGTCATTTGCAAAACTATATTTATTCTTTTACTGTGAACATAGGGAATGGTTTTTTGAGAAAAACCCATAAAAACTTATTGGTTTATGATCTGAACAAATCAGCACATATTTGTAATATTGCATTGTTCATATCATTTTTAATATAGACTAGACATAAGCATAAATCTCAATATTCACACTGCCTAATTCTTTTCTTTCATTGATACCCTATTCCACAGTAAAATATTTGATTCATTTTTCATATCAAAACTAGCATATATAAAATCTATTCCTGTGATTAGTGTATTTGTTTGATTATCTATATTTTAAAACAAAAACTGAAACCATCACAACAAGTCAAAACAGATTAAAACCTCATCCAAAAACTCAACCAGAATACCATCCATGATCAACATATTTTCATCCAGAAAATAAAATCAAATAGGAAAAACATAATGTAATGTTTATATAAAATAACTTGGCTGCCCTTAACATGGGTCTTAATGCCTTACAGATCATAAGTGATTAATCACTCACCTTCCTCCTCTCTTCCCCGAGAATGTCTAAGCTTGAAAACAGGGTGAGCTCTCCTTTCTATTTTTTTTAGTGTGTTTCTGTTTTCCCCCCAGAGAAAACCTCTGCTTCCCTCTTGATTTAAATCATTTTGCTAGGGTTTTACTAAAGGAAAAACCCATTTTATCCTCACATTACTCAGAGAATTATGTGTGTGTTGTTATGGCTAAATGTGCCATTTTCTCTTGATTTCTATTTCTAGTAAAAGCAGTTGCTTCTCTGCTTTTCTGTGCACATGCTATTTGCATGATCCATCTACACATCATCTTTGTGTGACTCAGATACATTGTATACCTTGTTAGGCCTGAATGGTCCTCTTACATTATTTCAAACCATTTATTTCCTGATTTATTTTTGAGAAGGTGTTTATGCACAATAATACTAAACTGGTTCTCATGCAATTTGGTTATCAAAAGGGCTTTATCATTTTATACTTCTTTGGCTACTCATATCTAATACATATATATTTATTGAAAAAAAAGAAATCTCTATCCTCTTATTTATTCATTTCACTTACTCCTAATATTATTATTGTCAGACTATATTTTCTTTTCTTAAATATTCTCATTTTAAAATTATTTTTACCTCAATAATTTGGGTCTTCACATACTCTCCTCCTAAAAGGAATTGTGTCCCACAATTATTCTCTCATACATTTCCATCCAAATGTATACAAAGCATAATTTCAATTGAATGAAATTTCAAAAACTCATTCATTCCAAATCAATCAAACATAAATAAATAATTTTAAGGTCTCATCATAATTTTTTAAACATACCTTTAAGTAGAAAACAGATTAGGATATTTATCCTTTATCCTCTCTTCAGCCTCCCAAGTGCAATCATTCCCATCCAAACTCCATTGGATTTTAACTAGTTTAATTATTTTATTTCTCAGTTTCTTTTCTTCTCTAGCCACAATGCCCACTGGTTCCTTTTTATAAACCAGATTTTCTTGAATTTCAACATGTGTAGGAGATTCAAGAATGGACTCTTTATCATGCACCCATTTTCTCAATTGGGATACATGAAATACATCATGTATTTTGCTCAATTCCTCTGGTAACTTCAACCTATAAGCTAAAGTCCCTATTCTTTGAACAATTTCATATGGTCCTACATACCTTGGTGACAGTTTCCCTGCTTTTCCAAATCTCAATATTTTCCTCATTGGTGAAACTTTGAGAAACACATAGTCTCCCACCTCAAATTCTACTGGCCTTCTCTTTTTATCTGCATAAGCTTTCTGTCTCTCTTGAGCTACTCTCATTCTTTGCCTCACTAATTCAATTCTTGCAGAAGTTTCTTTTACATGGTCTGGTCCAAGCAACACCCTTTCACCAGCCTCCATCCAACATGCAGGAGATAAACAAGGCTTCCCATACAAAGCCTCAAATGGAGCCATTCCTATAGTGGATTGGTAGCTATTATTATAAGCAAACTCAGCTAAATAAATATGATCCTCCCAGTTGCCTCCAAAATCAAGTATGCATGCTCTCAGCAAATCCTCTAAAACTTTATTAACAATCTCAGTTTTCCCATCTGTTTGTGGGTGGTAGGCTGTGCTTAGGCTTAGTTCTGTCCCCATAGCTTCTTGAAAGCTACTCCAAAACCTTGAAGTAAACAAAGTATCTCTATCACTAATGATAGTCTTGGGGATGCCATGCAACCTCACTATTTCCTTCACAAATAATTGAGCTAGCTTGTGAGCATTTCTGTTTGAACTTATTGGGATAAAGTGTGCTGTTTTTGTGAGTCTATCAACCACTACCCAAATACTATCATTTCCCTTCCTTGTTCTTGGCAACCCATCCACAAAATCCATTGATATACTCTCCCATTTCCAAGTAGGCACTTCCAAAGGTTGCAATAGGCCTGAGGGCCTTTGATAGTCTGCCTTTACTTGTTGGCATGTCAAGCAATTTGCCACATATTTTGCTACTGCTCCTTTCATTCCTGGCCACCAATAATTTCTCTTGAGATCATGGTACATTTTTGTACCACCTGGATGGATAGTATACTTTGTTTTGTGATGCTCATCCATAACTTCTTGCTTTAGTTCCCCTACATTTGGTATGCAGAGTTTCCCCTTTTTCCTTAAGTATCCTTTACCATCTACCTCATAGTTTTCCACTGTCATGCCTTGGGATATCATGTTCTTTTTCTCCTTCAAATTTATATCTTGATTCTGCATTTGTCCTATTTTATCAACCAGTGTTGATTTTAAGGATAAGAGGCTTAATTTACCATATTCAATCATCTTACTGTGTGTCTTATCTGATACACTAGCTTCTTCTTTCACTTCCACCTCACTAAGAATTTTCAAATCCTTGAATTCTGCCATCATTAAGCTTGCCAATTTAGCTTGATGTCTACTTAATGCATCTGCTACTTTATTAGCTTTTCCAGGGGTATACAATATATCAAGATCATAGGAAGCTAGAAATTCTACCCACCTATGTTGCCTCATGTTCAAGTCTTTTTGGGAAAACAAATATTTAAGTGACTTATGATCAGTAAACAATTCAAACTTAGCACCCAATAAATAATGTCTCCATAGTTTCAATGCATACACTACAGCAGCTAGTTCTAAGTCATGTGTAGCATACCTAGTTTCATTTGGCTTGAGTTGCCTTGATGCATAAGCTATGACTCTACCATGTTGCATAAGCACTGCCCCCAATCCAGATCCACTAGCATCTGTGTAAACTACTAATTCTTCATTACCCTCTGGCACTTGTAAAACTGGAGCTTCTACCAGTGCCTTCTTTAGTGATATGAAAGCTTGTTCACACTTCTCTGTCCACACATATGGTTGCTCCTTTTTAGTTAACTTGGTCAATGGGATAGCTATCCTTGCAAAATCTTTTATAAATCTCCTGTAATAGCCTGCCATTCCCAAAAATGACCTCACCTCAGTTACTGATTTGGGTCTACTCCAAGATTGCACTGCCATCACCTTATTTGGGTCTACACTAACCCCTTGTTGTGATACAATGTGCCCCAAAAATTTTACTTCCTTCTGCCAAAATGTACATTTAGAGAATTTGGCTTTTAAATCATGTGCCCTCAGTCTAGACAAAACCAGATGCAAGTGCTTTGCATGATCTTCTTCTGATTTTGAATATACTAAAATGTCATCAATAAAAACAACCACAAATTTGTCTAGAAAATCTCTAAATGTTCTATTCATCAAATCTACAAAATATGATGGTGCATTTGTCAATCCAAAAGGCATCACCAAAAATTCATATAATCCATACCTTGTGTTGAAGGCAGTATACTTAATACTCTCTTCCTCCACCTTCATCTGATGAAACCCAGAGGCTAAATCTAGCCTTGAAAAGACCCTTGCTCCATTTAATTGATCGAATAGATCATCAATTCTAGGAAGTGGATATTTGTTTTTAATGGTGACTTTGTTTAATTCCCTATAATCAATGCACATTCTCAAAGTACCATCCTGCTTCTTCACAAATACAATTGGAGAACCCCAGTTTGAACTACTAGGCCTTATGAAGCCTTTCTGCTCCAGTTCTTCCAACTGATGTTTCAATTCCACAAGTTCTTTAGGACCCATTCTAGTTGGCTTCTTGATGATTGGGCTGGCTCCTGGGATTAGCCTTATTTGAAATTCTACTTGCCTATTTTCTGGAACACCTATGACTTCACCAAAGACATCTGGGTATTCATTTATAATTTTTATGTCCTCCAGTGTTAATTCTTTCTCAGTCATGCTACATATGTGGTTACAGTAATTGATTTTAGCAATTTCACTCATAACTATAATATTTTTACCATTTTCTGTTTTCAGAGAAATAGTAAGATTTTCTAAGTTTAAAATTGCTTTGTATTTTCTTAGCCAATCAATTCCTAGAATAATTCCTATTCCCGGATATTTTAGCACAAACAAATCAGAACTAAACATATTTCCACCTATGTTTAACTCTACTCCCAAACATTTAATCCCTAGCATGCAAGAATTACCTAGTGGGCTCTGAATAAACAAGGGATTATCAACTAAATAGCATGTGAGAGTTAATTTATTCACTATGTCTTGGGATATTAGTGAATGTGTTGCTCCAGTATCATATATAACTGAGATGGGGTGATCTTTAATTAGAAGTATACCTTCCAATTGTCCAGGACTTCCCACTGCAGTTGCTTTTGCTTTGCCCTCAAGTGCTCCTACCTTTGCTCCCTTTTTGAACTCTGGGCAGTTTCTTTTAATATGGCCTTCCTTCCCACAGTTATAGCAGCTAAACAATGCCTTCTTGGCTGCTTGACACCTATTACTCATGTGTCCTTCTTTGCCACAATTAAAACAAGTAACCTTCTTCTTAGCTTCCCCAGTGGCTGCTCCCTCCATTTTCTTATCCATATTCTTTTTGTCATAGGGATGTGCTCTATTTTTCCCCTTCTTTTGATTGGTAGCCCTCATGCTCCTAAATTTTTCCCTTGCATTGTCATGTTGTTCAAAAGAAAGAGCAAGGTCTATGACTTGATCAAATGTTTTATCCTTGTATGGTAACATTGCTCTACTCAGACCTGCATTTAATCCTTGGATAAATCTTGAATTCTTTGATTCTTCATCTCCTATGAGCATAGTTCCATACTTGGACAAACTCTCAAATTTTTGAGTGTATTCAGTCACACTCATTGGTCCTTGCCTCAACCTTATGAATTCTTCAAGCAATGTTGCCTTAGCTGTTGCTGGAACAAACCTTGCTTCAAGCATTTCCTTGAATTGATCCCATGTTATCTCATTTTCTGGCCTTCCTGTGATGATCACCTCCCACCAATCTAAGGCTGCTCCTTTGAGTCTCCTTGAAGCTATCTGCCTCTTTCTTTGGTCATTAATTTGCATATCTGCAAATATCCTTTCCAAAGTTCTCAACCATGTCTGCACTCCCATAACTCCCTCAGTGCCTTCAAAATCCTTGCCTCCCAAATTTGAAAATGTCTTCAATAACTTAGCTAATTCCTCATGAGGATTCTCTTCCCTCTGCACTGCTCCTTCTCTAAATGCCCTCACCAAATCTTGCAAGTTAACCATTGGTGTTGTATTGGAGGGTCCTGCTCCATGACTTGGTGGTCTTCCTACCATGATTCACTATTCAATTGCATAGCTAGTCAGTCATATTTCTAATTTAATTATTTTTCTGAAATTTATTTCTACTGTGGATGTTTATTTCTATCATTACTATATTTTTTTTTAGAATTTTATCCTTACAAGAAAATTGGATAATATATTTATGCTATGTTTTAATAACATAGCTCTGATACCAACTGAAGTGACCCACTTCTTTTGGATTGTTATTTTTCAGTGATTTACTGTTGAGATTTTTTTTTTTCCAAACCAAGTGATCACTTCTTTAATTTCATTTTCCCCAAGATCCAAATTCTTACCAATATAAAAATATTAGTATATAAGTCAATTCAAGTCATTTATGTATATGAAGATATATAAATGTTTCCTTGCTTATCAGAGTATTAAAAATTAACAAGGAAAATTCAATCACACAATATTTCTCATTTTTCAGAGAATTGGTGTCACATAGCCATTTCTATCTTTTCATTCCCCTTTTTGATCTCAAGCTTGATTAATAATAAATTCGAATATTGCCACTTATAATTTTCTTGCTTACTTCTCAAATTAATTGGTTTCTTGGTTTACTAGCCATACATTTAAATTCCGGAATTCTTTTGTGATTTGGTACTTATCATATGAATTATGAGGTGATAAACTAGGTTGAAGTCTAAGCAGAGAAAAACAACACATGTGATCAGGGTTTAGACACAACAAGCACAAACCAATCATGACAGACAAAATACATATTTCCTGGTTAACTGAGCAGATAGTCATCACATGAGTGATGGTGTTGTGAGCTACTTTATAAATCACACAACTTCTTATATCTGGAGCTAGAAAAAGTGTTGAATCCGGTGTCTTACCACTTAGTATCAGTTTTGAAGCTATAGTATCAGATTTTCCCAACCTAGTATTAGATCAGTAGTTATAGTATCAGAAATTTCCTACCTAGTATCAGTTTTATAGTATCAGATTTCTCCTACTTAGTATCAGTTTTATCAGTTTTATAGTATCAGATCTCTCCTAATTAGTATCAGTTTTATAGTATCAGATTTCTCCTACTTAGTATCAGTTTTATCAGTTTTATAGTATCAGATCTCTCCTAATTAGTATCAGTTTTATAGTATCATAACTGAAGTGCCTCAAGACTGTCTAGAAAAACATGTTCACATATCAGATTAAATGGCATCTTCTCCTTCAGCATTATCTACTAAAACTATTTCAGAACTTGTTACTTAAATCCACAGCTCACAAACACATATAACATTTAAGTTTCTTTTTCTTCTTACATACTGTTTTCCAGATATCAAAGTAAAAGACACTCATCAAAATACTTAGAACATATTAGAGTTTTCCTAACTTAATTATTACAAAGACACTGCTACTTCTCTTAAACACTTTAAATTCCTCAAGATCTCCAAATATCCATGCAAGCAAGCAAGCAATTCATGCATCTTTCCCTGCAGCAAAACTTTGAACTGCCTCAATAAAATGAGACACCCCAAGTATTGCAAAGGCAACAAATAGGGTCAGAAATAAATTCTGGTGTGAGTGAAATCAAGTATGCAAAATATCTTGTAAATTCTTAAGGCTGTATAGAGAACTTTTCTATTAAATGCTATTCAAATCCCAATTAAAATCTGAGAATGTGTATATTTAAGTTTATCTATAAACATACACCCAAGCATTCATCCACTCACTTCATTCAGTTGTACAAGTACAAAACTCCTATGGATTAACTTTCTAAATTCCATAGCATAATTTCTCCTTCTCATCTTTTCATTTTGTTTGGTCTGAACTCTTGCCATTGAACTCCATGTGTGCATTGCAAAGGGGCTCAGTTCTGTTAACCCTTTACACAGAGGCCTACGGGACTTAAACAAGTCATGCACATACCCATCAACCACCTGCTGATGAGTAGATCAAGGCACTACTCCTAAATTATTTTATAATTTAGAGACCATGCTTATTTATTTCTTTCTAGGGAATTTTTCTTTTGATTCCAGAGATACTCGTATTCTTTCCTTCCTTATATAGGTCAAGAATTATTAAAATCACCCAAAGATCATATCCAGACATACAAAGCATTCATGTAAAATTGCACACCTTATTTCAAAGTCATTTTTGCTTTAATCACATTTTTCTAAAACCTACTTATATTTTTATTTCTAGAAATTTCCATTTCTTACACAAATATGAAGAAGTCATTTGCAAAACTATATTTATTCTTTTACTGTGAACATAGGGAATGGTTTTTTGAGAAAAACCCATAAAAACTTATTGGTTTATGATCTGAACAAATCAGCACATATTTGTAATATTGCATTGTTCATATCATTTTTAATATAGACTAGACATAAGCATAAATCTCAATATTCACACTGCCTAATTCTTTTCTTTCATTGATACCCTATTCCACAGTAAAATATTTGATTCATTTTTCATATCAAAACTAGCATATATAAAATCTATTCCTGTGATTAGTGTATTTGTTTGATTATCTATATTTTAAAACAAAAACTGAAACCATCACAACAAGTCAAAACAGATTAAAACCTCATCCAAAAACTCAACCAGAATACCATCCATGATCAACATATTTTCATCCAGAAAATAAAATCAAATAGGAAAAACATAATGTAATGTTTATATAAAATAACTTGGCTGCCCTTAACATGGGTCTTAATGCCTTACAGATCATAAGTGATTAATCACTCACCTTCCTCCTCTCTTCCCCGAGAATGTCTAAGCTTGAAAACAGGGTGAGCTCTCCTTTCTATTTTTTTTAGTGTGTTTCTGTTTTCCCCCCAGAGAAAACCTCTGCTTCCCTCTTGATTTAAATCATTTTGCTAGGGTTTTACTAAAGGAAAAACCCATTTTATCCTCACATTACTCAGAGAATTATGTGTGTGTTGTTATGGCTAAATGTGCCATTTTCTCTTGATTTCTATTTCTAGTAAAAGCAGTTGCTTCTCTGCTTTTCTGTGCACATGCTATTTGCATGATCCATCTACACATCATCTTTGTGTGACTCAGATACATTGTATACCTTGTTAGGCCTGAATGGTCCTCTTACATTATTTCAAACCATTTATTTCCTGATTTATTTTTGAGAAGGTGTTTATGCACAATAATACTAAACTGGTTCTCATGCAATTTGGTTATCAAAAGGGCTTTATCATTTTATACTTCTTTGGCTACTCATATCTAATACATATATATTTATTGAAAAAAAAAGAAATCTCTATCCTCTTATTTATTCATTTCACTTACTCCTAATATTATTATTGTCAGACTATATTTTCTTTTCTTAAATATTCTCATTTTAAAATTATTTTTATCTCAATAATTTGGGTCTTCACAATATACTTGGGGAAACTCGAGGAATTCTATCCAGAATTTTGTCTGGATAGTTAGATTTGATTGATTGGATGAATTGGTTGCTATGGTTGTTAGCATATGGATGATAGTATATGCTTGTGTTTTAAAATTTAAAATCTTTAATAAGATTATTAAATTACCTTTGTTTAAATTTCGGGGACGAAATTATTTTAAGGGGGAAGGAATGTAATATCCCGGAAATTTTAACAATATCAATTTAATAATCTGTTAAATAATTAAATTGATATTGATGATCTTTGATAATAAGATTTGAATTTAATTTAATAATCTGATTAAATTAGTATTAATTGGTGATTTTATCTTTTAAAAGTTAATAAGATATTTTCTATTTGAATATATATATTTATTTATATATATTGTAAATAGAAGCTTAGGGTAAATTGGGAATTTAGGATTTAATTTAATTGAATTTGAATTTAAGCTTTGAAATTCAAGAGAACAAATATTTAAATTGTTTGGATATTATAATATTTGTATAACTTTTAATTTTAAATATAATTGGTTTTGTTTCTTTAAAATGATTTATATATATAGATAAGTATTTAATAAATTAAGAAAAAGGCATTTTATCTACTTTTAAAATATATAAAAATAAGTAAAAATTACTTAAGAGACATATGTCATTATCCTAAAGCTTTATATAACATGTGTAAGGCATTTAACTCTTGAAAATACACTTGTAAACATTCTAATAACTCAAAGTAACAAGTGGCATTTTTAGATTTAATTTTCTTTTATTTTTATTTAAATCATATTTTCAGCTTATATAAACATATATTTCATTCTCTTCATTCTTTTTCCTATTCTCTTTAATTCAAAGTTAAGAAAACTTCACTCTGTACAATTTTCAAAACACAGTCAGTAATCAACATGCCTCAAACCAAAATTCAATAACCTATAATTCATCTTCTAAATCAAAGATCAACCTGCAACACTCTTTTCAATCTGTAATCTCATTTTCACAAATTCAAACTGTCTGCATTCAATTGTAATCTGGGAACAGCGTGCATGTGGTTCAAAGCAATTAAAAGCTTCAACAACTCAAGTTTAAAATCAAAGAAGATAAGGAATGCAAGTTTCTCAGTTTCAAGTTTTAAAAGCAAAAGTATCTTTCCAGCAACTCAAAGTTTTTAAAATTCAAAAGCAGTTTCAAAGATTAGGCTCTGTTCATCTTTATAAAGGTGAGTAACATTTTTTTAAGAGCTTAAAAATAAGAAATCTATTTGCATGTTAACTTCTGAAAGAAAGTATGTTTTTGTGTATATATATATGTGAGTTTATATATATGGATGTATGGATATATGTGTATGCCTGTTATCTGTGACCCTCTGTTCTTTGTTTTTAAGTTAGGATTTTGATCAAAATTTATTATCTCCAAACTAATCTCTGTTAGGACTTAAGTTTCATACAAATATGTTTGCTTAATCATAGATTTAGGTTTAAAATTTTATTTAAGTACATTAAATTTGTAGTTCTCTGGAAACTAAAAAGAACAGTGCAAGTTTGTATGTTGTGTTGAAATTCAAACTTCTTAATTCATCAATTCAGGAATATAAACTGAATCCTTAATCCTAAAAATGATTTTTAAGAATGTAATCATAATTTTTAGTTTAGTAATGAAGGAGCAGTTCAGTTTTTAACTAAAAATGGTATTTTGGTGAGAACTGGTGATCTAGATGTTTTGGGAGGTCGGAATTCTTTTTTGAAGATAGTAGAGTGGTCGGAGACTCGAGAAAAAATGTCAGGAAGGTTATCAAAACACTGTGGCGACGACAGGGAATCGATTTTGATTTTTAACCTAGTTTGAATAGGTTGGACGTAGATGATCGATGTGATGTCTCTGGTGGACCGAGTGCTACCATATTTTGGGGAATGGTAGATAGGGCATAGGCGAGGTCGTGACTAGAGTTTCAGCAACTCCGGTGGTCGGAATCTCGAGTTCGAGGGGTTGTTGCCAGGTTTGGGGGAATAGGTAGTTTCTGTTCCAGGTTTTGTTTAGGCTCGATTTTGTTTCGTTTTAGTTTTAATGATCGAGAGGGTGGATTCTGGTATAGGGATGAACGTCGATGGGTGGGGATACTCGGCGATGGCCGGAGACGCCGCTGGTGGATGTGCACGTGCACGCGGTCGAGAATATGTCTAGATGAAGTCTGTTTTTACAGAGGAAGGTCTCGCGTTTTGTTCGAGTATCGTACGGGAAAGACTCGAAGTTTTTGGGCTTCGACTCGAAGAAATTTGCAAGGGATAGGTTTATTTCTGGAATGCTTAAGTGTTGGGGAAGAAGACATTCTTGAGTCGTACTCGGGTTGTTCAGGTGAGTGGCTCGAAGTTTTCAGAGCTATGACTCGAAGTAACTTAGGTGGACTCGAGTATTTTTGGTTGACAGGTTTAAAAACTGTCTGTTTATAAAAATTTAAACTGAATTTGAATTTGTAAAGAAATTTTTAAACAGGGATTTTAAATCTAAAAGTTTAATTTGAAATCTAGTTTAAATCTGAATCTCAGATTTAAAATAAAAGCAGTTTTTAAATTAAATTGTTTTAAATAACTTTAGTGTTTAAATTGTATATTAAATGGATATAATTTAAAGGTAAATTTGATTCAAATTCTTTAGTTATTTATAAGATGAGAAATTCCTTTAACTTGTAAAATAAAAAGAGTTTAGAAATGTTGTTTAAACATGATTAAGATAAATAAATTAGGAATGATTAATTTATAATTAAGTATTATGAATTAAAGTATTAATTAATGGTTAAGAATTAATTAATAAAGTAATTAAATATTAATTAAGTAGGGTTAACACTTAATTGATTAAATAATTAGAGATTAATTAATTGGTTATTAAGATTTATTAATTTGGAATTAATAATAATTAATCTAAGTTAATTACTTAAGGAAAGTAATTAAATAATAGTTAATGAAGTCATTAACTATGGATTATTTAATAATTAATTAATAGGATTAATTTTAATAGTTAATTAGATTAATTAATTTGAAGATAATCAATTATAGAATTTGTTTAAAATAAATTACTTAATGGAAGTAATTAAGAATTAATTACTTATTGTAATTAATTGAAGTTAAGTTGATTTAGTTAAGTTAATTAATTAGGTTTAATTAATTTAGAATAATCAGGAGATGATTTGATAATAATTACTTAATGTAATTATTAAGGTATGATTATTTAGGAAGTAAATAATAAGATAATTTGTCAAGACCCAAAAATCGACCTTCGAAAATCGGCACCCGTACTTCCCTTGTACTCGAAATGCCGTAGATTCAAATGCCGAATCTGGTTCTCGGGAGCTTATAACAACATTAAGTAAATAACACAGCGGAAGAAATGAATAATACATTGATATACAATATCTGATACAACAGAATGATACAATGAATATCAATATACATCAGAGATATGATACAACAAATAGCAGCGGAAAAGAAAATAGATAACAAATATCAGCAGCGGAACAAATAACTCTAAGATAGTCTTCAATAGAGAACTCCAACAGTAGCTCGAACTCCCAATAGCGATACACCAAGATGAGCAAGACTGGTGCGGTCCAAAGACTGAACTAACTCCAGAAAACCTACTAATCTGACTATCTGAAAAACCCAACTCTAGACTGCTCGTGTAGAAAAATTTTGAGCATCCAGAGTTTAGGAAATAAACAATAAACTCCGGATCAGTCATGGGACTGGTGTGAGCAACAAAACAGTTTATCTTTAAAAACAAATAGCAGAGAATTTTAAAGTCAATTCGCAATGCTTTTGGAAAATGAAACTACCATAAGACCTCCCACCACACACACAATGCAAACGCAGAATTGGAGGAGATTTCTTCTTATGTTAGTCAAAGATGCTTACTACGCAAAATCAAATCATTTTTGATATTATTATTAGTGCATAGTGCAGAAAACGTTTTCGAAAGTAGAATATAAATCTTAGCCAGCATAGACATTCCGAACTATGCCTACTATAGCTACCATCCAAACAGTGGTGACCACCATAAGTGAATGGCAGGTTCTACAACTAAAACCGTACAAGATCGTATTGTTTCTTTGGATTTCCAACAAATGATCAGGCTAAGGAACTTCCTTTTCCACGATGGGTACGTCCCTGGAATAGACGACCCGAGAACCTAACCGGATCTCTGCCAACACAAGGCCGGGTTACCTCTACAAAAATAGGTAACTACTGACACGCGTATGCCATCCCCCGATCGTCACCGATCTTCCCGAGGATCCCCGATTCGCAACAACCACAAAGTAATAAATTTGCAGCAACCACAGAGGTTAAGTATCTGGGCTCCATACCATGATACCACCTTTATCCAGAAGGAATGACATACACTAAGGGGCGCTACTCCCTAGAACCTTGCTGCATTCGTCCTGTTTCGACCATTTCCGGGGGGTGAGGCTCGACGAAGTCTCGTCCACAAAGCTACGCTTTGTTCATAAAGCCATGCTTCGGGTCAAACAAATGATCAACCTATGATCACAAAGATATAAGATCAAACAAATGATCATATCACAAATGATCAAACACTGATCATCACACAGCAACACTCAGCATGCCACATTACCAAATTGGGATATATCGCTGATAAATTTCAACTACATAACCTCTGAGCTCGTACGTCTCAGAGAAGGGTGTTAAGCTAAAAGAATAAATTCTCCGCCACCAAACAGAAATGTATTTGAAAGAAATCGGCTTTATATCTCAAAGTGTAATGTCAGACATGTATCCATACAAGTCTGTTCCGGGTTCGAACAGAACCGAAGGCACTTCTCACGAAGCCCTTGCAAATCCGGATAATTTCCAATCACGTCCAGACTTCCCATCACAAAAGAGTGATATAAATCTCTATACCGGGAGCTACCCAGTGCAGAGACATTCGACGGGTTGACCTTTCATTTTCGAAAATATCCGGTCTTCAACACCGGTCTTCAAATGCTATCCATATACGACGTATCACTATTCGGAATGGGTTATATGACACAGATGTCTTTTCCCGGCTAACCCGAATAGTGAGCGCAATATTCAAAAACATATGGATATTGGGATTTCAATTAAGTCACAACTTAAACCCAAACTTTCTTTTCAAATGGTTTAACAAATTACCATTTTAATCTTTTTAAACAAAAAGATTCAATTCACAAAGTTCACTTAATTTCACAAAGATTCATTCACAGATTTTCCAAATCGATTTCCATTTCAGTTTAATAAACTCGTTAAATCGAAGATTTAACTCATAGCTTTCAAAACAATTTCATTTCGAATGGGTTAAACAAAACATCATTTTAAATCTGTTAAAAATAGACAGATTTAATTCATAGCTTTCAAAAAGAATTCATTTATAACTTGGAAAACCATTTTTCAATTTAATCTTGAAATTCCTTTACCTAAATTGGAATTTCATTTCTTATCTAAAAGCTTTTATTCTTTGAAAACAAACAGTTTTCATTTTGAAAATCTGATTCATTTATACGAGTTAAGGTTCTTGGGTTAAATCCAAATTCCCAACTTATACTTTTAAAATGGTTTAAATTCATATAAACACATTTATATCATCTTTACTCCCTAGTTTCCAAATCATAGATTTAATTTCAAACTTGAATTCAAATTTAAATCTAACTATTTAAATTTTCAAAACTCGGTTAAGTTATTTAAAATAACTTTTATCTTTGAAAATCCATTTCAAAAGCTTTTTACTTTAAACCCGAATTTCTAATTTCAAAATCAATTGAAATTAAAAATTTCAATTTCAAAAACATCAAATTTAGATTATCTGTGACTTAACCGATTTCCACGTGAAATCCATATTTGTGTGTGTAAAGGTGTGGTCCAGGGGTTTAACACAATAGTGCAACATCAATCATCACAGATATATCGATAAGCGGTATAATCGATAACGCTTATCTTCATTCACAGATTCATAGATAAAATAAATTTATCAGTCACAAAGATTCACTATTACAATTCGATGTGGGTTTCGGATAGCCAACTGGAATCCGACTCCCTGTCACATCGAAATTCAAATGTCGTTTTACGGGTCAAGGGTTTCGTATTCACATAGTAATATATCACAGAAATATCACTAACAGATATCAGAGTCAATCAGACAAGAATTATCAGTTCATATCAAAACAGTTTACTCGACTAAATTGATTACTAAAAAATAAACTACTTTATTATTCTGCTTGATTAATTACTGATTAATTAACTTATTTTATTGATTGATTAATACTTAATTACTCAGTTAATCACTTAAACTTAATCATTAATTGATAAAAATTAATTACTTATTTAATTATTACATAAATCAATCCAATCATTAATTAATCAAATTAGTTAATTATTCATTTAAATTAACTTAATAATTACAAATCCTTAATCTTCATTATTTAAAGGATAAAACATTCTCTTGTTAATGGTCAAATTCTCATCTACAAATTTAGATTCAAATTAAATACAAATTAACTTAGCAAAATTTAACACTTCAAAATATACTTAGACATTTTTAAAGTTGTTAAACATTATATATATATATATATATATATATATATTTTAAACTTGTTTTATTTAAGACTAGGAGACAAAGTAAATTTGAATCCATCTCTTACATTTTGGTTTTTACTTTGTTTTAAAACTCTGTCTTTAAATTTAAACTTAAGGCCAGACAGTCTTTCAAAAACTGGCAACACCATCATGACCCGAGGCTACCCCTTCTTGCTTCGAGTCGAACAAAGAAAACTTCGGGCCTCTTCTTCAATTACTCGAGAACTCGCGTACCAATTTCCTGCTACTCTCCTAAACTCTCACCAGAAACACATATGCACCGTGCATATGCACGGTGGCTCCGGCCTCCGTTGATCAACAACGTTGATCGCCACACACCAGAGATCGCCTCTGCATCCCTTCCCGATCATCAAACCTCGACCATCACCCAAAAATCTAAATCGAACGCCTACCTCCAAAGCCTGGAACCAACAGAACGTACCAACCCAAAACCTGGAAAACTCATCGTTCTCGACATCAAGATCATCGGAGTACTCGAAAACTCGGCCATGACCTCCTCAACCTCCGAACTACCCTCCCTCAGAGTCTCGCACCACTCGGTCAATCAGAGATGATGAAATCACCTCGTCTCCGACTTCAAACAAAAACGACTGCTAAACCCTAAACAAAATTAAATCTCCAACCTCGACGAATTAAAAAAATTACCTTATATTTTTCCTATGTTCTACGATGCTTCAACTATCACCATGTCAAGTTTCAATCTCTGAAAGTTAGCCGATCACCAGAAACTCACGAAAACCCATTTTCAGTTCAACTCCAAACTGCTACTTCATTTCTTAACTAAAAATAATAATTCTTGTTTCAAAAATCAAGTTTTATTGTTAGCTTTTAATTCATATACCTGAATTTGTAAATTGACAGGTTCGAATTTTTGACAAAATTTGAGTGGTGCTCAGGTTTTCTTGATTTCCAGAAACAAAATGAAATAGTTTTAACTCAAATTGATTTTTAAACTTTACTATATACCATAACATACAAATCTTGTTTTGATCTCAAGTTAAATCAGTAAGTAAAACAAATAGAAAAGATTTTTGAAATAAAGGATCTTGTGTTTAGAAGTTAAAACAGAGAACATATATGAGTATCTTCCTGAACCCAAATTCATTTCCTTGATTCCAGTACTTTTGTTTGCATTTGATGCTTCCAAATGATTTTAAAATTTGAGTCAGGTAAAAACAGTTAAATTTTATTCAAAGATCATTTCTCAAATCTTTTTATATTTTGAGATATGAATTCTTCTTTCTGGAATTTTGCTAACCTATTGTTAACAGAGGTAGATCTGTATTTACACAGACATACATACCAAACCAAAACATATTCATACATATACAAGTATCAGATTTCATTTATCACAACATTATCACAAATATATTCATAAGCATCAAGATAAAAACTGATTTGAGTTTTGAATAGAGATGTTTACTCACTTGTCTAAAATGAAGAACATAGCATATCTTCTTGAAACAGGCTTGTAATTTTAAACTGGAAACCTTTCTTTGTTGTTGAATGATCTTGTTTAAGTTTTGAAATGTTGCTACTTTAGATTTTCTCAGTTTCGAAATGGAACGAAAATGAAATGAAGTGAGAAGAGCTGGTGGAAAGAATTGATGTAAGAAAATGAAGTATGCAGGTGGTATGTTATTATTGTTTGTTTGTACAATACTAGGCATGGCCGAAGACAGTTTGAATAGATTGCATTTAATGCCTTGCCTTGCTTTGTATGTGAATATACTTTACTGTCTTGTTCCCATGCTTAGCCCATACTTATGCTTCATACTTTATTTGTTTATAAGCTTACACACTTATATATTTTTTGCTGTCTTGATGCCGTGCATATGTGTTTTGTTTCTTTTCTTTTCCAGGTTGTAGCTTGTTTAAATATATATTTGCTTTGATTATTTTGTTTACTTACTTACTTATATATATATATATGTTTGTTTCTTGATTTGGCAAATGTACATGGATATTTTTATTTGTTGGTATTTCTTTTGTTTTTGTTACTTTGTTTGTTTGAATCTTAACAAATTTGTTTTGCTTTTTATTATTTTATAATTAAAAATGAATTTCTATCTTACTTTGTTGTTAAGTTTGTAACAATGGTATTTACTTTAAAATGTTGTTTTAGTTATTCGTATTAGTTTATACTTATCTTATCTTTTGTCTTGGCTTTGAAATTAAAGTGAAGTCCTAGTTAAATCAATTTATATCTATTTATAATTCAATTATTAAATTTACTTTAATATTTATTATCTTATATTTAATTTAAAATTTCAAATTATTATTAACCATAAATTTTAATATCTAATAGTATTATCCATTATTTATTTACAATTTAAACTCAAGTCAAAATATATATCTATATATTTATTATTTTCAAATTCACTCATATTTGACTCGGGGAAACTCGCTACGATTTTCTAATTAAATTAACAAATTCTTATCCAAAAATTTATTTAATACTCAATTTAATTCAAAAATTCAATAAATTATTAATTTAAATAAATTTAAATTTCAGGGTCGTTACAAACTTCCCCCCTTAAAAGAATTTCGTCCTCAAAATTCGCAGGCACGAAAACAACACAGAGATAGACAGATGCGATCTCCTATAATTCCTCGAACTTAAGATATGAATTCCAAACTCAAGTCGGAATATCACAAAATACATACTGATTTGTCCCTCTTCGACTTTGGTATTCACAAGAATTTAGATTAGAATTTCAAATTTGGTTTTAAACGAAATCGTTTTATCGATTCAATTCAATTTAGCCTTCATATTCTATTAATCAATTTAACTCAATTTAAAATTCCAATTTCAAATTCATTAAGGTTTAAATTAAAAAAGCTGATAAGAAACCGATGAAATATGAAGTAACGACCTTCTATAACTTCGTCTTGTAGCTGGTACGAAGCAGTCAAAAGAATATGGAAAGACGAATCAAAGAAGATTGATAGGAAAGTTTGTTTCCACTGTTGCAGGGTATTGACCATTTTTAGTCGTATTTCCCTGTCCCCTATCTCGTCTTCTTCTAGCACTCATACTTACTATCAGTGGATAGTAAGAGAATTTACTGAGACGTTCAGACGGATATCTGAGAATACACTCATTCTAGAGTTTACTTCACTCTATCTCTAATGAGCTACTTAACGTGTTATACTCCTGAGCTAAAGTTCAACCTTAGCTCTGATACCACTTGTCAAGACCCAAAAATCGACCTTCGAAAATCGGCACCCGTACTTCCCTTGTACTCGAAATGCCGTAGATTCAAATGCCGAATCTGGTTCTCGGGAGCTTATAACAACATTAAGTAAATAACACAGCGGAAGAAATGAATAATACATTGATATACAATATCTGATACAACAGAATGATACAATGAATATCAATATACATCAGAGATATGATACAACAATAGCAGCGGAAAAGAAAATAGATAACAAATATCAGCAGCGGAACAAATAACTCTAAGATAGTCTTCAAGAGAGAACTCCAACAGTAGCTCGAACTCCCAATAGCGATACACCAAGATGAGCAAGACTGGTGCGGTCCAAAGACTGAACTAACTCCAGAAAACCTACTAATCTGACTATCTGAAAAACCCAACTCTAGACTGCTCGTGTAGAAAAATTTTGAGCATCCAGAGTTTAGGAAATAAACAATAAACTCCGGATCAGTCATGGGACTGGTGTGAGCAACAAAACAGTTTATCTTTAAAAACAAATAGCAGAGAATTTTAAAGTCAATTCGCAATGCTTTTGGAAAATGAAACTACCATAAGACCTCCCACCACACACACAATGCAAACGCAGAATTGGAGGAGATTTCTTCTTATGTTAGTCAAAGATGCTTACTACGCAAAATCAAATCATTTTTGATATTATTATTAGTGCATAGTGCAGAAAACGTTTTCGAAAGTAGAATATAAATCTTAGCCAGCATAGACATTCCGAACTATGCCTACTATAGCTACCATCCAAACAGTGGTGACCACCATAAGTGAATGGCAGGTTCTACAACTAAAACCGTACAAGATCGTATTGTTTCTTTGGATTTCCAACAAATGATCAGGCTAAGGAACTTCTTTTTCCACGATGGGTACGTCCCTGGAATAGACGACCCGAGAACCTAACCGGATCTCTGCCAACACAAGGCCGGGTTACCTCTACAAAAATAGGTAACTACTGACACGCGTATGCCATCCCCCGATCGTCACCGATCTTCCCGAGGATCCCCGATTCGCAACAACCACAAAGTAATAAATTTGCAGCAACCACAGAGGTTAAGTATCTGGGCTCCATACCATGATACCACCTTTATCCAGAAGGAATGACATACACTAAGGGGCGCTACTCCCTAGAACCTTGCTGCATTCGTCCTGTTTCGACCATTTCCGGGGGGTGAGGCTCGACGAAGTCTCGTCCACAAAGCTACGCTTTGTTCACAAAGCCATGCTTCGGGTCAAACAAATGATCAACCTATGATCACAAAGATATAAGATCAAACAAATGATCATATCACAAATGATCAAACACTGATCATCACACAGCAACACTCAGCATGCCACATTACCAAATTGGGATATATCGCTGATAAATTTCAACTACATAACCTCTGAGCTCGTACGTCTCAGAGAAGGGTGTTAAGCTAAAAGAATAAATTCTCCGCCACCAAACAGAAATGTATTTGAAAGAAATCGGCTTTATATCTCAAAGTGTAATGTCAGACATGTATCCATACAAGTCTGTTCCGGGTTCGAACAGAACCGAAGGCACTTCTCACGAAGCCCTTGCAAATCCGGATAATTTCCAATCACGTCCAGACTTCCCATCACAAAAGAGTGATATAAATCTCTATACCGGGAGCTACCCAGTGCAGAGACATTCGACAGGTTGTCCTTTCATTTTCGAAAATATCCGGTCTTCAACACCGGTCTTCAAATGCTATCCATATACGACGTATCACTATTCGGAATGGGTTATATGACACATATGTCTTTTCCCGGCTAACCCGAATAGTGAGCGCAATATTCAAAAACATATGGATATTGGGATTTCAATTAAGTCACAACTTAAACCCAAACTTTCTTTTCAAATGGTTTAACAAATTACCATTTTAATCTTTTTAAACAAAAAGATTCAATTCACAAAGTTCACTTAATTTCACAAAGATTCATTCACAGATTTTCCAAATCGATTTCCATTTCAGTTTAATAAACTCGTTAAATCGAAGATTTAACTCATAGCTTTCAAAACAATTTCATTTCGAATGGGTTAAACAAAACATCATTTTAAATCTGTTAAAAATAGACAGATTTAATTCATAGCTTTCAAAAAGAATTCATTTATAACTTGGAAAACCATTTTTCAATTTAATCTTGAAATTCCTTTACCTAAATTGGAATTTCATTTCTTATCTAAAAGCTTTTATTCTTTGAAAACAAACAGTTTTCATTTTGAAAATCTGATTCATTTATACGAGTTAAGGTTCTTGGGTTAAATCCAAATTCCCAACTTATACTTTTAAAATGGTTTAAATTCATATAAACACATTTATATCATCTTTACTCCCTAGTTTCCAAATCATAGATTTAATTTCAAACTTGAATTCAAATTTAAATCTAACTATTTAAATTTTCAAAACTCGGTTAAGTTATTTAAAATAACTTTTATCTTTGAAAATCCATTTCAAAAGCTTTTTACTTTAAACCCGAATTTCTAATTTCAAAATCAATTGAAATTAAAAATTTCAATTTCAAAAACATCAAATTTAGATTATCTGTGACTTAACCGATTTCCACGTGAAATCCATATTTGTGTGTGTAAAGGTGTGGTCCAGGGGTTTAACACAATAGTGCAACATCAATCATCATAGATATATCGATAAGCGGTATAATCGATAACGCTTATCTTCATTCACAGATTCATAGATAAAATAAATTTATCAGTCATAAAGATTCACTATTACAATTCGATGTGGGTTTCGGATAGCCAACTGGAATCCGACTCCCTGTCGCATCGATATTCAAATGCCGTTTTACGGGTCAAGGGTTTCGTATTCACATAGTAATATATCACAGAAATATCACTAACAGATATCAGAGTCAATCAGACAAGAATTATCAGTTCATATCAAAACAGTTTACTCGACTAAATTGATTACTTAAAAATAAACTACTTTATTATTCTGCTTGATTAATTACTGATTAATTAACTTATTTTATTGATTGATTAATACTTAATTACTCAGTTAATCACTTAAACTTAATCATTAATTGATAAAAATTAATTACTTATTTAATTATTACATAAATCAATCCAATCATTAATTAATCAAATTAGTTAATTATTCATTTAAATTAACTTAATAATTACAAATCCTTAATCTTCATTATTTAAAGGATAAAACATTCTCTTGTTAATGGTCAAATTCTCATCTACAAATTTAGATTCAAATTAAATACAAATTAACTTAGCAAAATTTAACACTTCAAAATATACTTAGACATTTTTAAAGTTGTTAAACATTATATATATATATATATATATATATATATATTTTAAACTTGTTTTATTTAAGACTAGGAGACAAAGTAAATTTGAATCCATCTCTTACATTTTGGTTTTTACTTTGTTTTAAAACTCTGTCTTTAAATTTAAACTTAAGGCCAGACAGTCTTTCAAAAACTGGCAACACCATCATGACCCGAGGCTACCCCTTCTTGCTTCGAGTCGAACAAAGAAAACTTCGGGCCTCTTCTTCAATTACTCGAGAACTCGCGTACCAATTTCCTGCTACTCTCCTAAACTCTCACCAGAAACACATATGCACCGTGCATATGCACGGTGGCTCCGGCCTCCGTTGATCAACAACGTTGATCGCCACACACCAGAGATCGCCTCTGCATCCCTTCCCGATCATCAAACCTCGACCATCACCCAAAAATCTAAATCGAACGCCTACCTCCAAAGCCTGGAACCAACAGAACGTACCAACCCAAAACCTGGAAAACTCATCGTTCTCGACATCAAGATCATCGGAGTACTCGAAAACTCGGCCATGACCTCCTCAACCTCCGAACTACCCTCCCTCAGAGTCTCGCACCACTCGGTCAATCAGAGATGATGAAATCACCTCGTCTCCGACTTCAAACAAAAACGACTGCTAAACCCTAAACAAAATTAAATCTCCAACCTCGACGAATTAAAAAAATTACCTTATATTTTTCCTATGTTCTACGATGCTTCAACTATCACCATGTCAAGTTTCAATCTCTGAAAGTTAGCCGATCACCAGAAACTCACGAAAACCCATTTTCAGTTCAACTCCAAACTGCTACTTCATTTCTTAACTAAAAATAATAATTCTTGTTTCAAAAATCAAGTTTTATTGTTAGCTTTTAATTCATATACCTGAATTTGTAAATTGACAGGTTCGAATTTTTGACAAAATTTGAGTGGTGCTCAGGTTTTCTTGATTTCCAGAAACAAAATGAAATAGTTTTAACTCAAATTGATTTTTAAACTTTACTATATACCATAACATACAAATCTTGTTTTGATCTCAAGTTAAATCAGTAAGTAAAACAAATAGAAAAGATTTTTGAAATAAAGGATCTTGTGTTTAGAAGTTAAAACAGAGAACATATATGAGTATCTTCCTGAACCCAAATTCATTTCCTTGATTCCAGTACTGTTGTTTGCATTTGATGCTTCCAAATGATTTTAAAATTTGAGTCAGGTAAAAACAGTTAAATTTTATTCAAAGATCATTTCTCAAATCTTTTTATATTTTGAGATATGAATTCTTCTTTCTGGAATTTTGCTAACCTATTGTTAACAGAGGTAGATCTGTATTTACACAGACATACATACCAAACCAAAACATATTCATACATATACAAGTATCAGATTTCATTTATCACAACATTATCACAAATATATTCATAAGCATCAAGATAAAAACTGATTTGAGTTTTGAATAGAGATGTTTACTCACTTGTCTAAAATGAAGAACATAGCATATCTTCTTGAAACAGGCTTGTAATTTTAAACTGGAAACCTTTCTTTGTTGTTGAATGATCTTGTTTAAGTTTTGAAATGTTGCTACTTTAGATTTTCTCAGTTTCGAAATGGAACGAAAATGAAATGAAGTGAGAAGAGCTGGTGGAAAGAATTGATGTAAGAAAATGAAGTATGCAGGTGGTATGTTATTATTGTTTGTTTGTACAATACTAGGCATGGCCGAAGACAGTTTGAATAGATTGCATTTAATGCCTTGCCTTGCTTTGTATGTGAATATACTTTACTGTCTTGTTCCCAAGCTTAGCCCATACTTATGCTTCATACTTTATTTGTTTATAAGCTTACACACTTATATATTTTTTGCTGTCTTGATGCCGTGCATATGTGTTTTGTTTCTTTTCTTTTCCAGGTTGTAGCTTGTTTAAATATATATTTGCTTTGATTATTTTGTTTACTTACTTACTTATATATATATATATATGTTTGTTTCTTGATTTGGCAAATGTACATGGATATTTTTATTTGTTGGTATTTCTTTTGTTTTTGTTACTTTGTTTGTTTGAATCTTAACAAATTTGTTTTGCTTTTTATTATTTTATAATTAAAAATGAATTTCTATCTTACTTTGTTGTTAAGTTTGTAACAATGGTATTTACTTTAAAATGTTGTTTTAGTTATTCGTATTAGTTTATACTTATCTTATCTTTTGTCTTGGCTTTGAAATTAAAGTGAAGTCCTAGTTAAATCAATTTATTTCTATTTATAATTCAATTATTAAATTTACTTTAATATTTATTATCTTATATTTAATTTAAAATTTCAAATTATTATTAACCATAAATTTTAATATCTAATAGTATTATCCATTATTTATTTACAATTTAAACTCAAGTCAAAATATATATCTATATATTTATTATTTTCAAATTCACTCATATTTGACTCGGGGAAACTCGCTACGATTTTCTAATTAAATTAACAAATTCTTATCCAAAAATTTATTTAATACTCAATTTAATTCAAAAATTCAATAAATTATTAATTTAAATAAATTTAAATTTCAGGGTCGTTACATAATTACTGGAAGTAATTAATTGATGGTTATGTATTAAGGAAAGTAATTTAAGTTTAATTACTTTGAATAATTAATCAAGGTATTAATTAAGAAATTAATTAAGGAGAATTAATTTAGTAAATGAAAGTAATTAAGGGTAGTTAATTACTAATTGAAGATTAATCAAGGTGATTAATAAATGTTGTTTAATATAAAGTTAATTACTTAATGTAATTAATTTAATTAAAGTAATTAATAATTAAGTTGTAATTAAGGATCATTAATTATATAATTAATGATGTAATTAAGATTGATTAATTAAGTATAATTAATAAATGAAGTGATTAATTAATGTAATTAATTAAGGTTTAATATAATTAATTATAGTGATTAATTTAATTAATTATAGTTAATTAATTAATGAAGTAATTAAAGGTTAATTACTATAAGTGGTTAAGGTTAATTAATTTGAGTAATTAATTAAAGATAAATAACTTGAAGGTAATTAAAAGATAATTAATTAAAGATGATTAATTGAAAAAGGTAATTAGAGGATAATTAATTAATTTGTAATTAATTAATGTTTAAGTAAGAAGGATTTATAAAATAAAAGTAATTAATTTAATTAACTTTAAATTAATTAGAGATGATATAGATCATTACTTATGGATGGATGATAATATTGAATGCTTTGCATTTGATTGATATCTCTAATGAGATATATGCTATGTGATATGGATGTTTAGTTGAATTATGATAATATGGATTATCTGATGATATTGATAATGTTGATTATCTATTGTGAATTTTCTTTCTAAGTGTATAAAGATAATTGAATTAAATTGTTTTAACCTTTAAAACAACTTGGCCTTAAAAGATACGTTTTGGATTTCGATGAGACCGGGATCGGGTTTCCGTATACCGGATTTCCAGGTCTGGAGACCCGAATACCACATCGATCCAAATTTACGATAGGTCGTGAATCAAGTGAAGATGAAGATTTAGAGTGCAAGGGTTATTGTCGTTAACTCTGAGGGTGATTCCAAAACGAGTGTAACGAGATAATGCCTTCGGTTTCGTTCGAACCCGGAACGAACTTGTATGGATTGAATGCTTTCAGAACATTGTCAGGTGGACGATGAGCATTCTAAGTGATGTGTTCTGTTTTAAGGTAATCGTGACCTCAAGCCTCACAAACCGGGAATGGCTAAAACAGGGGAGGTGCAGCAAGGTTAGTGGGTAGCACCCAAGTAGGACAAGATTATCTCTGTCTAGAGGTCCCTTCTTATTATTATTCGGCTGTGTGGGCAGTTGTGAGCTCCAACTGCTGGGATATCTTGTGCGGGAATTATCCAGTAAGGGATGTTCCGGCCTTGTGTTGCAGGGGATTGGGAGTGATCCTCGGTACGGTGATCTAGGCCACGTACTGTGACGGGCGGTACCCCGGTAGCCCTGCCATTGATGGAATCCAAACTCCAATAAGTGCCGTACGTTTTAGTTGTGCCCAACTATGTTGGAACGTGAGATGTAAGCATTCCAGCTATTCCATATTTATTTGAAAACCCTAGACCTATTATAATACAATCGAATTTCCTATCAAATGTTTTGGTTAGCGTAAGGTAAAAACTTACCCATATTTGTTGGTGGGGAGTCTTACGGGATACCTTTTCTTTCAAAAGGTTTTGAAGTTAAACAAGTTTAACCTGTTACTCACACCAGACCCATGTCTGACCCAAGTTGTTTATTTCTGTTTTATAAACTCTTGGGTACTCAAATTTTTACGAGTAGCCAAGGGATTCAGGTTTAGCTTTGACGAGTAATCTGGAGGAGCAATGGAGCAGGAGGCTTCGGCGTTGTAGATATAGATAGTAGTTTTCCGCTGTGTTGATCTTTGTATTGATCTGTATTGTGTTGAGATGTAATAACTAGACAGATGTTTATAACTGTCTAGTATGTGATGTGTAATCTGTGTAACTCTGATAGATGATGTATATGATACTATGTAATATTTATGTGATATATTATATTTCGTTTCGTTTCCGCTGTGAGTATCTGTTGTTGTTTTCTTTTCTCTTCTTCTCTTTTCTATTTCTCACCCCTTTCTTTCTTACTGTCGATGCGATTTTCCGGGAGTGGAAAGTCGGGTCGTCACAAATTTCCTTTCTATTCATCCTTACTTTGATTTTATTCACTTATTCACATTTGCCTTAATCCCCATTTGGATTATTACTTCAATTCTTATCTCAGTTGGGTATTTAATCAATAATAGTTTGAACTCCGACCAGTTTATATTTAGAAAATAGCTTGAAAATTTAAAAATAGATAAATAGTTGAAATAATAATAATAATAATAATAATCAGTTTGTAAAATAGCTGTAAAATAGTTAAGTAATTGTAAAATAGTTGAAAAATAGTAAAATAATTACAAATTAGTTATAAAATAGTAACTAGTTATAAAGTAGCTAGAAAGATAGTAATTAGTTTATAAAATAGTTTTAAAATAGCTAAATAGTTTTGAAAGTAGTTGTTAAATAAATATAAGATAGTCTTGGGATTTAACAAGAAAAGTTGTATAGTAAATAGTTAGGAAAATAGATTTAAAATAGTTTATATCAAAATGATTTATTTAAAAATAGTCCAGAGCCAAATTGTTCAATTCCCCATCAATTTAATTTAAGTTCCACTTCCATTTAAATTGACTCAATTCTAATTTGAATAACTTCAATTTCCCTTGAACTTGATTTATCCCCAATTCATGTTGAATTAACCTCAATTTCTTTCCAAATTCAAATCAAATTCCATTTGATTTTAAACATATTCACTTTAATTACAATTCGAAATTATTCAAATTAATTTAGACTAATTTCAAATTGAATCCACTTCAATTTCAAATCATTTCAATTTCTATATGAATTAATCCCAATTCCCATTTGAATTTGAACTCATTCATTCTTCAATTTTATTTCAAATTAATCCAATTCAAATTTCCCATTTGAATTTTATACTTATCCATCTTCAATTCTAATTAATTCAAACTAAATTCAATTTGAACTAATGAAATCTAAATCTCAACCTTAAACCATCTCGAATTATATAAATTCGAGTTAAATTTTCAAATGTTGATTTAACCCCTTAAATCAAATTAACCTTTATTTTTAAATCAATAATCCAAATTTTTAAATAATTTAATTCTGAGTCCAATTCTCAAAATTCCATTTTAAATTATCTTTACTTAACTTATTTCAAAGTTCAAATAAGAGTTCAAAACAATTTTAATTTACAAATTCAATTATTCAAATTTTCAGTTCAAAGTAATTCCATATCCTTAATTTCAAATTAAAGTTTAATTTCCCTTTTATCACAGTAATGGATATATTACCACACTTCATTCCTCATTCAGTTAAACAAATCCAATTCACAATTTAAAGATTATTAATAACAATAGGATGATATCATCCAATTTATTTTAAAACATCCACCCATTTCCAATTTCCAGATCTCAAACCCATTTTGAGATCACACAAACTCCCAATTCAAATTAACCATTTAACTCCCCAAGTTAAATCTCAATTTCATCTTGAAATTTCCAATTCAGGTTGCTTGTTAACTTATTTAACTTTCCCAAAGTTAAATTCAATTTAATTCCATTAACCTTACCCAATTTGAATTCCTGCTTCAAATTTTAAACTTCACATTAATAATCTTATAAGTTCAAAAACTTATCACCTTGGGTTTCACATCTCATTCAAAATTTCAAACTCAACATTTAGAGTTTATTTCAACCCAATTTTGATATTATGTATATTCCTCATATATACATATTATTTCCTTTACACTCTAAGTTATCCTTAAATTTTAAACCACTTTTGGTTTTAGTTCAAACAGTTTCCTTTAATGCTTTCAAACAACTCTTATTTTAAAATAAGATCACATTCAAAATATTCTGAATAATGCCCATTATTATTTCTATTAACATTTGAAACAATTTCAAAAATTTTCAATTTACATCCTTTCTAATTTACAAGTTATTCACATCTAATGGTTACTTCCCTAAAATATTTATTTGTTTATTGGAAAACAATCATCCTATTAAAACTCAATAACCATTTATTTTCTGGTTTGAAACCATTTTAATTCATCTTATTTGTATAGTTCATTTTATCCATTCCTTATTTGGATATATATATATATATATATGTTACTTAATTTCTTATTTAATAACTAATTATTGCTTTATAAATATGATATAAGCTTTTATAAAATCATCTAGTTTTAAAACCATTTTTAAAACCTTTATATAAGAAACTAACAAGTACGCTCTTATATATATATATACACTCAACTAATCCTAGGATAATACTAACCCTATCCCTAATGAGTAAACCCACCAGAGCCAAGGTTTTCGCTTAACCTTTTGCTCTGATACCAAATGTAACGACCCGAAATTTTCGACCCCGAAAATTCCAGATTGTTAGAGAAAATAAGAAAGAGATAGAAGAAGAAACAGGAAACAAAACACAGAATCTCACATTCGCAGCGGAACAAAATATAATATCAAATAACAGCATTTACACAAGAAAAGCCGTAACTATCTATTTACAGACAATATATCAGAGTACAATCATTCACATATAAACTGGACTGTTGTTACAACTTGTCCCAGACTACTATCAATACAATCTCAAATACACAACGGAATATACTCCATACGTCTCTGCCATCCAGCTCGTCTCCTGAACTCCAGAACGTCCAAACCTGGAAATCTGTAATACTCGGTATGACCCGAGCATTACATCAAAGTAACACCCAGGTCAGGCTGGAAACCAGCGTGAGTAAACCCATATAGTATGAAATACCAAGCTATAACATATGTGAATATCAGGGTAACTCGTACCCTTTACGAGTTCTTATAATCAATCATTTATCACACACAACAGTTTCAGGTTAAATGTCCATGTTACTCAATTCATTCCATTCCAGCCTGTATAATTTCACATATCCAATTTATAAAGAATTTAGTTTACTAATCGAAGTGGTTTCGGGTATTTACTGATACCCGACCCCGGTCTCTTCGAATCCAATGTTTATTCTTTAAGCCAAAATGTTTAAGATTAAACAATACAATTTATATTCAGGATTTCATATTCACACAACAATTTATCTCAGATAGATAACCCACAATATCACAGTTCAACCAAGTATATCATATCACAGAGCATCACAAATTACATATCAGAGATATTCAAACAATTCAAGCATTCAATATAATCCAATCATCCATAAGCAAGATAAATTAGTTGTTCAATTCCTAATTAATTCAATTTAATTTCCAAATAAATTAAATTAATTACTTTAATCACTTTTGAATCCTACTTAATTACATTAATTAATTACAAACCAATTGATTAATCATCCTTTAACCATTCACATAAAATTAATTAACCTTTAATTAATTATCCTTTAATTAATCACATTAAATAATTATCCATTGATTAATCACCTTAATTTATGACATTAAGTAATTAACTATCCTTTAATTTCTTATATTAATTGACCTTTAATTAATTAATTAATTAATCACATTAATTAATTATCCTTTAATTATTATTAAATAATTAACCTTCAATTATTAAGTAATTAATATTTAATTACTAATTAATTAACCCTTAATTAATTTTATTAACAAATTGACCTTTAAATAATCACATTAATTAATAAATTACATTAATTAATTATCCTTTAAGTAATTAAGTAATTAATCCTTTAATTAACTACATTGAGTAATTATCCTTTAATTACTTTCATTAATCAATTCTTTTTAAAACTGTTATAAGGACTCACGTACGACTCGAAGCAAACCCGAGCAAAATCTTCCACTACCACGAGTCCAACCCGAGGCACTCCCCTTCTTCCTCTCGAAAACAACACAGATACACAGCGAATCCACGTGCATGTGCACAGATCATCGGTGGCACTCAGACCACCAAAACCACCGCCAGCAAATCAACTTCGATCCCCTCCAACGATTCCGACCACCCAAACCTAAGTCGATCACTAAAATCGAAATCGAGCATACAAGGGCAAACTGGAAAAGAAACCATTGCCCAAAAATGTAACGACCCAGTACTTTCAACCATTCGCATCCATTATAAGTGTATAGGTAGACACTCATGCCGGAATTGAATTGCTCAAAATACCGCATTGTAAATAAAATTTGGCAAATCTCAGAATATACAGTAAATAAATATAATCACAGATCACAGACACAGAGTAAAATAATGCAGCGGAAGTAAAAGAAATAGTAGTTCATGAAGCTACTATGTAAATATATCAGAGTTACATAAGATACAACATAAGAAATAAAGTACAGCAGAAGTCTCAATACAATAACCAAGTACAGGCTGAATAGAACAACGGAACCGAAGTTGATAGAACAAGACTAGCAGATAATCTCCAGCGATTCAAATCTCCAGAAGGTGGAAATCCAAATCCGTGAATACTCAGGCTGACCCGAGCGTAAAGCAAAACACAAAACACTTGAGTCAGGACAATATATACTTATATAATGTAAACCAACTCAAGTGAACTGTAATAAAGGTACAAGTAACTTAGAAGATGCTTGGGACCGCCCATCCTCTAAGGATCCGTTAAAATATCTACTATGTAGTAATATTCGCTATTATAATAATGTCTAATAAGTAAAGTATAATCATATAGAAAATAGCGTTAAGGGGATGGAGAACCTTAACGCGGTCGGATCTTAAAATTATAATCGTAGTAAAGCTCGATATGGTAGGTGACACGGCACAACTAGGCAATGCCAGGGTAGATATACCAATTACGCATCCGGACTAGTGGTGACGCATAGCTGCCACTACCGCCCACCTCGAAAAACACTTCCAAATCAAGGGTGGCCACCAAATCAATCACAAGTAATAGAATGGTATCGAAGAAGTGTGTCCGATAAGAGGTGCTACCTCCTTGGTCCGTCAACCGCTCCTGTTTTAGCCACCGTAACGACCCAGAATTTTGAACAAATTAAATTGAGAATATTTAATTAATCTTAAATATTTGAACGATAATTTAATTTGAATCCCCGATATAATTTTGAAATTGCGATTAAACTTTAAAATTTAATCGATTGAAAGTTGATAAAAATTTAAATCTTCAATTTTAAGCTGAAGAAAAATATTTCAAAAGCTTTTAAAATTTATATTGATAACACTGAAGGTAATAGAACTTTCAGAATTGAATTTGAAACTGTTCTGTTCAGTTTTGAATTTTATTTTTCGAATCGATATTTAAAAATAGCCGTCCGAGGCACAGTCTCGGAATTCGACGAAACCAGTTCCATTGGGTCCGGAATATTGTATTTTTACCGGATTTCAAATTTCGTATTTTTCGGAGTTGTTTTGTGACCGTACGGTTAGAAAACGCGTTGAAGTTTTAAAACGAATTCAAATAAAAATTTAAGTATTTGGTCAATTCAAAACACTGTAGCTTCCCTTTAAACACGCCTTCAAACCCGTCCCTTTGTTTCAGCCTAAATTCACGCAACCCATCCTTTTTCATTTTCAAACACTCCTCTCCCTTCGTTAGTTGAAAATCGAACGAAGAAGATAAAAATGGTCTCTCGT
This sequence comes from Allium fistulosum, assembly GCA_030737815.1. Lineage (NCBI taxonomy): Eukaryota > Viridiplantae > Streptophyta > Magnoliopsida > Asparagales > Amaryllidaceae > Allium > Allium fistulosum. The sequence goes on from CM060903.1 coordinate 594,738,641, forward strand.
CTGTATTCTCCAAATCAAAATCCCTCGTTCAAATTTAAAAAAATAAATGGCAGAAGCTTTCTCCTGTTCGAAACCTAAAAAACGCACCCCTCTTTTAAAATTTCCAAATTAATTTGACCCAAACCAGATCAAGTCGCAAGGCGATTCTAGCATCCAAACGAAGAACGCGATATCGGCGATATCGATGCTCGACATTGGCTGGGAACTCGCGGCGTTCGTCGCGATAGAGTATCGAGCTTGAGCTTGAGGCCGGGGTCGAGACTAGGGCAAGAGGCGCAAGGCAAGAGGAGCGGCGAACTTCGAGGAGCAGCTCGAACTCGTGTTGGGTTCGCGAGGCCAGGGAGTGCGCGACGTGGTGTGTACTCACGTGGAAGCAGGCGGCGACGAAGTCGCAATGACTTTCGGTGATGGCGTCAGAGTCGCAGAGGGATTGAAGGCCACTCGATTTGGGTAGCACGATTGGTAATCAGAGGAGGCGCACACGATTTTGGGGTCGCGGAGTTAGCAAGTGCAGTTCGAAGATGGATTCATTATCGAGTGTGAGGGTCGTGGGCAGTGCAGTCGAATTTGGGTTCTTCGATGTTAGAGGAAGATTGTAGTCGCGACGTAAGGTATCTGCTGTTTGTTCTGCAATTTTTAAGATTAATTAATAAATGTATATGTGTATTATATAAGTATAAACGTCTCTGCTTTAATTTAAATACATATACAGAGTTTTGAGTAATATATATAACCCTACACTCAAGATGCAGTAAGCTATATTTGATATAAAATTTTCAGTTAAGGAGATTTGTAAATGTTGAAGAGTTTACATAAAATTTGATTTAAAGATCTATATAGATATTTTTATAAGTACATATGTATATTTTTGTGAAAATAAAATAGATAATAGATATATGATAAAGGTAGTTTTGTTAATAAAACTTATTTAATTATTTTTATCAAAGGGTTAGAAAATTAAATTTATTAAAGGAAATGTAGTTTTTCAATTTAATGTTTCGTTAAATAAATTATTAAAGGAGAAATTGGTTAATTAAAACTATCAAAACGGAAATCGATTTATTTAATTGGTTCGAATGTTAATTTATTTGTGTAATATTTGTGCAAGGTCAATAAATCGGGGAAAACAAGTCTGGAATATAAATGGATTGCCAATAAAAAGCTAAGGTGAGATTTTTCTCACTCAAAAATTGATGTTTGCAGTTATTGATTGCTATTGATTGTGATATTAGATATAGTAGGATATATCTATATATATAGCAATATATACATATTGGCATATGTATATATTGGATTGATGATTTCCCGCCTCGTATAGCGGATGAGACCCTATTGCGCCGTTAGTAAGCGGATTTTTATAAAACCCATATACCGCGATATTCCACCTTGAAGTGGAATTGGTATTGTGCTAACGTCTTTGGATGCAGGGAAACAGGTTGGAGGGATCCAACTGGATTCCTCAACTGTATTTATTTATTTACAGATGTTGATATATACTCTGTTATCATATGATGATATATGATGTTTGATGTTGTGATGGACTAATTGATGCGTTGCATCATTGGATTCAAAATTTTGAAGTTTAAAAATAACGATTTTAACTTTAAAAGGGATTTTTAAGTATACGTTTTATTTGAAATTTTGAATTGATTTACTTTAAATAAATAAATGTTATAAATTTAAAGTTATGGAGATTATAATGTTTGTGAAAGATAACCAAAAGATGATTTTTGAAATAAATAGTTAAGTAATTTATAAGATAGTTTAAATTTGAATTTTTGAATTATTAAAAACGACGTATATAAAAGATGTACAAAATTGATATTTATCAATTAAAATTATTGGAATTTTAAACGAGTTTTTATAAGTGTTAAATTTGTAAAGATATGAAACTTATAGAATTATAAGTTGTAAAGATAGGAAATTTATAGAATTATAAATTGTGAAGATTTGAAGTTTATAGATTTATAAAATTTGAAGTTTATAGATTTATAAAGTATGAAGTTATAAAATGAATGGAATTGTAGAATAAAAGATTATAAGAAATTTTACTTATAAATTGGGTTTTTGCCTTCAAATGAAATATTGATCGAATTTGTTAATAAAGGAGATTTACAAATCGAAGTTGTTATAAAGTAGGAATAGAATTTATAAACGTTGTTTTATAAATTCGAAAATCAATTGAATTTGATAAATTAAATGTAGGAGGTTATTAAAGAAGATATATTCACGATTTTGGATAGCGAATCTTTATTGAAATAAATGTGTAGAAGAGATTGAAATTTAGTTATTGAAGTCTATTCACGATTTTGGACAGTGAATATATTATTGAAAAAAAAATAGTTATGTTTGGGAAAGCGATATTATAAATGAAGTTAATTGTTTTAAAAGATGTTTTAAAACGTGTGAACTATCGAAATCATAGATTTCAACATTTTATTGTTGAAATAGACGTTTTCGAAAAATAAGGAAATGATGGACTATAACACTGTTGTTATAGTAAATGATTTTCGAAAGAAAATGTTTTATATAGTATTGGGATTTATATATACCTATCTTAATTCCGAATCCCTATACTATTGATTTCGAGTCGTCGTAACGATGTTTTACGCAACATTCGTTTTGACTCAAATAGATGTTAAAAGAATGTTTTCCTTAAAGAATGAATATATACTTAATTTGATTTAAGTATATAGAATATGTTCAAATGTTGAAAATAAATAGATTTGTGAAACACTTATTTTTAAATAAGTATGGAAATGCTTTTCCAATAAGAAATGAAACGTTTTGAGAATTTATCTTCTTAAAGATAAACTGAAATTGAATATTTGAAATCGATTTGAGAATCGTATATCAGTAGATATTTTGAAAATATAAATTCACTATGGAATTTATGAAGGAAAGGGAAACTGTTTAGAAAAATAAACATTGATTTATTTTTGAAGTGTGGAAATTATATATCTTGTAAAGATATTTTTGAAAATAAATATTTTGGAAAATTATTTGGAATCTGATGATGTTGCGCATCTTTATTGATAGTTAAATAACCGACTATCAATAATTACCTTGAATGGTATTTGTTGTGAATTGGATGAATTTGAATGCCATACTTATTTTTAAATAAGCACTCACTATTCGGGTTAGCCGGGAATGGACCATGGGGTCGTATAACCCATTCCGAATATGTGATACGTCGTTATGAATTGCATTCGAAGACCGGTGTTGAAGACCAGATATTTTTGAAAACGGAAGGATTACCGTCGAGTTACTCTACATCGGCTGATCTCCGGTTTAGAGGTTTTATCACCCTTAGTGACGGGAAGTCCTGACGTGATTGAAAATTATCCGGAATTGCAAGGGCTTCGTGAGAAGTGCCTTCGGTTCTGTTCGATCCCGGAACAGACTTGTATGGATTGTGTGTCTGACGTTACAATTTGAGATATAAAGCTGATTTCTTTCAAATACATATCTGTTGGTGGCGGAGAATTTATTCTCTTAGCTTAAATCCCTTCTCTGAGACGTACGAGCTCGGAGGTTATGTAGTTGAAATTTATTAGCGATATACTCCCAATTTGGTAACGTGGCATACTGAGTGTTGCTATGAAATGATCAATGTTTGATCATTTGCGATATGATCATTTGTTTGATCTTATATCTTTGTGATCATAGGTTGATCATTTGTTTGACCCGAAGCATGGCTTTGTAGAAAGCGTAGCTTTGTGGACGAGACTTCGTCGAGCCTCACACCCCGAAAATGGTCGAAACAGGAAGGATGCGGCAAGGTTCTAGGGAGTAGCGCCCCTTAGTGTATGTCATTCCTTCTGGATAGAGGTGGTATCATGGTATGGAGCCCAGATACTTAACCTATGTGGTTGCTGCATTTTTACTATGTGGTTTGTTGGAAATCGGAGATCCTCGGGAAGATCGGTTACGATCGGGGGATGGTATACGCGTGTCAGTAGTTACCTACTTTTGCAGATGTAACCCGGCCTTGTGTTGGCAGAGATCTAACCGTAATGTTAGGTTATTTCTCGGGTCGTCTATTCCAGGGACGTACCCATCGTGGCATAGGAAGTTTCTTAGCCTGACCATTTGTTGGAAATCCAAATCCCAATACGCACCTTGTACGGTATTAGTTGTAGAACCTGCCATTTACGTACGGTGGTCACCACTGTTTAGATGGTAGCTATAGTAGGCATACGATACTGGTCGTATGTTGGCTAAGATTAATATTATACTTTCGAAATGTTTTCTACACTATGCACTAATAATAATATCAAAAAGAATTTGATTTTGCGTAGTAAGCATCTTTGACTATCATAAGAAGAAATCTCCTCCAATTCTGCGTTTGCATTGTGTGTGTGGTGGGAGGTCTTATGGTAGTTTCATTTTCCAAAAGCATTGCGAATTTGTTTTATTTTCTTTGTGAAAGAATAACTGTTTTACGATCTCACACCAGTCACCATGACCGACTCAGAGTTTATTGTTTCCCTTCTAAACTCTGGGTGCCCACCAATTTCCACACGGGCAGCCTAGAGTTATGTTACCAGGATATTCTGGATATTCTGGAGCTTTGGAAACAAGCTGGATGGCGTAACGTATCATTCGTATTTATTTATTTATTCCGCTGTGTATTCTGTATGAGGACAAGTTATGTAACTGTCCATTGTTGTATATTGACTCTGATTGATGTATGTATAAACTGATATAGCTCTTTGTTTTAAAAGACTAGTAATTATCTATTGTATATTGTTCCGCTGCGATATGTGAGATTCTGATATTGTTTCTGTTCTAATGTTGTTCTGTTGTTGTTCTTCTTTCTTTCTCTTTTATCTTTTCTTCTACTTTTTCTTTCAAAACATTAAAGTTCGCGTTTTCGCCATTCGACTTTTCGACAGTTGGTACAGTGGACGTATCGATGTCGAGTTTTCGGAAGACGAATTTGCGGGTCTTTACAGGTGGTATCAGAGCATATGGTTAAGCGACAACCCTACTATGTTGGGTGTTACTCATTAGAGATAGAGTCAGTAGTACTCTAGAATGAGTTTGAGTGTAATAATAGATATGAGCGCGTTTTTGTTGTTGAATATAAAATTGTTTTGTATTGTGATGATTGGTTTATTGAGTGGTATATGAACCTTCGTCGGCACAGTCTGTGCAACTGGATCGAAGGGGTTTCTAAACACTTGAATAGAACAATTCGACACAGTATTGTTTTAAAATAGGGTAAATGAGATAATTTTGCCCAAAACTATTTTTGTATAGAAAAGAAATGTTTTTCTATGAATTTCTATAGTATATGGTTGCATGGTTGTTAGGAAGAAATAACATTGAAATATTATCATTGTTATATTGAAATTGAATTAAAGTAATAACCAAAGATTGAAGATAAATTCATTTAACAAGTGAAAATTATAATTGTGAATTGAAAGATAAGAAAATAAAATTTATATACGAATGAAATTTGTAAATTATAAATGTGATTTGTAATTTGAAACGGAATTCCAGAGAAGTATTTGGAAATGTTTTGAAAAGAATTTGAAAATTTTGGAGATTTGGAAAGTTTAAATCTTTTTGATTTGAAAATGAATTTCAAAGGGTTTGAAAAGTATTTTTGGAGAAATGAAAAGCTCTAAACTCTTTTCGGTCGCTGGAAAATAACTTCGATGATGACCGCGGCATCATTGGTGTTCATTTTCGGGTTTCCAAAAGAGAAATTGCTGCCAAATAGAAATGGAAATTGTTTAAAAATTTGGGTTTTGTTTTGAAAATTCAAAGGATAATTTGAATTGTTTTCAAAATGATTTTGAAGGTTGGTAAAACTCTGGAATACCATATAAAAATATTTATGAAATATTATGAAGTTGATAACTTGTAAAGTTTAAATAAAAATCTAACTTAAAGAGATAAATTCATATATGAATAAAGTTGTGAATATAAATTGTAATGTAAATTTATAATTGGAAATAGAATTCCAAGAAGATAATTGAAAATAAAATTCATTAATGAAATGAAATTGTAAATGTGATTGTATAAATGATTTGATAAATCGATATGTAAATAAGTCAAAGACTTATAAAATATTTGAAATTTGATGGAATGAGATTCAAATTGGAAATGAAAGTTGTTTGGTTAGTAGAATAAATTCAATTTAAAGAATGAAGTTAAATAAATATAAGTACAAGTGAATCAATTAAATGAGAGTGAAATTGAATGTTAAAATTCATTTTTGAATTTGTAAGTGAATAAGGCTGAATTGAAATTGATTTGTGAAAACGAGTGAAGTATTAAACTAAAATGAGTAAGTGAAGCTAATTGAATATTGACCAAATGGATAAGGTATTGAACGAATTAAATTCAATGATTTTAAAAGAAAAGTAATTTGAATTCAAATGAATGTGAAATATAAAATTGAATGAAAATGAATATGAATATAACTTCAATAGTGAAGTAAAAATGTATAAGCAGTTTATATTGAAATTTTGTAATCAAATTTGCAAAATGATGGGAATGTGTAACTAGATATTATGGCTAGTAGGATATACAGGTGTAAAGGAATTTGAATTTAATTTCGAAGATAAATTTGAATTGCTTGACAAAAGGTATGTCTTTCAGTTTCAATATGAAATTTGATGACTTATTTCTCTAGCCGCTTGGCTTTTTCTTTTTCTTTTTGAAATCTGAGAGTCCGTAGGGACGTTTTGTAGTCGTGCCGTATTAGCCGCGTAAAGGAGACGCTGGCGAAATTTTTCGAAAATTTCGGGTGTTAGAAAATTTTTGAGAAATTTTGAAAGTTTAAAATTTGAATTTAAACTCAAATTTGAATTGTTAAGAAAACAATGTTGTTTGAAGATTTTGAAAATGTTTAGAAAGTTGGTTGAATTGATAACGAATCTTTAGTAGAAAGATTTGTTTTGAAAATTTGATAAAACTATGTGGATGTTGAAAAATAGTAGACGTGTTAAGGACTTTTTCTTCCTGACTTGTAATTTCGGGACGAAATTCTTTTAAGGAGGGAAGTTTGTAACGACCCAGAATTTTGAACAAATTAAATTGAGAATATTTAATTAATCTTAAATATTTGAACGATAATTTAATTTGAATCCCCGATATAATTTTGAAATTGCGATTAAACTTTAAAATTTAATCGATTGAAAGTTGATAAAAATTTAAATCTTCAATTTTAAGCTGAAGAAAAATATTTCAAAAGCTTTTAAAATTTATATTGATAACACTGAAGGTAATAGAACTTTCAGAATTGAATTTGAAACTGTTCTGTTCAGTTTTAAATTTTATTTTTCGAATCGATATTTAAAAATAGCCGTCCGAGGCACAGTCTCGGAATTCGACGAAACCAGTTCCATTGGGTCCGGAATATTGTATTTTTACCGGATTTCAAATTTCGTATTTTTCGGAGTTGTTTTGTGACCGTACAGTTAGAAAACGCGTTGAAGTTTTAAAACGAATTCAAATAAAAATTTAAGTATTTGGTCAATTCAAAACACTGTAGCTTCCCTTTAAACACGCCTTCAAACCCGTCCCTTTGTTTCAGCCTAAATTCACGCAACCCATCCTTTTTCATTTTCAAACACTCCTCTCCCTTCGTTAGTTGAAAATCGAACGAAGAAGATAAAAATGGTCTCTCATCTGTATTCTCCAAATCAAAATCCCTCGTTCAAATTTAAAAAAATAAATGGCAGAAGCTTTCTTCTATTCGAAACCTAAAAAACGCACCCCTCTTTTAAAATTTCCAAATTAATTTGACCCAAACCAGATCAAGTCGCAAGACGATTCTAGCATCCAAACGAAGAACGCGATATCGACGATATCGATGCTCGACATTAGCTGGGAACTCGCGGCGTTCGTCGCGATAGAGTATCGAGCTTGAGCTTGAGGCCGGGGTCGAGACTAGGGCAAGAGGCGCGAGGCAAGAGGAGCGGCGAACTTCGAGGAGCAGCTCGAACTTGTGTTGGGTTCGCGAGGCCAGGGAGTGCGCGACGTGGTGTGTACTCACGTGGAAGCAGGCGGCGACGAAGTCGCAATGACTTTCGGTGATGGCGTCAGAGTCGCAGAGGGATTGAAGGCCACTCGATTTGGGTAGCACGATTGGTAATCAAAGGAGGCGCACACGATTTTGGGGTCGCGGAGTTAGCAAGGGCAGTTCGAAGATGGATTCATTATCGAGTGTGAGGGTCGTGGGCAGTGCAGTCGAATCTGGGTTCTTCGATGTTAGAGGAAGATTGTAGTCGCGACGTAAGGTATCTGCTGTTTGTTCTGCAATTTTTAAGATTAATTAATAAATGTATATGTGTATTATATAAGTATAAACGTCTCTGCTTTAATTTAAATACATATACAGAGTTTTGAGTAATATATATAACCCTACACTCAAGATGCAGTAAGCTATATTTGATATAAAATTTTCAGTTAAGGAGATTTGTAAATGTTGAAGAGTTTACATAAAATTTGATTTAAAGATCTTTATAGATATTTCTATAAGTACATATGTATATTTTTGTGAAAATAAAATAGATAATAGATATATGATAAAGGTAGTTTTGTTAATAAAACTTATTTAATTATTTTTATCAAAGGGTTAGAAAATTAAATTTATTAAAGGAAATGTAGTTTTTCAATTTAATGTTTCGTTAAATAAATTATTAAAGGAGAAATTGGTTAATTAAAACTATCAAAACGGAAATCGATTTATTTAATTGGTTCGAATGTTAATTTATTTGTATAATATTTATGCAAGGTCAATAAATCGGGAAAAACAAGTCTGGAATATAAATGGATTGCCAATAAAAAGCTAAGGTGAGATTTTTCTCACTCAAAAATTGATGTTTGCAGTTATTGATTGCTATTGATTGTGATATTAGATATAGTAGGATATATCTATATATATAGCAATATATACATATTGGCATATGTATATATTGGATTGATGATTTCCCGCCTCGTATAGCGGATGAGACCCTATTGCGCCGTTAGTAAGCGGATTTTTATAAAACCCATATACCGCGATATTCCACCTTGAAGTGGAATTGGTATTGTGCTAACGTCTTTGGATGCAGGGAAACAGGTTGGAGGGATCCAACTGGATTCCTCAACTGTATTTATTTATTTACAGATGTTGATATATACTCTGTTATCATATGATGATATATGATGTTTGATGTTGTGATGGACTAATTGATGCGTTGCATCATTGGATTCAAAATTTTGAAGTTTAAAAATAACGATTTTAACTTTAAAAGAGATTTTTAAGTATACGTTTTATTTGAAATTTTGAATTGATTTACTTTAAATAAATAAATGTTATAAATTTAAAGTTATGGAGATTATAATGTTTGTGAAAGTTAACCAAAAGATGATTTTTGAAATAAATAGTTAAGTAATTTATAAGATAGTTTAAATTTGAATTTTTGAATTATTAAAAACGACGTATATAAAAGATGTACAAAATTGATATTTATCAATTAAAATTATTGGAATTTTAAACGAGTTTGTATAAGTGTTAAATTTGTAAAGATATGAAACTTATAGAATTATAAGTTGTAAAGATAGGAAATTTATAGAATTATAAATTGTGAAGATTTGAAGTTTATAGATTTATAAAATTTGAAGTTTATAGATTTATAAAGTATGAAGTTATAAAATGAATGGAATTGTAGAATAAAAGATTATAAGAAATTTTACTTATAAATTGGGTTTTTGCCTTCAAATGAAATATTGATCGAATTTGTTAATAAAGGAGATTTACAAATCGAAGTTGTTATAAAGTAGGAATAGAATTTATAAACGTTGTTTTATAAATTCGAAAATCAATTGAAATTGATAAATTAAATGTAGGAGGTTATTAAAGAAGATATATTCGCGATTTTGGATAGCGAATCTTTATTGAAATAAATGTGTAGAAGAGATTGAAATTTAGTTATTGAAGTCTATTCATGATTTTGGACAGTGAATATATTATTGAAAAAAAAATAGTTATGTTTGGGAAAGCGATATTATAAATGAAGTTAATTGTTTTAAAAGATGTTTTAAAACGTGTGAACTATCGAAATCATAGATTTCAACATTTTATTGTTGAAATAGACGTTTTCGAAAAATAAGGAAATGATGGACTATAACACTGTTGTTATAGTAAATGATTTTCGAAAGAAAATGTTTTATATAGTATTGGGATTTATATATACCTATCTTAATTCCGAATCCCTATACTATTGATTTCGAGTCGTCGTAACGATGTTTTACGCAACATTCGTTTTGACTCAAATAGATGTTAAAAGAATGTTTTCCTTAAAGAATGAATATATACTTAATTTGATTTAAGTATATAGAATATTTTCAAATGTTGAAAATAAATAGATTTGTGAAACACTTATTTTTAAATAAGTATGGAAATGCTTTTCCAATAAGAAATGAAACGTTTTGAGAATTTATCTTCTTAAAGATAAACTGAAATTGAATATTTGAAATCGATTTGAGAATCGTATATCAGTAGATATTTTGAAAATATAAATTCACTATGGAATTTATGAAGGAAAGGGAAACTGTTTAGAAAAATAAACATTGATTTATTTTTGAAGTGTGGAAATTATATATCTTGTAAAGATATTTTTGAAAATAAATAATTTGGAAAATTATTTGGAATCTGATGATGTTGCGCATCTTTATTGATAGATAAATAACCGACTATCAATAATTACCTTGAATGGTATTTGTTGTGAATTGGATGAATTTGAATGCCACACTTATTTTTAAATAAGCGCTCACTATTCGGGTTAGCCGGGAAAGGACCATGGGGTCGTATAACCCATTCCGAATATTTGATACGTCGTTATGAATTGCATTCGAAGACCGGTGTTGAAGACCGGATATTTTTGAAAACGGAAGGATTACCGTCGAGTTACTCTACATCGGCTTATCTCCGGTTTAGAGGTTTTATCACCCTTAGTGACGGGAAGTCCTGACGTGATTGAAAATTATCCCGAATTGCAAGGGCTTCGTGAGAAGTGCCTTCGGTTCTGTTCGATCCCGGAACAGACTTGTATGGATTGTGTGTCTGACGTTACAATTTGAGATATAAAGCTGATTTCTTTCAAATACATATCTGTTGGTGGCGGAGAATTTATTCTCTTAGCTTAAATCCCTTCTCTGAGACGTACGAGCTCGGAGGTTATGTAGTTGAAATTTATCAGCGATATACTCCCAATTTGGTAACGTGGCATACTGAGTGTTGCTGTGAAATGATCAGTGTTTGATCATTTGCGATATGATCATTTGTTTGATCTTATATCTTTGTGATCATAGGTTGATCATTTGTTTGACCCGAAGCATGGCTTTGTAGAAAGCGTAGCTTTGTGGACGAGACTTCATCGAGCCTCACACCCCGGAAATGGTCGAAACAGGAAGGATGCGGCAAGGTTCTAGGGAGTAGCGCCCCTTAGTGTATGTCATTTCTTCTGGATAGAGGTGGTATCATGGTATGGAGCCCAGATACTTAACCTATGTGGTTGCTGCATTTTTACTATGTGGTTTGTTGGAAATCGGGGATCCTCGGGAAGATCGGTTACGATCGGGGGATGGCATACGCGTGTCAGTAGTTACCTACTTTTGCAGAGGTAACCCGGCCTTGTGTTGGCAGAGATCTAACCGTAATGTTAGGTTATTTCTCGGGTCGTCTATTCCAGGGACGTACCCATCGTGGCATAGGAAGTTCCTTAGCCTGACCATTTGTTGGAAATCCAAATCCCAATACGCACCTTGTACGGTATTAGTTGTAGAACCTGCCATTTACGTACGGTGGTCACCACTGTTTAGATGGTAGCTATAGTAGGCATACGATACTAGTCGTATGTTGGCTAAGATTAATATTATACTTTCGAAATGTTTTCTACACTATGCACTAATAATAATATCAAAAAGAATTTGATTTTGCGTAGTAAGCATCTTTGACTATCATAAGAAGAAATCTCCTCCAATTCTGCGTTTGCATTGTGTGTGTGGTGGGAGGTCTTATGGTAGTTTCATTTTCCAAAAGCATTGCGAATTTGTTTTATTTTCTTTGTGAAAGAATAACTGTTTTACGATCTCACACCAGTCACCATGACTGACTCGGAGTTTATTGTTTCCCTTCTAAACTCTGGGTGCCCACCAATTTCCACACGGGCAGCCTAGAGTTATGTTATCAGGATATTCTGGATATTCTGGAGCTTTGGAAACAAGCTGGATGGCGTAACGTATCATTCGTATTAATTTATTTATTCCGCTGTGTATTCTGTATGAGGACAAGTTATGTAACTGTCCATTGTTGTATATTGACTCTGATTGATGTATGTATAAACTGATATAGCTCTTTGTTTTAAAAGACTAGTAATTATCTATTGTATATTGTTCCGCTGTGATATGTGAGATTCTGATATTGTTTCTGTTCTGATGTTGTTCCGTTGTTGTTCTTCTTTCTTTCTCTTCTATCTTTTCTTCTACTTTTTCTTTCAAAACATTAAAGTTCGCGTTTTCGCCATTCGACTTTTCGACAGTTGGTACAGTGGACGTATCGATGTCGAGTTTTCGGAAGACGAATTTGCGGGTCTTTACAGCCACCTTATGCCAACTCATGGGAGTTGGGTCCACGTATATACCTTAGAATCGTCGCCACCATCCTACTTCATTCTGGAAACTCCACCGCGTACACAGTTGTCAAAGTGGTTTTCGGTATCGACAGAGAGTATGTCCATATCCAATCCCGGTCTCTTTAACAACCAATAGTTATTATAACCCGTGGTTATAATTTAAAAACAGTTTATACTTCAAAATAGAATATCATTTCAAATCCAAATCTTTATCAAAATAAAGATTAAATCAATTCCAAACCATTTCAATATATTTAAAATATCATATCTTTCCAAACTTCATTTCAATATATTTGAAATATCATATCTTTCCAAACTTCATTTCAAATCATTTCAATATATTTCAAATATCATATCTTTCCAAACTTAATTTCAGATCATCATTTGAGTTCAAATCCAAGTATTCAACTTTAAATACCCTTTTAAATTCAAAGATATCATTCATTTATTATCATTTCAAGTCACCTTTTAAATAGTTTATATTTCAATCAAAATAATTCATTTAAACCTTTTGAAAGTGTAATTATTATATTTTCAAATCAAGTATTCAATTTCCAAAGTTTCAAACCATTCTGAGTTCGTTTACTAAGTCAAAAACCATAATTATTAAAATTTCAGCATTTCACAGCATTTAAAAACAACTGCTATAAGTTATATTTGAAAACATTTTTAATTCAGCAAAGACAGCACTTAAAACTGCTATTAAAACTCAGTTTTAGTTGAATTATAGTTCAAAACAGAAAAGACAGCATTTCAGAAGTGCTGCGGTAGTTCAGATTTCAAAACAAGGGTTAAATTTGATTTCAACATAGACTGCAGACCATTATAGCATTTCTAGAGAATGCTATAATAGGCATGAGTTCAATATTAGCCTATAAGTTCAACTACAGCAACTACAGCATTCCAGAAATGCTGTAATAGCTCCTTTTTACACAATTTTAGTTCAAAACAGAATCTATAGCATTTCTGAATGCTATTAAAAGTTAATTTCAGGTGTTAGTGTATTTCCAGCAATTAAATAACTTTAATTTAAAACACATAAACATTTTTAAAATCATATTTTAACATTTAAATTGTTCATTTACATATCATTTAACATATATCTTTTCACAATAAATTTCTTATAATCAAATCCAATTTTCAACAATTTACTTAATAAATTTTAGTGTAAAAGTGTCCAATTCTTCACATTTCAACAAATAAACTTAACACTTCAAATTTAAATTACCATTTCACAATTTAACTAAATTTCCAATTTTATTTAATTAACTTAAACCTTAATTAAAACCAAATTTCACATTTCCTAGTCAAGTTATATTTTAAAAGATCACTTTTAAACATTCATTTATTTAACCACTTAAATTCATAGAAAAATCAATAATACTTTAATAAATCACTTAAATTCAAATTTAATCAAATTATCATATTTACCATTTCTAAATAAAATTTAATATCCATTTTATTTATATAACTTATATATCATTTTTAACCAAAATTCCAAATTTCCAACTTAAGTTATATTTCAAAAATCCAGTTAAACCATTCATTAATTACATTTTTAACACATAGAAAAATCATAATTTCTTTAATTCAAAATATTTCAAAATCTGTTTAAATCAAATTTCATAAATTTATATTTTTAAAATACTTAAAAATATTCAAAACACTTTATAAAATAACCACGAGCCTGTATATAGTTTTCTAGCCTAGGTCAAGTGATACGGATATGTATCATTTCAATTCGCAGTTTACAAAGAAAAACCGGGTTCTATCATTTCAAACCCGCAATCCCAAGTTAAAATAAGTTAAATAAAAACCATTCAGGCCTATCATTTCAGCCCATAATGATTTTTCCCTATTCTAAAGTCCATTCGGGTATGTATCATTTCAACCCATAGTGATTCTAGTCTACAGGGAACTTGCAGTGTGATAAACAGATATAAATGAACAGAATACATTATATAACAGTAACGGATGATATAACAGGTGTATAAACATCATATGATCATAACATAGTCAAGTATAACATGATAATATATTTCTACATATTCACAGGGTGTCAATTTACTAGTTATATAGGTACATATTGTCTGGTGAGAATAACTCACTTGTTAAAGCTGGAGATTAGCGATCAAAACACACAGAATATATTCCAAAAAGCACAACAAGCACGATATAGCATGAATTTTGATTTGAATGAATGGAGAGCCTTGATATTTATCTTGTAAACAATAACCAAACAAGACAATATACACATAAATATTCAACGCAAACAATGTTGAAACAATGAAGATAAGAAGCAACAACGGAATAGATTACTTGATTGTGCTTTAACCATTCAAAAGCTCGAACAAGGGGTTCATTTTCTCAGCCAAGATGATGATGAGTGTGGGGGAGACAAGGTTAACTTCATCGAATACATAAGACAAAACAATACAAACAATATAAGTTTTCAAATCCACAATACGATAGAATAATATAGAATCAACTGCACGAATCAAAGTAGAATTGCTTTGCACTTGCTTCCAACAACCTTCAGGTTCAGCCATATGGTGTACTACAGGTCTAAGGCAAGATTTGGATCAGGTTTTGGTTGCCTAAGGGTCGGCCAAACATGTTTAGAGGATAGCAAAAGGTGAGTATGCATGAAACAACACAACAAGGCAAAACAATGTCACTTTAACATGGATTCAAGGCAATTCATGGCCCGACCAAGGCTCATGGGGCACGGCCAGAGGAGTGGGGTCCAAGGTGATGATGTGGCAGAGGGTCCAGGTGGTGCTGGAGGTGGTGGAGGTGGTGTTGGTGGCGGCCATGGGTGGTGGAAGGTGATGGTACCAAAACTAGGTCAGCTTGAGTGCATAGGTGATGGCTAGTGCTAGTTTAGATGGATTTTTGTGATGATCTTCATCATGGCTTGGCTTGGCCTGAGGAGGAGAGGTGTTAGGCTGTGTGATGGTCCGAGAAAAGTGGTGGTGGTGGTCAGCCACAGCTTGGAGGAAGGGGAATACAGCTATGAAGGTGGAGAGCATGTGCAAATTCAAGTAGAAAATCATAAAAAGACAAGAAGAAGATAGAATTTTTTTTACCTAAGCTTCACAAGGAGAATAGCCGTGATTTTTTTGTGAGAGGAGAAGAAATGAATTTCGTGAAAGTGAAAAAAATGCAGCTGAAATGAGTAGATTACACGCCCAAAACAATTAAGAGAAGAGTTGGGAAAATGAAAGGTCGGGAGATGGAAAGCCTTAGGAGTTTCAAGAGTTTAAAACTTTTCAAATTTCCTCTATTTCTTTTTAATAAGTTTAAATATATGAAAATACATATAATTTCAGTTAAAATTCGAAAATGTAACAAATAAAAAAATAATATAAATAAAAAAATATTAATTATAAATAATTAAATCAAGAAAATAGCAAAAATTGTCAACTAGGCTAGAAAAATTGAAAATAAATGGTATAAACTTTAGAAAATTCAAATGAGCTTGTAATATATTTTTAAACATAAATAATAACATAAGATAAAAATACATTCACAAAATAAATATATAAAATTTAATTTAAATATAATTTTAATGAAGAAAATAGCAGAAAATAAGAAAACAGCCTTTAAAAATAGGAAATCAACACAGTAAACAATGGAAAAATTCTATTATCAATTTAAAAATATTTAAAAGTCAAAATATACATAATATAACATATTAAACATATTAAAATAAAATATGACAAAGAAAATATAATTTATACAATTTAAAATAACAAAATTGCAAAATAAACAATTTATAGTCAAAATTGAAATGTACATATCTTTTGCAGTTTAACTCTGTTTTCAACGAAACAAAAAGCAGTGTTCAAGTTATTTCATCTATTTTCATAATAAAAGATAAAATTTAAGATTTTAAATAATTTTAATTTGAAGTTTAATAGTCAAAGTTTGAACAGTTTGACCAGAAATTCACTTTATAGTAAAATATTCAAATTATACTAGTTTGAACTATAAATCACTTAATAATCAACATTTATATTTAAAAATGAAATGTTTGAAATAAAATAAGTCTAAAATAATTTAAAATAAAATAAAGTCAAATTTAAATAATATACAAAAATCTAGGGTTGTTACACTCTCCCCCACTCAAAACTTTTTGTCCCCGAAAAGGAATGAGGTACGGGAAAGCACAGAAAAAGATAGAGTGAAATAGGTTTTAGACAAGATGACAATTAGATTAAAATTATACCTGATGACAATTTCTATAGGTAAGTTTAACAAGAGGGAGGTGATCAAATCAAGAACACAAACACGAAAAGATCCTCTAGAGTCTGAATCACCCTTTTCACTTGACCGACGGTCTATGAATGGAAAAACAGTGTTCAGATCTAGATGAGTAACAAAGATTATCAAAGATTACAGAAAGATTTCTAAACGGACTGGTATAAGCAATAGCCTTCCCATTCTGTAACAAGATAAGAGAAATAAGGACAACCAAAAGGTAGTTTGAAAAACAAAATAAGATAATAATTTGAAACCATAATGCTTTGAAATCATAATAATTTAGGGATGTTTATCATTTGGAAATCACACTACTAAAATCATAACACTTTGGAAATGTTATTCTAAAAAAAAAACATAACACTTAGAAAATCAAAACACCTTTTAAAAAAAATAATCTTCATTTAAACCATTTTAATTCAAGGTCAAATAATATTCATTTTAAAGTTGTAACATTTCTAAGTTCATTCAATTATAAAAATTTCCAAAATATTGTATTTTCAAAACAGCAGCACTTATAAAATGCTACAGTAGATATATTAATATTTCAAATCAGTTCAATTTTAGAAATATTCATTTGGATATCATTTAACTTATGACTTATTAAAACAAACTTTTATGAATGGAATATTCAAATCAAACTATACTTCATTTATTAAGTTAAAAGTTCACTATTTTAGTTAGCTCTTAATTTAACACATAACCTAACACTTTATTTAAAATACCCATTTCACAAATAGATATTCCTTTAATAAGTTACACTTAAAATTCCATTTGAAAACCAAATTCTCAATTATCAATTTTTAGTGATGTTAAAATACATTTTAACTATTTAAATCATAATTATTCTTTTTCAAGACATATCTATTTCATAATTAAAATATTTATCATAGCAAATATAACAATCAAATTTCTTTACACATTTATTCATTTAGACATCAATTAAACTATGATTTCAAATTAAATAAACTTTATTACAAAATGTCCCATTCAAATGTATTTTATTTTATCTATTCAAAGATACATTATTTATTATACAACATATTCATTTCAGGAAATAACTTTCATTAAAATTCCTAGGTTAGACTTAAGGTTCCATATTAAATCAAATTTGATTATTAAGTTATTTAAATAAAATCTTTTTAAATTCCTTTTTCACTATTTACCTCTGTTAATCTTTTATAACTAAAATTTAAGTGTATAACATTTATTATAACCACTCAAATTTTATTTATAAAATCCTTTTTATATTGTATATTATCCAATTTCATATTCAACTTCTGTGTAATTTAGGTAAGTTATATTGGAATGAAATTGTATGTTATACAAATAAAACTTTCCAATTCAATTATCTCAAGTTTGAATCATTTATCCAAATTTTTGATTTTCTTTTTGATAATTGAAATTATTCTTCAAGATGAAATTTAAGAATTAATTTTCCGGTTTCCTTCAAACCAGTTAGAGATAAATAAATATATGTACATAATATGTCAAATCAATTTAAATCATATATCTATATATATTATAAATCAAATCATATTTAGAAATTCAAATAAATTAAATCTTTCAAAACAAAGCTGTAGTAAGACTATAGAATGGTCTCTTCAGTTCAAAACTCGAAAATGAATGTCGATGATGCTGCAGTCATCACCGAAATTATTTTCCAGCGACAAAGAGAAGAGCACTAAAATTTTTAAAACTTTAAAATTCTTTGGAAACAAATTTCTATTCCAAAATACTTTAAATAATATATCCTTTTAAAACTTTGAACACAAGGTTTGAAACCATCGGAAATTAAATTCTCAAATTTCTTGATTTAAATTCATTTCAGTTCCCAAATCAAATTTATAAACAACTATTTATAAATTCATTTATAGAATGATAAATCAAGTATTATCATTTCAAATAATCAATTTAAATCAATTTATTAAGTTCCATAAATTTACTTATATAACAAAATTTATTCCATTAACCAAATTTAAAAATAATATTGTGTCAGTTTGTTCTATCAAAGTGTTTTAGAAATCCCATCGATAGCGTTGATCAGACGAATCGATCGGAAGCCCAAATCAACATCAACAACTCAAACAACACAATATATAAAACTAAACATAGATTTACAAGTACAATTTAAAAATGTTTGGAGATAGTTTGGAAACAAAAGACAAGATGATTAAATAACAAAATAGGGAGATGGGTAAGCTTAAATAAATCACGGGCAACCTTAACCGGGTCAACCGTGACTTAATGAATAAGATCAAATGTGTATTTTTTTTTCTGGGGTAAATCTACATCTGTAACGACCCAGAATTTTGAACAAATTAAATTGAGAATATTTAATTAATTTTAAATATTTGAACGATGATTTAATTTGAATCCCCGATATAACTCTGAATTTTGCGATTAAACTTTAAAAATTTAATCTATGGAATGGGATAAAAAAACTTGTATCTTCAATTTTAAGTTGAAGAAAAATATTTCAAAAGCTTTTAAAATTCGTATTGATAATTCTGAGGGTAATAGAACTTTCAGAATTGAATTTGAAACTGTTCTGTTTAGTTTTGAAATTTAATCGTTTAAATCGAATTTAAAAATAGCCGTCTGAGGCACTGTCTCGGAATTCGACGAAATCAGTTCCATTGGGTCCGTAATATTGTATTATTATCGGATTTCAATTTTCGTATTTTTCGGAGTTAATACGTGGCTATACGACAAGCAAACACGCTGAAATTGGAGTTCGAGATATTTTGAAGAAAAAAATAATAATAAACAAAAAAGAAAAAGGCACGTTCAAACCCACGTTCTCCCATACCTACTCCCATACCCCCGTACTTCATTACCATCCCTCAGTTTCAATTCAAATTCACGAAGCCCTCTTTTTCCTCAGACAAAATCAAACGAACGAAACCAAAGAAAAAAAAAACAAATAAATGGCAGCCGAGTTCTCTTCGCGAACAAATCGAGATCGAGGTAGCACGCGCGCCTTCGCGTTGTCGATGAGATGGTTTCAGGAACGTTGTCTGAGTATCGTGGGTGGAGCGGCCATCGATGTTGGTCTGGGTGAAGGGACATCGCGATTGTGGAGGCGGCAAGTATTCGCCTATCGATTTGGGGATAGCGGTGGTCGAGCGATGAACTCGAGGCAAGCAATGACGATTACTGGTGGGTGGTCTCGCGGTCGATTTGAAGGGAGGTCGGCGATGGTAAGGCAATCTCGAGTGAAAGCTGGAATCGCGAATTGATGGCGTGAGCACGGCGTAGTTGCGTACGATGATGGTAGGGGTGGTTCGGGGTTCTCGCGTTCGCAGTTTGGGGCTGGGTCGAAGTCGAGGCTGGCATCTCTAGGGTTTGGAGTTTGTGGCGATGGCGGGGTCAACCTCGGAGTCGCGACCGTTTGTGGTGAGGTATTTGATTTCGTTTTTCTTTTCGATTAAAACTGAAAATATAAATACAGAAGTAAAAAGAAGAAAACTTAGTTTTAAATTTTAAATTGAAATTTGATAAATTATTAAAGGAGAAAATTGATTGTTACAGTAAGGTATTCTTCAGTTTGAAATTTAATTTTGAAATTTAATAAATTACTGTTGAGATTTAAATTTTATACAGAGAAAAATATGCAATTTTATATATATACAGAAAACAGAAAGGTATATTAATTTTTATTTTTATTTAAAATTGTTTATTTGACAACAGTAAGTTTAGATTTTTAATTTCAAAACAATGGATTTTAAATGTTTCCTAAGTTCAAAACAATTTTGTCTAACGAATAAGTAAATATATATACACCCTATTATAAAATTTATAACTTGGTTCGAACAGGAAATTTTATATAGATAAGGTTTTGGGTAAAGTAGGAATGTTTAAAAATGTTTAAACCTGTATAGGTTATTTTATATGCAGTATGAAAATGAAAATAAATTATATATACATATGTGAAAATAATGGATTTGAAAGTTAATTATTAATTTAGTATCAAATTTTTGGTTAATTAAATTATCAAAAGGAAATTGATTTTGTGTCAGATATTTTATTTAAAAGAAAAATTTGTTTAAAACTAAGTTACTAGTTGAATTAAAATTTCCAAACGAAAATTTATAGTTTGATTTAATACGAGTATTAATAATTTGTATAATATTTATACAAGGGCTATAAATCGAGAAATCAAGTCAAAATGGAAAATGGATTGCAAAATAAAAGCAAAGGTGAGATTTTTCTCACTCAAATTGAATGTGGAATTTTTGCAGTTATTGATTGCTATTGGATGTGATATTAGATATGATAGGATATATCTATATATATAGCAATATATACATATTGGCATATGTATATATTGGATTGATTGATTTCCCGCCTCGTATAGCGGATGAGACCCTATTGCACCGTTAGTAAGCGGATTATTTTTATAAAACCTATATACCACGATATTCCACCTCGAAGTGGAATTGGTATTGTGCTAACGTCTTTGGATGTAGGGAAACAGGTTGGAGGGATCCAACTGGACCCCTCACATTGATTGATTTTATTTATACTGTGGTGTGAATCTGTGAATGATTATATTGATGTATTAATCATATTGATATCTGGAAATTAGTTGAATGCTAAAATTTAGCTGAATGGATGTTTGATATCATTGGATTCCAAAAATAAATGAAATTGAATTTTTGAAATCAAAATAGAAATTTTTAAGTAAATAAATTTTTAGAAATTTAATAAATTCGAAGAAAGGAATTTCAAAGTATAAAAAGTTAATTTTTATAATCTTATCGAATTTATTCCCAGAATAAAGTGAAAATGTTAAATAAATGAATTTCGTATAATAGTGATTTTAAATTGAGGAAATTAACTTGAAATCAGGATTTTTAAATAGATTGAAAGAAACAATTGAAATTTATTTTCTTAAAAAGGAATTTATTTAAAAGGAGATAAGTTGGAAATCCAATTAGAAATTTAATTGGTAAATTGAAATGATTTGGGAAATCAATGTAAAATGAGTTCAATTTAAAGAATCCATTTAAAAACAGGATATTGAATGATTTGAAGGAAAATAAGGAATTTATTTTAGTAGGGATAAATAAAATTAGAAATCAATCTGTAATTGATTTAATATTTGGAAAAGAACTTTTGAGAAATCAGTATGGAATCTTTTATTTAAAGTTGAAAATAAATTTAGAAATCAATATTGAAATTGAATTGATATTGAAGTTTTTATAAATATAATTGAAATTTATAAAAGTTGTTTTATAAATCCGAAATCACTTATTTTGATGAGTTAAATATAGAAGTTAATAAAAGAAGATTTATAAGTCGAAGTTGTTATTAAAATGGAAATAGAATTTATAAACGTTGTTTTATAAATTCGAAATCAATTGGATTTGATAAATTAAATATAGAAGGTTGTTAAGGGAGATATATTCGCGATTTTGGATAGCGAATTATTATTGAAATAAAACGTGTAGAAAATAGTGAAATGTAATTAGTAAAGTATATTCACGATTTTGGAGAGTGAATATATTATTAAGTGAAATGGATATTATTTTGGGAAAGTGATATTTGAAATGAAGTTAATTGTTTTAAACGATGTTTTAAAATATATTGAATATCGAAATCATAGATTTCAACATTTATTGTTGAAATAGACGTTTTCGAGAAATAGAAGGAAATGATGGACTATAACACTGTTGTTATAGTAAATGATTTCCGAAAGGAAATGTTTTATGTAGTATTGGGATTTATATATCTATCTTAAAATCCGAATCCCTATACTAGTGATTTTTTGGGTCGTCGTAACGATGTTTTACGTAACATTCGTTTTGACTCAAATAAATGTGTTAAAAGAATATTTTCCTTAAAGAATGAATATATACTTAATTTTTGATTTAAGTATATCGAGTATTTTCAAACGTTGAAAATAAATAGATTTGTGAAATACTTATTATTAAGTATGGAAATGCTTTTCCAAAATGAAATGAAACGTTTGAGAATTTATCCTTGTAAAGATAAATTGAAATTGAATATTGAAAACGATTTGAAAATCGAATATCAGTAGATATTCGAAAGTATAAATTCGATACGGAATTTATAAAAGAAAGCGAAGTTGTTTAAAAATAAATATTGATTTATTTTTGAAGTGTGGAAATTTTATATCTAGTAAAGATATTTTTGAAGATAAATAATTTGGAAAATTATTTGGAATCTGATGATGTTGCGCATCTTTATTGATAGTTAAATAACCGACTATCAATAATTACCTTGAATAGGTATTTGTTGTGAATTGAATGAATTTGAATGCCACACTTATTTTTAAATAATTGCTCACTATTCGGGTTAACCGGGAAAGGACCATGGGGTCGTATAACCCATTCCGAATATGTGATACGTCGTTATGAATTGCATTCGAAGACCGGTGTTGAAGACCGGATATTTTTGAAAACGGAAGGATTACCGTCGAGTTACTCTACATCGACTGATCTTCGATTTAGAGGTTTTATCACCCTTAGTGACGGGAAGTCCGGACGTGATTAGAAATTTATCCGGATATGCAAGGGCTTCGTGAGAAGTGCCTTCGGTTCTATTCGATCCCGGAACAGACTTGTATGGATTGTGTGTTTGACGTTACACTTTGAGATATAAAGCTGATTTCTTTCAAATACATTTCTGTTGGTGGCGGAGAATTTATTCTCTTAGCTTAACACCCTTCTCTGAGACGTACGAGCTTAGAGGTTATGTAGTTGAAATTTATCAGCGATATATCCCAATTTGGTAACGTGGCATACTGAGTGTTGCTGTGAAATGATCAGTGTTTGATCATTTGCGATATGATCATTTGTTTGATCTTATATCTTTGTGATCATAGGTTGATCATTTTATTTGACCCGAAGCAGGGCTTTGTAGAAAGCGTAGCTTTGTGGACGAGACTTCATCGAGCCTCACACCCCGGAAATGGTCGAAACAGGAAGGATGCGGCAAGGTTCTAGGGAGTAGCGCCCCTTAGTGTATGTCATTCCTTCTGGATAAAGGTGGTATCATGGTATGGAGCCCAGATACTTAACCTCTGTGGTTACTGCATTATTATTATTATGTGGTTTTTGCGAATCGGGGATCCTCGGGAAGATCGGTGACGATCGGGGGATGGCATACGCGTGTCAGTAGTTACCTACTTTTGCAGAGGTAACCCGGCCTTGTGTTGGCAGAGATCTAACCGTAATGTTAGGTTATTTCTCGGGTCGTCTATTCCAGGGACGTACCCATCGTGGATAGGAAGTTCCTTAGCCTGACCATTTGTTGGAAATCCAAAGAAACAATACGAGCCTTGTACGGTTTTAGTTGTAGAACCTGCCATTTAATATGGTAGCTATAGTAGGCATACTATAATGGTACCTATGTCGGCTAAGATTAATATTCTACTTTCGAAATGTTTTCTACACTATGCACTAATAATAATATAAAAAAGAATTTGATTTTTGCGTAGTAAGCATCTTTGACTATCATAAGAAGAAATCTCCTCCAAGTCTGCGTTTGCATTGTGTGTGTGGCGGGAGGTCTTATGGTAGTTTCATTTTCCAAAAGCATTGCGAATTTGTTTTATTTTCTTTGTGAAAAATAACTGTTTTACGATCTCACACCAGTCACCATGACTGACTCGGAGTTTATTGTTCCCTTCTAAACTCTGGGTGCCCACCAATTTCCACACGGGCAGCCTAGAGTTATGTTATCAGGATATTCAGGATATTCTGGAGCTTTGGAAGCAAGCTGGATGGCGTAACGTATCATTCGTATTTGTTTATTTATTTCGCTGTGTATTCTGTATGAGGACAAGTTATATAACTGTCCATTGTTGTATATTGACTCTGATGATTGATGTATGTATAAACTGATAAAGTTCTTTGTTTAAAGATTATTCATTTATCTATTATATATTGTTCCGCTGCGAATGTGAGATTCTGATATTGTTTCTATTGTTGTTCTGTTGTTGTGATATCCCGTAACTTTAAGGAATAATCTTTTAAATTAATTAATGAATATTGGTAAGGTTTGTATTTTCAAACAATAATAAAGAATAGTAAAGAGATGTTTATAAAATATATGGATAAGGTTTTTATTTAAAATAAGATTTTATTTTATATTATTTTTCCTTAAAAGAATTTTATTTATATAAATTTGGGAAGTATTTATTTAATAGTAAATAAATACAAAGGTTTAATATTATCATTTAAAAATAGATTACATATACTATATATGTTATTATTAAAATCTAATCGGTTTATTTTATTTTCTTTAAAAAGGTTTCCATTTATATAAATTAGAATGAGTATTTAGTTATTAGGAAATTAATTAATAAAAGCTTTATTTATATTTATAAATTTATTTAAAATACTTAGGACATGTGTTAATATCTTAACATATGGTAATAACATGTGGAAGCTTTGTATAATTCAATTTAACAAGTGGCAAAACAATCTTTAATCTAAAAACTAAATTATACTAAATAACTATGTTGAGAGAAACCTGGTCGTTCAATATCAAAACCTCTCTATTCTTTCTTTCTTCTTCTAAAAATCAGAAATGAAATTTAAAAGTAAATCAAACAACTTCATCAGTTTTTCAAAGCTTCAGCATGTTCAAATTTTCAACTGAACTTCAGCATCTATTTCATCTTCCACCTGAATCAAAGCATGCAGTAGGATCAACTCAACATTACAACTGAAATCAAGTAATTCAAAATCATAGGAAGCTCCAGACTAATTGAAACTGCAATGAAGAAAAACTGTTCTCTGTTATCATTAAGGTGAGTACACTACTGTTTTAAAAACTTGAATCTGGGTTAAATCTTGATGCATGTGATAAATGATAGATATAATGTTGTGAGCAATGCCTGCATGTATGTGTATACATGTAAAAGATGTGTGCATGTTTGGATACAAGGGTATTTACTCTGTTCTTATTCTACAGGTTGTAAAACTTGTTCAAAAATAAAAATCTCATCCTCTAATCCTTTTTAGGCCTTAAGGTTTAAATAAAATGTGTTTAAATTTACAGGATCTTACTTTTAAAAATACTTTCAAGTATGATTATCAAGTGGTTTTGCTAGAAACAAGAAAATACAGTGAAAACTCTAAACTATGTCAATTTCGAATATCATGATTACTTGTTTCAATTATATCGTCTTGTTCGTTTTAGAAAACGATGATTTTTAAAAGTGGAATCATGATTTTTAAGTTTGTATTCGTGGAGAATTTGCGAGTTGAACGGGAAAGGAGTTTTTAGCATTTTCTGGTGATCGATGGAGAGATGGGTCTCGTGATCATGGCTGGAGGTAGTAGGGAGGTTGACGAACTCAGGAAAAATGATCAAGGTATTTCCTGATCATCGTGGTGGACGGACGGTGTCAATTTAGGGTTTAGTAAAGGTTTTGGGCATGGTCGAAATCGCGATTTTTCACGAAGTCGTGGGTGATCTGGATGCTATCGCGCATGGGGGAATGGAAGCGTGGGTTAGAGCTGGAGCTTTGGTCGAAGTCGTGGGGGTGCTGATGGTCAGGGGTGGTCGGACGAGGTGATTCTTGGATAGAGTGATGTTCCAGGTGGTTGTCGAAATGGCTAAATTTCGATTGTCGAAATCGTTCGATGATCAGAGTTGTTGTGGTGTTCGAGAGGAAGATGAGCGACTCGTCGATGGCCGGAGAAGTGATCGGAGGTGGTTGGTCGTAGTGTGCATGTGCACGAACGTTTACGTGTGTATATCAGTAGGTTTGTGAATTGGGAAGATGAAGTTTACTCGAGTTTCGTCTCGGGAAGAACTCGCGTGGATGATGATTTGGCTCGAGTTTTCTTTGGATCGTACGCGAGTGTTTGAGTGTAACTGTTAAGTTTTTAACAGTTTTAAATTTTAAACAAGCAGTTTAAAAATACTCGGGAAGAATATCGGGGAAGGAAGGTTTTGGCTCGGGATGACTTCGGGTCGGTTGCAAGATTGAGGTAAACTGTTAAGTTTTTAAAACAGTTTAAAAATTTAAACAAAACTCTTTTATAAAAAGGAAAGAAGAAGATGTATTTGTCTTGATTCAAATACATATGAGTTAAAACCAAAGTAAGATGTTTAAATCAGTTTTTAAATTTAAATAAAGGTAAGTTTTAAATTTTAAATAATCAAGTTAAATAAATTTTCTTGAAAATTTATTTCTTTGTAATGAATGGATGTAATTAAATAAAGGGAAATTATTTAATAAAGTAATTAGAGGATAATTATTTTATTAAATAGGAAGTGATTAAGGTTAATTACCTAGTGTTATTAATTAAATAAATTATTTAATTAAAGGATTAAGATTAATTAATAAGGTAATTAATTATTTGTTAAGGTAATTAATTAATGGAAGTAATTAAGGGAAGTTAATTACTGGATTATAAATCAAAGGTGATTAATAATTATGGATTAATTAAGAATAATTACTTAATGTAATTAATAAAATAATTAAAGATGTAATTAAGGGTCATTAGTTTATAATTAATTAATGATGTAATTAAGAATTGATTAATTAAGATTAATTAATCAAATGATAAGTGATTGATTTTAATTAATTAAGGATTAAAGTAATTGATTATAATTAATAATTAATAAAGAAATTAAAGGTTAATTACTATATTTGGTTAAGAATAATTAATTTGTGAAATTAATTAAAGTTAATTACTTAAATGTAATTAAAGAATGATTAATCAAGGTGATTAATTAAAGTGGATAATTAGAGGATCATTAATTAATTTATTGTAATTAATTAATGATTATATAAGTAAGATTTATAATGAAGTAATTAATTTAATTAATTTTAAATTAATTCAGAGATGAAGTAATTAATTTAATTCACTTTAAATTAATTTAAGATAGAGATAGTTAATTTAATTCATTTTAAATTAATTATATCGTGATTAAGTAAATCATTGCTTATGTATGAATGGATGATTAATGGTATTAAATGTTTGGACTGATTAATATCTCTAGTATGATAAGTTGTGATGTTCTGTGATATGAAATGCTTTGTTAACTGTGATAAATGTGGATTATCTATCTATGATGAAATGCTGTATTCTGAATTTTAAATTGAATTGTATTCACTTAAACAACTTGGCTTAAAGAAAGACATTGAATTCGAAGAGACCGGGGTCGGGTATCAGCGATATCCGGAACCACTTCGATTAGTAATCTTTAATTCTTTATAGATGTGATTATGGAATCTAATAGGCTGGAATGAGATAAATTTAAGTAAACCAGACCATTTAAAACTAAGTAACGGTACTTAGTATTGTTTTGTGGAAATAAGTGTTGACTATAACTAGTTAAGAACTTGTACTAAGATACGAGTTACCCTGGGTTGCAAGTAAGTGTATAACTTGGCATTTCAAATTATATGGGTTTACTCATGCTGGTTTCCAGCCTGACTCGAGTGTTACTTTGATGTAATGCTCGGGTCAGACCGAGTATTACAGATTTTCAAGTAAGGACGTTCTGGAGCTCAGGAGGCGAGCTGGATGGCAGGAACGTATGGAGTGTATTCCGCTGTGTATTTGAGAGCTTATTGATAGTAGTCTGGGACAGGTGGATAACTGTCTAGTCTATTTGTTAATGGTT
Source organism: Allium fistulosum (assembly GCA_030737815.1). Taxonomy (NCBI): domain Eukaryota; kingdom Viridiplantae; phylum Streptophyta; class Magnoliopsida; order Asparagales; family Amaryllidaceae; genus Allium; species Allium fistulosum. Next base: position 594,767,161 of record CM060903.1, read on the forward strand.
GTAACTCTGATGTATTGAATGTAAATTAACAAATACAGTTTTCTTTGTATAACTGATATTATTATTTGATATTATATTTTATCCGCTGCGAATGTGAGATGTTGTGTTTTCTGTTTTTCTTTCTTCTTTCTGTTTCTTTCTTCTATCTCTTTTCTTTTTCTCCTAACTATCTGGAATTTTCGGGTTCAAAATTCCGGGTCGTTACAGTTGTCCTTCTGCTTTCTTCTATCTTCTTCTTCTACCTTTTTCTTCTTCTTAAACCATCATAGTTCGCATTCCCGTTCATTTTGAGTTAATCAATGGAGATTAGTGGTTAATCAAGAGGTACGGATTTGCGGGCCATGACATTTGGTATCAGAGCATATGGTTAAGCGACAACCCTGCTCTGTTGGGTGTTACTCATTAGAGATAGAGTCAGTAGTACTCTAGAATGAGTTGAGTGTAATAATAGATACGAGTGCGTATTTGTTAGTGAATATAAAAATGTTTTATATTGTGTTTGCTTATCCGTTGAGATGTTTATGAATTTTGGTTGGTATGTGGGACGCCATATTATCGATAGGGATTTCTAAACACTTAAACGAGGCAAGACGACATAGTATTGTTTTAAAATAGGGTGAATGAAATAATTTTGCCCAAAAATATTTTTGTATGATAAAGAAATGATTTTCTATGAGATATTATAATAAATGGGTGTTTGGATGTTAGGAAGTAATAATAGTGAATCATCATCACTGGAATTGAATAAGAAATTGAAATCATAACTCCAAAGTTAAGAAATTAATTCACATACGAATGAAATTTAAGAATGTAAATTATAAATGTAACTTATAATTGAAAACGGAATTCCAGAGAAGTTTTTGGAAATGTTTTGAAAAGAATTTGAAATTTTTGGAGATTTGGAAAGTTTAATTCCTTTTTGATTTGAAAATGAATTTCAAAGGTTTTGAAAAGTCTTTTGAAGAGATGAAAAGCTCTAAACTCTTTTCGGTCGCTGGAAAATAACTTCGATGATGACCGCGGCATCATTGGTGTTCATTTTCGGGTTTCCAAAAGAGGAATTGCTGCCAAATTGTTTTAAATGGAAGTGTTTGGAAAATTTGGATTTTGTTTTGGAAATTAAAAGGATAATTTGAATTGTTTTCAAATGGTTTTGAAAAAGTTGAAACGACTCTGGAATCCTATTTAAAATACTTACGAAATATTAATAAGTTGATAACTTATAGAATATTTGAAATTTGATTAGAATGAAATTCAAATTGAAAACGAATGAATTAGTGAATGAATGAATAAATTGCGATTGCAAGTGCCAGAAAATGAAATTGAATGTTAAAGTTCATTTTGAATTTGTAAGTAAATGAGACTGAATTGAATTCAAATAGAATTGAAAATGTGAATTATAAGTTCAAATGAATGTGAAATGAAAAATTGAACGAAATTGAATATGTAACTTCAATAGCGAATTTAAAGAGGATATAAGAAGTATATATTGAAAATTTGTAATCGAATTTGCAAAATAGTTTGAATGCTGTAACTAGATATAATGGCTAGTAGGATATACAGGTGTATAAAGGGATTGGAAAATTTATTTCAAAGATGAATTTGAATTGCTCGACAAAAGGTATGTATTTGAATTATAATATGAGTTTTTGATGATTTCTTGTCTAGCCGCTTGGCTGTTTCTTTTTCTTTTTGAAATCTGAGAGTTCGTAGGGACGTTTTGTAGTCGTACCGTATTAGCCGCGCAAAGGAGACGCTGGCGAAATTTTTCGGAAATTTAGGGCGTTAGAAAATTTTTGTGAAAACTTTGAAAGTTTAAATTTGAATTTGAATTTGAATTTTGAAGTAAACAATGTTGTTTGAAGATTATGAAAATGTTTAGAAATTTAGTTGAATTGATAACAAATCTTAGTAGAAGGATTTGTTTTGAAATTAGATAAAACTATTAGATGTTGAAAAATAGTAGACGAGTTAAGGACCATTTTTCCTAACTTGTAATTTCGGGACGAAATTCTTTTAAGGAGGGAAGTCTGTAACGACCCAGAATTTTGAACAAATTAAATTGAGAATATTTAATTAATTTTAAATATTTGAACGATGATTTAATTTGAATCCCCGATATAACTCTGAATTTTGCGATTAAACTTTAAAAATTTAATCTATGGAATGGGATAAAAAAACTTGTATCTTCAATTTTAAGTTGAAGAAAAATATTTCAAAAGCTTTTAAAATTCGTATTGATAATTCTGAGGGTAATAGAACTTTCAGAATTGAATTTGAAACTGTTCTGTTCAGTTTTGAAATTTAATCGTTTAAATCGAATTTAAAAATAGCCGTCTGAGGCACTGTCTCGGAATTCGACGAAACCAGTTCCATTGGGTCCGTAATATTGTATTATTATCGGATTTCAATTTTCGTATTTTTCGGAGTTAATACGTGGCTATACGACAAGCAAACACGCTGAAATTGGAGTTCGAGATATTTTGAAGAAAAAAATAATAATAAACAAAAAAGAAAAAGGCACGTTCAAACCCACGTTCTCCCATACCTACTCCCATACCCCCGTACTTCATTACCATCCCTCAGTTTCAATTCAAATTCACGAAGCCCTCTTTTTCCTCAGACAAAATCAAACGAACGAAACCAAAGAAAAAAAAAACAAATAAATGGCAGCCGAGTTCTCTTCGCGAACAAATCGAGATCGAGGTAGCACGCGCGCCTTCGCGTTGTCGATGAGATGGTTTCAGGAACGTTGTCTGAGTATCGTGGGTGGAGCGGCTATCGATGTTGGTCTGGGTGAAGGGACATCGCGATTGTGGAGGCGGCAAGTATTCGCCTATCGATTTGGGGATAGCGGTGGTCGAGCGATGAACTCGAGGCAAGCAATGACGATTACTGGTGGGTGGTCTCGCGGTCGATTTGAAGGGAGGTCGGCGATGGTAAGGCAATCTCGAGTGAAAGCTGGAATCGCGAATTGATGGCGTGAGCACGGCGTAGTTGCGTACGATGATGGTAGGGGTGGTTCGGGGTTCTCGCGTTCGCAGTTTGGGGCTGGGTCGAAGTCGAGGCTGGCATCTCTAGGGTTTGGAGTTTGTGGCGATGGCGGGGTCAACCTCGGAGTCGCGACCGTTTGTGGTGAGGTATTTGATTTCGTTTTTCTTTTCGATTAAAACTGAAAATATAAATACAGAAGTAAAAAGAAGAAAACTTAGTTTTAAATTTTAAATTGAAATTTGATAAATTATTAAAGGAGAAAATTGATTGTTACAGTAAGGTATTCTTCAGTTTGAAATTTAATTTTGAAATTTAATAAATTACTGTTGAGATTTAAATTTTATACAGAGAAAAATATGCAATTTTATATATATACAGAAAACAGAAAGGTATATTAATTTTTATTTTTATTTAAAATTGTTTATTTGAAAACAGTAAGTTTAGATTTTTAATTTCAAAACAATGGATTTTAAATGTTTCCTAAGTTCAAAACAATTTTGTCTAACGAATAAGTAAATATATATACACCCTATTATAAAATTTATAACTTGGTTCGAACAGGAAATTTTATATAGATAAGGTTTTGGGTAAAGTAGGATTGTTTAAAAATGTTTAAACCTGTATAGGTTATTTTATATGCAGTATGAAAATGAAAATAAATTATATATACATATGTGAAAATAATGGATTTGAAAGTTAATTATTAATTTAGTATCAAATTTTTGGTTAATTAAATTATCAAAAGGAAATTGATTTTGTGTCAGATATTTTATTTAAAAGAAAAATTTGTTTAAAACTAAGTTACTAGTTGAATTAAAATTTCCAAACGAAAATTTATAGTTTGATTTAATACGAGTATTAATAATTTGTATAATATTTATACAAGGGCTATAAATCGAGAAATCAAGTCAAAATGGAAAATGGATTGCAAAATAAAAGCAAAGGTGAGATTTTTCTCACTCAAATTGAATGTGGAATTTTTGCAGTTATTCATTGCTATTGGATGTGATATTAGATATGATAGGATATATCTATATATATAGCAATATATACATATTGGCATATGTATATATTGGATTGATTGATTTCCCGCCTCGTATAGCGGATGAGACCCTATTGCGCCGTTAGTAAGCGGATTATTTTTATAAAACCTATATACCGCGATATTCCACCTCGAAGTGGAATTGGTATTGTGCTAACGTCTTTGGATGCAGGGAAACAGGTTGGAGGGATCCAACTGGACCCCTCACATTGATTGATTTTATTTATACTGTGGTGTGAATCTGTGAATGATTATATTGATGTATTAATCATATTGATATCTGGAAATTAGTTGAATGCTAAAATTTAGCTGAATGGATGTTTGATATCATTGGATTCCAAAAATAAATGAAATTGAATTTTTGAAATCAAAATAGAAATTTTTAAGTAAATAAATTTTTAGAAATTTAATAAATTCGAAGAAAGGAATTTCAAAGTATAAAAAGTTAATTTTTATAATCTTATCGAATTTATTCCCAGAATAAAGTGAAAATGTTAAATAAATGAATTTCGTATAATAGTGATTTTAAATTGAGGAAATTAATTTGAAATCTGGATTTTTAAATAGATTGAAAGAAACAATTGAAATTTATTTTCTTAAAAAGGAATTTATTTAAAAGGAGATAAGTTGGAAATCCAATTAGAAATTTAATTGGTAAATTGAAATGATTTGGGAAATCAATGTAAAATGAGTTCAATTTAAAGAATCCATTTAAAAACAGGATATTGAATGATTTGAAGGAAAATAAGGAATTTATTTTAGTAGGGATAAATAAAATTAGAAATCAATCTGTAATTGATTTAATATTTGGAAAAGAACTTTTGAGAAATCAGTATGGAATCTTTTATTTAAAGTTGAAAATAAATTTAGAAATCAATATTGAAATTGAATTGATATTGAAGTTTTTATAAATAGAATTGAAATTTATAAAAGTTGTTTTATAAATCCAAAATCACTTATTTTGATGAGTTAAATATAGAAGTTAATAAAAGAAGATTTATAAGTCGAAGTTGTTATTTAAATGGAAATAGAATTTATAAACGTTGTTTTATAAATTCGAAATCAATTGGATTTGATAAATTAAATATAGAAGGTTGTTAAGGGAGATATATTCGCGATTTTGGATAGCGAATTATTATTGAAATAAAACGTGTAGAAAATAGTGAAATGTAATTAGTAAAGTATATTCACGATTTTGGAGAGTGAATATATTATTAAGTGAAATGGATATTATTTTGGGAAAGTGATATTTGAAATGAAGTTAATTGTTTTAAACGATGTTTTAAAATATATTGAATATCGAAATCATAGATTTCAACATTTATTGTTGAAATAGACGTTTTCGAGAAATAGAAGGAAATGATGGACTATAACACTGTTGTTATAGTAAATGATTTCCGAAAGGAAATGTTTTATGTAGTATTGGGATTTATATATCTATCTTAAAATCCGAATCCCTATACTAGTGATTTTTTGGGTCGTCGTAACGATGTTTTACGTAACATTCGTTTTGACTCAAATAAATGTGTTAAAAGAATATTTTCCTTAAAGAATGAATATATACTTAATTTTTGATTTAAGTATATCGAGTATTTTCAAACGTTGAAAATAAATAGATTTGTGAAATACTTATTATTAAGTATGGAAATGCTTTTCCAAAATGAAATGAAACGTTTGAGAATTTATCCTTGTAAAGATAAATTGAAATTGAATATTGAAAACGATTTGAAAATCGAATATCAGTAGATATTCGAAAGTATAAATTCGATACGAAATTTATAAAAGAAAGCGAAGTTGTTTAAAAATAAATATTGATTTATTTTTGAAGTGTGGAAATTTTATATCTAGTAAAGATATTTTTGAAGATAAATAATTTGGAAAATTATTTGGAATCTGATGATGTTGCGCATCTTTATTGATAGTTAAATAACCGACTATCAATAATTACCTTGAATAGGTATTTGTTGTGAATTGAATGAATTTGAATGCCACACTTATTTTTAAATAATCGCTCACTATTCGGGTTAACCGGGAAAGGACCATGGGGTCGTATAACCCATTCCGAATATGTGATACGTCGTTATGAATTGCATTCGAAGACCGGTGTTGAAGACCGGATATTTTTGAAAACGGAAGGATTACCGTCGAGTTACTCTACATCGACTGATCTTCGATTTAGAGGTTTTATCACCCTTAGTGACGGGAAGTCCGGACGTGATTAGAAATTTATCCGGATATGCAAGGGCTTCGTGAGAAGTGCCTTCGGTTCTGTTCGATCCCGGAATAGACTTGTATGGATTGTGTGTCTGACGTTACACTTTGAGATATAAAGCTGATTTCTTTCAAATACATTTCTGTTGGTGGCGGAGAATTTATTCTCTTAGCTTAACACCCTTCTCTGAGACGTACGAGCTCAGAGGTTATGTAGTTGAAATTTATCAGCGATATATCCCAATTTGGTAACGTGGCATACTGAGTGTTGCTGTGAAATGATCAGTGTTTGATCATTTGCGATATGATCATTTGTTTGATCTTATATCTTTGTGATCATAGGTTGATCATTTTGTTTGACCCGAAGCAGGGCTTTGTAGAAAGCGTAGCTTTGTGGACGAGACTTCATCGAGCCTCACACCCCGGAAATGGTCGAAACAGGAAGGATGCGGCAAGGTTCTAGGGAGTAGCGCCCCTTAGTGTATGTCATTCCTTCTGGATAAAGGTGGTATCATGGTATGGAGCCCAGATACTTAACCTCTGTGGTTACTGCATTATTATTATTATGTGGTTTGTTGCGAATCGGGGATCCTCGGGAAGATCGGTGACGATCGGGGGATGGCATACGCGTGTCAGTAGTTACCTACTTTTGCAGAGGTAACCCGGCCTTGTGTTGGCAGAGATCTAACCGTAATGTTAGGTTATTTCTCGGGTCGTCTATTCCAGGGACGTACCCATCGTGGATAGGAAGTTCCTTAGCCTGACCATTTGTTGGAAATCCAAAGAAACAATACGAGCCTTGTACGGTTTTAGTTGTAGAACCTGCCATTTAATATGGTAGCTATAGTAGGCATACTATAATGGTACCTATGTCGGCTAAGATTAATATTCTACTTTCGAAATGTTTTCTACACTATGCACTAATAATAATATCAAAAAGAATTTGATTTTTGCGTAGTAAGCATCTTTGACTATCATAAGAAGAAATCTCCTCCAAGTCTGCATTTGCATTGTGTGTGTGGCGGGAGGTCTTATGGTAGTTTCATTTTCCAAAAGCATTGCGAATTTGTTTTATTTTCTTTGTGAAAAATAATTGTTTTACGATCTCACACCAGTCACCATGACTGACTCGGAGTTTATTGTTCCCTTCTAAACTCTGGGTGCCCACCAATTTCCACACGGGCAGCCTAGAGTTATGTTATCAAGATATTCAGGATATTCTGGAGCTTTGGAAGCAAGCTGGATGGCGTAACGTATCATTCGTATTTGTTTATTTATTCCGCTGTGTATTCTGTATGAGGACAAGTTATATAACTGTCCATTGTTGTATATTGACTCTGATGATTGATGTATGTATAAACTGATAAAGTTCTTTGTTTAAAGATTATTCATTTATCTATTATATATTGTTCCGCTGCGAATGTGAGATTCTGATATTGTTTCTATTGTTGTTCTGTTGTCCTTCTGCTTTCTTCTATCTTCTTCTTCTTCTACCTTTTTCTTCTTCTTAAACCATCATAGTTCGCATTCCCGTTCATTTTGAGTTAATCAATGGAGATTAGTGGTTAATCAAGAGGTACGGATTTGCGGGCCATGACAACATCCGATCTCAAGAGATAGAGTTTGGAATAACAATAGATATTAGCATCTAAACCAAGGATAAATATAAATCTCTGGTGAATCGATGCTGATTGTAAAGGATTTTCACCCTTTTACAAGAAAATTAGAATATTGGCGAGACCGCCAATTCACTATAAAGATCATTCAAAGTGGAGTTATGTGATACTCCAAAATCAAAAGAAGATGAATAGTGAGGGACAAGAATGAATTTTGGAACCGCAGGGAACGTTCCAAAAATTCAAAGGAAATTCGAATCAAGAGGAAAAGATTCAAACTCGAACGAAAGTGATTCTGTAAATAAATCTACTCCATATGCTGAGTTTTGCCTCAAAGCCAAAGCTCTGATACCGACTGTAATGACCCGGTACTTTCAACCATTCGCATCCATTATAAGTGTATAGGTAGACACTCATGCCGGAATTGAATTGCTCAAAATACCGCGTTGTAAATAAAATTTGGCAAATCTCAGAATATACAGTAAATAAATATAATCATAGATCACAGAGTAAAATAATGCAGCGGAAGTAAAAGAAATAGTAGTTCATGAAGCTACTATGTAAATATATCAGAGTTACATAAGATACAACATAAGAAATAAAGTACAGCAGAAGTCTCAATATAATAACCAAGTATAGGCTGAATAGAACAACGGAACCGAAGTTGATAGAACAAGACTAGCAGATAATCTCCAGCGATTCAAATCTCCAGAAGGTGGAAATCCAGATCTGTGAATACTCAGGCTGTCACGTACCGAAATTTTCGACTTTCGAAAATTCGACATCGATACTCACTTTATCGACTGCCGAGAAATCGAACGCCGGAAACTCCAATAGTGAGGGTTTTAGAAAAGAAGAAGTAGAAGAAAAAGAGAAGAAGAAGAAAGAAAGCAGAGAAGAAGAACAACAGAACAACATCAGAATCTCACATATCGCAGCGGAATAATATACAATAGATAATTACTAGTCTTTTAAAACAAAGAACTATATCAATTTATACATACATCAATCATCAGAGTCAATATACAACAATGGACAGTTATATAACTTGTCCTCATATAGAATACACAGCGGAATAAATACTATCAGATACAAATACTACGTCTCGCCATCCAGCTTGCTTCCAAAGCTCCAGAATATCCAGGATATCCTGATAATCTAACTCTAGACTGCCCGTGTGGAAATTGGTGGGCACCCAGAGTTTAGAAGGGAAACAATAAACTCCGAGTCAGTCATGGTGACTGGTGTGAGATCGTAAAACAGTTATTCTTTAAAATAATCAACCGAAAATTTTTAAAGTAAATTCGCAATGCTTTTTGAAAAATGAGACTACCATAAGACCTCCCACCACACACACAATGCAAACGCAGAATTGGAGGAGATTTCTTCTTATGATAGTCAAAGATGCTTACTACGAAAAAATCAAATTCTTTTTGATATTATTATTAGTGCATAGTGTAGAAAACCTTTCGAAAGTATAATATTAATCTTAGCCAACATACGACCAGTATCGTATGCCTACTATAGCTACCATCTAAACAGTGGTGACCACCGTACGTAAATGGCAGGTTCTACAACTAATACCGTACAAGGTGCGTATTGGAGTTTGGATTTCCAACAAATGGTCAGGCTAAGGAACTTCCTATCCACGATGGGTACGTCCCTGGAATAGACGACCCGAGAACCTAACCGGATCTCTGCCAACACAAGGCCGGGTTACCTCTGCAAAAATAGGTAACTACTGACACGCGTATGCCATCCCCCGATCGTAACCGATCTTCCCGAGGATCCCCGATTTCCAACAAACCACATAGATAATAATGCAGCAACCACATAGGTTAAGTATCTGGGCTCCATACCATGATACCACCTTTATCCAGAAGGAATGACATACACTAAGGGGCGCTACTCCCTAGAACCTTGCCGCATCCTTCCTGTTTCGACCATTTCCGGGGTGTGAGGCTCGATGAAGTCTCGTCCACAAAGCTACGCTTTCTCAAAAAGCCCTGCTTCGGGTCAAACAAAATGATCAACCTATGATCACAAAGATATAAGATCAAACAAATGATCATATCACAAATGATCAAACACTGATCATTTCACAGCAACACTCAGTATGCCACGTTACCAAATTGGGATATATCGCTGATAAATTTCAACTACATAACCTCTGAGCTCGTACGTCTCAGAGAAGGGTGTTAAGCTAAGAGAATAAATTCTCCGCCACCAAAAGAAATGTATTTGAAAGAAATCAGCTTTATATCTCAAATTGTAACGTCAGACACACAATCCATACAAGTCTGTTCCGGGATCGAACAGAACCGAAGGCACTTCTCACGAAGCCCTTGCACATCCGGATAATTTTCAATCACGTCAGGACTTCCTGTCACTAAGGGTGATAAAACCTCTAAATCGGAGATCAGCCGATGTAGAGTAACTCGACGGTAATCCTTCCGTTTTCAAAAATATCCGGTCTTCAACACCGGTCTTCAAATGCAATTCATAACGACGTATCACATATTCGAAATGGGTTATACGACCCCATGGTCCTTTCCCGGCTAACCCGAATAGTGAGCGATTATTCAAAAATAAGTGTGGCATTCAAATTCATCCAATTCACAACAAATACCTATCTAAAGGTAATTATTGATAGTCGGTTATTTAACTATCAATAAAGATGCGCGACATCATCAGATTCCAAATAATTTTCCAAATTATTATTTTTCCAAAAATATCTTTACTAGATATAAAATTTCCACACTTCACTATTTGGAAACAATTTTCAAATCATGTGACGACCGCCCATGACCGCTGCACCGAATCTAAAGATAGAGCGCTGTAAAGTGTGCCAGGCGACCATGGACGATTGTCAAGGTAAGATTTAAAACAACAGAATCTATCGTATTACTCACAGCGCATGGACAAAATACAATAGAACATATGTATAGTGAAGCTTTACAGAACAAAATGACATCATATAAAACTCCATAATAGTTGAATACAAGCATCCACATAGTCAATACATCTAGCCTCACTACATATCTCTCAGAGAATACAAAACAACGGAATATCCAGTACATATAATAAGAAGATAATATGCAACCCTCTAGCTCGTCTTCGATATCAGCATCGTGAGAAGAGAATAGCACCTGTCACCTGCTACCTAGTTCACCCGTCCCAAAATGGACGAACAGCCCAAGGCAATAAGAATTAAAACATAAAGCCTTGAGTCAGACAACAGTCTTAGTGAGCAGTAAATTAACTAACAACATACCAAAAGAGCATAAAGGAAAAGGAATAGGAATACAACCCTCCCACTCCAACCTCATTCTACAGCGATAGCCCCCAGACACACACTAAGCAGAAGCAAACATAGCAGAGCATACAATTTAAAGTAAAGCTACTATCACTCGAGTCAAGGGCGATGTTTTCCAAGTACCAAGGCCTAAATCAGATAAGCACTCAGAAAATACCGCTCTTGAGTCCGAAATGACGTTACAACCAAACATCCATGACTCTGGCTATCACTGTTATCATTGCTTCGATATCACCGTTAATTGAATGACCGACACATTCTTTCAGCCGTCCGTCAAGGGCTAATGGAAACCCCGGTTCTAGACATAACTCCCGCACGTCGTCACAGCCCGTGCCTAGGACTATCGAATCTGCCCAGAGTACTCGACCATCAACGGTTGGCCGTTGGGACTATCGAATCTGCCCAAACGTACTCTTGCTTAGAGCATGCTAGAACCTTCAACAACGATGCTATCCAAGCCTCCTAGTCATCCTCCTCGACGACTATTCTCATATCCATTCATTATCCTCAACTCGAATCATATCACCGAGTTATCAACATGCTTGGAATGATCCCGTCTGGATTAAACCAAGTCTTCATCATATGATTGCCTCGCTTCATTACATCCTCGCAAAGCCTCATCTCAACATCACATCATCAAATCTATGCATAAGAGCTTCATCATCCCGCTACATATGCCACGAGCAGCTTTTCCAATTCAAGAGCCTTTCCCTTAGCTTTTGAATCACCTTTGATCTAAATCTAATCATCAATCATCTAGTTCATAACAATCAATCAAATCAAACATCAATCCAAGCAATCAAGCATTCAAAAATGATCTAAGTAGACAATTATAACAATAATGGCATTTTCGTAATTAAAGGGTTGAAAGTCCAATAAGCATGAAAACATGGATTATATCTCTACAAACTTGATGAATGAACTTGCATAGGTTAACATATGATAAAATGGATGTAACATCATCATGAACAATGGATCTATATGGATCTACACATAGGATGAAGAAAATGCATGGAAATCTCTATTTTAACACCAAATCGAGCCAACAATCCGATATACTCCTTTGGATCCGTGTGAGAGATAATCACCACTCACCAAATCACCCAAACAAACCCAAACCAACACGCTTCAGATCTGGACAGCGAAGGATCAAGCTTGATCTATCACGAATCCGCTTCAAACGAAGAAATCTCTCTTGAAAAGATGAAGATCTTCAACTTTAGCTCTTGAATCTTCAATCTTGATCTTCAACTTGGATGGAAGGAAGCACTAGATTAGAGTGGAGAAAAGAAGTGAAGAAGTGTAGAAGTCGAGCTCTCAAAATGGCAGCACTTCGTCGCTTCAAAAATCCGGATCCCAAAAAGTGAGAACAACCCCTCCTATTTATAGCTGAAATTCCTTAAGTCGAAATCTGGCTATCTCCCTAAGTCGCTTCCGACTTACGACCTAAGCCTCTCCGACCTAACCCTTCTGCGCATCCAAACACCCAGCGACCTACGACCTAACGCAACGCGCGCCTTAACACACAGGCTACGACTCAACTCCTCAGCGACCTAACACATCGCGACTTAACAACCATAGAAGTCCACGACCTAACTTAGATCGTTGCCAACCTAACACTTAACTGCCTTGCCGACCTACGACATAACGAGGTTACGACTTAATACCTTAGACTCCCACGCGACCTAACACTTAAGCCAACCCGCGACCTAACAACTTACTAAGCTACGACCTAAGACTTACAAAACCCTGCGACCTAACAACTTAGCACCCACGCGACCTACGACTTAGCAAACTCGCGACCTAACACACACGCGACCTAACCATCTTAGGTCGCCTACGACCTAACTCAACACAGATCTAACGACCTAACTACGCTAACACTTAGGTCGGTCAATCCCATAGGTCGCTAACTCTTATAGGTCGCAAACTGCTTATCCCCTAAGTCGTTAACTCTACTAGGTCGCTCACAACAACATAAGTCGGTCACTTCCTTAGGTTGTCTATCCCTTAACTCGGCAACGACTTACAACCTACTAACCTAGCCCAGCTACGACTTATTTCCTTAAGTCGCCAAACCCTGGGTCACTCCTATCTCCTAAGTCGTATACGACTCACGACTTATGCTAAGTCGTGAACGACTTAGGACTTAGGCAAAATTTGACTAAAAGCTGAAATGGCTCAAAATGCTAAAACTCCAGATTTGACGAACTTTTCGATCCGTGAAAATACGGGTCGTTACATTCTCTCCCCCTTAGGAATTTCGCCCCCGAAATCCCAAACAATCATAGCAATCAGAACTATTCTGTACGCCTACCATCCATAACAATCAGCAAACCATGCATCCAATTCTAGCTTAGCGTACAGAATTCTAAAATTAGAACAAGTTACAATATCGCGAGATGACACGACACTTTAGGGCCATACCTTGAAGAGTTCAGGATGAGCTGCTTTCATCCTCTCTTCCACCTCCCACGTACAGTCGTTATCATCATCACTCCATTGTATCTTGAGCAACTTAACTACCTTCCTCCTAAGCTGTTTCGTGTCGGTTTCCACAACACGAAGTGGCTTACGAGGTCTCCTATCGACTAGATCAACTTCTAAGTCTTCACAGCTACCAGCAGAAACTACCGTACTCGAGCCGTGCACATACTTCCGTAGATATGATACATGAAAAACATTGTGCACACTCGACATCTTCTCTGGTAACTCCAATCTATAAGCGAGCTTTCCAATTCGCTCGATAATCGGGAATGGTCCAACAAATCTCGGAGTCAATTTTCCTTTCTTCCCGAATCGAATAACATTCTTCAGTGGAGAAATCTTCACAAAAACCATATCTCCAATGTCGAATTCTAAATCCTTACGACGCTTATCAGCATAACTCTTCTGACGGTCTTGGGCTGCCTTCATTCGTTGCCGAATGATCTCTATACAATCTGAAGTCTGATGAATCATCTCTGGCCCAAGCATCAGCTTTTCTCCAGTTTCCAACCAACATGTTGGAGAGTTACACGGTCTTCCATACAATGCCTCATACGGTGCCATACCAATGCTTGACTGGTAACTGTTGTTGTATGCAAACTCCACCAAATGAAGGTGATCTTCCCATGATCCTCCGAAATCCAAAACACAAGCTCTGAGGAGATCTTCCAAAACCCGATTAACTCTCTCGGTCTGACCATCTGTTTGAGGGTGATAAGCTGTACTCAAACACAACTCGGTTCCCAAGACTTCCTGGAAGCTCTTCCAGAATCCACTAGTGAACAACGGGTCTCGATCGCTCACTATACTCTTAGGAATACCATGGAATCGAACTATCCACTTAACATACAACTCAGCCAACTTTGATGCAGTCCTAGTCGATCGAACAGGAATGAATCTAGCACTCTTAGTCAGACGATCCACAATGACCCAAATTCCTTCATTTCCCGTTCTGGTTCTAGGCAATCCATCGATAAAATCCATCGACACTTGTTCCCACTTCCATGTAGGAACTTCTAATGGCTGAAGCAATCCACTTGGCTTCTTCTGTCCGGCTTTTACCAACTGGCAGTTCATACATTTGGAAATAAAATTTCCAACATCCTTCTTCATACCTTCCCAGTAGTAGGTTCTCTTCATATCCCGATACATCTTATTTCCACCTGGATGAATTGTCAACTTCGAGTGATGACTTTCCTTCAGCACTTCACTCCTTAATTCATCTATATCGGGAACAACTAGTCGTCCTTGCTTCCGAAGCCAACCCTCTCGATCGACCTTGAATCCTTTATCCTTTTCTGGATCCAATCCAGATTCCAATTCACGGATAATCTTGACAAGCTTATCATCTCGCTTTTGGCCCTCGCCAATCCTTTCCACAAGAGTGGGTCTTATCGATAAGTTTGCCAACATCTCAGGTTCCAATTCGCATCTAGGCCTGAAGTCAAATCCAGCTAAATACTCGAGACTCTTCCATTCTGAAAACATGGCTCCCAATCCTGCATGTCTTCGACTTAACGCATCTGCCACTGCGTTACCTTTTCCCGGAGTATAAGCTATACCAAAATCATATGATGCTAAAAACTCTAGCCAACGTTGCTGCCGAAGATTCAAATCCTTTTGGGAGAAAAGATACTTCAGCGACTTATGATCCGTAAACAACTCGAATCGAACTCCCAATAGATAATGTCTCCACATCTTCAGAGCAAATACAATCGCCGCTAACTCCAAATCATGAGTTGGGTAATTCCTTTCATGCGGCTTCAGTTGTCGGCTTGCATACGCAACAACTTTATTCTTCTGCACCAGCACTGCTCCAAGTCCAGTACCACATGCGTCGGTGTAAACCACCATCTCATCATTCCCACTTGGAATAGTCAAAACAGGAGCACTCGTCAGTCTCTCTTTCAGGATTCCGAAGGCTTGCTCACACTTAGCATTCCAACTGAACACTTGGTTCTTCTTCGTCAATCCTGTTAACGGTGCAGCTATCTTGGAGAAGTCTTTGATAAACCGTCGATAATATCCTGCTAATCCAAGAAAACTTCTCACATCTGATGCATTCTTAGGTCTAACCCAATCCTGGATTGCTGCCACCTTAGCGGGATCAACCGCTATTCCATTTCCAGAAATCATATGGCCTAAGAACCTTACTTCACTCTTCCAGAAGTGACACTTCGAAAACTTAGCCTTCAGCTGATGTTTCCGCAAGATTTCCAAAACAATACGCAAGTGCGTCTTGTGCTCTTCTTCAGTTCTGGAATAAATCAGAATATCATCCACGAACACAAGTACGAACTTGTTCAACTGATTTCTGAACACTCTATTCATAAGATCCACAAAATATGCTGGCGCGTTAGTCAATCCAAACGGCATTACCAGCCACTCAAAGAAACCGGATGGTGTCCTAAAAGCAGTCTTCGGCACACTATCCTTAGCCACTCTCAACTGGTGAAATCCCGTTGCCAAATCCATCTGAGAAAACACCTTAGCTTCGTGAAGCTGATCAAACAAGTCATCTATCCTCGGCAATGGATACTTGTTCTTCTTAGTCACCTTATTCAGCTCACGATAATCGACGCACAATCTCAACGACCCATCTGCCTTGGTTGCAAACACAACTGGTGCACCCCACTCGGACACACTACGCCAAATGAATCCTTTCTGTAAAAGGTCATCAACTTGCACCCTCAACTCCTGCTGTTCCCTAGGCGCCATCCGCCTAAGAGGCATCACAACAGGTCTGGCTCCTTCAACTAGATCTATACGAAACTCGATCTCTCTATGCGGCGGCAACCCTTTGACTTCGTCAAAGACATCCTCGAATCCATTTGCGATTGGCACTAAAGACAGTCCATCCCGTGGAACAACTAGCGAATACATGAAGCTCATGAAGACGCCTTCCTCATGCTTACATCGTATCACAATCTTTCGCCCCTCCACATTCTCGACTGTCACCTCCAGCCTCTCACAATCAACCTTAGCCGCATACTTCCTAAGCCATTCCATACCCAAAATAATTCCGAACCCCGCAAAGTTCAGAACAAAGCAATCACAAACAAAAGAGCAACCATGACTCGACACAACTAGACCACGGCATAACATACACAAACAAGACGAACCCCCAACTGGATTAGTCACAACCAATGGTCTATCAACAATATCCGGTGCCAAACCTAACCGGCCTACGAGTTCACTACAAACAAATGAATGTGACGCTCCAGTATCAAACAGAACTCTAACTGGAACACCACATAGGAAAAGAGTACCTTGAACAACCACACTCTTTCCCTTCTCTTCAGCAGTAGGAGCTTTCGAAGACGACGGAACAGCTCCTAAAGCATAGGCTTGCACAATCTGCCTGTCTCTTCTCGGTTCTGGACAATTCTTCCTGAAATGTCCCGGCTTGTCACAGTTGTGACACTTCATCGGTGCCTTCGGATTCTTACAATCCTTAGAGAAATGGCCCTTCTGCTGACAATTGTAGCAAGTCACCTCGCCTTTCGGCTTCTTCTGGCCATCCTTACCCTTCTGATGCTGCTGCTTCCTCTTCTGGTTTCCACCCTGCTGTGGTTTAGATTCTCCCTTGGTAACAGCAACAACAGGTCCTTCCTTAGGAAACAGACTCTCATGCCTAAGAGCTTTTTCCACAAGCTTCTCAAATGAATCATCCAAATGATCCACCAACTGCCTCCCAAGATAACTATCCAAGCCAGTCACAAACTTCTCATTCTTCTGATAAGCAGATTCAATATATGACCGGGCATACTTGGACAAAGCTTCAAACTCAAAAACATACTCAAGAACAGATCTTCCACCCTGCTTGAGCTCCACAAACCTCTTGAACAGAACAGACTTCTGAGCTGTAGAAATGAACTTAGCTTCAAATCTGACTTGGAATTGCTCCCAAGTAATCTCTTCCTCCGCAGTATTGATGGTAATAGAGTTCCACCAATCAGAGGCTCTCCCTTGAAGCTGCCTTGATGCCAACTTCCTCTTAGTTGCATCATCAATTCCCAAATCACCAAAGATCCTTCTACAAGCATCTATCCATCTCTGGACTTCGATAGTTGATTCTGTTCCCAAGAAAACCTTCCCTCCAAGAGCAGTATAATCCTTGCACAGCTTAGCAAAATCCACTGGTTTCGGAGTTTGGACTTGAACTCCAACATCAACTGCTGCCCCCGGAACTGGTATCCTTCTCATGATCGAAGTCATCATAGCTTCGAACATGGCTGCATAATCAGCAGTCTCTTCAGTAGCACGGCCTTCCCTAGCAGCTGGTCTCCCTCTTCGACTCATTCTCAATATCTATAAAAAGGAATGATTAGAACATCTAGAGAAACAACTGCATAAAGGACTCAAACTCTACCAAGCTACTATATTATATATAGTAATCATCCATCAAATTACAATTACGTCTCTCGTACGTAGTTACGACAGCGAGCGTTGGGTAGAATCGATTAACCAATGCTCTGATACCAAATGTGACGACCGCCCATGACCCCTGCACCGAATCTAAAGATAGAGCGCTGTAAAGTGTGCCAGGCGACCATGGACGATTGTCAAGGTAAGATTTAAAACAACAGAATCTATCGTATTACTCACAGCGCATGGACAAAATACAATAGAACATATGTATAGTGAAGCTTTACAGAACAAAATGACATCATATAAAACTCCATAATAGTTGAATACAAGCATCCACATAGTCAATACATCTAGCCTCACTACATATCTCTCAGAGAATACAAAACAGCGGAATATCCAGTACATATAATAAGAAGATAATATGCAACCCTCTAGCTCGTCTTCGATATCAGTATCGTGAGAAGAGAACAGCACCTGTCACCTGCTACCTAGTCTGCCCGTCCCAAAATGGACGAACAGCCCAAGGCAATAAGAATTAAAACATAAAGCCTTGAGTCAGACAACAGTCTTAGTGAGCAGTAAATTAACTAACAACATACCAAAAGAGCATAAAGGAAAAGGAATAGGAATACAACCCTCCCACTCCAACCTCATTCTACAGTGATAGCCCCCAGACACACACTAAGCAGAAGCAAACATAGCAGAGCATACAATTTAAAGTAAAGCTACTATCACTCGAGTCAAGGGCGATGTTTTCCAAGTACCAAGGCCTAAATCAGATAAGCACTCAGAAAATACCGCTCTTGAGTCCGAAATGACGTTACAACCAAACATCCATGACTCTGGCTATCACTGTTATCATTGCTTCGATATCACCGTTAATTGAATGACCGGCACATTCTTTCAGCCGTCCGTCAAGGGCTAATGGAAACCCCGGTTCTAGACATAACTCCCGCACGTCGTCGCAGCCCGTGCCTAGGACTATCGAATCTGCCCAGAGTACTCGACCATCAACGGTTGGCCGTTGGGACTATCGAATCTGCCCAAACGTACTCTTGCTTAGAACATGCTAGAACCTTCAACAACGATGCTATCCAAGCCTCCTAGTCATCCTCCTCGACGACTATTCTCATATCCATTCATTATCCTCAACTCGAATCATATCACCGAGTTATCAACATGCTTGGAATGATCCCGTCTGGATTAAACCAAGTCTTCATCATATGATTGCCTCGCTTCATTACATCCTCGCAAAGCCTCATCTCAACATCACATCATCAAATCTATGCATAAGAGCTTCATCATCCCGCTACATATGCCACGAGCAGCTTTTCCAATTCAAGAGCCTTTCCCTTAGCTTTTGAATCACCTTTGATCTAAATCTAATCATCAATCATCTAGTTCATAACAATCAATCAAATCAAACATCAATCCAAGCAATCAAGCATTCAAAAATGATCTAAGTAGACAATTATAACAATAATGGCATTTTCGTAATTAAAGAGTTGAAAGTCCAATAAGCATGAAAACATGGATTATATCTCTACAAACTTGATGAATGAACTTGCATAGGTTAACATATGATAGAATGGATGTAACATCATCATGAACAATGGATCTATATGGATCTACACATAGGATGAAGAAAATGCATGGAAATCTCTATTTTAACACCAAATCGAGCCAACAATCCGATATACTCCTTTGGATCCGTGTGAGAGATAATCACCACTCACCAAATCACCCAAACAAACCCAAACCAACACGCTTCAGATCTGGACAGCGAAGGATCAAGCTTGATCTATCACGAATCCGCTTCAAACGAAGAAATCTCTCTTGAAAAGATGAAGATCTTCAACTTTAGCTCTTGAATCTTCAATCTTGATCTTCAAATTGGATGGAAGGAAGCACTAGATTAGAGTGGAGAAAAGAAGTGAAGAAGTGTAGAAGTCGAGCTCTCAAAATGGCAGCACTTCGTCGCTTCAAAAATCCGGATCCTAAAAAGTGAGAACAACCCCTCCTATTTATAGCTGAAATTCCTTAAGTCGAAATCTGGCTATCTCCCTAAGTCGCTTCCGACTTACGACCTAAGCCTCTCCGACCTAACCCTTCTGCGCATCCAAACACCCAGCG
This sequence comes from Allium fistulosum, assembly GCA_030737815.1. Lineage (NCBI taxonomy): Eukaryota > Viridiplantae > Streptophyta > Magnoliopsida > Asparagales > Amaryllidaceae > Allium > Allium fistulosum. The sequence goes on from CM060903.1 coordinate 594,787,331, forward strand.
ACCTACGACCTAACGCAACGCGCGCCTTAACACACAGGCTACGACTCAACTCCTCAGCGACCTAACACATCGCGACTTAACAACCATAGAAGTCCACGACCTAACTTAGGTCGTTGCCGACCTAACACTTAACTGCCTTGCCGACCTACGACATAACGAGGTTACGACTTAATACCTTAGACTCCCACGCGACCTAACACTTAAGCCAACCCGCGACCTAACAACTTACTAAGCTACGACCTAAGACTTACAAAACCCTGCGACCTAACAACTTAGCACCCACGCGACCTACGACTTAGCAAACTCGCGACCTAACACACACGCGACCTAACCATCTTAGGTCGCCTACGACCTAACTCAACACAGATCTAACGACCTAACTACGCTAACACTTAGGTCGGTCAATCCCATAGGTCGCTAACTCTTATAGGTCGCAAACTGCTTATCCCCTAAGTCGTTAACTCTACTAGGTCGCTCACAACAACATAAGTCGGTCACTTCCTTAGGTTGTCTATCCCTTAACTCGGCAACGACTTACAACCTACTAACCTAGCCCAGCTACGACTTATTTCCTTAAGTCGCCAAACCCTGGGTCACTCCTATCTCCTAAGTCGTATACGACTCACGACTTATGCTAAGTTGTGAACGACTTAGGACTTAGGCAAAATTTGCCTAAAAGCTGAAATGGCTCAAAATGCTAGAACTCCAGATTTGACGAACTTTTCGATCCGTGAAAATACGGGTCGTTACAAATCAATTTCCATATTTCATTTTATCTTTGAAGATAAAATCTCAAAACAGTTCATTTCATATTGGAAAAGCATTTCCATACTTATTTAAAATAAGTATTTTACAAATCTATTTATTTTCAACATTTGAAAATATTCGATATACTTAAATCAAATTAAGTATACATTCATTCTTTAAGGAAATCTATTTTCTATAACAACATCAATTTGAGTCAAAACGAATGTTACGTAAAACATCGTTACGACGACTCAAAAATCACTAGTATAGGGATTCGAAATTAAAATAGATATGTAAATCCCTATACTAGATAAAAACATTTCCTTTCGGAAATCATTTACTATAACAACAGTGTTATAGTCCACCATTTCCTTATTTCTCGAAAACGTCTATTTCAACAATGAATGTTGAAATCTATGATTTCGATTCATAATACATTTTTAAAACATCTTTAAAACGTTTAACTTCATTTTTAATATCACTTCTTCAAAAATAAATCCATTTATTTAATAATATATTCACTGTCCAAAATCGTGAATATAATTCACTTAACCCAATTTCAATCATTTCTACACATTTTTATCTCAATAAAAATCCGCTATCCAAAATCGCGAATATATCTTCTTTAAAAATCTTCTATATTTAATTTCTCAAATTCAACTGGTTTTGAATTTATAAACACGTTTATAAATTCTATTTCTATTTTAATAACAACTTCGACTTATAAATTTCCTTTTATTTACTTCTATAATTTACTTATCAAGATAAGTGATTTCGGATTTATAAACAACGTTTATAAATCGCATTTACACTTTATAACAATTTCCACTTATAAAATCATTTCATTTAGAAATTTCTATTCGTATCTCATCTAAGTGTAAAAGTCAAATTTATAAGTAAATTTCTTATAAATCCTTTATTCTACAGTATCTATTCACTTTATAACTTCACGTTATAAATCTATTTATTTCATTCACTTATACTTCTTTTTAACACTTATAAAAAGAATCGTTTTATAAGTCCAATATTTTGATTTATAAATTATCAAATTTTATAAACCTTTTTATACAAATCATTTATAGTTATTCAAAAATCCCACTTAAACCATTTTATAAATAAATCGACTTTTATTTCAAAAATGACACTTCGGTTATATTTCACTAAAAATTATAACTTTTATAACTTTAAAATCTTACGTTTATAAATCGATTCAAAAATTCCATAAAACGTATATTTTCAAAAATCACTTTAAAAAACCTTTTAAAGTAAAAGTCGTTATTTTTACATTTCAAAACTGAATCCGATGATGCAACAACACCAATTAGTCCATCACAACAGTCAATATCATATATCAATATGATAACAGAATATATATCAACATCTGTAAATAAATAAATACAGTTGAGGAATCCAGTTGGATCCCTCCAACCTGTTTCCCTGCATCCAAAGACGTTAGCACAATACCAATTCCGCTCCAGTACGGAATTATCGCGGTATATGGGTTTTATAAAAATAATCCGCTTACTAAAGGCGCAATAGGGTCTCATCCGCTATACGAGGCGGGAAATCAATCAATCCAATATATACATATGCCAATATGTATATACTGCTATATATATAGATATATCCTATCATATCTAATAGCACATTCAAACAAATTAATCAATAACTGCAATTCAATCATAAATCTGAGTGAGAAGATCTCACCTTAGCTTTTTATTTTGCCTTCCATTCCATTTTGACCATTTCTCCATTTTAGACCTTGTAACAGACATTATAAGGTTTAATTAATATTCAAAATAAATTCGAACAATTCAATTCACCAGTTTTAAAATTTTAATTCAACTAAATAAATTTTATTTTCAAACTAGTGATTTAATTTTTCTAAACAAATTCCCCTGTTTAAATTTACACTTCCAAAATGCCCATTAATATACAATTTCCTTTAAATTATTTTTAGTAACCAGAAAAATTAAGTTAGTTAACTATTTAAATTAAATCAATAAATTTTAAGATCAAGCAAATTTAAAATATGTATATTTATTTTATTTTTCTCCTTTGAAGCTATTTATACTAAAATGACATATATTGATTTTACTTTTGAAACTACATATCTATATTTCCAGCCTTTACTACATATATATTCATATGTATATACTATTGAGTTTTAAAATAAACTGCATATATATATATTGCTGAAATATTTTTTTTTATTTTAAAAAAAACAGTATATAAATTTCTCACGAAACATTTAAATAAAATTAACAAATCTAAAACTCAAAATTAAGACAGCATATACCTCATTGTCTCGCTATCGTCCAGCCTTGCCGCGAACGCCAGAGACGAACTCGTCGCAACCCAATCGAGCACGCCATTGACCCCGATTCCTCCTGCCGTGCACGATGCTCCACTGTCTTTCATCACTCGCCTGAAACCCCATCACCATCGACTTCGATCAAGTGGAGCTCCACCGGCCTCGACGCTCCTCCAGAATCGAACGCGCCTCGAATCGCACGTGAACCGCGCTTCCCCATCACACGCCACCGCGACCTTCTTCTGATAACCCTAGCTTCGCAACACACGAATTGGCATACATGATTTCGTCGCTCGTCACCACGCTCGACTTCACCACAAGGCTGCCGCCTTCGCTGCCCTCACTCCCTATCATGAATCGCATCTCGAACGCCCCCTAGACCTGCCATGTGCTCGCGAATCGAGCTCGACCCCATTTCGAAATTTCTGCTCTGCCATTTGTAAACGAGAATGACTCGTTCGTTTATTTTATTTAGAAGAGAAAGGGCTTCGGCCATTTATTTTTTCTTTGTTTCGTTCTGATGTTTTGAACAGGTGAGGGGGACGAGATATTTTAAAAATGAACGAAGTATGGGTTTGCACGATAAATTATCGTGATCTTCGGCATGATTAAAGGCTGAAGCAAAGGGAGATAACGTGTGGTGATGTTGACCATTTTAAATTTAAATTCAAATTTAATTCGATAAAGATTTTTAATGCGTTTACACGCCGTACGATCACGTATTGACTCCGAAAAATACGAAAATTGAAACTCGGTAATAATTCAATATTACGGACCCAATGGAACTGGTTTCGTCGAATTCTGAGACTGCGCCTCGGACGGCTACTTTTAAATATCGATACGAACGATATAAATTCCAGAACTGAACAAATCATTTTCAAACTCGATTCCGAAGCTTCGATTATCTTCAGTATTATCAAAATGAATTTTAAAAGCTTTCGAAATATTTTTCTTCAACTTTAAATTGAATATTCAAATTTTTATCCAGTTTCAATAGATTAAATTTTATAATTTAATCGTCAAATTCAAAGTTATATCGGGGATTCAAATTAAATCATCGTTCAAATATTTAAAATTAATTAAATATTCTCAATTTAATTCGTTCAAAATTCTGGGTCGTTACAGACTTCCCCCCTTAAAAGAATTTCGTCCTCGAAATTACCAAGTAAGGAAAAATGTTCCTTAACTCGTCTACTATTTTTCACAATCTAATAGTTTTATCAATTTATCAAAACAAATCTTTCTATTAAAGATTCGTTATCATTCAACTCGTTTTCCAACTTCAATTATAAGTTTCAAACAACATTGTTTTCTTCAAAATTCAAATTTTAATTCAAATTCAAATTTTAAACTTTCAAATTTTCCCAAAAATTTTCTAACGCCCTAAATTTCCGAAAAATTTCGCCAGCGTCTCCTTTGCGCGGCTAATACGGTACGACTACAAAACGTCCCTACGGACTCTCAGATTTCAAAAGGAAAAAGAAAAAGCCAAGCGGCTAGACAAGAAATCATCAAAAACTCATATAGAAATTTAAATACATACCTTTTTCGAGCAATTCAAAATTATCTTTGAAATCAAATCCAATTCCTTTATAATACCTGTATGTCCTACTAGCCATAATATCTAGTTACACATTCAATTTTACATTTCACATTAATTTGAATTCAGTTCACAATTTCAATTCTACTTGAATTCAATTTATCTTCAATTCTGAAATATTGAATTTATCAATTATCTTTCATTCATAACTGCACTATTTTAAATTAATTCCAATTACTAATTCATTCGTCTTCAATTTGAGTGTCATTCCAATCAGATTTCAAATATTCTATAAGTTATCAACTTATTTACATCTAGATTTATACAATCATTTATACATTCACATTCACAATTCCATTTCATTAAGGAATTTTATTTTCAATTATCTTCTTGGAATTCTATTTTCATTTATAAATTCATTTACAATTTATATTCACCATTTCATAAATATTTTTAATAGGATTCCAGAGTCTTACCAACATTTCAAAAAAAAAATCATTTTTGAAAACAATTCAAACTATCCTTTGAATTTCCAAAACAAAACCCAAATTTTCCAAACAACTTCCATTAAAAATAATTTGGCAGCAATTCCTCTTTCGGAAACCCGAAAATGAACACCGGTGATGCTGCAGTCATTACCGAAGTTATTTTCCAGCGACCGAAAAGAGTTTAGAGCTTTTCATTTCTTCAAAACATTTTTCAAACCCTTTGAAATTCATTTTCAAATCCAAAAAGATTTAAACTTTCCAAATCTCCAAAATTTTCAAACTCCTTTCAAAACATTTCCAAAAACTTCTCTGGAATTCCGTTTAAATTATAAATCACATTTATAATTTATATTCTCAAATTCTACTTGTATATGGATTCATTTCTTAACTTTGGAGTTATGATTTCAATTTCTTATTCAATTTCATATAATAATGATAACATTTCAATATTATCACTTTCCTAACATCCATGCAACCATATACTGTAACAATCCATAGAAAATTATTTCTTTTGTATACAAAAATAGTTTTGGGCAAAATTATCTCATTTACCCTATTTTAAAACAATACTGTGTCGGTTTATCTTGTTTAAGAGTTTAGAAACCCCTATCGATTACAGTTAGCTAGACTGCACCGACCAGAATCCATAAACAATCAACCGATAAGTCAACACAATACAAAACAATTTCATATTCACTAACAAATACGCGCTCATATCTATTATTACACTCAAACTCATTCTAAAGTACTACTGACTCTATCTCTAATGAGTAACAACACCCAACAGAGCAGGGTTGTCGCTTAACCATATGTTCTGATACCACGCTGTCACGTACCGAAATTTTCGACTTTCGAAAATTCGACATCGATACTCACTTTATCGATTGCCGAGAAATCGAACGCCGGAAACTCCAATAGTGAGGGTTTTAGAAAAGAAGAAGTAGAAGAAAAAAAGAAGAAGAAGAAAGAAAGCAGAGAAGAAGAACAACAGAACAACATCAGAATCTCACATATCGCAGCGGAATAATATACAATAGATAATTACTAGTCTTTTAAAACAAAGAACTATATCAATTTATACATACATCAATCATCAGAGTCAATATACAACAATGGACAGTTATATAACTTGTCCTCATACAGAATACACAGCGGAATAAATACTATCAGATACAAATACTACGTCTCGCCATCCAGCTTGCTTCCAAAGCTCCAGAATATCCAGGATATCCTGATAATCTAACTCTAGACTGCCCGTGTGGAAATTGGTGGGCACCCAGAGTTTAGAAAGGAAACAATAAACTCCGAGTCAGTCATGGTGACTGGTGTGAGATCGTAAAACAGTTATTCTTTAAAATAATCAATCGAAAAATTTTAAAGTAAATTCGCAATGCTTTTTGAAAAATGTGACTACCATAAGACCTCCCACCACACACACAATGCAAACGCAGAATTGGAGGAGATTTCTTCTTATGATAGTCAAAGATGCTTACTACGAAAAAATCAAATTCTTTTTGATATTATTATTAGTGCATAGTGTAGAAAACCTTTCGAAAGTATAATATTAATCTTAGCCAACATACGACCAGTATCGTATGCCTACTATAGCTACCATCTAAACAGTGGTGACCACCGTACGTAAATGGCAGGTTCTACAACTAATACCGTACAAGGTGCGTATTGGAGTTTGGATTTCCAACAAATGGTCAGGCTAAGGAACTTCCTATCCACGATGGGTACGTCCCTGGAATAGACGACCCGAGAACCTAACCGGATCTCTGCCAACACAAGGTCGGGTTACCTCTGCAAAAATAGGTAACTACTGACACGCGTATGCCATCCCCCGATCGTAACCGATCTTCCCGAGGATCCCCGATTTCCAACAAACCACATAGATAATAATGCAGCAACCACATAGGTTAAGTATCTGGGCTCCATACCATGATACCACCTTTATCCAGAAGGAATGACATACACTAAGGGGCGCTACTCCCTAGAACCTTGCCGCATCCTTCCTGTTTCGACCATTTCCGGGGTGTGAGGCTCGATGAAGTCTCGTCCACAAAGCTACGCTTTCTCAAAAAGCCCTGCTTCGGGTCAAACAAAATGATCAACCTATGATCACAAAGATATAAGATCAAACAAATGATCATATCACAAATGATCAAACACTGATCATTTCACAGCAACACTCAGTATGCCACGTTACCAAATTGGTATATATCGCTGATAAATTTCAACTACATAACCTCTGAGCTCGTACGTCTCAGAGAAGGGTGTTAAACTAAGAGAATAAATTCTCCGCCACCAACAGAAATGTATTTGAAAGAAATCAGCTTTATATCTCAAATTGTAACGTCAGACACACAATCCATACAAGTCTGTTCCGGGATCGAACAGAACCGAAGGCACTTCTCACGAAGCCCTTGCACATCCGGATAATTTTCAATCACGTCAGGACTTCCCGTCACTAAGGGTGATAAAACCTCTAAATCGGAGATCAGCCGATGTAGAGTAACTCGACGGTAATCCTTCCGTTTTCAAAAATATCCGGTCTTCAACACCGGTCTTCAAATGCAATTCATAACGACGTATCACATATTCGGAATGGGTTATACGACCCCATGGTCCTTTCCCGGCTAACCCGAATAGTGAGCGATTATTCAAAAATAAGTGTGGCATTCAAATTCATCCAATTCACAACAAATACCTATTTAAAGGTAATTATTGATAGTCGGTTATTTAACTATCAATAAAGATGCGCGACATCATCAGATTCCAAATAATTTTCCAAATTATTATTTTTCCAAAAATATCTTTACTAGATATAAAATTTCCACACTTCACTATTTGGAAACAATTTTCAAATCAATTTCCACATTTCATTTTATCTTTGAAGATAAAATCTCAAAACAGTTCATTTCATATTGGAAAAGCATTTCCATACTTATTTAAAATAAGTATTTTACAAATCTATTTATTTTCAACATTTGAAAATATTCGATATACTTAAATCAAATTAAGTATACATTCATTCTTTATGGAAATCTATTTTCTATAACAACATCAATTTGAGTCAAAACGAATGTTACGTAAAACATCGTTACGACGACTCAAAAATCACTAGTATAGGGATTCGAAATTAAAATAGATATGTAAATCCCAATACTAGATAAAAACATTTCCTTTCGGAAATCATTTACTATAACAACAGTGTTATAGTCCACCATTTCCTTATTTCTCGAAAACGTCTATTTCAACAATGAATGTTGAAATCTATGATTTCGATTCATAATACATTTTTAAAACATCTTTAAAACGTTTAACTTCATTTTTAATATCACTTCTTCAAAAATAAATCCATTTATTTAATAATATATTCACTGTCCAAAATCGTGAATATAATTCACTTAACCCAATTTCAATCATTTCTACACATTTTTATCTCAATAAAAATTCGCTATCCAAAATCGCGAATATATCTTCTTTAAAAATCTTCTATATTTAATTTCTCAAATTCAACTGGTTTTGAATTTATAAACACGTTTATAAATTCTATTTCTATTTTAATAACAACTTCGACTTATAAATTTCCTTTTATTTACTTCTATAATTTACTTATCAAGATAAGTGATTTCGGATTTATAAACAACGTTTATAAATCGCATTTACACTTTATAACAATTTCCACTTTTATAATCATTTCATTTAGAAATTTCTATTCGTATCTCATCTAAGTGTAAAAGTCAAATTTATAAGTAAATTTCTTATAAATCCTTTATTCTACAGTATCTATTCACTTTATAACTTCACGTTATAAATCTATTTATTTCATTCACTTATACTTCTTTTTAACACTTATAAAAAGAATCGTTTTATAAGTCCAATATTTTGATTTATAAATTATCAAATTTTATAAACCTTTTTATACAAATCATTTATAGTTATTCAAAAATCCCACTTAAACCATTTTATAAATAAATCGACTTTTATTTCAAAAATGACACTTCGGTTATATTTCACTAAAAATTATAACTTTTATAACTTTAAAATCTTACGTTTATAAATCGATTCAAATATTCCATAAAACGTATATTTTCAAAAATCACTTTAAAAAACCTTTTAAAGTAAAAGTCGTTATTTTTACATTTCAAAACTGAATCCGATGATGCAACAACACCAATTAGTCCATCACAACAGTCAATATCATATATCAATATGATAATAGAATATATATCAACATTTGTAAATAAATAAATACAGTTGAGGAATCCAGTTGGATCCCTCCAACCTGTTTCCCTGCATCCAAAGACGTTAGCACAATACCAATTCCGCTCCAGTACGGAATTATCGCGGTATATGGGTTTTATAAAAATAATCCGCTTACTAATGGCGCAATAGGGTCTCATCCGCTATACGAGGCGGGAAATCAATCAATCCAATATATACATATGCCAATATGTATATACTGCTATATATATAGATATATCCTATCATATCTAATAGCACATTCAAACAAATCAATCAATAACTACAATTCAATCATAAATCTGAGTGAGAAGATCTCACCTTAGCTTTTTATTTTGCCTTCCATTCCATTTTGACCATTTCTCCATTTTAGACCTTGTAACAGACATTATAAGGTTTAATTAATATTCAAAATAAATTCGAACAATTCAATTCACCAGTTTTAAAATTTTAATTCAACTAAATAAATTTTATTTTCAAACTAGTGATTTAATTTTTCTAAACAAATTCCCCTGTTTAAATTTACACTTCCAAAATGCCCATTAATATACAATTTCCTTTAAATTATTTTTAGTAACCAGAAAAATTAAGTTAGTTAACTATTTAAATTAAATCAATAAATTTTAAGATCAAGCAAATTTAAAATATGTATATTTATTTTATTTTTCTCCTTTGAAGCTATTTAAACTAAAATGACATATATTGATTTTTCTTTTGAAACTACATATCTATATTTCCAGCCTTTACTACATATATATTCATATGTATATACTACTGAGTTTTAAAATAAACTGCATATATATATATTGCTGAAATATTTTTTTTTAATTTAAAAAAAAAACAGTATATAAATTTCTCACGAAACATTTAAATAAAATTAACAAATCTAAAACTCAAAATTAAGACAACATATACCTCACTGTCTCGCTATCGTCCAGCCTTGCCGCGAACGCCAAAGACGAACTCGTCGCAACCCAATCGAGCACGCCATTGACCCCGATTCCTCCTGCCGTGCACGATGCTCCACTGTCTTTCATCACTCGCCTGAAACCCCATCACCATCGACTTCGATCAAGTGGAGCTCCACCGGCCTCGACGCTCCTCCAAAATCGAACGCGCCTCGAATCGCACGTGAACCGCGCTTCCCCATCACACGCCACCGCGACCTTCTTCTGATAACCCTAGCTTCGCAACACACGAATTGGCATACATGATTTCGTCGCTCGTCACCACGCTCGACTTCACCACAAGGCTGCCGCCTTCGCTGCCCTCACTCCCTATCATGAATCGCATCTCGAACGCCCCCTAGACCTGCCATGTGCTCGCGAATCGAGCTCGACCCCATTTCGAAATTTCTGCTCTGCCATTTGTAAACGAGAATGACTCGTTTGTTTATTTTATTTAGAAGAGAAAGGGATTCGGCCATTTATTTTTTCTTTGTTTCGTTCTGATGTTTTGAACAGGTGAGGGGGACGAGATATTTTAAAAATGAACGAAGTATGGGTTTGCACGATAAATTATCGTGATCTTCGGCGTGATTAAAGGCTGAAGCAAAGGGAGATAACGTGTGGTGATGTTGACCATTTTAAATTTAAATTCAAATTTAATTCGATAAAGATTTTTAATGCGTTTACACGCCGTACGATCACGTATTGACTCCGAAAAATACGAAAATTGAAACCCGGTAATAATTCAATATTACGGACCCAATGGAACTAGTTTCGTCGAATTCCGAGACTGCGCCTCGGACGGCTACTTTTAAATATCGATACGAACGATATAAATTCCAGAACTGAACAAATCATTTTCAAACTCGATTCCGAAGCTTCGATTATCTTCAGTATTATCAAAATGAATTTTAAAAGCTTTCGAAATATTTTTCTTCAACTTTAAATTGAATATTCAAATTTTTATCCAGTTTCAATAGATTAAATTTTATAATTTAATCGTCAAATTCAAAGTTATATTGGGGATTCAAATTAAATCATCGTTCAAATATTTAAAATTAATTAAATATTCTCAATTTAATTCGTTCAAAATTCTGGGTCGTTACACAGGCTGACCCGAGCGTAAAGCAAAACACAAAACACTCGAGTCAGGACAATATATACTTATATAATGTAAACCAACTCAAGTGAACTGTAATAAAGGTACAAGTAACTTAGAAGATGCTTGGGACCGCCCATCCTCTAAGGATCCGTTAAAATATCTACTATGTATTAATATTAGCTATTATAATAATGTCTAATAAGTAAAGTATAATCATATAGAAAATAGCTTTAAGGGGATGGAGAACCTTAACGCGGTCGGATCTTAAAATCATAATCGTAGTAAAGCTCGATATGGTAGGTGACACGGCACAACTAGGCAATGCCATGGTAGATATACCAATTATGCATCCGGACTAGTGGTGACGCATAGCAGCCACTACCGCCCACCTCGAAAAACACTCCCAAATCAAGGGTGGCCACCAAATCAATCACAAGTAATAGAATGGTATCGAAGAAGTGTGTCCGATAAGAGGTGCTACCTCCTTGGTCCGTCAATCGCTCCTGTTTTAGCCACCTTATGCCAACTCACGGGAGTTGGGTCCACGTATATACCTTAGGATCGTCGCCACCATCCTACTTCATTCTGGAAACTCCACCGCGTACACAGTTGTCAAAGTGGTTTTCGGTATCAACAGAGAGCATGTCCATATCCGATTCCGGTCTCTTTAACAACCAATCGTTATTATAACCCGTGGATATAATTTAAAAACAGTTTATACTTCAAAATAGAATATCATTTCAAATCCAAATCTTTATCAAAATAAAGATTAAATCAATACCAAACCATTTCAATATATTTAAAATATCATATCTTTCCAAACTTCATTTCAAATCATTTCAATATATTTCAAATATCATATCTTTCCAAACTTCATTTCAAATCATTTCAATATATTTCAAATATCATATCTTTCCAAACTTCATTTCAAATCATCATTTGAGTTCAAAACCAAGTATTCAACTTTAAATACCCTTTTAAATTCAAAGATATCATTCATTTATTATCATTTCAAGTCACCTTTTAAATAGTTTATATTTCAATCAAAATAATTCATTTAAACCTTTTAAAAGTTTAATTATTATATTTTCAAATCAAGTATTCAATTTCCAAAGTTTCAAACCATTCCGAGTTCGTTTACTAAGTCAAAAACCATAATTATTAAAATTTCAGCATTTCACAGCATTTAAAAACAACTGCTATAAGTTATATTTGAAAACATTTTTAATTCAGCAAAGACATCACTTAAAACTGCTGTTAAAACTCAGTTTTAGTTGAATTATAGTTCAAAACAGAAAAGACAGCATTTCAGAAGTGCTGCGGTAGTTCAGATTTCAAAACAAGGGTTAAATTTGATTTCAACATAGACTGCAGACCATTATAGCATTTCCAGAGAATGCTATAATAGCCCTGAGTTCAATATTAGCCTATAAGTTCAACTACAGCAACTACAACATTCAAAAAAATGCTGTAATAGCTCCTTTTTACACAATTTTAGTTCAAAACAGAATCTATAGCATTTCTGAATGCTATTAAAAGTTAATTTCAGGTGTTAGTGTATTTCCAGCAATTAAATAACTTTAATTTAAAACACATAAACATTTTTAAAATCATATTTTAACATTTAAAATGTTCATTTACATATCATTTAACATATATCTTTTCACAATAAATTTCTTATAATCAAATCCAATTTTCAACAATTTACTTAATAAATTTTAGTGTAAAAGTGTCCAATTCTTCACATTTCAACAAATAAACTTAACACTTCAAATTTAAATTACCATTTCACAATTTAACTAAATTTCCAATTTTATTTAATTAACTTAAACCTTAATTAAAACCAAATTTCACATTTCCTAGTCAAGTTATATTTTAAAAGATCACTTTTAAACATTCATTTATTTAACCACTTAAATTCATAGAAAAATCAATAATACTTTAATAAATCACTTAAATCAAATTTAATCAAATTATCATATTTACCATTTCCAAATAAAATTTAATATCCATTTTATTTATATAACTTAAATATCATTTTTAACCAAAATTCCAAATTTCCAACTTAAGTTATATTTCAAAAATCCAGTTAAACCATTCATTAATTACATTTTTAACACATAGAAAAATCATAATTTCTTTAATTCAAAATATTTTAAAATCTGTTTAAATCAAATTTCATAAATTTATATTTTTAAAATACTTAAAAATATTCAAAACACTTTATAAAATAACCACGAGCCTGTATATAGTTTTCTAGCCTAGGTCAAGTGATACGGATATGTATCATTTCAATTCGCAGTTTACAAAGAAAAACCGGGTTCTATCATTTCAAACCAGCAATCCCAAGTTAAAATAAGTTAAATAAAAACCATTCAGGCCTATCATTTCAGCCCATAATGATTTTTCCCTATTCTAAAGTCCGTTCGGGTATGTATCATTTCAACCCATAGTGATTCTAGTCTACAGGGAACTTGCAGTGTGATAAACATATATAAATGAACAGAATACATTATATAATAGTAACGGATGATATAACAGGTGTATAAACATCATATGATCATAACATAGTCAAGTATAACATGATAATATATTTCTACAGATTCACAGGGTGTCAATTTACTAGTTATATAGGTACATATTGTCTGGTGAGAATAACTCACCTGTTAAAGCTGGAGATTAGCGATCAAAACACACAGAATAGATTCCAAAAAGCACAACAAGCACGATATAGCATGACTTTTGATTTGAATGAATGGAGAGCCTTGATATTTATCTTGTAAACAATAACCAAACAAGACAATATACACATAAATATTCAACGCAAACAATGTTGAAACAATGAAGATAAGAAGCAACAACGGAATAGATTACTTGACTGTGCTTTAACCATTCAAAAGCTCGAACAAGGGGTTCATTTTCTCAGCCAAGATGATGATGAGTGTGGGAGAGACAAGGTTAACTTCCTCGAATACATAAGACAAAACAATACAAACAATATAAGTTTTCAAATCCACAATACGATAGAATAATATAGAATCAACTGCACGAATCAAAGTAGAATTGCTTTGCACTTGCTTCCAACAACCTTCAGGTTCATCCATATGGTGTACTACAGGTCTAAGGCAAGATTTGGATCAGGTTTTGGTTGCCTAAGGGTCGGCCAAACATGTTTAGAGGATAGCAAAAGGTGAGTATGCATGAAACAACACAACAAGGCAAAACAATGTCACTTTAACATAGATTCAAGGCAATTCATGGCCCGGCCAAGGCTCATGGGGCACGGCCAGAGGAGTGGGGTCCAAGGTGATGACGTGGCAGAGGGTCCAGGTGGTGCTGGAGGTGGTGGAGGTGGTGTTGGTGGCGGCCAAGGGTGGTGGAAGGTGATGGTACCAAAACTAGGTCAGCTTGAGTGCATAGGTGATGGCTAGTGCTAGTTTAGATGGATTTTTGTGATGATCTTCATCATGGCTTGGCTTGGCCTGAGGAGGAGAGGTGTTAGGCTGTGTGATGGTCAGAGAAAAGTGGTGGTGGTGGTCAGCCACAGCTTGGAGGAAGGGGAATACAGCTATGAAGGTGGAGAGCATGTGCAAATTCAAGTAGAAAATCATAAAAAGACAAGAAGAAGATAGAATTTTTTTTACCTAAGCTTCACAAGGAGAATAGCCGTGATTTTTTTGTGAGAGGAGAAGAAATGAATTTCGTGAAAGTGAAAAAAAATGCAGCTGAAATGTGTAGATTACACGCCCAAAACAATTAAGAGAAGAGTTGGGAAAATGAAAGGTCGGGAGATGGAAAGCCTTAGGAGTTTCAAGAGTTTAAAACTTTTCAAATTTCCTCTATTTCTTTTTAATAAGTTTAAATATATGAAAATACATATAATTTCAGTTAAAATTCGAAAATGTAACAAATAAAAAAATATAAATAAATAAATATTAATTATAAATAATTAAATCAAGAAAATAGCAAAAATTGTCAACTAGGCTAGAAAAATTGAAAATAAATGGTATAAACTTTAGAAAATTCATATGAGCTTGTAATATATTTTTAAACATAAATAATAACATAAAATAAAAATAAATTCACAAAATAAATATATAAAATTTAATTTAAATATAATTTTAATGAAGAAAATAGCAGAAAATAAGAAAACAGCCTTTAAAAATAGGAAATCAACACAGTAAACATTGGAAAAATACTATTATCAATTTAAAAATATTTAAAAGTCAAAATATACATAATATAACATATTAAAATAAAATATGACAAAGAAAATATAATTTATACAATTTAAAATAACAAAATTGCAAAATAAACAATTTATAGTCAAAATTGAAATGTACATATCTTTTGCAGTTTAACTCCGTTTTCAACGAAACAAAAAGCAGTGTTCAAGTTATTTCATCTATTTTCATAATAAAAGATAAAATTTAAGATTTTAAATAATTTGAATTTGAAGTTTAAAAGTCAAAGTTTGAACAGTTTGACCAGAAATTCACTTTACAGTAAAATATTCAAATTATACTAGTTTGAACTATAAATCACTTAATAATCAACATTTATATTTAAAAATGAAATGTTTGAAATAAAATAAGTCTAAAATAATTTAAAATAAAATAAAGTCAAATTTAAATAATATACAAAAATCTAGGGTTGTTACAAAAAACCACCTCGACCTGACGCCTCTGACCACCAGAATCCCCGAGACTCCGTCCACAGCTTCGCCGACCAACCACTCACCTTTTCCCCACCTCTGGTCCAACTCGACATCGCCACAACGTCGCATTCGCCACGACAACCATCTCGACTCGAACGCAGCCCTAAACCCTTCTTCGCCTTCGTTCAACCACCATGACGATCTAAAAATCAAGCCACCAATTTTCCTACAACCCCTAGACGACAAGCTACCTCCAGCTACAACCTCGACTCACGATCTTCCTCCGATCGCCGGAAATTGAAAAAAAACTCGATTCCGTTCAACTCGCAATATCTCAACCAATACTCACTTAAAAATCACAAAATTCTCATCAAAAATCACCAATTTCAAAGACGAATTCGATTATATAAGTGAAACCTGAAATTAAAACAATTTATTTTTTGACATGTTTTGTTCTTCACTGTAAAACCCCCTTTTCCAGATAAATACTTAACAAATTACACTTGAATTTATTTTTAAAAATGGTATTTCATCATTACAAACAAGTTTCCTTTGATGATCATAACCCAGAAGTGATTGTGTGAAGAGAAATAAATTTTTGAATGCAATTACGGTCTGTTAAAACAAACAGAGACATGCACATATATACACACAGCAATTCAACTTATACACCCAGGCAAAACACATGTATACATCCATGCAAATCATATTCAAGTCATTACTACCATCAATTGTTACATGCACAAGCTATAAAGATGATTTAACTTAAAAGGTTAAAGTTTACTCACCTATACCCTAGAACAGAGAACACTGTTTGAAATCCATAAAACTGGGAATGATTTTGATCTTGGTCTACTTAGTTGAACTTTGAATCTTGCTTTGTTTGAGTTTGAAATCGAAAGAGTTTGTTTCCAGATTGAAAGCTTAAAGTTTGATTTTCTTTTTAGTTTTAGTTCTTAGTTTGAGAGAATGAGAGATTGAGAAATGAAAATGTGAAAGTTTTAACTGTATACAGCCTCCTCTTAACATTTTATTTATATTTCAAATTAAATTAAAAGAAACAACTGCCACTTGTTTTTGCATGGTACACATAAGCTTACAAATGTCCAAGTCTTTATTTATTTATGCTTTTATTATTATCATTTATTTATGTTTATGTTTTATATTTATATATATACAAATTATATTTATCTTATGTATTTTAAAAAATATTCAATTTAACTTTAAATATCCCTTGAGAATTTATTTGTTCCACTTATAAATCAGCACTTTTAATCCAGTTAATCACCAATTAACAGATGTCTAAAAATCCGGATTATCACACATAGTGATAGGGAACTTGTAGTGTGAGATACAGTAATTAAATGAACAGTAAAACATATAAAATAATAACAGATGATGTAACAGGTATAAAACAGCATTGATCATCATATAATATATCATAGGGATGTATGAATAACATATCAATTTATACAGATTCACTTGTCATCATTTCACAATAATATAAGTGCATATGTCTAGAGTGATAAAACTCACCTTTTTAAAGCTGGAGATAACAACAAGAGACACAAAACAAATTCCGGAAAGCACAACAAAGCACGAATAAGATTTTTTGTAGATGGAGAGCCAAGATCCAAACTTGTAAACAACATAATATCATAAATATAAGATTATGATTCAACACAAAATTTAGAAATTAAAATAATGAAAAGAGGTGAAACAAAGAACATAACCTTGCTTTAAATCAACAAGGGCTCGGCTATGGTTAAAACAAGGAGATGGTGATTTATTTTGGATCTAGGGTTCAAGGCATGGCTTGGTGGTCATGAAGAGGTGGTGAGGCCGAGCTAGCTTGAAGAATAACAAAGGAAAAAAAATAGAAAAATAAGAAGAGGAAGGAGAAACCATGAATTAGATCTAGAGCTTGTATATTTATTTTTGAACGCAAATGAAAATGAGGAGTTTTGAGAATTGTTCGTGCGTGAGTTATCAAAAGAAGTACACGGCTAAAGATGGAAGAAAAAAAGAAATGGCTAATCAAGTGGAAAGAAAACGGCAAGTAATTAAATGTTTTAAATGGCTAGAGATTTGAAGGGATTTAATTAATTTTTTTCCTTTATTTGCACGCGATGAAAAGAAGAGTTTGAGGAACAATATGTACGTGATTGATAGGAGAAAATCACGGCTATGAATGTGGGAAGTAATTGGCTACGCAAATGGAAAGGCAAGGGAAAAGAAAAAGGCAACAAATAAAAACAAGTAACTTATGTCTCTTGAAATTTCTAAGCTATTATTAAAATAAAACCAATCAAAAATCAAATAAATATAATCAAGTTTATACAAATTAAAATAGAAAATAAAATTACCGAAAATTATTGCGTGTAAAACACTATAATTTATCCAGTTTTAAAAAAAATATAAGTTTTAAATTCCTAATAAATCCATATATTTGATTTCTCAATCTTGTTATTGAATCAACTATTAACTTATCCTCTTATGGGTAATGTTAACATTGGTTTATATACTAATACATTAATAATTTCCCAATTCATCCAAATTTCAATTTCATTTAGCTACAATAAATCCATTTATTACAGATTGAATTCCAATTAATTAATTTCCAATAATTGCTTTGCTTCAATTCTACTCTTTTTATTAAATCTATTATCACACTATAAACCTAGTTATTATTTGTTTATCATTCGTTACATAAATATATATTCAAATTTTCATCTTTCTTTTGTAATAACTGTTATTTTCAATTATATTAAATTTGCCAAATATATACATTTATCATAATCAAAACCTCAATCAATTTATTCAACTTGGTTTCATTCCTTTATTTCATCTTATGAATAAAATATACATTTCCATTTATGTCATTACATTCACACTTTACAGTTACAGTCCTATCTCACATTAATGAACATTTACCTACATTTAAATGTAATTGATTTCCTACTGTGGATTTAGCAGCCTAAATGAAGAGGTGACTTGCATAAATGTTATCACTAACTTTATATTACACTCAAGTTTATTATTTCCACTAATTATCAGAATTGCTTATTTAATGTTGAATTCATTCAATTACCATACATTTATTTACTTATATTCAATTTTATACCCAAATGTAACAGTTACAACTACATTAATAGACCAATTAAATAGTAACTTACAACCGTTACTATAACTTTTAATCACACTTTTGAATTCATTGTTCACAAACACATGTTACCATTCTTATATACCAAATCTTTATTCAATGGTCATTTATTTCATACTAAATCCTTTATAAATTTTAATGTTTGCATTCGTTTTCTTACATAAATTTATAGCCAAGTATAACAATTTACATTACATAAATAAATTTTAATGTCATTTCAATTATTAATAATTAGTTTTTAAATACATTGTTACATTTCATTATTAAATTACAAAGTTCTTTTTTTTCTTCCAAATTTATTTACCAAAATCTCATTAAATTGACAACTTTAATTATTGAAAATTTACGGGTCGTTACAGTTCTCTTACCATAAATTGGACTCATGGAGCCTACAATGCAATACACAAATATGCGATTCTCTAATTACATACTTAGGCTTAATCTTCATGTTTAGATATTCAAATTTAATTAACTTGGTTATATTCAAAAACCCTTTGAAAAGAAAAGTATCTTATAAGACCACGCTGCACATAAACACGGATGGGTTTTTACCTTATGACAACTTAAAACATTTTTTATCAAATTCTTTGATATTATAATAGTGT
This sequence comes from Allium fistulosum, assembly GCA_030737815.1. NCBI lineage: Eukaryota > Viridiplantae > Streptophyta > Magnoliopsida > Asparagales > Amaryllidaceae > Allium > Allium fistulosum. Next base: position 594,807,142 of record CM060903.1, read on the forward strand.
TTAGATACAAATATATATTAGTCATAGCCGAAATTTTTACCATATTAAATTCGGGACCTAATTATTCAAGGTTCTACAAACAAAACCGAAGGCACTTATTGGAGATTGGATTTCCAACTTAATAGCGAGGTAAGGGACTACCTCCTGTACAGTGCATTTCTAGAGGAATGCATTTGAGGCCCCTATGTTGGTCCTTATGCGAATTAAGACAGGACTATCAGAAAATCACATGTATAACACCGAGTATTACATCACCCGGCCATTATCGACCTATCCGAGATGTCTCATAGCATACACCACATAATTTAAACCCGACGTTATAGCGGGTAGAAATTTTTAGACCTAGAAGGTAATTTCATACCCTGATGGTAGCGAGCCACTTAGCCTTAAAGCATCCCCTGTTTTACTATTCCCCGGTATGAGGCTTTGAGGTAACGATTACCTTTCATATAGCACATATTTCACTTTGAATGCCACTTTGCCATTTCCTAATTACATAACCGATTTCTATAAACGTATAACTCCTAAGCTCAAACGTCTCAGGAGAGGGTGTTAAGCTAACAGAAGTTGCATTCTCTGCCACCAAACAGATGATACGTTCATAGAGATCAATAAATATGATCTAGAAATACAACGTCATTCATCCATACAGGTTGTCTAGGAACAGGACAAACCGAAGGCACTCTCATACCACATTCTGTTGGGCATTACCCCTAGGGTTAGTAGCGAGTATCTCCTTGCATACAAATATTTCAAAATGAAGGGACCACTGCTATTTGTTTATTTCGGGCGGCCATTTCAAAATTATCAACAAGAAGTCCTTCCATTATGTAGATCATTGACTTTAAAATAAAGGTCTTCAATATATCTTCTTTACTTTTGAATACATAAATTGGTTCGAAGTGGTTTCCGGATAGGGATTACCCAAATCCGATCCCGGTTCCTTCGACTCAATTATTTATAAAAAGATGTTTTATAAATAGGTGATTATCATTTGATTTATTCATTTCTTTTTATCAAAAAAATATCTTCGAGAGAGATATATATATCTTCAAAACATTCTTGTTGGTATATACAGAATCATTAAACCCCTCTTTATTAAATTCTTTGGTTTAATTAAACCCTTTTTAAAACTTGGAATAATTTCAAATAATTTTACTTAAATCTTAATAAAGATTTCTTATTTTCAAAATGTAACTTTTTAATAATTTGCAACCATGTTATCTAAGATAGTAAATCCAATTAGTTTTTAAATTTGGAAAATTTAATCTTTTATACTTCACTCGTTTTCGACATTTCGACCTTATCTATCCCTCCCCTGGGTAGGCCAGGTGAGTCAGGGAACTGGTTGCTCCTTAACATTTCCTTAGTTTAAGCACCTTACCCAGATCTCACGAATAGAAAAATCAGGTGTACTCATCGGCTTATTAGAGCAAAGATTAAAACATTTGCTTATAACAGCTTTTCTTCAATTCGCTTGTTTAAATTCTTTTTAATAAATAATAAAACCCTTAAATCATTTTTAAAACACTTATTTATTTATTAGAAAACATTTATAAAATTTTGGAAAAGAATTGTGAAGTTTGAAATCATAATTTAAAAGTTATTGAAAAAATGCTGCAAAAAGTGTTGTGAAAGGTGTTTTAAAAGTTACATTGATTAAAATGACTTTTATATCATTTGAAAATTTATATATATAACCCAAATATATTTTAAAACAAGTTAAAAGATTTATAAGATTTATTTTATGATTTTAAACATTTAAAATATTCCTTTTAAATCATTTTTAAACTCTGGTCAGTAAACTGTAAAACCACGATATTTTTGAAAACTTGTTATGGACTTATTTGAAAATCTACAAGGCAAAAACTTGATTTTCTTTCTATGATTGAAAATTATGGATATAATAGTCTGGAAATTTTTTATTACAAATAATTCCAAGCTATATTCCACTTTATATACTCATTTGAATTCTACGGCGGAAAATCGCGAACTACCATTACGCGACGCGCCTAGTTTTGACTTGTTTTTCATTTCTTATACAATCTTCACCAAATTTGTTTCTAGTGTTTATACAATATTATTAAATCATTTTAAACCATTTTCAAGAGGTTTAACATTTCATATATAGCATTTCATTAATAAACGGAAAGTGATTTCCTTTGTGATCATTGACGTGTATTTAACATGACTTGTTAATGAAATCAAACAATCATATTAAACTACCAAACATGATTAACAATCATCACAACCAAGCATAGCAAACGCTATTATATGTCCAATATATATGTAATAGTATAAATGAGTTATCTCACCCATTTCCAAGTCCAATTCTTCCTACCAACATTCATTAAAATCAACACTTCACTAAACTATTAACTAAACAACCCCTCCTTGCTTTCCAAGTACTTGACCACCCTTCCCATTCCACCTTGCTCTCAGCCCAACCTCCTCTCACGTTCTTTAAAAGAGATTAGAGAAGATTTATTTAAATTTTGAAAAAGTTAGAGAGTAATCAGTGGATTAATGCTTAAGCACTTCCACTATTTTTAACCCTCCTACTTTTTCTCAAGTTCTGAGAAAGAAGAGAGGTTTCTTTGGAAGCCATTAGAGAGCATAAGAAAGCTCAAGAATGAAGAAGAAGTAGAATGAATGTGTAGGATAAGTGAGAAAGAGGGGTGGTATTTATAGAAAAAAGAGAAAATATCTTCGAAGTAAAATTACCAACATACACCCACCTTCCCTAGAAAAAGCCTTCCCTTCCACCACTTGTGGACTACGACAGCCCCCCATGTGGATGAGGTGTAGGTGATGGTGGTGATGATGGTGGATGTGGTGATGTGGCGTAAGATTGATTTGATGTTTGCTTTTTAAAGTAATTATTACTTTAGATATTTATTTTATTACCTTATGTAAATATATTTTTACTTTCTACTCTTATCATGTGTATATGTACATGATAATGTGTGTATGTTTATGTCATGAAAGGTGTACATGTCATTTGAAGAACGTCGTATAACTTATATACGTCAAACCGTTACAAATTCGGATTCCGATTTTTGGTCATATTTTCATTTATTAATTAACGCATGTATATTGGTAAACCAAGTTTGAAAACTATTTTCTTATTATTGTCCATGAATTAAAATGATCTTATTTGACTTATAAAACCATATAAATCAATATTGAACAATTGTATTAAAAAAAATGTTTTTATATCGATAAACTAATATCGATTTTCCTTATATTTTCAAATTAATGATATATTTTTATAAAACAATTATAAATGATTCATTATCACCTTAAAACTAATTAAAATGAATTAATATCATTTTAAACTAATATATGAATAATCATTATTATTTATTATCACTTAGACAATATTATTTGTATTATCAACTTTTTATTTGAATATTTTAAAAATAAATATATTTTATCAAAGTGATAAATTTGCCGGTCGTTACAGACTCCCATCATTAAAAGAATTTCGTCCCCAAATTACACTAGAACAAAAACCCAAAGGCGTTTGCCCAAAATATTTATTTTTAAACTAATACTTGTATGATGTATATAGATCATCCATACGCCATATTTGATTTGATCTACTATTCGAATTTTCAAATTTTACTTTCGAATTAGTATCGATCCCCCGATTCTCTACTACGGACTTTGATTAGGCTCTTTGATCAGAAAACTTCATTTCCCTTACATAGCTCTAACCTATGATAGAAAACATAAGTACCTATCCATAAACCTCACCAATGTTCGTCGTTAAAAGTCGAGTGATAAATCCTTTTTCGGATCGGTGTAAACACCTCAAAGTTCCATACTCGAATCTTAGATTAAAATGTGTGGCAAAATGATCTACGTACAACATACATACTTATTAACTTCCCAAACTATTTATGAAAACTGTTCGTTCATTAAGTTTCACTCAAAAGTCTACTCCGTTCTAAAATCTTTTTTATAGCACTTATTACTTTATTTATAAAAATGCCATATATAAATATATCCTTTTATTTATAAAACTTTGTTTATAAATTTATCACTTTGAAATGTTTATTTACAAAATATTTCTATCTCTTTTCCAGAAGAAAACGTTTAAATTTAAAAGGTAATTTATCTTCTATTTTCCAATTTTACGATAAACTTCTCTTATTATAACATATTCCTTTTTTACTAACCTTTATATCCAAAATTTACCCATTAATTAATGATTTAAAATTATCCTTTTAACTTTAGAAAACTTTATAGGTCGAGTAACTCCAAAATAATACTAAGGAACTATGTAACGACCCACTATTTTGGACCATTCAAATCGACAATAAATCCACACATGTCGGACTTGAATAATTCAAAACAATAGATTGTAAATAAAATTGGGCAAAACTCAGAATATACAGTAAATAAATCACAGATCACAGACACAGAGTAATATAACAATGCAGCGGAAGTAAGAAATAGTAGTTCATGAAGCTACTATATATATAATAACAGAGTTCAACAAGATACAATAGAAATCACGAATCCAAAGATGTCTCAATACAATAGTCAAATACAAGATCTGAATACATCACTGGAATCAACTGGATAACCGAAAGCGAAATAGATAGCTGGACCTCCAAGAAAGCTCCAACTCCAAATGTGAGTCTCGAATACTGTATCACTCAGTCTGACCCGAGCGTTAAGCAAAACACAAAACACTCGAGTCAGGACATACATACTTATACAATGTAAACCAACTCAAGTGAACTGTAATAGAAAAGTACCAGTAACTTAAAGGATGCTTGGGACCGCCCATCCTCTAAGGATCCGTTAAACTATTTACTATGTAGTAATATTCGCTATTATAATAATGTCTAATAGTAAAATAAACTTACTTTTAAATAGCGTTAAGGGGTTACTCATATAGCCCTTAGCACATAATAGTCCCATTAGTCTATCCAGTATCATGGTTCCTCCTGATCTGGAAGCCACTAGAGGATACTCCACAGGCTACGGCACAAAACTAAACTCGTAGTAAAGCTCGATATGGTAGGTGACACGGCACAACTAGGCAATGCCAGGGTAGATATACCAATTACGCATCCAGGCTGGTGGTAACGCGTAGCAGCCACTACCGCCCACCTCGAAACACACTCCCAAATCAAAAATCGAAGGGTGGCCACCAAATCAGTCACAAAGTAATAGAATGGTATCGAAGAAATGCGTCCGATCAGAGGTGCTACCTCATTGGCCCGTCAATCGCTCCTGTTTTAGCCACCTTATGCCAACTCACGGGAGTCGGGTCCACGTATATACCTCAATAGGCATTGTCGCCACCATCCTACTTCATTCTGGAATCTCCACCGCGTACACGGTTGTCAAAGTGGTTTTCGGTATCGACAGAGAGTATGCCCATATCCGATCCCGGTCTCTTTGCCAACCAATCGTTATTATAACCCATGGATATTTATTTCAAAACAATTCATACATCAAAACCAAATATCATGTCCGTTTCAAAACTAGTTTATACTTCAAAACCAAAATATCATTTGAATAAACCCAAATTTCCAAACACTAAATATTTCTTTCAATTTATTGAAACTTGAAATATTCCTTTTTAAATCATCTTAAACCAAAACCACTTTATAAAGTCATATTCTTAAATCTTCAATTGCAAATCAATATATTCAAAGTAAATTCTTAATTAAATACTATTTCAAATAAATTCATTTCCAAAATTATAGTACTTTCAAAGTTATAACACCTTTGCAACCAAACACTTTGAAACCATAATACTTTGAAACCATATCAATTTAAAATGTTATCATTTGGAAATCATAATATTTAGAAAAATCATAACACCCTTAAAAATAATTTTCATTACCAAAGTTATAGCATTTTTAAGTTCATTCGTTCAATTATACCAATTTCGAAAAACATTGTATTAACCTATAAATTTCAAAAATGGTTTATATTTCACCTCAAAACAAAATCATTTAAACCATTTAAATTCAATGTCAAAATCTTCCAAAATAATATTCATTTCCAAAGTTCATTGTAATTTCAGCAACAACAGCACTTATAAAGTGTTACGGTAAATATATTAACATTTCAAAAACATTGTCAAATTCAAAACAACAACACTTATAAAGTGCTACAGTAGGTATTAGTCTTTCAAATCTGTTTAGTTTTCAAAAACAGCAGCACTTATAAAGTGTTGTAGTAGTTATTTAGTTATTTTCAGAAATAGTTTAAATTCAGAAACAACAGCACTTATAAAGTGCTGTAATAGGTGTTTACTTCTTTCAGAACTTAGTTAGCAAATACTATCTATAAAACCACAGCATTTAGTAAACGCTACCAATAAAATTTCAGATTTTATTATAACATTTCAGAAACATTAAAACTTCAATATTTAGCCATTTTAACTTATAAAACCATATCTTACATTTCAACAATATTCATTTGGATATCATTTAACTTATGATTTAAATAAAATAACTTTTAATAGTCAAATATCCAAATCAAACTGTAATTCATTTATTACTTCAAAGTACATCATTTTACTTAACCCTTTTTCCCACAAATAACTTAATACTTTATTTTAAAATTATCCATTTCATAAATAAAATATTCTTTAATAAGTCAAACGTCACATTTCGAATAGAAAACAAATTTCCCATTATAAAGTTAAGTCAAAATTTAAGATACATTTTTCCATTTAAATCATAATTATTTATTTTACAAAACATAACATTTCACAAAAGAATATTTTATCATAGTTAATATAACAATCCATTTTTTCTTTTAGATCTATTCATTTAGACATCAATTAACTATGATTTTCTAGTTAAATAAATTTTATTACACAAAACATGTCCGTTTCATAAAGTAAAATTCATAACAATTACTAGGTTAGATTTAAAAATACCATATTAAGTCCAATTATATTATTAAGTTATTTATCATCAATAAATGTCTTTAAATTCTATTTAAAACCAACACATCTTTTAAAATTTCCATTAAAGCCACTTATTGACTTATAAAATCTTAACTTATAGAAAACCAACATCTTCTTATATTTAAGTCATTTAAATCAAATCTTTCAGCTCAAATTTCATATATTTAAAACATTCAAAATACTTAATAATTTTTAGGAAAATATTATTTAAAAATATAACCATGGGCCTATATAATATTTTCTAACCTAGGTAAAGTGATACGGATATGTATCATTTCAATCCGTAATTTAAAAAGAAAAACCCGGGTTCTATCATTTTAAACCCGCAATCCCAAGTAAAACAAATACAATAAAAATCACTCGAGCCTATCATTTCAGCTCATAATGATTTTCCTTATTCTAATGTCTGTTCGGGTATGTATCATTTCAACCCATAGTGAAAAGGGAACTTGCAGTGTGAGATATAGATAATAAAATAAACAGTAGAACATATAATCATATCAGATGATGTAACAAATATATAAATAGAATTTAACATCATATAATCATATCACAGGCATATATGAACATATTAACATACATGTAAATTTTCTACAATTCACATGCCATCGTTTCACAATTATAAAAGTACGTATGTCGAGAGTGATAAACTCACCTTTTAAAGTTGAAGATAGAAATTCAAGATATATAACTGAAACTCCGAAAAGCACGACAAAGCACGAATAAGAATTTGAGTGGATGAACAGTCAAGATCCAATCTTGTACATAAACAAGTATACACAAATATAAGTATGATTCAATACAAAAGAATAGATGAATTAAACAATGGAAATATAAGAATTAAATGACATAACCTTTGTTACATCAAAGCAAGAGGCACGGCCATGGTCAAGTGGGCTAGACCACATCATTCTATGCTCGGCTATGTCATGATGGGCTCGGCTATGATGGGTTCAAGCAAGCTAATGCACGGCTATGGTCATGTAAATGAAGTAATGGCAAGTTACAACACTTGGAACGAAAAGAGGCAAAGGCAAGTGGAAGGTTTTGGCTTTTTTTGGTTCAGCCTATGGCACATCATGGTTCGGCCATGCCTAGATCTGGGTCAAGGCATCACAAACACAAGGCTAGAGGATGTCAAGGCAATAGGAGATGGAGGAATGGGTGTGTGGCCGTGGCTATTAAAGAGGAGGTAAATGAATATAGCAGTTCGACTATGATTTTGTGATGGAGTTTTTGTGATGAGTTTTGCATCAATGGTCTCGGCCTTGGTTTGGTGGAGATAAGAGGTGATGATAATGGTGGAGAAGGGGTGGTGGAGAAGAGGTTGAGGTCGGCTAGAGGTTTGATGGGTGGAGGCCGAGCAAGCATGGAAGAAAAATAAAGAAAAGGAAAAAGAAAATAGAGAAATAAGAAGAGGAAGGAAGAAGCCATGACTTATCGTATATTTTTCTTCAGGAACAATGAGAATTGAGATGTTTGTGCGTGAAAAATGAAGTAGTATACGCGGCTATAGAAGGGGAAAAAACGGCTAAGGAGGAGTAAATGCTAGGAAACAGAAAAGGCAAGAATTAAGGAGTTTTGAATGGTAAGAAAAGGAAAAGAATTTTGTATATATTTTATTCTTAAATGCAAATGAAAAGTGAGATGTTGAGATGGGAAAATTTGTACGTGAATGAAAAAATGAAGTGGCAGCTAGAGATGTGGAATGAAAAGGTTAGAAAATAAAAAGGCTTTACTTCCTAATTAATAAAAGAAACTTGCTGTAAAATCTTTCAATCAAAGAGGCAAATGAGGAAGGGAATGCTTGGGAAATATTTGTACGTGATTTGATAGAATAATACACGGCTATACTAGGTGAGAAACGGCTAAGAATAATCAAAAGGGTAGGAAATTAAAAGGGCAAGCATTTAGGCAATGTAACGTGTGTCCCATTGATTTTCTCCAGCCATTTATAAAAAGATATGAACGAATAAATTCCAAATAAATACAATGGAAGTCTAGACAAATAAATAGAGACATAAACAAAAAGATGGATATAGGAAAAATATAGAAATATATATATATAATAAAATACAAAAATTTATTGTGTGTAAATGTTGTAACTTATCCAACTATAAAAGTATAAATCAGAATTTTATGAAACGAAAAACAGAACAGATATTAGAAATATATTCTGCTTCAAAGAAAAAGATTGAAATTTAAAAATTCAAATTTTAAAAATTTAAACTGAAATTCAAAATTTGACCAAAGTTGATCAAAATATAAAATTTACAAAAAATGTTTATTTTATTGTATTTGGAAAATAAATTACAAGCAAATTCCAAACTTACATTGGAAAATTCTAAAATTCCATCTTTTAATGATTTAAAAATCAAAGTTTTCAAATAAAATTTAATTAAAAATATTCACAAAATTATGTGTTGTTACAAATTGGGTACTACCAATAGTACCGTATATTCCCTTAATAAGAAGGGTAATACTGAAGATAAGCATTTGCTATTCGAACATAACTCCCACCCATTTTTAGTTACTTTTGAGCCACTCGAACTTGTTAATCTTTAGATTCTTCTGAAAAATACAAGGATTTAGATTTTCAAAAATTCCTTTATAAAACACGTTTTTATAAATCTAATTTATTTAATTACTTATATAAAACACATTCATAAATTTATTTATCTTAAATAAATTCATTAAACAAATATTATTTATCGAACACCACATAGTCTAATTGTGAAACTAAATTCACGAGGTGTCCGTAGTTAATTAGATTGAAGTGAATTAATATTATCGTTAAATATCTTATAGTCTAACCATGAATTAAATCCCAAAGCGTTTAGCCTATAAGTGCTTTCTAGCCAACCCATGCTAAAGGAAATTAATTGCTCATAAACCGACCGAGCAAAAATCAAACAACCAAACAATCAACAAAAGCTAAGCACCCCAAAAATAATTATATCACCCATAATCCCGGTCGGAGGTACGATGCCTTATCCTATTCATTTTATTTACCAAATTAAGGTAGTTTCATTTTAAAATTCCTAGATTGATTTACTAATGCAGAAAAAAAATTCATACGCACCTAACCTATACTCTAATACCACATGTTACGACCCGGGCTTCTGAATCTGTCAAAATCGCCAAAAACCTGTTCGTTTTAAACTACAAATGAAAACTACCGATTTAATATCTAACTTCATTTGATAAATATTTACCACTGCTAAATGTATAGGATACAAAATTCAGTTTATACAACTTATCAAGGGAATTTATTAATTCTATAAGGTGTGTTTAATACATACCAAATACCAATGTCTACAAATTTACCGCTATGCACTCTGATGAAAGAGGCAGTAATGTCATTATCTGCGAACTCAATAAACATGCCAATGCAAAATAAAATAATAAGCAGGAAAGGTACGTGAACATCAGACAAATAACAACCAATAATAAATAAATGGGATATGGTTATATTATTTTTGGGGCTGCATCACTACCACTTGTGACTGCCTACGTACCCCTATCTAATTGGGTACCCAGTAAGATACAGAATCAAGCCAACGTAGTTCTCCTACCACAAATAGGACTCATGGAGCCTATGATGCAATAAAAATATATGCAATTTTCGAATTACATACTTAGGCTTAATCTTCATGTTTCGATTTTTCAAATTTAATTAACTTGGTTATATTCAAAAACTCTTTGAAATATCTTATAAGACCTAGCCGCATATAAACACAAACGAGTTTTTACCTTATGATAACTTAAAACATTTTTTTATCAAATTCTTTGATATTATAATAGTGTTTAGATACAAATACATATTAGTCATTGCGAAATTTTTTACCATATTAAATTCAGGACCTAATTATTCAAGGGTCTACAAACAAAACCGAAGGCACTTATTGGAGATTGGATTTCCAACTTAATAACGAGGTAAGGGACTACCTCTCGTACAGTTTATTTCTAGAGGAATGCATCCGAGGCCCCTATGTTGGTCCTTATGCGAATTAAGACCGGCCTATCAGAAAATCACACGAATAACTCTGAGTATTACATCACCCGACCATTATCGACCTATCTGAGACGTCTCATAGCATACACCACATAATTTAAACCCGACGTTATAGAGGGTAGAAATTTTTAGACCTAGAAGGTGATTTCATACCCTGATAGTAGCGAACCACTTAGCCTTAAAGCATCCCCTGTTTTACTATTCTCGGGTGTGAGGCTTTGAGGTAACTATTACCTTTCATATAGCACATATTTCACTTTGAATGCCACTTTGCCATTTCCTAATCACATAACTGATTTCTATAAACATATAACTCCTGAGCTCGTATGCCTTAGGAAGGTATGTTAAGCTAAGAGAAGTTGCCTTCTCCTCCACCAAACAGATGATACATTCATAGAGATCAATGAATATGATCTAGAAATGCAACATTAGACATTCGTCCATACAAGTTATCCAGGAATAGGCAAACCGAAGGCACTCTCCTATCACATTCTGTCGGGCATTACCCCTAGGATTAGTAGCGAGTTAGTCCATGCATACGAAGATTTCAAAATGAAGGGACCACTTCTATTTATTTATTTTGGGGGGTCACTCCAAAATTATTAACAAGCAGTCCTTCCGTTATGAAGATCCTCGCCTCCAAAATCAAGGTCTTCAATATATCTTCTTTACTTTCGAATACATAAATTGGTTCAAACTGATTTTTGGATTGGTATGACTCAAATTCGATCCCGGTTCCTTCGAATCAATTATCGATAAAAAGATGTTTTATAAGTAGGTGATTATCATTTGATTTATTCATTTCTTTTTATTGAAAAATATCTTCGAGAGATATATATATCTTCCAAACATTCTTGTTGGCATATACAGAATCATCAAACCCTACTTTATTAGATTCTTTGGTTTAATTACACCCTTTTTAAAACTTGGAATAATTTCAAATAATTTTACTAAAATCTTAACAAAGATTTCTTATTTTCAAAACATAACTTTTTAATAAGTTGCAACCATGTTATCTACGATGGTAAATCCAACTAGTTTTTAAATATGGAAAATTTAATCTTTTATACTTAACTCGTTTTCAATATTTCGACCGTATCTATCCCTCGCTTGGGGGAGGCCAGCTGAGCTAGGGCACTGGTTGCTCTTGGACATCTCCTTAGTTGTGACGCCCCACCTCAATACCCACGCTAGCCAAGGACACTACGATGTAGTGCTGTCAACTAGCACAGAGAATAAGGCTGTTGAGGAGCGACCATCCATGTAATTGGTTATCACACGGTGGCTATAAAATAATCTTCGGAAACAAACATAGAAATAAACATAACACAAAGCAGTCACAGACATCCATATCACAAAGGCGGAAGAAGATATGAATATATAACTAACACATGAAAGTGTACATCAGAGTAGTGGTCAAAAAGTTCCACAATAATACAAAAGAATAGCAACATGTGCTATACAAAAAGAATACAACTATGAGTCCATATCTCAAGTGTATACAACAAAAACTGCTAAACTAAATAGTCAGCCAAAAGTCAGAGTAGCAAATCCCGGAAGGAAGTCAAGCAGAAGCACCTGTAACATCTCGGTCTGACCCGAGTATTATTTAAGAAAATAATAAACGGATCAGTCTAACTATAAATATCAGATGACATGATATATAATAAAAGACATGGCATAAACATAGAATATCCATACTAACATACTACTATAAGTATGAAAATGATGATCAACAGGAGATCAACCGATGAGAAATGATCAATATCACGAGAATCTTCTCAAAGATCCAAAGAGGGCATCATACCCTAAACTTGTACTCATAACAAGTCAATGACATAAAAATCCAGAAATCAAACAAGAAATCCAGAAATCATAAAAGAGAGAAAGAGGCCTATCACATGACGGTCCGAAGACCATGGGGAGCTACCCCATATGTGTGAGTCGGAATCACACTGATTGAGGCCTAGGCTAACCAAAAAGCAGAAAGGTATGTGTGAATGGAATCACACAAGTGGTGTCTAGCCTACCCTCGCAAACAAAAAGATATGTGTGAGTCGGAATCACACTACTGCGGCCTAGACTAACCTTGCGGACAAAGAGATGTGTGTGAGTCGGAATCACACTATTGCGGTCTAGTCTTACCTTGAAAACAAAGAGACATCGCACAATTGCTAGTCTAAATCATAAAATGATCATCATGATCAGCGAGAAGTGTCAATCACACCAAGCTAGTAAATATATGAGTTTAGCTTCATGTCCCATAACCACTTGCTTAACTTAAATATTTACGAACAAGCTGCAAATCTTCACTAGGAAATTGTCACGAAAAGGGTTCAATCGAACAAGTCCAAGAGCTAACCGACGAAGTGAACGCAAGCGTTTCATACCACTCGTTTTACTAAGTCGTTTAAGTCGATTTCTCATTCGAGTGAAGTAAAGGCTTGTATATACTAGTAGATTGAAAATCGGTTTGAGAAAACGAACTTTTGATATTTAAAATAGTGTTGAAATCGCTTTGATGAAAGAGTTTTGATATTTACTATTAGTATTGAAACCTTCATATATCTTTAAAGTGACAAGTCATAAAACGATTGTAGAACAAATCAATTCACGTTCGAAGACGTGAGTAAAGTCCAAAGAAGTCAATCCCAAAACCATCAAAGTAGAAATTCTGATAAATGTTTTTCAGAAGAGATTGCCTACGCAGAGTAATACGGGGTTCGACCTAGTGAAGGCAAGCGGTCTCGAGAAGCCAAACGACCTAGGGGAAGAATGCCACGCGACCTAGCAGAAGAACAGGTCAAACGACCAAGTACTAACTCGCGAACGACTTACGACTTAAGGGATAAGGTCATACGACCTAAGTGGAGAATGCCACGCGAGCTAGCAGAAGAACAGGTCAAACGACCAAGTTCTAACTCGCGAACGACTTACGACTTAAGGGAGGAATGCCACACGACCTAGCAGATAACAGGTCATTCGACCTAAGGGTAAGGTCGGTGGCGACCTACGACTTAACAAAGTCGAGCAACCTACGACTTAACGAAGTCAAGCGACCTAAGAGAAGCAGCGACCTACGACTTAACGATTTAAATCCAACGACCTAGGACTTAAGAGTCATACGACCTAGGACTTAAGGGAGGCAAGAGACTTACGACTTAAGGGAGGCAAGCGACTTACGACTTAAGGGATAAGGTCATACGACCTAAGTCTTGAACGACTTAACGACTTAAGCCTTTAACGACTTAACGACTTAAGCCAGGGCGAGCGACTTAAGAGCCATACGAGCTACGACTTAACGATTTAAAAGCCAACGACCTAGGACTTAAGAGCCATACGAGCTACGAGCTAACTGCAAACGACTTAAGGCCAAACGACCTACGACTTAACTCGAGGCGAACGAGCTAACTGCAAACGACTTAAGCCTTTAACTCGTGAACGACTCATGCCTTTAACTCGTGAACGACTCATGCCTTTAACTCGTGAACGACTCAATCATTTTGCCTGGAGATTATAGGTCGGCAACGACCTACGACTTAAGGGCCAGAACGAGCTAAAAATGGCCAGAACGACCTAGTAGCAGTTTTTTCACCAAAATCACTAATTTTTGAGTTTTTCGCCAATCCAATCCAAACCAAATGCAGATATTCATACAAATGCAATAGAGGATCATTCCCAACAGTCCAAGATAGATATAGGCAAGATGTGAGATCAAAAATCTCACCTTTTCCATGAAATTGATGTTGGAGAGCTTAAGAACGAAGCAAGAATCAACCCCTAGCTTGAATCTATGTTCTTCACCTTGAATTCGGAGTTTGATGCTGAATTTACTAAAGATCTTGAGCTTGGAGTTTTAATTTCTCTTTCCCCTCACCATTTTTGAAGAAGCTTGAAGTGTTTGATGAAGTGATGAAGAGAAGAGGGGGGTTGGGCTGAGTTAAGAAGGTGCAGTCCCAACCAAAGTCACAAGTGGGAAAAGTGACGAAAATTTCACTATCTCCAAACATATCGAAGTTTACACTCAAAAAGATCGCAAACGTCATTTTGAACTCAATGGGGGTGGTCTCGAGTCCTAATTTGACCGTATGCAAAAAGTAGCTTTTCGGACTAACATCCGACTAACGATAAAATATTTAAATATAAAATCGATAGATATGCGGGTTGTTACATTAGTTTAAGCACCTCACCCAGATCTCATGAATGGAAAAAATCATTGTACTCGTCGGCTTATTAGAGCTAAGATTAAAACATTTGCTTATAACAGCTTTTCTTCAATTCATTTATTTAAACTCTTTTAAATAAATTATAAAACCCTTACATCAATTTTAAAACACTTATTTATTTATTAGAAAACATTCATAAAAGTTTGGAAAAGAATTGTAAAGTTTGAAATCATAATTTAAAAGTTACTGAGAATATGCTGCAAAAATTACCACGAAAGGTGTTTTAAAAGCTACGTTGATTAAAACGACTTTTATATCATTTGAAAAATTATATATATAATTCATATTTCTTTTAAAACATTTTAAAAGATTTATAAGATATATTTTATAATTTTAAACATTTAAAATATACTTTTTAAATCATTTTTAAACTTTGGTCATTAAATTGCAAAACCGCGATATTTTTGAAAACTTATTTTGGATTTATTTGAAAATCTACAAGATGAAAACTTGATTTTATTTCTTTGATTGGAAGCTACGGATATAATAGTCCAAAAAATTCTTACTACGAAGGATTCCGAGCTATATTCCACTTTATATACTCATTTGAATTCTACGGCGCAAAATCACAAACTACCGTTACGCGACGTGCCTAATTTTGACTTGTTTTTCATTTCTTATTCAAATTTCACCAAATTTATTCCTTTTATTTATAAAACATTAATAAATCATATTAAACCATTTTCAAGAGGTTTAACATTTCATATATACCATTTCATTAATAAAAGGAAAGTAATTTCCTTTATGATTTTCGACGTGTATTTAACGTGACCTGTTAATGAAATCAAACAATCATATTAAACTACCAAACATGATTAAACATCATCACAACAAAATATAGCAAACAATATTATATCATCCAATATATATGTAATAGTATAAATGGAGTTATCTCACCCATTTCCAAGTCCAATTCTTCCTATCAACATTTATTCAAATCAACACTTCACTAAATGATGTGCACATAAATATGCATATTTTTACCACCATATTTATTCTAATTAATTTAAATAAATGATCATATTGGGTATTTTAACTTGTTTTAACCAAAATCCATATTAATTCCAAATTGTCACATATTCATCTTCATCTAAGGGCAAAATAGTCATTTTGTGCATAAATTAACTTGAGAAAATTTAATTAGAAATTTCCATACTATTTTGTAGGAATTTGATTTCAATTACAAGTGGTTTCATGAAGAAGATATGCATGCACAAAAAGAATACAAAGGAATGAAGATGGAAATAATTCAAAGTGAAGATCATGGAGGACCCCACCTACCCACCTACCTTAATGTACAAATTAGAGGCTAATGCACATGCTTATGGAGTTTATGGCTTCATGTACACTTAAATGATGATTATTAGAAGCTAATGATTACTTGGCCTCCACACTTTCTCAAGGGTAGTTTGGTCATTCCCCAAATTATGGATTAGGGTTTCATGCTTGTATAAATAACCCATTATGTTCATGTAACCTCTTCTACCCTCTTTAAGCCCTCTTATGGAGGCACTCTATTCTCTTAGCTTTAGTTGAGAATAATTGTCTTTTCTTTCTTTTCATGGCTACTTAGCCATTTGTTTTTATTTTCATGTAACTTTCTTTTTCTTATGCAATTTAATTACTTGTTCATTTTACTTTCCTTGTTCATTTACTTTAATGTTGGTAGTGTAGATTTACATTTAAAGTAGATTAGTTTTAATTCTTCTTAATTAGCTTCTCTTTTCCATTAGCTTTCATTTTCCTTTCTTTTTGCTTTCATGTTGCTAGCTACATTTGTTAATCAAATGACAAATATGAGAGGCTAAACCCCTTCAATTTAGGGGTAATGAAGCTCTCTTGAATCATGTAGATGCAACATAATTTCTCATTTATGTCTCTTTTGTGCTTAATGGAAAGTTAGATGTTTGTGTGATTTTGTGTTTAATATTGAGTTTGATAGCTTATGTTGTTCAAAACAAATAGGCTATGCTTAGTCATATGAATCACTAATTACCTTTTCATCTACATATGATCATGGTGATGGAAGTGGATTTAGAATCAAATTTTGATGGTTTATGTTTCTAATTCAATAGTTAATAATCCATGCTTAAAATAGATTCTACTTTTAATTTCATATCATTTTCATTGAAGTTAGTAAGTGGGTTAGAGGGTGCATTAAAGTTTGATGGTTTAAGTGTGTTAATTAATAACACAATTAGGCCATGCTTATGATAAATGCATCAACTAGACTCACAAATGACCAAAAAGAGATCATAATTTCATTATGTTGATTTATGTGACCAAGATGCCTCTAAATTGCTCTTTAATCTCATATTTTTATTCTCCTTAGTTTTATCTTGTTTTTACTTTCTTTTAGTTAGTTAATAATCCCTCGACTTTGGTTTAATTTGATTGAATAGATTTTTAAAATTATCAATTCCCTACGGATTGACCCGTACTCGCCACGTACTTCAATAGTACGCCGTGCACTTGCGGTTATTTTTATTATAAATTTTTTGACGATTTTCTAATCCAATAGAAAATTCATCGTTAAACACTAAACCATTAACTAAACAACTCCTCCTTGTTTTTCAAGTGCTTGGCTACCCTTCCCATTCCAGCTTGCTCTTAGCCAAACCTCCTCACACTTGCTTTAGAAGAGATTAGAGAAGATTTGGTTAAATTTTGAAAAAGTTAGAGAGTAATCAGTGGATTAGTGCTTAAGCACTTCCACTATTTTTAATCCTCCTACTTTTCTCAAGTTTTAAGATAGAAGAGAGGCTTCTTAGGAAGCCGTTAGAGAGTATAAGAAAGATCAAGAATGAATAAGAAGAAGAATGAATGTGTAGAATAAGTGAGAAGGAGGGGTGATATTTATAGGAAAAAAGGGAAAATATCGTCGAAGTAAAATTACCAACATACCCCCACCTTCCATAGAAAATGCCTCCCCCCTCCACCCCTTGTGGCGCATGGCAGCCCCTCATGTGGATGAGGTGTAGGTGATGATGGTGGAGGTGCTGATGTGATGTGGTGTAAGATTGATTTGATGTTTGCTATTTAAAGTAATTATTACTTTAGATATTTATTTTAGTACCTTATGTAAATATTATTTAACTTTCTACTCTTATCATGTGTATATGTACATGATAATGTGTGTATGTTCATGTCATGAAAGGTGCACATGTCATTTGAAGAACGTCGTATAACTTATATACGTCAAACCGTTACGAATTCAGATTCCGATATTCGGTCATATTTTCATTTATTAATTAACGCATGTATATTTGTAAACCATGTTTGAAAACTATTTTATTATTATTATCCGTGAACTAAAATGATTTTATTTGACTTATAAAATCATATAAATCAATATTGAACAATTGTATAAAAAAATGTTTTTATATCGATAAACCGATATCGATTTCCCTTATATTTTCAAATTAATGATATATCTTTATAAAACCATTATAAATGATTCATTATCATTGTGAAACCGATTAAAATGAATTATTATCATTTTAAACAAATATTTGAATAATAATTATTATTTATTATCACTTAGACAATATTATTTGTATTATCAACCTTTTATTTGAATATTTTAAAAATAAATTTATTTTATTAAAGTGATAAATTTGCGGGTCGTTACAATAATGGTCGAAATTCCATATCATCCATATTTAACTCTATAGTCCAGATATAAAGTCCTTCTTTCAATAATAATAACTATTATTAACCGAAATGCCCGGGCTGGAGACTTTGACTTTGAGTTGACTTGAGTTGAGCATGGTGCTAACCCCATATAATTGAGGAGACGAATCCTCTCTTGAATAGTGCTTCACTTCTAATACTTCCACTCGACCCAGCTATAGTCACTCGATGGACGCCATGTCATGATTTGACTATAATCAAAGCGGAGCTTTAATATTGAAGATCCATTGTATTCTCAAGTCAAGAGAACTATGTAAATCAATCACATCGACATTTTCTATTTGACCTTAGTTATATTAACCAACAGAAAACTATCAAGTGAGTCCTTCCATATTTATCCAATAACTACCAGTACGTAACCCCTAGGTTCCCTCAACAGTCATGAGTAATACACTGCCCAACATTTGGACAACGTTACGTACTCTGGTCTCAATGGTTACATCGATATCCAATCTCGATGCATCTTGACTAAAAACAATTAAAATGGTATATTTGTTTCCATTGTGATAAATTACTCACAAATACAACACTTTGTCACTACAATCACAAAAACACCATTTATGGATTTACTATTAAATATACTTTTAATTTAATTAATTAATTAATTAATATATAACATTATATGAAGTATATAATAGAAATAAAACACCTTTATTTCGAACAAGATTGGCCAATGTGTCAAATATATGTAAAGAATTATATAATTACCCATAGGGCATACCCCTAACTCTATCATATATGGGCTTTAAACTCATTTAAAGCCCGAACAAATATTTTGCATTTAAATCCAATTTAAACGCATATCGATATCGCATATCGATTAATATATCTATAACTATTATTTGATACATTTAACAGTATTTGTTCATCAAATCAAAATTAAATTTTTATAAATGATATTTCACAAATATTAATTAATTTATAACAATTAATCAATATTTTTTGAAATGACATAAGAAACCAGAGGAAACAATGGCGAATGCTGCTTTTTTTCTCGACTTTACCTTTTTCATTTTCGCATCCCTACTTCTCCAATCTTTCCAATTCAAATCCCTTCTTTGATTTAAATTCATCATCTAATCGTTCTTATGCTCGAGTTGTCAAGGAGTCACCATTTCCTTCTTATCAATCTTTCAATCATAAATCTTCATTCAAGAACTGGATCGATTCCAGAAGAGGGAAAAGATTCTGCTTTCGATGCAGGGACTTATCTCATATGGCTAAGGATTTTCGTGATCCTATTAGGTGTTTCGGTTGTGGTTTCTTTAGGCATAAAAAAATCTATTTGATGAAATCCAATCCTTTTTCTGGCGATTGGATAAAGCTTTCTATCACTAACCAAGGTTTTTTATTTGTATTAAAGTGTATGAAGCTTAAGAGAATTTTATTGGATCATCTTTGGATTCAGAGAAATGAAGGGATTGAATTCTTACAAGATTTGTTAAAGCATTTTGATGTGATCAACGCGGTCAATATTGGTAGAAGTTATAGAGAGAAATTTGGAGATCCTGTGGATTATTTTGGGGTTTCCAATTCTTCTTTGGATGGAAATGTTTCAGTTGTTGGTGATGAGTTAGTTTCTAATAGGTATTCTAGTGCTCTAGTTGATGATAATTTGGTGTTATTAAGAGATAATCCAAATGATCTTTTTTGTTCAGATCCACTGTTACATGGTCTAGAGATTATGATGCCCAATTCGAATTCTAACACTCAAGAAGTGATTTCGGGTTTTAGGTCTGTTCGTGCTAATCTTTTAAAGGAGGAAGTTCATTTTTTTGTTCAATCTAAGAGCAAAAAAATATAAGGCTAAATCTTGTAAAAAAGGGAATCAGGAGATTGTTACTTCTAATCGTTTTGATGGCCTAAGTGACTTGGATGATTCTGTTTTTTGCTCTGGTCAAATTCGGGAAAAAGTTTGTGGTATCTCAAATTATAGTTCGATTAAAGATGCGAATGGAGTTATTTGTGATAATTTTGTTTGGATTTTCTAATGGAGGTGTTGTTTTCTCGAATTGGGATATGGATGTTATGAACGTGCGCACTGATATGCTGTTGGGTTCTGTGGTGGATTGCACTGTTATGACCAAATGCTTGGATGGATATGTGGATATGCATAGTGACATGATCAGATCAGAATTGAGATTGAGGTCCATGAACGAATTTGCTGTTTTGATTGCTCCAGGTTTGAAATTTCTTTGGGTAATCAAATTTCTGATGAGGTTAGGTTACTTTTGGTTAGATATGGGGTACCGCAATATGCATATGTTGATACTGTCTGTATTATACAAGATGTTGGGCATAACTGTTTCATGTTGAGTTCAGTTTTTGATAGGGAAGTGGACAGTGCGAATTCAGTTGCTCTATCTTCAATAGGGATTGTTGATGGTAAATCAAAGCGTGGCTTGTTTCAGCAGTTAAACGTTGAAGTTGTTAATTGGATGGAAACTATTGTAAAGGATGGTAAGGTTGGAAATGTGGTGAAGTCAGGGTGTTTGGATGGTGATAAGGCTCGCTTTGATGTTGATGAGGGGTCCATGGGATCAGTTTTGCATGATGTTGAGATTGGAAACACAGTGGTGTCAAGGTGTTTGGATGGTGTTAAGGCACGCTTTGATGTTTTTGAGTAGTCTATGGGATCTATTTTGCATGATGTTGAGGTTGGAAATGTGGTGAATGCAGGATGTTTGGATAGTGATAAGGCATGATTTGATGTTGCTGATAGGTCCATGGGATCAATTATGTATGAAAAGGATTTTGCTATGGATTCTTTTGTGTGCATGCCTGCTAAAGATTTTATAGATGTGGAAAGAGCTTCACATTTATCTACATCGACAAAGAGAGGCAGGCGTAGGAAATCAGTTTCTGTCAATGGTGTTGCTCGTCGTAGTGCTAGGGTCCATAGCAGTCATTCTTCATTTATGGGTGAGTCACCTGATTCGAGTGCTATGAGTAGCACACGAATTCAGGCTCAAGTATGGCTTCTTTTTTAGGTAGTACTTTTTCTTCTTATGCTTTATGTAGTTTATCCACCAGTGAGTTATGTCAGTTAGCCAAGGATACCGCTTTTGTTTTTACTAATGATGAATTAGATACTGCTTACATTAGGAGTAAGGAAATAGAGTGGGTTAGATCGTCTAGTTTATGAGGATTATTAGCTGGAATATTAGGGGTCTTCATGATTTAAATAAATGTGATAAAATTAGAGCATTTTTAAAGATTACTTTATTGATATCGCCCTTTTATAGGAAATGAAAATAGATTGTCCTGGTCTTCATTTTTATAGAAGATTAGATGGTTACCATTTTAGACATTGGGCATGTTTACCTTCAATTGGAGCTTCTGGGGGTTTACTTATAGGGTGGCGTGATAATTCTTTTAAACTTATTCAAACTATTTCTAAGCAACACTCTTTACATATTATTCTCATTAACCTTAGTGATAACTCTTTATTAAATATATCTAACGTTTAATGACCAAACTCAAAAATTGGTCGTCGAGTTCTATGGAGTGAATGTTTAGAATTTAGATCATTCGCTCCTAGATCTTAGATTATGGGTGGTGACTTCAATGTTACGCGTTTTTAGGAGAATGATCACCATGGGAAGGTGATTTCTCTTCTATGCAAGAATTTGATCAATTTATTGTTAGTAGTAATTTGATAGAATTGCCACTAACTAATAGAGAATTCACTATGAGTAATACTATAACAACCCGTATATTTGGACCATTTAAATTGACAATAATCCACACATGTCAACTTAAATAATACAAAACACGAATCGTTATGGGATTATAAATACATAAATGTAAATGAGAATCAATACAACATCACAGAACAGTTACAGAATAATGCAGCGGAAAATACATCGTCATAATAGCAGTTCATGAAGCCACTATATAATATACAACAATGTCTTAACATCAAGTGACTAATACAAAAATGTCCAACAGACTAGGACATCAATATAGGAATAGAAATAGACTGATAAATATAAATGCTAAGCCTTCAGCATCTTCAACCAACCTTGATCAGCAACTGGATAGCTTCATACTGACCCGAGCATATGCAAAAGAAACACTCGAGTCAGGAATCAAAATCTTATACAATTAAATCAAGTGCAAGGTAATAGTTCATAACTTAAAGATGGGTGAAATAACATCTCTAAGGATCCGATAAACTATCTATATATATACAATAGAATACGATAGGTAGATAATGTCTAATCAGTAAAGTACGATATTAAAATAGTGTTAAGTCATGGCCCATACCACCCTTAACACATTTTTATTCCCAAGAGCATATACAAGACCGTAGTTTCCCCAAAACCGGAAGTCACCAGAGGGCAATCCATATACTAAGGTACAAATCAAAACGTAGTGGTCGCGAATAGGATAATCAGTATGACAAGGTACATGAGGCGATACCAAGTAGGATACTAGTAGTTGCCTGATCCGGACTGATGTTGAGCATAGCAGCTACTATCTCAACACCGCGAAACAACACTCCCAAATCAAGGGGTGCACCCAAATCGAATCACAAAAGTAATAGATATGGTATCGAAGAAGTGTGTCCGCTAGAGATGGCGATCCTCAATGACCCGGCGCGGCTCCTGTTTTAGTCATGTCAAGGGTCATCCAAAAATCGTTCTCTTTCTTCAGTCAACGCGTTCACCAAACCATCCACTTCATTCTGGATCAACACTTCGCGTATAATAGTTATTAAAGTGGTTTTCGGTATCGACAGAGAGTATGTCCATATCCGATCCCGGTCTCTTTAATAACTACGCATTTATTACCCGATGGTCAATTTAAGTTAAGGTTTAAACAAATCAAAGTCCAAAAGTCAAGGTGCAAATTTGACTTCCAAAATTTGACATTTCACGATTCAATTTATTACGGATATTGAAAATCATATTTCCAAATGAAATCTGTAGTCCAAACATTTGAATTAACAATATAATTAAGTATTTAAGTTCCATTTAATAACTCACTTATTAAAGTTAGTTCAAAATCAATTAATTCAAATTTACCGGTTAACTAAGTTCGAATCGTTAAATCAAATTCCATTTATCTCAATTCATATTTACATTCATCGTTACATTAAATATAATCATAAATTTGATTACATTGATTTCATTAGATTTAAAATCATTTACCTTTAAATTGTCGCTAAATTTAATCCATAAAACTTTAGTTAGTTTCGTATTCCATTTTAAGTCAAAATTTCCTAAATCTAAATTATTATTTATAACAAGTTCAAATCTATTTAATTTAAAACTTAGTTTAAATCTGAATCGACCAATCTAATAAATTAAATTATTAAATTCTAAAACTCACTTGTTTTAAATCTTATTTCAATCAAATTCTCCAATTCATTTTTCTTTAATTAAATAGATTTATTAATCCGTTTCAATTTAATCCATTAATTTATTCCAATAAATCCATTAATTTATTTTAATTAAATCCATTAATTTATTTCAAATAAATCCATTAATTTATTTCAATTAAATCCATTAAGTCGTTACTTGATTTCCAAACAATTTATTAAGTTCATTTTATAATTTCAAATAGATTTCAATTTCAAAATAATTTTGTTGACCAATCGGGTTTCTTATTTTTAATTGTCTATCCTAGGCCAAGTTATTTAAGTGGGTATTTATCATTTCAACCCGATATCATTCAATATAAAACAAATCATAACAAAGGGAACTTGCAGTGTGATAACTGGGATGGTGTCAAAGTAAATAAACAAGAAATAGCAACCATACATAACAAATTGACAATTTATTCAAATAATCCCGAAATAACCATATTAACTTACATTAGTTAATTATGCAAATTAATATAATTATTCCTAGAATCCAACGGATTAAAGATTATTACAGGATGATTTTTACTTGGTATCCGTTATCAAATTTCTACATCAATCGTACATGTCAATTTTAATGTCACTATTAGTTACCCTAATTAACATCATATTCAGTTCAACATGTTTAATCAATTTAAACAATACATGGCGTCAAATTTTAGAAATTAACAATTTATTTCAACCAAATTTTAACAATCAACAATTTAATATCCAGATTAATATTAACAACAATTATCACTTGATTATCATAGCATAATAGATTGAGTCGTGAATATAAAATATTCACCTTGCGTGGTTGGAGAAGATGGCGCGGCACGAAGAAAATAGACAAAATAGACCCTAATAGGCACGACGCTAAATGAACACAAACTGCAATCAAACAAATAATTTATCAATAATTTGTTTATTGCCATATATATATCGATTGAATATACATAAACCATACCAACGATGAAGCGAGATAGATTCAACAAGCAGGATAAAGCCTAGGACTGAGATCCCGGATCAGCAGCTGCAAACCAGTAAAACACTGTACGTAAGCAACTATTCCAAGCATATAATTAACAGTTTCATGCATATATTTATATGCAACCGAAGTGCACTAAACACAGGCAGCCAAGGCGCGGCACAGCAGTGACGGCGGCAGGGGATGTCGCGATGGTTGGCGGGTTCGGGTTCGGCTGGTCTGGGATTCGGAGGCGGTCGGTGGTGGGCTGCCGTGGCGCGAGCAGGACGGAGGGTGGGTCTGGGCGGAGCAGGGGCTGCAGTGGCGATGGGGTGGCCTGGTGGGGACGAGGCGGGCAGTGGGGTTGACGCGTGCGTGCAGGCGGAGGCTGGGGCTGGGTGGTGCGTGCAGGTGGTTGGCTGGTGGCGGGCGAAGTCGGGCAGTGGGGTGGGCTGGTGGCGGAGGGCGCTGGGGCGGAGGGCGCTGGGGCGAAGCAGTGGGGTGGAGGAGGCGGGCTGGGCTGTTGGTGGCGGAGGGTGCTGGGGGTACGGCAGTGGGGCGGAGGAGGCGGGCTTGGTTGTTGCGGAGGGCTGGCGAGCTGGGGTTGGGTGACAGGCGGTGGGGAAGGCTGGTGTGGGGTGGGCTGGTGCGGAGGGAGGCTGGGAACGGAGGGCGCTGGGTGGGTGGCAGTGGCGGTGGGGACAGGGCAGCGGGGAGTCGGTTGCCGGGGCAGTGGCGTGGCGGAGGGCTGGTGGCGTGGCCAGTGGTGGGGTGGAGTGGCTGCATGGCGGAGCGGGTGGGAAGGCGGATGGGAGTTTCATTTTCTGGAGTTCATAAAAAGAAAAGTGAAGAGGAAAGAAGAAAGGGAAGAGGGAGAGAAAGGAATATGCAGAGGAGAGAAGAATGTTACGTACCAATTTCTTTCTTGGCGAAGTGAAAGTGATGCAGAGTAATAAATGTGACGAGCTGGCTTGCAGGGGTTTATACAGAGAAATTTATGGTCCCCGTGCAAATGAAATGATGATTTGTCACAGTGGCTATTGAGTTTCTGAAGGGCCATTTGAATTCTGAGCGGGAAAAAGTAGGGTACCGGTTTGTGTGGCGTACAGACCAGTTTGTACTCCGTTAACCAATTAATAACTTGCAACGCCGAACTCCGATTGACACAAACAAATATACCGTTTTGATCAGCGCGACGAGGCGGACCCAATGGTATGAAGATATTGATGGTTTGACGTTGTTTGCGAAGTGGTAAATCTTATTGAATCATTTGCACGAGTGAACATTTTAACTAGTAATTAAAAGTGAAATTTGACGAAACGAAATGCGCCGTCAAGTTCAGAATATTTTTCTTATGCAACAATGAGAAAAATATGTGAGTTCGGACGATAGAAAATTTACACAGAAAATTAAAACTAATAAGTAAATTTGACGAGCGAAATTTACTACAATACTTTTCGACGAAATTTGGCGTACGCCTATGTCTATCTAGACGCATTCCAAATGTGAAGTTTGAACGGTAACGGAAATCGTTTGTGAATATTTGAAATTCCTATTACGGGTAATGCAGCAAAACACCGAAGAATAAGATCGACGGAGCTAAAGATGTCCGAATTTTGAAAAACGAAAAATGACGCCTTTGTCAGAAAATGATTTAGAATTTTTCTATGTAAAAATATTTAGGTTCGAAAGATGAAATTTTCACGGTTTTTAAAATGAACCGATGTGCAGTAAAACGCGCACGAAATTTACTGCGGTATTTTCCGACGAAACTTTACCCATATCTACAATCATCAAGGCGCAATTTAGAAACAAAGTTTGGACGTTGATTGAAATCGTATGTAAGTTTCACATTCTTAATTAAAATAACGGTTCTAAAATTTTTAAATTGGGTCGGAATTTCAGGGTCGTTACAAATACTAAGGAATCCCCTTCAATGGCCCTTTTAGATAGATTTTTCATCAGTGACGAAATCGAAGATAAATTTCTATTTGTGGAGTCATTGGTTTACCTTATATGTATTCTGACCATTGTCCTATCATTCTTACGTGTGATCATCATAAAATTGTTGATAAAACTTTTAAATTCAAAAAAATGTGGTTATTAGAATCTAACTTCTCTAATCTAATTATAAATAAATGGATATCAATGAATTTTTATATTATCAGAAATACGGATAATTCAGAAAAAAATTTTGTTTTAAAACTTATAGGTCTTAGGAATTTTCTTAAAAATTGGAATAAGAATGTATTTGGCAGTATTAAAATTAAAAAAATAATTTACTTTTTGAAATGCTTAAAATTAATAAGATAGAAGAAACAGGACAATTAAATCTTAGAGAGCGTAATGTACTCGCTAATTTAAAAGAAGAACTTAATTCAATTTTAGAAAAAGAAAAGGTCATGTGGAAATAGAGATCTAGAATCCAATGGATTAATGAAGGTGATAATAATACAATTTTTTTTCATAATATGGCTAACGGTAGAAAACGTAGTAACACAATAAATTCTATTTTTGTGAATAATGTGGAATTGGTTGATCAAAGGGATCTTAACGAGGCCTTTACCGATTACTACAGGGATATTTTTGGTAATAAAAACAAGCATAGAATAAACGTTAGATGGAATGAACTATATCCTATTGAGTCTGGAATTAATCTTAACGACATTGATAATTTTTTTTTTTGAAGAGGAGATATTGAAGGCTATTAATGATATGCCTAGTGATAAAGCCCCGGGTCCCTATGGTTTTCCTATTTTATTCTACAAACTATTTTGGAATATTTTAAAATTTGATTTAATTAACATGTTTAACGAATTTTATAATGGGAAACTATAATTAGAAAGATTTAATTTTGCAAACGTCATTCTATTACATAAAAAAACCGATGCTAATAATTTGAAATATTTTAGACCAATTTCTTTAATTAGTTGTTCTGTTAAAATTATTTCAAATGTTTTAGCGAATAGACTTAGTATAAGAATGAATGATTTAATCGATTGTACACAAACTGTTTCATTAAGGGTATAAATATCACGGATGGAGTTGCTGTTGTTCAAGAGTACATTAATCACAGTTGTAAGAATAACATTACATGCGCGCTTCTAAAATTTGACTTTGCGAAAGTTATTGACTCGATTGATTGAGATTTTCTAATTGATATGTTACTGGCTAGAGGTTTTAGTCGTAAATGGATTGGTTGGATTATGACATTGCTTAAAATAGGTCATTCTAGTATAACGGTTAACAGGATTTTAGGGAATAAAATACAGTCAAAACGTGGCTAACAACAAGGTGATCCTTTATCGCCTCTCTTGTTTAATTTAGCTGCCAATGTTTTCGCTATGATAATTAAAAAAGCTGTTGGAAATGGACCTTTAGGGTGCGTTGGTAGCGAAATTTCATGTAATAGGCTCTCTGTTCTACAATTTGCGGACGATACCTTATTATTTACTTCTCATTTACCTAATCACGTCATTACCTTTAATTTATTTTATACAGCTTTGAACTTCTTTCAGGACTAAAAATTAATTTTGATAAAAGTTCGGTTTTTAGTTTTAAATGAAGTTGATAAGGTTGAGGGTTTAGTAGCTAATACGTTAAATTGTAAAACCATGAATTTTCCTATTGATTATCTTGGATTTTTTATTAGACCAACTAAGCTTAAACATGATGACTGGCTAATTATAATAGATAAAATTAAAAATAAAATTTCCAATTGGAGTGGTGGTAATCCTAGAAGTAGTCTAAAATGTTTAGTTAACTGGGAACCATTTGTAAATCGAAAAAGGAGGGAAGACTAGGTGTTATCAATTTATGTAATATGAATTTGTCTTTGTTAGGGAGGTGTTATGGAATTTAAGGATATAAATGATAATTTTAAGAAATTATATCTTAACATTATTATAATAGTAGTAATAATTTATACCAAATTACACTATCGGTTAACAATAAATTGTTTAATTTTTGGAAATCAATTTTAGAATGTCATGATATTTATAACCTTGGTACTAATATGATTGTTCATTCAGGAAATTGTACAATTTTTTGGCATGATTGTTGGTTATCAGTTGTAACAACCCAGTATTTTGCACTTTGTGATTATCGAAATTAGATGATTATAATTGCTATCGAAATTTAAAATCAATTTGAAATTTATTTTATAAAAATGGTTGAGAAATTATTTTGGGTTTTTAAATAAATGTATTTCTTTGATTTTATAGAAAGCCCGACCCTATTTCTTTTTGTTATTTGCCCTAACATGTCAGCCCTATCACAATCATTCAACCCGATCCTCTTCTTTGTTCTGGAAAAAAATAAATGGCGGCCGCTTCTTTGCTCGTTCCTTCGATCTGAAAATTAGGGCTTTGGGTATTCGATCGATTGTTGGTCGTTCTTTGATTGTTACTTGCGGTTGCTTCCAGTTAGCTTGTTCCTCTGTGATTTGGACTTTGCCTTCGTCGATTGTTGTAGCTCTGGCTTGACGTCTTCGCTTAGTCTGGAATTGAGGCTACGGCTTTGTCGATCTTTGTAGTTCTGGATTGTGGCTTTCTCTGTGGTGACTCTGACTTCGGCTTCGCTGTTCCCTTAGTTGATTTGGAGCTTTAGATCTGCAATTGCCCGATCCTCTTTTGTCTTGATAAATAATGGCTGTGGCGATTTTGTTCGATCTGAGAAGAAATCAGAGCTTCGATCAGTTGCTCGTCACTTGGCTTATACTCGAAACTCTTTGCTCTGGAAATTGCGGCATCGATTTCTCTAAGCTCTGAAATTTTAGGGTTTCTGAAACTCGACTTCGGTATGATTTCTGCTCTAATTCGTGGGCTTCGAAAATAGGTGAGTAAACTTGTACTCACATCTAATTCAATTCTCCAGTGCGTGTTTTTGGGTTTGAATTTTATATGGGTTCGAAATCCTGTTTTCTCGTTCGTATATTCTATGTTGAATTCGTCTTTGGCTATTCGATATTGTTTGGATGATTGCGATGAATTCTGACCTTTTCCATATGCGTATATTTGATTTCTTTTGACTTTGCTTGGCCACCACAGTATGATATACTCGGCTTTGACTTGGTTTTGGAAATTCTTGGCTTTGACATTTCTGAGTCTTTGCCTTTGAAGTTATTTAGTGGTCTTTACTTTAATTCATTGTCATCTGAACTGTTGCCACTGTCTTCCATGTAGTTGCACTCCACTCCATGTTTGAATTCCTTACTGTCCATTTATGTTTTTGCATCCATGTTGATATTTGCATTTTGTCCCAGTGGGATTGATAGTTTGTATATTGTACCTGTACTTGTAGTTGCATCTCTGTTCATCAAGTTTTGCAAGTGAGTAAGACTCATCTTTAGTACTGATTTAAAATGTTAGTTGAATCTAGTGATAAGTGGTTATTGATGACCTATTGTTTTGCCATAAATTACTAGCATCCTCTGTGAATCTATGTTTTAATTTATGGCTTTAAAATGAAGTGCAATTGAACACATTTTGTTGGAGCTAAATACGAATTTTTCTTTAGTAAATAGTAGCACTGATTTGCACTTGGCTGGGCTTTGATTTTCATTGCAGATCTTCTTTGTCCTTGCTTATGCTTTGAATTCATATGTACGTCCATGGTGATTGTGGGCTACATTAACTTGTTTAGTCCTTTATGCCTATTACTTTGAAATGTATACACACACATAGGGTTCGAATTTTTTAAGCTATGGTATATTGCTAGGATTCGATCGCATACTTGTACCTAGTATGGGTGTATTGTTTTGCATCTTTACCTGTTCACATTGCTCTATCCACTTCATTTCACCTGTAGTGTATAATTTCACTTGAGTCTACACGTGTACATGTCTTAAGTCATAGTTGTTTATTGGTCTTTGAATCTGGACACGGTGAATGTTGCATCATTATTAGTTCCCTCTGTTCTGTAGTGTTCACTTTGTAGACTTGACCCTAGTTCATTTTATCCCTGACCTTGAATTGTAGTGCTTTGTGCACTTTTCTATTGATCATGTTTCTGTGTATTGTCTTACTTAAACCTGTTTCACTCACTTCACTATTGCAAGGGCCATTGTGATGTTGAATCTATACTTATGCACTTGTGACCAGTTGCATGTAGTCTTCACTTTTCACCTCTGTTTTGTATTGGACTGTTGTTCGCCTTGTTGCTTTTTGAGCTGAAACTGTTTGCTTCATGTAACTGTGTACATGCACAGTTTTATTGTGCAATGATACCTTGAATTTCGGTTGAGCCCAGTTGCACTTGTGTTGAATCATATTTTGATTTCGTTTTGATTTGATTTTTTTTATTGTTAATTGCCGTTTCGGCAATTTTATTCTTTTCTAAATCATCTTCATTTAGAAATCTTTTCATCTATCTCTGTCGATGTTTTGAATCTGCTGATTTATTGTTTAACACTGTTTAGTGTTATAGCTGCCGTTATCCGATTCTCCTATCGAGAAGTTGGATATACGAGATTTCCGTGACCGTCGTCTATTTGATATTTGATTATTATTGCTGCTATGCACTAATAACTGAGTTTGAATTAGACTGACCCGTGTATTATTTTCTTTTGAATTTAATACTCGGGTCAGACCCGAGTTATTTCAGGTTGTAGCTTTCCTTCTTTGAGTTGCTGTTCAGGCTATGAAGACTTTTCACATCTTTTGAAGTTGTCTCCGTTATTTTTTTGTAGAAGTCGTGTCATTGCATAGGATGATATGTATTCATGTACATTAGTTGATAATGTATTTGTATATATAACTTCCAGAGTCGACAGTTGTAGTTGTATCATATGTACCGTGTCAAATGTATTGTAACTGACATCAGTTATTATATATATATGAGACTTTTTGTTCCATCTGTATTCCGCATTTATGTTATCTGTGTTATTTTTGTATTTATTGTCCTAAACTATTATAGCCACTGTGTAGTAGCTTTGTGTTTGTATCGGTATGTCGGATTTCTTCAAAAAAATGAAATGCATGTTTTACTATCTGACATATCGGTGCTCGCACAAAGCAATTACATGGTTGGTCGCTCCTCAACAGCCTTATTCTCCGTGCTAGTTGACAACATTACACCATAGTGTTCTTGGCTAGCGCGGGTATAGAGGTGGGGCGTCACAGCTTGGTATCAGAGCCTGGGGTTTATGACAATTATAAAACATAACTTAGATGGAGCATGTGTTACAACTATTTGTCGATGTTTTTCTCGGTCTGATTTCCATTTGACTTCGGTCACTTTGTTTTTGTGAAATTGCTAATTTCTTGATTTCCAAGACTCTGATTTTGTTTGCCGTTGGATTCTTTGATGTGATATTGATTCATCCATTGTTCTTTGTTGATGTTGAGGCTGCTGTTTATTTGAGTTTAAAGTTGTTGTCTCATTCATTATCATCAGTTGTATTTCAATATGTGATTACCACTATCATCAGATTTAGTTCCATTTCTCTGGTCTCTTCATTTTTGACACTGTTTTGTCACTGATGTTGTTTCATTTTAGTTGTAGCTTGGTTCATTCCTGTAGCTCCATTTTGACTTGGGGCTGTTGATCCATCTCTCTACATTTTGTATATATATATCTCATCTCCACTTGGTTTGTTTTGCATCCATGTTGATATTTGCATTTTGTTCCAGTGGGGTTGATAGTTTGTATAGTTGTCCTCGTAGTTGATCTCTGGTGGTACTTCTATTTTGTACTACTTGCTGTTCCATGACTTTGGCATTTTGCATTTTCATAGCTTCAATTGAAACTGCACTGCCTATGTTGTCTTATTGGATTTGCACTTGATTCATTGCTTCAAGTCACTTGGGCATCCTCTCTAGTACCTCTGAACTTGTTTGCAACTGCTGGCACCATTGTTGTCTTCAGTTGCATACTTGTCATTCATGTATTTATGTGCTATGGTGCCATAACTCTGGTGCCCTCACCCTCTTTCTATTTTGTAGTTGTACCACTGTTTCGTACTTTGGTGCAGCAGATGTGTTGAGTCAGAGACTTGACCTTCTTGCATTTCGTGGTAGTTTCCTACCTTCTCGAATTTGTAGTGTTATTACATTTACTTGGTGGCAATTGGTTTGCATACCATTTACCCTGGGCAGCCTTACCCCCCTGCTGTATTCGTTTGATTGATGTATCTGGTTTTTCGGCTGCAGTTTGTTGTCATCTTTTCTTGACTACTTTGGAATTTCTCTGCCTTGTCCTAACTGGTTTGGTTGTTGTTGCTTGAGGTAGCCAACCTCTTCAACTCACTTGGTCGAAGCTTTCCACTACTGTCACTTGCTTATTGCATTTGTTGGCACTGTGAATTCTTGAGCATTGGCCTTTGTGCCTTGTTGCTATTTCTTTATATGCTGTTGTGGCGAGGCAGTGCACGCGTGCGTGTACTGCAGCCACACAGAGATGACAGTTTTGAATTGATGTTTCAAATTCTTGAATTGTTTTACGTGTTTCAATTCATATTCTGGAATTGATATTTTTATTTGGTTTTCAAATCTTAATCGATTTCATTCGATTCTATTCACATCTTTGTATGTGAATTCTTGTGATTGATTGTTTCTACAATCATTTTTGTGATTTGTCACTTTAAAAATATAAAGGTTTTCTATACTAGTAGTAATTATTAAAATCCTTTTTCTCCAAACGATTTCAAAACTATTTTACTACAAAGCTCTTTTTCTAAAACCGTTTTTTAATCTATTAGTATATACAAGCCTTTACTTCACTCGAATGAGAAATCGACTTAAACGACTTAGTAAAACGAGTGGTATGAAACGCTTGCGTTCACTTCGTCGGTTAGCTCTTGGACTTGTTCGATTGAACCCCTTTTGTGACAATTTTCTAGTGAAGATTTACAGTTTGTTCGTAAATATTTGAGTTAAGCTAGTGGTTATGGGACATGAAACTAAACTCTTATATTCACTAACTTAATGTAATTGACACTTATTAATGATCATGACGATCATTTTTGTGATTTGATTTAGGCTAGCAATTGTGCGATGCCTCTTTGTCTACGAGGGAGACTAAACCCCGTTTGTGTGATGTTTCGCCATCACATATGTGGGCTAGCGACCCACGGTCTTCGGGCCATTCCTGTGTGAAAATTTAATGGTTGGCTACCATGAGATAGCGTCTCATTCTTGTGATACCGGTCGGTGAGTTTTCATGCTCCCATTTTGTGATAGGCCTTTCCCCTTTTCCTTTTTATGATTTAGACTAGCGATTGTGCGATGTCTCTTTGTCTACGAGGGAGACTAAACCCCGTTTGTGTGATGTTTCGCCATCACATATGTGGGGTAGCGCCCCACGGTCTTCGGGCCATTCCTGTGTGAAACTTTTATGGTTAGCCACCATGAGATAGCGTCTCGTTCACGTGATACCGGTGTTTTGAGTTTTCATACTCCCGTTTTCTGAATAGGCCTCCCCCTCTTTGTGATTTCTGGATTTCTTGTGACGATTTCTAGATTTTTGTGCTTCACCAATTTTCGTGATTTCTATTGATAAGTTTTATCAATTTTTGTGCATTGGTGAATTCATGTGTTATTGACTTGTTATGAATACAAGTTTAGGGTATGATATCCCTTTCTATCTTTGAGAAGATTCTTGTAACATTTTTGATGAATGAAAATTCATTGGTATTATATTTTGATGCCGGTTATTTTGATGAGATTTTGACGTGTTAACTTCATTAACCGTCAATTTTTGAAATGGATTTACAAGCGGTTCTCCCGCAATGCTGATTTTGTTGTCCGTTTTTACTGTACTTTGAGAAGTGCAACTTCCTTATCAAAGTTGCTACTGATATTGCTAATTTAATCACGTGTTTTCAAAATTCTTTATTTTTAAAAGTTGTTTCAAAAATATAAAATAAAAATTGTTTTCAAAATTTTTACAGTTTACATTTTCAAAAGAACGAGGAAGCGATTTAAACGTTTCAGCAAAATCGAGGACTATGACCCCTTTCTTTTACTGATTCGTTTAATTCCGGACTTGTCCGTTTGAGAATGTGAAATGTTATTTTTTTAAAACACACAATTTTTCACTTTCAAGGAAACGATAAAGAGATTTAAACGATTTAGCAAAAGTACGGAGTATGGAACCATACTTTTACTACTTCGGTTAATTCCGGACTCGTTAATTGAATAATTGTGATTTCTGATTATCGTTTTTGATAATCGGATATTTCTGATTTCTGATTATCGTTTTGATAATCGGATATTTCTGATTTCTGATTATCGTTTTTGATAATCGGATATTTCTGATTTCTGATTATCGTTTTTGATAATCAGATATTTGTGAGATTTGATTATCATTTATGATAATTGAATATTTGTGATTTCTGATTATCGCTTTTGATAATCGGATATTTGTGATTTTTGATTATCGTTTTTGATAATCGGATATTTGTGTTTTCTGATTATGTGACGACCCGACTTTCCACTCCCGGAAAATCGCATCGACAGTAAGAAAGAAAGGGGTGAGAAGTAGAAAAGAGAAGAAGAGAAAAGAAACAAACACAAATACTCATAGCGGAAACGAACAAAATATATTATATCACATAAATATTACATAGTATCATATACAACCCTTATCAGAGATACACAGATTACACATCATATACTAGACAGTTATAAACATCTGTCTAGTTATTACATCTCAATACAAAACAAAGATCTAAACAAGATCAACACAGCGGAAACTACTATCTATCTACAACGCCGAAGCCTCCTGCTCCATTGCTCCTCCACAATTCGTCAAGGCTAACCTGAATCCCTTGGCTACTCGTAAAAATTTGAGTACCCAAGAGTTTATAAAACAGAAATAAACACTTGGGTCAGACATGGGTCTGGTGTGAGTAACAGGTTAAACTTGCTTAACTTCAAAACCTTTTGAAAGAAAAGGTATCACGTAAGACTTCCCACACATAAACATGGGTAAGTTTTTACCTTACGCTAACCAAAACATTTGATAGGAAATTCGATTGTATTATAATAGGGTCTAGGGTTTTCAAGTAAAATACAGAAATAGCTGAAATGCTTACATCTCACATTTCAACATAGTTGGGCACAACTAATACGTACGGCACTTATTGGAGTTTGGATTCCATACAATGGCAGTGCTACCGGGGTACCGCCCGTCACAGTACGTGGCCTAGATCACCGTACCGAGGATCACTCCCAATCCCCTGCAACACAAGGTCGGAACATCCCTTACTGGATAATTCCCGCACAAGATACCTCACGGTTGGGATCAGCAACCGCACCACTAAGTCGAAAATAGAAAGGGACATCTAGACAGAGGTAACCTTGTCCTACTTGGGTGCTACCCACTAACCTTGCTGCACCTCCCCTGTTTTAGCCATTCCCGGTTTGTGAGGCTTGAGGTCACGATTACCTTAGAAAAGAACACATCACTTAGAATGCTCATCGTCCACCTGACGATGTGCTGAAAGTATTCAATCCATACAAGTTCGTTCCGGGTTCGAACGAAACCGAAGGCATTATCTCGTTACACTCGTTTTGGAATCACCCTCAGAGTTAACGACAATAACCCTTGCACTCTGAATCTTCATCTTCACTTGATTCACGACCTATCGTTAATTTGGATCGATGTGGTATTCGGGTCTCCAGACCTGGAAATCCGGTATACGGAAACCCGATCCCGGTCTCATCGAAATCCAAAGCGTATCTTTTAAGGCCAAGTTGTTTTAAAGTTAAAACAATTCAATTCAATTATCTTTATACACATAGAAGGATAATTCACAACATTACAATAGATAATCAACATTATCAATATAACAGATAATCCATATTATCATCACAATTCAACTAAACATCCATATCACACAGCATATATCTCATCAGAGATATCAATCAATGCAAAGTATTCAATACTATCACCCATTCATGAGTAATGATTTATACCATTTCTAATTAATTTAAAATGAATTAAATTAATTACTTCATTCTATAAATCCTGCTTACTTAATCATTAATTAATTACAAATTAATTAATTATCCTTTAATTACCCTTTAATTCCATTCAGGTAATTTATCTTTAATTAATTACTTAAATTAATTATCCTTAACCACTTATAGTAATTAACCTTTAATTACTTCATTAATTAATTTACTAAAATTAATTAACTTAATCAACTATAATTAATTACATTAATCCTTAATTAATTACATTGATTAATTACTTCATTTATTAATTATTTCTTAATTAACCAATCTTAATTACATCATTAATTATATTAATTAATGATCCTTAATTACAACTTAATTATTAATTACTCAATTAAATTAATTACATTAAGTAATTAATCTTTAATTAAACAACATTTATTAATCACCATTGATTAATCTTCAATCAGTAATTAATTACCCTTAATTACTTTCACTAACTAAATTAATTACTCCTTAATTAATTCCTTAATTAATCCCTTGATTAATTATTCAAAGTAATTAACTCAAATTACTTCTATTAATAAAATCATTATTCAACTAATTACTTCCAGTAATTATCTTATTATTTACTTCTCTAAATAAACTTACCTTAATAATTACATTAAGTAATTATTATCAAATCATTTCTTGATTATTCTAAATTAATTAAACTTAATTAATTAATTTAACTAAATCAAATTAACTTCAGTTAATTACAATAAGTAATTAATTCTTAATTACTTCCAATAAGTAATTACATTTAAACAAATTCTATAATTGATTATCTTTAAATTAATTAATCTAATTAACTATTTAATTAATCCTATTAATTAATTATTTAATAATCCATAGTTAATGACCTTCATTAACAATTATTTAATTACTTTTCTTAAGTAATTAACTTTAATTAACCATTATTAATTTCAAATTAATAAATCTTAATAATCAATTAATTAATCTCTAATTATTTAATTAATTAAGTGTTAACCATAACTTAATTAATCTTTAATTACTTTATTAATTAATCATTAATTAATACTCAAATTTATAGTCCTTAATTACAAATTAATTATTCTATTTAATTAATCTAAACCTTAATTAGATTAATTTAAATCCTTAAGTACTAAATTAATTAATCCAAATCATTAATTAATTAGATTATTTAAACCATTTTAAATTAACTTAAAGATTTAAATTTTTTTTTAACTTTAAGATAAAACATTTCTTCTCCATGGTTAAATGATCTTTCACAAATACATTTAAAAATATCCATTTTCAAATTTACTTTAAAATTTCATTTTAAATCCGGGATTTAAAATGAATACCAACTTATTTTTAACAAAGTTTTAAAACCAATTTAAAACTTCCACATGTTAAAGAATTTTTATATCTTATAAAAGAATTTAAATCAATCCCCTTTAATTTTCAAAACATTTAAATATAAACTTATTAAACATTTGAATTTATAAAACTTATTTATCTTAATCTAAGATTCAAAACTAATCCTGACTCCATAATTTAAAACTTGATTTCAATTCCTGTTTTAAAATATTTCTTTACAGTTTTTAAATTTAGATTTAAATTTATATTAACAGGCTTTTTAAAAACCTGGCAACACATACAAGTACTCGAGACTTCACCAAAACACTTCGAGTCAACATCCTAAATACTTCGAGCCTTGCTCAAAATAACTCGAGAAACACTCGAGAATATCATCTTCCCCAACACTCTATACTCCAGAAATTTACCCGAGACCATACTAATTTACTTCGTCTCGAAACTTAAAAACTTCGAGTCTCACATACGAACCACTCGAGAAAACTCGAACACCATCCTCTCTGTTATAAACCCAGACATCACCAGATTCACAAATTTGCACCGTGCACGTGCACCAGAAATGCGGTCGCCTCCGACCATCCACGACTACGTACGCAAGTCGACGATCATCTCCCAACCTAACTCCGATCATTCAATCTTCGATCTATACTCGAAATCAAATTCGAGTATCCCCACCCAAAAACTGGAACAACAGGAGCTTCCCATCCAAACCTAGCAACGCCACGACCACGATCCTCCGACCACCAGAAACTCTGCAACTCCGGTCATGCTCTCACATACGACCAAGCTTCACTCCCTCAAAACCCCATTGCACTCGATTCACTAGGGAAGACGTGGTGATCCAATTGTCACGGAAGATAAAAACTAGGGTTAAAATTTTTAATACTAAATCATTTCTGTTTCGAATCATTAATTCAAATTCCAGTAATTTTCCCTGAATCTTTGATCAACCCACTACTACCAGAAACAATATTTGTCAATCCAACCTCCTAGATCATCAGTTCTAACCCAAAATTCATTTTTAGTTAAAACTAGAACTGCTCCTTATTTACTAAACTAAAAATTATAATTTAAATGCTAAAAATCATATTATAGTCTAGGTATTCCATTTATAAACTTGGAATTATAAATTACAAAGTTTAAATTTCCACTTTTTATATAACATTACTGTTATTATGGGTACAGAGACACTCAGACTAAAAGGTTTGACTTAAATTAAACTTTTTAACATTTATATATGATAAATCAAACCATTCTTGTTTGTAAATTAAGTTATTACAAAAACTAGATCCAATGGTAAGAGATTTTAAAAAAAGAATTCTCGAGTCTGGCAACAAACAGAACAGAATTCAAAGATAACAAACATGCACACATAACTACTCATCCATGTATACATAGAAACTCACATATATAATCATACATCAATACATAGATATGCAGAACCACTTTTAAATATCCACATGCAACCATCTTTCATAACTTAAATCTTAAGAATAGAATGTTACTCACCTGTTTAAAGATGACAGAGGCAGTTTAATCTTTTTTGGAAAAGCTTTTGAACTTAAAACTTGAAACTGAGAGCTTGAATGCTTTTGCTTTTTGCTTATTTGATTTAAAACTTGAACTGCTAGATTTTAAATTGCTTTAAATCTACATGCATGCTTGCTCCAGGTTGAAGAAATGAAGGCAAACAGACTTGAGATGATTCCAGATTGAAAATGAATGCAGACTGTTTTTCTTGAGTTGATTCCAGAGATGAAAAGAATTGCAGACCTTTGTTTTTGATTTGAAAATTTGATTATAGATCTTTGATTTGGTTTGAGGAATTCTCAGATTTGTTTTTGAAGAAGAATGTTGGCTGATCTGATTTGCTTCAGATTTGTATTGGAGAATTGGTTTGGGTTTTCTTGGTTTTGAAATGAAGATTTAAAAAGAAAATGAAGTGAAGATATGCAAATGTATATATAAGTGAATTTATGATTTTATAAAAATAAAAGAAAATGGAAATAATAAGGACACTTGTCATTTTGTTTAATCCATTGCTTAACACATGTTAATACAAAGCTTTAAACATTAACACTTGTTAAAATAAGGGC
The DNA here is from genome assembly GCA_030737815.1 of Allium fistulosum. Classification (NCBI taxonomy): domain Eukaryota; kingdom Viridiplantae; phylum Streptophyta; class Magnoliopsida; order Asparagales; family Amaryllidaceae; genus Allium; species Allium fistulosum. The sequence goes on from CM060903.1 coordinate 594,847,712, forward strand.
TTTAGGAAATAACACTTGTCTTTTATATTTTTTTTTACCTTATTTATAAAAGTAAATAAAACCCTTTTCTTTATTTATTAAATACTTATCTATATATATATAAATTACTTTTTAAAGAGAAACAAAAACTAATTATATTTTATACATAAAAGTTATACAAATATTCTAAATCCAAATCAATTTAAATATTTATTCTTTTGAATTTCAAAACTTTAAATTCAAATTAAATCTAAATTTCCAATTTACCAAAGCTTTTCTATTTACAATATATACAAATAAATATATATATTACAGATAGAAAATATCTTATTAACTTTTAAAAGATAAGATTCACCAATTAAATACTTATTTAATTAGATTATTAAATTAAATTCAAATTTTATTATCAAAGATCATCAATATCAATTTAATTATTTAACAGATTATTAAATTGATATTGTTAAAATTTCCGGGATATTACATTCCTCCCCCCTTAAAATAATTTCGTCCCCGAAATTTTAAACAAAGGTAATTTAATAATCTTATTAAAGATTTAAATTCAAAACACAAGCATCTACTATCATCCATATGCTAGCAACCATAGCAACCAAATCATTCAATCAAACAATTCAACTATCTAGACTAAATTCTAGATAAAATTCCTCGAGTTTCCCCAAGTATATATATATACCGGGATACTCGCTCTACAAACAATCTAAACAATCAATACTACTAAACTATAAAGCTCCTACTCATCTATATCTACAGAACTAAACAGAATATCAGACTACAGACGAGTCTGACTCAACTACCAAACTTCCAGAACTGCTGATTCTACAACCAGAGATAGATCAAATACGTACTCCCTCAGAGATACGTAAAACTCAATGAATTCCAGTTATCCAAACTGACAATTCAACCAAGTAGACCAATTACCTATCCAAATCAGAACACAGACGAGATCCAAACTTACTTCTCCCATCCAGAGATACACTCCAAACTGCTTTCGCTGCTCAACTCTGATCTGAGGTAGAACACAAGCACAGACTGGACAACTCATTCCAGAAATAAGGTTCACTGATCCATAAAGAAAACTCAGATACTCCAGCAAAACTTGAGCTGCTTCACCAACTCCATCTCTAGGAAACATCCTTCCACTAGACTGAACCACCGGTATCACTCCTGGAATCCAGTCGATAAGAAAACTCAACCTTCAGATGCGGACAAACTTCTGACTTCTCTGGAGACATCCAGAAAAACTCTGACAACACAAGAGAACACTCAGACAATCGCAAGTCACTTTTGCGATCAACCCATCCTAATTCCAAACAGACTGTTCTCTCTTTACCAATCAGAACAGCTTACTCTTATTTATCCAATTTATCGAAGAAATGGATCCACTCTGCTGCTTCTGAACTTCACTTCCAGAAAAACTGCTTATCCAGAAAACTTCCTGCCATCACAGAATACTCGGAGCTGCACTGCTGACACTGATGCTCTTATTCAAAGCTCTTCGAGAAACTCGGACTCCAAACCAAAGCAGAAACTTCATTCTGAACTCGGCCACAACACCGAAACAGACACACTTCCTTAATCTTGTTCCAAAGAAAACATCTTCAGGAACATCCATAGTCACTGCATCTCATCACACAGCTACTATTACCTGAGGTATCAAGGTACCATCACTCACTTCTGTTCAACCGACAGATCCAACTTTACTCATCCAAACTTCAAAGATAAACTCCGAACCATTACAGTTTCCTTCGGAGATCGATGAAATCCTTCAGCATAGCAAAGCTTACTCGAGACGGTATTAGATCTACAGTCTCGACAGATACACTTCCAACCTCAACATTCAAACTCCAACTATTGGTAATTGTGTTACACACACTACCACCTTATCTACCTTTATAACTTATATTGGAAAACCCGAACAGGTAACCCAATAAATAGGTAGAAATACATAAATATATATATTTAAAATGATATATTTTTTTTTATATAGAAATTATTTCTGGGTAAAATTATTTCATCTACCTCTTTAAAACAATATTGTGTCCGTTGGCCTGGTTCAAGTGTTTAGAGATCCCTATCAATAACGTTAGCTACTCGTATTGACCAGAATCCATATACCACTCAACCGATCAATTAACACAATATAAAACCATTTTATATAACTAACAAATACGCGCTCTCGTATATATATATACTCAGACTCAAATAGGTTGCTACAGATCCTATCTCTAATGAACAATCCTTCTGAACCTAGGTATTCACTCAACCTAGTGCTCTGATATTCAATTAACCAAGAGCTTAGGCATTCGCTCAACCTATGCTCTGATACCACGTGTGACGACCCGACTTTCCACTCCCGGAAAATCGCATCGACAGTAAGAAAGAAAGGGGTGAGAAGTAGAAAAGAGAAGAAGAGAAAAGAAACAAACACAAATACTCACAGCGGAAACGAACAAAATATATTATATCACATAAATATTACATAGTATCATATACAACCCTTATCAGAGTTACACAGATTACACATCATATACTAGACAGTTATAAACATCTGTCTAGTTATTACATCTCAATACAAAACAAAGATCTAAACAAGATCAACACAGCGGAAACTACTATCTATCTACAACGCCGAAGCCTCCTGCTCCATTGCTCCTCCACAATTCGTCAAGGCTAACCTGAATCCCTTGGCTACTCGTAAAAATTTGAGTACCCAAGAGTTTATAAAACAGAAATAAACACTTGGGTCAGACATGGGTCTGGTGTGAGTAACAGGTTAAACTTGCTTAACTTCAAAACCTTTTGAAAGAAAAGGTATCACGTAAGACTTCCCACACATAAACATGGGTAAGTTTTTACCTTACGCTAACCAAAACATTTGATAGGAAATTCGATTGTATTATAATAGGGTCTAGGGTTTTCAAGTAAAATACAGAAATAGCTGAAATGCTTACATCTCACATTTCAACATAGTTGGGCACAACTAATACGTACGGCACTTATTGGAGTTTGGATTCCATACAATGGCAGGGCTACCGGGGTACCGCCCGTCACAGTACGTGGCCTAGATCACCGTACCGAGGATCACTCCCAATCCCCTGCAACACAAGGTCGGAACATCCCTTACTGGATAATTCCCGCACAAGATACCTCACGGTTGGGATCAGCAACCGCACCACTAAGTCGAAAATAGAAAGGGACATCTAGACAGAGGTAACCTTGTCCTACTTGGGTGCTACCCACTAACCTTGCTGCACCTCCCCTGTTTTAGCCATTCCCGGTTTGTGAGGCTTGAGGTCACGATTACCTTAGAAAAGAACACATCACTTAGAATGCTCATCGTCCACCTGACGATGTGCTGAAAGTATTCAATCCATACAAGTTCGTTCCGGGTTCGAATGAAACCGAAGGCATTATCTCGTTACACTCGTTTTGGAATCACCCTCAGAGTTAACGACAATAACCCTTGCACTCTGAATCTTCATCTTCACTTGATTCACGACCTATCGTTAATTTGGATCGATGTGGTATTCGGGTCTCCAGACCTGGAAATCCGGTATACGGAAACCCGATCCCGGTCTCATCGAAATCCAAAGCGTATCTTTTAAGGCCAAGTTGTTTTAAAGTTAAAACAATTCAATTCAATTATCTTTATACACATAGAAGGATAATTCACAACATTACAATAGATAATCAACATTATCAATATAACAGATAATCCATATTATCATCACAATTCAACTAAACATCCATATCACACAACATATATCTCATCAGAGATATCAATCAATGCAAAGTATTCAATACTATCACCCATTCATGAGTAATGATTTATACCATTTCTAATTAATTTAAAATGAATTAAATTAATTACTTCATTCTATAAATCCTGCTTACTTAATCATTAATTAATTACAAATTAATTAATTATCCTTTAATTACCCTTTAATTCCATTCAGGTAATTTATCTTTAATTAATTACTTAAATTAATTATCCTTAACCACTTATAGTAATTAACCTTTAATTACTTCATTAATTAATTTACTAAAATTAATTAACTTAATCAACTATAATTAATTACATTAATCCTTAATTAATTACATTGATTAATTACTTCATTTATTAATTATTTCTTAATTAACCAATCTTAATTACATCATTAATTATATTAATTAATGATCCTTAATTACAACTTAATTATTAATTACTCAATTAAATTAATTACATTAAGTAATTAATCTTTAATTAAACAACATTTATTAATCACCATTGATTAATCTTCAATCAGTAATTAATTACCCTTAATTACTTTCACTAACTAAATTAATTACTCCTTAATTAATTCCTTAATTAATCCCTTGATTAATTATTCAAAGTAATTAACTCAAATTACTTCTATTAATAAAATCATTATTCAACTAATTACTTCCAGTAATTATCTTATTATTTACTTCTCTAAATAAACTTACCTTAATAATTACATTAAGTAATTATTATCAAATCATTTCTTGATTATCCTAAATTAATTAAACTTAATTAATTAATTTAACTAAATCAAATTAACTTCAGTTAATTACAATAAGTAATTAATTCTTAATTACTTCCAATAAGTAATTACATTTAAACAAATTCTATAATTGATTATCTTTAAATTAATTAATCTAATTAACTATTTAATTAATCCTATTAATTAATTATTTAATAATCCATAGTTAATGACCTTCATTAACAATTATTTAATTACTTTTCTTAAGTAATTAACTTTAATTAACCATTATTAATTTCAAATTAATAAATCTTAATAATCAATTAATTAATCTCTAATTATTTAATTAATTAAGTGTTAACCATAACTTAATTAATCTTTAATTACTTTATTAATTAATCATTAATTAATACTCAAATTTATAGTCCTTAATTACAAATTAATTATTCTATTTAATTAATCTAAACCTTAATTAGATTAATTTAAATCCTTAAGTACTAAATTAATTAATCCAAATCATTAATTAATTAGATTATTTAAACCATTTTAAATTAAATTAAAGATTTAAATTTTTTTTTTAACTTTAAGATAAAACATTTCTTCTCCATGGTTAAATGATCTTTCACAAATACATTTAAAAATATCCATTTTCAAATTTACTTTAAAATTTCATTTTAAATCCGGGATTTAAAATGAATACCAACTTATTTTTAACAAAGTTTTAAAACCAATTTAAAACTTCCACATGTTAAAGAATTTTTATATCTTATAAAAGAATTTAAATCAATCCCCTTTAATTTTCAAAACATTTAAATATAAACTTATTAAACATTTGAATTTATAAAACTTATTTATCTTAATCTAAGATTCAAAACTAATCCTGACTCCATAATTTAAAACTTGATTTCAATTCCTGTTTTAAAATATTTCTTTACAGTTTTTAAATTTAGATTTAAATTTATATTAACAGGCTTTTTAAAAACCTGGCAACACATACAAGTACTCGAGACTTCACCAAAACACTTCGAGTCAACATCCTAAATACTTCGAGCCTTGCTCAAAATAACTCGAGAAACACTCGAGAATATCATCTTCCCCAACACTCTATACTCCAGAAATTTACCCGAGACCATACTAATTTACTTCGTCTCGAAACTTAAAAACTCGAGTCTCACATACGAACCACTCGAGAAAACTCGAACACCATCCTCTCTGTTATAAACCCAGACATCACCAGATTCACAAATTTGCACCGTGCACGTGCACCAGAAATGCGGTCGCCTCCGACCATCCACGACTACGTACGCAAGTCGACGATCATCTCCCAACCTAACTCCGATCATTCAATCTTCGATCTATACTCGAAATCAAATTCGAGTATCCCCACCCAAAAACTGGAACAACAGGAGCTTCCCATCCAAACCTAGCAACGCCACGACCACGATCCTCCGACCAACAGAAACTCTGCAACTCCGGTCATGCTCTCACATACGACCAAGCTTCACTCCCTCAAAACCCCATTGCACTCGATTCACTAGGGAAGACGTGGTGATCCAATTGTCACGGAAGATAAAAACTAGGGTTAAAATTTTTAATACTAAATCATTTCTGTTTCGAATCATTAATTCAAATTCCAGTAATTTTCCCTGAATCTTTGATCAACCCACTACTACCAGAAACAATATTTGTCAATCCAACCTCCTAGATCATCAGTTCTAACCCAAAATTCATTTTTAGTTAAAACTAGAACTGCTCCTTATTTACTAAACTAAAAATTATAATTTAAATGCTAAAAATCATATTATAGTCTAGGTATTCCATTTATAAACCTGGAATTATAAATTACAAAGTTTAAATTTCCACTTTTTATATAACATTACTGTTATTATGGGTACAGAGACACTCAAACTAAAAGGTTTGACTTAAATTAAACTTTTTAACATTTATATATGATAAATCAAACCATTCTTGTTTGTAAATTAAGTTATTACAAAAACTAGATCCAATGGTAAGAGATTTTAAAAAAAGAATTCTCGAGTCTGGCAACAAACAGAACAGAATTCAAAGATAACAAACATGCACACATAACTACTCATCCATGTATACATAGAAACTCACATATATAATCATACATCAATACATAGATATGCAGAACCACTTTTAAATATCCACATGCAACCATCTTTCATAACTTAAATCTTAAGAATAGAATGTTACTCACCTGTTTAAAGATGACAGAGGCAGTTTAATCTTTTTTGGAAAAGCTTTTGAACTTAAAACTTGAAACTGAGAGCTTGAATGCTTTTGCTTTTTGCTTATTTGATTTAAAACTTGAACTGCTAGATTTTAAATTGCTTTAAATCTACATGCATGCTTGCTCCAGGTTGAAGAAATGAAGGCAAACAGACTTGAGATGATTCCAGATTGAAAATGAATGCAGACTATTTTTCTTGAGTTGATTCCAGAGATGAAAAGAATTGCAGACCTTTGTTTTTGATTTGAAAATTTGATTATAGATCTTTGATTTGGTTTGAGGAATTCTCAGATTTGTTTTTGAAGAAGAATGTTGGCTGATCTGATTTGCTTCAGATTTGTATTGGAGAATTGGTTTGGGTTTTCTTGGTTTTGAAATGAAGATTTAAAAAGAAAATGAAGTGAAGATATGCAAATGTATATATAAGTGAATTTATGATTTTATAAAAATAAAAGAAAATGGAAATAATAAGGACACTTGTCATTTTGTTTAATCCATTGCTTAACACATGTTAATACAAAGCTTTAAACATTAACACTTGTTAAAATAAGGGCTTTAGGAAATAACACTTGTCTTTTATATTATTTTTTACCTTATTTATAAAAGTAAATAAAACCCTTTTCTTTATTTATTAAATACTTATCTATATATATACATTACTTTTTAAAGAGAAACAAAAACTAATTATATTTTATACATAAACGTTATACAAATATTCTAAATCCAAATCAATTTAAATATTTATTCTTTTGAATTTCAAAACTTTAAATTCAAATTAAATCTAAATTTCCAATTTACCAAAGCTTTTCTATTTACAATATATACAAATAAATATATATATTACAGATAGAAAATATCTTATTAACTTTTAAAAGATAAGATTCACCAATTAAATACTTATTTAATTAGATTATTAAATTAAATTCAAATTTTATTATCAAAGATCATCAATATCAATTTAATTATTTAACAGATTATTAAATTGATATTGTTAAAATTTCCGGGATATTACAGATTATCTATTTGATAGTTAGATTTTGTTGAAAATTTATAAATTTCTTTTATGAATTAAAAGATGATTTTGTGATTGTATTGCCCATTGAGTGCTTTAAGAATTCTGGTCGATGCGCTTGATCAACGTTATCGATAGGAATCTCCTAAACGCTTTGATGAGACAATCAGACACAGTAAATTGAATTGTAAAATGCAAATTTTTCTGAAAAGATAATTACATAAAGTAAATTGTAAATCTTGAAAATTTTAGCTTTTTCGGGAAAGAATATTATTTGAAACAACTCCTTTTCGATACTTCTATCCTTGCGATTCCCGAGGGGAACCAAGTCATTATCTTTTTGTACCAATGCTAATCGTATTGGTTTGGATGTCATTCTCTTGTAAAAGAGAACGTGCTACCTCTTGTCCTTCTAAATCATTAATGACTATTGAGACTAGATATGCCACTCATGATCTAGTGCTCGTGGCTATTGATTTGGCATTATTACTTCTGGGTGAGAAATTGTTCTGTACCCTGATCATAAATTTTGGGAATATTTATTTTTCATAAGGAACTTAATGTTCGTCAAACACGTTCAAGCTTACTCTTTCATGCCCTATATGGTGAACTTCCTATCTCAAATTTCTTCATTTTGTGACGTTAGGTTCTTATGGTTGTTACCTTTTTCCCACTTATCCCTTATGATTGCGAGGACGCAATTTCTTTAAGGAGGGAAGTCTGTAACAACCCAGTATTTTGCACTTTGTGATTATCGAAATTAGATGATTATAATTGCTATCGAAATTTAAAATCAATTTGAAATTTATTTTATAAAAATGGTTGAGAAATTATTTTGGGTTTTTAAATAAATGTATTTCTTTGATTTTATAGAAAGCCCGGCCCTATTTCTTTTTGTTATTTGCCCTAACATGTCAGCCCTATCACAATCATTCAACCCGATCCTCTTCTTTGTTCTTGAAAAAAATAAATGGCGGCCGCTTCTTTGCTCGTTCCTTCGATCTGAAAATTAGGGCTTTGGCTATTCGATCGATTGCTGGTCGTTCTTTGATTATTACTTGCGGTTGCTTCCAGTTAGCCCGTTCCTCTGTGATTTGGACTTTGCCTTCGTCGATTGTTGTAGCTCTGGCTTGACGTCTTCGCTTAGTCTGGAATTGAGGCTACGGCTTTGTCGATCTTTGTAGTTCTGGATTGTGGCTTTCTCTGTGGTGACTCTGACTTCGGCTTCGCTGTTCCCTTAGTTGATTTGGAGCTTCAGCTCTGCAATTGCCCGATCCTCTTTTGTCTTGAGAAATAATGGCTGTGGCGATTTTGTTCGATCTGAGAAGAAAACAGAGCTTCGATCAGTTGCTCGTCACTTGGCTTATACTCGAAACTCTTTGCTCTGGAAATTGCGGCATCGATTTCTCTAAGCTCTGAAATTTTAGGGTTTCTGAAACTCGACTTCGGTATGATTTCTGCTCTAATTCGTGGGCTTCGAAAATAGGTGAGTAAACTTGTACTCACATCTAATTCAATTCTCCAGTGCGTGTTTTTGGGTTTGAATTTTATATGGGTTCGAAATCCTATTTTCTCGTTCGTATATTCTATGTTGAATTCGTCTTTGGCTGTTCGATATTGTTTGGATGATTGCGATGAATTCTGACCTTTTCCATATGCGTATATTTGATTTCTTTTGACTTTGCTTGGCCACCACAGTATGATATACTCGGCTTTGACTTGGTTTTGGAAATTCTTGGCTTTGACATTTCTGAGTCTTTGCCTTTGAAGTTATTTAGTGGTCTTTACTTTAATTCATTGTCATCTGAACTGTTGCCACTGTCTTCCATGTAGTTGCACTCCACTCCATGTTTGAATTCCTTACTGTCCATTTATGTTTTTGCATCCATGTTGATATTTGCATTTTGTCCCAGTGGGATTGATAGTTTGTATATTGTACCTGTACTTGTAGTTGCATCTCTGTTCATCAAGTTTTGCAAGTGAGTAAGACTCATCTTTAGTACTGATTTAAAATGTTAGTTGAATCTAGTGATAAGTGGTTATTGATGACCTATTGTTTTGCCATAAATTACTAGCATCCTCTGTGAATCTATGTTTTAATTTATGGCTTTAAAATGAAGTGCAATTGAACACATTTTGTTGGAGCTAAATACGAATTTTTCTTTAGTAAATAGTAGCATTGATTTGCACTTGCCTGGGCTTTGATTTTCATTGCAGATCTTCTTTGTCCTTGCTTATGCTTTGAATTCATATGTACGTCCATGGTGATTGTGGGCTACATTAACTTGTTTAGTCCTTTATGCCTATTACTTTGAAATGTATACACACACATAGGGTTCGAATTTTTTAAGCTATGGTATATTGCTAGGATTCGATCGCATACCTGTACCTAGTATGGGTGTATTGTTTTGCATCTTTACCTGTTCACATTGCTCTATCCACTTCATTTCACCTGTAGTGTATAATTTCACTTGAGTCTGCACGTGTACATGTCTTAAGTCATAGTTGTTTATTGGTCTTTGAATCTGGACACGATGAATGTTGCATCATTATTAGTTCCCTCTGTTCTGTAGTGTTCACTTTGTAGACTTGACCCTAGTTCATTTTATCCCTGACCTTGAATTGTAGTGCTTTGTGCACTTTTGTATTGATCATGTTTCTGTGTATTGTCTTACTTAAACCCGTTTCACTCACTTCACTATTGCAAGGGCCACTGTGATGTTGAATCTATACTTATGCACTTGTGACCAGTTGCCTGTAGTCTTCACTTTTCACCTCTGTTTTGTATTGGACTGTTGTTCGCCTTGTTGCTTTTTGAGCTGAAACTGTTTGCTTCATGTAACTGTGTACATGCACAGTTTTATTGTGCAATGATACCTTGAATTTCGGTTGAGCCCAGTTGCACTTGTGTTGAATCATATTTTGATTTGGTTTTGATTTGATGATTTTTATTGTTAATTGCCGTTTCGGCAATTCTATTCTTTTCTAAATCATCTTCATTTAGAAATCTTTTCATCTATCTCTGTCGATGTTTTAAATCTGCTGATTTATTGTTTAACACTGTTTAGTGTTATAGCTGCCGTTATCCGATTCTCCTATCGAGAAGTTGGATATACGAGATTTCCGTGACCGTCGTCTATTTGATATTTGATTATTATTGCTGCTATGCACTAATAATTGAGTTTGAATTAGACTGACCCGTGTATTATTTTCTTTTGAATTTAATACTCGGGTCAGACCCGAGTTATTTCAAGTTGTAGCTTTCCTTCTTTGAGTTGCTGTTCAGGCTATGAAGACTTTTCACATCTTTTGAAGTTGTCTCCGTTATTTTTTTGTAGAAGTCGTGTCATTGCATAGGATGATATGTATTCATGTACATTAGTTGATAATGTATTTGTATATATAACTTCCAGAGTCGACAGTTGTAGTTGTATCATATGTACCGTGTCAAATGTATTGTAACTAACACCAGTTATTATATATATATGAGACTTTTTGTTCCATCTGTATTCCGCATTTATGTTATCTGTGTTATTTTTGTATTTATTGTCCTAAACTATTATAGCCACTGTGTAGTAGCTTTGTGTTTGTATCGGTATGTCGGATTTCCTCAAAATAATGAAATGCATGTTTTACTATCTGACATATCGGTGCTCGCACAAAGCAATTACATGGTTGGTCGCTCCTCAACAGCCTTATTCTCCGTGCTAGTTGACAACATTACACCGTAGTGTTCTTGGCTAGCGCGGGTATAGAGGTGGGCGTCACATCAGTCATTCCTCTTAGGGCGAATTTAAAGAACTTTTTGAAATTTATAACTTTAAAAACACTTTAATTAAAGATGTTTTTTCTCCATATAATGATCCCCCTTGGAACTTTAGTTTTAATAGAATCTTAGAAGGAACAACTCTTAGACAATTTTCTTTATTATGTGCAAGATTGAATTTATATAATATTGATAACGAAAATGATATTATTAACTGAGAATGGGATAATAGTAAGAAATTTACTTCTAATTCATTGTATAAATTTCTTAATTTCTCGGACGTTACTAATTACACTTTTAATCTTATTTGGAAAGCAAATGCACCACCAAAAGCTAAGATTCATATGTGGTTAATCATGCATGGGAAGCTAAATACCATTGAATTTTTAAAAAGAAAGAATTTGCCAATTGATAATAAATGTACCTTTTCTAAGTTGTATTTTGAAAATATTAATCATATATATATATATGTCTATATTACGATTGTATGGATACTTGCTACATTCTTAATAATACTCTTAAAATCTTTAACTTTATTCTTACACTAAAGTTACTGATTGTAATTTTTACTGGAATAACTTAAGATTTAAGTTTAAAAAGTGAAATAGATTTTTACTAGATACTTTATTCACTATAATATGTCGGTATATTTGGTTTGAGAGAAACCAAAGGCTTTTTAATAATAAAAATAGTTATATTAATAGATTGGTAATAACAGTAGCATCATTTTGTTTCAATTGGATCTCAACTCCAAAATATAGATTGGCTAAAAATAATCATTTTTATGAATATCTTAATAAGGTTAGGAAAAGCATTGAATTATTTAAACAAAAAAACAATATTTTTAACATTAATAACTACATCGTTAGCATTTATTCGAATTCGAATGAAGATTTTACTGATCATCATAATGTTCTTTTGATCAAAGAAACTTAATGCTAATTTATTTTATAGATTTTTAAAAAATTTATAAGTATATAATTACATATTTTTGTTAATATCTATGTCTCTTGATTTCGTGATCACTATCTCATAAATTATATGTAAGTTAAGATGTTGCATAATGAGTTTGACCCTTTTATTAGTCTTACTCTTATTATAGTTTCTTTGCTGTCTTATAGTTTTAACTCTAGTTTTATTGCTTTTATTTCATTAATGCATATATATGTATATATATTTTACTTATATACATATATATATGTGTACTCTTATATTTTTGTTTAGTTCCATCTACAGGTACAAGTTTAGGCTATAAATGGTGCTAGAATGCTATTTGCAGGGTTTTAGGGTTGCAGTTGCCAGAATTCTAGGATTTCTGTTGGTAGGATCATTGTTAGGAGAGATTTCTTATTTTAGTTCTGTATCATCCATGCTAGCTGTGAGGCATTCATTCTCTAGTGGGGCTGCTTGTTGATCTCACTTGTTCACTTGGATGCACCATGGTTTATATTGGGTACTTCTAGCACTTCATTATCGGGCGGTGGCCTTATCGGAGTTCGATACTGAGGTGTAATGGGCAGTGGCCTTGACGGAGTTCATTCAAGAAGTTACCTGATGTTGTTATATTTGATTTTCTGTGTTATGATTTGTTACCTGCCAGGTATGTTGGCAGCTCGTTTACCATCGGTGGTATATATATGTACATGTGTGCTCTCCTCTACTTTAGAGGATCACACATTTCTCTCAAAAAAATTAATTTTTAACAATTACAAATTAATTAAATCATTTGGTCAAAGGTGTATTCATCCTTTCGGTTGTGTGACTAGTTAGGTGTAAATTTGGTCAGCAATTAATATAGAATTATTCAAATATCAACATTCACGCGTCATTTAGCAGGTGGTGTGACATTTTGGCCAAATTTATCGCTTACTTGGTTTCATTAAAATCCAATTTTACATTGTTAAGTGTTACATGTTGCAACTATTATTTACACTAATTCTCTTTATCAAAATTATAGCACTTTGAACTTATGGAATTTGGTAATGGTTAAAATTCCAATATTCAACTTTATAGTCTAAACACAAAGTCCTTGGTTCAATAATAACAGTTATTTTTAACCGAACTACTCTGGCCAAAGACTTTGACTATGAGTTGACTTGAGTTAACCATGATACTAACTCCATATAACTGAGGAGATGAATCATCTTTGAATAGTGCATCACTTTCAATACTTCCACTCGACCCAACTATAGTCACTCAATAGACATCATGCTATAATTTGACTATAATCAAAGCGAAGCTTTCATATTGAAGATCGAAAGTATTCTCAAGTCTAGAGTACTGTGTAAAATCAGTCACATTGATATTTTCTGTTTGACATTAGTTATATTAACCAAAAGAAACTGTCGAATGAGTCAGTCCATAGTTATCCAATAATTATCTGTACATAACCCTTAGGTGCCCCCAGTAGTTATGAGTAATACACTACCCAATATTTGAAGAGCGTTACGTACTCTAGTCTCAACGGATACATCGATATCCAGTCTCAATGCATCTTGACTAGAAATATTTAAAATGATGTGCTTTATTATATTGTGATACAGTACTCATGGTTACAACTATTTATAATTATTATCACAAACACACCATTTATGGATTTTCTATTAAATATATTTTAATTATTTATAACATATTATAACAAACATATAACGAAACGAAAAACACCTTTATTACGAACAAGAATTGATTTCATAGTTAATTAATTTACAATAAATTACAAAACTACCCCTAGGGCATGCCCCTAACTCTATCAGATAATGTACATCCAACTAAAGTATGATAAAAACTAAATTCCTATGGAAAATTCAAGTTTGTTCTATATATTTTTGAAATCAACACATTTTTAAAATTACAAATTTCGTAAAGTCATTGAATTCTAGTTTAAGGGGAATTATTGATATCCAACTATCATGCCAAAAAGTGGTATTATTGTCCGAATGTACCACATTATTAATTCCTAGTTTATAAATATCATAATTTTTTATTATTGATTTACAATAATGGGAATATTATTTGTATTATTAATAGAAATATGTTGTAGATTATAAGTACCATTATAACATTGATTTGATATTATTTCTTTCCAAATTAAATTCCTATTATAATCGGTAAATTTTCATATCCATTTTCCTAATAAAGATGTATTTAAATTATGTAAATTTATAATACTTAATCTTACCTCTCTTTAGATTTACATACTATTTACCAATTAACTAAGCATTTTAAAATATTATTAAGATTATCACCATTCCATAAAAAATCTCTTCTATATCTATCTATATTATCAATTACTCAATCTGGAAAGTGATAAAATGACAACCAATATATCAGTAATGCTGATAAAACAAAGTTAATAAGGACTATCCTACTTGTTAGTCCATAGGATAGTGGTTTTGATGACAACAACTATAGAAGTGTTATAAAATATATATGTGCAGGAAATCTATATGCAGGTATCAACAAAAGAAGACTGTACAGTAAAGAAGACAAAGATCAAGAGTTCAAGATTGAAGACTCATGAGATTCAAGATATTCAAGAGTTCAAGACAAATAATATAGTTAGGTTAGATATTTGTTAAAACTCCTTGAAAGCACTATCATTCTTTTTTATCCAATTTGCTCGTGGAATGGAATCCACTTCGTTCTTGTTAAAGGGATGGAACCCTAGTGAGATGGAACTCACGAAATATCTAGTGGAACGGATAGTAGCTGTAACGTCCCGACTTTCTATGTCCAGAAAGACGCATCATTATGAAGAAAGAAAGGGATAGAAGAAGAAAAGAAAAGAAGAAAGAACAACAACACGTCAAAAATCTCACAGCGGAACGAGAAATATATTATCACATAAGATATTACATAGTATCATATACATCAGAGTACACAACTTATACATCACAGAATAGACAGTTATAAACTTCTGTCTATAATACAACACAAGTACATCAGTACAATACAGACTAATACAAACACAGCGGAAACTCTATATATCTACTCGCTGAAGCCTCCTGCTCCACAGCTCCTCCAGAATTCGTCAAGACTATCCTGAATCCCTCGACTACTCAATACAATATTGAGTACCCAAGAGTTTAATAAAACAGAAAATAAACACTTGGGTCAGACATGGGTCTGGTGTGAGTAAACGGTTAGATTGCTTAACTTTGAAAACCTTTGAAAACAAAAGTATCACGTAAGACTCCCCACAAATAAACATGGGTAAGTTTTTACCTTACGCTAACTAAAACATTTGATAGGAAATCCGATTGTATTATAATAGGGTCTAGGGTTTTCAAGTAAAATACAGAAATAGCTGAAATGCTTACATCTCACATTCCAACATAGTTGGGCACAACTAATACGTACGGCACTTATTGGAGTTTGGATTCCATCAATGGCAGGGCTACTGGGGTACCGCCCGTCACAGTACGTGGCCTAGATCACCGTACCGAGGATCACTCCCAATCCCCTGCAACACAAGGCCGGAACCATCCCTTACTGGATAATCCCGAACAAGACAATCCCGTAGTTGGCGCGACCAACCACACACTAAGCCGAATAAAAAGAAAAGGGACCTCTAGACAGGGATCTATCTTGCTCTCAGTGGGTGCTACCCACGAAACCTTGCTGCACCTCCCCTGTTTTAGCCATTCCCGGTTGATGAGGCTTGAGGTTACGATTACCTTTAATCAGAACATATCACTTAGAACGCTCATCGTCCGCCTGACGATGTGCTGAAAGCATTCAATCCATACAAGTTCGTTCCGGGTTCGAACGAAACCGAAGGTATTATCTCGTTACACTCGTTTTGGAATCACCCTCAGAGTTAACGACAATAACCCTTGCACTCTGAATCTTCATCTTCACTTCAGATTCACGACCTATCGTTAATTTGGATCGATGTGGTATTCGGGTCTCCAGACCTGGAATACCGGTATACGGAAACCCGATCCCGGTCTCATCGAAATCCAAAACGTATCTTTTAAGGCCAAGTTGTTTAAAGGTTTAAACATTTAAACTTATTCAGGATGATATAAACAAATAGATAAATCATATTATCACAATTGATAATTCATATCAACATTCATCTCACAAAGCAGCATATATCATATATATATATGAGATATTCAAATCATCCAATATCAACCAATCACCCAATATCAAACATCCAGTATTAATCAATTATCTAAACAGAATTGATTAACTCTAATCAATTTAATTAACCTTTAATTAAATTAATTACTATTCTTTAATTACTTGGATTATCTTAATCCTGCTCACTATCATTAATTAATTACAAATTAATTAATTAAACATCTAAATGATCTTCCTTAATTAATCTCCTTTGATTAATTATCTTTAATTACATCAAGTAATTATCCTTAACCATATACAGTAATTAACCTTTAATTACTATCATTAATTACAATAACTAATGAACCTTCATTTATTTATTAACTATAATTAATTATATTAATCCTCAATTAATTACAATTAATTAATCATATTTAAATTAATTACTTTTATTAATCAACCTAGATTAATTCCATTAATTATATTAATAATCCTCTAATAACTTAATTAATTAATTAATTAATTAATCTTTAATTAACTACATTCTTTAATCAGTTATTATTGATCAATTAATCCTAATTAATCAATCCTTAATTACATTATTTATTATATAAATTAATGATCCTTAATTACTTCCTTAATTAATTACTTTCTTTTAATTAATTACCTTAACTAGTAATTAATCATATTATTAATTAACCTTAATCCTTTAATTAATTAATTACTCTTTAATTAATTAACTTCAATTCAATTTTATTAATTATCCTTTAATTAATAACATCAAGTGATTAACCTTTAATTAATTTCATTTAATTACTTCCATGAGTAATTCTTCTTAATTTAATTACATTCAGTAATTACCCATAAATTACTTTACTAAGTAATTACACTTAATTAATCATAAATGATTATCTTAACTAATTAGACTAATTAATTAACCTAAAATTAATTACATTAATTAATTAATCAATAAAACATTACTTGACCTTTAATTAATTCATTTACCATCCACTAATTACTTTATTAAGTAATTATCCTTAATTACAAATAGTAATTAAGCCTTAATTTAGTTATTAATTATCCTTAATTAAACTCAAATTATTTACTTTATTAAAACTCATTTAAAAATTAATCATAAAATTAAAATGAAATTTTACTTTAAAATAATTCAAACCCTTAATTTTTATTATACTTAAAATCTTTGAAAATGCTTTTCAAACATGTTTAATAAATTAAACAATTATTTATCTTTGAAATAATTATCATTTTCTTTAAGCTTATCCATTTAAAATAAAACTTGAAATCTATTTTAAAACATTTCTTTATAATTTCTTTTGAATATAGCTTTAACTTAAAAACCTTGTTTTTACTTTGCTTTTAAACTCGAAAACATTTGTAAATCACTCTCAGATTTAAAAACCCAGAACAACCCGAGTCATACCCTTTGCAAACCCGAGTAACCCACTAAAACTCCCGAGTCTTCCCTGAGTCCACGCGAAACCATCAGCTTCGAGTCGACCGTGAAATTTTACGAGACTTCCCCGAGATAACTTCTTCTTCCCCAAACCTTCAAACTCCAGTACATTCAAACGTGTACACGTGCACGTGGTGCACCTGCACCGGCGCCTCCGACCACAGATGATTGTTGCGATGCTCCTCTCCGACTCCACGAACCCACTCGATCACTATTCCACACCCAGATCGACGAACTCACATGCAAATCGAATTCGAGCAACTTGACTACCCATTTGAACAAACTGGATTACCCAAAAACGCCTCGTTCCGGCGTCTCTGATCACCGGCCACCCCGCCTTCACGTCCCCAGTCTCGCCACTCACCTACGACTCGATTCCACCTGGTTTAGTCCCACTCGATGCAATAATGATGTCCCAAACGCCATCCAAACCAGATGACCAAAAACAGGCTCGAAAACCTAGTTTGTTCAAATTCGAACAATACAGCAGTTGGAAAAATTCCATTGCATTTTTTCCATCATCCTCCACATATAAGCAAGCTCCGACCAAAGTTACGACCATTCACATGCCTCCGATCGACCGTGATCGACTAAAAACCCAATATTGCTCATTACAGCATAACCCAAGAATCCCTCCACTAAAAATCCTAATTTTACTTCCTAAAGTCATCATCTTCCATTACTAATCTATTCCTAAATTCAGATTACTAAATTGTGATGATTTATTTCTGACATATATTTAGTTTTACTGTAAAATCCTATCTTCGAGATATTAACTAAATAATTCTGCTTTAAACTATTTTCAAAAATGAATTTACATTGTTATAATCGTTTTCTTTTTAATCATCATAACCTAACAGTGATTCTTTGGGAAGTTAGGAATTTTTAAAGGTGGTTCTTGAACCAGAGATTTTACAGAGACCAGTATATATATAACACACAATCATGCTCACAGTATATACATGCATTTATATCCATAAACTAAAAACTCAATCTGCTAAATCATTCATTCATGTATTACATAACAACATAATACAGTTTTAAAACTGCTTTTAAAATAATTTACTCACCTGTTTTATAAGTAGAGAACAAGACAGAGCAATTTCCAGGTTTGATTTTATTTTGAATTCTTTGCAAGCTTGATCTCTGATTTTTATATTGCTGTTGAATTCCTTGTATGTTTGATTTACTTTGCTGCAGGTTGCATTTTGGAGATGATTCTTTATTACAGGCTTTGGAAATTTGCTTTATCAAGTTTGAGGTGGAATCAGTGTTGAATTTGTACTTGATTTAGTTGCAGATTTGATTTTGGTTTCCAGTTTTGATTTTGTTTGTAGGTTTTAGTTAAGAAAAGAGAAGAAAGAGTTTAGGATAGAAAATATTTTGAACTGAGAATGGAATACAGGTTTCTCCATCCTTTTTGATTACATAATTTTTATTAAAAATAAAAGAAAAAGAAAATGCCACTTGTTAAATTGCATGCATATACAAATGTTAATGCATGTTTCATTTTCTTACAAATGTTGTTAAGATGGCTAATATGGTTACACATGTTACTTAAGTATTTTTTTTTAATAAATTTTTATTTAATTTAAATGTGAATATAAACCTACTTATTAAATTTACTTTATAGTTATGTATAAATATAATAGTTTAATCCTTAAAGGTAATATTATAAAACTTGTTATAATATAAATAAATCTCTTTTCACATGTATTTAAAATCTAAAACATTCATATATATACTTTTATAACCATTTTAAATTAAACACTTTAAAAGAAAACAAAAGTAAAACTTTGATTAAACTTATTTTAAACTATCATATTTAAAACAAACATTTATCTTATATTTGAAAACAATGAATTAATCTTTAACTTTTGAAAGATATTAAATTTAAAACAAAGCTTTTAAAATTACAATTCATACATATATTCCTACTATATATATTATCAATACATTAAATTAAATTTCAAAACAATTTCAAATTATAACATATACTTACATATAAATTACAATTTGAAAAATTCATCTTTTAGTTAAAACAAAAGATATCCTATATATCCAATATATATATATTATATACAGAATAAAATTTTATTAGCTTTCAAAGATAAATTTTATCTATTTTAAATTATTGGAAAAGATATGAATTAATATTGCCAGATTATATATATATTTATTAGCCTTTAAAGGATTAAATTACCAAATTAAATTAAAATTATAAAGAAAATTATCAATCCAAATAAATTATCAATACAGATTATTAAATTTATATTGCTAAAAACCCGGGATATCACAGTAGCCCTATTTTGTTATCCACTAATTTTGATTCAAAATGATTTTCAAAATTATCTCTTGTTTCATAAAATGATTTTCAAATATTCCTTTTCAAAAGAAAAACCTTCGTTCGTATTTCCAAAAATGTTTTAGCCTCAAAATCATATTTATCATTTTGTTATATTTTGATTTCAAAATTGTCCTTGATATTTTAGCCTCAAAATCTATTTTAATATTATATTTACTTTAGTTTATTTACCTTGATTTTAAATATATTTTAGTATATATACATATATATATTCATAAGTATTTCTACTTCTAAATACCTTATACAAATACATAGAGTCCATTTGAATAAAGTTGCATATGTTTTAAATCATCATTTTCAAAGAAAAGCAAATCATCATTTTTAATAGACCATGTCGACATCATAGTTACTCGTCATGTCGACATGCTTCCCGTTATAGCAAAGGTTGTTTTCAAAAGAAGTGTCTATTCGTTTAAATCTCTTTGAATGGACACATCCATTCATTATCTATAAATAGAGACTGTTATGGACGTTTTCCAGTAACTACTTTCTTTATTTTCTCTCCTCTTTACTCTCTTATCTTATTTTCTAATCATCCTATCCACATTCTGCCAAAATCTTAAGTGAATCAAACCAGAATATCTCTAGTTTGATTCTCTGCCACTCTCTTCAAAGAATCTCAGTGCTTATCAGAGTTATAGATACATTTGTACTCAAAGAAACTTGTTTAGGGTTATAAAGGTGTGATCGTGTCCTTGGAAATCGATCGGGTGAACTTGTGTCCTGTGAATCAAGTGGTTCTACCCAGAGACCTGAGAATCTGGAGGGT
The DNA here is from genome assembly GCA_030737815.1 of Allium fistulosum. Lineage (NCBI taxonomy): Eukaryota > Viridiplantae > Streptophyta > Magnoliopsida > Asparagales > Amaryllidaceae > Allium > Allium fistulosum. Next base: position 594,868,900 of record CM060903.1, read on the forward strand.
GTACCTCGTTGCCTTGGAATCGAGGGATTGTAATCTAGATTATTATTGAATAGAAAGCCGTACGAGTTGTGCGGGACTGGATGTAGGGTAACACCGAACCGGTATAAAATTCCTGGTGTGTTCTTTCCTTTACTTGCTTTTTATTTATATTTGCATCTGTTTGTGATTCTGTGATTTGATCTGTGATTGTGTATTTGCATTAAGTTAGTTAAATCAATTTAAATCAAAGAAGTTTTAAAGAAATTCTTAAAACACTATTCACCCCCCCTCTAGTGTTAAATAGCCTTAAGATCATCTTCCGCGTCCCTGTCATTTGGTATCAGAGCAAGTTTTTCAAAGTATTCATAACCTGATTTTTAAAAAGTAACAATGGCTACCAACACTGGTATTTCTAGTTCATTTGTAGAGGGTCAGTCCACTGCCAGACCACCACTTTTCAATGGCAGTAACTATGCATATTGGGCATGTAGAATGAAGATATATTTACAATCCATTAGTTTAGAAACATGGAATATGACACAAACTGAATACACTGAGCCCACAACTGATTTTGCTCAATGGACGACCGTTCAAAGAGAAGTGGCTCAAAACAATTCAAAAGCCATGAATATTTTATTTTGTTCACTAGATAGAAATGAATTTAATAGGGTATCTGTTTGTAAAAATGCATATGAAATCTGGAAAACTCTGCAAGTTACTCATGAAGGAACAAGCAAAGTTAAACAGACCAAAATTTCTATTCTTACTAATCAATTTCAATTATTTAAGATGTTGCCTAGTGAATCTATTCCAGATATGTATAGTCGTTTTCAGGATATTGTTCATTCACTAGTATCTCTGGGAAAAGCAATCTCCGAAGAAGATCAAGTCAGGAAAATTCTGAATTCACTCACTCCAGAATGGGATCTGAAGACACTGGCGATTGAAGAAGCAAATAACATCAGTACCTTAAAGATTGATGAATTAATTGGAAATCTGATGTCATATGAAGTTCAAATTCAGGAAAGAAGGGAGAATAAGTCATCAGAAAAAAAGTCCATTGCCTTTAAAGCACTAACTGGTGAATCAGACTCTAGTGATGATGATGAAGAAATAGCCTTCATGACAAGAAACTTTCGAAAATTCTTGAAGTATAGAAAAATGAATAATCACAAGAGAAAAAGTTTTGGAAATAACACTGAATCACTCAACAACATCAAATGCTTCAATTGCAATGAGTTTGGTCATTATCAAAGAGACTGTCCACATCAAGAAAAGCAAACTCCTCAATCAAACAAAGAATATTCAAAGAAAAGAAAGAAAGCATTTGCAGCAACACTGGATGATTCAGATACGTCCTCAAGTGATGATGAACAGAAAACAGAATTGGCAAATATGTGTTTTATGACAACTCAGAATTCAGATAATCAGGATGATATGGAACTCAAATAAGGTACACGTTTACTATTTTAATTGGTTGAAAATTGGTTTCTTAGAATAGTTTATTAATTAAGTATATAATTGATTTTATTAACTTAAAATTTTTCAAATATCTTTTAAAAATTTATAAAATATTATTTTTATATATTTTCTGTATAATATATTTTCAAAATATATTCAGACAATAGTCATAATATATATAAGTATATATATATATATATAAATCTTGTACATGCTTGAAATCATTTTTGCAAAATCTGATGTGCATGTCGACATGGCACTTATTGGTAATGTCGACATACCTGTAGCAAATCAGATTTCTAAATTTGAATTCAAAATTCAAATTTCCCCCCACCTTTTCACTAACTCCTATGTTCTGAATAGTTATGACTCTTTGACCAGAGAATCCACCTATTCAACCTCTTTATATCTATCTTCTATCAACACTTATCTCCATCTTCAATTCAAATTCAAAACAACTTTTATCTTCAAACACTCTTATCTCTTCAAAAATGGCATCCACTAGCAACGTAGCCGGAATGAGGCTGTCAAAAGCCACCAAAGATCATCTCTACAATAATAGAGATGCCATACTTGCATACATTAATTATGCAACTTATGGAAAAGTTCATTCGGGTAGTTTTGCTATTTTTAATGACTTCGCTTCTTATGAAATTGATGCTCTTTTTCAAAACAATGGTATTCTAAGCTTGGTTGACAATAACCAAAATGATTTTGTTTGCTATCCAAACCTTGTCAAAATGTTTTATGCAAATTTAAATCGTGGTTTTTATAATGGAAGGGATGATGAAGTGTGGAGTAGTGTCAAGGGGACACAAATTATTTTGGATACCGATGTTTTAGGAACCATACTTGAGTGTAAAAGTACCGGTTCCAATCTTTCTTCTTTTGAAATCGAGGAAACCGATCGTGAAACTTTTCACAATATTTTTGAGGAAGAAATGGATTTCAAAAACAAATTTTTTTCGACCAAAAGCTCGTATTGTTAATCTTCTCCTTCAACGCACTATTACTCCGAGATCGGGAAATTACAATAACCCGACTCAAAAAGTGTGTAAGGCTCTTTTTGCAATTTTTGGAAATTATGATATTAATTGGGCACAAGTTATCTTGGATGAATTTCGTCACAAAAACTTGGATTCGGGAGAGAATGCATTATATCATGGAATATACCTCACTAGAATTTTTAATTACTTTGGAGTGAATATGAGAGGTGAAGAATTCTTTCCAAGAAAGGTTTTTAATCATTCCAATATTTCACTTATGAAAATTCCGCACGTGTTTCAACCATACGAAACACTAACGGAAAAAGAAGCACGATTGGGGTATGAGGAAATGCAAGAAGATGAGGAGGAAGAAGAAGAAGAGGAAGAGGAGGAAGAAGAAGGTGAAGAAGAAGAAGGTGAGGAAGAAGAAGAGGAAGAAAGTGAAGAAACTTCCTTAGAGAGTATTGATTTTCCCACACGACCATCAAACAAGACTCTCCTTCACAATCAACGAGTGATTGTGAAAAATCAAAAAGCTCTCAAACACTCCGTAAACAAAAAATTGGACAAAATGTCCAATACTATGAACAAGTTCTTCTCCAAAGTCAACAAGAAGCTTAATATCTCATCATCTTCATCCTCATCTACTAGTTTCTAGAGTTTACTTTTTGTATATCAATGAAATTTGGTATATTGAAAGTTGTATCTTTATGTTTTCTCTATGAGATTCATGTACTTCTCTGTTCTAGTATGAAATGAAGCTTATTCTCTGTTTATCTTACTGTCACTCTTATTTATATCAAGTAATATATATATAAATCATATGTATATACACTGAAAATTCAAAAATAAGATGTGCAAAATCTGCTATGTATGTCGACATACTGTATAGAGGTCATGTCGACATATACTGGTAATATTCTGAATGGACATTTCAATTTGAAATTCAAAATAACTCCTTATGTCTATTCATTTCAAACGACTTTCCTGTCTATTTAAGTCCTATTTTCTTCCAGAAAACTTCTCATAACTTCTCTCTACTCTTATCTACTTATTTCCTTCTTACTTATCGTCAAAATGGCTTCATCCTCTTCAAATCTAAGTGATAATCTTGAAGAGACTCTCAAATCCTTCAAAGACATTCTTACTTTTATTCTACGAAATCAAAGGCACTTAGAACTGAGTCAAATGCAGATGATAAAGGAACAAGAAAGGCATTTCGATGCACTACGATGGATGATCTCCGCTCTCAACAAAGAGGATCTCCAAGTAAATCCACCGAAGACATTGCTCCAGGACGATGAAGATTGGGAAGTAATCAAAGCGGATCCCATCTTTGGAAAAGAGGGATGGGTTGAAGTTCCACGTAACATTTAACTTGTTTGATTTGGTTTAAAATTGATTTGATTTGAAATACCTGATTTGGTTTTAAACATGGTTGATTTATGATAACTTACTATATTGATTATGTAATAAGACATAAATAGGTGTGCTTATGTTTGATTGATTTGTCTACTTATTGTATGCATTTTCTTTTCATTTAACAGTTATGTATATAGTAATATGAATAAAATAATCTGTGGTTACACGTATTATTCTCATTCTTATATTACTCATATATATCATTCTGAGTATACAATATTTAGCATTGTTATATCTAGTTTCAGTATTATTAATGATAACACTATCATTAATATCATAGATTTAGGGGGAGTTAATGTCATTTTTTTGTTGATGACAAAGGGGGAGAAGTATAAAATAGGTTAGTTAGGCATAGATTAAGGGGGAGTTATTAGATTTAGGGGGAGTTATAAGGAGAATATAAATATTTTATAAACAAAGGTTGTCATCATCAAAAAGGGGGAGAATGTTAGTCCATAGGATAGTGGTTTTGATGACAACAACTATAGAAGTGTTATAAAATATATATGTGCAGGAAATCTATATGCAGGTATCAACAAAAGAAGACTGTACAGTAAAGAAGACAAAGATCAAGAGTTCAAGATTGAAGACTCATGAGATTCAAGATATTCAAGAGTTCAAGACAAATAATATAGTTAGGTTAGATATTTGTTAAAACTCCTTGAAAGCACTATCATTCTTTTTTATCCAATTTACTCGTGGAATGGAATCCACTTCGTTCTTGTTAAAGGGATGGAACCCTAGTGAGATGGAACTCACGAAATATCTAGTGGAACGGATAGTAGCCCTATTTTGTTATCCACTAATTTTGATTCAAAATGATTTTCAAAATTATCTCTTGTTTCATATAATGATTTTCAAATATTCCTTTTCAAAAGAAAAACCTTCGTTCGTATTTCCAAAAATGTTTTAGCCTCAAAATCATATTTATCATTTTGTTATATTTTGATTTCAAAATTGTCCTTGATATTTTAGCCTCAAAATCTATTTTAATATTATATTTACTTTAGTTTATTTACCTTGATTTTAAATATATTTTAGTATATATACATATATATATTCATAAGTATTTCTACTTCTAAATACCTTATACAAATACATAGAGTCCATTTGAATAAAGTTGCATATGTTTTAAATCATCATTTTCAAAGAAAAGCAAATCATCATTTTTAATAGACCATGTCGACATCATAGTTACTCGTCATGTCGACATGCTTCCCGTTATAGCAAAGGTTGTTTTCAAAAGAAGTGTCTATTCGTTTAAATCTCTTTGAATGGACACATCCATTCATTCTCTATAAATAGAGACTGTTATGGACGTTTTCCAGTAACCACTTTCTTTATTTTCTCTCCTCTTTACTCTCTTATCTTATTTTCTAATCATCCTATCCACATTCTGCCGAAATCTTAAGTGAATCAAACCAGAATATCTCTAGTTTGATTCTCTGCCACTCTCTTCAAAGAATCTCAGTGCTTATCAGAGTTATAGATACATTTGTACTCAAAGAAACTTGTTTAGGGTTATAAAGGTTTGATCGTGTCCTTGGAAATCGATCGGGTGAACTTGTGTCCTGTGAATCAAGTGGTTCTACCCAGAGACCTGAGAATCTGGAGGGTGTACCTCGTTGCCTTGGAATCGAGGGATTGTAATCTAGATTATTATTGAATAGAAAGCCGTACGAGTTGTGCGGGACTGGATGTAGGGTAACACCGAACCAGTATAAAATTCCTGGTGTGTTCTTTCCTTTACTTGCTTTTTATTTATATTTGCATCTGTTTGTGATTCTGTGATTTGATCTGTGATTGTGTATTTGCATTAAGTTAGTTAAATCAATTTAAATCAAAGAAGTTTTAAAGAAATTCTTAAAACACTATTCACCCCCCCTCTAGTGTTAAATAGCCTTAAGATCATCTTCCGCGTCCCTGTCACTACTCGCCCTAAATAAAAATGCATCATTCCATTTAGTTAATCTGTTGTTAAATTTATCTATTATTATTAACCAGTCATTATGTTTAGGCTTAGTTGTTCTTATTAAAATTCCTAAATATTCAATGGAAAATTTCATAATTTTACAGTTTAATATATGAATGACTTTATTTTCTATCTTATTAATATCATTCAAATATAATACGGATCCCTTATCAAAATTAATCTTTAGTCCGGAGAGCAACTCAAAACTATATAATATCAATTTAAGTGCTATGATATTCTGGGTAACTGAGATGTAAAGAGCATGTGAGTATGCCTGGGAGATGTTTTATTGAGGGAAAGCCTTTTATTATTACCACTTAGAGCACATCTATTAATAGTGCCAGGGAGCAAGTGATCTATTCCTGTCCGGGTTCATTTCTCTCACATTCCTTCTGTTTTGTAATCGATGATTGGATTAGACTGGTTAGTGGGCCTTGTGGGAAAACTAAAGTGTTTTGATATCAATACAGTTGCTAGGAAAAAGCTATTTTATGCTATGGTATTGATTGAAATTACACCAGATAGACCTCTGCCTTCCAAGCTTAGAGTATGCTCGGCTCCTGGCTATGTGGCAATAGTTGATGTTCGCTATAGTAGAAAGCCTGATATTTTCACTACTTGTTGCTCCTTTGGCCATATAGCCGATACTTGTAAGCATGGTAGTTCCGTTACTTCTCCTCCGGTTGTTGATGTGCCTCTTCCATTTACTACTAAGGTCCTTCTTCCTCTTGCCGCGACTAGAAAGTGGGTTCCAAAGCATAGATCTACCGAGGTGGTTGATCCTGACATGTTTGTGGCCTCGTCCATTATTAATCCTTCGATGGTCTTGCCTTCTATGCCACCAATTAATGTTGATGTTGCTCAAACCCTGGTGGGTCCAGTGGTGATTCCATCACCTCTTGATTTTTTCTGGTGTCATTCTGAGCAAGCTTGGGTCCAGGTGCTTTTAGAAAGGAGATACGAGCCATCTAGTGGAAAAAATTTCAAGTACATAGGAGTTAAAGGTAAGGAGAGACGCCTTTTCTATCAGTTGAATTATGAAGTGCTTTCTCTATGTGTTTGGGCGATCTTGGTGATAGTAATAAATCCGTATTGGTAGATGACAATGGGATATGAAGAATTTTTACAGTACTGATTCGGTGGATTATGTTCCTTCTTTAGTTTCTCTACAACAACCCTGTTGTTAATTACCTAATTAATTAAGTTTAGTTATGGTTAATTAATTTTATCAAAGATTTGTGAAATTTAATTGTGAAATTAAATCTAGTTTTTGGGAATAATTGATTTGATTTATTTAAGAAATGAGTTTCATTTCTTAAAGAGGATTTTAATAAATTTGAAATGTTAATTTGGGTAAATTTGATTAGGAATTTTATTTGGACTTTTGTGGGTTTGGAAATTTTTTATAAATCTTATATTTGAGAAAATGGATTTACTTAGGTTTAAAACTTGTTAACTTTGGAATTTTTCATTTAATGAAATTAAGAGATTGTCTCTTTTTAAAATATTAAAAAGAAGGTCAAAATAATTATTCGAGTTATATTTCTTTCTTTTATTTTGAAGTTAAAGAAGTATATTCATAGTTTTTCTTTAAAAGTTCTATGTAAAATCTAAGTTGGAAAAAAAGGTGACAAAGAATTTTAATTCATTTAATTAAAATATGGGTTTGGGCCTAAGTAAATTTCAGCCCATTAGTGCAAATAAGAGAGAATTATCTCTCCTTGGAAAACTATAAATGAACAATACGTTCATTTTTGCAAAGTCAGAAAAGCAAAACTAGGTTTCTCAAGTTAGAAAACTCAAACTCTAAGAGAGAAAAATCACCAATTTAAATTGGAAATAAATTCCAATAAAATGTACAAAAATTTGGGTAAGCTTCTCAATCACTTCTACATCCTTTAGGCTATTATATTTAGTGTATTTGATCTCGTTTTTGATCAATTACTTGCTGGTTGGTTTTTGTTTTTTAATTTTTAGGTAATTTTGGTGAAGCTAAGAGTTAGCAAGGCTTAATTGAGGATCCAGCAAGTTATAGGCAGTGTAAAGGTGAGTTAAACCTCACAATACCTATCTCTAGATCAATTTGCATGTGTGGTTGGGTAATTCTATTATTGATTGTTATTGTTTTTTTGAATCTATTTGTTGTTGTTTAAAATCATTGCATGTTGAAATTCTTAGTTCTTAGAAGTTAGAAAATTGATATTTTAATTAAAATTATGATGCCATGTTTGAGTTGTAGTTGATGTATTTACAGCCTAGAATCTTTGTAATCAATCTAAGATCGAAGAGCTATCATCAACGTTCAGACGAAGGGTTTTTTAGAGCTGAAAAAACTCTAGGATTCGTCGCAACCGATGCATCGGTGTGCCTCATCGGTGGACCGATAGGCAACAGCCTGGGGCTGTTCAGCTCCAGGAAATTGCCCCTAGTTCGTCGTCCCGTTTATTGCCGTGTATTGTTATGCTTTAGATGGATGATTATAATATGTTATGGAGGCAATTTTAACTCATATTTGCTAGTAGAATAAATTTATAAAAATATATTTGGAGATGATATAGAAGTTGAACAGTATGGACCAATTCATGGCTATAATCTTGTGATGACCTTGGATTTAGTTGTAGTGAATTCTTTTATGTTTTATAGAATTTGAATCACTTTGATTCAAAGGTTTGGAATATTATAATCTTATATCTATCTATTTTATATAATAGAAATTTTATTTTAAGTTTACAAATATTAAATTTATTTTCTAAATTAATCTAGTTCTTTTTATAAATAGTTATATATATAGTATTGGTATTATAAATGGTCACTGATTTTGGGAAACATGGTTTTGGAAATATAAACCTAATTTATTTCTAAATAAAATGGTTATTTATATTAAATTGAGTTTGGAAAATGAATCTATGGTTTCAAGAATAGGCGAGTACTTACATGAGTGGCTTTTGGAATATAGTTTGTGAACTTTATATATGTATATATAATTTTGGAAATATGGAACAATAATACATACATACATACACACACACACACACACACACATATATATATATATATAAAAGAAATTTGATGTGTAAATTAGATTATGGTTTATTTCATTTAAAGAGAAATATACATATAGTTAAATAATAAATGTTATGGATTTTAGTGAGAAGTCTAAAAGTAAATTTATACGTAAAGTATTTTGGAAAACATCTTAAGTATGATGGAGTAAAATATTTACTTTTAGAAAATTATTTGGAAAATAAAATGTTTTGAGACCTTAATTTTATAAGGTTGGGAGTACTAATAGTCGACTTAGTGTTACCGATTGGTTTAAATGCTCTCTAGTAACGCTTCCTCGAATATAGTATAAGTCATTGAGTAGATTGTTTGAGTGGAATTTACTAGTCCATTAGTGAATACTTGAATTTTATCGGGTAGTATGGGATGCCTTGGTTAGATCCTTGTGATTGCTATTTGGAAGTATTTAACACTTTAGAGTTGTATTTCATTTTGGTGTTCGGTGGGACCGATAGATCCTTAAGGTGATATAGTTCAGGTTTTCCGGTGGTATCCATAACGAGTGAGGTTTACTAGCTTCTAGTAAATACTTGAATTTCACCAGGCAGTATGGGATGTTTTGGTTAAGCTCTTGTGATTACCAAAAGTGATAGTATTTGACACTTTAGAGTTTACTATCCTTGGGTGTTCAGTGTGACTGATAGATCCTTAAGAGATATACTCATGGATTTCTTTATAATCATTTATATATAATAATATTGAATAATTTAGAGTTTTTGAGTCATGGTTGCCACGACTGTTTTGAGCAGTCGAGATTTGGTTTCCCGTATCCTGGAGATCGTGTCAATATTTTATATTCATCGATCCTTGTAATCATGTCGAGATTATGTGTTCCACTGATCCTAATGATCGTGTCGAGATCTTGTGTTCCCAATCTTAGGTTTCGGATCGGTACGAGTGATACCACAATTATTTACTTGCCATGGTATGGAATTGTTTTCTTTGTGTTAGGAATATTGTAATTTATTCTATGATTCTGTGTTTATTGACTAATCTGCGTGTGTGACATAAATATATAACCTTGTGCCTTGAAATAAATTCTTAGTTAAATTAATTCCGTGACTTGTTATATCTTGGACATCTGGATTTACCTATATGTCATTTATTCTTATGTTATATCTTGTTCTCACCCTTTGGATATTTAGATATAGTCTAACCCATTTATTTTATAATATTCAGGTCAGGCCGAGACTTTTCATGGTACATGACAAGTTGACCTTTGGATGGTTGTGCTAGCAAGGAGATAAATATTTTTGGCTTTTAGTTTATCTCATTTAGGATTTTGTGTTTGGTTATGAGATGTATATTTGAGTTTGGAGATTTGTACCTGATGTATGTTATGTGAGTATAGTGTTATATTCTACAGACTCTCAGTTATTTTTATGTATATGATGTTTATTATTCCACTGTGATCTGTGACTATTGTTTATATGATATACTTTTCTGATTTTGAAAAACCATTGTGATTATTACTTTAGACTAAGACTGTACAGGTCAAATTTTATTTTAGAGATTAAGGAAAACTATAAGTACAAAAAATCAGTGTTTGTTTAAAGATATATTTACAGTCGGTCGCCTTTAACAAGCCGTATTATCCATATTATTAAACAACATTATTTGTAATGTTCTTTAGTAATATGTGCGTAGCGGTGGGGTCGTTATAGTTTGACATCAGAGCTGAATCAGAATATTATAGCGTATAATATAACAGATCTAGACCTAGTGAGACTTAGAGTCCTGCCTCCAGGGTTGGTGGTAGATAGTTTTATTAATTATTATCTATATAGGGAAAGGAATATAAAATGATTATCGGGATAATCATTTGGGACGTATTTTGATTTGAAATTTTAATATATTGTAGTTTGTGATATTAAAATCTTTAGAAAGTAATATGTTAAAATCTTTTAAAGTTTGGAAATTTATTCTTGGATTATTGAGAAACTAATTTTAAAGAGATAGATTGGAGTGAATTAATTTGGGAAATTTTAGTAAATGAGTTTAAAATTTAAATAATCAGAGTGGTAATCCGGGAATTTAGGAATATAATTGTTCCGCTGAAAGCGACTATTAAGTTTTGGTTGATTTGTTGTTAGAAACTGATTGCTTGGTTGTATTTATTTATATTGGATGCATGGATGCTAGTAATAATAAAATAAATACAACTAGGGACAACTTGTAATATCCCGGAAATTTTAACAATATCAATTTAATAATCTGTTGAATAATTAAATTGATATGGATAATCTTTGATAATAAGATTTGAATTTAATTTAATAATCTGATTAAATTAGTATTTAATTGATGATTTTATCTTTTAAAAGTTAATAAGATATTTTCTATTTGAATATATATATTTATTTATATATATTGTAAATAGAAACTTTTGGTAAATTGGAAATTTATATTTAATTTAATCTGGACTTTTCAAAGATATTTAAATAAGTAATTTTATAGTTTTAAAATACTTTAAGTAAATATTTAATTTCAAATAATAAGTATAATGTATTATTTTTAATATGTATGAATTTTAATGCTAATAGGAATTGTTATTTTAAATGGAATAAATAGTGTATGTAAATATATATAACTTAACTTTTAAATTGAATCTTAGGATTTAATTTTATTTAAACTTGAATTTAAAGTTTTGAAATTCAAAAGAATATATATTTAAATTGTTTTGGATTTTATAATATTTGTATAAACTTTTATTTATAAATGTAATTAGCTTTTGTTTCTCTTTAATATATATAGATAAGTGTTTAAATAAATAAGAAAAGGCTTTTTAAATAACTTTTAAAATAAATAAAAATATGAGTAATTACTTAAAGGACAAGTGTCATTTTCCTAAAGCCTTGTTTTAACATGTGTAATTTAAGTAATCAATGTAATGACAAGTGTCTTAATTAATTTCATTTTCTTTTATTTTATAAAATCACAATTTACTTACATATAAACATTAGCCTATCTTCATTTCATTTCTTTCCATTTCCTTTTAAAAACCCAAGATAAAAACAAGTCAGTAAACCTTCTCTAAAACAAATCTGTAATCAGTAACCAGATTTCCAAATCCTAAAGCAAAAGCATGTAAATCTTCTTCAACAAAAATCAAAGATTTGTAATCAACTCCTCAAACCAGAAGTTTTCAAAAAATCAAAAGTCTTCTTCAACCAGAAAATTCAATACCCTGAAACCATTTTCAAATCTGAAGCAAGTCTTCAGCCTGATTTCTTTGCAAATCTGAAATCAAAAAGCCTGCATTCTTTTTCAAGTCAGTAGCTGTCTGCATTCTTCTCAAACCTGGAAACCAGCATGCATGTAATTCAAAGCAAAGTAAAGCTTCAATAACTCAAGTTTTTAAATCAAATAAAGGCATTCAGATTTTAGAGTTTCAAAAGCTAAGGAATTCAAGTTCCCAGTTTCAAGATTTTCAAAATATAAGGCTCTGCCTCTGTTTATATAAATCTAGTGAGTAACATTTTTACTTAAATTAACTTAGAAAATTATGATGCATGTTTAATTCTGTTTTGATGTGGATGTTTATAGTTGATTCTGCATGTATATGAATGTATATAGATGTGTATGTTATTTGTATCAGTGTGACCCTGTTATCTTGAATTCCAGGCTACTGTTTTTGAGATAAATCATATCTCATGATCTAGTTTTAAATGTAGATCTAAGGTTTAAGTAAAATTAGTTGTTTCATAGTAAACTAAAGATTAAAAAGATTTAATTAAGTCAAAATTTAGTCTGAGTGCCTCTGAAAACAAAAACAACAGAGACATGTTATATTAAAGTGAAAATTTGAACTCTGTAATTTATAAATTCAAATGTATAAATTGAAAACATAGATGATAATATGATTTTTAGCATGAATATCATAGTTTTTAGTCTAGTATAATAAGAGCAGTTCTGGTTTATGTTAGAAATGAAGTACTGGTGATTTTGATCATCTCAGTGAAATTGGAAGTTCGAAATCTTTAGTAATGGTAGTGGAATGATCATGGATGATAGGAAAATTGTCAGGAGGATTTTTAAGGAAGTAAGGCAGAAATGATTTAGGTTTTAAATTTTTAAACCTAGTTTTAAGTAAGGTCATGAATTCGATTCGTTTGTTTTCGTTGATGGATCGAGCGTTCTAAGATTTTGGGAGATTGAAGATCAGATATAGGCGAAGGCATGGCCAGAAAATTAGCCTCTCTGATGATCGGGATTTCGAGGACGAGGAGTTGTTGCCAGTTTTTGAAATGGTGGTCTGTGGTTCCAGTTTCGATTTTAGGCTCGATCTTGAATTCGTCTTCATTTCGTTGCTCGAGTGATTGGATTCTGGTAGGTGGATGAACGTCGACTGGTGGGGGAAGTCATCGATGATCGGAGTGACGCTGGTGATCGTGCATGTGCACACGATTGGGATATCTGGGTGAAGTCTGGGTTTAAAGCAGGGGAAGGCTACTCGAGTTTCTCGAGTTTTGTTCGTGTGAGACTCGAAGTATTTAGGATTCGACTCGGAGTTTTTGAATGGGCGACTCGAAGTTTTTTTGAGTGGTCTCGGGTAAAAAGTGTTGCCAGGTTTTAAAATCTGTTCGTTTAAATTTAAACCTGAATTTAAATTGTGAAGTAATATTTGAACAAGAATTGAAATCAAAGTTTAAATATATGGATTCAAGTTTGGTTTTGAATCTTAGATTGAGATTTAAATAAGTTTTATAAATTTAAATATGAATTTGTTAGCACCTTTTAAACTCCTTTATAAATGAGTATTTCTTTAACTTGTAAATAAAAGAGCTTTAGAAATGATGTTTAAAACGTTGTTAAAGATAATTTGTATTCATTTTAAATCTTTAAATTTAAAATGATATTTTGAAGATAAAATTTAAGTAAATTGATTTAAAATACTTTGTAAATGATAACTTGATTTTCAATAAGAACAAAGTTTATCTTAAAGTAATTAAAGATTTGTGTTCATTAAATTAATTAGGAAATTTAATGGATAATTAATTTGTTTGATTAATTAATCATTTGGATTAATTAAATAAGTAATTAAAGGTTTAAACTAATTTATTTATGATTAAGATTTATTAATTAGGGATAATTAATTTGTAATTAAGGATTATGAATTAGGATATTAATTAATGGTTAAGAATTAATTAATAGAGTAATTAAATATTAATTAAGTAGGGTTAACACTTAATCAATTAAATAATTAAAGTTTAATTAATTGGTTATTAAGATTTATTAATTTGAAATTAATAATAATTAATATAAGTTAATTATTTAAGAAAAGTAATTAAATAATTGTTAATGAAGGTCATTAACTATGGATTATTAAATAATTAATTTATGTAATTAATTTTAATAATTAATTAGATTAATTAATTTAAAGATAATCATTTGTGAAATTGTTTAAATGGAATTACTTAATGGAAGTAATTAAGAATTAATTACTTATTGTAATTAATTGAAGTTAATTTGATTAGTTAAGTTAATTAATTAAGTTTAATTAATTTAGAATAATCAAGAGTTGATTTGATAAATAATTACTTAATGTAATTATTAAGGTAAGATTATTTAGAGAAGTAAATAATAAGATAATTACTGGAAGTAATTAGTTGCATAATGATTTTATTAATAGAAGTAATTTGAGTTAATTACTTTGAATAATTAATCAAGGGATTAATTAATAAATTAATTAAGGAAGTAATTAATTTAGTTAATGAAAGTAATTAAGGGGAGTTAATTACTAGATGAGATTAATCAAGAGTGATTAATAAATGTTGTTTAAATAAAGGTTAATTACTTAATGAAATTAATTTAATTAAGTAATTAATAATTAAGTTGTAATTAAGGATCATTAATTAATATAATTAATGATGTAATTAAGATTGGTTAATTAAGTAATAATTAATAAATGAAGTAATTAATCAATGTAATTAATTAAGGATTAATGTAATTAATTATAGTTGATTAAGTTAATTAATTTTAGTAAATTAATTAATGAAGTAATTAAAGGTTAATTACTATAAGTGGTTAAGAATAATTAATTTAAGTAATTAATTGAGGATAAATTACTTGGATGTAATTAAAAGATAATTAATCAAAGATGATTAATTGAAATGAATTATTAGAGGATAATTAATTAATTGATTGTAATTAATTAATGGTTAAGTAAGATGGATTTATAAAATGAAGTAATTAATTTAATTCAATTTAAATTAATTTAAGATGATATAAATCATTACTTATGAATGGGTGTTAGTATTGGATACTTGACATTGATTGATATCTCTGATGAGATATATGCTGTATGATATGAATGTTAGTTGAATTGTATGGATTATCTGATAATGTTGATTATCTGTTGTAAATTATCTTCCTTTGTGAATAAAGATAATGAATTGAATTGTTTTAACCTTTAAAACAACTTGGCCTTAAAAGATACGCTTTGGATTTCGATGAGACCGGGATCGGGTTTCCGTATACCGGATTTCCAGGTCTGGAGACCCGAATACCACATCGATCCAAATTAACGATAGGTCGTGAATCAAGTGAAGATGAAGATTCAGAGTGCAAGGGTTATTGTCGTTAACTCTAAGGGTGATTCCAAAACGAGTGTAACGAGATAATGCCTTCGGTTTCGTTCGAACCCGGAACGAACTTGTATGGATTGAATGCTTTCAGCACATCGTCAGGTGGACGATGAGCATTCTAAGATAGATGTGTTCTTTTTAAAGGTAATCGTAGCCTCAAGCCTCACAAACCGGGAATGGCTAAAACAGGGGAGGTGCAGCAAGGTTAGTGGGTAGCACCCAAGTAGGACAAGGTTACCTCTGTCTAGATGTCCCTTTCTATTTTCGACTTAGTGGTGCGGTTGCTGATCCCAACCGTGAGGTATCTTGTGCGGGAATTATCCAGTAAGGGATGTTCCGGCCTTGTGTTGCAGGGGATTGGGAGTGATCCTCGGTACGTTGATCTAGGCCACGTACTGTGACGGGCGGTACCCCGGTAGCCCTGCCATTGTATGGAATCCAAAATCCAATAAGTGCCAACGGACTTGATTGTATAACCCACTTTGTGGCTAGTATGCTGGAATTTAATAATGTAACAATTTCAGCTATTTCTTATTTACTTGAAAACCCTAGACCCTATTATAATACAATCGAATTTCCTATCAAATGTTTTGGTTAGCGTAAGGTAAAAACTTACCCATGTTTATTTGTGGGGAGTCTTACGTGATACTTTTTCTTTCAAAAGGTTTTGAAGTTAAGCAAGTTTAACCTGTTACTCACACCAGACCCATGTCTGACCCAAGTTGTTTATTTCTGTTCTATAAACTCTTGGGTACTCAAATTTTTACGAGTAGCCAAGGGATTCAGGTTTAGCCTTGACGAATTGTGGAGGAGCAATGGAGCAGGAGGCTTCGGCGTTGTAGATAGATAGTAGTTTCCGCTGTGTTGATTTTGTATTGATCTCTGTATTGTATTGAGATGTAATAACTAGACAGATGTTTATAACTGTCTAGTATGTGATGTGTAATCTGTGTAACTCTGATAAGTGTTGTATATGATACTATGTAATATTTATGTTATTAATATAATTTATTCGTTCCGCTGTGTGAGATTCTAATGTTGTTTCTTTCTCTCTTCTCTTCTTTTCTATTTTCTACCCCTTTCTTTCTTATTGACGATACGTCATTCTGTAGAAAGAGTGGCGGGTCGTTACACAACTTGTGGCATCTATTGTGTTGACTTGTCCAGAAAATGTTGAAGGATTCTGATCGATATGTGGGACGCTATGTTATCGATAGGAGTTCTTAAACATCGAATGAGGCATTATGACATGAGAAATAATTATTTTAGTGAATGGGAAAAATATAATTTTGGGAAAATGAAAAAATTATTTTGAGTTTTAAAAAAGTTAAAATGATATTGTAACCATCGAATAAATTGTGAGAAGTGGAGAGCCCGACGAGGCAATGTTGATACTATATGCCATCAACTTTACAGCCAAGTGACGAAATGAATCATAAAATTTCATAGCTTGATATTAAATTATATTGTGAGATAAGTTAAGGGAAATATTTTAAATTTTTGGAATTATTTTATATTAAGTTTAAATGGAAGTTAATTAGAAATTATTGAAAAGTGAATAATTAAAAATCTACTTCCGTTTATGAATTTAACTTTCAAATTCTTTAATTGAATAACAATGAGGTAATTTTAATTTATAATCTATGAACTGGTTGGAAAATTTTAAGAATTCGTTGAAAAATAAAAGGATAGAGTATCTTAATTATCCTTGAGTGTTTGATAAACTTGAGATAACTTTTGGTTCTTTTTATGAATAAAAAAATTAATGGAATAATTATTTATAAAGGAATTAGATTTAGAGTAATTTCTTGAGTTATTAAAGTTTAAATTAAATGAATTTGAGTTAAATATGATAACCTTTTAGAATGAAAGTTTTATGATTATGAAAGACCATCTTTTGTTTCTTGGAAAATAATGGTATTGAGTTGATAATTTTAAATTGTCAAATTATACACTTTTTGGATATTGTCAATAGTAGCAAGGGTTTAGGTAAGAGATAAATTTTGAAAGAATTGGATTTAAAATGGTTTTCTTTTATTTCAAACCTTGGTTTAGTAGAATTGAAATTTTGAGATAGTTTGAAAAAGAAATTGCTAAAGGAAAATTTGAAAATTTATAATATAAATTTCTCTAATTAAAGAAATTGCGAGGATGTAATTTTCTTAAGGGGGAAGTTTGTAACAACTCTGTTGTTAATTACTAAATTAATTAAGTTTAATTATGGTTAATTAATTTTATCAGAGATTTGTGAAATTTAATTGTGAAATTAAATCTAGTTTTTGGGAATAACTGATTTGATTTATTTAAGAAATGAGTTTCATTTCTGAAAGAGGATTCCAATTTAAATTTGAAATGTTAATTTGGGGAGATTTGATTAGGAATTTTTATTTTGACTTTTGTGAGTTTGGAAATTTTTGATTAATCTTATATTTGAGAAAATGGATTTATTTAGATTTAAAATCTATTAACTTTGGAATTTTTCATTTAATGAAAATAAGAGATTGTCTCTTTTTAAAATATTAAAAAGAAGGTCAAAATAATTATTTGAGTTATATTTCTTTCATTTATTTTGAAGTTAAAAGATTGAAGTATATTTAGAGTTTTTCTATAAATTTTTTATGTAAAATCTAAGTAGAAAAAAAGAGGTGAAAAAGAATTTTAATTCATTTAATTAAAATATGGGTTTGGGCCTAAGTAAATTTCAGCCCATGTGACGACCCGGATTTTAACTTATATAAATTAGACGATTAACTGAATTTAATTATTGGAGCATTAACTTTTATTAAAACGAATAGATAAATTTTTGATAATGGAAATATCTAGATGAATTGGTTAAAAACAATATTTAATTTTAAATTTATTAATCTCTAGATATGATAAATATTGTAGTCTCGGGTATAAACGTATAAACTCCACCTTATTAACACTTCATATAAATATAAATATATATATATATAGAGGTGAAAATAAATGAAGTGATGATGCTTAAGCTTGAAAAAAAAATAAACATGTGTTTAATAGGAATACGAGTATATAAGTAACTTATAATGTTGTATATAATATAGAGTAAAACATATAAGATTAACCATGGTAAGATATATATATATATATATATATATATGAATATTTGTGTGTATGTAAGGCAAATAAGACAAAATATAATAAGTATACATATGTATGAGATATGTATATACATGTGAATGGATATGTATGTAAACATATAAGGAGACAAGCATTTAATGCACATTCATCTTAAGCATACAATACATCATTTCAAGCAAACAAAACATTGTATCAAGTCAAAGAAAAATCAAATCAGGTCTTCTTGTTTTCAATCAAAAGAGAAGAATATATGTGTAAAATATGAGCAGATAAGAATGCAAAGACTGTAAACAAAAGAATCTCAGCCTGTAGCTTGCTCTACACACTACTCCCACCCTATTTATATACATATACAAACCACTACTTGGTGGCCTTCCAGTTCAACACCCTCACAAACAAAAATATATATTAATATCAAAATGAAAGGATCTGCTTGAAGCTTGGAGGAAGATCAAAAAGATAAAAATAAAGCTACAGCAAATTAAACCAAAGCAGAGCTATGTTCAAAAGGGAAAGTTCGAAACTTATCTGGATTTGCAAATATACGTATGTGAGTAAGCAATTTATTTTAAAAGCTTAAGTAAATTAAAATCTGATTTCATGTGATTCCTGGAATGAAGTGTCCTTGCATGTATATAGATTAAGTAAATCTCTGTATATATGTATGTGTTAAAGTATGCGTGTTTGTTTATATATGCATATCTCTGTTTCCACTGACAGGTTAAAAAATTTATGATCAAAAATCAAGTTTCTCTTTATACATTCACTTATAGGTTGTGAATTTCAAACAAAATATGTTTGTTTAAACACAATTCAAGATTTAAAAATGTATTTAGGTAAAACAAGTCTGTACATCTCTGGAAATCAAGATATTACAGTAGATTTTTAAAACATGTTAAAAATCAAACATCATAATTTGCTGATTCAAGAATATAACTTGAATCGATTTTGAAATCTATGATTTTTAAAAGAAAATTTAAGATTTTTAGTGTTTTATTGGGTGAGCATTTCGAAGTTGATCGGATTTTGGTTTTTGGGCAATGTCTGATGACTAGAGGGTGGTGGGACCTCGTGGTCGCCACTGGAGGTTGCAGGGGAGTTGCCGAGTCGGGGAAAAATGGATGGAGATTTTCTCAGTCACCATGGCGTCGGCAATCGGTCAAAGTATGGTTTAAACCCTCAGTTTGGTCGAGGTCGGGTTTTAGGTCACTACGGCGTCTCTGGATGATCGGGGATCATCGGACCAGGGGGAAGGGCTACGTGGAGAGCCTATGAGTGTATGGCCGGGGTTTCGCGATCTCTGGTGGTCGACGTCGTCGTGTCGAGGCAGTTTTCTGGTGATGGATGATGTGCCTTTTTGATCGAGGTAACTCGATTTTGTTTTCGAGTTTGATGTGTGCTTTTGGGTGGTCGGATGGCAACGGTGGGTCGAGAGCGATTTGTCGACAGAGGTCTTGGAGGCCGGAGCTCTGGCGTTGATCGGTGCATGTGCACGGTGGTTCTGGTGGGTTAGTGTTTGGGAAGGGATGTTGACTCGAAGGAACACTCGGGCATATGGGAAGGAGACTCGGGTTCGTATTCGAGTAGAACGTGAGGGATAAGCTTTCTGGTTTTAAAGTTTTAACAGTCTAAGTTTTATAAAAAAAGGGGGTAAGGGAACTTAGGGGAGGTTTCGGGTGAAGATCGAGTCAAACCCGAAGTAAGGTTTAAAACAGTTTTAAGTTTAAATAATAAAGCGAGTTTTGAATTTAAATTAAACCTAGTTTAAACTATTATAGGATAAATGTTTTTAAATTATTTGATTAAAGAAGTTATATATTTTGTTAACTTAAATTTGTTAAGGGTTAATTAATTTAATTAGTAATTAAAGGTTAAATTTATTAATAATCAAAGGTTAATTAATTGAGGATAATTAACCAAAGGGGTTAATTACTTGATGAAAGTAATTAAAGGTAAATTACTTAAGGGAAGTAATTAAGGATTAATTTCTTAGTGTAATTAATTAAAGGATTGATTAATTGAGTAAAATTAATTAAGGGTTAGTTAATTAATGAGAGTGATTAATTAAAGGATAATTAATCAATGTAAGTAATCATAGGATAATTAATTCTAGTAATTAATTAAGGATAAATGTAATTAATGTGAAGGGGTGAAGGTTAATTAATTTGTGGCTAATTATTTAATGTAATTAAAGAGGGTAATTAAGGGATGATTAATTAATGGTTTGTAATTAATTTATGTTAAGTAAGCTGGATTAAAAGTGATTGAAGTAATTAATTTAATTTATTTTAATTAATTAGAAATGGTATGAAAAATTAATCTTGCTTATGAATGATTGAATGATATTGTATGCCTTAGATTAGTTGATATCTCTGATATGTGATTTGTGATGCTATGTGATATGATATGTTTGGTTTAAACTGTGATAATGTGGGTATCTATTGATGATGAATTACTGTGTAAAGGTGACACCCTGTATTTAAAGTTTGAATTGTATTTCACTTAAATAACTTGGGTTAAGATGACTTGGGATTCGAAGAGACCGGGGTCGGGTATCAGTAATACACGAAACCACTTTGATTAGTAAACTAAATTCTTTATAAATTGGATATGGGAAATTATACAGGCTGGAATGGATTGAATTGATTAACATGGACATTTAACTTGTGAACTGTTGTGTGGGATAAATGATTGACTATTATAAGTAAGAACTCGTAAAAGGTACGAGTTACCCTGGTAATTCACAAGTTACATAGCTTGATATTTCATTTTATATGGGTTTACTCACGCTGGTTTCTAGCCTGACCCGGGTGTTACTTTGATGTAATGCTTGGGTCAGACCGAGTATTACAGATTTCCAAGTAAGGATGTTCTGGAGCTCAGGAGGCGAGTTGAATGGCAGGAACGTATGGAGCGTATTCCGCTGTGATATTGTTATATATATCTGGGACAAGTTGATTTTATATGTCCAGTGTTTGTGTAAATGTTGTAACTCTGATGTAAATAAATGTAAATTGACAGATACAGTTTTCTTTTATATAACATATTATATTTTGATCCGCTGTGAATGTGAGGTTCTGTGTTACATTTCAGTTTCTTCTTCTACCTCTTTTCTTCTTTTCCTAACTATCTTGAATTTTCGGGGTCGAAAACTCCAGGTCGTTACAGCCCATTAGTGCAAATAAGAGAGAATTATCTCTCCTTGGCAAACTCTAAATGAACTATACGTTCGTTTTTGCAAAGTCAGAAAAGCAATACTAGGTTTCTCAAGTTTGAAAACTCAAACCCTAAGAGAGCAAAATCACCAATTTAATTTGAAAATAAATTCCAATAAAATCTACAAAAATTCGGGTAAGCTTCTCAATCACTTCTACATCCTTTAGGCTATTCTATTTAGTGTATTTGATCTTATTTTTGATCAATTGTTTGTCGATTGGTTTTTGTTTTTGATATTTTAGGTAATTTTGGTGAAGCTAAGAGTTAACAAGGCTTAATTGAGGATCTAACAAGCTATAAGCAGTGTAAAGGGTGAGTTAAACCTCACAAGACCTGTCTCTATATCAATTTACATGTGTGGTTGGGTGATTATATTATTGATTTCTATTGTTTTATTTAATCGATTTGTTGTTGTTTAAAATCGTTGCACGCTAAAAGTATTATTAGAAATTAGAAAATTAATACTCTAATTAAAATTATAATGCCGTGTTTGAGTTGTAGTTGATGTATTTACACCTAGAACCCTTGTAATTAATATAAGATCAAATATCTATCATCAAAGTCCGACCGAAGGGTTTCCTGGAGCTGAAACTACTTCAGGATTCACCACAACCGGTGCACCGGTAGGCAATAGCCTGGGGCTCTTCGTCTCTAGGAAATTGCCTCTAGTCCATCCACTCGTCATGCTGTTTGTTGCTATGCGTTTCTATGCTTTTGATGGATGATTATATTATGTTATGGAGGCAATTTCAACTCATATTTGCTAGTAGAATAAATTTATAAAAATAGATTTGGAGATGATATAGATGTCAAACTATATGGACTATTTTATGGCTATAATCTTGTGATGACCTGTGATTTAGTTGTAGTCAATTTTTTAATGTTATATGAACTTTGAATAACTTTGATTCAATGGTTTAGAATATTATAAACTTATATCTATTTATTTTATATAATAAGTAGTTTATTTTAAGTTTACAAATATCAAATTTATTTTCTATATTAATTTAGTCCTTTTTATAAATGATTTTTATAAATAGTTATATATATAGTATTGGTGTTATAAATAGTCATGGATTTTGAGAAACATGGGTTTGGAAATATAAACCGAATTTATTTCTAAATAAAATGTTTATTTATATCAAATTCAGTTTGTAAAATAAATCTATGGTTTCAAGAATAGACGAGTACTTACATGAGTGGCTTTTGGAATATGGTTTGTGAACTTTATATATGTATATATATTTTTGGAAATTTAGAGCAACAATACATACATACATACATACATACATATATATATAAGCAATTTGATATGCAAATCGAATTATGGTCTATTTTATTTAAAGATATATATATATATATATAAATAATAAATGTTATGGATTTTAATAAGAAGTTTAGAAGTAAATTTATATGTAAAGTATTTTGGAAAACATCTAAAGTATAATAGACTAAAATATTTACTTTCAGAAAATCATTTGAAAAATAAAATGTTTTGAGAACCTTAGTTCTACAAAGTGGGGAGTACTAATAATTGACTTAGTGTTATTGATTAATTTAAATACCCGCGAGTAACGCTTCATTGAATATAGTATAACTCATTGAGTAGAATGTTTGAGTGGAACTTACTAGCCCATTAGTGAGTACTCGAATTTCACCAGGTAGTATGGGGTGACTTGGTTAATGTAACGACCCAAACTTTTGGATATTTGAAATTGGAATATTTAATTGATTTTAAATATTTGAAAGTTAGTTTTAACTTGAATTTCAAATACCACTATTTATTTGACAATTAAATTATTGAATTCAATAATTGGAAGTTGGGTAAAATATTAAATCTTTAGTTTTAAGCTTGTTAAAAATTCTTCAAAGGCTTAATTTTTTTTTATTGATGATACTGAAGACAATAAAAGCTGTAAAATTGAAATTAAAAGTGGTTTGTTCAGTTTTGAAAATATATTGTTTAAATTGATATTTAAAAATAGCCTTCCGGGGGCACAGTCTCGGAATTCGACGAAACTAGTTCCATTGGATCCATAATAGTGTATTATTATCGGAGTTCAAATTTCATAGCGTTTGGAGTTGTTGTGCGATCGTACGATATATAAACGCGCTGAAATCTATATCGAAATTCAATATAATAAATGGTCCAAAAAGCTATCTTCTCCATATGATCGAATTGGGACTCAAAACCTTTTCCATTGCATTCAAAATAGGGGTATAACATTACAAACGCCTAGCGGCACGCCTCGATAGAAGATTGAGATTTTGAGTTATGATTTCGAGACATTTAAAATTTAAATTTATATATATATATATAATTATTGATTGGTCAAAAGTAAAATTCACATCAGATTGCTTTATGTCCTTTCTCAGCCACCTTGGATCTGACCTTAACCCATTCCAACACACTTTCCCTTTTTAGGCCAAACAAAGAAAAAGTAAATGAAAGAACAAATCAATTCAAAAACAAAACATTTCAAATATAAGTTCAAGTATGCTGGCAAGGAGAGCATCGACCTTATTCAGCTATTTTATATTCCCAGTCAAAATAAAAACAATGGCCATTACTCGAAATTAAAAATCGATTTCCCTCTCAAGTTTCCCTCTGTCTAAATCAAAAATCGAAATTCTGTAAAACCAAAAAAAAGAGAGATAAGGAAATCGAAATCGACTTATATTCGAAGCAAGAGAGTGCGGGCTCCGTAGCGAGCATGTGGAATGGCTGGAAGGCGCAGGGAGGGGCGGTGCCATGCGGGAAGGTGGCGAAGTCTGAGCATCATGCGGGGGTTCGTGGTTGAAGTCTCGAGTGTGCGGGTCGGTGAGTTCGATCGGGGCACGTGTTTCGTGAGGCGCGGTGGTTCCTGGAAGGTGAGATGTTCTCGTGGTCGTGCACGAGATCGAACATATCACGTTTGCCTCAAGGATGTTCGAGATGGCATGGGAATGCCTGGTTGGTCTGGCATCGACTACGGTGGAGGTGAGAGCCATGGCCGATGGCGTGCTATCGTGGTGGTGTGTGTTCGCGAGTAAGCAGTGAAGGAATTTTCTATTTATTTTGTTAAATTATATATATATATATATATATATGTATGTATATAGATGTTAGTAATAATAATAGCAGTAAGTATATGTTTCAATTTAAATTTAAAAGCACATATATATGAATATGTTACCGAAAACAGAAGGAGATGTAAATAAATATTGTATAGTAAGCTTTATAAAACAATCCTGTTTTTAAATTAATATATAAACTTGAAAGAATTTTATTTTATTAGAATTTAATGTGTATATATATATAAGATTTTGGGAAAATATAGGAATTTTAAAATGTTGTTGAGTTATATAAAAAAATTTAGATTTTTTAAATGTGTATAGGTTATTTTTAAGTATATGTAGTTTCAAAAGAAAAATAAATATACATATATACATTTTAAATTTACTAATTTATTTTAAACCAATGTATTATGGTGATTAATTTGTTTAACTAGTTTATTTAATTATTTTAGTTACTAAAATTTATTTATTAAAGGAAAAATTAGTTTAAATTAAATTATTAAATGCTAATAGATTGTTCGATTAGATCCAATATTAATAAACCATACAACGTTTGTACAAGGTCCAAAATCGTGAAGGAAATAGTCGGTTTGGGTCGGATTTGCAAAACAAAAATCAAAGGTGATTTAATCTCACTCAAATTGGATTATCTGTTAATGTAAATGGTTAAAGTTTAAATTATTGATTGATTGCTTGAATTGATAATTTATTATCAGTCTGGATGTGATATTATATATATATATATATATATATATATATATATATTGGAGTGATTGATATTCCCGCATTATATAGCGGATAAGACCCTATGCGCCCCATATAATAGCAGATTACCCTTTATACCGATATCCCCTTCGAAGTGGGATTGGTATTTTTATATTGTGCTAACATCTGTGGATGCAGGGAAACAGGTTGGAGGGATCCAACTGGATTCCTCAAAAATATTGAAATTTATTTTCATATTCAGTTATGTGATTTATTTGATAATCTGTGATAAATTATATTTAAAATTGAAAGTATTGAATGATATGGTTTGCTGGATATATTTTGATATTTAAGATGTCAAAAATAATAAAGATTGGATTTTTGAAGGAAATTAAAAAGAGAATTTTAAGTAAAATAATTATAGTGAATTTGGATAATTGAAGGAATGAATTTGGAAAAGAAATAAAAGTTTGATTTTAAAATTCTATTTAAATAAATTTCGAGTATGGGAAAATAGAGAATTTTGAATAAACGGGAATAAAAGAGATTTGAGGACTTAAGCGGTATTTTTAAAGAATTAAAGGATTTATTTTTAAATTCAGGATTTAAATGGTTTGGGAGAAATGAAAAGAGGAATTTTGAAATGAAGGGTGAAATTGATATTTCAGGTTTAAATAAAGTTTTAAATCATAATAAAGAAGTGGATCTGGAATGAATGGATTTTGGAATAAACTATGGATAAATCGAGAAATAAATTGTAAAGGGAATTTAATTCAGAAGAATCGATTAGAATATCGGTTAAGTGTTTTGAAAAAGAGTAATTAAAAGGAGAATGAGGCTATGGAATTTATAAACGGGGTTTATAAATATGGTGAATATTTATCAGTGGATAATTTGGATTTATAAATTCACGGTGGGAATTTATAAGGAAAGGTAATTCGTTTTAAAAATAAATATGGTTTTATTTTTAAAAAGTATGGGAAAGAAAATTTATGGGATTGGGGCATAAATTAAATTGGGATAAATTGAGAAGGATTTATAAATGATGAGACGGGTTATATTGGAATGGAAAGTGAATTTTCCTGAAAGGCCAAGTGTATTTTCAAAGAAAAATTTCTAAGTATAAATTAAAAGTTTTAAAGTGTTTTAAAAGAATGTTTTTAAGGAAATTATTATTTAATTGTTTTAAAATTTTAAAGTAAATATTTATTAAGTTATTTATAGTAGTTAATTATTTTTAGAGGTTAAATTAGTATTATGATTTGAAGGTAAATTACCTAATGTAATATTTTATAAAATGACTTTTGTTTTAAAAGTAGTTTTGGCTAAAGTTTTACTTGGAAAATTAGTATAGAATTTCTTAACTATTATTTCTAAATAAAGTGATTTAAGTAGTTTATTTTAAATGTTTAAGGGTATATTTTTGGATAAAGTGATTTAATTTGTTTAGGACCTAAATTTAAAAAGACTTGGTGCTTTTCAGGGGAAATAAAATGGTTGGTTGAATGATTGTTTAATTTGATAGTTAAATCACCGACTATCAATATTGGCCAATGCGCTGATCGTTTCGAAGAGACCGGGATCGGATTTAATTATCCGAAAACCACTTCGATCCGATTTGAACGTAGCGAATGAATACCGCGAAGATGATGAAGACGATGATTCGGTTTGTCTAGACCCAGGACAACTTGTATGGACGAATGCTATCAGAACATCGTCATTGGAGGACGATGAGCATTCTAAGTGAAATTCGTTCCAAAAAGGTAACGTTTAGCCTCAAGCCTCATCCACCGGGAATGGCTAAAACAGGGGAGGTGCAGCAAGGCTAAGTGGGTAGCACCCAATTAGGGTAAGGTCATCCCTGTCTAGATGTCCCTTTTTATTCGGCTTAGTGGGCGGTTGCTGATCCCAACCGTGGGGTGATCTTATTCGGACTATCCAGTAAGGGGTAGCTCCGGTCTTGTGTTGCAGGGGTCGGGAGTGATCCTCGGTACTCTGATCTAGGCCAGGTACTATGACGGGTGGTACCCCAGTAGCCCTGCCAATGTATGGAATCCAATCTCTAATAAGCGCCCGTACGGTTTTGATTGTGCCTAACTATGCTGGAACGTGAGATGCAAGCATTTCAGCTAGATTCTATTTACTTTCTATAAACACTATTATAATATCAGACGGATTTGATAAAAATGTTTTGGTTATTGTAAGGTAAAAACCCAGCATGTTTATTTGTAGCGTGGTCTTACGAGATACCTTTGTTTTCTAAGGATTTTCAAACTTTAATAATCTAATTGAGTGTGCTTTCTCACGCTGGTTTTCCAGACCGACTCGGGTGTTATTTTATTATAATGCTCGGGTCAGACCGAGTATTACAGATACAGGATATGATGCTGGGGAGCTTAGGAGACGAGCTGGATGGCGAGACGTATCACACGTACTTGATGTATATTCCGCTGTGTATCATAAGCTGTATAGTCAGCTTTGTGAGGACAAGTTATTATAACTGTCCAGGGTTGTGTTATTGATTGTGTTGTACGCTGATGATGAGATGTATATAAACAGTATAGTTTCTTTTGTATAAAAATCTGTTGTTATATATTATATTTTGTTCCGCTGCGATTGTGAGATTCTGATGTTGTTTTCTATTTCTTCTTCTACCTCTTTCTTCTTTAACCCTAATGATTCGCATTTTTGTCCAATTTGAGTTGAACTGATGGAGAATATGGTCGGCTCAAAGGGGTACGAATTTGCGGGCTGTTACACTTGGTATCAGAGCTGAAGGTTAAGCGAGAACCTTGGCTCTAGGGGGAATTACTCATTAGAGATAGAGTCAGTAGTACTCTAGAATGAGTTTAGTGTATTAATAGATATGAGCGCATATTTGTTAGTGAATATAAAATTGTTTTATATTGTGTTGATTGGTTTGTCGAGTGGTTTATGGATTCTGGTCAATACGAGTAATTAACGTTATCGATAGGGATCTCTAAACACTTGAATAGAACAATTCGACATAGTAGTGTTAAAATGGGGTAAAAGAAATAATTTTACCCAAATAATTTTTCTATATGAAAGAAATAATTTTCATAGTGGTTGAAGTCTCGAGTGTAGGGGTCGACGAATTCGATCGGGGCACATGTTTCGTGAGGCGCGGTGGTTCCTGGAAGGTGAGATGTTCTCATGGTCGTGCACGAGATCGAACAGATCGCGTTTGCCTCGAGGATGTTCGAGATGGTGTGGGAATGCCTGGTTGGTCTGGCGTCAACTGCGGTGGATGTGGGAGCCGTGGCCGATGGCGTGCTATCGTGGTGGTGTGTGTTCGCGAGTAGGCAGTGAAGGTATTTTCTATTTATTTTGTTAAATTATATATATATATATATATATATATATTGTATATAGATTTTAGTAATAATAATAGCAGTAGGTATACGTTTCGATTTAAATTTAAAAGCACATATATATGAATATGTTACAGAAAACATAAGGAGATGAAAATAAATATTGTACAGTAAGCTTTATAAAACAATCCTGTTTTTAAATTAATATATAAACTTGAAAGGAATTTTATTTTATTAGAATTTAATGTATATATATATATAAGATTTTGGGAAAATATAGGAATTTTAAAATGTTGTTGAGTTATATAAAAAAATTTAGATTTTTTAAATGTGTATAGGTTATTTTTAAGTATATGTAGTTTCAAAAGAAAAATAAATATACATATATACATTTTAAATTTACTAATTTATTTTAAACCAATGTATTAAGGTGGTTAATTTGTTTAACTGGTTTATTTAATTATTTTAGTTACTAAAATTTATTTATTAAAGGAAAAATTAGTTTAAATTAAATTATTAAATGCTAATAGATTGTTCGATTAGATCCAATATTAATAAACCATACAACGTTTGTACAAGGTCCAAATCGTGAAGGAAATAGCCGGTTTGCAAAACAAAAATCAAAGGTGAGTTAATCTCACTCAAATTGGATTATCGGTTAATGTAAATGATTAAAGTTTAAATTATTGGCTGATTGCTTGAATTGATAATTTATTATCAATCTGGATGTGATATTATAATATATATATATATATATATATATTGGAGTGATTGATATTCCCACATTATATAGCGGATGAGACCCTATGCGCCCCGCATAATAGCGGATGACCCTTTATACCATGATATCCCCTTCGAAGTGGGATTGGTATTTTTATATTGTGCTAACATCAGTGGATGCAGGGAAACAGGTTGGAGGGATCCAATTGGATTCCTCAGAAATATTGAAATTTATTTTCATATTCAGTTATGTGTTTTATTTGATAATTTGTGATAGATTATATTTAAAATTGAAAGTATTGAATGATATGGTTTGCTGGATATATTTTGATATTTTAAGATGTCAAAAATAATAAAGATTGGATTTTTGAAGGAAATTAAAAAGAGAATTTTAAGTAAAATAATTATAGTGAATTTGGATAATTGAAGGAATGAATTTGGAAAAGAAATAAAAGTTTGATTTTAAAATCCTATTAAATAAATTCCGGGTATGGGAAAATAGAGAATTTTGAATAAACGGGAATAAAAGAGATTTGAGGACTTAAGTGGTATTTTTAAAGAATTAAAGGGTGTATTTTTAAATTCAGGATTTAAATGGTTTGGGAGAAATGAAAAGAGGAATTTATGGATAAATTATGGATAAATCGAGAAATAAATTTTGGATAATTGAAGGGTGAAATTGATATTTCAGGTTTAAATAAGGTTTTAAATCATAATAAAGAAGTGGATCTGGAATGAATGGATTTTGGAATAAACTATGGATAAATCGAGAAATAAATTTTAAAGGGAATTTAATTCAGAAGAATCGTTTAGAATATCGGTTAAGTGTTTTGAAAAAGAGTGATTAAAAGGAGAATGAGGCTATGAAATTTATAAATAGGGTTTATAAATAAGGTGAATATTTATTAGTGGATAATTTGGATTTATAAATTCACAGTGGGAATTTATAAGGAAAGGGTAGTTCGTTTTAAAAATAAATAGTGGTTTTATTTTTAAAAAGTATGGGAAATAAAATTTACGGGATTGGGGCGTAAATTAAATTGGGATAAATTGAGAAGGTTTTATAAATGATGAGACGGGTTATATTGGAATGGGAAGTGAATTTTCTTGAAAGGCCAAGTGTATTTTCAAAGAAAAATTTCTAAGTATAAATTAAAAGTTTTAAAGTGTTTTAAAAGAATGTTTTTTAGGAAATTATTATTTAATTGTTTTAAAATTTTAAAGTAAATATTTATTAAGTTATTTATAGTAGTTAATTATTTTTAGAGGTCAAATTAGTATTATGATTTGAAGGTAAATTACCTAATAGTAATATTTTATAAAATGACATTTATTTTAAAAGTAGTTTTGGCTTAAGTTTTACTTGGAAAATTAGTATAGAATTTCTTAACTATTATTTCTGAGTAAAGTGATTTAAGTAGTTTATTTTAAATGTTTAAGGGTATATTTTTGGATAAAGTGATTTAGTTTGTTTAGGACCTAAATTTAAAAAGACTTGGTGCTTTTCAGGGGAAATAAAATGGTTGGTTGAATGATTGTTTAATTTGATAGTTAAATCACCGACTATCAATATTGGCCAATGCGCTGATCGTTTCGAAGAGACCGGGATCAGATTTAATTATCCGAAAACCACTTCGATCTGATTTGAACGTAGCGAATGAATACCGCGAAGATGATGTAGACGGTGATTCGGTTTGTCTAGACCCAGGACAACTTGTACGGACGAATGCTATCAGAACATCGTCATTGGAGGACGATGAGCATTCTAAGTGAAATTCGTTCCAAAAAGGTAACGTTTAGCCTCAAGCCTCATCCACCGGGAATGGCTAAAACAGGGGAGGTGCAGCAAGGCTAAGTGGGTAGCACCCAATTAGGGTAAGGTCATCCCTGTCTAGATGTCCCTTTTTATTCGGCTTAGTGGGCGGTTGCTGATCCCAACCGCGGGGTGATCTTATTCGGACTATCCAGTAAGGGGTAGCTCCGGTCTTGTGTTGTAGGGGGTCGGGAGTGATCCTCGGTACTCTGATCTAGGCCAGGTACTTTGACAGGAGGTACCCCAGTAGCCCTGCCATTGTATGGAATCCAGTCTCCAATAAGCACCCATACGGTTTTGATTGTGCCCCACTATGCTGGAACGTGAGATGCAAGCATTTCAACTAGATTCTATTTACTTTCTATAGACACTATTATAATATCAGACGGATTTGATAAAAATGTTTTGGTTATCGTAAGGTAAAAACCCGACTTGTTTATTTTTGGTGTCGTCTTACGAGATACCTTTGTTTTCAAAGGATTTTCAATCTTTATTAATCCAATTGAGTGTGCTTTCTCACGCTGGTTTTCCAGACTGACTCGGGTGTTATTTTATTATAAAGCTCGGGTCAGACCGAGTATTACAGATACAGGATAGGATGCTGTGGAGCTCAAGAGACGAGCTGGATGGCGAGACGTATCACACGTACTCGATGTATATTCCGCTGTGTATCATAAGCTGTATAGTCATCTTTGTGAGGACAAGTTATTATAACTGTCCAGGGTTGTGTTATTGATTGTGTTTGTACTCTGATGATGAGATGTATAAAAACAGTATAGTTTCTTTTGTATAAAAATCTGTTGTTATATATTATATTTTGTTCCACTGCGATTGTGAAAATCTGATGTTGTTTTCTATTTCTTCTCTTAACTCTTTCTTCTTTAACCCTAATGATTCGCATTTTCGCCCAATTTGAGTTGAACTGATGGAGAATATTTTCGGCTCAAAGGGGTACGGATTTGCGGGCTGTTACAGTTAAATCCTCGTGATTGCTATTTGGAAGCATTTAACACTTTAGAGTTTATTTTCTTTTGGTGTTCGGTCGGACCGATAGATCCTTAAGGGAATACAGTTCAGGTTTTCCGATGGTATCCGCAGCGAGTGAGTTTTACTAGTTTCCAGTAAATACTTGAATTTCACTAAGCGGTATGGGATGTTTTGGTTAAGCTCTTGTGATTGTTAAAAGTGATAGTATTTGACACTTTAGAGTTTACTATCTTTTGGTGCTCGGTGGGGCCAACAGATCCTTAAGAGGTATACTCATGGATTTTTTCACAATTATTTATATATAATAACATTGAACAATCTAGAGTTTTCGAGTCATGGTTGCCACGATCGTCTTGATCGGTCGAGTTTTGGTTTTCTCTGATCCTTGTGATCGTGTCGAGATTCCGTGTTCTCGATCTTTGTTATCAGATCGGTACGAGTGATACCATAGTTATTTGTTTGCCACGATATGGAATTGGTTTCTTTGTATTAGGAACACTGTAATTTATTCAGTGATTCTGTGTTTAGTGACTAACCTGTGTTTGTGACCTAATATATAACTGTGTGCCTTGGGATAAATTCTATGTTAAATTAATTCTGTGACTTGTTATATCTTGGACTTCTAGATTTACCTATATGTCATTTATTCTTGTGTTATATCATGTTCTCACCATTTTGGATATTTAGAGATAGTTTGACCTATTTATTTTATAATACTCGGGTCAGTCCAAGATTTTTCAGTTTACAGGAGTTGACCTTCGGATGGTTGTGCTAGCAAGGAGGTAAACATTTTTGAATTTTAGTTTATCTCATTTAGGATTTTGTGATTGGTTATGAGATGTATATTTGAGTTTAGAGATTTGTACCGATGTATATTATGTAAGTCTAGTATTATATTTTGTAGACTCTCAGTTTTTTTATGTATATAATGTTTATTATTCCGCTGTGATCTGTGACTATTGTTTATATGATATGCTATTCTGATTCTGAGAAACCATTGTGATTATTACTTGGACCAAGATTGTACATGTCAAATTTTATTCCAAAGATTAAGAAAAACCGTAAGTAAGACATGTCAGTGTTAGTTTAAAGATATATTCATAGTCGGTCGTCCTTAACAAGCCGTATTCTCTGTATTATTAGACAACATAATTTATAATATTCTTTAATAATATGGGATAACGATAAAGTCGTTATATTTTCTTTTTTCTGGATACTTTCATGTCATTGGAGCTGCCTCTTCTGAGGCTGGAAGTGGATCCTCCTCTTTGGAGGAGGACTAGTATGGTCTGTATTAGTAATATAAGTATTTTGCCTATCTCATGAGCTTGTATTTTTTCTAGTTGTTTAGGGCATGTGCCGAACACTTGTTTCTTAATTCATTTATAAAAGTAGATGGCCCACTTCAATACCGACTAGCTTTGCTAAAAAAGAGAGCATGGTATCATCAGCAAACTAGAGAATGGAAATGCCATTACTCATTTTTTCATTTCCAACATTATATAAAATCTCCTTACTAGTAGCTAGTTGATAATTCATGCAAAAACGTCAGCTACTAAATTTACCAAAAAACGTGATAATGGATCACTTTGCCTAATTTCACATTTCAATTGAATTTTATTCCTTGATATACCATTAACCATAATACTCAAATTTTCAGTTTTAAGTTGTTATGGTCAAAATTTCCACAGTCTTATAATAGACTCAAACAGATGAAATGGACTGCAAACTGATGAAGGAAAGAGTCAAAGAGCTTGGCAGATGTCGAGATTGAAGAAATCAAAGATTTGACCAAGTTTCATAAAAGCAAATTAGATTGGTACTGATATGATTCATGTTGGTATCGACATGATTTTCACTGACATCATTCATACAACGTGATTACAGCTATCTAGAATGATGATATGAAGAAACTCATGAAGTTTAACAAACTTCAAACAGTAAAATCATGTTGGTACCGACATGATTTGGTTGGTACCAACATGATTTTGAGGCTTGAAATGGCAGGAGATGGATGAAACAAGCTTAAATATGAAGAAAAAACTGACTTTGGATGCATAAATTCATGCCAGTACCGACCTGATTTACATTATGATATTCATGTGGCATGACCTGTTCTACCTGCTAGATTATCGAATCTTGAAGATTTGAATGAATTCAGGCCCAGATAGCGAGATTGGTATATGGAATCATCTATAAATAGCAAATTACCTACAACATGAAGAGAAATTTTCCTTTTATGGACTTATTTTCCATCTTCTCCTTCCCCAAACCATTGTAAATCCAAAGATATACTAAAATATTGTCTAATTTGAGTGATAATCTTTGTATTTCGGAGAGAAAGCATAAGATAATAAAATAAAAGTGGACATAAGCCGGAGAATTTGCCAAACCACTATAAAAATTGTGTTCTTATCTTTGTTTATTTGGTTAGATTTACATTTTTGGTGCTTTCATCGGATATTGTGACGTTATGCCATTTTTCGATGTTACATTTTACACTCACTGAGAAAGAGCTAGATTTAAAGACTTAAAGCTTGAATATGAAGTTTGGAAGGGATGAAGAGGCCTACTACCATAGCTATTGCTGGAGAAAGTCAACCAGAGCATGAGGCAGTCGTAACATCCCCCACTCGGAGGCCCAAAACTAATGGCTACGGATGCTGCAGTCATCCATAGTTATTAATTTTCGATGACCAAATGCGGTAATGTTAGATACATTACATTGATATAACAAAAACACATGGATATGAATTTTTTTTAAAACTATTAAACAAATTTCTCATTCCATTTCAATCATGTTTCAAATTCATTAAATAATCCCAAATTCGAGAACCACGTTCAGAGAAAATATAATTGTTACAAAATACGCAAAGAGCGACATATGACGATGCCACCTTGGATGATCAATGTCTAAACATAGGCAATTAAACAACTTTGCCTTTACATTAAAACACATCAGAATCAAATAGAAAAAAGAACTACTATTACCTAGCTTGCCTCCTGCGCGTCTCCGGAAGCTTATTCGTCTAAAGGAGAACATGAAACCCTCAACTATCAACCTACTTAAAATCAATTGAGCACCCGAGAGTTTAAGGGGAAAATATAAACTTCGAGTCAGACAAAAATCCTGGTATGAATATAACCTACCATCTCAAACCATTTGATATCTAGTGAGACCACGCCACTTAGTAGAACGGGTTTCCCACTCACTAGTATCTTATCCAAAAATTTATAATAACCATATACCGTACTCCTGCACCCACAATGGTTAAAAACATAGCAATTTAAAATATCATGATGATATGCAAACAAGCAAAATATCCTGGATTTCCCATCCCCATTCATTTGACCATCTGTCTCAATTATAGTTTCTAGGGTCACTATTAACCTATTAGTTTTCATAGGATGACTAATAACTTGTTCAAAGCTTATGGACTATCTATCTGATTTCATAGTTTTCATGGGATTACTAAGAACCTATTGGCCCTTGCCACATGAAACATGGTTAATACCTTTAACCCATTATTTTTATCAAGGAAAGCTTCTTCCAAAACTCCAAAATTAAAAGCCATTTCTAAGCCCATTTATATAGCCATGGGTTTTTCCTTTAAAAAAAAGATTGGGTTCTTTGTTTTGAAAACCAAGGCTTTCGAAATCTTAGACTTTTACTTTCGAAACCATTAGAATATATCTTTCAAAAGCATTCAAACCTTCTTTTCAAAACACAAAACATATGCCTTTCGAAACACTTTAAAACATTTCTTTCGAAAGCACCAAAACCTCCCTTTCGAAACCATTAAAACATTCCTTTTGAAAGTATTAAAGCATATCTTTCAAACTTATAAAAGCATAGCTTTGAAACCATTTGAAAGTACCTCTTTCGAAACCATTGGGTTTAATCTTAAATATAACTTTTAGGTCAAAGTGAACATAAGCGAAAGTAACCCTTTCGAAACCATTAACCTTCAAGTTAAAGAGTTTGGGGAAAATAGATGGCTTCGGAACCATCCTTTCGAAAGCTTTAGTCTTTAAGGAAAACAATTGAAAGGATAGATTTGAAACACTTTTCAAAGCCATTGTCTTCGAAATCTTTAGTTTAAATGGCTATTAGAGCCCTTTCGAAAGCATTGGGAAGCATCTTTTATTTTTATAAAACAAAAGCTTACCTTTCGAACTCAATGATAACTTCATCCTATTCAAAAGGCATGAAGGCGACAACATGGTTTCGACTAGGTTCAAACTACCCTTTCGAAAGCTCCATGTTTAAAACATAAAACGAGACAACTCATTCGAAAGCTACCCTTTGAAAAAAGAGGGGGCAACTCCTTTCAAAACTATATAAAAGTAATTTAACCCTTTTGAAAGCATCCATTAAAAGCAAGGCAAGCGGCATCTCTTTTGAAAGAAAAACAAAGACCTTCGAAAGCTATTTAAAATAGCCTCGACCCCTTCGAAAGCATGGTTTTGACTCTATACATTCCGCCTTTCTCTAATCCACCACGTACCAAAGCATTGATACTATGTGTATTGGTTTCAACTTGGCTAGGGGCAGAAGTATGGGGTTGAAAGGTGGAACACGAAAGTGGCGAAGCAGTAAATCCGTACCAAACTGTTTGTTGCCTTTTTAAGTAAATGCTTTTTACCTAGCTTGCCTATTTGTAAAAATATAATTGGTTGCCATAACCTTTACAAAAAAATCTTTTCTAAAAGATTGTCGAATTCATCCAGAATTAATTAAAAATAACTAGCAAAGAAGCCCTTCCCTTTAGCAAAACTATTAAGACATTCAAGTCCTCCAACTAAACTAATTTAATTTCCACAGTAAATTACTTAGGAAAAATTCCCAAAAATCATCAAAATTCACTTTTAATATGTTATCTAACATATATAAATTTTGAACCTAAAATCCTTCATATAATAGCTGAAATAAATTTTATACCCAATTATTTATTTCTTCCTTCAAAAATAATGTTTTACATAACATATTAAATCCTCTTGGCTTCGAAATCCAATATATACGATTGTAGCCTTAAAATCGAATAAAGCATTTATCAAACATACTTGTTTGAATCAAACATATCATGTAATCCAAACATATCATCATTAAAATCAACATAATGGTTTTAAACTTAAAACCCGAAATCAAATGCTCTTTAAAAATGAAATTGACATGGTTTTGATTATTATTCACCTTGCTTTTGATAAGGAACTTGAGATTTGATCTTGCTTAATTCTCCTTGCTTGATTCCTTAGCTTTTTAATTGATTTTTCTCCTCTTTTTCCCTTAGGTTATGGCCGGCTTGAGCTCCCATTTTCTTATGTTTTTACTTTGTGAATGTATGAAATGAAAAATGGGAATAAGGGTTTAGTGGTTAAGGGTTATGGTGGTTGGCTCTTTCCCATAATAACCTTGCCTTATCCTCTTATTAGTTAACTTATAAAACCATTTCCATAAACCCATTTTTTAAATTTTTATTTAGTTAAGCACGACCTCTATTTAGTTTTCAAATCTCAATCCCCTTATCACTCTAATCTTTACATTATTCTATTTAATTTATTTAATTAAATCTCCTGAATAATGTTACTTAAAATTAGGGGTGTTATAGGTTCCCCTCGTTAAAGAATTTCGTCCTCAAAATTTAGTTAGGATTAAATACTAAGCATAGCAATCACCTGTAACATCTCCTAACTATCATACTAGCCTACCTGATTAGCAACAGTCTATATAAAGCAAATATAGAACATACCCTCACAGCAGATCAGGATAAGTATATCTAATCCTGTCTTCTGTCTCCCAAGTATAGTCCTTCTCATTGTCGCTCCACAGAACTTTCACCAACTTAACTTTTTTTGTTTCATAACCTCTTCTCATATCTCGCTACAACCCGAACTGGTTGTTTAATAAAAGTCAAATACAGTTCTACTATCAAATCTTCCAACTCTGTCGGAGGAATAGTAGTCTCTGGATCATGCACATACTTACGAAGATGAGATAATTGAAATACATTATGGACACCTGCCAATCAGCTCGGCAACTCTACTCTGTATGCGAGCTTTCCGATCCTCTCTATAATTCGGAATGAACCAACATATCTCGGTGCCGGTTTCCCTGACTTTCTGAATCGTACCACACCCTTCATCGGTGATACCTTAATGAAGACTCTATCTCCAACTGAGAATTCTAGATCTTTACGCCTTTTATCTACGTAACTCTTCTGTCTAGACTGAGCTTCCTTCATCCTTTCTCGGATCAACTCAATCTTCTCTGTCGCCTCTCTAACCAAATCTGCACCTAAGACTAATTTGTCTCCGGCCTCTAACCAACATGCTGGTGATTTGCATGACCTTCCATACAAAGCTTCAAAAGGTGCCATTCCTATACTAGTCTGATAACTTTTATTATAGGAAAGCTCAACTAAATGTAGGTGATCTTCCCAAGATCCACCAAAGTCCAATACACCAGCTCTTAACAAATCCTCGAGTACCTTATTGACTCTCTCTGTCTGCCCGCATGTCTAAGGGTGATACGCGTTACTTATATTGAGCTTGGTACCTAACACATCCTGTAGACTCTTTTAGAATTCACTAGTAAACAAAGCATCTCTATCAATGACTATACTACTAGGAATTCCATGCAGTCAAACTATGTTCTTCATAAACAACTTAGCTAAAACAGGTGCCGTCCTGGTTGACTTAAGTGGAATGAAATGGGCACTCTTGGTCAACCTGTCCACTATGACCATATACTTTAATTTCCTCTATTCGACCTTGGCAACCCGTCCATAAAATCCATGGATATCGAATCCCATTTCCAAACTGGTATCTTCAAAGGTTGAAGAAATCCTATGGGCATCTGATGCTCGGCCTTCACTTGTTGACAGTTCGCACACTGCCTAACCCACAAACCAACATCCTTCTTCATACCTTCCCAGTAGAAGCTCCTCTTCATATCCTGATACATCTTGGTTCCTCTAGGATGAATCGTAAATTTAGATCGATGACATTCCCTAAGAACTTCTTTCCTTAAGTCCTCAACATTCGGAGCACACAACCGTCCCTTCTTTCTCAATCTTCCCCTCTAGTCCAGACTAAAATCCTTTAGGTCATCGATCGTCGACCCAACCTCAAGCCTTTTAATCTTCTTGGCTAATAATTGATCATCTTTCTGCTTAGAAGCAATCCTTTCGATCAACATGGTCGAACATCTAAACAAGACAACATAGCAGTGCTTGACTAGAACTAGTAGTCGATCTTAATTACACACTACAAGTAGTCAAAGCTTCGAAATCTTTCCATTCTACCAACATGGCTAACACCACATTCTGGTGTTTTCTGCTAAGAGCATCCACTACTTTATTTCCTTTTCCAGGTGTATACTTTATACCAAAATCATAAGCTGCTAAAAACTCCAACCACCCTTGCTGTCTCATATTCAACTCCTTTTGAGAGAATAAATAGCTTAAGGACTTATGATCTTTGTATAGCTCAAATCTCTCCCCTAAGAGATAATGTCTCCATATCTTCAATGCAAAGATCATCGCAGCCAATTTGAAATCATGTGTAGAATATCTCACCTCATGTGGTCTAAGCTGTCGTGAAGCGTAGGCAATGACTTTACCTTTCTCCATCAACACAGCCCCTAATCCAATTCCACATGCATCGGTATACACCATCAACCCTTGGTTTCCGTCTGGAACCACTAACATAGGCGCGTTGGTCAAAAAATGCTTTATTTTAAGGAATCCTTCCTCACATTTGTCAGAGCAAGTAAACTTCACGTCCTTCCTTGTTAACTCAGTCAAAGGTGCTGCTATCCGCGAGATTTCCTTAATGAATCTCCGATAATAGCTAGCAAGTCCAAGAAAACTTCTAATCTCAGTCACTGTCTTTGGTCTCTTCCAGTTATTAACAGCTTCGATCTTATTTGGATCAACTGACATACCCTTCTTTGAAACTACATGGCTAAGAAACTTAACCTCTTTCTTTTAGAAATGACAATTGGAAAACTTTGCTTTCAACTGATGCTACCTCAGCGTTTCAAGCACTGCTCTAAGATGATCTTCATACTCTCTTTCATCTTTAGAGTACACTAAAATATCATCTATAAATACCAATACGAACCTATCCAAGTACTCTAAAAAAACTCGATCCATCAAATCTACGAAGAAAGCTGGTGCATTCGTTAACCCGAGTGGCATTGCTAACCACTCGTACGAACCATACCTAGTCCAAAATGTTGTCAATGGAATACTATCCTCGACCATGAAAGGGACGCGGAAGATGATCTTAAGGCTATTTAACACTAGAGGGGGGGTGAATAGTGTTTTAAGAATTTCTTTAAAACTTCTTTGATTTAAATTGAATTAACTAACTTAATGCAAATACACAATCACAGATCAAATCACAGAATCACAAACAAATGCAAATATAAATAAAAAGCAAGTAAAGGAAAGAACACACCAGGAATTTTATACTGGTTCGGTGTTACCCTACATCCAGTCCCGCACAACCCGTACGGCTTTCTATTCAACAATAATCTAGATTACAATCCCTCGATTCCAAGGCAACGAGGTACACCCTCCAGATTCTTAGGTCTCTGGGTAGA
The DNA here is from genome assembly GCA_030737815.1 of Allium fistulosum. Lineage (NCBI taxonomy): Eukaryota > Viridiplantae > Streptophyta > Magnoliopsida > Asparagales > Amaryllidaceae > Allium > Allium fistulosum. The sequence goes on from CM060903.1 coordinate 594,909,907, forward strand.
ACCACTTGATTCACAGGACACAAGTTCACCCGATCGATTTCCAAGGACACGATCACACCTTTATAACCCCACACAAGTTTCTTTGAGTACAAATGTATCTATAACTCTGATAAGCACTGAGATTCTTTGGAGAGAGTGGCAGAGAATCAAACTAGAGATATTTCGGTTTGATTCACTTAAGATTTCGGCAGAATATGGATAGGATGATTAGAAAATAAGATAAGAGAGTAAAGAGGAGAGAAAATGAAGAAAGTAGTTTTTTGAAAACGTCCATAACAGTCTCTATTTATAGAGAATGAATGGATGTGTCCATTCGAAGAGGTTTAAACGAATAGACACTTCTTTTGAAAACAACCTTTGCTGTAACGGGAAGCATGTCGACATGACAGGTAAATAGGATGTCGACATGGTCTAGTAAAAAGTGATGATTTGCTTTACTTTGAAAATGATGATTTAAAACATATGCAACTTTATTCAAATGGACTCTATGTATTTGTAGAAGGTATTTAGAAGTAGAAATACTCATGAATGTATATATGTATATATACTAAAATATATTTAAAATCAAAGTAAATAAACTAAAGTAAATATAATATTAAAATAGATTTTGAGGCTAAAATATCAAGGACAATTTTGAAATCAAAATATAACAAAATGATAAATATGATTTTGAGGCTAAAACATTTTTGGAAATGTGAACGAAGGTTTTTCTTTTGAAAAGGAATATTTGAAAATCATTTTATAAAACAAGAGATAATTTTGAAAATCATTTTATAAAACAAGAGATAATTTTGAAAATCATTTTGAATCAAAATTAGTGGATAACAAAATAGGGCTACTATCCGTTCCACTAGATATTTCGTGAGTTCCATCTCACTAGGGTTCCATCCCTTTAACAAGAACGAAGTGGATTCCATTCCACGAGTAAATTGGATAAAAAAGAATGATAGTGCATTCAAGGAGTTTTAACAAATATCTAACCTAACTATGTTATTTGTCTTGAACTCTTGAATATCTTGAATCTCATGAGTCTTCAATCTTGAACTCTTGGTCTTTGTCTTCATCAATTTTGTTTTCTTTACTGTACACTCTTCTTTTGTTGATACCTGCATATAGATATCCTGCACATATATATTTTATAACACTTCTATAGTTGTTGTCATCAAAACCACTATCCTATGGACTAACATTCTCCCCCTTTTTGATGATGCCAACCTTTGTTTATAAAATATTTATATTCTCCTTATAACTCCCCCTAAATCTAATAACTCCCCCTTAATCTATGCCTAACTAACCTATTTTATACTTCTCCCCCTTTGTCATCAACAAAAAAATGACACTAACTCCCCCTAAATCTATGATATTAATGATAGTGTTATCATTAATAATACTGAAACTAGATATAACAGTGCACTAAACATCGTATACTTAGAATGTTATATATGAGTAATGTAAGAATAAGAATAATAAGTGTAACCACAGATTATTTTATTCATTTCAATATTACTTAAGAATAATAAGAGAAACTCGGAATGGGTGAGTTAAATAACCACCCATTCAAAAATTAGAGGGAAAAAACGAATTGTCATTTTTACCGTTGCATGTCGACATGACGCATGAATACCATGTCGACATGGTGTTGCAAAATGCTATGGTTAAGAAAACATTCATATATACCCTATGTATACTACTATACTATATACTATATTTCAGAAAGAGAACATATACCTAATTCTCTTCTTAACTTGGTGAAGACAGGTTCTCCTAAAGGTTTGGTTAAAATATCAGCTATTTGATTTTCAGAATTAACGAAATCAAGAGAAATTTTCTCTTTATTTACGTTATCTCTTAGAAAATGGTGTCTAATGTCAATATGTTTAGTTCGGGCATGGAGAGTTTGGTTTTTGGACAAACTAATGGCACTAGTGTTATCACAGAAAATTGGAGATTTCGTGATAGATATACCAAAATCATTCAAGGTTTGTTGCATATACAAAACTTGAGAACAAGCTAAAGCAGCAGAAACATACTCTGCTTCAGTTGTTGATAGGGAAACAGTATTCTGCTTTTTACTGAACCAGGAAATTAAGGAATGACCTAGAAAGTGACAAGTTCCACTTGTACTCTTTCGGTCTGACTTACACCCAGCATAGTCAGCATCACAGTAGGAAACTAATTCAAATGAATCATTCTTAGGGTAGAACAATCCATAATCAAAGGTGTGTTTAACATATCGAATGATACGTTTCACAGCTTTTAGATGAGTTTCCTTGGGTTGAGATTGATAACTTGCACAGAGACAGACACTGTTCATGATATCTGGTCTACTAGCAGTTATATAGAGAAGTGATCCAATCATTCCTCTATACAAGGTTTGATCTACGTCTTTGGATAGATCATCCTTACTTAACGCTATATTGGTTGCCATGGGAGTTGGTTTTCCACTCACATTGGTCAAGCCAAACTTACTAACTAACTCTCTCGCATACTTCTCTTGACTGATAAAGATACCATTATCTAATTGTTTGATTTGTAATCCTAGGAAAAAGTTAAGTTCACCCATATGACTCATCTCAAACTCTTTTGTCATAATGTCAGAAAATTCTTTGTTCATGTCAGAATTGGTTGATCCAAAAATAATATCATCTACGTACACTTGTACAAGTTGAATATCATTTTTGTTTCTTTTAATAAAAAGTGTGTTATCTACTTTACCTATTTCAAAATTAGATTGCAAAAGATAAGACCTAAGTCTATCATACCAAGCTCTAGGAGCTTGTTTTAGACCATACAGGGCTTTCTTTAATTTAAAAACATGATTTGGAAATTTTGTATCTTCAAAGAGTGGAGGTTGTTCAACATAAACTTCCTCTTTTACAAAACCATTTGAAAAAGTTTGAAATTATTGAAATTAGCGAAAGCAAGCAGAATTCTAATAGCTTCTAATCTTGCTACGGGTGCAAAGGTTTCGTCATAATCTATACCTTCTTCTTGACAATAACCTTGTGCAACGAGTCGAGCCTTATTTCTAACAACCTCACCTAATTCATTTAATTTATTTTTATATACCCATTTAGTGCCTATAATGGATTTATCCTCAGGTCTAGGAACAAGTTCCCAAACATCATTTCTGGTGAATTGATTCAATTCTTCTTGCATAGCAAGAATCCATGAATCATCAGTTGATGCTTCCTTTGGATTTTTAGGTTCTATTGAGGATATAAAAGCAACATGACTCATACTGTTTAATTGATTCCTAGTTTTAACAACAGATTGCATATCTCCTAGAATATTTTCTACAGGGTGATCTTTTAAAAGCCTAATCTTTTTATTTGGATGAAAAGTTTCATTTGTAGCATCTACAGATTCATGATTAGAAATAACTAAGTCATCCTCATCATTAGTCTGATCAACTTCTTTGAAATTTTCATCAAAGGAAACATGTAAAGTTTCTTCAATAGTGTTTGTTCTTAGATTAAAAACTCTATAAGCTTTACTCCTGTTAGAATATCCGATAAAGATTCCTTTGTCGGATTTAGGATCAAACTTATCTAAATTATCTTTTGTATTTAAGATAAAGCATTTACTTCCAAAAATTCTGAAATAAGATACCTTAGGTTTCTTATTGAAAAGAAGTTCATAAGGTGTTTTATTGGTTAGAGGTCTAATTAGAATCCTATTCAAAATATAACAGGCTGTTGCAACTGCTTCAGCCCAAAAATGTTTTGGTAATTTACTATCAGAAAGTAGAGTTCTAGCACACTCTTGAATCGTCCTATTCTTACGCTCAACTACTCCGTTTTGTTGTGGAGTTCTTGGAAACGAAAAATTGTGAGTAATTCCCTTCTGATTACAGAATTCCTCAAACTTCTCATTTTCAAATTCACCACCGTGATCACTACGAATAGTGATGATCTTGGAAGAAAGTTGGTTTTGAACTCTTTTTGAAAAACTTTTAAAATAATCAAAAGTATCACTTTTATGTTTCAGAAAGATTGTCCATGTATATCTGGAATAATCATCCACAATTACAAAGACATATTTACTATGGTTGATTGATTGAATCTGAGATGGACCAAATAAATCTAGGTGAAGTAACTCAAGGGGTTTTCAAGTAGAAATCATATCTTTAAGTTTAAAGGAACTTTTTCTAAGTTTTCGTAATTGACATGCATCACATATACTATCTACTTTAAATTGCATCTTAGGGAGGCCTCTTACTAGATCAAGTTTGGATAGTCTAGATAAGAGTTTAAAATTCAAATGTCCAAATCTCTTATGCCAAGTCCAAGGGTCACTTGTATTGGCCAAAAGACATAGATTATCATTTGAAATTTTCATACTAAGAATATAGATATTCTTTTTCCTAACTCCCTCAAAGATAATATTAGATTTATTATCTTCGATGTGACACTTGTCTTTTTCAAATTTAATCCTATATCCTTTATCACATAACTGACTAATACTAAGTAGATTATGTTGTAGATTTTTAACTAACAAAACATTTGAAATAATAGGAGTTTCAGAATTACCTACATTGCCGATGCCAATCACATAACCTTTTGAATTATCCCCAAAATTAACCAATCCTCCATCCTTGTAAATAATGTCATTGAGTATCTCTGGATTTCCTGTCATATGTCTTGAACATCCACTATCAAGTATCCACTTGTTTTTCCTTATTTGCATAGCTTGTCCATTGTGAATAGATTCATTTGTCGCCATGAAGCAAGATTCCTGCACAGCGAGCAACTTTTGTAGATTACCTGATTCTATATAACTATCATGCATCAATTTATGAGACCACAATGATTTGATCATTAAAGAAATATTTTTAGGAAACATTTCAAACTTAGCCATGAACTTTTCAAAAATCAGATTATGAATACTTTGAAAAACTTGCTCTGATACCAAATGAAAGGGACGCGGAAGATGATCTTAAGGCTATTTAACACTAGAGGGGGGGTGAATAGTGTTTTAAGAATTTCTTTAAAACTTCTTTGATTTAAATTGAATTAACTAACTTAATGCAAATACACAATCACAGATCAAATCACAGAATCACAAACAAATGCAAATATAAATAAAAAGCAAGTAAAGGAAAGAACACACCAGGAATTTTATACTGGTTCGGTGTTACCCTACATCCAGTCCCGCACAACCCGTACGGCTTTCTATTCAACAATAATCTAGATTACAATCCCTCGATTCCAAGGCAACGAGGTACACCCTCCAGATTCTTAGGTCTCTGGGTAGAACCACTTGATTCACAGGACACAAGTTCACCCGATCGATTTCCAAGGACACGATCACACCTTTATAACCCCACACAAGTTTCTTTGAGTACAAATGTATCTATAACTCTGATAAGCACTGAGATTCTTTGGAGAGAGTGGCAGAGAATCAAACTAGAGATATTCTGGTTTGATTAACTTAAGATTTTGGCAGAATATGGATAGGATGATTAGAAAATAAGATAAGAGAGTAAAGAGGAGAGAAAATGAAGAAAGTAGTTTTTTGAAAACGTCCATAACAGTCTCTATTTATAGAGAATGAATGGATGTGTCCATTCGAAGAGGTTTAAACGAATAGACACTTCTTTTGAAAACAACCTTTGCTGTAACGGGAAGCATGTCGACATGACAGGTAAATAGGATGTCGACATGGTCTAGTAAAAAGTGATGATTTGCTTTACTTTGAAAATGATGATTTAAAACATATGCAACTTTATTCAAATGGACTCTATGTATTTGTAGAAGGTATTTAGAAGTAGAAATACTCATGAATGTATATATGTATATATACTAAAATATATTTAAAATCAAAGTAAATAAACTAAAGTAAATATAATATTAAAATAGATTTTGAGGCTAAAATATCAAGGACAATTTTGAAATCAAAATATAACAAAATGATAAATATGATTTTGAGGCTAAAACATTTTTGGAAATGTGAACGAAGGTTTTTCTTTTGAAAAGGAATATTTGAAAATCATTTTATAAAACAAGAGATAATTTTGAAAATCATTTTGAATCAAAATTAGTGGATAACAAAATAGGGCTACTATCCGTTCCACTAGATATTTCGTGAGTTCCATCTCACTAGGGTTCCATCCCTTTAACAAGAACGAAGTGGATTCCATTCCACGAGTAAATTGGATAAAAAAGAATGATAGTGCTTTCAAGGAGTTTTAACAAATATCTAACCTAACTATGTTATTTGTCTTGAACTCTTGAATATCTTGAATCTCATGAGTCTTCAATCTTGAACTCTTGATCTTTGTCTTCATCAATTTTGTTTTCTTTACTGTACAGTCTTCTTTTGTTGATACCTGCATATAGATTTCCTGCACATATATATTTTATAACACTTCTATAGTTGTTGTCATCAAAACCACTATCCTATGGACTAACAGACCACTCTTAACTGATGGAAATCCATCACCAAATACAATTGGGAAAATATTCTAGCTCCACACAACTGATCAAATAGATCATCGATTCTCGGCAAAGGATACTTATTCTTGATTGTCTTCTCATTCAACTTATGATAGTCGATGCACGGCCTCAATGACCCATCCGGTTTCTTCACGAACACTATGGTCGCACCCCAAGGCGAACTACTTGGTCTAATAAAGTTTCTCCCTTCTAGATCCACTAGCTGCACCTTCAATTCCTTCGTTTCGGTAGGTGTCATCCTGCTAGGTGGTCTACTTACAGGTTCTGCTCCTGGCATAAGATCTATCCGACACTCAACGGCTCGTTTCGATGGTAATCCTATAACCGGCTCAAAAACATCTGCAAATTCTCTTACTACCCGAACCTGACTTAAATCTTCTTCTACTTCCATAGCACTCAACAGAGTACAAGCACTCTGGTCAGAATCCTCCACTAAGAATATAATTCGGTTATGACTATCAAGGTGTCTTAGCAATATTTCCCTATCCCGGCAAAATATCCTAGCCTCATATTTACCTAACCAATCCATACCCAAAATGATTCTGAAGTCTACGAAATCGAAAACATACAAACTACATGCAATCTTATGACCTAGCAAATCAATTTCTAACTAGTCACATCTCATTCGTAGAGTTTTATACCCTCTATCGGATTTGCAACCCTTAAGGAAGTAACGAGGTATGTGGGTTCAAAACATAACCTATCAACCAAACACTGAGATATAAATGGATGTGATGCACCAGTATCAAATTGTACCCTAACTAATGTACTTTGAATCAAAAGTATACCTTCCATCATAGTCTTTCCTTTCTCAATAGCAGTTGGCCTAGCAGATGATGGGTCCAATAGCAAAGACTTTTCCCCTGTCCGCCCTGACTGGTTCTGGACACTGATTCTTATAATCCCTAACCTGGTTGTAGTTAAAGCACTTCACACCCTTCTTGTCTGCGATATTCTTCCTCTTGCCAGTTCGCCATTCATGAGCATAATGACCCTTCTTATCGCACTTAAAGCAAACCAGATTAGCCTTTGCCTTCTTGGCAGCTTCTCTCTTCCGAGTTCCCTTCCTCTTGAAGAACTTCCTCTTCTTGCCAAGAGAACTCTAGGTTTCAACCTGTTTCTCCTTCTCATAAGTAGCAAGCATCTTGTAACGACCCTAATTTTTAATAACATTATTTAGGATATTTAGCTAGCGAAATAAAATAAAATAATATGATGATTAGGGGATTGAGATTTGTGATTAATAAGGGGTAGCCATGCCATGTAAACAAATGAACTAATATGAGTAGAAAAATAAAATAAAATAAAATAAGTTAGGCAAATAGGTGAGGGGCAAAGTTAGAATAAGAGAATTCTAATACCCTAAACCCTTAGGAATTCATTTCACACATTCATTTATTTGCAAAAATTAAATATTGAGGCCGGCCACCATTAGCAAGAACAATAGGAAGAAAACCTAAAGGAAGAAGATTAATTAATTCAAATCCAATCTCAACTCCTTAATCTCAAAGCTAAGATGAATAATGACTACATCTCATGTTTTCTAATTATTTTTGGTTTTAGGTTAAACCTGATTTATCTTGCAAAGTTTAGCTATGTTTTTGAATGATGAAATGTTTATATATGCTTGTTGATTGTTTATGCTTATTCATATAGGTTTCATGATATGTTTTAATGTGAAAACCCTATTAAATGACATACAAATACCTTGAAATTTTAGATTTACATCAGAAATTACATTTTAGAGACAAGTTTCAATTTTCATAATTTTCTGAATTAATATGGATTCAATATTAATTTTCTAGTGAGGAAATTGATTATTTGGGTTTAAAAATTATTTACGGTTAAATAATATATGTTTTGGGTCTGAAATTATTATATGTAAGAAAACATATTAAAAATGATTTTCTAGAATTTTTGTAGAATTTTCCTAAGTGTTTTAATAGATATATAAAATTATTTAAGGTATAGGACTTAAATGTTTTATATATTTATAAAAGGAGAAGGGGTATTTTGTAAATTATTTAAACTGTTTAATTCTAAAATTTTGGCAGTGTTTTTGGAAAAGAAAATTTGCAACCAATCATATATTAACAAACAAAGCAGGTTAGTTGAAAAGATACATTAAAAAGATAAATTCAGTCTAAACAAGCTTTTTACCTATTTCGCTACTTTCGGCACCTGGGGTTCCGACTTAGTAGTTCCGCCTCGATCACCATCGAAACCAATGCACATAGTATCAAAGACTTGGTACATAGTGACTTGGACTTAGGCGGAAGGTACTGGGTCAAAGTTATGGGTTCTGAAGGGGTCGAAACGTTGCTTTGCTTTTGAATGAAAACACGCCTGCAATGCTTTCGAAGGGTGTAACAACCTGGATTTTCAGTCGGTTGATTTTGAACATTTAATTTATTTTAAATGTTGAATTTGAAATGTAAATGGAATTTTAATATGAAGTTTATCGATCAAATAAGTGAAATAAAACTTAAGTTCCAAATATAGCGATTTATTAGGTAAATTTAATTGTTGAATTAATAATTGAAAATCATTTAAATAATTGAATTGGAGTTGAATATGAGTCGAAATGATTTCTAATGTTGATATAAATTCTATTGGAATTATAATTGAGTTAATAAGTTTTTAAAACTGGAATTTCAAGTACTTTCGCCAATTTTTGGAATCGTCGATTTTATCGACGCGTTAAAGTAGCGATCCAGGGCACAGTCTCGAAATTCGACAAAACCAGTTCCATTGGATCCGTAACAGTGTGCTGTTATCGGATTTCAAATTTTGCAGCGTTTGGATTTACCGTTTAGTCGTACAGGATAGAAACGCGTTAAAATTAATATCGAAAATTTAATATTGTAATTGGGTTCAAAAAGGCTATCTTCTCCATACGATCGAATTGAGGCTCGAGACTTGTTCTATTTCATTCGGAATATGGGTATAACATTAGGAATGCCAGACGACACACCTCAATAGGGATTCGGGATTTTGAGTTATGCATAACAAGATATTTTGAATATAATGTTATAAAAATTTAGAAAGTTAAACTCTATTTTTATTAAGCCACCCTAACCCTACGAACGCCACCCTACCAATTGATTTCACCGCCTCCTTTCGGTTTATAACCACGCGAGCTTCTCTCTTACGTTCTCCTTCAGCTCGAAATAAAAAAAATCACACGATAAAGAAATCGCGATGGCATACGTGCAATGGAGGTTTGGGTAAGGGGCGGAGCAGTTCGCCGATGGTTGATGGGCCGTGGGTGCTAGAGTGCAGTGAGGATTCATGTGAGGCGGCGATGTTAGGTGGAGCTACGACAGGCGGTTTCATGGTGAAACAAAGGAGGTAGGTTAAGCTTCCGATTGAGCAGCGGCTATGGGGGGAAATCGCGTTTCTAGTGCGAGGAGGTTGAGGCACGCGGCGTTGGGACTTGGAGATGCTAGGGCTGGAGGTCGCATTCATTTTTTGGTGGTTTCGAGCGTTGCTGGTGGCCATGGTTCATGTTGGATGGTTACTGGTTGTGAATTGGTTATTATGCAATGAAGGTGCTCGTGCAAATGTTGAAGTGAGGAGCATGAGTGATTTCAAGCTAGGGCAGCGTTGCGTTTTGCTAAGAAGGGCCGTGATGGATGTGGTGATGAGGAATGGGGAGGGAGTTCGAAAAAGAAAGGTTGGTTGGTGGTGCTGGTTGGCCATGAAGCTGATTGGAGTTAGGAAGGTATTCGTTTAGGTTAATTAATTGGTTAATTCAATTTATTAATTAAACTTTAATCATAATCGTTATATTAAAAATCGTATTTATTCATACGAGGTCCAAAATCATGGGATCAGTCACGTTGAATTCGCAGTTGTGAAATATACAACTTGGAATTTATCCGGAGTCAATTAGAGAAAACTGGAATTTTAGGTTAAAACGAACGGCAGTTCGATTTAATCTAAATTGAGCATTCGGCAAATTAAAAATCAAGGTGAGTAAATCTCACTCATTTGGATTGTTGGTATTAATTTAAAACATTGAAAATTATTTATTGGTGATTGGATGAATAGATAAATTATTTTTGGTTGGATGTTATATTATATTATATATAGTAGTATATATATATATTTGTAGTTGGATATATATTTCTCGCCGTTGGAGCGGATGAGACACTATGCGCCCCCGCATAATAGCGGATGACCCTATATTACTGCGATATTCCGCCTCGAAGCAGGATTGGTATTGTATGTTATATAACATCTGTGGATGCAGGGAAAATTTTGGAGGGATCCAATTGGATTCCTCAAAATATATTGATTATTGTTCATATATAGTGATATATAATGAAATTGAATAATCTGTTATGGATTATTGTGTGATTTGATGTTTGGATGCTATAGTAGCACTGGCCTAATTTTGGTATTATAAATACCATAAAAAATATTTTTGATTTTAAAAATGGAATTCAAAAGTGATTTGAAAATGAAAATATTTATATTGAATTTTGGAATTATTTAAAAAGGAATTGGGTTGGATTAATAAATAATTTGATTTTGGATATTTATTTAGCTATTTCGTAAAATGGTTTCAATAGAGAATTTTAAATTGAGAATTTTTAAGCAATGGAATTTAAATGAGATTTCCTTAAATAGGAAAAGGAAGTCGTAATTGAGATTTTGAATAGATTTGGAATTATAAATGGATTTATTGAGAAATAGATTTTCAAATGGAATTTTAAGTAGAAATCGATTTATAAATGGATTTTAGTAATATAAATTGGTTATAAACTGGAAATGAGTTTATAAAGTTATAAACAATTATTATAAATAAAGTGGAATGATTATCATTTGATAATTTGGGAATATAAATTCATATTGTGAATTTAAAATGAAATTTGGAAATCGGTTTAGAAAGAAATAGTAGATTCTACTTTCGAATTCGGAAATAGTTGTGAAATTGGAAATGAAAATCGATTTGTGATAAATCAAGAGAGATTTATAAATATAAAAAAGGTTATGTTCAATTTTAAAAATAACTTTTTATCGAGAAGTCAGGTTTTGTTTTTAAAAGGAGATTTTATTTCTTAAACTATGGAATTTAAGAACTGTTTTAGTATTAAAATATTTCAAAAGTTGTTTTTTTCAAATATTTAATATTAATTGAAACAAATTCTAATTTTTATAATTTTCTTTGTAAAATTGATTAGTTTTATTTAAAAACGAATTGGAAATGAGTTATGGTTGATTTTTTAAAAGTGTTTGATATTTTAAATAATTATCTAAACGTGTTTTGAAAATAAATTATTATACTTTAAAAAATTACTTATTATATATATATATATATAGTGTTTTGAAAATGATTGAAATGTGTTTATAAATACTCTCGAGATTTGTAAACCAAGTTATTTAATGGAAATGATTTATAAGAGGAATCTTAAAATGAATTCTGGGAACTTAAGAAAATTTTCCCAAGTGTTCGATACGTGAACTTCGAAAAATGAATCGAATTCATAAAGAAGTTATAAATTGTTGGATGGGATTTCAAATAAGTAAAATAGATTTTGGAAAGTGTAAAAGGGATTTATTAAAAATTCCAGGGTTTTATGGAAAGAGTTATAATGAGTTGAGAATATACAAAAGAGGTTGTAAATGTTTTTAGAAGTTGGTAATAAGGGAAATTTCCTTGTTTGGGAATATAACCATAAAATCGATATGTTTATGAATATCTCCTAAGTTTTGAGAAGTAAGTGATTTTGAAAAATATATTTATAAATATTTTCCTAAATATAAAAAAATGTTTTGGAAATGTTGACTATGGAATGGTGTGTGGAAATATTTAACTAAGGGTTAAAATAAGATATGGTTTGAAAAAAATCTTGCTATGGATATAAGTTTTGAAATGGTTTTCAAATATTGGAATACGGGAAGAGATTTGAATATATATATATATATCTTTATAAAGATATTTTGAAATAAATATTTTGAAAGGTTTGTAATATGGGCCTATTGATTGCTTATGTGTGTAATTTTATAGTTAAATAACCGACTATCAAATCTGGCCAAATTCGTTAATCGTTTCAAAGAGACCGGATCAGACTTATTTATTCGAAAACCACTTCGATCTGATTTGTGCGTTAGGAATTGTGATATCTCGAAGATAATGAAGATGGTAATCTTGAAGGAGATTCGGTTTGTTCAAACCTAGAACAACTTGTATGGATGAATGCTACCATTACATCGTTGCCTAGAAGGCAGTGTTAGCATTCCAAGTATGAATGCTGTTCTTAGGGTAAACGTAGCCTCAAGCCTCATCAACCAGGAAATGACAAAAATAGGGCATGCAGCAAGGCCAAGTGGGTCGCTCCCATTAGGGTGTGGTCATCCCAAGATCTAGACCATTTACTATCTATTCATGTATGCTTTTCGCGGCCTAAAGAAGGGGTGATCATATTCGGTACTAGTAGTCAAGTGCTAGGCCAGTCTTGTGTGGCAGGGGTACAAGATGTTCTTGTCAGACCCCGATGCATTTTATCTAGAGATGCACCATTGGAAGGTAGTTCCTTACCCTATCATAGTATGGAATCCATTCTCCAATAAGCGCCGTAAGGTTTTGATTGTGCCCAACTATACTGAAACGTGAGATGCAAGTATTTCAGCTATTTTATATTTATTTTCTATAGACACTATTATAATATCGGATGATTTTGATTTAAAATGTTTTGGTTATCGTAAGATAAAAAACCGTCGTATTTATGTATGGCATGGTCTTACGAGATACCTTTGTTTTCAAAGGATTTTGATAATAGTAATAATTTAAATTGAGTGTGTTTTCTCACACTGGTTTTTCCAGATTGACTCAGATGTTATTTTATTATAATGCTCAGGTCAGACTGAGTATTACAGATTCAGGTTAGGATGCTATGGAGCTTAGGAGACGAGCTGGAGGAGCCTCTGGCGTATTCCACGTACTTGATTAGATTCCGCTGTGTGTGTATGTTGTATACTCAACACTTGTGAGGACAAGTTATTATAACCGTCCAGATTGATTTGTTGTTTGTTGTACTCTAATGATTGTATGTATATTACAGATACAGTTTCTTTGTATAAAGATTCATTATTATATACTATATTTTGTTCCGCTGCGATTATGAGATTCTATGTGTTGTTTCTGTTTTCTTCTATCCTCTTCTTTTTTCTTAGTTATTTGTCTTTTCGTACAATTTGTGTTGTAAAAGTATGATATAATGTTAGCTTAAAGGGTACAGAACGGCAAGTTGCTACACTTGGTATCAGAGCACAAGGTTAAGCGAGAACCTTGGCTTTGGTGGGGATTATCATTAGAGATAGGGTCAGTAGAACCCTAGAATGAGTTGAGTCTATTAATAGATATGAGCGCGTATTCGTAAGTGAATATAAATTGTTTTATATTGTGTTGACTTATCGGTTGAGTGTTTGTGAATTCTAGTCGGTACGGTTTGGACAACTGTATCGATAGGAGTTTCTAAACTCTGAACAAGTTAAATCGACATAGTATTGTTTTAAAGTGGGTAAATGAAATAATTTTACCCAAATATATTTTGATATAAAAGAAATAATTTTCTGAAATTATTATAGTGTATTGGTGTGTTTGGTTGTTATTATAATCAAAACCAGATTAAAAAAATTGAAATGGTTTATATAACCAAATAGAAATTGTATAAATATGATTTATACAAATGAGTAAAGCTTAAATTGGATTCGAACCAGAATTTGGAAAATTTAATCCTGGAGATTTTTGGAAATGTTTTCCAAAGTGTTTTGAAATGAATAATAGTAATATTATATGGAATATTTCTGAATGGAAATTGTTTAAAATGGATTTTGAAGGTGATAAAAACACTGAACTCACTTCAGTCGCTGGAAAATAATCCGGGTGATGACTGTAGCATCATCAGTATTCATTTTCGAGTTTCTAAGTGATGGGTTGCTACCATTATTATTTGTTTCGGACTTGTTTGGTAAACAAGTTTTGTTTAAAAAAAATTCTAAAAGGAAATGATATGGATAAAAACCAGGTTTGGTTTAAAATAAAATAAAAAGTGATTTGGTATATAAATGGATATATATATATATATATATATATATGATTTCAAAGTGATTTGAAATAAATACTGGGTGTTCGAATTTTGGAATCCTTATTTAAATGTTTTAGGAAAATATTAGGAAATAAGTTTTGAACTTATAAATTGAGAATGATGTTAATAAGGAAAGAAAGTGTGAAAAATTGAATTTGGAATTGAATTTTAACTTAAGCTAAGTTAAATAAAATTGGTTTGGATTTGAAATAATAACTACTTGAATTAACTATAAATTTGAATTTTGAAATAGTTATATAATTATAAGTTATAAATTCTAAATGGAATAAACTCAAATATCGAATTAATGAAATAGTGAATAATAAGTTGTACAACTTATTCAATTGAGAAATGAAACGGTAAACCAAAACGGAATGGTTAAATATTTGGATTAATAGAAATGAAAATCCAGGTTTGGATTATATAATGGAATTGGATTCGATTGTGATAAAAATGAATATGAACTCGAGTTTAAAAAGAGTTTGACTTAAGTAAAAATTGAATTGAAATATGTTTTGAAATATTGATTCATAAAAATTGAAATACGAACTTAAGTCGTAAGTGATAATAATCAGAAGTTGTAATATGACAATATTATAAAGGACTTAGTTGAATTAAATGGAATGGACTTTGATTGTAATGGAAATTTGTTTCAAATGATTTTTGAAATGGAAACTTAACTTAAGTTAAGTAAATTGGAAGCAAACCAATTAGAGAAATTAAATAGTGAATCAGATATTGAAATAAGACTTGAGTTGAATGGAATTGAATAAATTAAATGTGGATTTGATATTGAAATATAAATTGGTTTTTGAAAAATGGGGCTTGAGTTATAAATAAGTTCAACTTAAGTGATAAGAATGGAAATTCAACCTAAGTGTGAACAAATTGAATATGGTTTAAAGGATTGATTGATAAAATTTGGATTTTAAGTAAGTGCAAATGAATTAAATTATGTTTTGGAGTATTCCTTGATTTAAATCAAGTAAGAATTTAAGTTATAAGCTGAATATGAACTTAAGTAATGGTATGAATGTTTATAACAAACCTTAAATGATAATTTTAAGAAATGGTTTATTATTGAATTAACATGGAATGAAATGTCGTTCAATATAAGATAAGTTAATATTCGACATAAAATAGCTGCTAGTTTGGTTCTAAGTATTATTTTATTTCTTTTCCATTAGGAAAAGAAATTGATTGTTTTAATTTATTTGAAATTGGATAAATGGAATTCGACTTATATGTAAGTGAATTAAATATATTTTGGAATGTTGTCAAATAAAATAGAAATGGATTAAAATGGTAATGACTTAAGTTATATATGAATATATTGTGTGTAAATGTGGATTGGATGCAAATAAATGGCTGTGAATCATTCAAAATTGAATAAATGGTGTATAAATTAAATTGGAAGTGAATAAGTAAATGTTGGAACCTAGTATTTGCATGTACGTGGTAGATATGCATGTTATAATTTGTTTGTTTATGAAATTGTTTATACATACATGTACAACATGTTGGTTTATGCAAATTAAGTGTTTAATTAATAAAAATGAATGCAATGCTATTAAATTTCATATATATGACACTGACGTACTTTACTTGTGTAAGTACAGGTACATGGAGCTGTTTGGCTTGATTTTGGTTGCGCGATTGCATATAAATTGAGCGAGCTCGCTTAATAATGCTAAAATAAGGTACGGTTATGAATTTAGCGCACGAAAAATAAAATATTGATATATATTGTGTTTTCTGACCATGAGAGCCGATGTATATTTTTTTATCATATTTGTCATATTGCAAAAGTCTCCGTACAAGGGAGACTCTGCTAGAAAATTTCGGAAATTTAGGGTGTTAGAAAATTTTGGAAAATTTTTGTTAACTAAAAGGTTGACATTTGAATTGTAATTGAAATATAGGGTTTTGAATTAGAAATGGAAACTAATTGCTTTGGTTGAAACTAAAAGATTCAGAAAAGTCAAATGTTGAGTTTAAACTATGTGGGTTTTGAAAAATTTATGGGTTTGTTGCATTTTTCCTACCTTGGCAGTTTCGGGGACGAAATTCTTTTAAGGCGGAGGAATGTAATGACCCGGATTTTTAGTCGGTTGATTTTGAACATTTAATTTATTTTAAATGTTGAATTTGAAATGTAAATGGAATTTTAATATGAAGTTTATCGATAAAATAAGTGAAATAAAACTTAAGTTCCAAATATAGCGATTTATTGGATAAATTTAATTGTTGAATTAATAATTGAAAATCGTTTAAATAATTGAATTAGAGTTGAATATGAATCGATACGATTTCTAATGTTGATATAAATTCTATTGGAATTATAATTGAGTTAATAAGTTTTTAAAACTGGAGTTTTAAGTGATTTCGCCAATTTTTGAAATCGTCGATTTTATCGACGCGTTATAATAGCGATCCGGGGCACAGTCTCAGAATTCGACGAAACTAGTTCCATTGGATCTGTAATAGTGTACTGTTATCGGATTTCAAATTTCGTAGCGTTTGGATTTACCGTTTAGTCGTACGGGATAGAAACGCATTGAAATTAATATCGAAAATTTAATATTATAATTGGGTTCAAAAAGGCTATCTTCTCCATACGATCGAATTGGGACCTGAGACTTGTTCCATTTTGTTCGGAATAGGAGTATAACATTAGGAATGCTAGGTGGCATGCCTCAATAGGGATTCGGGATTTTGAATTATGCATAACGAGATATTTTGAATATAATATTATAAAAATTTAGAAAGTTAAACTCTATTTTTGTTCAGCCACCCTAACCCTGTGAATGCCACCCTACCATCTAATTTCTTTGCCTGCTTTCAATTTATAACCATGCGAGCTTCCCTCTTTAGTTCTCCTTCAGCTCGAAATCAAAAAAAAATTACGCGATAATGAAATCGCGATGGCATGCGTGCAATAGAGGTCTGGGCAAGGGGTGGAGTAGTTCGGCGATGGTCGATGGGCCGTGGGTGCTAGAGTGGAGCGAGGATTCAGGCGAGGCAGTGATGATAGGCGGAGCTACGGCAGGCGGTTTCATGGTGAAACAAAGGAGGTAGGTTAAGCTTCCGATTGAGCAGCGGCTATGGGTTGAAATCGCGTTTTTGGTGGCGACGAGGTTGAGGCAAACGACGTTGGGACTTGGAGCTGCTAGGCCTGGAGGTCGCGTTCATTTTTCGGTGGTTTCGAGCGTCGCTGGTGGCCATGGTTCATGTTGGATGGTTACAGGTTGTGAATTGGTTATTGTGCAATGAAGGTGCTCGTGCAAATGTTGAAGTGAGGAGCATGAGTGATTTCGAGCTAGGGCAGCGTCACGTTTTGTTGAGAAGGGCCGGGGTGGATGTGGTGATGAGGAATGGGGAGAGAGTTCGGAAAAGAAAGTTTGGTTGGTGGTGCTGGTTGGCCATGAAGCTGATTGAAGTTAGAAAGGTATTCGTTTAGGTTAATTAATTGGTTAATTCAATTTATCAATTAAACTTTAATCATAATCGTTATATTAAAAATCGTATTTATTCATAGGAGGTCCAAAATCACGGGATCAATCACGTTAAATTCGCAGCTGTGAAATATACAACCTGGAATTTATTTGGAGTCAATTAGAGATAACTGGAATTTTAGGTTAAATCGAACGGCAGGTCGATTTAATCTAAATTGAGCATTCGACAAATTAAAAATCAAGGTGAGTAAATCTCACTCATTTGGATTACTGGTTTTAATTTAAAATATTGAAAATTATTTATTGGTGATTGGATGAATGGATAAATTATTTTTGGTTGGATGTCATATAATATTATATATAGTAGTATATATATAAGTAGTTGGATATATATTTTCCGCCGTTAGAGCGAATGAGACACTATGCGCCCCGCATAATAGCGGATGACCCTATATTACCGCGATATTCCACCTCGAAGCAGGATTGGTATTTTGTCTTATATAACATCACTGGATGCAGGGAAACAGGTTGAAGGAATCCAACTGGATTCCTCAAAATATATTGATTGTTGTTCATATATAGTGATATATAATGAAATTGAATAATCTGTTATGGATTGTTGTGTGATTTGATTGTTTGGATGGTATAGTAGCACTGGCCCTAATTTTGGTATTATAAATACCATAAATAATATTTTTGATTTTAAAAATGGAATTCAAAAGCGATTTGGAAAGTGAAAATATTTATATTGAATTTTGGAATTATTTAAAAAGGAATTGGGTTGGATAAATAAATAATTTTATGTTGGATATTTATTTAGCTATTTCGTAAAATGGTTTCAATAGAGAATTTTAAATTGAGAATTTTTAATCAATGGAATTTAAATGAGATTTCTTAAAATAGGAAAAGGAAGTCGTAATCGGGATTTTGAATAGATTTGGAATTATAATTGGATTTATTGAGAAATAGATTTTCAAATGGAATTTTAAATAGAAATCGATTTATAAATGGATTTTAGTAATATAAATTGGTTATAAACTGGAAATGAGTTTATAACGTTATAAACAATGTTTATAAATAAAGTGGAATGATTATCATTTGATAAATTGGGAATATAAATTCACATTGTGAATTTAAAATGAAATATGGAAATCGGTTTAGAAAGAAATAGTGGATTCTATTTTGGAATTTGGAAACAGTTGTGAAATTAGAAATGAAAATCGATTTGTGATAAATCAAGAGAGATTTATAAATATAAAAATGGTTATGTTGAATTTTAAAAATAAATTTTTATTGAGAAGTGAGGTTTTGTTTTTAAAAGGAGATTTTATTTCTTAAACTATGGAGTTTAAAAACTATTTTAGTATTAAAATATTTCGGTAGTTGTTTTATTCAAATATTTAATATCAATTGAAACAAATTCTAATTTTTATAATAAGCTTTGTAAAATCGATTAGTGCTGTGATGCCCCACATCTATACTCACACTAGCCAAGACACTACGAGGTAATGCCGTCGACTAGCGCGAAGAATAAGGCTGTTGAGGAGCGACCATCTGTGTAATTGCTTTGTGCGAGTACCGATATGTCAGGACATGCATTTCAATTCAAGAGGAAATTCGACATATCAAATACAAACTCAAACCTACCACACAGTAGCTATGTGGCCTTCAGAAAAAAATATAGAAATAAGCATAACACAAATCAGTCACAGATATTCATATCACTTAGGCGGAAATAGATATGAATATAACACATAGAAGTGTACATCAAAGTAGTGGTCATATAAGATCCACTACATCACAATAGAATAGGTAAGTGTGCAAGACAAAAGAACATGCATACATCAAGGAGTCTCTATCTCGGATGTATATAAGCAAAAACTACTAAGCTAAAGTAGTTAGCCAAAAGTCAGATGTTGAACAACGACGTAGTACAGCGAAACGCCCAATGAACCTGAAACTCAAATAATCCGGAACAACGACGTAGTACAGCGTTATGCCCGATGAACCTGAAACTCAAATAATCTGGAACAACGACGTAGTACAGCCTTACGCCCGATGAACCTGAAACTCCAATAAGCCAGAACAACGACGTAGTATAGCGTTACGCCTGATAAACCGAACTCCATAAAACCCATAGGTCGCTAGCCTATAAGAAATGAGACGAAGCTCAACAGTACGGGGTATAGTCCCCTACGCGGACAAAGATACATCGCACATCGCTAGTCTAAATCATAAAATGATCACCATTGATCAGTAAGAAGTGTAAATTACACTAAGCTAGTAAATAAATGAGTTTAGCTTCATGTCCCATAACCACTGGCTTAACTTAAATATTTATGAACAGATTATAGATTTCCACTCGAAAATTGTCACGAGATTTCAATCGAACAAGTCCAAGAATTAACCGACGAAGTAAACACAAGCGTTTCATACCACTTGTTTTGCTAAGTCGTTTAATTAGATTTCTCATACGAATGAGGTAAAAGTTTGTATATACTAATAGATTGGAAAATGGTTTTAAAAACGAACTTTGTATTAAAAGTAACATTGAAATCGGTTTTGTGAAAGAGTTTGAGTATTTACTACTAGTATAGAAACCTTTGTATTTAAAAGCGACAAATCACAAAAATGATTGTAAAAACAATCTAACAACAAAAATCCACATTCAACGACGTGAATTCCAACCATAAAAATCGATATCAAATCCTATCAAATGGATATTCCCAAAAATCCATAAATGAAGTCATCAAAGTCGATAATAATTGACAACAACTAACCGGATCAACAAAAATCGATAAAATTTGGAAATCCACTCAAAAACAGCCAAAATAGGCAAAATTGAACAGTTCCAGACGTCTGAAATTACCGCCCAAACGTCTGAACCACTAACCAGACGTCTCGTTGGATTTCCAGACGTCTGGATTTTGCCTCTGCCTTTTTTCTTTTTTTAGGGACCAATTACGGACGTCTGGATTTTTCAACCAGATGTCTGGATTTTCAATCCAGACGTTTGAAATTTCTTGCTAGGCAAAAATCAACCTAGCCCAAAAAGGGCAAAAATCCAAACCGAAATGCGATCGAACGAGCGATGGATGCTAGGGATTTATGCCAATCGACAACCCAGCCCTATAGGCTCTTCGATACACCACCAAAAACATGTCAAAACATCCAAGATAGGATCTTTAAAGATTTTGACTTTAAAATACCAAAATTGGAAAATTCACTAAATTAATTCAAATCAAAAGCAATTGAACATGAAATAGATGTTAGGAATTCATACCTAACAACAAATGAAAGCTATAGACATAGATGTGAGTTCATGAACTCATCTTTAAACCCAATAACAACGAATGAGAAGCTCTAAAACAAGGCAAGATCAATTCCTCTTCAATACACCTTTAGAATCTTCAATCTATTATCAAAGGTGAAGTTTTTCCTAAGTTAGGTTATAAGAATTTCTGAAAATTGAAGAGAGATTGAGATGGAGTGTAACATCCCAGAATTTTCGACTTTCAAAAATTCGACATCGATACTCACTTTATCGACTACCGAGCCATCGAATGCCGGAAACCCGAAAAGTTATGGTTTTAAAAAGAAGAAAAAGGTAGAAGAAGAAGAAAAGAGGAAAAAGATAGACGAAGAGAAAATAAAGAGAAGAAGAAGAAAGAAGAACAACAGAACACACCGAACAGAAAACAATATCAGAATCTCACATATCGCAGCGGAACAATATATAATAGATAAATGAATAATCTCTAAAACGAAGAACTATATCATTTTATACATACATCAATCATCAGAGTCAATATACAACAATGGACAGTTATATAACTTGTCCTCATACAGAATACACAGCGGAATAAATACTATCAGATACAAATACTACGTCTCGCCATCCAGCTTGCTTCCAAAGCTCCAGAATATCCAGAATATACTGATAACCTAACTCTAGACTGCCCGTGTGGAAATTGGTGGGCACCCAGAGTTTAGAAGGGAAACAATAAACTCCGAGTCAGTCATGGTGACTGGTGTGAGATCGTAAAACAGTTATTTTTTTAAAACAACAAAGGAATATTTTAAAGTCAATTTCGCAATGCTTTTGGAAAATGAAACTACCATAAGACCTCCCACCACACACACAATGCAAACGCAGAATTGGAGGAGATTTCTTCTTATGATAGTCAAAGATGCTTACTACGCAAAATCAAATCCTTTTTTATATTATTATTAGTGCATAGTGTAGAAAACATTTCGAAAGTATAATATTAATCTTAGCCAACATACGACCAGTATCGTATGCCTACTATAGCTACTATGTTCAATAGCAGGTTACCGCCACATTCCATAGCAGGTAATACAACTAAAACCGTACACGTCACGTATTGTTTCTTTGGATTTCCAACAAATGGTCAGGCTAAGGAACTTCCTATGCCACGATGGGTACGTCCCTGGAATAGACGACCCGAGAACCTAACCGGATCTCTGCCAACACAAGGTCGGGTTACCTCTGCAAAAATAGGTAACTACTGACATGCGTATGCCATCCCACGATCGTAACCGATCTTCCCGAGGATCCCCGATTCGCAACAAACCACATAGTAAAAATGCAGCAACCACATAGGTTAAGTATCTGGGCTCCATACCATGATACCACCTTTATCCAGAAGGAATGACATACACTAAGGGGCGCTACTCCCTAGAACCTTACCGCATCCTTCCTGTTTTGACCATTTTCGGGGTGTGAGGCTCGACGAAGTCTCATCCACAAAGCTACGCTTCTCAAAAAGCCATGCTTCGGGTCAAACAAAATGATCAACCTATGATCACAAAGATATAAGATCAAACAAATGATCATATCACAAATGATCAAACACTGATAATTTCACAGCAACACTCAGTATGTCACGTTACCAAATTGGGATATATCGCTGATAAATTTCAACTACATAACCTCTGAGCTCGTACGTCTCAGAGAAGGGTGTTAAGCTAAGAGAATAAATTCTCCGCCACCAACAGAAATGTATTTGAAAGAAATCAGCTTTATATCTCAAATTGTAACGTCAGACACACAATCCATACAAGTCTGTTCCGGGATCGAACAGAACCGAAGGCACTTCTCACGAAGCCCTTGCAAATTCCGGATAATTTTCAATCACGTCAGGACTTCCCGTCACTAAGGGTGATAAAACCTCTAAATCGGAGATCAGCCGATGTAGAGTAACTCGACGGTAATCCTTCCGTTTTCAAAAATATCCGGTCTTCAACACCGGTCTTCGAATGCGATTCATAACGACGTATCACATATTCGGAATGGGTTATACGACCCCATGGTCCTTTCCCGGCTAACCCGAATAGTGAGCGATTATTCAAAAATAAGTGTGGCATTCAAATTCATCCAATTCACAACAAATATCGTTCAAGGTAATTATTGATAGTCGGTTATTTAACTATCAATAAAGATGCGCGACATCATCCGATTCCAAATAATTTTCCAAATTATTTATTTCCCAAAATATCTTTACTAGATATATAATTTCCACACTTAACCGTTTGAAAACAATTTCAAATTAATTTCCACATTTCATTTTATCTTTGAAGATAAAATCTCAAAACAGTTCATTTCATATTGGAAAAGCATTTCCATACTTATTTAAAAATAAGTATTTCACAAATCTATTTATTTTCAACATTTGAAAATATTCGATATACTTAAATCAATATTAAGTATATATTCATTCTTTAAGGAAATCATTAATTTTAACATCTATTTGAGTCAAAACAAATGTTGCGTAAAACATCGTTACGACGAATCGAAATCACTAGTATAGGGATTCGGATTTTAAGATAGGTATATATAAATCCCAATACTACATAAAACATTTTCTTTCGAAAATCATTTACTATAACAACAGTGTTATAGTCCATCATTTCCTTATTTCTCGAAAACGTCTATTTCAACAATGAATGTTGAAATTTATGTATTCAATACTTAACACGTTTTAAAACATCTTTTAAAACAATTAACTTCATTTTATAATATCGCTTTCCCAAAACCATATCCATTTTACTTAAAAATATGTTCACTGTCCAAAATCGTGAATATACTTCACTAACCACATTTCAATCTTTTCTACACATTTATTTCAAGAATTATCCACTATCCAAAATCGTGGATAAAATTTCCTTAATAACCTTCTATATTAAATTCATCAAATTTGATTGATTTTCGAATTTATAAAACAACGTTTATAAATTCCATTTTCTATTTTCTATAACAACTCCGGTTTATAAATCTCATTTTATTAACTTCTATAATTCACTTATAAAAATAAGTGATTTCGGATTTATAAACAACGTTTATAAATCGCATTTGTACTTTATAACGATTTCAACTTTAAAAAGAATCATTTATGAACAAATTCGATCAATATTCCATTTAAAGGCAAAAATCCAATTTATAAGTAAATTACTTATAAATCCTTTATTCTACAACTTCATTCATTTTTAACTTCACAATATAAATCTATTTATTTCATTCACTTATGAAATCCATTTATACTTCTTTTTAACACTTATAAAAATTCGTTTTATAAGTCCAATATTTTGATTTATAAAATATCAATTTTATAAATCTTTTTATACAAATCGTTTATAGTTATTCAAAAATCCCAACTTAAACCATTTTATAAATAAATCAACTATTTATTTCAAACATCACACTTTGGTTAAATTTCACCAAAAATCTTAACTTTTATAACTTTAAAATTTTAGACGCTTATTTATTTGAAATAAATCAATTCAAAAATTCAATAAAACGTCTATTTTCAAAAATCACTTTAAAAATCCTTTTAAAGTAAAAGTCGTTATTTTTAAACTTCAAAACTGAATCCGATGATGCAACGCACCAATTAGTCAATCATAACAACAAACATCATATATCAATATATGATAACAGAATACATCACAATATCTGTAAATAAATAAATACTGGTGAGGAATCCAGTTGGATCCCTCCAACCTGTTTCCCTGCATCCACAGACGTTAGCACAATACCAATTCCACTTCGAGGTGGAATATCGCGGTATATGGGTTTTTATAATATATCCGCTTACTAACGGCGCAATAGGGTCTCATCCGCTATACGAGGCGGGAAATCAATCAATCCAATATATACATATACCAATATGTATATATTGCTATATATATATAGATATATCCTACTATATCTAATATCACACCCAAACAGCAATCAATCAATTCAATAATAACTGCAAATCATAATTTATTTGAGTGAGAAAAATCTCACCTTAGCTTTTATTTTGCCATCTGTTTCCATCTTGACTCGATTTTCTTGACTTTTAACCTTGTATAAACAATTATACAATTTATTAATATTCGAATCAACTGAACAATTAATTTTCGTTTTTAATTGTTTTAGATTAACAAATTTCTCCTTTAATAATTTTTATTTAACTATCAATAAATTTTAAAAACTGAATTTTTTCTTCTTTCTGCTTCTGTATATATATTTTATTTTTAGCTTGCAACAAAAATAGTTTAATTCACTGATAGTCCCGTTTAATCCAATTTTGTCTTTAATAATTGATTTAACTAAAAATTAAATTTAAACTAATCTTCTTTTAATAGCTTAAATTAACTTATCCTTAAATTAATTTATCCAACTAATTAAAAAATTTCTTTTTTCTTTCTTCTGCAATTAACAAGACATCAATTTTTTTTTACTGTATAAATAAGCATATATATATTGTAATTCAAAACAAAAGAAAATTTCCTTACTGTATTGAAACAATCGCGAGCACCCAGATTGCACGCCTCCACTTCTTTCACTGCCGTGACTGGCCTTCATCGACCATCAACCGCTTGATCGACCCCACGCCGCCGCGCCTCGCGCGCTCCCAGTTCCATCACGTCGCTGCCCCATCCAAACCCATCGCCTGCCCTAGTCGCGAACCTTGCGATTGTCGAACCGGAATCGCGACAACGTCGCTGCCTCCTCGACCGTGAAGCCCCTGACTTCACAGTGGACCACTGCCGCGACATCAACTCTAAACCCCTGGTCACAGCAATTCGCAATCGCCCCAAACATTCGTGATTGAAGCTCGAACTCGATTTGTTTGAGGAGAATGGAACGAAATGATTTCTTTTCTTTTTACTGTCGTTCGTTTTGATTTGAACCCGGTTGCCATTTATTTGATTTCGAATTGAACCGTGGGTAAAATTTAATTTTAGAGGGAGAACGAGATAAGGAAAAGGGGATGTCACCATTTTTATTTCTTCGTTTTCTTTGATTTGAAAAACTGGAGAGTGAGAAGTTGCGTGATTATTTAAATTTGAAGGGGGATGGGTTGCACGATAATTTCGTGATCGATGGCGTGATTTTAGGTGTGAGATAAGGGGAAGAAACGTGTAATATTAATTAATATAAATATAAATTTTAAATTTGAATTCGTCTTAAAATTTTAACGCGTTTATTCGTCGTACGTTCACATAACAGCTCCGAATGCTACGAAATTTGAAATTCGGTAATAATTCAATATTACGGACCCAATGGAACTGGTTTCGTCTAATTCCGAGACTGTGCCTCGGAACGCTATTTTCAAATATCGATACGAACGATATAATTCAAAACTGAACAGAACAGTTTCAAATTCAATTTTGAAAGTTCTATTACCTTCAGAATTATCAATATAAATTTTAAAAGCTTTTGAAATATTTTTCTTCGGCTTAAAATTGAAGATTCAAGTTCTTATTCAACTCTCAATATATTAAATTTCATAATTTAATCGTCAGTTTCAAAGTTATATTCGGGATACAAATTAAATCATCGTTCAAATATTTAAAATTAATTAAATATTTTAAATTTAATTCGTTCAAAATTCTGGGTCGTTACATGGAGAAGATGAAGAGGATGCTTACCTAAGCTTCTCTTTGATTTTAGAGCAAGAACTTGAACTTCCTAAGAAAAAATAGGGTTTAGGAATTTTAATTTCCTCTTCTTTCCCCCATTTTCCTTTAGCTTGAGAGTGTTAGGAAAATAGAATGAATGAATGAAGAGGAGTGGAGTGGGAGTTATTAGATAGAGGAGTTGGGTTCTCTTGTTGGTTTAGTGGGCTGAAACCTAAACCTCAACCCAAAGCTCAATAGAAAAATAGTAAAATTCTACTCAACTCCAAACATATCGATGTTTATACTCAAAAAAGTTGTAAACGTCGTTCTGAACTAAATGGAAGTGGTCTCGAGTCCAGATTCGACTGTTTACAAAAAGTAACATTTCGGACTTTAAATTCAACAAATGATTCTATATTTAAACAAACATTTAAATATACAATCGTAAAATATGCGGGTTGTTACAGACTCCCCTCCTTAAAGAAATTGCATCCTCGCAATACTTAAGAAGAAAATAAAAAGTAACAACCATACTAAGGCATAACGATACAAAAGAAGAAATTTTGAAATGAGAAGTTCACCTTAAGGAGCACGAGAGAGTAAGTCCGGATGTGTTCGCTCGATGAATTCTCTGGATTCCCAAGGACAATCCTTAGGAATTCTCGAGATCATTCCACTCGGACATCATCATAGAAACAACCGCTTGTTGCTTACGGCTAAGGACATCGGCAACACAATTCCCCTTTCCGGGAGTATAAAGAATATCAAGATCATAATATGCAAGGAATTGGAACCAACGTTGTTGACGCAAATTAAGTTCCTTATGAGAAAATAAATACTTCAAAGATTTATGCTCGGTGTAGAGAACAAATTTCTCTCCCAAAAGATAATGACGCCAAATTCTAAGAGCGAAAACAATGGCCGCGAGCACCAGATCATGAATGGCATATCTGGTCTTGATAAGCTTTAATTGTCTAGAAGTTTAAGCGATAACACGTTCCCTCTTGCATGAGAATGGCACCCAAACAATAACGACTAGTATCGGTATAAACAATCAAGTCTTGGTTCCCTTTGGAAATCGCAAGAATAAAAGCATCGGAAAAGAGTTCTTTTAATTTCTAAAAAGCAGCTTCTATGCTAAATCATTTATTTCATGACCCTCTTTCTCGAAAAGCTAAGACATTCAAAATTATAATTAACTTCATGTAATCATCTTTTTAGAAAATTTTACTTATTACAAGTCAATTTACTGTGTCTGACTGTCTCATCATAGCGTTTAGGAGATTCCTATCGATAACGTTGATCAGGCGCATCGACTAGAATTCTTAAAGCACTCAATGGGCAATACAACACAAAATCATCTTCTATATGATAAACATGTCTCTTAAAAATTTACAAATATTTTTTTCTCCTTTTAAGAACAAAATCCAATTATACTTATAAATATATCTTATTAGAAAGATTTGCAAATTTTAAATTGTTGTTTTCAACCATAATCAATGAACACAAGGATGGTCTCTTCGAGATATTCACAGAATACTCGATTCATAAGATGGATGAAATAAGCTGGAGGGTTTGTCAAATCAAATGACATAACAAGCCACTAATAAGAATCATAACGAGCACGGAATGCGGTAAGGGGAACGCTATCCTCCGCAACTCGTAGCTGATGAAAGTCGGTGGCAAGGTCAAGCTGAAAAGACCTTAGCACCACTCAATAGATCGCTTAGGTGGTAATCCTAAGACAAGCTCAAAGATACCGGGAAATTCACGAATTACTTTAATGAGGGAAATAACATCTTCCTCATCATGTGGGTTTAAAGAATAAAATGATGCCACGGAATTGGAATCGAAATCATTAAGAACAATAGAAATCTACTTAACAGATTGAGGATGTCGAAGATGGATAGTCCTCTCGGGATATAGGATATGGGCTTCATATCGATTAATCCAATCCATTCCCAAAATCATTCTGAAACCTAAGCAACGCATAACATGCAAATCAGATCGGAAAGCAAAATTACATAAAATAATCTCGACATCTTTACAAAGTAAACTGAGTGTTGCAGATCCTCCAACCGGATTCGCAATTCTCAGTGAAGTCATCAAACCCATAATATTAAAGAAAAAGTATCAACAAGTTCTTTTGATAAAAAAAGAATGAGATGCACCCATATCAAAAGAATTCGAATAAGATAATCACGAAACAAAATAATACTATCAAGGATAGACTGAGAAATACCTTGGCCAAGAGAAGTGTTACTAGGGGCTTGCACAACATTCAACTCGCCCTCTCTCCTACTTTGGAGTATGGGACATATAGATATAAGATGGCCCGAACTTTTGCAATAACGACAAAAAAGGGGTTACAGACACTCATTTGCATAGTGGTCCGTAGAACCACAAGATTCATGCGAGAAAAGATGCGATCGCATGATCTAAGCCAAGCTTGGATTTCTATAACACTTTCGGAACCCTTGAATGGCCTTCCACCTAAATTGGTATAATCTCTGCACAAGCGTGCAAACCCAGATTTAGGATGAGTAGGCTCTGGAATGGGTTCGGCAGCTTGGGCATTCTTTACAAGATCTAAAAGCTGCTGGGCAGACATAAATACGCCATCCTGAGGAGTAGCACTAGATTGACCGGTGCTGGGACGGCCAGGTCTAACCATTTCTCTTCTTTAAGAAAGAAAGAAAGAAGAGGAAAAAGGTTATTCTCAGAATAAATATCAAACAAACTTAATTGATTAAACAAGGCATCATAATAGAAAATAGGATAGAATGGGTCCTAAGACTCGGATAAATCCTAAGGCACGATTCCTAAGAGAGACTTGGAACAATGATCCTTGTTATAATATTCTATATTGTTCCGAAGTTTGGCTCTGATACCCAGCTGTGACGCCCCACCTCTATACTCACACTAGCCAAGGACACAATGAGGTAATGCCGTCGACTAGCGCGAACAATAAGGCTGTTGAGGAGCGACCATCTGTGTAATTGCTTTGTGCGAGTACCGATATGTTGTGACGACCCGGAATTTTTGTATATTTGAAATGTGAATATTTAATTTATTTTAAATATTCGAAGGTTAAATTTTAACTTTAATTTCAAATATACAGTATTTATTTGGATAATTAATTATTAAATTTAATTATCGGGATTGGGTAAGATATTGAATCTTGATTTTAAGCCGGTTAAAAATAGTTCAAAGGTTCAGAAAATTTATATTGTTAATACTGAAGATGATAGAACTTTTAAAATGGAATTTTAAAGAGTTTTATTCAGTTTTGAAATTATATCGTTTGAATCGATATTTAAAAATAGCCGTCCGAGGCACAGTCTCGGAATTCAGTGAAACCAGTTCCATTGGATCCGTAATATTGTATTATTATTGGATTTCAATTTTCGTAGTATTTGGAGTTGTCGTGTGATCGTACGGAATGTAAACGCGCTGAAATTTAATCGGAAATTTAATATTATAACTGGTCAATATATCTTCCATCAGTGCTTTTTACTTTCATTTCTCAACACCTATAGCAAGCCTGCAGACACGCAAGGCAGTTCATTACACGTGTTCTCCCTGGAATAACACGCGTCTCCTTCTCCTTTAAACTTTTCAGCCGAGCATTCCCCTTAAAATAAAATGAAAATCGATCGTGTCTCTGGGAAAATCAATTCCTCTTTCCATCTTCGTTCGAAACCCATTACCACCCTCATTCTCTCAGTAAAATACACGAAATCAAATCGACTCCACCCTCCAGTTTAATTCAAGTACCCAAATCGAAGAAAAGGAAAAAAATAATGGCCGAGAGTGCTGCCTTCATTTTATCGTGAGCCTCTTCTGTTTTGTTTTCCTCTTCCTTCAGTAACGACAGGCGCGACTTCGTCGCGATGGACTAAGCGCCGCGTCAATCGAGATGGGGGAGTAGCTATCGGCGCCGCGACATCGTCGCCATAGCTCGGGTTTAGGGCTGCTGTGAGTCACGAGTTCGAAGGGAGGGGCGTCGATCGGTGATTTCTGGATGTGGTGGCGACCTCGTTCGATCGGTGAGGGAAGCCACAGCGTCTTCGGTTTGGAGGAAGCAGCGACTTGTTGGGTCGCTTGGGTCGCTCGCGGTGGATAGGCATGGCCGTGAAATTGA
The DNA here is from genome assembly GCA_030737815.1 of Allium fistulosum. Lineage (NCBI taxonomy): Eukaryota > Viridiplantae > Streptophyta > Magnoliopsida > Asparagales > Amaryllidaceae > Allium > Allium fistulosum. The sequence goes on from CM060903.1 coordinate 594,940,970, forward strand.
GCTCGAGTGGGAGGCAGTCGATCGAAAGTTAGGGTTCCAGTTGCGATGGGTCTTCGTCATGCCGTTCAAGCTTTGCTGTGCTCGTCGTGAATTCCAGTGAGGTTTAAACTATGAAGAAACAAGTCGAGATTTGGATTGGAATTGCAAAGAATCAAAGGTGAGTTAATCTCACTCAGTTAGATTTAAATTTAAATGGTTAAATTTAAATATTTGATTGAATGGTTGATTTGGTTGATATGATATATATATAGTAGTATATATATCAATATATACATATTGGCATATGTATATATTTGAGTTGTTGATATTCCCGCATTTATATAGCGGATGAGACCCTATGCGCCGCATAATAGCGGATGATTTTATAAAACCCATATACCGCGATATTCCACCTCGAAGTGGAATTGGTATTGTGCTAACGTTTGTGGATGCAGGGAAACAGGTTGGAGGGATCCAACTGGATTCCTCAAAATATTTAATTTTTGTTTAAATATTCTGTTCTATGAATATTGATATCCTGTGATGATATTATTGATGATTAAAATATTGGATGATATGGTTGGATTGAATATTTCAATAAAAAGGAGTTATCAAAATATATTGAATTGGATTTTGAAAGAAATAAAAGAGTAAAATTTAAGTAAATAATTTAAGTGAATTGGAATAAGGGAATTTCGAAATAACAAGGAAAATATTAACTTTAAACTAAAGTGATATTAAATTTAAAGAATAAAGGATTTATTTTGAATGTAAGGATTAAATTTAATTAAAGGCTAAAGAAGGAATTTTGAAAGTTTAAAATTGGTATTTTCAGTTAAAAAGGGTTTTAACTCAAATAAAGGAATAAATCTAAAAGTTAATGTATTTTGAAATAAATGAAGTAGTAAAGGAAATTTATTTCAAAGTAAAGTAAAGTAAATTGGAAAATCAATTGGAAATTGATTTAGTTGTTTAAAATTGGAATTTTAAAAGAGAAGTGAGATTTTGGAGATATAAACTGGGTTTATAAAGTAAAATAAAATATCAGTGGATATTTGAATATAAATTCAAAATGGGGATTTATAAAAAGATATGGTTTGGTTTAAAAATAAATGTTGGTTTATTTTTAAAAGATGGAAATGAGAAGTGTATTTCTCTGGATAGCCAAGTACGTTTTCAAAGCAATTTTAAATAATAAGTTAAAAGTTTTTAGTATGTTTTAAAAAGCATGTTTTAGAGAATCTATTATTTCTAAATGTTAAACTTTAAAGTAAGTATTTTTCAAAGATCTATTATTGTAGTAATTATATAAAAGTGATTTGCTATTATGTTTTAAAAGGAGAAATTTAGTTTATATTGATAAAGTGGTTTATTTTAAAATATATATTTTTAATAAAGTATTAAAGTAGTTTAATTTCAATGTTATAAGATATATTTAAAATAAAGTGTTTTAAATTATTCTAAAATCTAAAAGTGTTTTGTACTTGGTGTTTCAGAGAAATAAATATTTGGAAATGTATTCCGTAAGCGGAAACTGTTTGAAATTGTTTTCAAAGGAGTTTGAAAATTTGGAAATATATCTTGGAAAGATATTTGGGCAAATAAATAATGTGGGAAATTATTTATTGGGTGATGGTTGCTTGTGGATGTTAATTGATAGTTAAATAACCGACTATCAATATTGGCCAATGCGCTGATCGTTTCGAAGAGACCGGGATCGAGTTTCCGTATACCAGGATTCTAGGTCTGGAGACTCGAATACCACTTCGATCCGGTTTGTACGTTTCGTGTAACGTGTTCAGAGTCGAAGATGGAGCAGTGAAGTGCAAGGGCTAGTCGCTACAAATCCTGAGGATATTTCCAAAATGGATGTAGTAGGAATAGTGCCTTCGGTTCCGTTCGGACCCGGGACGGACTGGTATGGACGAATGCTTGCGAAACATCGTCAGCGGACGATGGGCATTCTAAGGGATATGTTCTCAAAAAGGTATCGTTTAGCCTCGAACCTCATCAACCGGGAATGACTGAAAATCAGGGGTTATGCAGCAAGGCTTCGTGGGTAGCTCCCACTGGAGGGTAAGGTCATCCCTGTCTAGATGTCCCTTTTTATTTCGGCTTAGTGGTGCGGTTGCTGATCCCAACCGTGGGGTGATTTTATTCGGGATCATCCAGTAAGGGATGGTTCCGGCCTTGTGTTGCAGAGGAGCGGGCGTACTCCTCGGTACTGTGATCTAGGCCACGTACTGTGATAGGTGGTACCCCAGTGCCTAGTCATTTGTTGGAAATCCATTCTCCCTACGTGCCTGTACGGTTTTGATTGTGCCCAACTATTGCTGAAACGTGAGATGCAAGCATTTCAGCTAGATTCTAGTTTACTTTCTGTAGACACTATTATAATATCAGAGGATTTTGATATAAAGTGTTTTAGCTATCGTAAGGTAAAAACCCGACATGTTTATTTGTGGCGTGGTCTTACGAGATGCTTTTGTTTTCAAAAGATTTTGAAACTTAAATAATCAATTTGAGTGTGATTTTCTCACGCTGGTTTTCCAGACTGACTCGGGTATTGTTTTATATGATGCTCGGGTCAGACCGAGTATTATAGATTACAGGAAATGATGCTATGGAGCTGGATGGCAATACGTACTTCCGTATTTGAGTTATATATTCCGCTGTGTATTCAGATTGTAAGGACAAGTTATGATTACTGTCCAGTTGTATGATATTGATGTGATGTACTCTGATGATGTATTTGGATGATGTATATGTAAACAGATATAGATTTCTTTTTGTGTAAAGATCTGTTATTATCTATTATATTTTATTCCGCTGCGTATGTGAGATTCTGCTGTTGTTTTCTATTTTTCTTCTTCTACCTCTTCTTCTTAACTAAATTGGTCCGGTTTTTCTTGTTAGAAAAGCCGGGTTGTCACACTTGGTATCAGAGCTTAGGCTGGCGACAACCTTGGCTCTGGTGGGAATTTTGAGAGTATTAATAGATATGAGCGCGTATTTGTTAGTGAATATAAAATGGTTTTATATTGTGTTGGTTGGTTTATTGAGTGGCATATGAACCTTCGTCGGCACAGTCTGGACAACTGTATCGAAGGGGTTTCTAAACACTTGAATAGAACAGTTCGACACAATATTGTTTTAAATAGGGTGAATGAAATAATTTTGCCCAAATTATTTTGTATATAAAAGAAATAATTATTTGAAATTATTATAGTTATATATTTGGATGCTTGGTTGTTAGAAAATGACAATAATGAGTTAGTCTCATTATTGAGTAGAAATTGAAACTTATAACCTAAGTTGAAGAATAAATTTATATAACAAAATGGAATTTGAAATATAGATTAAATGAAATTTATAAATTGAGATAAACTTTATATACAAATGTGAATTATGAATATGATTTATAATCAAATAAGATTAATTCATAAACAAATGAAATTTGTAAATGTAAATGGTAAAAGTGACTTATAACTTGAAATAAATTGTGATAGAATTCCAAGTAATGTTTGGATATAAAATTTAATGGACTTTGAATTTGAAGTTTTGGGAAAGATTTAAATTCCTTTGGATTTAAAAATAGTTTTTAAAGGTTTTGGGGAAATAATGGTGATATTATTTCATGAATATTTTTGAAATTGAATTCATATCTGGTGGGATTTGGGATTTTAAAAATGTTTGAAGGGTTTTAAAGAGATAAAAGCATTAAATTCTCTTTCGGTCGCTGGAAAATAATTTCGGTGATGACTGCAGCATCATCGATGTCTATTTTCGAGTTTCCAAAGAGAAATTGCTACCAAACTGTTTTAAGTTGGAATAATTGTGAACTGGGTTGGTTTTGAAATTAAAAGGGGAAAATTGTTTGGTAAAAGCAGATTGTTTTAGAAATTGGGATTTGGGGTGGTATACCAGATATGTATGAGTTATTTATGGATTCAAAATGGTTTTTGGAATAAAATCGGGCAATTGGATTCTGAAAATTCTATTTGAAATTTAAATGTGGAAATTTAAATGAATCAACAATATAAAGTATAGAATGAAGTTGATTGAAATAAGAAAGGAATGAAAGTTTAATTCTGGGATTATAATTATGAGATGGAAATAACTTAATAAGTAAAATAAGTTGGTAGATAAAAGAGTTAGAGAACTTGAAGGTGAATGAATTGTAAAACTTGTATAAAATTGTATCCTAGAATTAAAATTTAATTCGAGTATATGAAGGTGAATAAAATATATTTGAATTTAACTTAAGATAAGTTAAATAAAAATTGAGAATTGGAATTGAGTTAAATGTAAATGAGTTGAAGTCGAATTGAAGTGGATATAAAGGTAATGTAGAATGCTTATAATTGTGTAAAGAAATTCATATTCTTAAGTATAATAATTTGAAATTTGATTATAAAGATGGAAATGGACTTAAATGAATAGTCCCAGGTCTTAAGTAAGTAAGTTAAAACTTATGAATAGAAATGAAATTGTAAGTCATAAATGGGAATTCATTTCTTTGAACCATTAAGAGTTATAATTTGAAATTGTAATTATCAAATGGAAATGACTAAGATGAGCAATCTTAATAAATCCAAACTTGAATTATAAAATATATTGAACTTAAGAAAATTAAGTGAAGTGATATTTGGAATTAAAAAGCAAGTATTTAATTTTAACCAGCAGAGGAACTAATTTGATAATAAATTAGTTATTGAAATTTAATGGTGAGTTAATGGAATTGGATTAAAACAGTGATGGTTTGAATTACGAATGAAATCCAAATAAGTGAAAATAAATTGGAAAGGGCCTGGTTATTAATAAAATAATTCCAGATGAATTGAGTATGGAAATTAAAATTCATAATGATTGAGTGAATAAACCAATTATATTAAATAAATAAATGGATGGAATTTGATTAAATAAGAATCAAATGAAAGATGGAAATAAAACTTTAAAGGGTTAGTTAAATGGAAAATAAACTTAAGCTATTGACTTAAGTAAATGTTGAATGGAAACTGAACTCAAACAGAGGAGTGGTTTAAATAAGTTGAGAAATAGTTATTGAATGAATTAACTTGGATTGTTTTCGAGCTAAATAAAATTCATTTTTGAAAGTTGGAGATGAATTGAATTTAAGGAAAAAAATTTGAAATGAAGTAGTAAATTGTAGTAAGTTGGAATTCATATGAAATGGGAGTTCAATTTGAATATATACACTTCAGTGGTGAAGTAGTAAATAAATATAAGAAAATTTATATGAACTTAAGAATTGAAGAATGAAGTTTGTATTGGAAATATACTTAGTAATTTTGGATTGGAAAAATATATAATAAGTGAATAGTTGAATGAAGACTAAAACTGAAGTTGTGAAATGGGATAGTTGTGAATAAAGGGATAACAATCAAAAAGGAATGTGAATAAAGGAGAATTGATATAACTAAAAATCATTTGGGCTAATTACGTAAGGTGTACGTATATTATTTATTCGCATAGCTATTTGATCCGGATTCGAACACAGAATTTCGAGATAGTTTTATCGATCCGAATTTGGATTTTTCACTCGATTTTCAACGGCGAGCCTGGATATGGATTGTTGATTGATTCTGGATATTCTCTATCATAGTTGGTGACTATGCAAGGAGAATGACGGTTTCTGATCAAGAAACCAGATCTGAGTCCGCACTAGGAAGTCGGGTGGACGATACTAGTTCGGAAGTGAGATTGTGTGATCGATTGAGCGATCAAATGTGATATTGCGTACGGATGATATATGTGCATCGTACGGGCTTAAGTAAAGCAAATATTGAAAATTTGTAAAGAAAAGTATAAAATGACTTTGGGATTGTGATTGAATATTATTGCTTAGTAGGATATACAGGTGTATAAAAGCAATGGATAAATTGGGATTTTGATTTAGAAGATAAAATTTAATGGCCCGACAAAAAGGTATGTATTTGAATTTCTATATGAAATTTGATTGGGTTTTGGGTCCAGCCACTTGGCTTTTTGTTTTCTTTTTGAGATTGGGAGGCCGTAGAGCCATTTTGTAGTAGTACCGAGCTAGCCGCGCAAAGGAGACGCTGGCGAAATTTTTCGGAAATTTAGGGAGTTAGAAAAATTTTAAGAAAATTTTGATAGTTCAAAATTTGAATTCAAATTTAAATTTGAATTGATAAGTAGGTGATATGGGTTGAAACTTATGGATAAGTTGGGAAGTTAAAAGATGATTAGTGTATCATTAATAAAAGATTGTTCGAGTATTGTTAAAGCTGTTGAATTTGGGAAATAGCTAACGGGATATGGGACATTCTTCTTAACTGGTAATTTCGAGGACGAAATTCTTTTAAGGGGGGAGGAATGTGACGACCCGGAATTTTTGTATATTTGAAATGTGAATATTTAATTTATTTTAAATATTCGAAGGTTAAATTTTAACTTTAATTTCAAATATACAGTATTTATTTGGATAATTAATTATTAAATTTAATTATCGGGATTGGGTAAGATATTGAATCTTGATTTTAAGCCGGTTAAAAATAGTTCAAAGGTTCAGAAAATTTATATTGTTAATACTGAAGATGATAGAACTTTTAAAATGGAATTTTAAAGAGTTTTATTCAGTTTTGAAATTATATCGTTTGAATCGATATTTAAAAATAGCCGTCCGAGGCACAGTCTCGGAATTCAGTGAAACCAGTTCCATTGGATCCGTAATATTGTATTATTATTGGATTTCAATTTTCGTAGTATTTGGAGTTGTCGTGTGATCGTACGGAATGTAAACGCGCTGAAATTTAATCGGAAATTTAATATTATAACTGGTCAATATATCTTCCATCAGTGCTTTTTACTTTCATTTCTCAACACCTATAGCAAGCCTGCAGACACGCAAGGCAGTTCATTACACGTGTTCTCCCTGGAATAACACGCGTCTCCTTCTCCTTTAAACTTTTCAGCCGAGCATTCCCCTTAAAATAAAATGAAAATCGATCGTGTCTCTGGGAAAATCAATTCCTCTTTCCATCTTCGTTCGAAACCCATTACCACCCTCATTCTCTCAGTAAAATACACGAAATCAAATCGACTCCACCCTCCAGTTTAATTCAAGTACCCAAATCGAAGAAAAGGAAAAAAATAATGGCCGAGAGTGCTGCCTTCATTTTATCGTGAGCCTCTTCTGTTTTGTTTTCCTCTTCCTTCAGTAACGACAGGCGCGACTTCGTCGCGATGGACTAAGCGCCGCGTCAATCGAGATGGGGGAGTAGCTATCGGCGCCGCGACATCGTCGCCATAGCTCGGGTTTAGGGCTGCTGTGAGTCACGAGTTCGAAGGGAGGGGCGTCGATCGGTGATTTCTGGATGTGGTGGCGACCTCGTTCGATCGGTGAGGGAAGCCACAGCGTCTTCGGTTTGGAGGAAGCAGCGACTTGTTGGGTCGCTTGGGTCGCTCGCGGTGGATAGGCATGGCCGTGAAATTGAGCTCGAGTGGGAGGCAGTCGATCGAAAGTTAGGGTTCCAGTTGCGATGGGTCTTCGTCATGCCGTTCAAGCTTTGCTGTGCTCGTCGTGAATTCCAGTGAGGTTTAAACTATGAAGAAACAAGTCGAGATTTGGATTGGAATTGCAAAGAATCAAAGGTGAGTTAATCTCACTCAGTTAGATTTAAATTTAAATGGTTAAATTTAAATATTTGATTGAATGGTTGATTTGGTTGATATGATATATATATAGTAGTATATATATCAATATATACATATTGGCATATGTATATATTTGAGTTGTTGATATTCCCGCATTTATATAGCGGATGAGACCCTATGCGCCGCATAATAGCGGATGATTTTATAAAACCCATATACCGCGATATTCCACCTCGAAGTGGAATTGGTATTGTGCTAACGTTTGTGGATGCAGGGAAACAGGTTGGAGGGATCCAACTGGATTCCTCAAAATATTTAATTTTTGTTTAAATATTCTGTTCTATGAATATTGATATCCTGTGATGATATTATTGATGATTAAAATATTGGATGATATGGTTGGATTGAATATTTCAATAAAAAGGAGTTATCAAAATATATTGAATTGGATTTTGAAAGAAATAAAAGAGTAAAATTTAAGTAAATAATTTAAGTGAATTGGAATAAGGGAATTTCGAAATAACAAGGAAAATATTAACTTTAAACTAAAGTGATATTAAATTTAAAGAATAAAGGATTTATTTTGAATGTAAGGATTAAATTTAATTAAAGGCTAAAGAAGGAATTTTGAAAGTTTAAAATTGGTATTTTCAGTTAAAAAGGGTTTTAACTCAAATAAAGGAATAAATCTAAAAGTTAATGTATTTTGAAATAAATGAAGTAGTAAAGGAAATTTATTTCAAAGTAAAGTAAAGTAAATTGGAAAATCAATTGGAAATTGATTTAGTTGTTTAAAATTGGAATTTTAAAAGAGAAGTGAGATTTTGGAGATATAAACTGGGTTTATAAAGTAAAATAAAATATCAGTGGATATTTGAATATAAATTCAAAATGGGGATTTATAAAAAGATATGGTTTGGTTTAAAAATAAATGTTGGTTTATTTTTAAAAGATGGAAATGAGAAGTGTATTTCTCTGGATAGCCAAGTACGTTTTCAAAGCAATTTTAAATAATAAGTTAAAAGTTTTTAGTATGTTTTAAAAAGCATGTTTTAGAGAATCTATTATTTCTAAATGTTAAACTTTAAAGTAAGTATTTTTCAAAGATCTATTATTGTAGTAATTATATAAAAGTGATTTGCTATTATGTTTTAAAAGGAGAAATTTAGTTTATATTGATAAAGTGGTTTATTTTAAAATATATATTTTTAATAAAGTATTAAAGTAGTTTAATTTCAATGTTATAAGATATATTTAAAATAAAGTGTTTTAAATTATTCTAAAATCTAAAAGTGTTTTGTACTTGGTGTTTCAGAGAAATAAATATTTGGAAATGTATTCCGTAAGCGGAAACTGTTTGAAATTGTTTTCAAAGGAGTTTGAAAATTTGGAAATATATCTTGGAAAGATATTTGGGCAAATAAATAATGTGGGAAATTATTTATTGGGTGATGGTTGCTTGTGGATGTTAATTGATAGTTAAATAACCGACTATCAATATTGGCCAATGCGCTGATCGTTTCGAAGAGACCGGGATCGAGTTTCCGTATACCAGGATTCTAGGTCTGGAGACTCGAATACCACTTCGATCCGGTTTGTACGTTTCGTGTAACGTGTTCAGAGTCGAAGATGGAGCAGTGAAGTGCAAGGGCTAGTCGCTACAAATCCTGAGGATATTTCCAAAATGGATGTAGTAGGAATAGTGCCTTCGGTTCCGTTCGGACCCGGGACGGACTGGTATGGACGAATGCTTGCGAAACATCGTCAGCGGACGATGGGCATTCTAAGGGATATGTTCTCAAAAAGGTATCGTTTAGCCTCGAACCTCATCAACCGGGAATGACTGAAAATCAGGGGTTATGCAGCAAGGCTTCGTGGGTAGCTCCCACTGGAGGGTAAGGTCATCCCTGTCTAGATGTCCCTTTTTATTTCGGCTTAGTGGTGCGGTTGCTGATCCCAACCGTGGGGTGATTTTATTCGGGATCATCCAGTAAGGGATGGTTCCGGCCTTGTGTTGCAGAGGAGCGGGCGTACTCCTCGGTACTGTGATCTAGGCCACGTACTGTGATAGGTGGTACCCCAGTGCCTAGTCATTTGTTGGAAATCCATTCTCCCTACGTGCCTGTACGGTTTTGATTGTGCCCAACTATTGCTGAAACGTGAGATGCAAGCATTTCAGCTAGATTCTAGTTTACTTTCTGTAGACACTATTATAATATCAGAGGATTTTGATATAAAGTGTTTTAGCTATCGTAAGGTAAAAACCCGACATGTTTATTTGTGGCGTGGTCTTACGAGATGCTTTTGTTTTCAAAAGATTTTGAAACTTAAATAATCAATTTGAGTGTGATTTTCTCACGCTGGTTTTCCAGACTGACTCGGGTATTGTTTTATATGATGCTCGGGTCAGACCGAGTATTATAGATTACAGGAAATGATGCTATGGAGCTGGATGGCAATACGTACTTCCGTATTTGAGTTATATATTCCGCTGTGTATTCAGATTGTAAGGACAAGTTATGATTACTGTCCAGTTGTATGATATTGATGTGATGTACTCTGATGATGTATTTGGATGATGTATATGTAAACAGATATAGATTTCTTTTTGTGTAAAGATCTGTTATTATCTATTATATTTTATTCCGCTGCGTATGTGAGATTCTGCTGTTGTTTTCTATTTTTCTTCTTCTACCTCTTCTTCTTAACTAAATTGGTCCGGTTTTTCTTGTTAGAAAAGCCGGGTTGTCACATATGTCACATAGTATGACATGCATTTCATTTCAAGAGGAAATACGACATATCAAATACAAACTCAAAGCTACCACACAGCGGCTATGTGGCCTTCAGAAACAAATATAGAAATAAGCATAACACAAATCAGTCACATATATTCATATCACTAAGGCAGAAACAGATATGAATATAACACATAGAAGTGTACATCAAAGTAGTGGTCATATAAGGTCCACTACATCACAATAGAATAGGTACAAGTGCAAGACAAAAGAATATGTATACATCAAGGAGTCTCTATCTCAGATGTATATAAGCAAAAACTACTAAGCTAAAGTAGTTAGCCAAAAGTCATATGTTAGTCTCTGCTAAGAAGTCAAGTGGAAGCACCTATAACACCTTGGTCTGACCCAAGTATTATTTAAGAAGAAAAATAATAAACAAATCAGTCTAGCTATAAATATCATATAAGATGAGAAAGGATAAGAGATACCACAAAAATATATGATAACAAGAATGTCATACTATGTCAAGTATGCATTTGATAACAACAAAAATCATATAATATCTCAAATCTCCTCAAATATCCAAAAAGAATATCACATTCTTTAGCTTATTCACCAAACACCAAATATTGACAAAACACAATAATGCTAATCGCAAAAATTGGTGAAACACAAATTCCAGAAATCAACAATTAGAATTCCAGAAATCACAAAGGTGGAGGCCTTTCACAAACGGGAGCATGAAAACTCACCAACACGTGTATCACAAACGGAACGCTATTCCATGGTCGCTAACCACAGAGCCGGTGCCACGACGTAGTACAGCGTTACGCCCGAGGAACCTGAAACTCCAATGAGCCGGAACAACGATGTAGTACAGCGAAACGCCCGATGAACTTGAAACTCAAATAATCCGGAACAATGACGTAGTACAGCGTTACGCTCGATGAAACTGAAACTCAAATAATCTGGAATAACGACGTAGTACAGCCTTACGCCCGATGAACCTGAAACTCCAATAAGCCAGAACAACGACGTAGTACATCGTTACGCCCGATGAACCGAACTCCATAAAACCCATAGGTCGCTAGCCTATACAAAATGAGACGAAGCTCAACAGAACAGGGTATAGTCCCCCACGCGAACAAAGAGACATCGCACATTGCTAGTCTAAATCATAAAATGGTCACCATTGATCAATAAGAAGTGTAAATTACACTAAGCTAGTAAATAAATGAGTTTAGCTTCATTTCCCATAACCAGTGGCTTAACTTAAATATTTAAACTGATTGTAGATTTCCACTCGAAAATTGTCATGAGATTTCAATCGAACAAGTCCAAGAATTAACCGACGAAGTAAATGCAAGCGTTTCATACCACTTGTTTTGCTAAGTCATTTAATTAGATTTCTCATACGAATGAGGTAAAGGTTTGTATATACTAATAGATTGGAAAATGGTTTTAAAAATGAACTTTGTATTAAAACTAACGTTGAAATCGGTTTTGTGAAAGAGTTTGAGTATTTACTACTAGTATAGTAACCTTTGTATTTAAAAGTGACAAATCACAGAAATGATTGTAAAAACAATCTATCACCAAAAATCCACATTCGACGACGTGAATTCCAACCATAAAAATCGATATCAAATCCAATCAAATGGATATTCCCAAAAATCCATAAATGAAGTCATCAAAGTCGATAATAATTGACAACAACTAACCGGATCAACAAAAATCGATAAAATTTGGAAATCCACTCAAAAACAGCCAAAATAGGCAAAATTGAACAGTTCTAGGCGTTTGAAATTACCACCTAGACGTCTGAACCACTAACCAGACGTTTGGATTTTGCCTCTGCCTTTTTTCTTTTTCCAGGGACTAATTCCAAACGTCTGGATTTTTCAACCAGACGTTTGGATTTTCAACCAGACGCCTGAAATTTCCTGCTAGGCAAAAATCAGCCTAGCCCAAAAGGGGCAAAAATCCAAGCTGAAATGCGTTCGAACGAGCGATGGATGCTAGGGATTTATGTCAATTGAAAACCCAGCCCTATAGGCTCTTCGATACACCACAAAAACATGTCAAAACATCCAAGATAGGATCTTTAAAGATTTTGACTTTAAAATACCAAAATTGGAAAATTCACCAAATCAATTCAAATCAAAAGCAATTGAAAATGAAATAGATGTTAGGAATTCATACCTAACAACAAATGAAAGCTATAGACATAGATGTGAGTTCAAGAACTCACCTTTAAACCCAAAAACAACGAATGAGATGCTCTAAAACAAGACAAGATCAATTCCTCTTCAATACACCTCTAGAATCTTCAATCTATTATAAAAGGTGAAGTTTTTCCTAAGATAGGTTATAGGAATTTCTGAAAATTGAAGAGAGATTGAGATGGAGAAGATGAAGAGGATGCTTACCTAATCTTCTCTTTCATTTTAGAGCAAGAACTTGAACTTCCTAAGAGAAAATAGGGTTTAGGAATTTTAATTTCCTCTTCTTTCCCCCATTTTATTTTAGCTTGAGAGTGTTAGGAAAATAGAATGAATGAATGAAGAGGAGTGGAAGTTATTAGATAGAGGAGTTGGGTTCAATTGTTGGGTTAGTGGGCTGAAACCCAAACCCAAAGCCCAATAGAAAAATAACAAAATTCTACTCAACTCCAAACATATTGATGTTTATACTCAAAAAAGTTGTAAACGTCATTTTGAACTCAATGGAAGTGGTCTCGAGTCCGGATTCGACTGTTTACAAAAAGTAACATTTCGGACTTTAAATTCAACACACGATTATATATTTAAACAAACATTTAAATATACAATCATAAAATATGCAGGTTGTTACAGATTAGTGTTATTTAAAAATGAATTGGAAATGAGTTATCATTGAATTTTTTTAAAAGTGTTTGATATTTTAAATAATTATCTAAACGTGTTTTGAAATTAAATTATTATACTTTAAAAAATTACTTATTATATATATAGCATTTTGAAAATGATTGAAATGTGTTTATAAATACTCTCGAGATTTGTAAACCAAGTTATTTAATGGAAATGATTTATAAGAGGAATCTTAAAATGAATTCTGGAACCTAAGAAAATTTTCCTAAGTGTTCAATACATGAACTTCAAAAAATGAATCGGAATTCATAAAGTAGTTGTAAATTATTGGATGGGATTTTAAATAAGTAAAATCGATTTTGGAAATTGTAAAAGGGATTTATTAAAAATTCCAGAGATTTATGGAACGAGTTATAATGAGTTTAGAATTTACAAAAGAGGTTGTAAATGTTTTTAGAAGTTGGTAATAAGGGAAATTTCCTTGTTTGAGAATATAACCATAAAATCGATATACGTTTATGAATATCTCCTTAGTGTTGAGAAGTAAGTGATTTTAAAAAATATATTTATAAATATTTTCCTAAATAAAAAAATGTTTCGGAAATGTTGACTATGAAATGGGTATGTGGAAATATTTCACTAAGGGTTGAAATAAGATATGGTTTGAAAAATATCCTGTTATGGATATAAGTTTTGAAATGGTTTTCAAATATTGGAATACGGGAAGAGATTTGAATATATATCTTTGTAAAGATATTTTGAAATAATATTTTGAAAGGTTATGTGTGCAATTTGATAGTTCAATAACCGACTATCAAATCTGGCCAAATTCGTTAATTGTTTCGAAGAGACTAGGATCGGATTTAACTATCCGAAAACCACTTCGATCCGATTTGTGCGTTATGAATTATGATATCTCGAAGATAATGGAGATGGTAACCTTGAAGGAGATTCAGTTTGTTCAGATCCAGAACAACTTGTATGGATGAATGCTATCATTACATCGTTGCCTAGAAGTCAGTGTTAGCATTCCAAGTATGAATGCTATTCTTAAAGTAAACGTAGCCTCAAGCCTCATCAACCAGGAAATGACAAAAACATGGCATGCAACAAGGCCAAGTGGGTCGCTCCCATTAGGGTGTGGTCATCCCAAGATCTAGACCGGTTACTATCTATTCATGTATGCTTTTCAGGGCCCAAAGGTGGGATGATCATATTCGGTTATAGTAGTCAAGTGCTAGGCCAGTCTTGTGTAGCAGGGGTACAAGATGTTCTTGTCAGACCCCGGTGCATTTTATCTAGAGATGCACCATCAGAAGGTAGTTCCTTACCTTGTCATAGTATGGAATCCATTCTCCAATAATCGCCGTACGGTTTTGATTGTGCCCAACTATGCTGAAACGTGAGATGCAAGCATTTCAGCTATTTTATATTTATTTTCTATAGACACTATTATAATATCAGATGATTGTGATATAAAATGTTTTGGTTATCATAAGGTAAAACCCCGTCATATTTATGTGTGCGTGGTCTTACGAGATACCTTTGTTTTTAAAGGATTTTGATAACAGTAATAATTAAAATTGAGTGTATTTTCTCATGCTGGTTTTTCCAGACTGACTCAGGTGTTATTTTATTATAATGCCTGGGTCAGACCGAGTATTACAGATTCAGGTTAGGATGCTATGGAGCTCAGGAGACGAGCTGGAGGAGACTCAGGCATATTCCACGTACTTGATTATATTTTGCTGTGTGTATGTTATATACTCAACACTTGTGAGGACAAGTTATTATAACTGTCCAGATTGATTTGTTGTTTGTTGTACTCTGATGATTGTATGTATATTACAGATACAGTTTCTTTGTGTAAAGATTCGTTATTATATATTATATTTTGTTCCGCTGCGATTGTGAGATTCTATGTGTTTTTTCTGTTTTCTTTTATCCTATTCTTTCTCTTAGTTATTCGTCTTTTCATACAATTTGTGTTAGGCAAGTATGATTTAATGTCAGCTCAAAGGGTACGGAATGGCGGGTCGCTACAATGGGTATGCTTTCGACTTGGTTGCCTTCGACTGGGTAAAAATGTTTTAAAGGAATGGTTTGGAAGTAGCTGCGTCTTTTGTTTTAAGTAAATGCTTTCGAAGGGGGTCGAAACCCCTAGCCGCCGCTTTCTACCTTTCGAAGCAGATGGTTCCGAAAGAGTAACTTTTTCTTTATAAATCCAAGCCACTTCTCCAATGCTTTCGAAGGGTGGTTTCGACACCATCACTTCTTTACTTAGGAATAGCTTTTGAAAGAGTGTTTTAAATGGTTTCGAAAGGATTTCCACATTTTTTACTTGAACCCAAATGGTTTCAGAAGGTATGATGTTTTAATGCTTTCGAAAGGTTTTAATGAAGGTTTCGAAGGGATGGTTCTCCAATGGCTTTGAAAGGTTTGAAAGGAAATGTTTTCCAATGTTTTCAAAAGGCAATGTTTAGTGTTTTAAAGATAGGATGTCTAAGGTTTTATAGCTTTCGAAGAAAGGTTTTTCAATGGTTCGAAAGGTTTATATGAATGGTTTCGAAAGGAATGTTTTGGCCTTTCAGCCTAGGTTATAAAGGGTTTACTTGGTTTCGAAAGAGATACTTTCAATGGGATCGAAAGGGGTACTTTCAAAGGTTTAAAATGTTATCATCAACAAAGATTTGTGTAAAGTGTGTGTGTGTGTATATAACGTGGATTTGAGTAAAGCATATAATTTATTTTCCTTGTTTAAAGTATGATTTAAAGGTTTAAATCCATTTGAGAAGAAAATGTTTTCAAGGAAAATTTAAGGGAAGAATACCCTAAGTAAAATGACTCATATATTTATATACCAGATGGGACTGGTATAGGGTCACGCCCTATACATTAGCTATTAGCCCCTAGCTAATTTAGTCCAAAATTCCAGTGTGTAGGGCTTTGTCACAGGTAAGACTAAAATGATGTTACACACAGAAGGGAATATATTTGTACAGAGGTAGGTTATTAGTGAGCTCGCAAAACCATTAGGATTAGTTGACATGGAGAAAGTAAGTTAAGGACAGACCGTCCAGAAGTGGAGTATCTAACAGATGTTAGATTATTTGTTTATATTGTCTGGTAGGCCCGAGTCAGCCAAAGGTTAGTAGTTAGCCAAACAAAACTATAGTGTTCAGACAGATAGTTTATTTGTTACCTGATATGTATGTTTACATGATAATGCTTTACAGTTTTAACCAGTTTTGGTTGCAGGATTAAGACTTGCAAAAGATATGCTTTAAAATGATATTAGTGAGGGGAAACCCGTTCCGCTAAGTGGCGTGGTCTCACTTAATATCAAATAACCAAGATGTATAGAATTATTTACATCTGGCTTTATGTCTGACTCGAAGTTTATGTTTTTCCCCTTAAAATCTCGGGTGCTCAAAATTGATTTGAGTAGGCTGAGGGTTGAGGATTTACAGGTTTTAGTACGTGGACGAATAAAACTTCCGAAGAGGAGCTGGAGGCTGAGGTTAGCTATTTAGGAGTTGTTTTGTTTGTTTTATTCCACTGTGTTGTATTAAGTTAGTTATGACTATTTAGTACTCTGGTCATCCAAGAGGGCATCTTCATATGTCGCTCTTGGCGTATTTTGTAATAATTATATTTGATCTGAACCTGGGAAATGATTGGGATTATGTAATGGAATATGAAACATGTTTTTTGAAATGTAATCAGAAAAGTTGTTTTTGAAATCTGTGATTTTGTTTCATATTCATGTGCTTATGATATTATGGATACCATTAACATTACCGTATTTGGTCACCAAAAGTTAATACTATAGATGACTGCAGCATCTGTAGCACTTAGCTTCGGACCTCCAATCTCCTCCGAAATTCCAACTATGTTAATACTATGAATGACTTCAGACAAAAACCTCTCCTCCAATCTCCTCAGAAATTCCAACCAAGTTAATACTATGGATGACTTCAGACAAAAACCTCTCCTCCAATCTCCTCCGAAATTCCACCCAAGTCAACTCTTCCTCGGGAACTCCAGCAGTAACAATATTTTACCAATGAAGCACTGCTCCATGCAACTTTCTAGAAGCAAGGCTCCTTTTCTGCTCATCATTTAATCCCAAGTCAGCGAAGATCCTTTCACAATGCAAAAGCCAATTCTCAACTTCTATAGCATCATCCCTTCCCAAAAACGGCTTCCCACCAAGACTAGTATAATCCCTGCTCAGCTTGGCATAGTTGTTGCCAACTGGGGTCACGGGATTAGCTCCTCCAACATTCCCAGCATTACCCCCAACTACTCCTGCGGTAGCTCCTTCTTGCACTAAATTGACGAAGAACTGATACATCATCCCCATATCTACCAGCAGATTTCCAGCACCTACGTTGGCATTTGCATTTTGATTAGCATTTGCCTGTCGACCCTGATTTCTCTTATTGGGTCGAGCATTTCCATTTGCTGTGGTGCTTCCTCCACCAAGATTTCCTCTTCCATTTCATGCCTCCATATCTTCCTTTTTCGTAAATCTATATACGAGCCATAGTAAGATATAGAAGAACGGTCTAAAAGAGAAGGGCATACGTACTTTTATATATATATATATATATATATATCAAACACAAGTACATTACTATAGCGTTAACCCAAATCCCGATCTTATTTTCCGATTCATTGGATTATGTTTCGAAAAATCATTTTAGGTTTGAAATTTCTTTTAAGTTTCATAAACCTTGCTCTGATACCAACATGTAACATCCCCCACTCGGAGGCCTAAAACTAACGGCTACGAATGCTGCAGTCATCCATAGTTATAAATTCTCGGTGACCAAATGCAGTAGTGTTTTATACATTGATATAACAAAAACACATGGATATGAATTTTTTTTAAACTATTAAACAAATTTCTCATTCCATTTCAATCATGTTTCAAATTCATTACATAATCCCAAATTCAAGAACTACGTTCAGAGGAAATATAATTATTACAAAATACGCTAAGAGCCACATATGACGTTGCCCACTTGGATGATTAGAATCTAAACATAGGCAATTAAACAACTTTTCCTTTACATTAAAACACAGCGGAATCAAACAGAAAAGAACTCCTATTAGCTAGCATGTCTCATGCACGTCTTTGGAAGCTTATTCATCTAAATGAGAACCTTAAAACCTCAACTCTCAATCTACTCAAAATCAATGGAGCACCCGAGAGTTTAAAGAGAAAACATAAACTTTGAGTCGGACAAAAAGCCTGGTATGAATAATAACCTATCATCTGAAACCATTTAGATATCTGGTGAGACCATGTCGCTTAGCGGAACAGGTTTTCCCCTCACTAGTATCTTACCCAAAAATTTATAATAACCATATACTGTACTCTTGCATCCACAATGGTTAAAAACATAGCAATTTAAAATATCATGATGGTATGCAAACAAGAAAAATATCCTGGATTTTCCATGTCCATTCATTTGACTATCCGTCTCAGTTATAGTTTCTAGGGTCATTATTAACCAATTAGTTTTCATGGGCTAACTAATAACCTGCTCAATGCTTATGGACTATCTGTCCGGTTTCATAGTTTTCATGGATTACAAAGAACCTATTGGCCCCTGCCAATAACTTTAGTATTTCATGGGTTCTCCTTGAACCTATTGGTATCTCCAATAACTTCTTTCATATCATAGTTTACATGGGTTAACTATGAACCTATCGATCTCTGTCAATAACTTTATCCGGACATAGTTTTCATGGGATCACTACGAACCTATTGGCCCCTGCCAATAACTCTCTTCAAACATAGTTTTCATGGGTTTACTATGAACCTGTCTAAACTGACAACTTTTTGATTAAGTCTTTGGGCATCCTATGTTCTGGTCTACCTAACCTCCTGGATGCAACTCTACTCATTCAGAAGTTAACTCAACTTGTATTCACTACTGGGTCAACCTAGCTGGTTATTCTGCTCATCCCCCCCCCAAAATACAGTTATAGGTCCATTATTGTGACGACCCGGAATTTTGGACATTTGAAATTAGAATATTTAATTAAATTTAAATATTTAAAAGTTAAATTTTAACTTGAATTTCAAATATAACCAATTATTGGATAATTAAAATATTAAATTTAATAATTGGAAATTTGGTAAAATAGAGAATCTGGAATTTCAAGCTTGTTAAAAATATTTTAAAGACTTAGAAAATTCATATTGATAATATTGAAGGTGATAAAAGTTTTAAATTTGGATTTAAAGGTGTTTTTTTCAGTTTTAAAAATATATCGTTTAAATTGAATTTAAAAATAGCCTTCCGAGGCACGGTCTCGGAATTCGACGAAACCAGTTCCATTGGATCCGTAATACTGTATTATTATCGGATTTCAATTTTCATAGCATTTGGAGTTATCGTTTGATCATACGGTATGTAAACGCGCTGAAAGCTATATCGAAAATTCAATATAATAACTGGGTCCTAAAGCTATCTTCTCCATACGATCGAATTAGGACTCGAAACCTTTTCCATTGCATTCGAAATAGGGGTATAACATTATAAATGCCTAGCGGCATACCTTGATAGGTGGTCAAGATTTTGAGTTGCGTTTATCGAGACAATTTGAATTTAATTAAAAATATATATATTTATATAATAGTCAACTTTCAGCTGTAAATCTGTTCACATCGGCACTTTTTAATTTCAATTCAAATATCACTGTAGCCCCTCCTGCATGCTAACTTCTTTTCAAAATGTCGTGTCCCCTCCCTTCTTTTATATTAATAGCCGAGAATTAAAAAATATACATAGTAGCTTCGAAAGAAAATAATGGCAGCTCTTACCTTTTTTTCAATTCAAAATCAAAGTCGAGCCTTCGCTTTTCTTTCTCCAATTCAAATCATGGCCGGCGAAATCCTTTCCTCTCTCTTCGAATCGACAATTGCAAACTTCCCTCCTCTATCACTCTTCCAGTAAGAGAAATGGCCGAATCGAATCCATATATGCTCTCCTCCATTCTCAAATTCAAAGCAAATCGAATGCCCTATCTGTCAAAGCGAAATACGAAATCGAATCGTTCGAATGACTAAACCCTCTCCCTCCCTTCAGTTTATTCGCCAATCGGACGAAGTCGAGTTCGGTTAGATTTCGAGAAGATTGGAAGTAAGTAGAAGCATGGTAGCCGATGTTGGGGTGCGCGCTCGCTCTGACGAAGGGTAAAGTAGGGGGGTCTGCGATTTAATCGCACGGCGACGTGGGAAATGATGGCGACGTGGAGGCTCGAGTCGAGTAGCGGGCGACATCGCGACAGGGTCGAAGGCATTCTAGGGTTCGCGATCGGGTGACTGAGAGCTCGCGAGCGTGCAGGAGGTAGTGAGACTCTCGAGCTTTTGAAGTTGAAGGCCGAGGGGTTTCTGGTAATTTTCTTAGCCTAAGTTTTAACTTAATCAAAGTTTAGTTTAACAAAAAAAGAAAGGGGAAGATTTTTCCAGGAATAATGTATATACAGGAAGCAGGAAGAAATAATGTATATATATACATCCACATAAATATTTTACATTAAAACAGTAAATATGTAACGATCCCGAATTTTAAACTATTTTTAATTTATAATTTAATTAAATTTTGATTTAAATTGTGAAATTGTTCGAATTGGCCAAGTTTAAAATATGAAGAACATATTTGAATTTAAAAATTAGAGCTAGGGTTAAGTGGACTTTGAAATTAATACTGCCCACATTTTCTTTGATGTAGTGATTTGGTAAACCCGGCCCTTCTTCGTATTCATCTATAAACCCTATACCCGTTCCCCTTTTTCTCATTCGTAAACCTAAGAAAAATAAATCGAAGACGAACGAAAATGGTGGCGGCTCGATCTTCCTCGTCTCCAATTAGTTAGGGCTTCGTTCAAATCGAAGGCGATCGATTCTCTGGCGACTTGGACTTTGGCTTCGACTGCTCCAAAACATCGTGGCTAAGGTGAGTGTTCTCGACACTCACATCCAATTCGACTTCCGTTCTTCGCTCGCGACCGCTGTAACGCCCCACTCCGAGACCCACTGTAACAAAGAGTATTACGGGAGTAATACCGTCTGTTAAAGCGGAGAATAGAGTATAGTGGAAGCGACCATTTGTAATCAAGCTATAACTATCTACTGAATACGTCGAAAGGGTGGTATCTATTTAAATTTTTCTCAATCAAGTGGTTTGACATATTCGGTAAATACTTATAACGAAATTACAAATGGCTAAAGATCTATCAGGACAAAGCATAATAATAAATGATAAAAACATCACAGAACAGAATCACATAACAGATATAAAATCCCAGAACAATACATCATCAATACA
This sequence comes from Allium fistulosum, assembly GCA_030737815.1. Taxonomy (NCBI): domain Eukaryota; kingdom Viridiplantae; phylum Streptophyta; class Magnoliopsida; order Asparagales; family Amaryllidaceae; genus Allium; species Allium fistulosum. The sequence continues at coordinate 594,962,528 of CM060903.1, forward strand.
GATCCAAATATCATAAGTGGGTACAAAGCCACTGCTCACACATGTGAGTCAAAAATATGTACATATCAGAGTCTGAATAATATCATAAGCGGACACTAAGATAAGCTATCTCAAAAGCATAGCAGATAAGTCCAAAGCGGAAGCACAGAGCAGCTAAGTCCAGAGACCTAACCTGAAACAACTCGGTCTGACCCGAGCGAAAACACTCGGGTCAGGCTAGCTAAACAATCAGTAATAACTGAGATATATCATAATGTGGTACATAAATAAAACAGTACTTATCCAAAGAGAAGTATATTATGAACCACATGAATATAATGATGATCCCTAATCATCAATAAACAATAAAAATCTCCAAAGAGAAATCAACACCAAAGTGTAGAATAAATAAAATCGCCTCATATCATCGGCGTAGGCAAAGCCATAAAAAGATGCCCATAGGCAATAATCCCAATAGTGACCAGAGTCTGTGATCAATGCCCAAGCAAAGATCGATGCTCCAAAGAGCCATGGGGATATACTGAAAAGTCAATGAAATCAAATACTGAAAAGCAGTGTCCAGAGACACTGTGGATCCATAAGGTAATCGCACTTACATCGTATGGTTCCATAGAACCAACACCGAATGGCGTTACTCGAATGGATATAAAAATAATCAGATAATACAAGTTTTGCACGTGCACCGACCAGAGTCGTTGTTGCCAAGTACTGTAGAGTTGTGATCGATCACTCGCACCGATGCGAAACGCGCGAGACGGCGAGATCCTTCCTAGAAGGATAAAGGCCCAGAGGCACACGCCGAAAAATAAACTGCTCCATAGAGCAGGTGTCCAGAGACGGTTGCCCAGAGGCGTGGTGACCCAGAGGTCCAGTACTGGCCGCCCAGAGGCTAATGTGTCACTAACTTCTTGGAGAGGAACCCGTAAAGTGTTAACAATGAGTCCCATACCCCACGTTCGCACTAAACGATTACCTAACCAATAGCAAGCTCACACTCCAAACAATAAAAAGTCTACCTCATATCATCGGTAAACTAGACCCAAAGGTCAAAACGATCAATCGAATAGGTCGGGGATTAACCGGAAAGAAAATACACACGGTTTCCATAGGCCGGAGATTTCCTAACCGTTTAAGCACCTTTCCACTTCGCTCGACGTGCTAAAAGTGAGTGTGAGATTTTTATTATAGAAAATAATGGTGTAAAACGGATTTATAATTGATTTTCGAAATCACTTTTAAAACGGTCTTTTGAAAGGTCTCCTATTATGGAGTAGTTAATTTAATAATTAAAATAATATTATATAATAATTTTCAAAAGCCATTTTGGAGTGAAAAATCCTTTTAAAACCTTTTTATAAAGCCCGTGTACGAAATCCAGAGACAAATCTCAAAGAAATCAACGGAAACCAGAAAATCATCAAAACTATTCCAAGTGTTTGTAACAATTCAAAAACAGCTGTGAACTCAAGTTCGATAATTTATTTGGACTAGCAAACTGTGTCCAAATGTCATGAAAATTTGCAGGCATGTAGTCCAACATCCCTACTTTAAGATGCAAAAAGAATTTCTGGATTCCGAGTTGAGACGAAGTGGCAGCGACGTCGCAAAGTTGGACCCAGAACAAGATTTACACTGTTTACAAACAACGACTAGAGTTCAACTTTGACACGAAATTCGAAGTACCAAACGAACTCCAATGTTGTCCAAATTTTCCTGAGATGGAGTTCGGAACTCCACCTTTCTAACGAGACCAAAAACGTTGAATTCCGACTTCCGATGCGAACGTGGCGGCATCGCGGAGTGGCGCTCAAAAGCTGGAAACAGAAGGGATATTTGATTTTCATTCCAAATGTTTGACCATTCAAAAACTGCTGCGAACCCAAGTTCGGCAATTTATTTGGACCAGCAAACTGAATCCAAATGACATGAAAACTGGTAGGCATATAGTCCAACATCCCTACTATAAGATGCAAAAAGAATTTCTGAAATCCGAGTTGAGACGAAGTAGCAGCGACGTCTCAAAGTTGGACCCAGAACAAGATTCACACTGTTTACAAACAGCGACAAGAGTTCAACTTCGACACGAAATTCGAAGTACCAAAAGAATGCCGATGATGCCTAAATTTTACAGAGATGGAGTTCGAAACTCCACCTTTCCAACGAGACCAAAAACGTCGAATTCCGACTTCGGATGCGATCGTGGCGGCATCGCGAAGTGGAGAAACAAAATCTGAAACAGGGTTTAAAAAAAAATTATTTATTATTTTTTTTCTTTTTTTTTTCTCGGGACAGTGGTAAGAATGTACAATTTTGACAAAAATAACTTCGAAATTTCGTGAAACTCAAAACATGAAAGTTTTAGCTCTAAATCTAAGCTTTCCAGAACATCCAAAATTATTAGATTTGGATAAGAAACGAGAGAGATACATGCAAAACAATATCAGATTGAAACTCAAGATAACTTGTTAAAGACAGAATTGGTCTTCTGTCTTTGAACGCATTTCAGGTCATCTAAATGGCAATATTACAGAAAACTCACTGAACAAAAATTGTAGCATATGTTTTAAGCTTTCCGGAACATCCAAAATTATCTAATTCGGATCAAAAACGAGTAACTTATGGCCAAATCAATTTCAGGGTTTTATTTTATCAACCTTGCAGTTTGTTGTCAGGTCAGCGACAAACAAACGTGATTTCGACCATGGAAACCACAAAATTAGGCAAAGCTCAAAACATGAAAGTTATAGGCTACAGAATAAGCTTTCCAGAACTTCAAGAAAATCTTAATTCCGATTTAAGATGAATGAGATATGCCTAATTTACTAACAGCAATAAACTAATTATAATTTCAGCTAGCATATATTACCTCTTTCCAAGCAATGAAAAGAATATCAAAGAGTTTCACAATCTAAATGCACAAAAAAAAGAGGATTACAAAATAATTTCAGAAATTAAAGAATGAATTAGATGTGGGTTTTGTGATTGCTATTACCTCTTTTAGTAGTTTGGATTAACTCTCTTTGATTTGGTGTAGATTGGAGTCTTGCTTAGGAGGCCATGACTAGGTTTTGGAGCTTTCTAATTAGGTTTTAGTAGTTATGAAATGAAGTGTTGGCTGAAATGGGAGAGTAAAAGATACTTTATAGGCTAATGGTTAGGGTTATTGGATCTAATACCCATTAGGACTTTGTATTATTCATGTGCATACATATATAGGCAATTTTCTCTAAGTACACTCTACATACAAATTACTAAATACATTTCAAACCATAGAAAATTATGAAAATATGTTAACAATTACTTTTAGCCATTTCATAAAATCCTATATCAACAATATTTTACATTTTAACCCCTAATTTTTCCAAAACACCGTTTATAGTTAATATTAGCCAAAATCACCATTTTGCAAATAAATTGCAAATTAATTTCCCAAATCAAATATTGCACTATTTTACACATATAAAATTTTGCAATAATATAAATTACAAATTTCCCTAATTAATTTCCTTGAAATGCTCCATTTTACACTTAAGCCCAAAATATTAATTTATTCAAAATGACTAAATTTTGAACAAATTAGCCACATTAAAAATTCATTAATAGCTCCAATTAAATTAAAATCCCAATTTTTATTTATTATTTGGTAACCGCAATCACGGGTTGTTACAGACTCCCCCCCTTAAGAAAATTGCGTCCCCGCAATTCCTTAAATATAGAAGTCGTCTATAACATCTAATCCACAAAAGGAATACAGAAGACGGAGCTCGATTTCGAATATCACACATAGAAAGAGTCTCAAGAATATCGTCGATGAAAACCAGAATGAATCTATCGATGTATTCCCGGAATACTCGATTCATGAGATCGACGAAGAAAGCCGGAGCGTTCGTCAAGCCGAACGGCATGACCAACCACTCAAAAGAACCATGACGAGTGCGAAATGCTGTAAGAGGAATGCTGTCTTCTGCGACTCGTAGATGATGGAATCCGGTGGCAAGGTCAAGTTGAGAGAAGACCTTCGCACCGCTCAATTGGTCAAACGGGAATTAGAGTTAGACATGATTCAATGATAGATAATTAATTAAGGAATACTACGGAATATAACGGATTCCTAAACATATTCCTAACTTATCTATCAATAAACATAAGGAAGGGATTTGATTTAATTCGGATCTAATTAAGATGTATTGTACTAAGTGTATCTGTTCTGTGTTTATTATGCTTATTCCTGAAACCAAGCTCCGATACCAAGCTGTAACGCCCCACTCCGAGACCCACTGTAACAAAGAGTATTACGGGAGTAATACCATCTGTTAAAGCGGAGAATAGAGTATAGTGGAAGCGACCATTTGTAATCAAGCTATAACTATCTACTGAATACGTCGAAAGGGTGGTATTTATTTAAATTTTTCTCAATCAAGTGGTTCGACATATTCGGTAAATACTTATAACGAAATTACAAATGGCTAAAGATCTATCAGGACAAAGCATAATAATAAATGATAAAAACATCACAGAACAGAATCACATAACAGATATAAAATCTCAGAACAATACATCATCAATACAGATCCAAATATCATAAGTGGGTACAAAGCCACTGCTCACACATGTGAGTCAAAAATATGTACATATCAGAGTCTGAATAATATCATAAGCGGACACTAAGATAAGCTATCTCAAAAGCATAGCAGATAAGTCCAAAGCGGAAGCACAGAACAGCTAAGTCCAGAGACCTAACCTGAAACAACTCGGTCTGACCCGAGCGAAAACACTCGGGTCAGGCTAGCTAAACAATCAGTAATAACTGAGATATATCATAATGTGGTACATAAATAAAACAGTACTTATCCAAAGAGAAGTATATTATGAACCATATGAATATAATGACGATCCCTAATCATCAATAAACAATAAAAATCTCCAAAGAGAAATCAACACCAAAGTGTAGAATAAATAAAATCGCCTCACATCATCGGCGTAGCCAAAGCCATAAAAAGATGCCCATAGGCAATAATCCCAATAGTGACCAGAGTCTGTGATCAATGCCCAAGCAAAGATCGATGCTCCAAAGAGCCATGGGGATATACTGAAAAGTCAATGAAATCAAACACTGAAAAGCAGTGTCCAGAGACACTGTGGATCCATAAGGTAATCGCACTTACATCGTATGGTTCCATAGAACCAACACCGAATGGCGTTACTCGAATGGATATAAAAATAATCAGATAATGCAAGTTTTGCACGTGCACCGACCAGAGGCGTTGTTGCCAAGTACTGTAGAGTTGTGATCGATCACTCGCACCGATCCGAAACGCGCGAGACGGCGAGATCCTTCCCAGAAGGATAAAGGCCCAGAGGCACACGCCGAAAAATAAACTGCTCCATAGAGCAGGTGTCCAGAGACGGTTGCCCAGAGGCGTGGTGGCCCAGAGGTCCAGTACTGGCCGCCCAGAGGCTAATGTGTCACTAACTTCTTGGAGAGGAACCCGTAAAGTGTTAACAATGAGTCCCATACCCCACGTTCTGTGACGACCGCCCATGACCCCTGCACCGAATCTAGAGATAGAGCGCTGTAAAGTGTGCCAGGCGACCATGGACGATTGTCAAGGTAAGATTTAAAACAACAGAATCTATCGTATTATTCACAGCGCATGGACAAAATACAATAGAACATATATGTAGTGAAGCTTTACAGAACAAAATGACATCATATAAAACTCCATAATGGTTGAATACAAGCATCCACATAGTCAATACATCCAACCTCACTACATATCTCTCAGAGAATACAAAATAGCGGAATATCCAGTACATATAATATGAAGATAATAAGCAACCCTCCAGCTCGTCTTCGATATCAGCATCGTGAGAAGAGAAAAACACCTGTCACCTGCTACCTAGTCTGCCCGTCCCAAAATGGACGAACAGCCTAAGGCAATAAGAATTAAAACATAAAGCCTTGAGTCAGACAACAGTCTTAGTGAGCAGTAAATTAACTAACAACATACCAAAAGAGCATAAAGGAAAAGGAATAGGAATACAACCCTCCCACTCCAACCTCATTCTACAGTGATAGCCCCCAGACACACACTAAGCAGAAGCAAACATAGCAGAGCATACAATTTAAAGTAAAGCTACTCTCACTCGAGTCAAGGGCGATGTTTTCCAAGTACCAAGGCCTAAATCAGATAAGCACCCAGAAAATACCGCTCTTGAGTCCGAATGATGATACAACCAAACATCCATGACTCTGGCTATCACTGTTATCATTGCTTCGATGTCACCGTTAATTGAATGACCGGCACATTCTTTCAGCCGCCCGTCAAGGGCTAATGGAAACCCCGGTTCTAGACATAACTCCCGCACGTCGTCGCAGCCCGTGCCTAGGACTATCGAATCTGCCCAGAGTACTCGACCATCAACAGTTGGCCGTTGGGACTATCGAATCTGCCCAAACGTACTCTTGCTTAGAGCATGCTAGAACCTTCAACAACGATGCTATCCAAGCCTCCTAGTCATCCTCCTCGACGACTATTCTCATATCCATTCATTATCCTCAACTCGAATCATATCACCGAGTTATCAACATGCTTGGAATGATCCCGTCTGGATTAGACCAAGTCTTCATCACATGATTGCCTCGCTTCATTACATCCTCGCAAAGCCTCATCTCATCATCACATCATCAAGTCTATGCATAAGAGCTTCATCATCCCGCTACATATGCCACGAGCAGCTTTCCCAATTCAAGAGCCTTTCCCTTAGCTTTTGATTCGTCTTCGGTCTAAATCTAATCATCAATCATCTAGTTCATAACAATCAACCAAATCAAACATCAATCCAAACAATCAAGCATTCAAATATGATCTAAGTAAACAATTATAACAATAATGGCATTTTCGTAATTAAAGAGTTGAAAGTCCAATAAGCATGAAAACATGGATTATATCTCTACAAATTTGATGAATGAACTTGCATAGGTTAACATATGATAAAATGGATGTAACATCATTATGAACAATGGATCTATAAGGATCTACACTTAGGATGAAGAAAATGCATGGAAATCACTATTTTAACACCAAATCGGGCCAACAATCCGATATACTCCTTTGGATCCGTGTGAGAGATAATCACCACTCACCAAATCACCTAAACAATCCAAAAGATATCAACTTCAGATCTGGACAGCGAAGAACTAAGCTAGATCCGACAAGATCTCACTTCAAACGATGAAATCTCTCTTCGATGGATGAAGATCTTCAACTTTAGCTCTTGGATCTTCGATCTTGATCTTCGATTTAGATGGATGGAGATACTAGATTAGAGAAGAGAAAAGAGATGAAGAAATGTTGTAGTCGAGCTCTCAAAATGGCAGCACTTCGTTGCTTCAAAAACCGGTGCCAAAAAATGAGCCAAACCCATCTATTTATAGGCAGATTTTATGTTATCCGCCCCTATAAGTCGTTGCCGGCCTAACCCTCTGCCGACTTACGACCTACCGACTCACAACTCAACACACGCTGCCGACTCAACTACCTACCGACTCACAACTCAACACACGCTGCCGACTCAACTACCTACCGACTCACAACTCAACACAGACGACCTCCGACTTACTCTTCCTAGCGATCTACCCTAAGTCGTCCAACGACCTATCTCCCTTAACTCGTGTTAACGACCTAACTTGCTAACGCTCACAACAGGGTCTCCTCGACCTAACCATACTTAAGTCGCTTACGACTTAAGCCCTAGCACTAAGTCATTCACTACTAACCCGCTAACTCGTCCCAGTCCTTAAGTCATAATCTCTTAAGTCGGTCATTCCTATAGGTCGGTCATTCCACTGAGTCACCCCACCGACCTAAACTCCACACAAGCTAACTCTAGGTCGTCCCTTCCTATGAGTCATCAACTCTTAAGTCGGCTGACTACTTTAACTCGGCCACACTGTTAAGTCGGTCTTCCCTTAACACGCTCACCTTCTTAGGTCGGTCACCCCACTAGGTCGCCCCACCGACCTAAGCACTCAGCACGGGTTAACTTCCATACGACCTAAGCTTTAACCCACTGACAACCCCTCCTTAACTCGCACGCGACCTAGCCCTTAGCTCGCACACGAGTCAACTTCAGACGACTCAACTTTAATGACTTAACAACAACAACGACTTAATGTTGACAGTTTTACAATCTTTCGATCCGTAAAAATACGGGTCGTTACATTCTCTCCCCCTTAGGAATTTCGCCCCCGGAATTCCAAACAACAAGAGCAATCAAAACTATTCTGCATGCCTACCATCCATAGCAATCAACAAACCATGCATCAAATTTCTAGCCAAGCATGCAGAATTCTAAGATTAGAACAAGTTACAATATCGTGAGATGTCACGACACCCTAGGGCCATACCTTGAAGAGTTCAGGATGAGCTGCTTTCATCCTCTCTTCCTCCTCCCATGTACAGTCGTTATCATCATCACTCCATTGTACCTTGAGCAACGTAATCGTCTTCCTCCTAAGCTGTTTCGTGTCGGTTTCAACAACACGAAGCGGCTTACGAGGTCTTGAAACAACTGGATCAACTTCAAAATCTTCATAGCTATCTGCAGAAACTACCGCATTTGAGTCGTGCACATACTTCCGTAGATATGATACATGAAAAACATTGTGCACACTCGACATCTTCTCTGGTAACTCCAATCTGTAAGCGAGCTTTCCAATTCGCTCGATGATCGAGAATGGTCCAACAAATCTTGGAGTCAATTTACCTTTCCTCCCGAATCGAATAACATTCTTCAGTGGAGAAATCTTCACAAAAACCATATCTCCAATGTCGAATTCTAAATCCTTACGACGCTTATCGGCATAACACTTCTGACGGTCTTGGGCTGCCTTCATTCGTTGCCGAATGATTTCTATACAATCCGAAGTCTGCCGGATCATCTCTGGCCCAAGTATCAACTTTTCTCCAGTTTCCAACCAACATGTCGGAGAGTTACACGGTCTTCCATACAATGCCTCATACGGTGCCATACCAATGCTTGACTGGTAACTGTTGTTGTACGCAAACTCTACCAAATGAAGGTGATCTTCCCATGATCCTCCGAAATCCAAAACACAAGCTCTGAGGAGATCTTCCAAAACTCGGTTGACTCTCTCAGTCTGACCATCTGTTTGAGGGTGATAAGCTGTAGTCAAACACAACTCGGTTCCCAAAACTTCCTGGAAGCTCTTCCAAAATCCACTAGTGAACAATGGGTCTCGATCGCTCACTATACTCTTCGGAATACCATGGAAACGAACTATCCACTTAACATACAACTCAGCCAACTTTGATGCAGTCCTAGTCGATCGAACAGGAATGAATAGTGCACTCTTAGTCAGACGATCCACAATGACCCAAATCCCTTCATTTCCCGTTCTGGTTCTAGGCAATCCATCAATAAAATCCATCGACACTTGTTCCCACTTCCATGTAGGAACTTCTAATGGCTGAAGCAATCCACTTGGCTTCTTCCGTTCGGCTTTAATCAACTGGCAGTTCATACACTTGGAAATAAAATTTCCAACATCCTTCTTCATACCTTCCCAGTAGTAGGTTCTCTTCATATCACGATACATCTTGTTTCCACCTGGATGAATTGTCAACTTCGAGTGATGACTTTCCTTCAGAACTTCACTCCTCAATTCATCTATATCGGGAACAACTAGTCGTCCTTGCTTCCGAAGCCAACCCTCTCGATCGACCTCGAATCCTTTATCCTTTTCTGGATCCAATCCAGATTCCAATTCACGGATAATCTTGACAAGCTTATCATCCCGCTTTTGGCTCTCGCCAATCCTTTCCACAAGAGTGGGTCTTATTAATAAGTTTGCCAACATCTCAGGTTCCAATTCACATCTAGGCCTAAAGTCAAATCCAGCTAAATACTCGAGACTCTTCCATTCTGAAAACATGGCTCCCAATCCTGCATGTCTTCGACTTAACGCATCTGCCACCGCGTTACCTTTTCCCGGAGTATAAGCTATACCAAAATCATATGATGCTAAAAACTCTAGCCAACGTTGCTGCCGAAGATTCAAATCCTTTTGGGAGAAAAGATACTTCAACGACTTGTGATCCGTGAACAACTCGAATCGAACTCCCAACAGATAATGTCTCCACATCTTCAGAGCAAATACAATCGCCGCTAACTCCAAATCATGAGTCGGGTAATTCCTTTCATGCGGTTTCAGTTGTCGACTTGCATACGCAACAACCTTATCCCTCTGCATCAGCACTGCTCCAAGTCCAGTACCACATGCGTCGGTGTAAACCACCATCTCATCATTCCCACTTGGAATAGTCAAAACAGGAGCACTCGTCAGTCTCTCTTTCAGGATTCCGAAAGCTTGCTCACACTTAGCATCCCAACTGAACACTTGGTTCTTTTTCGTCAATCCTGTTAACGGTGCAGCTATCTTGGAGAAGTCTTTGATAAACCGTCGATAATATCCTGCTAATCCAAGAAAACTTCTCACATCTGATGCATTCTTAGGTCTAACCCAATCCTGGATTGCTGCCACCTTAGCGGGATCAACCGCTATTCCATTTCCAGAAATCACATGGCCTAAGAACCTCACTTCACTCTTCCAGAAGTGACACTTCGAAAACTTAGCCTTCAGCTGATGTTTCCGCAAGATTTCCAAAACAATACGCAAGTGCGTCTTGTGCTCTTCTTCAGTTCTGGAATAAATCAGAATATCATCCACGAACACAAGTACGAACTTGTTCAACTCATCTCTGAACACTCTATTCATAAGATCCACAAAATATGCTGGCGCGTTAGTCAATCCAAACGGCATTACCAGCCACTCAAAGAAACCGGATGGTGTCCTAAAAGCAGTCTTCGGCACACTATCCTTAGCTACTCTCAACTGGTGAAATCCCGTTGCCAAATCCATCTGAGAAAACACCTTTGCTTCGTGAAGCTGATCAAACAAGTCATCTATTCTCGGCAATGGATACTTGTTTTTCTTAGTCACCTTATTCAGCTCACGATAATCCACACACAATCTCAACGACCCATCTGCCTTGGTTGCAAACACAACTGGTGCACCCCACTCGGACACACTACGCCGAATGAATCCTTTCTGTAAAAGGTCATCAACTTGCACCCTCAACTCCTGCTGTTCCCTAGGCGCCATCCGCCTAAGAGGCATCACAACAGGTCTGGCTCCTTCAACTAGATCTATACGAAACTCGATCTCTCTATGCGGCGGCAACCCTTTGACTTCGTCAAAGACATCCTCGAATCCATTTGCGATTGGCACTAAAGACAGTCCATCCCGTGGAACAACTAGCGAATACATGAAGCTCATGAAGACGCCTTCTTCATGCTTACATCGTATCACAACCTTTTGCCCCTCCACATTCTCGACTGTCACCTCCAGCCTCTCACAATCAACCTTAGCCGCATACTTCCTAAGCCAGTCCATACCCAAGATAATTCCGAACCCCGCAAAGTTCAGAACAAAGCAATCACAAACAAAAGAGCAACCATGACTCGACACAACTAGACCACGGCATAACATACACAAACAAGACGAACCCCCAACTGGATTAGTCACAACCAATGGCCTATCAACAATATCCGGTTCCAAACCTAACCGGCCTACGAGTTCACTACAAACAAACGAATGCGACGCTCCAGTATCAAACAGAACTCTAACTGGAACACCACATAGGAAAAGAGTACCTTGAACAACCACACTCTTTCCCTTCTCTTCAGCAGTAGGAGCTTTCGAAGACGACGGAACAGCTCCTAAAGCATAGGCTTGCACAATCTGCCTGTCCTTCCTTGGTTCTGGACAATTCTTCCTGAAATGTCCCGGCTTGTCACAGTTGTGACACTTCATCGGTGCCTTCGGATTCTTACAATCCTTAGAGAAATGGCCCTTCTGCTGACAATTGTAGCAAGTCACCTCGCCTTTCGGCTTCTTCTGGCCATCCTTACCCTTCTGCTGCTGCTGCTTCCTCTTCTGGTTTCCACCCTGCTGTGGTTTAGATTCTCCCTTGGTAACAGCAACAACAGGTCCTTCCTTAGGAAACAGACTCTCATGCCTAAGAGCTTTCTCCACAAGCTTCTCAAATGAATCATCCAAATGATCCACCAACTGTCTCCCAAGATAATTGTCCAAGCCTGTCACAAACTTCTCATTCTTCTGATAAGCAGATTCAATATATGACCGGGCATACTTGGACAAAGCTTCAAACTCAGAAACATACTCAAGAACAGATCTTCCACCCTGCTTGAGCTCTACAAACTTCTTGAACAGAACAGACTTCTGAGCTGTAGAAATGAACTTAGCTTCAAATCTGACTTGGAATTGCTCCCAAGTAATCTCTTCTTCCGGAGTAGTGATGGTAATAGAGTTCCACCAATCAGAGGCTCTCCCTTGAAGCTGCCTTGATGCCAACTTCCTCTTAGTTGCATCATCAATTCCCAAATCACCAAAGATCCTTTTACAAGCATCTATCCACCTCTGGACCTCAATGGTTGATTCTGTTCCCAAGAAAACCTTCCCTCCAAGAGCAGTATAATCCTTGCACAACTTAGCAAAATCCACTGGTTTCGGAGTTTGGACTTGAACTCCAACATCAACCGCTGCCCCCGGAACTGGTATCCTTCTCATGATCGAAGTCATCATAGCTTCGAACATGGCTGCATAGTCGGCAGTCTCTTCAGTAGCACGGCCTTCCCTAGCAGCTGGTCTCCCTCTTCGACTCATTCTCAATATCTATAAAAAGGAATGATTAGAACATCTAGAGAAACAACTGCATAAAGGACTCAAACTCTACTAAGCTACTATATTATATATAGTAATCATCCATCAAAATACAATTACGTCTCTCATACGTAGTTACGACAGCGAGCGTTGGGTAAAATCGATTAACCAATGCTCTGATACCAAATGTGACGACCGCCCATGACCCCTGCACCGAATCTAGAGATAGAGCGCTGTAAAGTGTGCCAGGCGACCATGGACGATTGTCAAGGTAAGATTTAAAACAACAGAATCTATCGTATTATTCACAGCGCATGGACAAAATACAATAGAACATATATGTAGTGAAGCTTTACAGAACAAAATGACATCATATAAAACTCCATAATGGTTGAATACAAGCATCCACATAGTCAATACATCCAACCTCACTACATATATCTCAGAGAATATAAAACAGCGGAATATCCAGTACATATAATATGAAGATAATAAGCAACCCTCCAGCTCGTCTTCGATATCAGCATCGTGAGAAGAGAACAACACCTGTCACCTGCTACCTAGTCTGCCCGTCCCAAAATGGACGAACAGCCCAAGGCAATAAGAATTAAAACATAAAGCCTTGAGTCAGACAACAGTCTTAGTGAGCAGTAAATTAACTAACAACATACCAAAAGAGCATAAAGGAAAAGGAATAGGAATACAACCCTCCCACTCCAACCTCATTCTACAGTGATAGCCCCCAGACACACACTAAGCAGAAGCAAACATAGCAGAGCATACAATTTAAAGTAAAGCTACTCTCACTCGAGTCAAGGGCGATGTTTTCCAAGTACCAAGGCCTAAATCAGATAAGCACCCAGAAAATACCGCTCTTGAGTCTGAATGACGATACAACCAAACATCCATGACTCTGGCTATCACTGTTATCATTGCTTCGATGTCACCGTTAATTGAATGACCGGCACATTCTTTCAGCCGTCCGTCAAGGGCTAATGGAAACCCCGGTTCTAGACATAACTCCCGCACGTCGTCGCAGCCCGTGCCTAGGACTATCGAATCTGCCCAGAGTACTCGACCATCAACAGTTGGCCGTTGGGACTATCGAATCTGCCCAAACGTACTCTTGCTTAGAGCATGCTAGAACCTTCAACAACGATGCTATCCAAGCCTCCTAGTCATCCTCCTCGACGACTATTCTCATATCCATTCATTATCCTCAACTCGAATCATATCACCGAGTTATCAACATGCTTGGAATGATCCCGTCTGGATTAGACCAAGTCTTCATCACATGATTGCCTCGCTTCATTACATCCTCGCAAAGCCTCATCTCATCATCACATCATCAAGTCTATGCATAAGAGCTTCATCATCCCGCTACATATGCCACGAGCAGCTTTCCCAATTCAAGAGCCTTTCCCTTAGCTTTTGATTCGTCTTCGGTCTAAATCTAATCATCAATCATCTAGTTCATAACAATCAACCAAATCAAACATCAATCCAAACAATCAAGCATTCAAATATGATCTAAGTAGACAATTATAACAATAATGGCATTTTCGTAATTAAAGAGTTGAAAGTCCAATAAGCATGAAAACATGGATTATATCTCTACAAATTTGATGAATGAACTTGCATAGGTTAACATATGATAAAATGGATGTAACATCATTATGAACAATGGATCTATAAGGATCTACACTTAGGATGAAGAAAATGCATGGAAATCACTATTTTAACACCAAATCGGGCCAACAATCCGATATACTCCTTTGGATCCGTGTGAGAGATAATCACCACTCACCAAATCACCTAAACAATCCAAAAGATATCAACTTCAGATCTGGACAGCGAAGAACTAAGCTAGATCCGACAAGATCTCACTTCAAACGATGAAATCTCTCTTCGATGGATGAAGATCTTCAACTTTAGCTCTTGGATCTTCGATCTTGATCTTCGATTTAGATGGATGGAGATACTAGATTAGAGAAGAGAAAAGAGATGAAGAAATGTTGTAGTCGAGCTCTCAAAATGGCAGCACTTCGTTGCTTCAAAAACCGGTGCCAAAAAGTGAGCCAAACCCATCTATTTATAGGCAGATTTTATGTCATCCGCCCCTATAAGTCGTTGCCGACCTAACCCTCTGCCGACTTACGACCTACCGACTCACAACTCAACACACGCTGCCGACTCAACTACCTACCGACTCACAACTCAACACACGCTGCCGACTCAACTACCTACCGACTCACAACTCAACACAGACGACCTCCGACTTACTCTTCCTAGCGATCTACCCTAAGTCGTCCAACGACCTATCTCCCTTAACTCGTGTTAACGACCTAACTTGCTAACGCTCACAACAGGGTCTCCTCGACCTAACCATACTTAAGTCGCTTACGACTTAAGCCCTAGCACTAAGTCATTCACTACTAACCCGCTAACTCGTCCCAGTCCTTAAGTCATAATCTCTTAAGTCGGTCATTCCTATAGGTCGGTCATTCCACTGAGTCACCCCACCGACCTAAACTCCACACAAGCTAACTCTAGGTCGTCCCTTCCTATGAGTCATCAACTCTTAAGTCGGCTGACTACTTTAACTCGGCCACACTTTTAAGTCGGTCTTCCCTTAACACGCTCAACTTCTTAGGTCGGTCACCCCACTAGGTCGCCCCACCGACCTAAGCACTCAGCACGGGTTAACTTCCATACGACCTAAGCTTTAACCCACTGACAACCCCTCCTTAACTCGCACGCGACCTAGCCCTTAGCTCGCACACGAGTCAACTTCAGACGACTCAACTTTAATGACTTAACAACAACAACGACTTAATGTTGACAGTTTTACAATCTTTCGATCCGTAAAAATACGGGTCGTTACATTCTCTCCCCCTTAGGAATTTCGCCCCCGGAATTCCAAACAACAAGAGCAATCAAAACTATTCTGCATGCCTACCATCCATAGCAATCAACAAACCATGCATCAAATTTCTAGCCAAGCATGCAGAATTCTAAGATTAGAACAAGTTACAATATCGTGAGATGTCACGACACCCTAGGGCCATACCTTGAAGAGTTCAGGATGAGCTGCTTTCATCCTCTCTTCCTCCTCCCATGTACAGTCGTTATCATCATCACTCCATTGTACCTTGAGCAACGTAATCGTCTTCCTCCTAAGCTGTTTCGTGTCGGTTTCAACAACACGAAGCGGCTTACGAGGTCTTGAAACAACTGGATCAACTTCAAAATCTTGCAAAAAGAATTTCTGAAATCCGAGTTGAGACGAAGTACCAGCGACGTCTCAAAGTTGGACCCAGAACAAGATTCACACTGTTTACAAACAGCGACAAGAGTTCAAGTTCGACACGAAATTCGAAGTACCAAAAGAATGCCGATGATGCCTAAATTTTACAGAGATGGAGTTCGAAACTCCACCTTTCCAACGAGACCAAAAACGTCGAATTCCGACTTCGGATGCGATCGTGGCGGCATCGCGAAGTGGAGAAACAAAATCTGGAACAGGGTTTAAAAAAAATTATTTATTATTTTTTTTTCTCGGGACAGTGGTAAGAATGTACAATTTTGACCAAAATAACTTCGAAATTTCATGAAACTCAAAACATGAAAGTTTTAGCTCTAAATCTAAGCTTTCCAGAACATCCAAAATTATTAGATTTGGATAAGAAACGAGAGAGATACATGCAAAACAATATCAGATTGAAACTCAAGATAACTTGTTAAAGACAAAATTGGTCTTCTGTCTTTGAACGCATTTCAGGTCATCTAAATGGCAATATTACAGAAAACTCACTGAACAAAAATTGTAGCATATGTTTTAAGCTTTCCGGAACATCCAAAATTATCTAATTCGGATCAAAAACGAGTAACTTATGGCCAAATCAATTTCAGGGTTTTATTTTATCAACCTTGCAGTTTGTTGTCAGGTCAGCGACAAACAAACGTGATTTCCACCATGGAAACCACAAAATTAGGCAAAGCTCAAAACATGAAAGTTATAGGCTACAGAATAAGCTTTCCAGAACTTCAAGAAAATCTTAATTCCGATTTAAGATGAATGAGATATGCCTAATTTACTAACAGCAATAAACTAATTATAATTTCAGCTAGCATATATTACCTCTTTCCAAGCAATGAAAAGAAGATCAAAGAGTTTCACAATCTAAATGCACAAAAAAAAGAGGATTACAAAATAATTTCAAAAATTAAAGAATGAATTAGATGTGGGTTTTGTGATTGCTATTACCTCTTTTAGTAGTTTGGATTAACTCTCTTTGATTTGGTGTAGATTGGAGTCTTGCTTAGGAGGCCATGACTAGGTTTTGGAGCTTTCTAATTAGGTTTTAGTAGTTATGAAATGAAGTGTTGGCTGAAATGGGAGAGTAAAAGATACTTTATAGGCTAATGGTTAGGGTTATTGGATCTAATACCCATTAGGACTTTGTATTATTCATGTGCATACATATATAGGCAATTTTCTCTAAGTACACTCTACATACAAATTACTAAATACATTTCAAACCATAGAAAATTATGAAAATATGTTAACAATTACTTTTAGCCATTTCATAAAATCCTATATCAACAATATTTTACATTTTAACCCCTAATTTTTCCAAAACACCGTTTATAGTTAATATTAGCCAAAATCACCATTTTGCAAATAAATTGCAAATTAATTTCCCAAATCAAATATTGCACTATTTTACACATATAAAATTTTGCAATAATATAAATTACAAATTTCCCTAATTAATTTCCTTGAAATGCTCCATTTTACACTTAAGCCCAAAATATTAATTTATTCAAAATGACTAAATTTTGAACAAATTAGCCACATTAAAAATTCATTAATAGCTCCAATTAAATTAAAATCCCAATTTTAATTTATTATTTGGTAACCGCAATCACGGGTTGTTACAACCGCTTCATCAAAAGGCGAGTGTTCACCACTCACATCTATTTCATACGAAAGTCTGGATTTCGTTTATCTGAGTTCAATCCCCTCCATTGCGTTCGTATCTATAATTGTTTAAAATATAAACTGATTCGTGTGGGCTATTGATTTATATATATATTTGAGATTGTTATCTGTCTTTTTCAATTCATGTGGGTTTAAACTGCGACTTGGTTCGCGTACTTGATTCTGTGACACCATGGTTTCGAATTTGAGTGTTCGATGCCTATCTTATGTTATTCGATTTTTGTTAGTATTGATGAACTTTGACTTGGTTTTGGAAATTCTCGGCTTTGAAATGGTTTTGAATTATCAGCTTGAAATCCGAGATGTATTTGATTTCCACTGCACTTGACTTGGTTTTTAAAAGAAGAAAAAAAGAAACGCGGCTTTGATTTTGTGATGATTATCTCTGTTGGCTCGACTCCAGTTAGCTTGACCATTTCCGTTCATCCTTGTAGCATGAATTCAGTAATTTGATTTGCCATGAAATGGTGATAAATTTGTTCATCTGAGTTGTCACTGTCTCTCCCTCTGTTCTTTGCTTGCACATTGATTCATTTGCCTAGTTGGTTCAGTCTATTGGTCGAGTTGCCTATATGTGCTTATTTTTGAGCATGTTACATTTGCCTCTGATTGTTATGGCATTCATGTATAAGTTGTAGATTGATTGTGTTCATATTGTTACCATAATTTGACTTCAACCTGATAACACTTCACCTGTCCAGTCATCGCTATTTGGTTTGCATATTTGGTCGTCTGCATTTTTAATGTTTTTATTTCGTGAACTTTGGTCTGCTGATCATGTTCCCACTCGATTACTTGTGGTAGTTCGACTTGCTCGACTTCATATGTCTGGCTTTGGTCATTGTTGTAGCTGCGACATATATGTGCTTTTGATTGCACTGTTCCTATGAGTTCATTAGTTCATGTTGCCCACCTCTGGCTTGTTGTCTGAACTGTATACATTTGCTTGACTCGTATTGTAGTCTGCACCTCTGCCTTGATTTTGTGATTCCTTACTTGTTGTCCCTGTACTCTTTTGGTATTCGCTTAAAGGGTGCTGCACCACTGTCTGTATTTCGTTGCAGTCCTTTTCAGTCACAGCCTAACTTGTTCTTGTACCATTTTTGTGTTTCGTCAAAATTTTGTTGAGTTCTTTTGAGTTGCATTGGATCATGGTAGTAACTGAGCTTGGCCCCAGTTTTGTTTATGAACCTTTAAATTACCCTGCATTGCATTGTAGTTAGTGTGGCATTTCTTTATATATATATATACATTCATGTGTGTATATATGTGACTGGTTGTCACACTACTTCCATACTGTTGCACTTAGACTCGAGCATACTTGATGTTGTTTCTTGGTTTTGAATCTGTTCATTCATGGGCTTGCTGTCTTATACGTTGGCACTGGATACACTTGTGTACTTTGACTCTGGCCTGTCTGCATTTGTGATATTTGTTCATCCGATTACTATTCTGGTCATTTGTGACTGTTTATTTGTTCATGTAGTTCCCTCTGGTCCTTTGCTTTGATATTGAACTATTATTTGATTCTCAGACTCGGCTTCGATTAGTTTGACTTTTAGTAGCACTGTGTATGTACATTTGTTTCTTTGTAGCTCTGAACTCTTTGCTGCATATCAAATTACTCAAGTGCATGTGTACATTTATTTTATCTTTGGTCATGTTGCCATTGTATGTCTTGGTAATGGTTTAGTTCCACTTGCAGTTCATTCACTGTTTGTAGTCTTTGTATATGTGCACTGTTGTGTCTGCACTTGTAGCTCTTGTGCACTTTGTGCCTTTTTGAATTAGTGCACTGCTGTTTTGTATGTGACTGTAGCTTGGCTTGTTGCTTCCTGGTTCATGTAGAAGTTTGTAACTTGTACTTGAGCTACTTCTGATTGCTCTCACTTCTGGAATTTCTTGAACTTTGATCGGAGATTTTTGACTTGAGTGTATTTGAATTACATTCATTAGCTGCCTTCACTGTAGTCTGGTTCATTTGGATTTAAACCTGACTTTGAGTTGTCTGCATTGCATACATGGTATACATTTGAAGTGGTGCATGTTACTGTTGCATAACTGACTTCAGATTTGATTCTCTATTTTGAATTCTAGTAACTGGTTTGAATTAGACTGACCTGTGTATTATTTTATTTTGAATGTAATACTCGGGTCAGACCGAGTATTTTACAGCTTGAAGATTTTCAGGCAGCGAAGTTAGAGAGAGAGAGTAAAGAATCACTTAAGTTTTCAAGAAAATTGTATTTTAAGATATTCCGCTGCATCAGTTAAATACATTGTATAAACTCTGATGTATGTAAAAAGATTTATAGTAATGAAATATTATTATTCTGTTTTTTTGTGGCTGATTCTGTTTAAATTACATAAACTAAATAACAATCCGTCTTTTTGAACGTTTCGAGTTGGTTTAATTACCGACTGGAGGCTGTCAGAAAGGGGGATGTTACAAAATATGCATATAGAGGTAAGATTTTGAAATTGGAAATTTCTAAATGTTGTAGAGTTTATATAAAGATTAAAATTTTGAAATCTATAAAGGTTATTTTTAGTACTTGTAGTTTCAAAAGAAAAATAAAATAAATATATATATATACACGCATATTAGATTTACTGGTTTATTTTAAAATAATGGACTTGGTAATTAAGTTGTTCGATTAACTTATATAATTATTATAGTTACTAACAGATTTTTTTAAAAAGGAAATTATCAGTTTAAATTAAATTATTGGTTAATTAAATTTATTTAAATGGTAATTGATTAGTTCAAATAATAATAAACCACATAATGTTATACAAGGTCTAAAATCGGCGAGAATCAAGCCGGTTGGATCAAATTGCAAACAAAAATCAAAAGGTGAGTTAATCTCACTCAAATTGGATTTACTGGTGAATTTAAATTTTCAAATTTAAATTATTGGTTGATTGCTTGAATTGATGCTGGGATATTATATATAATAGTATATATATATATATATATTGGAGTGATTGATTTTCCCACATTATATATCGGATGAGACCCTATGCGCCGCATATTAGCGGATGATATGAATATAACCCCATATACCACGATATTCCACCTCGAAGTGGAATTGGTATTTTTATATTGTGCTAACATCTATGGATGTAGGGAAAATAGATTGGAGGGATCCAACTGGATTCCTCAAATGTTGGAATTTATTTTCATATTCGGTGATATGTTTTGTTGATAATCTATGATAGATTATATGGACTATATTGGGAATTGAAAATATTGAATGCTATGGTTTGACTAAATATATTTTGGGTATATTAAGATATCAAAAATATAAAAGTTGGACTTTTGAAGGAAATTAAAAGAGAGGATTTTTAAGTAAAATAATTATAGTGAATTTGGATAAATTAAAAGAATGAGTTAGAAAAGGATAAAAGTTTGATTTAAAATCCTATCAAATAATTCCGGGGTATGGGAAAATAGGGATTTTGAATAAATGGGAAATAAAGAGTTTTGGGGATTTAAATGATATTGTTTAAGGATTTAAGGACTTATTTTAAATTCAGGATTTAAAATGAGTTGGGAGAAATAAAAAGGGAATTTTGAAATTAAGTAAGGAATTGATGTTCCAGATTTAAATAAGATTTTAAATCAGAAGAGGCAAGTGAATTTGAAATTAAGGGTTTGGGGAAATTTTGATGAATCCAGAAATAAATTTCAAAATGAATTAATTTAGGGAATCGAATTGAAAACCGATTAGATGTTTTGAAATGGTGATTAAAAGGAAAGTGAGGCTATGGATTTATAAATTGGGTTTATAAATAAGGTGAATATTTATCAGTGGATAATTTGAAAGTATAAATTCACGGTGGGAATTTAAAAGTAAAGGGTGATTTGTTTAAAAATAAATAATGGTTTATTTTTAAAACTATGGAAACGGAATTTATGGGTTTGGGATGTAAATTAGACTAGAAATAGATCGAGAAGGATTTATAAATGGTTAGACGGTTTGTAACGACCCGTAAATTTTAACTGTTTTAATAACGTAATTAGTTGAAATTTTGTGAAATTTTAAACGATAAAATTTTGAAATAAAAATTTGATATTTGGAATGCGTCTAATTAAACATAGCAAACTGTAAATTTTCATCCAAAAATATGGAAGTTTATTTCGTGTGTAACTTTATTTCAATTTAATCAGTTAGTAATTCATGAAAATAAAATATTTTCGAAACCTGAATATTTTTATATAGAAAAATTGTAAATCATCTTCTGAGCAAGACGTCATTTTTCGTTTTTCCAAATTCGGACTTCTTTAGCTCCGTCTATCTTATTTTTCTACGTTTTTGCTGCATTTTCCGTAGTAGAAAATTCGAATATTTATAATTCAATCATACCACTGATATCTGTATACTGTTTTGATCGTGCCGCCGTGCTGATCTCTGTGGTATATTCATTTCTGTGTTTCGAAGTCCCGGTACGGGGTAGAATTCGCGATACGATCGTCCGTATCGGTATTTGTTTGAGCTATTTATTTTCCTATGTCCTTTCGTCTTTCCGAGAGAACCAATAGCCAGCTGTGTTTTTATTTACCTTGAATTCATGTATCTGCTTTGCCTTTTTGATAGTCCCAATATATTTTATATCATCTGTTCGGTTACACTATTGACAAAGCAAAGGAAAGTTTTATAATTTGTATTGTTGTATCTCAGAAACCAAAGCGTCCCTTCCCCTTACTCTATTCAATTGGCTTTTATCACTCCTACATTTTCAATACAACTTTGTTCTCTTTCAAAACAAAGAAGAAACAAAATTATTTGCATTTTTATTGTTCTGAATATTTCTCAAAGCTCTTCTCTCATTCACTTAGCCTTTAGCCTGATGCTCCTCTTTCCCCCTTCATCTTTGCAGACTTCCCACGTGAGCATACATTTCCTTTCCCTTCCATTTTGTTACACCTGCTCATCACGACCTCTCCACCTCACGTCTCCTCTTTCCTTCACCGTGCCATCACCTTCCCACTTACCTAACCCGAACGGCCGACCCAACCCCGGCGCCACTCCACCACCACTCGCCTCCTCCTCAAACGGCCGCTTTTTCTTCCACCGACCTCGGCCACCCTACCGTACCCATCAGCCAAGACCGATGCCACTGCCCGCCTCCACCTCTGCCGAAGCACCTCCACTCGGCAGCCCGACCGAACTTCCCTCCTCCACACTTGAGTACACAACCGTGTTTTCACCTCCTCCCTCTCGCCTCGGCCTCGCTCACCCTCAAACCCGTTCACCTTGCCCACCACCATTGACAACCTTTAGCACGCCCTCACCGGCCCATAGCCGCACTTCCGCGCCTTCGATCTCAGCCCGATCTTGGTCCGCCTCAGATTTCAGCAGCACCCACGGCCTCGGATCCTTCCGCCATCGGCCATTGCAAGCCTCCTATTTTTCCGTTGTCGAACCACCGACGACCGTGCACCCATCCCTTCGACCAAGCGCCGAGATCCCTAGCCCACCACTCACGCACGCCTACCCACCTCCCAGCGTGCCGCACTACTCCCTGCCACCGATCTTCACTTCACCGACGAGCTTTGCATCTTCTTCTAGTTGAAGGTATTTACAGCCTTATATAAATTGTATAGTATATATAATATATTTTATTATGTATGTTGTTGGATATATATGTAACGACCCGATATTTTCAACCATTCGCATCCATTATAAGTGTATAGGTAGACACTCATGCCGGAGTTGAATTGCTCAAAATACCGCGTTGTAATTAAAATTTGGCAAATCTCAAGATATACAGTAAATAAATATAATCACAGATCATAGACACAGAGTAAAATAATGCAGCGGAAGTAAAAGAAATAGTAGTTCATGAAGCTACTATGAAAATATATCAGAGTTAAATAAGATACAATAGAAGAAATAAAGTACAGCAGAAGTCTCAATACAATAACCAAGTACAAGCTGAGTAGAACAACGGAACAGAAATAGATAGGACCAGACAAGCAGACAATCTCCAGCGATTCAAATCTCCGAGAGAGTGGAAATCCAAATCTGTGAATAACTCAGGCTGACCCGAGCGTAAAGCAAAACACAAAACACTCGAGTCAGGACAATATATACTTATATAATGTAAACCAACTCAAGTGAACTGTAATAAAGGTAGAAGTAACTTAAAGAATGCTTGGGATCGCCCATTCTTTAAGGATCCGTTAAACTATCTACTATGTAGTAATATTCGCTATTATAATAATGTCTAATCAGTAAAGTATAATCATATAGAAAATAGCGTTAAGGGGATGGAGAACCTTAACGCGGTCGGATCTTAAAATCATAATCGTAGTAAAGCTCGATATGGTAGGTGACACGGCACAACTAGGCAATGCCAGGGTAGATATACCAGTTACGCATCCGGACTAGTGGTGACGCATAGCAGCCACTACCGCCCACCTCGAACAACACTCCCAATCAAGGGTGGCCACCAAATCAATCACAAGTAATAGAATGGTATCGAAGAAGTGTGTCCGATAAGAGGTGCTACCTCCTTGGTCCGTCAATCGCTCCTGTTTTAGCCACCTTATGCCAACTCATGGGAGTTGGGTCCACGTAACATACCTTAAGAACGTCGCCACCATCCTACTTCATTCTGGAATCTCCACCGCGTACACGGTTGTCAAAGTGGTTTTCGGTATCGACAGAGAGTATGTCCATATCCGATCCCGGTCTCTTTGCCAACCAATCGTTATTATAACCCGTGGTTATAACTTTTAAAAACAATACTTTACTTCAAAATAAGATATCATTTCAAAATCATGTCTTTATCAAAATAAAGATTTATCATTTCCAAATCATTTCAATATTCCAAAATATCGTATCCTTTCAAACTTCTTTTCAAATCATTTTAATACATCAAAATATCATATCTTTTCAAACTTTATTTCAAATCATTTTTATATATCAAAATATCATACCTTTGATAGTTATACTTTGAAACAAAAATCATTTTTATTTCAAAACTATATTCATTTCAAAACAATATCATTTCCATTTCAAACATATATTCACCTTTCAAAATAGTTTATACTTTCAAAGTTATAACTCTTTTGAAACAAAACATTTGAAATCATTATACTTTGAAAATCACAGCATTTCGAAATCATATATTTAAAATCATCTTTAAATTCTATACATTTACAAACTTATTAAATTCAAACCATCAAATTTCAACTCAATTACAGTTTACCAACAAACCGTTTCAAATCTTATCAATTTCCAATATAGATTTAATCCACAAAATACAATATTCAATCTTTAGTATATTTCAAAACTTTAAATCTCCCACATTTCATAAATCCAATATCATTTAAGTAAACTCAATTAATATATACTTCAAATATTCATTTATCAAATAAATTAAATAAGTCAGAAATCAAGTATCATTTCAAACTCATTTCACAATATCAAAATATTATTCAAACACCATTCATTTTTATTCATTTAAATACCATTTAAATCCATTCATTTTATTAAATTTAAATACCATTTCAAACTCACATTAGAAATCAAATTCTTCCACTTAAATATCTCTTCATTATCTTTAGAAATTTAACATTTAATTTCCCAAAATTATATCATTTTCCAGAGATTATTTTTCAGTAAAATTAATTTAAAACAACAAAATATAGTTTCCGTAACACTTATAAAATGCTACGTAAAGTTATAGTTTAAAACAGTTAATTAACAAAAGACAGCGTTAAATGCTGTAATAGATTTCTTTTAAGTTTCAATTAACTTACATGTTAAGTTTAACCACTATAGCACTTACAAAGTGCTATAATAGCCTTTATTTCAAATTAACCTTTTAGTTCATTTAAAACACTACAACATTTACAAAATGTTGTAATATCCTTTACATTACATTTCAAAATGCTGTTAAATCATATTCAGAGTTTTATTTACAATTCCACAAATAATTAACTTTTAATATAAATCATTTTAACTTATAAAATCATATATTTCACATTTAACACAATCATTTAAATACCTTTATTTCTATGATTTTATAAAGTCAAATTTCCATACAAAAATCAAATTTAATAACAATTAAATTTTCATTTCTTTAATTAAATTATTAACTTAACAACTAAGTTTAAATTTCCAAAAATATAGCTTATTTCCATTTATTTTACTTAATTAAAATTTCACTTTTAAACGAATTTCACAAAATTCAATTTAAGTTATATTTCCAAATTCAGCTTAAATGTTCATTTATTCCATATTTTAATTTATACAAAATCATTAACACCTTTAAAACATTATTATTACTTAATAAAAATCATTAAATTCATCTTTAAATCAAATTTGTCATATTTTCTTACTTTACAAAAATTCCATTTATAAACAAAATCATAAATTCCAAAATTAACTTATATTTCAAATTCTACTTCACCATTTACTTAATTCACTTATTTAATTTGTAGAAAATCACAAATACTTTATAGAAATCATTTTAATGAAATTTAAATCAAAATACCATAATATTTACCTTAAAAAAAGTATTTTAAAAATTTCAGAAAAATATATAAACCACGGGTCTGTATATAATTTTCTAGCCTAGGTCAAGTGATACAGATATGTATCATTTCTATCCGCAGTTTACAAAGAAAAACCGGGTTTTATCATTTCAAACCCGCAATCCCAAGTAATATAAATAAATAAATAAAAACCGTTCAGGCCTATCATTTCAGCCCATAACGATTTTTCTTTATTCTAAAGTCCGTTCGGGTATGTATCATTTCAACCCATAGTGATTCTAATCTACAGGGAACTTGCAGTGTGATAAACTAATATAAATAAACAGAATAGCATGAGATAACAGTAATAGATGATATAACATATGTAATAACAGGGGTAAACATTATATGATCATAATATAACAGTTACAACAGGATGATATAATTTTACAGATTCAAATGGTGTCAGTTTACTAGTTATATAAGTACACATTGTCTGGTGAGAATTACTCACTTGTTCAAGCTGGAGATGACAACCACAAACGCACAACAAAGATTTCTAGAGGCACGAGAGCACGATAATTATTTGAGTGTGGGAGAGCCAAAGCTAATTGCCTTGTCACATTCAAACCAAACAATTACAAACAACATAAGATTTCAACCCAAAATTTCAATAAACAATGCTAGAAATGGATGCATAAACAAAGTCAAAGTGTTTGCACTTGCTTCCTACCACCTATGCTTCAGCTCCAGATCTGAAATGGCACGGCTAAAGGCATGGTTTGGATCAGGTATGGTCTGGAAAAGGTGCGGCTACAAGGTGATGAAGGTGAGTGGAAGTTACAAGGTGTTGAAGGCAATGGAATACCAAAGGGTTTCAAGGCAAAGTGTGGCTTTTGTTGCACCATAGGGTTCGGCCCCTTACTGATGTGGCTTGGCCATGGTATGTGGTGGTCAGGTGGTGGCTGGAGTGTGGGCCAGAGGTGGTGGAAGGTCAGGTCAGAGGTGGTGGTGGTGGAGGTAGTGGTGGCAAAAGGTGGTAGAAGGAGGAGATGACAATTCTAGGTCATAAGTGATAGTTTGTGATGGTTTTTGGTGGATTTTGTATAGATCTTGGACTTGGATTGGTTAGGCCTGAGGAGGAGGGTTTCTAGGATGGGTGATGGTCAGAGGAAGGGGGTCGTGGTGGTTGGCCAAAGCCTGGAGGAGGAGGAACCAAACTATGAAGGTAGAGAGCATATGCAGTTTCAATAGAAAAAAAACATAGAAAACAAGGAAGAAAGAAGGAATTTTTACCCAAAATTTTGAAGCCATGGCCGTGATTTTTTTGGAGGAGAAAGAGAAGTGTTTGCGTGAAAAAAAATGAAAAGAAGTCCGCTGAAAAGAATAGGGTATGCGTGGCCAAAAACATTGAAGAGAGGAGTTGAGAAAGTGAAAGGTGGGGAGGTGAAAAGCCATAGGAATTTCAATAGTTTAAAACTTTTCATATTTCCTCTAATTTATTTTTAAGTTTTATATAACTGAAATATATATATAAACTCAGATAAAATACGAAAATTTAGTAAATAAACAAAAATAAATTAATTAATTATTAATTATATAAAATTTAATTAAGTAAAACAGCAAAAATTGCAACTAGTCTTGAAAATATGAAAAATAAATGCAATGAACTTTGGAAAAAGTTTATGGACTTGTAAAACATTTATAAACAAAGATAATAACATAAAATAAAAAATGCATTCACAAAATGAATAAATAAATTTTAATTAAATATAATTTAATTGAAGAAAATAGCAGAAAAATAGAAACTAGCCTTTAAAAATAGAAAATAAATTCAATACGCTTTGGAAAAATTATATAATCACTTTAAATTATTTAAAAGACAAAATTATACATAAAATAAAATACTAACACATATTAGAACAAAATATGACAAATAAAATATAATTTAAAATAGACAATATTGCTAAATACATCAGTTTACACACAATATTGAAATATACATAACTTTCATAATTTAACTCCGTTTCCAACGAAATGAAAAGCTGTATCCATGGAATTAAATCTATTTTCATAATAAAAGATAAAATTTAAGAATTTGAAATATTTAAATTTAAAGTTCAAAAGTCAAAGTTTGACCAGTTTCAATAGAAATTCACTTTTCAGTGAAATATCCAATTTATACTAGTTTGAACTATAAATCACTTAATAGTCAACATTTATATTTAAAATGAAATGTTTGAAATAGAACAAGTTTAAAATAATTTAAAATAAAATAAAGTCAAAATTTAAAATATAGGCCAAAATCTAGGGTTGTTACACTCTCCCCCACTCAAAACTTTTCGTCCCCGAAAAGGAATGAAGTACGGGAAAACACAGGAAAGATAAAATTGAAATGAGATTAAGACAAGATGACAAAAGATTGAAATTATACCTGATAACTGTGGTTATAGGTAAGTTTAACAAGGTGGAGATGGTCTTCCCAAGATTCTCCAGAATCAGGAACACAAGTACGAAAAGATCCTCTAGAATCTGATTCACTCTTTCCGCTTGACCGACGGTCTATGGGTGGAAAGCAGTGCTCAGATTTAAAATGAGTACCGAAGATTATAAAGATTATAGAAAGATTTCTAAGCAAAAAGATTATAGATAGATGCCTATACCAGTCTGTAGCAAGATAAGGAAAAATAAGGACAACTAACAGACAGTTTGAAAAACAAAATTAGGTAATAAGTTTGAAAAACAAAATAAGATAATAGGTTTGAAATTTCCATGGTTTCAGCTTAACTGATAATTAATTTTACACAAGTTAAATAAATCTTAACTATCTCTAATTTCATTATCTTATCATCAAATTTTCTTAAACAAACAATCTCTAAAATCATGATTTGATTAAAATTAAGTGTATAACATTCAATAAATTTAATTCTTCTTTATTCCTAATTATAATTAAATTTATCCCTCTCAAATATTTTATCACCTATGTTAAATATGCTTACACTTATTATAACTGTTTTAATTTATTCCTAATTCCCTTAACATCATTTGTATTGTAAATTATTCAATTAACCTTTTAGTCTATTTACCTGTGTTAATCTTTTTATAACTAAAATTTAAGTGTATAATATTTATTATAACCACTCAAATTTTATTTATAAAAATCTTTTTATATTGTATATTATCCAATTACATTGTTGACTTCTAAAAATTAAGGTAAGTTATATTGGAATGCAATTGAGAATTATACAAATAAAACTTTCTAAAATTAATATACACTATAAACATCCTAATTCAATCATTTCAAGCTTGAATCATCTATTCAAAAAATTTGATTTTCTTTTTATACTTGAAGTTATTATTTAAGATAGAATTTAAGAATAAAATCTCCGATTCCTTTCAAACCATTTAGAGATAGATAAATGTATGTACATAATTTGTCAAATCAAATTTAAATCATATATCTATATATTTTATAAATCAATCATATTTTAGAAATTTATATCAATCAAGTTTCCCAAAACAAAGCTGTAGCAAGACTACAGAATGGTTTCTTCACTTCGAAACTCGAAAATGAACGTCGATGATGCTGCAGTCATCACCGAAATTATTTTCCAGCGACAAAGAGAAGAGCACTTAATTTTTAAACTTTAAAATCCTTTAGAGACAAAAAAAATTACTCAAAAATACTTTAAATAATATCCTTTTAAAATTTTTAAACACAAGGTTTGAAATCCATCGGAAATTAAACTCTTTAAATTTCTTGTTTTAAATTCATTTCAGTTCCCAAATAAATTTATAAACAACTATTTATAAATTCCTTTGTAGAACAATAAATGATAAATCAAGTATTATCATTTTAAATAATCAATTTAAACCAATTTATTAAGTTCCATAAATTTACTTATATATTAAAATTTATTTAATTAACCAAATTTTAAAATAATATTGTATCGGTTTGTTCTGTGGCAATCTATTTGATTGTATCGAAAGGTCCACTGAATTGGGATTTCCCTATTGGGCCGGGTCATTTCGGGGCTCAAAGTGTTTTAGAAATCCTATCGATAGCGTTGATCAGACGAATCGATCGGAAACCCAAATCGATATCAACAACTCAAACAACACAATATATAATAAAATATAGATTTAAAAGTACAATTAAAAATGTTGGAGATAGTTTAGAAACAAAGACAAGATGATTAATTAACAAAATATGAAGATGGATAAGCTTAGATAAATCGCGGGCAACCTTAACCGGGTCAACCGTGACTTAATGAATAAGAGCAAATGTGGATTTTCGGGGTAAATCTACATCCGATCTCAAGAGATAGAGTTTGGAATAACAAAAGATATTAGCATCTAAACCAAGGATAAATATAAATCTCTGGTGAATCGATGCAAATTTGTAAAGGAGTTTTCCCCCTTTTACAAGTCATTAGAATATTGGCGAGACCACCAATTCACTATGAAGGTCATTCGAAGCGGAGTTATGGGATACTCCAGAATCAAAAGAAGATGAATAGTGAGGGACAAGAATGAATTTTGGAACCGCAGGGAACGTTCCAAAAATTCAAAGGAAATCCGAATCAAGAGGAAAAGATTCAAACTCGAACGAAAGTGATTCTGTAAATAAATCTACTCCATATGCTGAGTTTTGCCTCAAAGCCAAAGCTCTGATACCAACTGTAACGACCCGATATTTTCAACCATTCGCATCCATTATAAGTGTATAGGTAGACACTCATGCCGGAGTTGAATTGCTCAAAATACCGCGTTGTAATTAAAATTTGGCAAATCTCAAGATATACAGTAAATAAATATAATCACAGATCATAGACACAGAGTAAAATAATGCAGCGGAAGTAAAAGAAATAGTAGTTCATGAAGCTACTATGAAAATATATCAGAGTTAAATAAGATACAATAGAAGAAATAAAGTACAGCAGAAGTCTCAATACAATAACCAAGTACAAGCTGAGTAGAACAACGGAACAGAAATAGATAGGACCAGACAAGCAGACAATCTCCAGCGATTCAAATCTCCGAGAGAGTGGAAATCCAAATCTGTGAATAACTCAGGCTGACCCGAGCGTAAAGCAAAACACAAAACACTCGAGTCAGGACAATATATACTTATATAATGTAAACCAACTCAAGTGAACTGTAATAAAGGTAGAAGTAACTTAAAGAATGCTTGGGATCGCCCATTCTTTAAGGATCCGTTAAACTATCTACTATGTAGTAATATTCGCTATTATAATAATGTCTAATCAGTAAAGTATAATCATATAGAAATTAGCGTTAAGGGGATGGAGAACCTTAACGCGGTCGGATCTTAAAATCATAATCGTAGTAAAGCTCGATATGGTAGGTGACACGGCACAACTAGGCAATGCCAGGGTAGATATACCAGTTACGCATCCGGACTAGTGGTGACGCATAGCAGCCACTACCGCCCACCTCGAACAACACTCCCAATCAAGGGTGGCCACCAAATCAATCACAAGTAATAGAATGGTATCGAAGAAGTGTGTCCGATAAGAGGTGCTACCTCCTTGGTCCGTCAATCGCTCCTGTTTTAGCCACCTTATGCCAACTCATGGGAGTTGGGTCCACGTAACATACCTTAAGAACGTCGCCACCATCCTACTTCATTCTGGAATCTCCACCGCGTACACGGTTGTCAAAGTGGTTTTCGGTATCGACAGAGAGTATGTCCATATCCGATCCCGGTCTCTTTGCCAACCAATCGTTATTATAACCCGTGGTTATAACTTTTAAAAACAATACTTTACTTCAAAATAAGATATCATTTCAAAATCATGTCTTTATCAAAATAAAGATTTATCATTTCCAAATCATTTCAATATTCCAAAATATCGTATCCTTTCAAACTTCTTTTCAAATCATTTTAATACATCAAAATATCATATCTTTTCAAACTTTATTTCAAATCATTTTTATATATCAAAATATCATACCTTTGATAGTTATACTTTGAAACAAAAATCATTTTTATTTCAAAACTATATTCATTTCAAAACAATATCATTTCAATTTCAAACATATATTCACCTTTCAAAATAGTTTATACTTTCAAAGTTATAACTCTTTTGAAACAAAACATTTGAAATCATTATACTTTGAAAATCACAGCATTTCGAAATCATATATTTAAAATCATCTTTAAATTCTATACATTTACAAACTTATTAAATTCAAACCATCAAATTTCAATTCAATTACAGTTTACCAACAAACCGTTTCAAATCTTATCAATTTCCAATATAGATTTAATCCACAAAATACAATATTCAATCTTTAGTATATTTCAAAACTTTAAATCTCCCACATTTCATAAATCCAATATCATTTAAGTAAACTCAATTAATATATACTTCAAATATTCATTTATCAAATAAATTAAATAAGTCAGAAATCAAGTATCATTTCAAACTCATTTCACAATATCAAAATATTATTCAAACACCATTCATTTTTATTCATTTAAATACCATTTAAATCCATTCATTTTATTAAATTTAAATACCATTTCAAACTCACATTAGAAATCAAATTCTTCCACTTAAATATCTCTTCATTATCTTTAGAAATTTAACATTTAATTTCCCAAAATTAAATCATTTTCCAGAGATTATTTTTCAGTAAAATTAATTTAAAACAACAAAATATAGTTTCCGTAACACTTATAAAATGCTACGTAAAGTTATAGTTTAAAACAGTTAATTAACAAAAGACAGCGTTAAATGCTGTAATAGATTTCTTTTAAGTTTCAATTAATTTACATGTTAAGTTTAACCACTATAGCACTTACAAAGTGCTATAATAGCCTTTATTTCAAATTAACCTTTTAGTTCATTTAAAACACTACAACATTTACAAAATGTTGTAATATCCTTTACATTACATTTCAAAATGCTGTTAAATCATATTCAGAGTTTTATTTACAATTCCACAAATAATTAACTTTTAATATAAATCATTTTAACTTATAAAATCATATATTTCACATTTAACACAATCATTTAAATACCTTTATTTCTATGATTTTATAAAGTCAAATTTCCATACAAAAATCAAATTTAATAACAATTAAATTTTCATTTCTTTAATTAAATTATTAACTTAACAACTAAGTTTAAATTTCCAAAAATATAGCTTATTTCCATTTATTTTACTTAATTAAAATTTCACTTTTAAACGAATTTCACAAAATTCAATTTAAGTTATATTTCCAAATTCAGCTTAAATGTTCATTTATTCCATATTTTAATTTATACAAAATCATTAACACCTTTAAAACATTATTATTACTTAATAAAAATCATTAAATTCATCTTTAAATCAAATTTGTCATATTTTCTTACTTTACAAAAATTCCATTTATAAACAAAATCATAAATTCCAAAATTAACTTATATTTCAAATTCAACTTCACCATTTACTTAATTCACTTATTTAATTTGTAGAAAATCACAAATACTTTATAGAAATCATTTTAATGAAATTTAAATCAAAATACCATAATATTTACATTAAAAAAAAGTATTTTAAAAATTTCAGAAAAATATATAAACCACGGGTCTGTATATAATTTTCTAGCCTAGGTCAAGTGATACGGATATGTATCATTTCAATCCGCAGTTTACAAAGAAAAACCGGGTTTTATCATTTCAAACCCGCAATCCCAAGTAATATAAATAAATAAATAAAAACCGTTCAGGCCTATCATTTCAGCCCATAACGATTTTTCTTTATTCTAAAGTCCGTTCGGGTATGTATCATTTCAACCCATAGTGATTCTAATCTACAGGGAACTTGCAGTGTGATAAACTAATATAAATAAACAGAATAGCATGAGATAACAGTAATAGATGATATAACATATGTAATAACAGGGGTAAACATTATATGATCATAATATAACAGTTACAACAGGATGATATAATTTTACAGATTCAAATGGTGTCAGTTTACTAGTTATATAAGTACACATTGTCTGGTGAGAATTACTCACTTGTTCAAGCTGGAGATGACAACCACAAACGCACAACAAAGATTTCCAGAGGCACGAGAGCACGATAATTATTTGAGTGTGGGAGAGCCAAAGCTAATTGCCTTGTCACATTCAAACCAAACAATTACAAACAACATAAGATTTCAACCCAAAATTTCAATAAACAATGCTAGAAATGGATGCATAAACAAAGTCAAAGTGTTTGCACTTGCTTCCTACCACCTATGCTTCAGCTCCAGATCTGAAATGGCACGGCTAAAGGCATGGTTTGGATCAGGTATGGTCTGGAAAAGGTGCGGCTACAAGGTGATGAAGGTGAGTGGAAGTTACAAGGTGTTGAAGGCAATGGAATACCAAAGGGTTTCAAGGCAAAGTGTGGCTTTTGTTGCACCATAGGGTTCGGCCCCTTACTGATGTGGCTTGGCCATGGTATGTGGTGGTCAGGTGGTGGCTGGAGTGTGGGCCAGAGGTGGTGGAAGGTCAGGTCAGAGGTGGTGGTGGTGGAGGTAGTGGTGGCAAAAGGTGGTAGAAGGAGGAGATGACAATTCTAGGTCATAAGTGATAGTTTGTGATGGTTTTTGGTGGATTTTGTATAGATCTTGGACTTGGATTGGTTAGGCCTGAGGAGGAGGGTTTCTAGGATGGGTGATGGTCAGAGGAAGGGGGTCGTGGTGGTTGGCCAAAGCCTGGAGGAGGAGGAACCAAACTATGAAGGTAGAGAGCATATGCAGTTTCAATAGAAAAAAAACATAGAAAACAAGGAAGAAAGAAGGAATTTTTACCCAAAATTTTGAAGCCATGGCCGTGATTTTTTTGGAGGAGAAAGAGAAGTGTTTGCGTGAAAAAAAATGAAAAGAAGTCCGCTGAAAAGAATAGGGTATGCGTGGCCAAAAACATTGAAGAGAGGAGTTGAGAAAGTGAAAGGTCGGGAGGTGAAAAGCCATAGGAATTTCAATAGTTTAAAACTTTTCATATTTCCTCTAATTTATTTTTAAGTTTTATATAACTGAAATATATATATAAACTCAGATAAAATACGAAAATTTAGTAAATAAACAAAAATAAATTAATTAATTATTAATTATATAAAATTTAATTAAGTAAAACAGCAAAAATTGCAACTAGTCTTGAAAATATGAAAAATAAATGCAATGAACTTTGGAAAAAGTTTATGGACTTGTAAAACATTTATAAACAAAGATAATAACATAAAATAAAAAATGCATTCACAAAATGAATAAATAAATTTTAATTAAATATAATTTAATTGAAGAAAATAGCAGAAAAATAGAAACTAGCCTTTAAAAATAGAAAATAAATTCAATACGCTTTGGAAAAATTATATAATCACTTTAAATTATTTAAAAGACAAAATTATACATAAAATAAAATACTAACACATATTAGAACAAAATATGACAAATAAAATATAATTTAAAATAGACAATATTGCTAAATACATCAGTTTACACACAATATTGAAATATACATAACTTTCATAATTTAACTCCGTTTCCAACGAAATGAAAAGCTGTATCCATGGAATTAAATCTATTTTCATAATAAAAGATAAAATTTAAGAATTTGAAATATTTAAATTTAAAGTTCAAAAGTCAAAGTTTGACCAGTTTCAATAGAAATTCACTTTTCAGTGAAATATCCAATTTATACTAGTTTGAACTATAAATCACTTAATAGTCAACATTTATATTTAAAATGAAATGTTTGAAATAGAACAAGTTTAAAATAATTTAAAATAAAATAAAGTCAAAATTTAAAATATAGGCCAAAATCTAGGGTTGTTACACTCTCCCCCACTCAAAACTTTTCGTCCCCGAAAAGGAATGAAGTACGGGAAAACACAGGAAAGATAAAATTGAAATGAGATTAAGACAAGATGACAAAAGATTGAAATTATACCTGATAACTGTGGTTATAGGTAAGTTTAACAAGGTGGAGATGGTCTTCCCAAGATTCTCCAGAATCAGGAACACAAGTACGAAAAGATCCTCTAGAATCTGATTCACTCTTTCCGCTTGACCGACGGTCTATGGGTGGAAAGCAGTGCTCAGATTTAAAATGAGTACCGAAGATTATAAAGATTATAGAAAGATTTCTAAGCAAAAAGATTATAGATAGATGCCTATACCAGTCTGTAGCAAGATAAGGAAAAATAAGGACAACTAACAGACAGTTTGAAAAACAAAATTAGGTAATAAGTTTGAAAAACAAAATAAGATAATAGGTTTGAAATTTCCATGGTTTCAGCTTAACTGATAATTAATTTTACACAAGTTAAATAAATCTTAACTATCTCTAATTTCATTATCTTATCATCAAATTTTCTTAAACAAACAATCTCTAAAATCATGATTTGATTAAAATTAAGTGTATAACATTCAATAAATTTAATTCTTCTTTATTCCTAATTATAATTAAATTTATCCCTCTCAAATATTTTATCACCTATGTTAAATATGCTTACACTTATTATAACTGTTTTAATTTATTCCTAATTCCCTTAACATCATTTGTATTGTAAATTATTCAATTAACCTTTTAGTCTATTTACCTGTGTTAATCTTTTTATAACTAAAATTTAAGTGTATAATATTTATTATAACCACTCAAATTTTATTTATAAAAATCTTTTTATATTGTATATTATCCAATTACATTGTTGACTTCTAAAAATTAAGGTAAGTTATATTGGAATGCAATTGAGAATTATACAAATAAAACTTTCTAAAATTAATATACACTATAAACATCCTAATTCAATCATTTCAAGCTTGAATCATCTATTCAAAAATTTTGATTTTCTTTTTATACTTGAAGTTATTATTTAAGATAGAATTTAAGAATAAAATCTCTGATTCCTTTCAAACCATTTAGAGATAGATAAATGTATGTACATAATTTGTCAAATCAAATTTAAATCATATATCTATATATTTTATAAATCAATCATATTTTAGAAATTTATATCAATCAAGTTTCCCAAAACAAAGCTGTAGCAACACTACAGAATGGTTTCTTCACTTCGAAACTCGAAAATGAACATCGATGATGCTGCAGTCATCACCGAAATTATTTTCCAGCGACAAAGAGAAGAGCACTTAATTTTTAAACTTTAAAATCCTTTAGAGACAAAAAAAATTATTCAAAAATACTTTAAATAATATCCTTTTAAAATTTTTAAACACAAGGTTTGAAATCCATCGGAAATTAAACTCTTTAAATTTCTTGTTTTAAATTCATTTCAGTTCCCAAATAAATTTATAAACAACTATTTATAAATTCCTTTGTAGAACAATAAATGATAAATCAAGTATTATCATTTTAAATAATCAATTTAAACCAATTTATTAAGTTCCATAAATTTACTTATATATTAAAATTTATTTAATTAACCAAATTTTAAAATAATATTGTATCGGTTTGTTCTGTCAAAGTGTTTTAGAAATCCTATCGATAGCGTTGATCAGACGAATCGATCGGAAACCCAAATCGATATCAACAACTCAAACAACACAATATATAATAAAATATAGATTTAAAAGTACAATTAAAAATGTTGGAGATAGTTTAGAAACAAAGACAAGATGATTAATTAACAAAATATGAAGATGGATAAGCTTAGATAAATCGCGGGCAACCTTAACCGGGTCAACCGTGACTTAATGAATAAGAGCAAATGTGGATTTTCCTGGGGTAAATCTACATCCGATCTCAAGAGATAGAGTTTGGAATAACAAAAGATATTAGCATCTAAACCAAGGATAAATATAAATCTCTGGTGAATCGATGCAAATTTGTAAAGGAGTTTTCCCCCTTTTACAAGTCATTAGAATATTGGCGAGACCACCAATTCACTATAAAGGTCATTCGAAGCGGAGTTATGGGATACTCCAGAATCAAAAGAAGATGAATAGTGAGGGACAAGAATGAATTTTGGAACCGCAGGGAACGTTCCAAAAATTCAAAGGAAATCCGAATCAAGAGGAAAAGATTCAAACTCGAACGAAAGTGATTCTGTAAATAAATCTACTCCATATGCTGAGTTTTGCCTCAAAGCCAAAGCTCTGATACCAACTGTAACGACCCGATATTTTCAACCATTCGCATCCACTATAAGTGTATAGGTAGACACTCATGCCGGAGTTGAATTGCTCAAAATACCGCGTTGTAATTAAAATTTGGCAAATCTCAAGATATATAGTAAATAAATATAATCACAGATCATAGACACAGAGTAAAATAATGCAGCGGAAGTAAAAGAAATAGTAGTTCATGAAGCTACTATGAAAATATATCAGAGTTAAATAAGATACAATAGAAGAAATAAAGTACAGCAGAAGTCTCAATACAATAACCAAGTACAAGCTGAGTAGAACAACGGAACAGAAATAGATAGGACCAGACAAGCAGACAATCTCCAGCGATTCAAATCTCCGAGAGAGTGGAAATCCAAATCTGTGAATAACTCAGGCTGACCCGAGCGTAAAGCAAAACACAAAACACTCGAGTCAGGAAAATATATACTTATATAATGTAAACCAACTCAAGTGAACTGTAATAAAGGTAGAAGTAACTTAAAGAATGCTTGGGATCGCCCATTCTTTAAGGATCCGTTAAACTATCTACTATGTAGTAATATTCGCTATTATAATAATGTCTAATCAGTAAAGTATAATCATATAGAAAATAGCGTTAAGGGGATGGAGAACCTTAACGCGGTCGGATCTTAAAATCATAATCGTAGTAAAGCTCGATATGGTAGGTGACACGGCACAACTAGGCAATGCCAGGGTAGATATACCAGTTACGCATCCGGACTAGTGGTGACGCATAGCAGCCACTACCGCCCACCTCGAACAACACTCCCAATCAAGGGTGGCCACCAAATCAATCACAAGTAATAGAATGGTATCGAAGAAGTGTGTCCGATAAGAGGTGCTACCTCCTTGGTCCGTCAATCGCTCCTGTTTTAGCCACCTTATGCCAACTCATGGGAGTTGGGTCCACGTAACATACCTTAAGAACGTCGCCACCATCCTACTTCATTCTGGAATCTCCACCGCGTACACGGTTGTCAAAGTGGTTTTCGGTATCGACAGAGAGTATGTCCATATCCGATCCCGGTCTCTTTGCCAACCAATCGTTATTATAACCCGTGGTTATAACTTTTAAAAACAATACTTTACTTCAAAATAAGATATCATTTCAAAATCATGTCTTTATCAAAATAAAGATTTATCATTTCCAAATCATTTCAATATTCCAAAATATCGTATCCTTTCAAACTTCTTTTCAAATCATTTTAATACATCAAAATATCATATCTTTTCAAACTTTATTTCAAATCATTTTTATATATCAAAATATCATACCTTTGATAGTTATACTTTGAAACAAAAATCATTTTTATTTCAAAACTATATTCATTTCAAAACAATATCATTTCAATTTCAAACATATATTCACCTTTCAAAATAGTTTATACTTTCAAAGTTATAACTCTTTTGAAACAAAACATTTGAAATCATTATACTTTGAAAATCACAGCATTTCGAAATCATATATTTAAAATCATCTTTAAATTCTATACATTTACAAACTTATTAAATTCAAACCATCAAATTTCAATTCAATTACAGTTTACCAACAAACCGTTTCAAATCTTATCAATTTCCAATATAGATTTAATCCACAAAATACAATATTCAATCTTTAGTATATTTCAAAACTTTAAATCTCCCACATTTCATAAATCCAATATCATTTAAGTAAACTCAATTAATATATACTTCAAATATTCATTTATCAAATAAATTAAATAAGTCAGAAATCAAGTATCATTTCAAACTCATTTCACAATATCAAAATATTATTCAAACACCATTCATTTTTATTCATTTAAATACCATTTAAATCCATTCATTTTATTAAATTTAAATACCATTTCAAACTCACATTAGAAATCAAATTCTTCCACTTAAATATCTCTTCATTATCTTTAGAAATTTAACATTTAATTTCCCAAAATTATATCATTTTCCAGAGATTATTTTTCAGTAAAATTAATTTAAAACAACAAAATATAGTTTCCGTAACACTTATAAAATGCTACGTAAAGTTATAGTTTAAAACAGTTAATTAACAAAAGACAGCGTTAAATGCTGTAATAGATTTCTTTTAAGTTTCAATTAATTTACATGTTAAGTTTAACCACTATAGCACTTACAAAGTGCTATAATAGCCTTTATTTCAAATTAACCTTTTAGTTCATTTAAAACACTACAACATTTACAAAATGTTGTAATATCCTTTACATTACATTTCAAAATGCTGTTAAATCATATTCAGAGTTTTATTTACAATTCCACAAATAATTAACTTTTAATATAAATCATTTTAACTTATAAAATCATATATTTCACATTTAACACAATCATTTAAATACCTTTATTTCTATGATTTTATAAAGTCAAATTTCCATACAAAAATCAAATTTAATAACAATTAAATTTTCATTTCTTTAATTAAATTATTAACTTAACAACTAAGTTTAAATTTCCAAAAATATAGCTTATTTCCATTTATTTTACTTAATTAAAATTTCACTTTTAAACGAATTTCACAAAATTCAATTTAAGTTATATTTCCAAATTCAGCTTAAATGTTCATTTATTCCATATTTTAATTTATACAAAATCATTAACACCTTTAAAACATTATTATTACTTAATAAAAATCATTAAATTCATCTTTAAATCAAATTTGTCATATTTTCTTACTTTACAAAAATTCCATTTATAAACAAAATCATAAATTCCAAAATTAACTTATATTTCAAATTCAACTTCACCATTTACTTAATTCACTTATTTAATTTGTAGAAAATCACAAATACTTTATAGAAATCATTTTAATGAAATTTAAATCAAAATACCATAATATTTACATTAAAAAAAAGTATTTTAAAAATTTCAGAAAAATATATAAACCACGGGTCTGTATATAATTTTCTAGCCTAGGTCAAGTGATACGGATATGTATCATTTCAATCCGCAGTTTACAAAGAAAAACCGGGTTTTATCATTTCAAACCCGCAATCCCAAGTAATATAAATAAATAAATAAAAACCGTTCAGGCCTATCATTTCAGCCCATAACGATTTTTCTTTATTCTAAAGTCCGTTCGGGTATGTATCATTTCAACCCATAGTGATTCTAATCTACAGGGAACTTGCAGTGTGATAAACTAATATAAATAAACAGAATAGCATGAGATAACAGTAATAGATGATATAACATATGTAATAACAGGGGTAAACATTATATGATCATAATATAACAGTTACAACAGGATGATATAATTTTACAGATTCAAATGGTGTCAGTTTACTAGTTATATAAGTACACATTGTCTGGTGAGAATTACTCACTTGTTCAAGCTGGAGATGACAACCACAAACGCACAACAAAGATTTCCAGAGGCACGAGAGCACGATAATTATTTGAGTGTGGGAGAGCCAAAGCTAATTGCCTTGTCACATTCAAACCAAACAATTACAAACAACATAAGATTTCAACCCAAAATTTCAATAAACAATGCTAGAAATGGATGCATAAACAAAGTCAAAGTGTTTGCACTTGCTTCCTACCACCTATGCTTCAGCTCCAGATCTGAAATGGCACGGCTAAAGGCATGGTTTGGATCAGGTATGGTCTGGAAAAGGTGCGGCTACAAGGTGATGAAGGTGAGTGGAAGTTACAAGGTGTTGAAGGCAATGGAATACCAAAGGGTTTCAAGGCAAAGTGTGGCTTTTGTTGCACCATAGGGTTCGGCCCCTTACTGATGTGGCTTGGCCATGGTATGTGGTGGTCAGGTGGTGGCTGGAGTGTGGGCCAGAGGTGGTGGAAGGTCAGGTCAGAGGTGGTGGTGGTGGAGGTAGTGGTGGCAAAAGGTGGTAGAAGGAGGAGATGACAATTCTAGGTCATAAGTGATAGTTTGTGATGGTTTTTGGTGGATTTTGTATAGATCTTGGACTTGGATTGGTTAGGCCTGAGGAGGAGGGTTTCTAGGATGGGTGATGGTCAGAGGAAGGGGGTCGTGGTGGTTGGCCAAAGCCTGGAGGAGGAGGAACCAAACTATGAAGGTAGAGAGCATATGCAGTTTCAATAGAAAAAAAACATAGAAAACAAGGAAGAAAGAAGGAATTTTTACCCAAAATTTTGAAGCCATGGCCGTGATTTTTTTGGAGGAGAAAGAGAAGTGTTTGCGTGAAAAAAAATGAAAAGAAGTCCGCTGAAAAGAATAGGGTATGCGTGGCCAAAAACATTGAAGAGAGGAGTTGAGAAAGTGAAAGGTCGGGAGGTGAAAAGCCATAGGAATTTCAATAGTTTAAAACTTTTCATATTTCCTCTAATTTATTTTTAAGTTTTATATAACTGAAATATATATATAAACTCAGATAAAATACGAAAATTTAGTAAATAAACAAAAATAAATTAATTAATTATTAATTATATAAAATTTAATTAAGTAAAACAGCAAAAATTGCAACTAGTCTTGAAAATATGAAAAATAAATGCAATGAACTTTGGAAAAAGTTTATGGACTTGTAAAACATTTATAAACAAAGATAATAACATAAAATAAAAAATGCATTCACAAAATGAATAAATAAATTTTAATTAAATATAATTTAATTGAAGAAAATAGCAGAAAAATAGAAACTAGCCTTTAAAAATAGAAAATAAATTCAATACGCTTTGGAAAAATTATATAATCACTTTAAATTATTTAAAAGACAAAATTATACATAAAATAAAATACTAACACATATTAGAACAAAATATGACAAATAAAATATAATTTAAAATAGACAATATTGCTAAATACATCAGTTTACACACAATATTGAAATATACATAACTTTCATAATTTAACTCCGTTTCCAACGAAACGAAAAGCTGTATCCATGGAATTAAATCTATTTTCATAATAAAAGATAAAATTTAAGAATTTGAAATATTTAAATTTAAAGTTCAAAATTCAAAGTTTGACCAGTTTCAATAGAAATTCACTTTTCAGTGAAATATCCAATTTATACTAGTTTGAACTATAAATCACTTAATAGTCAACATTTATATTTAAAATGAAATGTTTGAAATAGAACAAGTTTAAAATAATTTAAAATAAAATAAAGTCAAAATTTAAAATATAGGCCAAAATCTAGGGTTGTTACAATATAGCTGTTGGGTGTTTTGGTTAATATTATAAACATATTTGGAAACGTTGTATAGTATATAAACTTTAATAACGTAAGTTCATGTTCATATAGGTTACATTTATTTTTAAAAGTATATACTGTTTAAATTTCGTACGTGTTTATATGAAATAGAGGTATTATACATATGAAATTTGGAAGAGTTCATATTTGTTTGTTAAATGGTGACTCATATAACGGGTATAGTGGTATGTGTGTTAGTTTATGTATGCCAGCAGGAGTGAATTATGAAATATTTTATATTATATAAACTTTGCAATCTGTTAACATTATATGATGTATACGTTATATGTTAAAGTGATATGATATACTATTTGAATATTAAGTCTATGAAAGTTAGTCTGTATACATATGTTTATTTTAGTTTTATGTACATTATATGGTTATATATATATTAGCTATTTTATATCAGCGATCTATTGAGTTTTATATCAGTCTATAATGTTACAGTCCTATGTATATACTGGTTGTTGTATTTTTAATGCAGTGTTATATATATAGTATATGGTATATATGTTAGTCTGGATTTGTTTGTACGTATGCCAGCCTTGGGTTTTATGTATATAGTTTTGTTGATTTCGAAAGTTATAAGTATATATATATACATATATATTTCAAACTATATTTCGGTAGTTATGTTTGTTTTATATGTGTTTTATAAAAAAAATGATCTTTAATCATATATATTATTTTAATATTTGTTTTAAATCGATATTGATTTATATATATTTATATCGGGTTATATCAATTATCTTCAGCAATCCAGTCTAATTGATTTCGTCTATTTTATCTATCAGCTATATTCGTCAAATTCGTGCCAATCGTTACTCAACTTCATTGTCTATCTCTCTAGCCTCGAAATGTGAGCAATCACTCACGATTAATGTTCTTTTATTTATTAAATTTGATTTCAATTGAAACGACAATTGAAATATGCTGTTGTTAGTTAATTACACTGTTATATATGCTATTACCTGTATCAGTTCACCTGTGACATCTAACACCATTATCTGTTATATATACAATGATAATCCAATTTGGTTGTTAAATAATTGATTGTTTAATGTTGACATTGGACG
Source organism: Allium fistulosum (assembly GCA_030737815.1). Taxonomy (NCBI): domain Eukaryota; kingdom Viridiplantae; phylum Streptophyta; class Magnoliopsida; order Asparagales; family Amaryllidaceae; genus Allium; species Allium fistulosum. The sequence goes on from CM060903.1 coordinate 595,007,205, forward strand.
TTAAATTGTTAATGTTGTAAGTGATAAATAATTTGAAATTGAAATTGGCGTAGGATAGTTAGATTTGATATATGTGTTAATTTGATTGATGACACTTGCATAATATGACCCCTTTCAGTTTTAAATAAATTGACACGTAGAAATAGTGTTAACCACACCTTGAACCATTTAAATGTATCTGTATAAATTGATGTAGTTTGAAATTGAACAATAGATATCAAGTGAAGAACCGTATAAATTTTAGTGTAATAAATCTTTAATCTACATGAAATGATAGTGTAGATTCTAGAAATAATTATATTAATTTACACAAATAACAATGTGAATTAATACGATTATTTCGGGATTATTTGAATAAATTATTGGATTGTTATTGATTGTTGTTATTGATTGTTTATTTACTTTGACACCATCCCAGTTATCACACTGCAAGTTCCCTTTGCTATGCTTTGATTTTTGAATTGAAATGGAATCGGGTTGAAATGATAAATACCCAAATTGAACTTTGACCTAGGATAGAGAATTAATAAAAATCGATTGGTCAATAATTTGATTTAAAAATAAAATAAAGATTTTATTTGGATAAATAATAAGGTTTTGAAATGAAGTTGGAATTTGAACTTTTATGGAAGGAAATGTTAATATTTAATAATCTGAATCAAAATATTAACATAGTAGTTGATGAAAGAATGTTGTTTTAAAATTGGAATTATTAATAATTAAGTTTAAAATTATTTAATAATTAAGTTGAAATTATTTAATAATTAAGTTGAAATTATTTAATAATTAAGTTGAAATTATTTAATAATTAAGTTTTGAAATTATTTAATAAAAAAAATTGAATTATTTAATAGTTAAATAAAACTGAATCTCTTGAATTAGTGAAATTTAGTTCTTTATTAATTAAGCTTTGAAATTATAACTAAGTAAATAAATAAGTGAAATTGAATTTTCTTTAACAAGAAATAGAAATGCGATTTATTGAAATTAATGTAAGAGTTGTAATTTAAAGAATTGATTTGACGAATATAATTCAATTAAATGTGAAGTTTTGACATAATGAAGTTGAACTTAAGTAATTGATTTAATGAATTTGAAATTATAGAAATTGTTTTGAATGACAAATCTACTTATCGAATATTAAATGAAATCGATCAATGAATTTAAATTGATTTGAATGCTAAATTAAATTAATTTAAATGATTTCGGAATGAAACTTATATACGAATTTAAATGAATACTTGAATTGTCTTAAATCAAATATTTAATTTGAATTATAAGATTTTGAAATGGAAATTTGGAAGTTTGAAACGTAAATTATGGAAATTGTTTAGAAAGACAAATGGAATGTTGGTTTACAAATTCTAATTGAAATTCAAATTGATTTGGTTTTGAAATAAATAAATGACCAATCGGTGTAATAATCACAAAAGTTATTAAAGAGACCGGAATCGGTTATGGACATACTCTCTGTCTAAACCGAAAACCACTTTAATAACTATACGCGGAGTGTGGTCCAGAATGAAGTGGTTGGAATGATGTACGTGATGACTGAAGAAAGAGAACGATAATGGATAGCCTTGACACTTGTGTCAAATTGGAAATGACTAAAACAGGAGCCGTGCCGGGCCAAATGGGGTTAGCCACCTCGAGCGAACACACTTCTTCGAAACTACTCATTACTTGTTATCGATTGGTGCACCCTTAATTTTGGGAGTGTTGTTTCGCGGTGTTGCGATCGCTGCGGCGATGCGTTCTCACCAGTCCGGATCAGGCAAACGGTAGTTTCACTACCTTGGGTATTGCCTCATGTGCCTTGTCATACTTGTATCCCTATATACGCGACCACTACGATTTGTTTTGTGTTATACCTATGGAGTACTCCCTGATATCCCACTAGTTTACGGTGGAGTTTACAGTGCTGTATAGACTATAACGCTTATATAAAATGTGTTAAGGGGGATAATGGTAACGCCTTAACACTATCTTGATACTTTATATTACTGATAGGCATTATCTATTTACCGTACACTACTACATAGTAGATAGTTTAACGGATCCTGAAAGGATGGTTATTCCAAACATCCTTTGAGTTACTTGTATTTCAGTTGCTATTTCACTTGAGTTGGATTTATTGATATAAGAATGTTAATCCTGACTCGAGTGTTTTGTGTTTTGCTTTACGCTCGGGTAAGACTGAGTGTACCAGTATTCGAGACTCACCTTTGGAGTTGAAGCTTCGCTTGGAGATCCAGCTATCTATCCAGCTTTCAGATATTTAGTTAATTCCAGTGATGTATTCTGATATTGTATTTGACTATTGTATTCGAGACTCCTATTGTACCTTATTTTACTCTGATATGTATATAGTAGCTTCATGAACTACTATCTTTTGTTTCTGCTGCATTTATTACTCTGTGTCTGTGATTATTTATTTACTGTATATGTTCAGTTTTGCCAAATTTAAATTAACAATTCGGTATTTTGAATTATTCAAGTCCGACATGTGCGGATGCAAATAGTCTAAAATAGCGGGTCGTTACAGTTGGTATCAGAGCTTTGGTAGCTCTAGGCAAAACTTAGCATATAGGGTAAATGTATTTACAGAATCACTTTCATTCGAGTGGAATCTCTCCCTTTTGACTCGATTCTTTTGAATTTGGGAACATTCCCTGCGGTTCCGAAATTCATTCTTGTCCCTCACTATTCGTATTCTTCTGAATTCTGGAATATCACATAACTCCACTTCGAATGATCTTTATAATCAGTTGGCGGTCCCACCAATCTCAAATTGATTTGTAAAGGGGTAAAACTCTTTTACGATAGCATCGGTTCACCGGAGATTTATATATCCTCGGTTTAGATGCTGACATCTTTGGTTATGCCGAATTCTATCTCTTGAGATCAATGTCGATTTGCCTCGGAATTCTACATTGATCTTATTCTTGAAGTCACGGTTTACCCGGTTAAGGTTGCCCGCGATTTATATAAATTTATCAATCTTCCTACTTTGTTATTAATCATCATATCTTTGTTTCGAACCTATCTTCGAATCAAATTTCTCTTTGATTTGAGTCCATCAAAATTTGAAACCCTATCCTTATTTTGAAAATTCCTTCATGTATCGTCGAGCAAAGAAATGTAATTGTAAACTAATATATAAATGTTTTAATATATGCTATGTTGTTTGAGTTATTGAGGTTGATTTGGGTTTCCGATCGATTCGTCTGATCAACGCTATCGATAGGATTTCCAAAACACTTGAGCAGAGCAAGCTGACACAATATTATTTTCAAATTTGGAAAATAAAATAAAGATTGTATGATTTTACTATATATAAGTATGAATTTTATTTAACCAAACTGCTAATAAATTGATTGTTGAAATGATAATATTTGATTATGATTTATTGTTTTGTAAACAATTGACTATTTCAATATCAATAAATGAATTTATAAACTTGGCTATAATTTGATTTGAAATGTATTTAAATCAAGAATTTGAGAATTTAATTTCCGAAAATTTCAAACCTTGGTTTTAAAGGTTTTAAAATGTATTATCTAAAGTATTTTCGAATAAAAATCATTTCATAGAAATTTTAGATGTTTAATCAAGTGCTCTTCTCTTTGTCGCTGGAAAATAATTTCGGTGATGACGGCCGCATCATCGACATCCATTTTCGAGTTTCTAAGTGGAGAAACCATTCTGTAGCTTTGCTACGGTTTTGTTTGGAAAAATATTTTAATTTGAATTTCTTAAGTATGACTTGATTTATATATATATATGGGAATATTATTTTAAATTTAATTTGATTATATATATATAGTATATACATAATTATCTCTAAAGGGTTTGAAATTAAACGGAAATTTAATTCTTAAAATTATGTTAAAGGATGTTTTCAATTATAAATAAAGCTAAATTTTGGATAAATATTTAAACTTGAAATAATTGAATTTGAAATTTTTTATTTGTATAGTACTAAATTGCATTTCAATATAACTTACCTAAATTATTCAGAAGTTAAAATGTAATTGGATAGTATACAATATAAAATGATTTTATAAATAAAATTTGAGTGTTTATAATAAATATTATACACTTAGATTTTAATTATATAAAAAAAATGCTAATAAGTTGATAGGATAATAAGTTGATTGAATGAGATGAATATAATAAATTTTGTTCTGAAAGAAATAACAAATTGAAATTAGATCAACTTATGGAAATACCTTAAATTTAAACCAATTATTGAATATAAATTAATTTAAACTGAAATTTATATGGTTTGAATATAGGTAATAAGATATATATTAAGTGGAATAAACTTAATGATAATTTGGAATAAAGAATTAAATTTGTTGAATAAAATATAGGGATAATAAATTATTATACAAATTGATGATTTAGAAATTGTTAATTGAGGATGACTAGACAATAAGATAATGAATTTAGAAATAGATACATTGATTTAACTTAGGTAAACAATGGTTTTAACTAGATTGTTGAATATTAATTAGTTTAATTTGAAATTCATATGGTTAATTTAATTGTTTTATTTGTATTTCAATCTAATTTCTTTCTGGTTGTTTCTATTCTCCTACCTCCTTCCTTTTCGGGGACGAAAAGTTTTGAGTGAGGGAGAGTGTAACGACCCGTAAATTTTAACTTTTTTAATAACGTAATTAGTTGAAATTTTGTGAAATTTTAAACGATAAAATTTTGAAATAAAAATTTGATATTTGGAATGCGTCTAATTAAACATAGCAAATTGTAAATTTTCATCCAAAAATATGGAAGTTTATTTCGTGTGTAACTTTATTTCAATTTAATCAGTTAGTAATTGATGAAAATAAAATATTTTCGAAACCTGAATATTTTTATATAGAAAAATTGTAAATCATCTTCTGAGCAAGACGTCATTTTTCGTTTTTCCAAATTCGGATTTCTTTAGCTCCGTCGATCTTATTTTTCTGCGTTTTTGCTGCATTTTCCGTAGTAGAAAATTCGAATTTTTATAATTCAATCATACCACTGATATCTGTATACCGTTTTGATTGTGCCGCCGTGCTAATCTCTGTGGTATATTCATTTCTGTGTTTCGAAGTCCCGGTACAGGGCAGAATTCGCGATACGATCGTCCATATCGGTATCTGTTTGAGCTATTTATTTCCCTATGTCCTTTCGTCCTTCCGAGACAACCAATAGCCAGCTGTGTTTTTATTTACCTAGAATTCATGTATCTGCTTTGCCTTTTTGATAGTCCCAATATATTTTATATCATCTGTTCGGTTACACTATTGACAAAGCAAAGGAAAGTTTTATAATTTGTATTGTTGTATCTCAGAAACCAAAGCGTCCCTTCCCCTTACTCAATTCAATTGGCTTTTATCACTCCTACATTTTCAATACAACTTTGTTCTCTTTCAAAGCAAAGAAGAAACAAAATTATTTGCATTTTTATTGTTCTGAATATTTCGCAAAGCTCTTCTCTCATTCACTTAGCCTTTAGCTTGATGCTCCTCTTTCCCCCTTCATCTTTGCAGACTTCCCACGTGAGCATACATTTCCTTTCCCTTCCATTTTGCTACACCTGCTCATCACGACCTCTCCACCTCACGTCTCCTCTTTCCTTCACCATGCCAACACCTTCCCACTTACCTAACCCAAACGGCCGACCCAACCCCGGCGCCACTCCACCACCGCACGCCTCCTCCTCAAACGGCCGCTTTTTCTTCCACCGACCTCGGCCACCCTACCGTACCCATCAGCCAAGACCGATGCCACTGCCCGCCTCCACCTCTGCCGAAGCACCTCCACCCGGCAGCCCGACCGAACTTCCCTCCTCCACACTTGAGCACACAACCATGTTTTTCACCTCCTCCCTCTCGCCTCGGCCTCGCTCACCCTCAAACCCGTTCACCTTGCCCACCACCATTGACAACCGTTAGCACGCCCTCACCGGCCCATAGCCGCACTTCCGCGCCTTCGATCTCAGCCCGACCTTGGTCCGCCTTAGATTTCAGCAGCACCCACGGCCTCAGATCCTTCCGCCATCGGCCGTTGCAAGCCTCCTATTTTTCCGCTGCCGAACCACCGACGACCGTGCACCCATCCCTTCGACCAAGCGCCGAGATCCCTAGCCCACCACTCACGCACGCCTACCCACCTCCCAGCGTGCCGCACTACTCCCTGCCACCGATCTTCACTTCACCGACGAGCTTTGCATCTTCTTCTAGTTGAAGGTATTTACAGCCTTATATAAATTGTACAGTATATATAATATATTTTATTATGTATGTTGTTGGATATTAAGCTATTGGGTGTTTTGGTTAATATTATAAACATATTTGGAAACGTTGTATAGTATATAAACTTTAATAACGTAAGTTCATGTTCATATAGGTTACATTTATTTTTAAAAGTATATACTGTTTAAATTTCGTACGTGTTTATACGAAATAGAGGTATTAACATATGAAATTTGGAAGAGTTCATATTTGTTTGTTAAATGGTGATTCATATATCAGGTATAGTGGTATGTGTGTTAGTTTATGTATGCCAACAGGAATGAATTATGAAATATTTTATATTATATAAACTTTGCAATCTGTTAACATTATATGATGTATACGTTATATGTTAAAGTGATATGATATATTATTTGAATATTAAGTCTATGAAAGTTAGTCTGTATACATATGTTTATTTTAGTTTTATGTACATTATATGGTTATATATATATTAGCTATTTTATATCAGCGATCTATTGAGTTTTATATCAGTCTATAATGTTACAGTCCTATGTATATACTAGTTGTTGTATTTTTAATGCAGTGTTATATATATAGTATAGGGTATATATGTTAGTCTGGATTTGTTTGTACGTATGCCAGCCCTAGGTTTTATGTATATAGTTTTGTTGATTTCGAAAGTTATAAGTATATATATATATACATATATATTTCAAACTATATTTCGGTAGATATGTTTGTTTTATATGTGTTTTATAAAAAAAATGATCTTTAATCATATATATTATTTTAATATTTGTTTTAAATCGATATTGATTTATATATATTTATATCGGGTTATATCAATTATCTTCAGCAATCCAGTCTAATTGATTTCGTCTATTTTATCTATGAGCTATATTCGTCAAATTCGTGCCAATCTTGTTTGATTTGGATTCATGATCGGATTTCGTTACTCAACTTCATTGTCTATCTCTCTAGCCTCGAAAGGTGAGCAATCACTCACGACTAATGTTCTTTTATTTATTAAATTTGATTTCAATTGAAACGACAATTGAAATATGCTGCTGTTAGTTAATTACACTGTTATATATGCTATTACCTGTATCAGTTCACCTGTGACATCTGACACCATTTTCTGTTATATATACAATGATAATCCAGTTTGGTTGTTAAATGATTGATTGTTTGATGTTGACATTGGACGTTAAATTGTTAATGTTGTAAGTGATAAATAATTTGAAATTGAAATTGACGTAGGATAGTTAGATTTGATATATGTGTTAATTTGATTGATGACATTTGAATAATATGACCCCTTTCAATTTTAAATAAATTGACACGTAGAAATAGTGTTAACCACACCTTGAACCATTTAAATGTATGTGTCTAAATTGATGTAGTTTGAAATTGAACAATAGATATCAAGTGAAGAACCGTATAAATATTAGTGTAATAAATCTTTAATCTACATGAAATGATAGTGTAGATTCTAGAAACAATTATATTGATTTACACAAATAACAATGTTAATTAATACGATTATTTCAGGATTATTTGAATAAATTATTGGATTGTTATTGATTGCTGTTATTGTTTATTTATTTACTTTGACACCATCCCAGTTATCACACTACAAGTTCCCTTTGCTATGCTTTGATTTTTGAATTGAAATGGAAACGGGTTGAAATGATAAATACCCAAATTGAACTTTGACCTAGGATAGAGAATTAATAAAAATCGATTGGTCAATAATTTGATTTAAAAATAAAATAAAGATTTTATTTGGATAAATAATAAGGTTTTGAAATGAAGTTGGAATTTGAACTTTTATGGAAGGAAATGTTAATATTTAATAATCTGAATCAAAATATTAACATAGTAGTTGATGAAAGAATGCTGTTTTAAAATTGGAATTATTAATAATTAAGTTTAAAATTATTTAATAATTAAGTTGAAATTATTTAATAATTAAGTTGAAATTATTTAATAATTATGTTTTGAAATTATTTAATAAAAAAAATTGAATTATTTAATAGTTAAATAAAACTAAATCTCTTGAGTTAGTGAAATTTAGTTCTTTATTAATTAAGCTTTGAAATTGTAACTAAGTAAATAAATAAGTGAAATTGAATTTTCTTTAACAAGAAATAGAAATACGATTTATTGAAATTAATGTAAGAGTTGTAATTTAAAGAATTGATTTGACGAATATAATTCAATTAAATGTGAAGTTTTGACATAATGAAGTTGAACTTAAGTAATTGATTTAATGAATTGGAAATTAAATAGAAATTATTTTGAATGACAAATTTACTTATCGAATATTAAATGAAATCGATCAATGAATTTAAATTGATTTGAATGCTAAATTAAATTAATTTAAATGATTTCAGAATGAAACTTATATACGAATTTAAATGAATACTTGAATTGTCTTAAATCAAATATTTAATTTGAATTATAAGATGTTGAAATGGAAATTTGAAAGTTTGAAATGTAAATTATGGAAATTGTTTAGAAAGACAAATGGAATGTTGGTTTACAAATTCTAATTGAAATTCAAATTGATTTGGTTTTGAAATAAATAAACGACCAATCGGTGTAATAATCACGAAAGTTATAAAGAGACCGAAATCGGTTATGGACATACTCTCGGTCTAAACCGAAAACCACTTTAATAACTATATGCGGAGTGTGGTCTAGAATGAAGTGGTTGGAATGATGTACGTGATGACTGAAGAAAGAGAACGATAATGGATAGCCTTGAAACTTGTGTCAAATTGGAAATGACTAAAACAGGAGCCGTGCCGGGCCAAATGGGGTTAGCAACCTCGAGCGAACACACTTCTTCGAAACTACTCATTACTTGTTATCGATTGGTGCACTCTTGATTTTGGGAGTGTTGTTTCATGGTGTTGCGATCGCTGTGGCGATGCATTCTTACCAGTCCGGATCAGGCAAACGGTAGTTTCATACCTTGGGTATTGCCTCATGTGCCTTGTCATACTTGTATCCCTATATACGCGACCACTACGATTTGTTTTGTGTTATACCTATGGAGTACTCCCTGATATCCCACTAGTTTACGGTGGAGTTTACAGTGCTGTATAGACTATAAAGCTTATATAAAATGTGTTAAGGGGGATAATGGTAACGCCTTAACACTAACTTGATACTTTATATTACTGATAGGCATTATCTATTTACCGTACACTACTACATAGTAGATAGTTTAACGGATCCTGAAAGGATGGTTATTCCAAACATCCTTTGAGTTACTTGTATTTCAGTTGCTATTTCACTTGAGTTGGATTTATTGATATAAGAATATTAATCCTAACTCGAGTGTTTTGTGTTTTGTTTTACGCTCGGGTCAGACTGAGTGTACCAGTATTCGAGACTCACCTTTGGAGTTGGAGCTTCGCTTGGAGATCCAGCTATCTATCCAGCTTTCAGATATTTAGTTAATTCCAGTGATGTATTCTGATATTGTATTTGACTATTGTATTCAAGACTCCTATTGTACCTTATTTTACTCTGATATGTATATAGTAGCTTCATGAACTACTATCTTTTGTTTCCGCTGCATTTATTACTCTGTGTCTGTGATCTGTGATTATTTATTTACTATATATGTTCAGTTTTGCCAAATTTAAATTAACAATTCGGTATTTTGAATTATTCAAGTCCGACATGTGCGGATGCGAATAGTGTAAAATAGCGAGTCGTTACACGGTTATATTGAAATGGAAAGCGTAATTTCTTGAAAAGCTAAGTGTATTTTCAAAGAAGGATTTCTAAGTATAAATTAAGAAGTTCTAAAGTGTTTTAAAAAGAATGTTTTAGGAAATCATTATTTAACTGTTTTAAAATTTTAAAGGTAAATATTTATTAAGTTAAGTATGGTAGTAATTATTTTTAAAGGTTTAATTAGTATTTTGATGCAAAGGATAACTATTAAATATTATACCTTATATAACAGTTTATTTTGAAAAGTAGTTTTGGCTAAAGTTTTACTCGGGAAATTATTTAGAATTTATAAGTATTATTTTGAGTAAAGTAATGGAAGTAGTTTATTTAAATGTTTTAAGTGTATTTTGGATAAAGTAATTTAATTTGGTTAAAAGCTAAGTTTTAAAGGACTTGGTGCTTTTCAGTGGGAATAAAAACAATTGGGTGAATGATTGTTTAATTTGATAGTTAAATAACCGACTATCAATATTTGGCCAATGCGCTGATCATTTCGAAGAGACCGGGATCGGATTTAATTATCCAAAAACCACTTCGATCCGGTTTGAACATTTGCGAATGAAGACCGTGAAGATATTGAAGACGGTGATTCGGTTTGTCCAGACCCAGGGCAACTTGTATGGATGGATGCTATCATACCATCGTCAAGAGGACAATGAGCATTCTAAGTGAAATGTGTTCTAAAAAGGTAACACATAGCCTCAAGCCTCATCAACCGGGAATGGCTAAAACAGGGGAGGTGCAGCAAGGCTAAGTGGTTATCAACCAATTAGGGTAAGGTCATCCCTGTCTAGATGTCCCTTTTTGATTTCGGCTTAGTGGGCGGTTGCTGATCCCATTCGCGGGGTGATCTTATTCGGACTGTCCAGTAAGGGGTAGTCTGGTCTTGTGTTGTAGGGGGTCGGGAGTGATCCTCGGTACTCTGATCTAGGCCAGGTACTGTGATGGGCGGTACCCCAGTAGCCCTGCCATTGATGGAAACCCAATCTCCAATAAGCGCCTGTACGGTTTTGATTGTGCCCAACTATTGTTGGAACGTGAGATGCAAGCATTCAGCTATATTCTATTTACTTTCTATAGACACTATTATAATATCAGACGGTTTAATAAAAATGTTTTGGTTATCATAAGGTAAAAACCCGGCATGTTTCTTTGTGGCGTGGTCTTACGAAATACCTTTGATTTTAAAGGATCTTGAAAACTTTAATAATTCAATTGAGTGTGTTTTCTCACGCTGGTTTTCCAGACTGACTCGGGTGTTATTTTATCATAATGCTCGGGTCAGACCGAGTATTACAGATACATGATAGGATGCTGTGGAGCTCAGGATACGAGCTGGATAGCGAGATTTATCACACGTACTTGACTTATATTTCACTGTGCAGTGTAAGCTGTATAGTCAGCTTTTGTAAGGACAAGTTATACTAGACTGTTCAGATTTGATGTGATGATTGTGTTGTACTCTAATGATTGTAAGTATTATACAGTTACAGATGTTTTTGTATAAAAATCTGTTGTTATATATTATATTCTGTTCCGCTGCGATTGTGAGATTCTGATGTTGTTTTCTATTTCTTCTTTAACCCTAATGGTTTGTATTTCCGACCACTTTGAGTTGAACTAATGGAGAATATTGTCGGCTCAAAGGGGTACGGATTTGCGGGCCGTTATAGTGGTATCAGAGCTGAAGGTTAAGCGAGAACCTTGGCTCTGGTGGGGATTACTCATTAGAGATAGAGTCAGTAGCACTCTAGAATGAGTTTGAGTGTATTAATAGATATAAGTGCTTATTTGTTAGTGAATATAAAGTTGTTTTATATTGTGTTGATTGGTTTGTTAAGTGGTTTATGGATTCTAGTCAGTACGAGTAATTAACGTTATTGATAGGGATCTCTAAACACTTGTACAAAATAATTCGACACTTTATTGTTTTAAATAGGATGAATGAAATAATTTTGCCCAAATTTTTTTTGTATATAAAAGAAATAATTTTCGTAAATTATTATAAGTATATGGTTGCTTGGTTGTTAGGAAGTGGTAATATTAAATTATTATCATTGTTGTGTGGAAATTGAAATTTATAACCAAAGTTAAGGAAATAAATTCATATAACAGAATGGAATTTGTAATGTGAATTATAAATGTGATTTATAATTGAAATGGGATAAAACTCCAGGGTAATATTTGAAAATAGATTAGAAGGATTTGAAATTCAAAAATTGGGAAAATTTGATTTTCCTTTGGGTTGAAAATGGTTTTCAAGGGATTTGGAGAAATAATAGTGATATTATTTGGGAAATATTTTTAATTGAAAATGAAATCTAGTGAGATTTGAACTTAAAAATATTTGGAAAATGTTTTGAAGAGATGAAAGCACTAAACTCTTTTCGGTCGCTGGAAAATAATTCCGATGATGATCGCGACATCATCGGTGTTCATTTTCGAGTTTCCAAGGGAGGAATTGCTGCCTGGATGTTTTGAATTGGGATTTGTTTGTGAAATTGGGTTTGATTTTGAAATAGTTTGATTTGGGTATATATGATTTCAAAAATAACTTTGAATGCTTAAGGAAATTGTTTAAACTCTAGAAGTGGAATTAAAAATGTTTATTGGATATAAGTAAGTTTGATAACTTATAAAATTCGAAATCTGTAGAATAAAATTTGACTTGAAGAAAAGTTAAACAAAAGGAAGTGTGATAATAAAATGAAGTGGTAAGTGAACCAATTAAATGAAGTAAATTAAAGAGATTAGTGAATGGAATTTAAATAAGTGGAAAACTTATAGAAGTTTAAAATTTGAATTAAATTGAAAGGTAGTTGAATTAACTTTAATAAAAGTGAATTTTGAGGAAATGATTCTAAGTGAGCTAAATGAATGACCATTGAAATAAAATTCATAAAGTTGAAAATAAATTTGTGAATGAACAAACTAATTTAAATTGTAAGCAAATGAAATTGAAGCTGAATATTGAAATTTAATTTAAATTGTGTGAAATGGGAAATTAGTCAGGATGGACTAAATAAAACAAAGTATTGAAATAAAATTAGTAAGTAAACTAATTAATTTAAATGGTAAGCAAATGAATGGAAATTGAATATTGGGATGATATTTAATTTAAATTGGGTGAAGTAAAATGAAGTTGAAGAATTTGTTCGAAGAGGACTAAAATAATAAAAGTTTGGAAATAAAATCCATTGAGATTTAAAATAAATTAGTAAGTGGAACTAATTAAAGAGATGGTTAATTAAATATGATTTGGGATAAGGTGAATAAAATTCAATATTTAAAAATGAAAGGTAAATTGAATTCAACGGGAATTGAAATGTAAATGGAATAAAAGTGGATATAAAGGCTTAAGGTGGTAAGGTGAAAATAAATATAAGAAGTATATAAAATATTTATATGGAACTTAAAAAAAAGGTGGTGAAATTCTTAAATAAAATTGGAATTGAGAAATATACTAAGTTAGTATATGAATGAGGAGTTAATAAAGGTGTGTGAAATGATAAGTGTTGATAAGTGAATAGAAAATCAAAATAAATGAGAATAAAAAGAGAATTGATAAAGCTAAAAGTCAATTGAGCTAAATACGTAGGATGTACATATATTATTTTATTCGCATAACGATTTGATCCAGATTCGAGCACAGAATTTCGAGATAGTTATATCAATCCGATTTGGGATTTTTCACTCGATTTTCGACGGCAAACCCTGGATATGGATTTTTGATTGATTCTAGAAATTCTCTATCATAGTAATGGCTATGCAAGGAGAATGACGGTTTCTAATCAAGAAACCAGATCGGAGTCCGCACTAGAGGGTCGGGTGGACGATACTGGTTCGGAAGTGAAATTGTGTGATCGAGTGAGCGAGCAGATTTGATATTGCGTACGGATGATATGTGTACATCGTACGACTTAAGTGAAGCAAATATTGAAAATTTTGAAAAGAAGTGAATAAAATGATTTTGAATTGTGTGATTGGATTTTATTGCTAAGTGGGATATACAGGTATTTAAAAGCAAAGGATAAATTGATATTTTTGATTTCAGAAGATAAATTTGATTTGCCCGAGAAAAAGGTATGTGTTTAAATTGTCATATGAAATTTGATGATTTTTTTTATCTAGCCACTTGGCTTTTGTTTTCTTTTGAAATCTGGGGCCCGTAGAGGCAATTTTGTAGTTGTACCGAGCCAGCCGCGCAAAGGAGACACTGGCGAAATTTTTCGAAAATATAAGGAGTTAGAAAATTTTGAGAAATTTTGAAAATTTAAAATTTGGTTTTAAATTAAAATTTGAAATGGTTGAGTAAGTGATATTGTTTGGAACCTATGGATAAGTTTAGGAAGTTAGTAAGAGTGATAGTGTCTTTAATAAAAAGATTGTTTTGGGTGTTGTTAAACTGTTTGGTTTTGGGAAGTTGTTAAAAAACTATTTGGATTGGGAAATAGTTAACGGGTTATGGATCATTCTTCTTAACTAGTAATTTCGGGGACAAAATTCTTTTAAGGGGGGAGGAATGTGACGACCCAGAATTTTGGACATTTGAAATTAGAATATTTAAAAGTTAAATTTTAACTTGAATTTCAAATGTAACCAATTATTAGAAAATTAAAATATTAAATTTAATAATTGGAAATTGGGTAAAATAGAGAATCTAGAATTTCAAGCTTGTTAAAAATAATTTAAAGACTTAGAAAATTCATATTGATAATATTGAAGGTGATAAAAGTTTTAAATTTGGATTTAAAGGTGTTTTGTTCAGTTTTAAAAATATATCGTTTAAATTGAATTTAAAAATAGCCTTCCGAGGCACGATATCGAAATTCGACAAAACCAGTTCCATTGGATCCGTAATACTGTATTATTATCGGATTTTAATTTTCGCAGCATTTGGAGTTATTGTTTGATCGTACGGTATGTAAACGCGCTGAAAGCTATATTGAAAATTCAATATAATAACTGGGTCCTAAAGCTATCTTCTCCATACGATCGAATTAGGACTCAAAAACTTTTTCATTGCGTTCGAAATAGGGGTATAACATTATAAACGCCTAGCGGCACACCTCGATAGGTGGTCAAGATTTTGAGTTGCGTTTATCAAGACAATTTGAATTTAATTAAAAATATATATATTTATATAATAGTCAACTTTCAGCTGTAAATCAGTTCACATCAGCACTTTTTGATTTCGATTCAAATATAACTGTAGCCCCTCCTGCACACTAACTTCTTTTAAAAATGTCGTGTCCCCTCCCTTCTTTTATATTAACAGCCGAGAATGAAAAAATATACATAGTAGCTTCGAAAGAAAATAATGGCAGCTCTTCCCTTTTTTTCAATTCAAAATCAAAGCCGAGCCTTCGCTTTTCTTTCTCCAATTCAAATCATGGCCGGCGAAATCCTTTCCTCTCTCTTCGAATCGACAATTGCTAACTTCCCTCCTCTGTCACTCTTCCTGTAAGAGAAATGGCCGAATCGAATCCATATATGTTCTCCTCCATTCTCAAATTCAAAGCAAATCGAATGCCCTATTTGTCAAAGCGAAATACGAAATCGAATCGTTCGAATGACTAAACCCTCTCCCTTCCTTCAGTTTATTCGCCAATCGGACGAAGTCGAGTTCGGTTAGATTTCGAGAAGATTGGAAGTAAGTATAAGCATGGCAGCCGACGTTGGGGTGCGCGCTCGCTCTGGCGAAGGGTAAAGTAGGGGGGTCTGCGATTTAATCGCACGGCGACGTGGAGGCTCGAGTCGAGTAACGGGCGACATCGCGAGAGGGTCGAAGGCATTCTAGGGTTCGCGATCGGGTGACTGAGAGCTCGCGAGCGTGCATGAGGCAGGGAGACTCTCAAGCTTTTGAAGTTGAAGGCCGAGGGGTTTTTGGTAATTTTTTTAGCCTGAGTTTTAACTTAATCAAAGTTTAGTTTAACAAAAAAAGAAAGGGGAAGTTTTTTCTAGGAATAATGTATACAGGAAGCAGGAAGAAATAATGTATATATATACATCCACATAAATATTTTAAATTAAAACAGTAAATATGCATATAGAGGTAAGATTTTGAAAATGGAAATTTCTAAATATTGTAGAGTTTATATAAACATTAAAATTTTGAAATCTATAGAGGTTATTTTTAGTACTTGTAGTTTCAAAAGAAAAATAAAATAAATATATATATACACGAATATTAGATTTACTGGTTTATTTTAAAATAATGGACTTGGTAATTAAGTTGTTCGATTAACTTATATATTTATTATAGTTACTAAAAGATTTAAAAAAAAGGAAATTATCAGTTTAAATTAAATTATTGGTTAATTAAATTTATTTAAATGGTAATTGATTAGTTCAAAAAAAACCATATAATGTTATACAAGGTCTGAAATCGGCGAGAGACAAGCCGGTTGGATCGGATTGCAAACAAAAATCAAAAGGTGAGTTAATCTCACTCAAATTGGATTTACTGGTGAATTTAAATTGTCAAATTTAAATTATTGGTTGATTGCTTGAATTGATGATGTGATATTATATATAATAATATATATATATATATATATATATATTGGAGTGATTGATTTTCCCACATTATATAGCGGATGAAACCCTATGCGCCGCATAATAGCGGATGATATGAATATAACCCCATATACCACGATATTCCACCTCGAAGTGGAATTGGTATTTTTATATTGTGCTAACATCTGTGGATATAGGAAAAACAGGATGGAGGGATCCAATTAGATTCCTCTAATGTTGGAATTTATTTTCATATTCGGTGATATGTTTTGTTGATAGTCTATGATAGATTATATGGACTATATTGGTAATTGAAAATATTGAATGCTATGGTTTGACTGAATAAATTTTGGGTATATTAAGATATCAAAAATATAAAAGCTGGACTATTGAAGGAAATTAAAAGAGAGGATTTTTAAGTAAAATAATTATAGTGAATTTGGATAAATTAAAAGAATGAGTTGGAAAAGGATAAAAGTTTGATTTAAAATCCTATCAAATAATTCCGGGGTATGGGAAAATAGTGATTTTGAATAAATGGGAAATAAAGAGTTTTGGGGATTTAAATGATATTTTTTAAGGATTTAAGGACTTATTTTAAATTCAGGATTTAAAATGAGTTGGGAGAAATAAAAAGGGAATTTTGAAATTAAGTAAGGAATTGATGTTCCAGATTTAAATAAGATTTTAAATCAGAAGAGGCAAGTGAATTTAAAATTAAGGGTTTGGGGAAATTTTGACGAATCCAGAAATAAATTTCAAAATGAATTAATTTAGGGAATCGAATTGAAAACCGATTAAATGTTTTGAAATGGTGATTAAAAGGAAAGTGAGGCTATGGATTTATAAATTGGGTTTATAAATAAGGTGAATATTTATCAGTGGATAATTTGAAAGTATAAATTCACGATGGGAATTTATAAGTAAAGGGTGATTTGTTTAAAAATAAATAGTGGTTTATTTTTAAAAGTATGGAAAAGGAATTTACGGGTTTGGGACGTAAATTAGACTAGAAATAGATCGAGAAGGATTTATAAATGGTTAGATGGTTATATTGAAATGGAAAGCGTAATTTCTTGAAAAGCTAAGTGTATTTTCAAAGAAGGATTTCTAAGTATAAATTAAGAAGTTCTAAAGTGTTTTAAAAAGAATGTTTTAGGAAATCATTATTTAACTGTTTTAAAATTTTAAAGGTAAATATTTATTAAGTTAAGTATGGTAGTAATTATTTTTAAAGGTTTAATTAGTATTTTGATGCAAAGGATAACTATTAAATATTATACCTTATATAACAGTTTATTTTGAAAAGTAGTTTTGGCTAAAGTTTTACTCGGGAAATTATTTAGAATTTATAAGTATTATTTTGAGTAAAGTAATGGAAGTAGTTTATTTAAATGTTTTAAGTGTATTTTGGATAAAGTAATTTAATTTGGTTAAAAGCTAAGTTTTAAAGGACTTGGTGCTTTTCAGTGGGAATAAAAACAATTCAGTGAATGATTGTTTAATTTGATAGTTAAATAACCGACTATCAATATTTGGCCAATGCGCTGATCATTTCGAATAGACCGGGATCAGATTTAATTATCCGAAAACCACTTTGATCCGGTTTGAACGTTTGCGAATGAAGACCGTGAAGATATTGAAGACAGTGATTCGGTTTGTCCAGACCCAGGGCAACTTGTATGGATGGATTCTATCAGACCATCGTCAGGAGGACGATGAGCATTCTAAGTGAAATGTGTTCTAAAAAGGTAATGCATAGCCTCAAGCCTCATCAACCGGGAATGGCTAAAACAGGGGAGGTGCGGCAAGGCTAAGTGGTTAGCAACCAATTAGGGTAAGGTCATCCCTGTCTAGATGTCCCTTTTTGATTTTGGCTTATTTGGCGGTTGCTGATCCCAACCGTGGGGTGATCTTATTCGGACTATCCAGTAAGGGGTAGTCCGGTCTTGTGTTGCAGTGGGTCGGGAGTTGTAACAACCCGCATATTTATCGATTTTTATATTTAAATATTTTATCGATTAGTCGAAGGTTAGTCCGAAAAGCTACTTTTTGCAAACAGTCAAATTAGGGCTCGAGACAACCCCCATTGAGTTCAAAATAACGTTTGCGATCTTTTTGAGTGTAAACTTCGATATGTTTGGAGTAAGTGGAATTTCCGTCACTTTTTCCCGCCTTTGACTTGAGTTGGACTGCACCTTCTAACTCAGCCCCAACCCACCTCCTCTTCCTCACTTTATCAAACACTTCAAGCTTCATCAAAAATGGTGGTGGGAAAGGGAAATTAAAACTCCAAACTCAAATTCAATTGCAAATCCAACTTTCAACTCCAAACTCAAGTAGAAGATAGTGGATTCAAGCATTGGATTGCTTCTCCTTGCTTTCAATCTCCATCTTCATCCATTTTAGTGAAAAGGTGAGATTTTTAATCTCACATCTTGCCTATAATCGTCATTGGACTGTTGGGAATGATTCCCCATCACTTTAGCATGTTTGTTTGTATTGGATTTGGATTGAATGGGCGAAAAGCCCCAATTTTCAGTGTTTTTGGTGATTTTCTGGCACTAGGTCGCTCTGGAGTGTTAGCTCTCTGGCCTTAGGTCATTTCCGACCTACTATCACTCGCCTTCAGTTAGGTCGTAGGTCACTGCACCACCCTTAAGTCGCGAACCCCTTTAGGTCGCCTGACCTTGTTCATGTTAGGTCGCTTCCGACCTTATTCCACTTGGCAGCACTAGGTCGAAGCAACTCTAGGTCGTTAGGTCATCTCCGACCTTATATCGCCCGGCTTGTTTGAGTTAGGTCGCGCCACTTTTAAGTCGCGTCGCTTTTAGGTCGCGGGTTCCTTAAGTCGCTCACCTCTTGACCCTTTTAGGTCGCTCGGCATTTGATACCACTAGGTCGTTTGACCTGTATCTTGTTAGGTCGCTCGACCTTGCTTAGGTTGTTGGTCCTTACTACCTTTAGGTCGCGCCCACTTAGGTCGTAGGTCGCTCTGCACTTAGGTCGTAGGTCACCCTACTTCTTTTACCTCGCTAGGTCGTTTGACTTATTTACTTTTAGGTCGTTCGACAATTAGGTCGTTCGAGAGTCTTTAGGTCGCGAGTCCCGTAGGTCGCTCGCCCCTGTTTTGCCATTCCACTGTTTAGCTCAACAATGAGTTAGGTCGCTCGCGAGTTAACCTTAGATCGCTTGGCATTGTGCCGTTAGGTCGCTCGACACTGTAAATCCTTAGGTCGCTCGGAACTTTGGCGTTAGGTCGTTAGACATTGTTTTCTACTAGGTCGCTTGACCCATTCGACTCCTTGGTCGTATCCGTTAGGTCGTTCGACCTATTTGACTTAAAGTTTTTGCACTTTAATTCGACCACGTTAGGTCGCAAGTATATTCCTACTTGATGGTTTTGGGATTGATTCCTTTGGACTTTACTCACATCTTCGAATGTGAAATTTTGTGATGCGATTTGTTTCAACAATCGTTTTGTGACTTGTCACTTCAAAAATCTAAAGGCTTCAATACTAGTAGTGAATATCATAACTCTTTCATCAATGCGATTTCAACACTGTTATAAAAAAAAGCTCGTTTTCTCAACCGTTTTCTAACCTACTAGTATATACAAGCCTTTACTTCACTCGGATGAGAAATCGAATTAAACGACTTAGTAAAACAAGTGGTATGAAACGCTTACGTTCACTTCGTCGGTTAGCTCTTGGACTTGTTCGATTGAACCCTTTTTGTGAAAATTTTCTAGTGAAGATTTACAGCTTGTTCGTAAATATTTAAGTTAAGCAAGTGGTTATGGGAGATGAAGCTAAACTCATATATTTACTAGCTTGGTGTGATGGAAACTTCCTTATGATCATGACGATCATTTTTTTGATTTAGACTAGCGATTGAGCGATGTCTCTTTGTTTGCGAGGGAGACTAGACCCCGCTTTTGTGATGTTTCGCCATCACTTATATGGGGTAGCACCCCATGGTCTTCGGGCCATTTCTGTGTGGAAATTTAATGGATAGCTTCCATGAGATAGCTTCTCGTTTATGTGTTTCACGCGTTGGTGAGTTTGCATACTCCCGTTCATGTGTTAGGCCTCCCCCTTTTTATGTGTTTTCTGGATTTCTGGTGATGATTTCTGGAATTTGTGCTTCACCAATTTTCATGATTTTCATTGATATGATATCAGTTTTTGTGCATTGGTGAATTTATGTGTTATCGACTTGTTATGAATACAAGTTTAGGGTATGATACCCTATTTTATCTTTGAGAAGATTCTTGTGATATTGATTGATCTTTTGTTGATTATCATTTACATACTTATAGTAGTATGCCGTTATGGTTGTTACATGTTCATGCCATATTATTTATCATATACCTTATCATCTGATATTTATAGCTAGACTGATCCGTTTATTATTTTCTTATAAATAATACTCGGGTCAGACCGAGATGTTACAGGTGCTTCTGCTTGACTTCTCTTCAGGATTACTCTGACTTTTGGCTAACTACTTAGATTAGTAGTTTTTGATTGTACACATTTGAGATATAGACTCATTGATGTATTCTTTTGTATAGCGCATGTTGCTATTCCTTTTGTATTATTGTGGATCTGTCTGACCACTACTCTGATGTACACTTTCATGTGTTATATAAATACTCATATCTTTTTCCGCCTTTGTGATATGGATGTCTGTGACTCATTTATGTTATGATTACTTCTATGTTTGTTTCCGAAGAATATATATAGCCACCGTGTGATAGCTTTGAATTTGTATCGGTATGTCGGATTTCCTCCTTAAAAGATATGCATTCTATTCTATCTGACATATCGGTGCTCGCACAAAGAAGTTACATGGATGGTCGCTCCTCCACAGCCTTATTCTCCGTGCTAATTGACAGCACTACCTCGTAGTGTTCTTGGTTAGCGTGGGTATAGAGGTGGGGCGTCACAGCTTGGTATTAGAGCCAAACTTCGGAACAATGTAGAATAACTTAACAAGGATCATCGTCCTAAGTCCACCTTAGGAGTTGTGTTTCAGGATTTAGTTCGAGTCTTCGAACCGATTCATCCTGTTCTCTTTATGATTCCTTGTTTCATCTATCAAGATTGCTTGATATTTATTTGGTGAATAACCTTTTTCTTCTTCTCTCTTTCTTAAAGAAGAGAATGTCTAGACCAGGCCGTCCCAGAGCTGGACCATCTACTGTTACTCCCCAGGATGGAGTTTTCATGACTGCTCAGCAGCTTCTTGATTTAGTAAAGAATGCTCATGCAGCTGGTCCTAATCAGGAACCTACTCATCCTAAGTCTGGATTTGCACGTTTGTGCAACGATTATACCAACTTAGGTGGGAAACCGTTCAAAGGTTCCGAAACTATTATCGAGGTCTAGGCTTGGTTAAGAACATGCGATAGAATCTTTTCTCGCATGAATCTTGTTGATCTTCACCGTGTTCAGGTGGCTTCCAGTATGCTCCAAGAAAGAGCACTGGATTGGTACGAACTTCTCATTTCTGAAATTAATGAAGCTGATCTCACCTGGGAGCAATTCCGGGAACGCTTTGAATTGAAATTCGTACCAGAAGCAGAGAAAGTGACGTTGGCTCGACGTTTTATAGACCTTGTTCAAGGTGAATCTTCCGTGACAGATTATGTCGCATCCTTCGAGTCACTGTCTAAATATGGGGTTGAATACATCAACACCCCATTGAAGAAGAACCAGAGGTTCGTCTATGGCTTAAACAAGAATCTCAAGAAGCCATTACTTCTAAAATTAGAAGTTTCTTTCGATCAACTGATTGATATAGCTCTTCGTCTTGAAGAGGCTGATAAGGACAGTGATGTTGAAGTGGTGGCTGCCAAACCAAACCTCAACAACAAGAAAAGGCCTAACAAGTTCAAAGGTCCTTATCCCAATAAAAAGGGTAAGCAAGCAACTCCTGCTGTAAAGGCATTTTCCCCAAGTGATAAGAAATGCTTCAACTGTGGAGCTAAGGGCCATTTTTCGAACAAGTGTTCAAAGCCCCGCTCTTGTCGCTATTGTAAAAGTCCAGATCATTTTATGCACCAATGCCCTAAGCTTCAACACAAGGAGGGAAAGTTAAACGTTGCTCAAGCCCCTGGCAACACATCTCACGGACAAGGTATGTCTCATTCTGTCCTTGATGGCATTATATTATTTCATGATCAACCCATTAGAGTTCTCTTTGATACGGGTGCATCACATTCTTTTATATCAAAGGAACTTGTCGATAATTTTTCTTTAAGTGTTGTTGCTTTAATGACTTCTTTAAGAATTGCGAATCCGGTTGGTGGGTCCGCAACTCTTAGTTTGCTTTGTAAAGACGTCGAGATTATTTTGTGTGATTTTTCTTTCCTAGCCGATTTGCATGTCATGCGTTACTTAGGCTTTGGAATGATTTTGGGTATGGATTGGCTTACTCGTTATGAAGCCCATATCCTATGTCCTGAGCGGACTATTTATCTCCGTCATCCGCAATCTGTTAATCAGATTTCTATTGTTCTTAAAGATTCGGATTCCGCTTTGGTTGCATCTTTATATTCTTTAAATCCTCGTGATGATGATAATGATGACGGGGAGGATGTCATTTCTCTTATTCGCGTCGTTCATGAATTTTCCGACATCTTTGAGCCCGTTTTAGGATTACCACCTAAACGAGCAATTGAGTTCAAAATTAATCTTATACCTGGAGCTCAACCTATTACCCGTCCTCCTTATCGCATGTCCAATAAGGAGAATGAAGAGATGCGCAAACAATTATCCGAGTTAGAGACGAAGCAACTTATTCGCTCTAGTTCCTCGCCTTGGGGAGCTTCAGCTATTTTCGTAAGTAAGTCCGATGGTACACTTAGGCTTTGCGTCGACTACCGCAAGCTTAATGATCTTACTATCAAAAATAAGTATCCTTTACCTCGGATCGATGACCTATTCGATCATCTTAGTGGTGCTAGAGTCTTTTCACAATTGGACTTGGCTACCGGTTTTCATCAGCTTCGTATTGCAGAAGATAGTATCCCTTTGACTTCGTTCCGTACTCGATATGGATCTTATGAATGGCTTGTTATGCCATTTGGTTTAACGAATGCTCCGGCTTATTTCGTTGACCTCATGAATAGAGTTTTCAAAGATTTTCTCGATCGGTTTGTTCTCATCTTTATTGATGATATTCTTGTATATTCCAAAACCGAGGAGGAATATGAAAAGCATCTTCGGATTGTATTGGAAACTCTTAGAAGCAATCAATTAAAGGAAAAATTCTCTAAATGCCACTTTTGGCAACCTAGTGTGAAGTTTCTCGGTCATATTATTTCCGAATCCGGAATATTTGTGGATCCTTCAAAGATTGAAGCGATTCAAAATTGGAAGAGACCGGAGAGCGTGACTGAAATCCATAGCTTTCTCGGATTGGCAGGCTATTACCGCCGTTTTATAAAAGACTTTTCTAAGATTGTCGTGCCTCTTACTGGCTTAACAAAGAAGGGTGTTAAATACATTTGGTCGGACAAATGTGAAACTTCTTTTCAGAAATTAAAAAAACTCCTTTCTGATGCTCCTATTCTTGTTATTCCCGAGGGGAACCAAGATTTTGTCGTTTATACCGATGCTAGTCGCGTTGGTTTGGGTGCCGTTCTTATGCAAAAAGAACGTGTTATTGCTTATGCTTCTAGGCAATTGAAGCCGGCTGAGACTAGATATGCCACACATGATTTAGAACTCCCGGCTATCGTTTTCGCCCTTCGAATTTGGCGACATTATCTTTTGGGAGAGAAATTTGTACTTAATACTGATCATAAGTCTTTGAAATATTTATTCTCTCAAAAGGAACTTAATTTGCGTCAACAGCGTTGGCTCGAATTCCTTGCCTCTTATGATCTTGATATCCTTTATACTCCCGAAAAGGGAAATCGAGTTGCCGATGCACTTAGTCGCAAGCAACAAGCGGTTGTTTCCATGATGATATCTGAATGGAACGATCTCAAGGTTTTATCCACTTGTGAAATTCAGGATCGTGTTTTCGATTTGTGTTCATCTCTTGTTCTATGTAGCCTTAAGGCTCGTCCTTCTCTTTTGGACCGCATTCTTGAAGCTCAACAGCTAGATCCCGAATTGGCTCTTCTTAGCCAGAATATTAGAGATAAAACCGATATTGAAGGATTGAAAGACTTCGATATTGATTTTCATGGCGGCATTCGAAAATTTGGTAGACTTGTCGTACCAAATATTAGTGATCTTCGTAAGGATATACTAGAAGATTCTCATCATTCCAAATATTCCATTCATCCCGGTAGTAGTAAAATGTACGCGGATATGAAATGACTTTATTATTGGGAAGGAATGAAATCTGATATCGCTAACTTTGTTAAGTGTTGCATAACTTGCCAACTTGTTAAGGCTGAACATCACAGGCCTGGTGGGTTATTGCAACCATTGGAAATTCCAGTTTGGAAGTGGGATCAAATTTCCATGGATTTTATTGATGGCCTTCCCCGTTCTCGTTCGGGTCATAATAGCTTATGGGTGATTGTTGATAGACTTACTAAATCTGCCCATTTTATTCCTGTTCGGTCAAACCGAACTGTTCCTCTTCTGGCCAAACTTTTTATCAAAGAAATTGTTAAACTTCATGGAGTTCCCTCTTCCATTGTTAGTGATCGTGATCCATTGTTTACTAGTGGATTTTGGAAGAGTCTTCAAAAAGCTTTAGGAATGAAGCTTAATTTTAGCACCGCTTATCACCCCAGTCCGATGGACAAACTGAGCGTGTGAATCAAACTCTTGAAGATCTTCTTCGTGCTTGTGTGCTTGACTTTGGTGGATGTTGGGAAGATCATATTTCACTTGTCGAATTTTCCTATAATAACAGCTTCCAATCTAGTATTGGTATGGCTCCTTTCGAGGCACTCTATGGAAGGCCATGCCGATCTCCTTCTTGTTGGCTTGAGGCCGGTGTGAAACTAGTTTTAGGACCATATTTCATTCGAGATTCCACAGAAAAGATTGAACTTATTCGACATAGGATGAAAGAAGCCCAGATTAGACAAAAATCCTATGCCCATAACCGAAGAAGGAAATTAGAATTTTCAGTTGGTGATCTCGTATTTATTCGTATTTCACCTATGAAGGGTGTTGTACGCTTCAGTCGATCGGGAAAGTTAGCGCCTCGATATATTGGGCCATTCCCTATCACCGAACGTATTGGTTCCATGGCTTATCGCCTTTCATTACCGGCTCAGTTTTCTGCCATGCATGACATGTTTCACGTTTCTCAATTACGAAAGTGCCTGCGGGATTTCGATTCTATTCTTGAGCCCGGTGTTGTGGAAGAGATTGAAGTTTCGCCTAATTTAACTTATGAGCAGTAGCCTGTTTGAATTATTGCTTCGGAGATCAAACGACTTCGAAATAAAGATGTTCCGCTTGTTAAAGTTCAATGGTCCTCAAATCCTAAGGATTGCTCTTGGGAAACTAGAGAATCCATCGAGCGTACACATCCGGAATTACTTTCTCATGCTCTTTGAGGTAAACTTCTTATTTCAAAATTCCTTTTGTGTTAATGTAACGACCCAAGATTTTTAATTTATTTAAATTGATAATTTAATGAATTTTTGAATAAAAATTTGTAAAATTGATTATAAATGGAAGCGAGTTTCCCCGATTCAACTCGAAATATATATATATATATATATATATATATAGTCATTAGGAATTGAAAATTTGTATATATATGTGCATATATGTATTTGGGCATATACGAGTGAATTTGAAAATAGTAAATATATAGATATATATTTGACTTGAATTTAAATTGTAAATAATGGTTTAATAATAAATATTTGAAAGGATGTTTAATAATAATTTGAATTTATAAATTAAATATAAGACAATAAATATTAAAGTGAATTTAATAATTGAGTTATAAATAGAAATAAATAAATAAGAGATGAACTAGAAAAATAAAATATAACATAACTAAATATACGTAGGTAAACAAATAATTGCTAAAATCTAAACAACAAATTAGAACTCTAGAAAATTCCTCTATATTACGAAATAAATAAATTTTATAGTTTTATTCAATATAAAGCAAATATATATCTTAGTAAATCAATACAAAATAATACCAAGTAATAAAACAACACATAGCATAAATATACAAAGTAATAGAAACAAATAAATATATGTGATAAACCTGCATAGTCAAATGGAAGACAGTAATATATGTTTAGTATGAACAAGTTGATTTAAGATAAATTATAAAATGTAAGGTAACACACAACTAAATTTAAACAACTTTATATATGTACAAATTGACATATAAGACCTGGAAGAAAAACAAAAGTAATAAGACAAAACAAAGAAAAGATAACAAATAAAATACACTCAAGTGTTCAAACAAAAGAAGACAGCCAAGTAGAAGTATATATGCAGAAGGGAAGATCTAGCAAGAAGATATATATGTACATATATTTTGTACAAATCATAAATGTAGCCCCAAAACAACAACATCTCATACATGTATGATGTACAGCTGAAATGAAGTATGGAAGAAAAAAATAATACAAAGGTACAAAACAATTAATGTAAGTATGTAGAGATTCACATCATCTTATTCAAACAGTTTAATATCCTCTGTACAAATATACACCCTGTAAACTTTTTCATCTTATTTCATTCGTTCAAGAAAACTGAGCAACCTCTAAAATGAATATCATCTCAACTTTAAAACAAAACATCTCAACTAATCAAAACAAAGTAAACCACTTCTGTTCAAATTCAAACCTGGAAGTTCAAGTTCAAACTCGAAGCAAAGTTCAAAATCAAATTTGAAAGCTAGTAGATCAACTCAATCAGGGAATCAAAAGAAGAGCAATTAAGGTTCAGCCTGTTTCAAAACAAAAGAACTCTGTTTTGTTTTCTGGAAAATAGGTTAGCAAACTCACTTAAAACCTGTCTTTTATTTGATTGCTGGATTTACACTTGAAGTGTGCTATGAAAATGTGTTCATTTGGCCAGTATCTTTGAATATATGGATATATTCAGTAGCTTCTTTACTTATATATGAATGTGTGTGTATGTGAATAAGTTATTGTCTGGAACATCTTTGTTACCAGATTCTCAAGCTAAAGCTTATTCAAAAAAATCACTACCTATTGATCCAATCTATATATGGATTTAAGTATTAAACGAAACATGTTTGTTAGATCATAGATTTTAGTTTAAAAACTTGTTTAAGTTAAAAATAACTTAGTATTGCTCTGGAAATCAAATAAAACAAGAAACTCAAAGTCTCTGTTAAAAATTAAATCATGTTAATTATGCAATTCAAGTATATAATTAGAATCTACACAAAAAAAATGGGATTTTCTAAAACAAGAATGAAGATTTTCAGTTGGGAATTTACAGAGCAGTTTGAGTTTGAACACAAAATCATTTTTTTCGAATTCCTGGTGATCAATCTAATTTTAAGTGTTGAAATTTGGATCGAAGTAAATATAACCATCACTGATTTCGAGAAAATTATCAGATAAATTTTCTATTTCATATATTGTTGGAACGAACCCATTTTAGGGTTTCTTTTTCAAATTTGGTTCATGTCAGTAACGTGGAGATTACGACTCTTATACGTGATCGAGTGTCACGCGGTTGCGTGTGGAGGTAGAGGTAAGATTGACGACGCTATGGCCGGAGCTTGGTGGCGAATGGTGGTCGGAGCGGCGAGCAGTCGGCGAAGTTCCAGGTTTTGGTGGTGATGGGTATTCTTATTCCAGATTTGGGGTTTATGCTCGATTTCGATTTTCGTTTGAATCGAGTATGATGATGATCGAGATAGGTTTCGTGGATTGCTGGTGAGGTATCGAGGTCGTCGACGGTGGACGAAGTGCCGTAGTTCGTCGTTGCAGGTGCACGTGCACGTTTCTGTGCACCTGTGAAGTTGTTTTGGGGAGATGATTCGTGTGCTCGAAGTTTTGTTTGGGATTTTCGAGTTTTACTCGAAGCGCTGGGTTGTTTTGCTCGAGACGGTGAAGTATTTGACTCGAAGGGGAAGAAGGGGGCCTCGGGTCAATTTTGTTTGGTTACAGGGTTTCTGAAATCTATTTCTCAGGTTTAAAACTTTAATAAGATTTAAAAGCTCAGTTTAAAATTCAAGTTCAGCCTGCCTGGTTCAAGTTAGTTCTGAGTTTCAAAATCACAAATAAATATGCATTTGGATTTAAATCCTTTTAAATTTCTTCATGAATGGGTATATTTTTAACTTGTGAAATAAAAGGGTTTATCTTTAAAATTAATTAAGGTTTTGATAATTTGAAGAATGATTAATTAGTGTGATTAATTTAAGGTTAAATTGTGAATTAATTAATCACTAAATGAAAATGACTAAAAAGAATAATTACTTAATGGAAGTAAAAAAAAAAGATTAATTTATTAAAGATTTAATTTATGTGATTGAATAAGTTAATATGATTAATTAAAAGTTATTTAATAAATTAAAGGTGAATTAATTAATTAATGAAGGTGATTTAGGAAAGAGAATAAATTAAACGGTGAATTAAATAATTAAAGGCAATTATTTAATAATTAAAAGTTGATGAAATAATAATTAAAGGTTAATTAATTTATTATTAATGGTTAATTAATAAATGATTAAAGAATCATTAATCAAAATAATTTGTAATTTATCGATGTTAATTAACCAGGATTAGTAGTTCATAAGTAATTAATCTAATTTGAATAAATTAGATATTGATTGATCTTGCTTATGAATGTTTGAATTCTATTGGATGATTTGATTGTTTGATATCCCTGATATATGATGCTTTGTGATACATCCTGATTTATGTTGTGATCTGTAATTTACTTATCTGTGATATATATATTTGTGATCTATATGATAAGCGTTATAGTTTATATCGCTTATCAACTATATTCCTGTATTACAATCTATGATGATTCATTGTGTTGCACTATTGTGTTAAACCCCTGGACCACACTTTTACACACACAAATATGGATTTCACGTGGAAATCGGTTAAGTCACAGATAATTCAAATCAATGTTTTTGAAATTGAAATTTTAATTTCAATTGATTTTGAAATTTGAAATTTGGGTTTAAAGTAAAAAGCTTTCGGAATGGAATTTCAAAGATAAAAGTTATTTTGAATAACTTAATCGAGTCTTGAAAAATTTAAATAATTTGATTTAAATTTGAATTCAGGTTTGGAGTTGAATCCTATGATTTGAAACTAGGGATTGAAAATGTTATAATGTGTTTATCTGAATTTAAACCATTTAAAAGTATAATTTTGAGAATTTGAACTTAACCCAAGGATTTCAACTCGTATGGATGAATAAGATTTTCCGAAATAAAAAAAAACTATTTGTTTTCAAATAGTAAAAGCTTTCACATAAGAAATGAACTTCTAATTTGTGTTGAATGATTTCTAGTTTGAAATGAAGATAATTTCCAAGTTATGAATGAATTGTTTTGAAAAGCTATGATTTGAATCTGTTATCTTTAACAGATTTAAAATAATGATTGGTTTAAATCATTTGAAATGGGATTGTTTAGAAAGCTATAAGTTAAATCTTGATTTAAAGATTTAACGAGTTAATCAAATTGAAATGGAAATTAATTTGGAAAATCTGTGAATGAATCTTTTGTTTAAAAGATTAAAGTGTGGAAATTGTTTAAATCGTTGAAGGTTGTTAAAATAAATCTTTTTGTTTAAAGATTTGAAAATGGTAATTTGTTAAACCATTTGAAAAGATTTTGGGTAATAAGTTGTGACTTAATTGAAATCCCATATCCATATGATTTTCGAATATTACGCTCACTGTTCGGTTTAGCCGGGAGAGGACCTTTGGGTCGTATAACCCATTCCGAATATGTGATACGTCGTATATGGATAGCATTTGAAGACCGGTGTTGAAGACCGGATATTTTTGAAAACGGAAGGATTACCGTCGAGTTACTCTGCATCGGCTGATCCCCGATATAGAGGTTTTATCATCCTTAGTGATGGGAAGTCCGGACGTGATTGAAAGTTATCCGGAATTGCAAGGGCTTCGTGAGAAGTGCCTTCGGTTCTGTTCGAACCCGGAACAGACTTATATGGATACATGTCTGACATTACACTTTGAGATATAAAGCCGATTTCTTTCAAATACATTTCTGTTTGGTGGCGGAGAATTTATTCTCTTAGCTTAACACCCTTCTCTGAGACGTACGAGCTCAAAGGTTATGTAGTTGAAATTTATCAGCGATATATCCCAATTTGGTAATGTGGCATGCTGAGTGTTGCTGTGTGATGATCAGTGTTTGATCATTTGTGATATGATCTTTTGTTTGATCATTTATCTTTGTGATCATAGGTTGATCATCTGTTGACCCAAAGCGTGGCTTTTTGAAAAAGCGTAGCTTTGTGGACGAGACTTCGTCGAGCCTCACAACCCGGTAATGGTCGAAACAGGAATTGTGCGGCAAGGTTTTCAGGGGTAGCTCCCCTAGGGTATGACCATTCCTTCTGGAAAAGGGTAGTATCATGGTATGGAGCCCAGATACTTACTCATGTGGACACACTTTATTTATGACGTGTGATGTTGGTTTCGAGGTACCTCGGTTAAAGGTCCCAAAGGACCGGGGGTGGCATATCTGAGGTTTCTTTTATCCCTTGGGAAAAGGGGTTGCCGGCCTTGTTTGGCAGAGAACAGTTGGTTCTCGGAACGTCCCGCCAGAGGCGTTTCTTTCGTGGAATAGGAAGTTCCTTAGCCTGACCATTTGTTGGAAATCCAAACAAAAACAATACGAGCCCTGTACGGTTTTAGTTGTATTACCCGCCATGGAATGTGGTGGTAACCTGCTATTGAACATGGTAGCTATAGTAGGCATAAGTGCGAAATGTCTATGCTGGCTAAGATTTATATTCTACTTTCGAAAAATTTTCTACACTATGCACTAATAATAATATCAAAAATGATTTGATTTTGCGTAGTAAGCATCTTTGACTATCATAAGAAGAAATCTCCTCCAATTCTGCGTTTGCATTGTGTGTGTGGTGGGAGGTCTTATGGTAGTTTCATTTTCCAAAAGCATTGCGAATTGACTTTAAAATTTTCCTGTTGTTTGTTTTAAAGATAAACTGTTTTTGTTGCTCACACCAGTCCCATGACTGATCCGGAGTTTATTGTTCCCTTCCTAAACTCTGGGTGCTCATAATTTTCCACACGAGCAGTCTAGAGTTGGGTTTCTTTTCAGATATTCAGGTTTAGTAGATTATCTGGAGCTAGTTCATTCATCGGAATTGCGTATCTTGGAGTTGTGGATTCATTCTTGTCTGAAGATCATTTTGGAGTTATCACTTCTATTGATATTGTTTTGCTGTTGTTGTTATCTTTTCTTTTCCACTGCTATTTGTTGTATCATCTCTGATGTATATTGATATTCATTGTATCACTCTGTTGTATCAGATGTTGTATATCTATATTCTTTTTATTCCGCTGTGATATTTACTTAACTGTGTTATAAGCTCCCGAGAACCAGATTCGGCATTTGAATCTACGGCATTTTGAGTACAAGTGAAGTACGGGTGCCGATTTTCAAAGGTCGACTTTTGGGTCTTGACATGTGGTATCAGAGCTAAGGTTGAACTTTAGCTCAGGAGTATAACACGTTAAGTAGCTCAGTAGAGATAGAGTGAAGTAAACTCTAGAATGAGTAATTCTCAGATATCCGTCCGAATGTCTCAGTAAATTCTCTTGCTATCCACTGATAGTGAGTATGAGTGTAAGAAGAGGACGAGATAGGGGACAGGGGAATACGACTAAAATGGTCGATACTCTGTAACAATAGTGGAAACAAATTTTCTCTATCAATCTCTTTTGTTCAGCATCTCTTCTCTATTCTTCGATAATTTTCTAGTAGATCCAGAAAGAAGATTCGATATATTAATATGGGACATAAACTCCAGATAGGCCAGACTTGTTTGTTTGGATGTATTGGTTGCCTTGGTTGCTTTGATTGCTATAGTTGATAGGTACATTTTGGTTTTTAAACTGAAAGTTTTGAAATTGTATCCATATATCTGTCTATTCTTTGGGTCCGGATATATTCTACGAATGGTTAGTTATCCCTTTAAACTAACCGATGCCTCTGTATATTTCGTAGATCTGGATAACCCGAGTATTTTGCGAAGTGTTAAAACAGATTCGTTCTTGTGTATATTATTGATATTCTGATTTGGTAAGCCAAATGCAGAATAGATATTCAGTTTGAGTTGATGAAATATTCTTCATCTATCTTTTTGTCTCCTTGGTAATTTCGAGGATGAAATTCTTTTAAGGGGGGAAGTTTGTAACGACCCAAGATTTTTAATTTATTTAAATTGATAATTTAATGAATTTTTGAATAAAAATTTGTAAAATTGATTATAAATGGAAGCGAGTTTCCCCGATTCAACTCGAAATATATATATATATATAGTCATTAGGAATTGAAAATTTGTATATATATGTGCATATATGTATTTGGGCATATACGAGTGAATTTGAAAATAGTAAATATATAGATATATATTTGACTTGAATTTAAATTGTAAATAATGGTTTAATAATAAATATTTGAAAGGATGTTTAATAATAATTTGAATTTATAAATTAAATATAAGACAATAAATATTAAAGTGAATTTAATAATTGAGTTATAAATAGAAATAAATAAATAAGAGATGAACTAGAAAAATAAAATATAACATAACTAAATATACGTAGGTAAACAAATAATTGCTAAAATCTAAACAACAAATTAGAACTCTAGAAAATTCCTCTATATTACGAAATAAATAAATTTTATAGTTTTATTCAATATAAAGCAAATATATATCTTAGTAAATCAATACAAAATAATACCAAGTAATAAAACAACACATAGCATAAATATACAAAGTAATAGAAACAAATAAATATATGTGATAAACCTGCATAGTCAAATGGAAGACAGTAATATATGTTTAGTATGAACAAGCTGATTTAAGATAAATTATAAAATGTAAGGTAACACACAACTAAATTTAAACAACTTTATATATGTACAAATTGACATATAAGACCTGGAAGAAAAACAAAAGTAATAAGACAAAACAAAGAAAAGATAACAAATAAAATACACTCAAGTGTTCAAACAAAAGAAGACAGCCAAGTAAAAGTATATATGCAGAAGGGAAGATCTAGCAAGAAGATATATATGTACATATATTTTGTACAAATAATAAATGCAGCCCCAAAACAACAACATCTCATACATGTATGATGTACAGCTGAAATGAAGTATGGAAGAAAAAAATAATACAAAGGTACAAAACAATTAATGTAAGTATGTAGAGATTCACATCATCTTATTCAAACAGTTTAATATCCTCTGTACAAATATACACCCTGTAAACTTTTTCATCTTATTTCATTCGTTCAAGAAAACTGAGCAACCTCTAAAATGAATATCATCTCAACTTTAAAACAAAACATCTCAACTAATCAAAACAAAGTAAACCACTTCTGTTCAAATTCAAACCTGGAAGTTCAAGTTCAAACTCGAAGCAAAGTTCAAAATCAAATTTGAAAGCTAGTAGATCAACTCAATCAGGAAATCAAAAGAAGAGCAATTAAGGTTCAGCCTGTTTCAAAACAAAAGAACTCTGTTTTGTTTTCTGGAAAATAGGTGAGCAAACTCACTTAAAACCTGTCTTTTATTTGATTGCTGGATTTACACTTGAAGTGTGCTATGAAAATGTGTTCATTTGGCCAGTATCTTTGAATATATGGATATATTCAGTAGCTTCTTTACTTATATATGAATGTGTGTGTATGTGAATAAGTTATTGTCTGGAACATCTTTGTTACCAGATTCTCAAGCTAAAGCTTATTCAAAAAAATCACTACCTATTGATCCAATCTATATATGGATTTAAGTATTAAACGAAACATGTTTGTTAGATCATAGATTTTAGTTTAAAAACTTGTTTAAGTTAAAAATAACTTAGTATTGCTCTGGAAATCAAATAAAACAAGAAACTCAAAGTCTCTGTTAAAAATTAAATCATGTTAATTATGCAATTCAAGTATATAATTAGAATCTACACAAAAAAAATGGGATTTTCTAAAACAAGAATGAAGATTTTCAGTTGGGAATTTACAGAGCAGTTTGAGTTTGAACACAAAATCATTTTTTTCGAATTCCTGGTGATCAATCTAATTTTAAGTGTTGAAATTTGGATCGAAGTAAATATAACCATCACTGATTTCGAGAAAATTATCAGATAAATTTTCTATTTCATATATTGTTGGAACGAACCCATTTTAGGGTTTCTTTTTCAAATTTGGTTCATGTCAGTAACGTGGAGATTACGACTCTTATACGTGATCGAGTGTCACGCGGTTGCGTGTGGAGGTAGAGGTAAGATTGACGACGCTATGGCCGGAGCTTGGTGGCGAATGGTGGTCGGAGCGGCGAGCAGTCAGCGAAGTTCCAGGTTTTGGTGGTGATGGGTATTCTTATTCCAGATTTGGGGTTTATGCTCGATTTCGATTTTCGTTTGAATCGAGTATGATGATGATCGAGATAGGTTTCGTGAATTGCTGGTGAGGTATCGAGGTCGTCGACGGTGGACGAAGTGCCGTAGTTCGTCGTTGCAGGTGCACGTGCACGTTTCTGTGCACCTGTGAAGTTGTTTTGGGGAGATGATTCGTGTGCTCGAAGTTTTGTTTGGGATTTTCGAGTTTTACTCGAAGCGCTGGGTTGTTTTGCTCGAGACTGTGAAGTATTTGACTCGAAGGGGAAGAAGGGGGCCTCGGGTCAATTTTGTTTGGTTACAGGGTTTCTGAAATCTGTTTCTCAGGTTTAAAACTTTAATAAGATTTAAAAGCTCAGTTTAAAATTCAAGTTCAGCCTGCCTGGTTCAAGTTAGTTCTGAGTTTCAAAATCACAAATAAATATGCATTTGGATTTAAATCCTTTTAAATTTCTTCATGAATGGGTATATTTTTAACTTGTGAAATAAAAGGGTTTATCTTTAAAATTAATCAAGATTTTGATAATTTGAAGAATGATTAATTAGTGTGATTAATTTAAGGTTAAATTGTTATCACTAAATGAAAATGACTAAAAAGAATAATTACTTAATGGAAGTAAAAAAAAAGATTAATTTATTAAAGATTTAATTTATGTGATTGAATAAGTTAATATGATTAATTAAAAGTTATTTAATAAATTAAAGGTGAATTAATTAATTAATGAAGGTGATTTAGGAAAGAGAATAAATTAAACGGTGAATTAAATAATTAAAGGCAATTATTTAATAATTAAAAGTTGATGAAATAATAATTAAAGGTTAATTAATTTATTATTAATGGTTAATTAATAAATGATTAAAGAATCATTAATCAAAATAATTTGTAATTTATCGATGTTAATTAACCAGGATTAGTAGTTCATAAGTAATTAATCTAATTTGAATAAATTAGATATTGATTGATCTTGCTTATGAATGTTTGAATTCTATTGGATGATTTGATTGTTTGATATCCCTGATATATGATGCTTTGTGATACATCCTGATTTATGTTGTGATCTGTAATTTACTTATCTGTGATATATATATTTGTGATCTATATGATAAGCGTTATAGTTTATATCGCTTATCAACTATATTCCTGTATTATAATCTATGATGATTCATTGTGTTGCACTATTGTGTTAAACCCCTGGACCACACTTTTACACACACAAATATGGATTTCACGTGGAAATCGGTTAAGTCACAGATAATTCAAATCAATGTTTTTGAAATTGAAATTTTAATTTCAATTGATTTTGAAATTTGAAATTTGGGTTTAAAGTAAAAAGCTTTCGGAATGGAATTTCAAAGATAAAAGTTATTTTGAATAACTTAATCGAGTCTTGAAAAATTTAAATAATTTGATTTAAATTTGAATTCAAGTTTGGAGCTGAATCCTATGATTTGAAACTAGGGATTGAAAATGTTATAATGTGTTTATCTGAATTTAAACCATTTAAAAGTATAATTTTGAGAATTTGAACTTAACCCAAGGATTTCAACTCGTATGGATGAATAAGATTTTCCGAAATAAAAAAAAACTATTTGTTTTCAAATAGTAAAAGCTTTCACATAAGAAATGAACTTCTAATTTGTGTTGAATGATTTCTAGTTTGAAATGAAGATAATTTCCAAGTTATGAATGAATTGTTTTGAAAAGCTATGATTTGAATCTGTTATCTTTAACAGATTTAAAATAATGATTGGTTTAAATCATTTGAAATGGGATTGTTTAGAAAGCTATAAGTTAAATCTTGATTTAAAGATTTAACGAGTTAATCAAATTGAAATGGAAATTAATTTGGAAAATCTGTGAATGAATCTTTTGTTTAAAAGATTAAAGTGTGGAAATTGTTTAAATCGTTGAAGGTTGTTAAAATAAATCTTTTTGTTTAAAGATTTGAAAATGGTAATTTGTTAAACCATTTGAAAAGATTTTGGGTAATAAGTTGTGACTTAATTGAAATCCCATATCCATATGATTTTCGAATATTACGCTCACTGTTCGGTTTAGCCGGGAGAGGACCTTTGGGTCGTATAACCCATTCCGAATATGTGATACGTCGTATATGGATAGCATTTGAAGACCGGTGTTGAAGACCGGATATTTTTGAAAATGGAAGGATTACCGTCGAGTTACTCTGCATCGGCTGATCCCCGATATAGAGGTTTTATCATCCTTAGTGACGGGAAGTCCGGACGTGATTGAAAGTTATCCGGAATTGCAAGGGCTTCGTGAGAAGTGCCTTCGATTCTGTTCGAACCCGGAACAGACTTATATGGATACATGTCTGACATTACACTTTGAGATATAAAGCCGATTTCTTTCAAATACATTTCTGTTTGGTGGCGGAGAATTTATTCTCTTAGCTTAACACCCTTCTCTGAGACGTACGAGCTCAGAGGTTATGTAGTTGAAATTTATCAGCGATATATCCCAATTTGGTAATGTGGCATGCTGAGTGTTGCTGTGTGATGATCAGTGTTTGATCATTTGTGATATGATCTTTTGTTTGATCATTTATCTTTGTGATCATAGGTTGATCATCTGTTGACCCAAAGCGTGGCTTTTTGAAAAAGCGTAGCTTTGTGGACGAGACTTCGTCGAGCCTCACAACCCGGTAATGGTCGAAACAGGAATTGTGCGGCAAGGTTTTCAGGGGTAGCTCCCCTAGGGTATGACCATTCCTTCTGGAAAAGGGTAGTATCATGGTATGGAGCCCAGATACTTACTCATGTGGACACACTTTATTTATGACGTGTGATGTTGGTTTCGAGGTACCTCGGTTAAAGGTCCCAAAGGACCGGGGGTGGCATATCTGAGGTTTCTTTTATCCCTTGGGAAAAGGGGTTGCCGGCCTTGTTTGGCAGAGAACAGTTGGTTCTCGGAACGTCCCGCCAGAGGCGTTTCTTTCGTGGAATAGGAAGTTCCTTAGCCTGACCATTTGTTGGAAATCCAAACAAAAACAATACGAGCCCTGTACGGTTTTAGTTGTATTACCTGCCATGGAATGTGGTGGTAACCTGTTATTGAACATGGTGGCTATAGTAGGCAAAAGTGCGAAATGTCTATGCTGGCTAAGATTTATATTCTACTTTCGAAATTTTTTCTACACTATGCACTAATAATAATATCAAAAATGATTTGATTTTGCGTAGTAAGCATCTTTGACTATCATAAGAAGAAATCTCCTCCAATTCTGCGTTTGCATTGTGTGTGTGGTGGGAGGTCTTATGGTAGTTTCATTTTCCAAAAGCATTGCGAATTGACTTTAAAATTTTCCTGTTGTTTGTTTTAAAGATAAACTGTTTTTGTTGCTTACACCAGTCCCATGACTGATCCGGAGTTTATTGTTCCCTTCCTAAACTCTGGGTGCTCATAATTTTCCACACGAGCAGTCTAGAGTTGGGTTTCTTTTCAGATATTCAGGTTTAGTAGATTATCTGGAGCTAGTTCATTCATCGGAATTGCGTATCTTGGTG
Organism: Allium fistulosum; assembly: GCA_030737815.1. Classification (NCBI taxonomy): domain Eukaryota; kingdom Viridiplantae; phylum Streptophyta; class Magnoliopsida; order Asparagales; family Amaryllidaceae; genus Allium; species Allium fistulosum. The sequence goes on from CM060903.1 coordinate 595,045,836, forward strand.
TTGTGGATTCATTCTTGTCTGAAGATCATTTTGGAGTTATCACTTCTATTGATATTGTTTTGTTGCTGTTGTTATCTTTTCTTTTCCGCTGCTATTTGTTGTATCATCTCTGATGTATATTGATATTCATTGTATCACTCTGTTGTATCAGATGTTGTATATCTATATTCTTTTTATTCCGCTGTGATATTTACTTAACTGTGTTATAAGCTCCCGAGAACCAGATTAGGCATTTGAATCTACGGCATTTTGAGTACAAGTGAAGTACGGGTGCCGATTTTCGAAGGTCGACTTTTGGGTCTTGACAGTTAATATGCTTTTATGGTTGTTACTTTTTTATTTCCATCTCATATATTGCGAGGACGCAATTTCTTTAAGGAGGGGAGTCTGTAACAACCCGCATATTTATCGATTTTTATATTTAAATATTTTATCGATTAGTCGGAGGTTAGTCCGAAAAGCTACTTTTTGCAAACAGTCAAATTGAGACTCGAGACAACCCCCATTGAGTTCAAAATAACATTTGCGATCTTTTTGAGTGTAAACTTCGATATGTTTGGAGTAAGTGGAATTTTTATCACTTTTTCCCGCCTTTGACTTGAGTTGGACTACACCTTCTAACTCAGCCCCAACCCACCTCCTCTTCCTCACTTTATCAAACACTTCAAGCTTCATCAAAAATGGTGGTGGGAAAGGGAAATTAAAACTCCAAACTCAAATTCAATTGCAAATCCAACTTTCAACTCCAAACTCAAGTAGAAGATAGTGGATTCAAGCATTGGATTGCTTCTCCTTGCTTTCAATCTCCATCTTCATCCATTTTAGTGAAAAGGTGAGATTTTTAATCTCACATCTTGCCTATAATCGTCATTGGACTGTTGGGAATGATTCCCCATCACTTTAGCATGTTTGTTTGTATTGGATTTGGATTGAATGGGCGAAAAGCCCCAATTTTCAGTGTTTTTGGTGATTTTCTGGAACTAGGTTGCTCTGGAGTGTTAGCTCGCTGGCCTTAGGTCATTTCCGACCTACTATCACTCGCCTGCAGTTAGGTCGTAGGTCGCTGCACCACCCTTAAGTCGCGAACCCCTTTAGGTCACCTGACCTTGTTCATGTTAGGTCACTTCTGTAACGACCCGTATTTTTACGGATCGAAACATCGTAAAATAGTTGACATTTGGTCGCATTGTTGTTAAGTCGTCTAGGGTTTAAGTCATTCTAAGCTTAGGTCGCGTAGGAGTTAGATCGTGAGCGACTTAAGGTATTGGGCGACCTAAAGGATGGGACGACTTATAGAAGTTGGCGACCTAAGGAAGTTAGGTCGGCAACGACCTAAGGAAGTTAAGTCGTGTAGGAGTTAAGCTGTCTAGAAGTTAAGCCATGTTGTAGCTTAAGTCGTTTAGAAGTTAGGTCGTGGGGTAGGATTAGGTCGTAGACGACTTATAGGAGTAGACGACCTAAGGTAGTGACCGACTCAGGGGAGTAGACGACTTAAAGAATAGTGGCGACTTAAGAGTTAGCGGCATAGGAAACTAAGCGGGTTAACGACTTAGGGAAGATGAGTCGTTCGAGCGACTTAAGGAGTGTTGGAGTTAGGACGTGAGCGACCTAAGTCTAGCAGTTAAGCCGTAACTCAGTTGAGTCGTGGCCGAGTTAAGAATATAAGTTGATGAGTCGTTGAGTCGCTTGGACATGTTTAGTTAGGTCGTAGACGACCTATGATAGTATACAGGGTAGTTAAGTCGTTAAACGACCTAAAATCTATTAAGTCGTAGTCTAGCTATGTCGTGAGATTTTTGAGTCGTAGAGATGTTAAGTCGTAAGTCGCGTACGTGCGTTGTGGGCTAAGTCGTTGAATGTTGAGTCGCGTGGGTACTTAAGTTGTTAGGAAGCGCAAGTGTTAGGTCGGAAGGATTGGCTAAGTCATAGGTCGGAAGGATGGTTAAGTCGTAGGTCGGGGGACTGTTGAGTCGTGAGTTGTGGTGTTCTGATGAGTCGTAGACGACTTATGAAGGCGGACGACTTAGGGGAATTTCAGCTATAAATAGGAGGGTTTTTCTCACTTTTTGGGATCCGGATTTCGAAGCGATGAAGTGCTGCCATTTTGAGAGCTCGACTTCTACACTTCTTCACTTCTTTTCTCCACTCTAATCTAGTGATTCCTTCCATCCAAGTTGAAGATCAAATTGAAGATCGAAGAGCTTAGATTGAAGATCTACATTCTTCGAAGAGTAATTTCATCGTTTGAAGCGGATTTGTGATAGATCAAGTTAGATCCTTTGCTGTCCAGATCTGAAGCGTGTTGATTTGGGGTTGTTTAGGTGATTTGGTGAGTGGTGATTATCTCTCACACGGATCCAAAGGAGTATATCGGATTGTTGACTTGATTTTGGTGTAAAGTAGTGATTTTCATGCATCTTTGTAAACTTAAGTATAGATCCATATAGATCCATTGTTTATGATGATTTGACAACCATTTTACTAAGTGTTAACCTATGCAAGTTCATTCATCAAGATTATAGAGACATTGCTCATGTTTTCATGCTTGTTGGACTTTTGACTCTTTATTTACGAAATTGCCATTATTGTTATAATTGTCTATTTAGATCATATTTGAATGCTTGATTACTTGGATTAATGTTTGACTTGATTGGTTGCTATGAATTAGATGATCGATGATTTGATTTAGACAAGTTGGTCGAAGATGATTCAAAAGCTAAGGGAAAGGCTCTTGAATTGGAAAAGCTGCTCATGGCATATGTAGCGGATGATGAAGCTCATATGGATAGATTTGATGATGATGTTGAGATGAAGCTTTGCTATGATGATGATGAGGCGAAGCATGAGATGAGATAGTCTTGGTCTAATCCAGACGGGATCATTCCAAGCATGTTGATAACTCGGTGAAATGGTTCGAGTTAGAGGATAATGGTTTGCTCGAGAGGCGCTTGAGCTAGTATGGGAATAGTCGTCGAGGAGGATGACTAGAAGGCTGAGATCTCATCATTGTTGAAGGTTCTAGCATGCTCAAAGCAAGAGTACGTTGGGCAGATTCGATAGTCCCTGAAGGCTAATGATTGATAGTCAAGTACTTTGGGCAGATTCGATAGTCCTAGGCACGGGTCACGATGACGTGCAGAGTTATGTCTAGAACCGGGGTTTCCATTAGCCCTTGACGGACGACTGAAAGAATGTGCCGGTCATTCAATTTACGATGATATCAAAGCAATGATAACAGTGATAGCCAGAGTCATGGATGTTTGGTTGTATCGTCATTCGGTGTCAAGAGCGGTATTTTCTAGGTGCTTATCTGATCTTGGTTTAGGCCTTGGGGGTTTGTACTTGGAAAACATCGCCCTTGACTCGAGTGATAATTGCTTTACTTTAAATTGTATGCTCTGCTATGTTTGCTTCTACTTAGTGTGTGTCTGGGGGCTATCACTGTAGAAAGAGGTGGAGTGGGAGGGTTGTATTCCTATTCCTTTCCCTTTATGCTCTTTTAGTATGTTGTTAGTTAATTTAATGCTCACTAAGACTGTTGTCTGACTCAAGGCTTTATGTTTTAACTCTTATTGCCTTGGGCTGTTCGTCCATTTTGGGACGGGCAGACTAGGTAGCAGGTGACAGGTGCTGTTCTTGCTTTCCACGGTGTTGATATCGAAGACGAGCTGGAGGGTTGCATATTATCTTCTTATTATATGTACTGGGTGTTCCGCTGTTTGTATTTTCTCTGAGTGTTATGTAGTGAGGCTTGTTGTATTGACTACTCAGATGTTTGTATTCAACTATTATGAAGTTTTATTGATGAGATTCTATTCTATGAAGCTTCACTATGTATATATATTCTATTGTATTTTGTCCATGCGCTGTGAATATTACGATAGATTATGTTGTTTTAATTTACCCTGACAATCGTCCATGGTCGCCTGGCACACTTTACAGCGCACTTTCTCTAGGTTCAGTGCAGGGGTCATGGGCGGTCGTCACATTTGGTATCAGAGCTTTGGTTAATCTATTTTACCCAATGCTCGCTGACGTAACTACGTATGAGAGACGTAATTGTATTTTGATGGATGATTACTATATATAATATATTAGCTTAGTAGAGTTTGAGTCCTTTATGCAGTTGTTTCTCTAGGTGTGCTAATCATTCCTTTTTATAGGTATTAAGGATGAGTCGAAGAGGGAGACCAGCTGCTAGGGAAGGCCGTGCTACTAAAGGGGCTGCTGATTATGCTACTATGTTCGAAGCTATGATGACTTCGATCATGAGAAGGATGCCAGCTCCGGGGCCATCGGTGGATGTTGGAGTTCAAGTTCAAACTCCAAAGCCGGTGGATTTTGCTAAGTTGTGTAAGGATTATACTGCTCTTGGAGGGAAGGTTTTCTTAGGGACAGAATCGACCATTGAAGTCCAGAGGTGGATAGATGCTTGTAGAAGGATTTTTGGTGATTTGGGAATTGAGGATGCAAATAAGAGGAATTTAGCATCAAGACAGCTTCAAGGGAGAGCTTCTGATTGGTGGAACTCTATTACCATCAATACTCTGGAGGAAGAGATTACTTGGGAGCAATTCCAAGTCAGATTTGAAGCTAAGTTCATTTCTACAGCTCAGAAGTCTGTTCTGTTCAAGAAGTTTGTGGAGCTCAAGCAGGGAGGAAGACTAGTTCTTGAGTATGTTTCTGAGTTTGAAGCTTTGTCCAAGTATGCCCGGTCGTATATTGAATCTGCATATCAGAAGAATGAGAAGTTTGTGACAGGCTTGGACAGTTATCTTGGGAGGCAGTTAGTGGATCATTTGGACGATTCATTTGAGAAGCTTGTGGAGAAAGCTCTCAGGCATGAGAGTCTGTTTCCTAAGGAAGGATCTGTTGTTGCTGTAACCAGGGAAGAGTCTAAACCCCAGCAGGGTGGAAACAAGAAGAGGAAGCAGCAGCAGTAGAAGGGTAAGGATGGCCAGAAGAAGCCGAAGGGCGAAGTGACTTGCTACAATTGTCAACAGAAGGGCCATTTCTCTAAGGATTGTAAGAATCCAAAGGTACCGATGAAGTGTCACAACTATGACAAGCCGGGGCATATCAAGAGGAATTGTCCAGAACCGCGGAAGGACAAGCAGATTGTGCAAGCTTATGCTTTAGGAGCTGTTCCATCGTCTTCGAAAGCTCCTACCGCTGAAGAGAAAGGAAAGAGTGTGGTGGTTCAAGTTACTCTTTTCCTATGTGGTGTTCCAGTTAGAGTGTTGTTTGATACTGGGGCGTCGCATTCTTTTGTTTGTAATGAACTTGTAGGCAGGTTGGGTTTAGAACCGGATATTGTTGATAGGCCATTGGTTGTGACTAATCCAGTTGGGGGTTCGTCTTGTTTGTGTATGCTATGCCGTGGTTTGATTGTATCGAGTCATGGTTGCTCTTTTGTTTGTGATTGTTTTGTTCTGAACTTTGCGGGGTTCGGAATTATTTTGAGTATGGACTGGCTTAGGAAGTATGCGGCAAAGGTTGATTGTGAAAGGTTGGAGGTGACAGTCGAGAATGTGGAGGGGCGAAAGATTGTGATACGATGTAAGCATGAAGAAGGCGTCTTCATGAGCTTCATGTACTCGCTAGTTGTTCCACGGGATGGACTATCATCTGTGCCAATCGCTAATGGATTTGAGGATGTCTTTCACAAGGTCAAAGGGTTACCGCCGCATAGAGAGATCGAGTTTCGTATAGATCTAGTTGAAGGAGCCAGACCTGTTGTGATGCCTCTTAGGCGGATGGCGCCTAGGGAACAGTAGGAGTTGAGGGTGCAGGTTGATGATCTTTTGCAGAAAGGATTCATTCGGCGTAGTGTGTCCGAATGGGGTGCACCAGTTGTGTTTGCAACCAAGGCAAATGGGTCATTGAGATTGTGTGTGGATTATCGTGAGCTGAATAAAGTGACTAAGAAGAACAAGTATCCATTGCCGAGAATAGATGACTTGTTTGATCAGCTTCACGAAGCGAAGGTGTTTTCTCAGATGGATTTGGCAACGGGATTTCACCAGTTGAGAGTGGCTAAGGATAGTGTGCCGAAAACTGCTTTTAGGACACCATCCGGTTTCTTTGAGTGGCTGGTAATGCCGTTTGGATTGACAAATGTGCCAGCATATTTTGTGGATCTTATGAATAGACTGTTCAGAGATCAGTTGAACAAGTTCGTGCTTGTGTTCGTGGATGATATTCTGATTTATTCCAAAACTGAAGAAGAGCACAAGACGCACTTGCATATTGTTTTGGAAATCTTACGAAAACATCAGCTGAAGGCTAAGTTTTCGAAGTGTCACTTCTGGAAGAGTGAAGTGAGGTTCCTAGGCCATGTTATCTCTGGAAATGGAATAGCAGTTGATCCCGCTAAGGTGGCAGCAATCCAGGATTGGGTTAGACCTAAGAATGCATCTGATGTGAGAATTTTTCTTGGATTAGCAGGATATTATCGACGGTTTATCAAAGACTTCTCCAAGGTAGCTGCACCATTGACAGGATTGACGAAAAAGAACCAAGTGTTCAGATGGGAAGATAAGTGTGAGCAAGCTTTCGGAATCCTGAAAGAGCGACTGACAAGTGCTCCTGTTTTGACTATTCCAAGGGGGAATGATGAGATGGTGGTTTACACCGATGCATGTGGTACTGGACTTGGAGCAGTGCTAATGCAGAAGGATAAAGTTGTTGCGTATGCTAGTCGAAAACTGAAGCCACATGAAAGGAATTACCCGACTCATGATTTGGAGTTAGCGGCGATTGTTTTTGCTCTGAAGATGTGGAGACATTATCTATTGGGAGTTGTAACGACCCGCCATTTTGGACCATTCGCATCCATTATAAGTGTATAGGTAGACACTCATGCCGGAGTTGAATTGTTCAAAATACCGCGATGTTAATTTAAATTTGGCAAAACTGAACATATACAGTAAATAAATAATCACAGATCACAGACACAGAGTAATAAGTGCAGCGGAAATAAAAGAGATAGTAGTTCATGAAGCTACTATATGAATATATAAAATACATCAGAGTTTACAACAGAAGAGTAATACGATACATCAGATACAAATCAGAATACATCACTGGAATCATCGAATACTGAAGCAGAATAGAAGGCTGGATCTTCAAGCAAAGCTCCAACTTCAAAGGTGAGTCTCGAAAGCTGAACCACTCAGTCTGACCCGAGCGTAAAGCAAAATACAAAACACTCGAGTCAGGATTAACATTCTTATATTAATAAATCCAACTCAAGTGAAATAGCAATTGAAATACAAGTAACTCAAAGGATGTTTGGAATAACCATCCTTTAAGGATCCGTCAAACTATCTACTAGGTAGTAATGTACGCTAAGTAGATAATGTCTATCAGTAATATAAAGATATCAAAGTAGGGTTAAGCAGGGCCCATACACCTCTTAACCTGTTTATTCCCAAAAGCATATACAAGACCGTAGTTTCCCCAAAACCGGAAGTCACCAGAGGGCAATCCATATACTAAAGGTACAAATCAAAATCGTAGTGGTCGCGAATAGGATAATCAGTATGACAAGGTACATGAGGCGATACCAACTAGGATACTAGTAGTTGCGTGATCCGGACTGATGTTGGGCATAGCAGCTACTACCCCAACACCGCGAAACAACACTCCTATAATCGAGGGGTGCACCCAAATCGAATCACAAAAGTAATAGATATGGTAACGAAGAAGTGTGTCCGCTAGAGGTGGCGAACCTCAATGGCCCGGCGCGGCTCCTGTTTTAGTCATGTCAGGGGTCATCCAATATCGTTCTCTTTCTTCAGTCAACGCGTTCATCAAACCATCCACTTCATTCTGGATCATCACTCCGCGTATAGTTATTAAAGTGGTTTTCGGTTTAGATAGAGAGTATATCCATAACCGAATTCCGGTCTCTTTAATAACTTTCGAAATTATTACACCGATTGGTCGTTTATATATTTCAAAAACCAAATCAAATTCAATTTCAAATAAAATTCGTAAATCAACATTTCATTTGTCTTTCTAAAACAATTTCCAAATTTTCGTTTCAAAACTTCCAATTTTCCGTTTCAAAATCTTATAATTCAATTTCAATTTCTATTTAAAACAATTCAAATATTGATTCAAGTTCGTAAATAAGTTTCATTCCGAAATCATTTAAATTAATTTAATTTAACATTCAAATCAATATAACTCATTTATCGATTTCATTCAATATTCGTTAAGTTACTTTATCATTCAAACCAATTTCTATTAAATTTCTAAATCATTAAATCAATTTCTTAAATTCAACTTCATTAAATCAACTTACACTTTTGAATTAAATTAAATTCGTCAAATCAATTCTTCCAATTACAAGTCTTACATTGATTCCAAAATATCACATTTTCATTTCTTGTTAAAGAAATTCAATTTCACTTATTTACTTTCTTAAATAATTTTCCAAAACTTAATTAATAGAGAAACTCAATTTCAATTATTTACGAAGTAAAATCCACTTATTCAAAAGTTCAATTTTTCTTATTAAAGAATTTCAATCCAATTTAATCATTAAATAATTCAATCTTATTTAATTATTAAATAATTCAAACTAAATTTTTAAATAATTTCAAAGTTTAATAATTTCAACTCACTTATAATTTCAAACTTAATTATTAAATCATTTCAACTTAATTCAATCATTTCTCAAATTAAACATTTTCCTTTCAATAAAATTCCAAATTTCAATTTCATTTCAAAACCGTATTATTTATTTAAATAAAATCTTCGTTTTGTTTAAATCAAATTATTGACCAATCGGGTTTTATTTAATTTCCTATCCTAGGTCAAAGTTCAATTTGGGTATTTATCATTTCAACCCGATTCCAATTCAATTCAAAATCAAAACATACAAAGGGAACTTACAGTGTGATAACTGGGATGGTGTCAAAGTAAATAAACAAACAATAACAACAATCAATATCAATCCAATAATCAATTCAAATAATCCCGAAATAACCGTATTAATTCGCATTGTTATTTGTACGAATTAATATAATTATTTCTAGAATCTACACTATCATTTCATGTAGATCAAAGATTATTACATTACTTGTCATATTTTTACAATTTCATACATCATCAATATAACAACATATATTTAGTGGTTCGATATGTAATTAAACAAATCCTACGTGTCAATAAATTCAACAGTTAAAGGGGTCATATTATACAAATGTCAGGTGATCAAATTTAACATTTTAATTATCCTATATCAAGTTCAATTTCATACTATTTATCATTTTAACATTAACAATTTAACGTCCAATATAAACATCAACAATCAATCAATTATCAGCCAAACTGTATTATCATCGCATAAATAATTAACAGATAATGGTGTCAGATGTCACAGGTGAACTGATACAGGCAATAGCATATATAACAGTGTAATTAACTAACAGCAGTATATTTCAATTGTCGTTTCAATTAAAATCAAATTTAATAAATAAAAGAACGTTAATCGTGAGTGAGTACTCACCTTTCGAGGCTAGAGGCTAGAAAAGATAGACAGCACAACAAGCTACGAATTCCGAAGCAGAGCTAGATTGGACATAATTCGATGAAGAAACAAGCACGACGTATACAGCTGATAAATGGGAAAGCGATGAGGACAATCAGAGTCAATTTGATAGCACGGAAAAATATATTTTATTAAAAGTCGATATTTAAAATTTTAGATGCCTATAAGATACATCTTTTAGAAATATACTAAACTAAACACAAGTATTTATATAACTGATATATAGTCTAATATATATATTTTTAAAACCATATCTGTATCTTCATCAAAAATGACAATACCCATTATTCCTCTCAAAATAAATTTTCAAACAACAACTTCTACAACCGTCAACCATTGTTTAAGAACTATATATATAACTATGCATATGAAAACCACTGTTATAACTTTATAAACTATAACCATACACTTACTTATATATATATATATATATATATATATAAAAGGAGACTGCTGCATATAATATAATGTAACTATTATAACTTTATATAAAATAAACTCAACATACTGAAACTAGTAATATGACATACCATCATAAACTATAATATAATACAATATATAAACATGAATTTCTTTGTAAACGTATATACTGTTATATACGTATATTACTACTTATATAACTAATATATTGGCTAGCATAAGTACAACTTATATAAACACATATATATGAACTTTTATACAAACAAATATATATATATTAAATTTATCTGCATAGTATATATATACTTAAAATATATGTACCTGAACAAACTTTAATATTAAAGCACGCACACTATAATACAATATATAGGTAGACAATGCTTTAGGCTTATGAAATGCAATACTGCAACTTACATATTGAAGCTAATACCCAACATAAAAAATTTATGTAATAGAAGATATAAATAATAGAACTAATATATAAGTATATATATTTATGACTTACCTATACTTACTACAGCGAGGGGGTTTGCTCGGTCGGAAAAAAGAGAGAATGGAGGCCAGAAGGGAAGAGGTAGGCAGCTTCTGGGCTGCGCTTGCGTGGGTAAGGGAGAGCCGGATCGGGTCATGACAAGGCAAAAGTTGATGAGCGGGATCGGCAAGCGGAGGGGACGGTGCGAACTAGTGAAGCCGGGTTTGGATGTTTGCTCGGGTGGAGGCGAGGCACGGGCTGATGGACATGGACGTGGCCGCAAGGAGTGATGTGGTGGGTTTGTGCTAGGCGGTTTGGGAGTGGTTGCCGATGGGATGAGGGTGGTGGGTCGGTTGGGTAGCTTGGGTCTGGGATGTAGGCGTGGAGATGAGGCTCAGTGCGTTGGAAGTGGGGATAAGTTTCAGGTAGCCGGAGATGAAGAGGAGGAGGTGAGGTCGAAAATATGAGGAGGTGGTGAGGGATTGTGGTTTGCGGCCATTGGTTGGCAAAGTCTGAAGAGAGGAATTGACAGATGAACAACCAAACACCCTTATATATTTTATGTTATTATTATATCTATAACTTATTAGAGTAATGAACAGAGGAGAGATAATGGCAGCTGTATGAATTGAATACAGAGGAGAGTGAAAGTCGTCCGAGAATTCAGCCAATATTAAAAGAAATGGCTGTTAGATTTTTGACCGTTGTAAAATGAAAAGGCACCAGAACCAAAAGGTTTCAAAAACATATACTGCTACGGTTATCCGTTTTACGGTTTCCGTCGCGTAACGAACATCAAAATACAGAGATAAATATACCGCAGAGATCAGCACGATGAGATGATCAAAACGGTATGCGGATATCAATGGTACGATTGAATTATAAAAATTCAAATTTTTCTACTATGAAAAATGCAAGAAAAACACTGAAAAATAAGATCGACGGAGTCAAAGATGTCCGAATTTGGAAAAACGACAAACTGACATCTTGCTCAGAAGATGGTTTAGAATTTTTCTATGTAAAAATATTTTGGGTTTGAAAACGTTTTATTTTCAACGCTTTTTAACTGATTGAATTGAAGTGAATTTACGCGCGAAATAAACTTTCATATTTTCGGACGAAAATTTACCAGTTGCTATGTTTAACTAGACGTATTCCAAATATTAAATTTTTATTTCAAAATTTTATCGTTTAAAATTTCACAAAATTTCAGTTAATTACGTTATTCAACAGTTGAATTTTACGGATCGTTACATTCTCCCCCACTCAAAACTTTTCGTCCCCGAAAAGGAACGAGGTAGAAGAATGGAAACAACCAGAAGGAAACAGATTTGAAATACAAAATAACAATTAATTTAAACCATATAAATTCAAATTTAAATTAATTGATATTCAACAATTGATTTAATCCATTTGATTTCACAAAAATCAATCTCAACTATTTCTAAATTCATTATCTTATTATCCCATTTCTTAAATTTACAATTTCTAAAACCATAGATTTGAATAGTCTTTTATTATAATCATATTTGTTCAGCAATTTTAAATTCTTCTTTATTCCAATTTTTTTTTTTTAATTTGTTCTACTTAATATATCTTATCACATATATTTAACCCATATAAATTAATTTAAACCATAAAAGTTCTGTTTTAAATTAATTTACATCTATTAATTTCTTTTAAATTCAAGGTATTTTCATATGTTGATCAAATTTCAATTTATTAATTCTTTCAAAACAAATTTATTAATTCTTTCAAAACAAATTTTATTTCATTATTAACTGAGTTTACTTATTATCCTATCTAACTCTATTAACATCTTTATAATCAAAATTTAGTGTATAACATTTATTATAAACACTCAAATTTTATTTATAAATTCAATTTATCTTATATATTATCCAATTACATATTCAACTTCTGAATGATTTAGGTAAGTTGTATTAGAATGCAGTTGAACAATATACAAATAAAATTTTCCCAATTCAATTATTCAAGTTTAAATATTTATTCCAAATTTTTGGTTTATTTATAATTTAAAATCATCTTTTAACAAAATTTAAGAATTAAATTTCCGATTAACTTTAAACAATTTAGAGATATATATAATATATTTATATCCAATCAAATTAAATTTTTAAAATAAGATACCTATATATATAAATCAAAATATACTGATGAAATTCAAATCAAAATACTTTTCAAAACAAACCGTAGCAAAGCTACAGAATAGTATCTCCACTTCGAAACTCGAAAATGAATGTCGATGATGCGGCCGCCATCACCGAAATTATTTTCCAGCGACATAGAGAAGAGCACTGATTTCAACCTTTAAAATTCTTTGGAAACGAGTTCTATTCGAAAATACTTCCAATAATATACTTTAAAATTTTAAAACCCAAGTTCGAAATCACTGGAAACTAAATTCTCAAATTTCTGAATTAAATTCATTTCAAATTCCAAATCACTTTATAAACCGTATTTATAAATTTATTTAGAACAATAAATGATAATCAAATATTATCATTTCAAACAAACAATTTAATTAACCTATTAAATTCCAGAAAATTTAATTTACTTATATTTTCACAATATAATCAAACAAATTTATTTCATTTTCCAAATTTGAAAATAATATTGTGTCAGTTTGCTCTGTTCAAGTGTTTTGGAAATCCTATCGATAGTGTTGATCAGACGAATCGATCGGAAACCCAAATCAACATCAACAACTCAAACAACACAGTATATATTAAAACATTTATATATTAGTTTATAAATACATTTCTTTGCTCGACGATATAGGAATGAATTTTCAAAATAAGGATAGGGTTTCAAATTTGATGGACTTAAATCAAAGAGAAATTTGATTCGAAGATAAGTTTGAAACAGAAGATAAGTTAATTCGATTACCACAATCGGGAGATGAGTGAGTTTATTTAATTCACGGGCAACCTTAACCGGGTCGTCCGTAACTTCAAGAATAAGATCGATGCTGAATTTCGAGGTAAATCAACACTCGATCTCAAGAGATGGAATTCAGGTATAGCAGGTAATAGATAGCATCGTAAACCGAGGATACAGAAATCTCCGGTAAATCGATGCCTATTATAAAGGAGTTTACTCCTTTACGAATCATTCTAAGATTGGCGAGACCGCCGATTTATTATAGATAACATTCAGAATGGAGTTATGAGGTGCTCCATGATTGAAAGAAGACGAATAGTGAAGGACACGAATGAATTTCGGAACCGAGGGGAACGTTCCAAAATTCAAAGAAATTGAGTCAAGGGAAGAGATTGAAACTCGAATGAGAGTGATTTTGTAAATACATTTACCCTATATGTTAAGTTTTGCCTAGAGCTACCAAAGCTCTGATACCAACTGTAACGACCCGCCATTTTGGACCATTCGCATCCATTATAAGTGTATAGGTAGACACTCATGCCGGAGTTGAATTGTTCAAAATACCGCGTTGTTAATTTAAATTTGGCAAAACTGAACATATACAGTAAATAAATAATCACAGATCACAGACACAGAGTAATAAGTGCAGCGGAAATAAAAGAGATAGTAGTTCATGAAGCTACTATATGAATATATAAAATACATCAGAGTTTACAACAGAAGAGTAATACGATACATCAGATACAAATCAGAATACATCACTGGAATCATCGAATACTGAAGCAGAATAGAAGGCTGGATCTTCAAGCAAAGCTCCAACTTCAAAGGTGAGTCTCGAAAGCTGAACCACTCAGTCTGACCCGAGCGTAAAGCAAAATACAAAACACTCGAGTCAGGATTAACATTCTTATATTAATAAATCCAACTCAAGTGAAATAGCAATTGAAATACAAGTAACTCAAAGGATGTTTGGAATAACCATCCTTTAAGGATCCGTCAAACTATCTACTAGGTAGTAATGTACGCTAAGTAGATAATGTCTATCAGTAATATAAAGATATCAAAGTAGGGTTAAGCAGGGCCCATACACCTCTTAACCTGTTTATTCCCAAAAGCATATACAAGACCGTAGTTTCCCCAAAACCGGAAGTCACCAGAGGGCAATCCATATACTAAAGGTACAAATCAAAATCGTAGTGGTCGCGAATAGGATAATCAGTATGACAAGGTACATGAGGCGATACCAACTAGGATACTAGTAGTTGCGTGATCCGGACTGATGTTGGGCATAGCAGCTACTACCCCAACACCGCGAAACAACACTCCCATAATCGAGGGGTGCACCCAAATCGAATCACAAAAGTAATAGATATGGTAACGAAGAAGTGTGTCCGCTAGAGGTGGCGAACCTCAATGGCCCGGCGCGGCTCCTGTTTTAGTCATGTCAGGGGTCATCCAATATCGTTCTCTTTCTTCAGTCAACGCGTTCATCAAACCATCCACTTCATTCTGGATCATCACTCCGCGTATAGTTATTAAAGTGGTTTTCGGTTTAGATAGAGAGTATATCCATAACCGAATTCCGGTCTCTTTAATAACTTTCGAAATTATTACACCGATTGGTCGTTTATATATTTCAAAAACCAAATCAAATTCAATTTCAAATAAAATTCGTAAATCAACATTTCATTTGTCTTTCTAAAACAATTTCCAAATTTTCGTTTCAAACTTCCAATTTTCCGTTTCAAAATCTTATAATTCAATTTCAATTTCTATTTAAAACAATTCAAATATTGATTCAAGTTCGTAAATAAGTTTCATTCCGAAATCATTTAAATTAATTTAATTTAACATTCAAATCAATATAACTCATTTATCGATTTCATTCAATATTCGTTAAGTTACTTTATCATTCAAACCAATTTCTATTAAATTTCTAAATCATTAAATCAATTTCTTAAATTCAACTTCATTAAATCAACTTACACTTTTGAATTAAATTAAATTCGTCAAATCAATTCTTCCAATTACAAGTCTTACATTGATTCCAAAATATCACATTTTCATTTCTTGTTAAAGAAATTCAATTTCACTTATTTACTTTCTTAAATAATTTTCCAAAACTTAATTAATAGAGAAACTCAATTTCAATTATTTACGAAGTAAAATCCACTTATTCAAAAGTTCAATTTTTCTTATTAAAGAATTTCAATCCAATTTGATCATTAAATAATTCAATCTTATTTAATTATTAAATAATTCAAACTAAATTTTTAAATAATTTCAAAGTTTAATAATTTCAACTCACTTATAATTTCAAACTTAATTATTAAATCATTTCAACTTAATTCAATCATTTCTCAAATTAAACATTTTCCTTTCAATAAAATTCCAAATTTCAATTTCATTTCAAAACCGTATTATTTATTTAAATAAAATCTTCGTTTTGTTTAAATCAAATTATTGACCAATCGGGTTTTATTTAATTTCCTATCCTAGGTCAAAGTTCAATTTGGGTATTTATCATTTCAACCCGATTCCAATTCAATTCAAAATCAAAACATACAAAGGGAACTTACAGTGTGATAACTGGGATGGTGTCAAAGTAAATAAACAAACAATAACAACAATCAATATCAATCCAATAATCAATTCAAATAATCCCGAAATAACCGTATTAATTCGCATTGTTATTTGTACGAATTAATATAATTATTTCTAGAATCTACACTATCATTTCATGTAGATCAAAGATTATTACATTACTTGTCATATTTTTACAATTTCATACATCATCAATATAACAACATATATTTAGTGGTTCGATATGTAATTAAACAAATCCTACGTGTCAATAAATTCAACAGTTAAAGGGGTCATATTATACAAATGTCAGGTGATCAAATTTAACATTTTAATTATCCTATATCAAGTTCAATTTCATACTATTTATCATTTTAACATTAACAATTTAACATCCAATATAAACATCAACAATCAATCAATTATCAGCCAAACTGTATTATCATCGCATAAATAATTAACAGATAATGGTGTCAGATGTCACAGGTGAACTGATACAGGCAATAGCATATATAACAGTGTAATTAACTAACAGCAGTATATTTCAATTGTCGTTTCAATTGAAATCAAATTTAATAAATAAAAGAACGTTAATCGTGAGTGAGTACTCACCTTTCGAGGCTAGAGGCTAGAAAAGATAGACAACACAACAAGCTACGAATTCCAAAGCAGAGCTAGATTGGACATAATTCGATGAAGAAACAAGCACGACGTATACAGCTGATAAATGGGAAAGCGATGAGGACAATCAGAATCAATTTGATAGCACGGAAAAATATATTTTATTAAAAGTCGATATTTAAAATTTTAGATGCCTATAAGATACATCTTTTAGAAATATACTAAACTAAACATAAGTATTTATATAACTGATATATAGTCTAATATATATATTTTTAAAACCATATCTGTATCTTCATCAAAAATGACAATACTCATTATTCCTCTCAAAATAAATTTTCAAACAACAACTTCTACAACCGTCAACCATTGTTTAAGAACTATATATATAACTATGCATATGAAAACCACTGTTATAACTTTATAAACTATAACCATACACTTACTTATATATATATATATATATATAAAAGGAGACTGCTGCATATAATATAATGTAACTATTATAACTTTATATAAAATAAACTCAACATACTGAAACTAGTAATATGACATACCATCATAAACTATAATATAATACAATATATAAACATGAATTTCTTTGTAAACGTATATACTGTTATATACGTATATTACTACTTATATAACTAATATATTGGCTAGCATAAGTACAACTTATATAAACACATATATATGAACTTTTATACAAACAAATATATATATATTAAATTTATCTGCATAGTATATATATACTTAAAATATATGTACCTGAACAAACTTTAATATTAAAGCACGCACACTATAATACAATATATAGGTAGACAATGCTTTAGGCTTATGAAATGCAATACTGCAACTTACATATTGAAGCTAATACCCAACATAAAAAATTTATGTAATAGAAGATATAAATAATAGAACTAATATATAAGTATATATATTTATGACTTACCTATACTTACTACAGCGAGGGGGTTTGCTCGGTCGGAAAAAAGAGAGAATGGAGGCCAGAAGGGAAGAGGTAGGCATCTTCTGGGCTGCGCTTGCGTGGGTAAGGGAGAGCCGGATCGGGTCATGACAAGGCAAAAGTTGATGAGCGGGATCGGCAAGCGGAGGGGACGGTGCGAACTAGTGAAGCCGGGTTTGGATGTTTGCTCGGGTGGAGGCGAGGCACGGGCTGATGGACATGGACGTGGCCGCAAGGAGTGATGTGGTGGGTTTGTGCTAGGTGGTTTGGGAGTGGTTGCCGATGGGATGAGGGTGGTGGGTCGGTTGGGTAGCTTGGGTCTGGGATGTAGGCGTGGAGATGAGGCTCAGTGCGTTGGAAGTGGGGATAAGTTTCAAGTAGCCGGAGATGAAGAGGAGGAGGTGAGGTCGAAAATATGAGGAGGTGGTGAGGGATTGTGGTTTGCGGCCATTGGTTGGCAAAGTCTGAAGAGAGGAATTGACAGATGAACAACCAAACACCCTTATATATTTTATGTTATTATTATATCTATAACTTATTAGAGTAATGAACAGAGGAGAGATAATGGCAGCTGTATGAATTGAATACAGAGGAGAGTGAAAGTCGTCCGAGAATTCAGCCAATATTAAAAGAAATGGCTGTTAGATTTTTGACCGTTGTAAAATGAAAAGGCACCAGAACCAAAAGGTTTCAAAAACATATACTGCTACGGTTATCCGTTTTACGGTTTCCGTCGCGTAACGAACATCAAAATACAGAGATAAATATACCGCAGAGATCGGCACGATGAGATGATCAAAACGGTATGCGGATATCAGTGGTACGATTGAATTATAAAAATTCAAAATTTTCTACTATGAAAAATGCAAGAAAAACACTGAAAAATAAGATCGACGGAGTCAAAGATGTCCGAATTTGGAAAAACGACAAACTGACATCTTGCTCAGAAGATGGTTTAGAATTTTTCTATGTAAAAATATTTTGGGTTTGAAAACGTTTTATTTTCAACGCTTTTTAACTGATTGAATTGAAGTGAATTTACGCGCGAAATAAACTTTCATATTTTCGGACGAAAATTTACCAGTTGCTATGTTTAACTAGACGTATTCCAAATATTAAATTTTTATTTCAAAATTTTATCGTTTAAAATTTCACAAAATTTCAGTTAATTACGTTATTCAACAGTTGAATTTTACGGATCGTTACAGGAGTTCGATTCGAGTTGTTTATGGATCATAAGTCGTTGAAGTATCTTTTCTCCCAAAAGGATTTGAATCTTCGGCAGCAACGTTGGCTAGAGTTTTTGGCATCATATGATTTTGGTATAGCTTATACTCCAGGAAAAGGTAACGCAGTGGCAGATGCGTTAAGTCGAAGACATGCAGGATTGGGAGCCATGTTTTCCGAATGGAAGAATCTTGAGTATTTAGCTGAATTTGACTTCAGGCCTAGATGTGGATTGGAACCTGAGATGTTGGCAAACTTATCGATAAGACCTACTCTTGTGGAAAGGATTGGCGAGAGCCAAAAGCGAGACGATAAGATTGTCAAGATTATCCGTGATTTGGAATCTGGATTGGACCCAGAAAAGGATAAAGGATTCGAGGTCGATCGAGAGGGTTGGCTTCGGAAGCAAGGACGACTAGTTGTTCCCGATATAGATGAATTGAGGAGTGAAGTTATGAAGGAAAGTCATCACTCGAAGCTGACAATTCATCCAGGTGGAAATAAGATGTATCGGGATATGAAGAGAACCTACTTTTGGGAAGGTATGAAGAAGGATGTTGGAAATTTTATTTCCAAGTGCATGAACTGCCAGTTGGTAAAAGCCGAACAGAAGAAGCCAAGTGGATTGCTTCAGCCATTAGAAGTTCCTACATGGAAGTGGGAGCAGATATCGATGGATTTTATTGATGGGTTATCTAGAACAAGAATGGGAAATGAAGGGATTTGGGTCATTGTAGATCGTTTGACTAAGAGTGCAAGATTCATTCCTGTTCGATCGACTAGGACCGCATCAAAGTTGGCTGAGTTGTATGTTAAATGGATAGTTCGATTCCATGGTATTCCAAAGAGTATAGTGAGCGATCGAGACCCATTGTTCACTAGTGGATTTTGGAAGAGCTTCCGGGAAGTCTTGGGAACCGAGTTGTGTTTGAGTACAGCTTATCATCCTCAAACAGATGGTCAGACCGAGAGAGTCAACCGAGTTTTGGAAGATCTTCTTAGAGCTTGTGTTTTGGATTTCGGAGGATCATGGGAAGATCATCTTCATTTGGTGGAATTTTCATATAACAACAGTTACCAATCGAGCATTGGTATGGCACCGTATGAGGCATTGTATGGAAGACCGTGTAACTCTCCGACATGTTGGTTAGAGACTGGAGAAAAGCTGATACTTGGGCCAGAAATGATTCGACAGACTTCGGATTGTATAGAGGTCATTCGGCAACGAATGAAGGCAGCCCAAGACCGTCAGAAAAGTTATGCCGATAAGCGTCGTAAGGATTTGGAATTCGACGTTGGTAATATGGTTTTTGTAAAGATTTCTCCTCTGAAGAATGTTATTCGATTCGGGAAGAAAGGGAAATTGACTCCGAGATTTGTTGGACCATTCCCGATCATCGAGGGAATTGGAAAGCTTGCCTACAGATTGGAGTTACCAGAGAAGATGTCGAGTGTGCACAATGTTTTTCATATATCCTATCTACGGAAGTATGTGCACGACTCGAATACAGTGGTTTCTGCTGATAGCTGTGAAGATTTCGAAGTTGATCCGGTCGATAAGAGACCTCGTAAGCCGCTTCGTGTTGTGGAGACCGACAGGAAACAGCTTAGGAGGAAGGTAGTTAAGTTGCTCAAGATACAATGGAGTGATGATGATAACGACTGTACGTGGGAGGTGGAAGAGAGGATGAAAGCAGCTGATCCTGAACTCTTCAAGGTATGGCCCTAAGGTGTCGTGTCATCTCACGATATTGTAACTTGTTCTAGTTTTAGAATTCTGCATGCTAAGCTAGAATTGGATGCATGGTTTGTTGATTGCTATGGATGGTAGGCGTGCATAATAGCCTTTGTTTTCTCTTGTTTGTTTGGAATTTCGGGGGCGAAATTCCTAAGGGGGAGAGAATGTAACGACCCGTATTTTTACGGATCGAAACATCGTAAAACAGTTGACATTTGGTCGCATTGTTGTTAAGTCGTCTAGGGTTTAAGTCATTCAAAGCTTAGGTCGCGTAGGAGTTAGATTGTGAGCGACTTAAGGTATTGGGCGACCTAAAGGATGGGACGACTTATAGAAGTTGGCGACCTAAGGATGTTAGGTCGGCAACGACCTAAGGAAGTTAAGTCGTGTAGGAGTTAAGTTGTCTAGAAGTTAAGCCATGTTGTAGCTTAAGTCGGTTAGAAGTTAGGTCGTGGGGTAGGATTAGGTCGTAGACGACTTATAGGAGTAGACGACCTAAGGTAGTGACCGACTCAGGGGAGTAGACGACTTAAAGAATGGTGGCGACTTAAGAGTTAGCGGCGTAGGAAACTAAGCGGGTTAACGACTTAGAGAAGATGAGTTGTTCGAGCGACTTAAGGAGTGTTGGAGTTAGGACGTGAGCGACCAAAGTCTAGCAGTTAAGTCGTAACTCAGTTGAGTCGTGGCCGAGTTAAGAATATAAGTTGATGAG
The DNA here is from genome assembly GCA_030737815.1 of Allium fistulosum. Classification (NCBI taxonomy): domain Eukaryota; kingdom Viridiplantae; phylum Streptophyta; class Magnoliopsida; order Asparagales; family Amaryllidaceae; genus Allium; species Allium fistulosum. The sequence continues at coordinate 595,067,042 of CM060903.1, forward strand.
TCGTTGAGTCGCTTGGACATGTTTAGTTAGGTCGTAGACGACCTATGATAGTATACTGGGTAGTTAAGTCGTTAAACGACCTAAAATCTATTAAGTCGTAGTCTAGCTAAGTCGTGAGATTTTTGAGTCATAGAGATGTTAAGTCGTAAGTCGCGTACGTGCGTTGTGGCCTAAGTCGTTGAATGTTGAGTCGCGTGGGTACTTAAGTTGTTAGGAAGCGCAAGTGTTAGGTCGGAAGGATTGGCTAAGTCGTAGGTCAGAAGGATGGTTAAGTCGTAGGTCGGGGGACTGTTGAGTCGTGAGTCGTGGTGTTCTGATGAGTCGTAGACGACTTATGAAGGCGGACGACTTAGGGGAATTTCAGCTATAAATAGGAGGGTTTTTCTCACTTTTTGGGATCCGGATTTCGAAGCGACGAAGTGCTGCCATTTTGAGAGCTCGACTTCTACACTTCTTCACTTCTTTTCTCCACTCTAATCTAGTGATTCCTTCCATCCAATTTGAAGATCAAATTGAAGATCGAAGAGCTTAGATTGAAGATCTACATTCTTCGAAGAGTAATTTCATCGTTTGAAGCGGATTTGTGATAGATCAAGTTAGATCCTTCGCTTTCCAGATCTGAAGCGTGTTGATTTGGGGTTGTTTAGGTGATTTGGTGAGTGGTGATTATCTCTCACACGGATCCAAAGGAGTATATCGGATTGTTGACTTGATTTTGGTGTAAAGTAGTGATTTTCATGCATCTTTGTAAAATTAAGTATAGATCCATATAGATCCATTGTTTATGATGATTTGACAACCATTTTACTAAGTGTTAACCTATGCAAGTTCATTCATCAAGATTATAGAGACATTGCTCATGTTTTCATGCTTGTTGGACTTTTCACTCTTTATTTACGAAATTGCCATTATTGTTATAATTGTCTATTTAGATCATATTTGAATGCTTGATTACTTGGATTAATGTTTGACTTGATTGGTTGCTATGAATTAGATGATCGATGATTTGATTTAGACAAGTTGGTCGAAGATGATTCAAAAGCTAAGGGAAAGGCTCTTGAATTGGAAAAGCTGCTCGTGGCATATGTAGCGAATGATGAAGCTCATATGGATAGATTTGATGATGATGTTGAGTTGAAGCTTTGCTATGATGATGATGAGGCAAAGCATGAGATGAGATAGTCTTGGTCTAATCCAGACGGGATCATTCTAAGCATGTTGATAACTCGGTGAAATGGTTCGAGTTAGAGGATAATGGTTTGCTCGAGAGGCGCTTGAGCTAGTATGGGAATAGTCGTCGAGGAGGATGACTAGAAGGCTGAGATCTCATCGTTGTTGAAGGTTCTAGCATGCTCAAAGCAAGAGTACGTTGGGCAGATTCGATAGTCCCTGAAGGCTAATGATTGATAGTCAAGTACTCTGGGCAGATTTGATAGTCCTAGGCACGGGTCACGATGACGTGTAGAGTTATGTCTAGAACCGGGGTTTCCATTAGCCCTTGACGGACGGCTGAAAGAATGTGCCGGTCATTCAATTTACGATGATATCAAGGCAATGATAACAGCGATAGCCAGAGTCATGGATGTTTGGTTGTATCGTCATTCGGTCTCAAGAGCGGTATTTTCTAGGTGCTTATCTGATCTTGGTTTAGGCCTTGGGGGTTTGTACTTGGAAAACATCGCCCTTGACTCGAGTGATAATTGCTTTACTTTAAATTGTATGCTTTGCTATGTTTGCTTCTACTTAGTGTGTGTCTGGGGCTATCACTGTAGAAAGAGGTGGAGTGGGAGGGTTGTATTCCTATTCCTTTCCCTTTATGCTCTTTTGGTATGTTGTTAGTTAATTTACTGCTCACTAAGACTGTTGTCTGACTCAAGGCTTTATGTTTTAACTCTTATTGCCTTGGGCTGTTCGTCCATTTTGGGATGGGCAGACTAGGTAGCAGGTGCTGTTCTTGCTTTCCACGGTGTTGATATCGAAGACGAGCTGGAGGGTTGCATATTATCTTCTTATTATATGTACTGGGTGTTCCGCTGTTTGTATTTTCTCTGAGTGTTATGTAGTGAGGCTTGTTGTATTGACTACTCAGATGTTTGTATTCAACTATTATGAAGTTTTATTGATGAGATTCTATTCTATGAAGCTTCACTATGTATATATATTCTATTGTATTTTGTCCATGCGCTGTGAGTAATACGATAGATTCTGTTGTTTTAATTTACCCTGACAATCGTCCATGGTTGCCTGGCACACTTTACAGCGCACTTTCTCTAGGTTCAGTGCAGGGGTCATGGGCGGTCGTCACAGCTTCCGACCTTATTCCACTTGGCAGCACTAGGTCGAAGCAACTCTAGGTCGTTAGGTCGTCTCCGACCTTATATCGCCCGGCTTGTTTGAGTTAGGTCGCGCCACTTTTAAGTCGCGTCGCTTTTAGGTTGCGAGTTCCTTAAGTCGCTCGCCTCTTGACCCTTTTAGGTCGCTCGGCATTTGATACCACTAGGTCGTTTGACCTGTATCTTGTTAGGTCGCTCGACCTTGCTTAGGTTGTTGGTCCTTACTACCTTTAGGTCGCGCCCACTTAGGTCGTAGGCCGCTCTGCACTTAGGTCGTAGGTCGCCCTGCTTCTTTTACCTCGCTAGGTCGTTTGACTTATTTACTTTTAGGTCGTTCGACAATTAGGTCGTTCGAGAGTCTTTACTTTGCGAGTCCCTTAGGTCGCTCGCCCCTGTTTTGTCGTTCCACTATTTAGCTCGGCAATGAGTTAGGTCGCTCGCGAGTTAACCCTTAGATCGCTTGGCATTGTGCCGTTAGGTCGCTTGACACTGTAAATCCTTAGGTCGCTCGGAACTTTGGCGTTAGGTCGTTAGACCTTGTTTTCTACTAGGTCGCTTGACCCCTTCGACTCCTTGGTCGTATCTGTTAGGTCGTTCGACCTATTTGACTTAAAGTTTTTGCACTTTAATTCGACCACGTTAGGTCGCAAGTATATTCCTACTTGATGGTTTTGGGATTGATTCCTTTGGAATTTACTCACGTCTTCGAATGTGAAATTTTGTGATGCGATTTGTTTCAACAATCGTTTTGTGACTTGTCACTTCAAAAATGTGAAGGCTTCAATACTAGTAGTGAATATCATAACTCTTTCATCAAAGCGATTTCAACACTATTATAAATATAAAGCTCGTTTTCTCAAACCATTTTCTAACCTACTAGTATATACAAGCCTTTACTTCACTCAGATGAGAAATCGAATTAAACGACTTTGTAAAACGAGTGGTATGAAACGCTTGCGTTCACTTCGTCGGTTAGCTCTTGGACTTGTTCGATTGAACCCTTTTTGTGACAATTTTCTAGTGAAGATTTACAGCTTGTTCGTAAATATTTAAGTTAAGCAGGTGGTTATGGGACATGAAGCTAAACTCATATATTTACTAGCTTGGTGTGATGGACACTTCCTTATGATCATGACGATCATTTTTGTGATTTAGACTAGCGATTGAGCGATGTCTCTTTGTCTGCGAGGGAGACTAGACCCCGCTTTCGTGATGTTTTGCCATCACTTATATGGGGTAGCACCCCATGGTCTTCGGGCCATTTCTGTGTGGAAATTTAATGGATAGCTTCCATGAGATAGCTTCTCGTTTATGTGTTTCACGCACTGGTGAGTTTGCATACTCCCGTTCATGTGTTAGGCCTCCCCCTTTTTATGTGTTTTCTGGATTTCTGGTGATGATTTCTGGAATTTGTGCTTCACCAATTTTCATGATTTTCATTGATATGATATCAGTTTTTGTGCATTGGTGAATTTATGTGTTATCGACTTGTTATGAATACAAGTTTAGGGTATGATACCCTATTTTATCTTTGAGAAGATTCTTGTGATATTGATTGATCTTTTGTTGATTATCATTTACATACTTATAGTAGTATGCCGTTATGGTTGTTACATGTTCATGCCATATTATTTATCCTATACCTTATCATATGATATTTATAGCTAGACTGGTCCGTTTATTATTTTCTTATAAATAATACTCGGGTCAGACCGAGATGTTACAGGTGCTTCTGCTTGACTTCTCTTCAGGATTACTCTGACTTTTGGCTAACTACTTAGATTAGTAGTTTTTAATTGTACACATTTGAGATATAGACTCATTGATGTATTCTTTTGTATAGCGCATGTTGCTATTCCTTTTGTATTATTGTGGATCTGTCTGACCACTACTCTGATGTACACTTTCATGTGTTATATAAATACTCATATCTTTTTTCGCCTTTGTGATATGGATGTCTGTGACTGATTTATGTTATGATTACTTCTATGTTTGTTTTCGAAGAATATATATAGCCACCGTGTGATAGCTTTGAGTTTGTATCGGTATGTCGAATTTCCTCCTTAAAAGATATGCATTCTATTCTATCTGACATATCAGTGCTCGCATAAAGAAGTCACATGGATGGTCGCTCCTCCATAGCCTTATTCTCCATGCTAATTGACAGCACTACCTTGTAGTGTTCTTGGTTAGCATGGGTATAGAGGTGGGGCGTCATAGGAGTGATCCTCGATACTCTGATCTAGGCCAGGTACTATGACGGGCGGTACCCCTATAGCCTTGCCATTGATGGAAACCCAATTTCCAATAAGCGCCTGTACGGTTTTGATTGTGCCTAACTATTGCTGGAACGTGAGATGCAAGCATTTCGGCTATATTCTATTTACTTTCTATAGACACTATTATAATATCAGACGGTTTTAATAATAATGTTTTGGTTAACGTAAGGTAAAAACCCGGCATGTTTCTTTGTGGCGTGGTCTTACGAAATACCTTTGATTTTAAAGGATCTTGAAAACTTTAATAATTCAATTGAGTGTGTTTTCTCACGCTGGTTTTCCAGACTAACTCGGGTGTTATTTTATCATAATGCTCGGGTCAGACCGAGTATTACAGATATAGGATAGGATGCTATGGAGCTCAGGAGACGAGCTGGATGGCGAGACGTACCACACGTACTTGACTTATATTCCACTGTGCAGTGTAAGCTGTATAGTCAGCTTTTGTAAGGACAAGTTATACTAGACTGTCCAGATTTGATGTGATGATTGTGTTGTACTCTGATGATTGTAAGTATTATACAGTTACATATGTTTTTGTATAAAAATCTGTTGTTATATATTATATTCTGTTTCGCTGCGATTGTGAGATTCTGATGTTGTTTTCTATTTCTTCTTCTACCTCTTTCTTCTCTAACCCTAATGGTTTGTATTTCCGACCACTTTGAGTTGAGCTGATGGAGAATATTGTCGGCTCAAAGGGGTACGGATTTGCGGGCCATTACAGTGGTATCAGAGCTGAAGGTTAAGCGAGAACCTTGGCTCTGGTGGGGATTACTCATTAGAGATAGAGTCAGTAGCACTCTAGAATGAGTTTGAGTGAATTAATAGATATAAGTGCTTATTTGTTAGTGAATATAAAGCTGTTTTATATTGTGTTGATTGGTTTGTTAAGTGGTTTATGGATTCTGGTCAATACGAGTAATTAACGTTATTGATATGGATCTCTAAACACTTGTACAAATAACTTAAAGAATGCTTGGGATCGCCCATTCTCTAAGGATCCGTTAAACTATCTACTATGTAGTAATATTCGCTATTACAATAATGTCTAATATAAAATAAACATACTTTAAAATAGCATTAGGGCTTTACATTTAATCTGAACTCACCCTAACACATAATAGTCCCAGTAGTCTATCCAGTATTAGCGTACTTCCAAAAATGGGGGCTACCCTCGATACTCCACAGGCTACGGGAGAAATCACAACTCGTAGTAAAGCACGATATGGTAGGTGACACGGCACAACTAGGCAATGCCAGGGTAGATATACCAATTACGCATCCGGACTGGTGGTGACGCATTGCAGCCACTACCACCCACCTCGAACAACACTCCCAAATCAAGGGTGCGCACCAAATCAATCACAAGTAATAGAATGGTATCGAAGAAGTGTGTCCGATCAGAGGTGCTACCTCATTGGTCCGTCAATCGCTTCTGTTTTAGCCACCTTATGCCAACTCACGGGAGTTGGGTCCACATATATATCTTAGGATCGTCGCCACCATCCTACTTCATTCTGGAAACTCCACTGCATACACAGTTGTTAAAGTGGTTTTCGGTATCGACAGAGAGTATGTCCATATCCGATCCCGGTCTCTTTAACAAACAATCGTTATTATAACCCGTGGTTATAAATTTAAAACAGTTTATATTTCAAATCAAAATACTTCATTTAAACCATTTAAAAACAAAGTCATTATCCCTTTAAATCAAATATTCAATTCACAAAATTTTAGCCTTTTCTAAGTTCATTTATTCACTTAAAAACATTAAAACATTAAAATTCCAGCTTTCACAGCATTTAAAAAGTGCTGCGGTAAATTATATTTGAAAATAATTCAATTCAGCAAAGACAACATTTATAAACTGGTGCAATAGTTCAGTTTTAAAGGAAAAATAGTTCAATTCAGAAAAGACAGCATTTACAGAACTGCTGTAATAGTTCAGGGTTCAAATTTAAGGTTTGAATTCAATTCAGCAAAGACAGCATTTTAAAAACTGCTGTAAAAGTTCAGTTATATACAAAAATCATATTTCAACCTACTGTAGCACTTAACAAGTGCTACAATAGCCCCTTCATTACTTCCAATTTTATATTTAGTTCTTGCCACTACAGCACTTACCAAGTGCTGTCATAGCCTTAGTTCATTTTAGTCTTTTGGTTCATTTATGCAACCACATCACTTACCAAGTGCTACAGATTCTACTTAGTTCAGAATTAGTTCATTTCCAGAAATGATAGCATTTCTGAAGTGCTATTAATTGAATTTCCAGGTTTTAAATACAATTCCAGCCACAAATAAACTTCAATTTAAATTATTTAAACTTATGAAAATCATATTTTCCCACATCAAAATTGTTCATTTAAATACCTTTAACTTATGGTTTTATAATGAAAAATTTTACAAATAAAAATCAAATTTTCCAAAGTTCACTTATTAAATTCAAGTGTGTCAATTCCCATTTTTCATTTTTAACAATTTACTTCAACACTTAAATTTAAATCTCCATTTTTCACCATTTAAAACTTAATTTTCATTTTTAATTTAATTAACTTAAATTTCCATTTAAAAATCAAATCAAAATTTCCAAATTAAGTTACACTTTAAAATCACAATTTATATCCATTTATTTTACATTTATCACATAGAAAAATCATTTCCACTTTAATAAATCATTTTAAAATTAAATTTAAATCAATTTATCATATTTTTACATTTTTAAAATACCTAAAAATTTCCAAAAAAATATATATATATATAATAACCACGGGTCTGTATAATATTTTCTAGCCTAAGTCAAGTGATACGGATAATATATCATTTCAATCCGTAGTTTACAAAGAAAATCCGGGTTTTATCATTTCAAACCCGCAGTCCCAAGTCAAAATAAATAATTAAAAACCGTTCAGACCTATCATTTCAGCCTATAACGATTTTTTCCTATTCTAAAGTCCGTTCGGGTATGTATCATTTCAACCCATAGTGAACCTAATCTATAGGGAACTTGCAGTGTGATAAACAGATATAAATGAACAGTTTAACAATATACAACAGTAACAGGTGATATGACATGTAATTTACAGGTTTAACATCATACATAAATAATCACAGGCAGTTATAGCATCATTTATAATTCTACACATTCAAATGTTGTCGCTTCACAATTGCATAAGTATATAGTGTCGTGTGAGATTTACTCACCTCTAAATGTTGGAGATTGCAATACAACTGACACAACGGAATCAAGAGCACAAAGACAAGACTACGGATTTGAGTGGAGAGCGAGATCCAATGCTACAACTCTTGTGTTACAACCCAAAAAAAAAATCAAAACAAATTAAAATTCAATACCATTTTGAAATGAAATAACTTTTAAATGAAAAGAGATTTGAATGTCAAATCTTTTGCCTTGCTTTCTCATATGTTATGCATGGCCTAGGGGTTGCATATGGTTAGGTTTGGACATAACATGGCTCGGGTTTGGTCATGTAAATGCACGGCCAAGGTAGTGGGAACATGGAGAGGAGGTTTATACATGAGAATGTGAAGAGTTTTAGGCAATGTAGTGGAGTTTTGGTCATCAAAGTGGTTCGACCATGGGTGAGTGGGCTCGGCCTGGGGTGCACCATGACTGGTCAGTGGCTGGAGGGGTGTGTGGTGGTCGGGTCAGTGGAGTGGAGGCGGCCTAGGTGGTGGTTGAAGTAGATGAGGCAAGTGGTGGTCAACTAGTATGGTTTCAAGGCATTTTTCATAGTTTTTGAGGAGTTGTTCATCATGGAGGGCTCGGCCTTGGTTAAGACCAGAGGAGTAGCTGGTGATGATGGCAGGGAAGAGGTGTAGGAGGTGGTGGCCGTGGCTATGAGGGAGAGGCCGATCCAAATACATGAGAAAACAAGGCAAAATCTTAGGAAAAATAAGAAGAAAAGAATAAAAAGATGATGCCATTACCAATATTTTTCCCTAGCCGTGAAGAATGATGAGGAAGATTTTTTTTTTGTGCGTGAAAGATAAATGAAATTCACGGCTTACTAAAGAAATTTACACGGCCAAAAGAAAATAAATGAAGAGTTATGAAATTGAAAAGTCTGGAAATTGAAAAGCCATAGGAAAAGGAAGAGTCTTTGTCTCTTCAATTTTCCATTTCTTTTAAAACAAATAAAACAAAAGAATTTCAGAAAATACTTTTAAAAACCGAAACAAAGTGAAATAAAATGAAAATAAATAATTAATTTTAAAGAAAATGGAAAAGGAATATAAGAAATTGCTTAAAATCCAAAACAGTGTCCAGAAATTACAAATAAATCACCATTGGCTTTGGAAAATTATTTACTTTATTTTAAAAATATTCTAAAACAAAATTTGAAATAAAATGATTTTTAAAACATTTTCAAAGTGAAATAAATAATTAAATTCAGAGAAAATAGCAAAAGAATTGAAGAAATTGTTTAAAAATAGGAAACATAACATGAAAATTTCAAATAAATTACCATTAGCTCTAGAAAAATTCCTACTTCACTTTAAAAATATTTTAAAACAAAATTTTAAGTAAAATAAGTTCTAAAACATTTTCTAAATGAAATAGATTCAATTAAAAATAATCTCCAAAATATTGGGTTGTTACAGATCTTGAAAACTTTAATAGTTCAATTGAGTGTGTTTTCTCACGCTGGTTTTCTAGACTGACTCGGGTGTTATTTTATCATAATGCTCGGGTCAGACCGAGTATTACAGATACAGGATAGGATGCTATGGAGCTCAGGAGACGAGCTGGATAGCGAGACGTATCACACGTACTTGACGTATATTCTGCTGTGTAGTGTAAGCTGTATAGTCAGCTTTTGTAAGGACAAGTTATACTAGACTGTCCAGATTTGATGTGATGATTGTGTTGTACTCTGATGATTGTAAGTATTATACAGTTACAGATGTTTTTGTATAAAAATCTGTTGTTATATATTATATTCTGTTCCGCTGCGATTGTGAGATTCTGATGTTGTTTTCTATTTCTTCTTCTACCTCTTTCTTCTTTAACCCTAATGGTTTGTATTTCCGACCACTTTGAGTTGAACTGATGGAGAATATTGTCGGCTCAAAGGGGTACGGATTTGTGGGCCATTACAATTATATAGTGAATACATTTATAGAAGAAGCACATACTATAACAATACAAATATTTATGGTTTAATATCATTGAAATCATTTCCACATGAAACATGGTTAATACCTTTAACCGATTATTTTTATCAAGGAAAGCTTCTTCAAAACTCCAAAATTAAATGCCATTTCAAAACCCATTTATATTGCCATGGGTTTTTCCTTTAAAAATGAGATTGGGTTCTTTGTTTTGAAAACTAAGGCTTTCAAAACCTTAGACCTTTACTTTCGAAACCATTAGAATATATCTTTCAAAAGCATTCAAATCTTCTTTTCAAAACACTAAACATATGCCTTTCGAAACACTTTAAAACATTTCTTTCAAAAGCATCAAAACCTTCCTTTCGAAACCATTAAAACATTCCTTTCGAAATTATTAAAGCATATCTTTCAAACTTATAGAAGTATAGCTTTGAAACCATTTGAAAGTACATCTTTCGAAACCATTGGGTTTAATCTTAAATATAACTTTTGGGTCAAAGTGAACATAAGTGAAAGTAACCCTTTCGAAACCATCAACCTTCAAGTAAAAGAGTTTGGGGAAAACAGACGGCTTCGAAACCATCCTTTCGAAAGCTTTAGTCTTTAAGGGAAACAATTGGAAGGATAGCTTCGAAACACCTTTCGAAGCCATTGCCTTCGAAATCTTTAGTTTAAATGGCTATTAGAGTCCTTTCGAAAGCATTGGGAAGTAGATTTTATAATTATAAAACAAAAGCTTACCTTTCAAACTTGTTGATCACTTCATCCTATTCGAAAGGCATGAAGACGACAACATGGTTTTGACTAGGTTCAAACTACCATTTTGAAAGCTCCATTTTTAAAACATAAAACGTGGCAACTCATTCGAAAGCTACCCTTTAAACAAAGAGGCGGCAACTCCTTCGAAAGCTATATAAAAGTAATTCAACCCTTTCGAAAGCATCCATTAAAAGCAAGGCAAGCGGCATCTCTTTTGAAAGAAAAACAAAGACCTTCAAAAGCTATTTAAAATGGCCTCGACCCCTTCAAAAGAATGGTTTCAACTCTATACCTTCCGCCTTTCTCCAATCCACTACATACTAAAGCATTGATACCATGTGTATTGGTTTCGACTTTGCTAGCGACTTAAGGTATTGGGCGACCTAAAGGATGGGACGACTTATAGAAGTTGGCGACCTAAGGATGTTAGGTCGGCAACGACCTAAGGAAGTTAAGTCGTGTAGGAGTTAAGTTGTCTAGAAGTTAAGCCATGTTGTAGCTTAAGTCGTTTAGAAGTTAGGTCGTGGGGTAGGATTAGGTCGTAGACGACTTATAGGAGTAGACGACCTAAGGTAGTGACCGACTCAGGGGAGTAGACGACTTAAAGAATGGTGGCGACTTAAGAGTTAGCGGCGTAGGAAACTAAGCGGGTTAACGACTTAGGGAAGATGAGTCGTTCGAGCGACTTAAGGAGTGTTGGAGTTAGGACGTGAGCGACCTAAGTCTAGCAGTTAAGTCGTAACTCAGTTGAGTCGTGGCCGAGTTAAGAATATAAGTTGATGAGTCGTTGAGTCGCTTGGACATGTTTAGTTAGGTCGTAGACGACCTATGATAGTATACTGGGTAGTTAAGTCGTTAAACGACCTAAAATCTATTAAGTCGTAGTCTAGCTAAGTCGTGAGATTTTTGAGTCATAGAGATGTTAAGTCGTAAGTCGCGTACGTGCGTTGTGGCCTAAGTCGTTGAATGTTGAGTCGCGTGGGTACTTAAGTTGTTAGGAAGCGCAAGTGTTAGGTCGGAAGGATTGGCTAAGTCGTAGGTCAGAAGGATGGTTAAGTCGTAGGTCGGGGGACTGTTGAGTCGTGAGTCGTGGTGTTCTGATGAGTCGTAGACGACTTATGAAAGCGGACGACTTAGGGGAATTTCAGCTATAAATAGGAGGGTTTTTCTCACTTTTTGGGATCCGGATTTCGAAGCGACGAAGTGCTGCCATTTTGAGAGCTCGACTTCTACACGTCTTCACTTCTTTTCTCCACTCTAATCTAGTGATTCCTTCCATCCAAGTTGAAGATCAAATTGAAGATCGAAGAGCTTAGATTGAAGATCTACATTCTTCGAAGAGTAATTTCATCGTTTGAAGCGGATTTGTGATAGATCAAGTTAGATCCTTCGCTTTCCAGATCTGAAGCGTGTTGATTTGGGGTTGTTTAGGTGATTTGGTGAGTGGTGATTATCTCTCACACGGATCCAAAGGAGTATATCGGATTGTTGACTTGATTTTGGTGTAAAGTAGTGATTTTCATGCATCTTTGTAAAATTAAGTATAGATCCATATAGATCCATTGTTTATGATGATTTGACAACCATTTTACTAAGTGTTAACCTATGCAAGTTCATTCATCAAGATTATAGAGACATTCCTCATGTTTTCATGCTTGTTGGACTTTTGACTCTTTATTTACGAAATTGCCATTATTGTTATAATTGTCTATTTAGATCATATTTGAATGCTTGATTACTTGGATTAATGTTTGACTTGATTGGTTGCTATGAATTAGATGATCGATGATTTGATTTAGACAAGTTGGTCGAAGATGATTCAAAAGCTAAGGGAAAGGCTCTTGAATTGGAAAAGCTGCTCGTGGCATATGTAGCGAATGATGAAGCTCATATGGATAGATTTGATGATGATGTTGAGTTGAAGCTTTGCTATGATGATGATGAGGCAAAGCATGAGATGAGATAGTCTTGGTCTAATCCAGACGGGATCATTCCAAGCATGTTGATAACTCGGTGAAATGGTTCGAGTTAGAGGATAATGGTTTGCTCGAGAGGCGCTTGAGCTAGTATGGGAATAGTCATCGAGGAGGATGACTAGAAGGCTGAGATCTCATCGTTGTTGAAGGTTCTAGCATGCTCAAAGCAAGAGTACGTTGGGCAGATTCGATAGTCCCTGAAGGCTAATGATTGATAGTTAAGTACTCTGGGCAGATTTGATAGTCCTAGGCACGGGTCACGATGACGTGCAGAGTTATGTCTAGAACCGGGGTTTCCATTAGCCCTTGACGGACGGCTGAAAGAATGTGTCGGTCATTCAATTTACGATGATATCAAGGCAATGATAACAGCGATAGCCAGAGTCATGGATGTTTGGTTGTATCGTCATTCGGTCTCAAGAGCGGTATTTTCTAGGTGCTTATCTGATCTTGGTTTAGGCCTTGGGGGTTTGTACTTGGAAAACATCGCCCTTGACTCGAGTGATAATTGCTTTACTTTAAATTGTATGCTTTGCTATGTTTGCTTCTACTTAGTGTGTGTCTGGGGCTATCACTGTAGAAAGAGGTGGAGTGGGAGGGTTGTATTCCTATTCCTTTCCCTTTATGCTCTTTTGGTATGTTGTTAGTTAATTTACTGCTCACTAAGACTGTTGTCTGACTCAAGGCTTTATGTTTTAACTCTTATTGCCTTGGGCTGTTCGTCCATTTTGGGATGGGCAGACTAGGTAGCAGGTGCTGTTCTTGCTTTCCACGGTGTTGATATCGAAGACGAGCTGGAGGGTTGCATATTATCTTCTTATTATATGTACTGGGTGTTCCGCTGTTTGTATTTTCTCTGAGTGTTATGTAGTGAGGCTTGTTGTATTGACTACTCAGATGTTTGTATTCAACTATTATGAATTTTTATTGATGAGATTCTATTCTATGAAGCTTCACTATGTATATATATTCTATTGTATTTTGTCCATGCGCTGTGAGTAATACGATAGATTCTGTTGTTTTAATTTACCCTGACAATCGTCCATGGTTGCCTGACACACTTTACAGCGCACTTTCTCTAGGTTCAGTGCAGGGGTCATGGGCAGTCGTCACAGCTTCCGACCTTATTCCACTTGGCAGCACTAGGTCGAAGCAACTCTAGGTCGTTAGGTCGTCTCCGACCTTATATCGCCCGGCTTGTTTGAGTTAGGTCGCGCCACTTTTAAGTCGCGTCGCTTTTAGGTTGCGAGTTCCTTAAGTCGCTCGCCTCTTGACCCTTTTAGGTCGCTCGGCATTTGATACCACTAGGTCGTTTGACCTGTATCTTGTTAGGTCGCTCGACCTTGCTTAGGTTGTTGGTCCTTACTACCTTTAGGTCGCGCCCACTTAGGTCGTAGGCCGCTCTGCACTTAGGTCGTAGGTCGCCCTGCTTCTTTTACCTCGCTAGGTCGTTTGACTTATTTACTTTTAGGTCGTTCGACAATTAGGTCGTTCGAGAGTCTTTAGTTTGCGAGTCCCTTAGGTCGCTCGCCCCTGTTTTGCCGTTCCACTATTTAGCTTGGCAATGAGTTAGGTCGCTCGCGAGTTAACCCTTAGATCGCTTGGCATTGTGCCGTTAGGTCGCTTGACACTGTAAATCCTTAGGTCGCTCGGAACTTTGGCGTTAGGTCGTTAGACCTTGTTTTCTACTAGGTCTCTTGACCCCTTCGACTCCTTGGTCATATCTGTTAGGTCGTTCGACCTATTTGACTTAAAGTTTTTGCACTTTAATTCGACCACGTTAGGTCGCAAGTATATTCCTACTTGATGGTTTTGGGATTGATTCCTTTGGACTTTACTCACGTCTTCAAATGTGAAATTTTGTGATGCGATTTGTTTCAACAATCGTTTTGTGACTTGTCACTTCAAAAATGTGAAGGCTTCAATACTAGTAGTGAATATCATAACTCTTTCATCAAAGCGATTTCAACACTGTTATAAATATAAAGCTCGTTTTCTCAAACCATTTTCTAACCTACTAGTATATACAAGCCTTTACTTCACTCAGATGAGAAATCGAATTAAACGACTTTGTAAAACGAGTGGTATGAAACGCTTGCGTTCACTTCGTCGGTTAGCTCTTGGACTTGTTCGATTGAACCCTTTTTGTGACAATTTTCTAGTGAAGATTTACAGCTTGTTCGTAAATATTTAAGTTAAGCAGGTGGTTATGGGACATGAAGCTAAACTCATATATTTACTAGCTTGGTGTGATGGACACTTCCTTATGATCATGACGATCATTTTTGTGATTTAGACTAGCGATTGAGCGATGTCTCTTTGTCTGCGAGGGAGACTAGACCCCGCTTTCGTGATGTTTTGCCATCACTTATATGGGGTAGCACCCCATGGTCTTCGGGCCATTTCTGTGTGGAAATTTAATGGATAGCTTCCATGAGATAGCTTCTCGTTTATGTGTTTCACGCACTGGTGAGTTTGCATACTCCCGTTCATGTGTTAGGCCTCCCCCTTTTTATGTGTTTTCTGGATTTCTGGTGATGATTTCTGGAATTTGTGCTTCACCAATTTTCATGATTTTCATTGATATGATATCAGTTTTTGTGCATTGGTGAATTTATGTGTTATCGACTTGTTATGAATACAAGTTTAGGGTATGATACCCTATTTTATCTTTGAGAAGATTCTTGTGATATTGATTGATCTTTTGTTGATTATCATTTACATACTTATAGTAGTATGTCGTTATGGTTGTTACATGTTCATGCCATATTATTTATCCTATACCTTATCATATGATATTTATAGCTAGACTGGTCCGTTTATTATTTTCTTATAAATAATACTCGGGTCAGACCGAGATGTTACAGGTGCTTCTGCTTGACTTCTCTTCAGGATTACTCTGACTTTTGACTAACTACTTAGATTAGTAGTTTTTAATTGTACACATTTGAGATATAGACTCATTGATGTATTCTTTTGTATAGCGCATGTTGCTATTCCTTTTGTATTATTGTGGATCTGTCTGACCACTACTCTGATGTACACTTTCATGTGTTATATAAATACTCATATCTTTTTTCGCCTTTGTGATATGGATGTCTGTGACTGATTTATGTTATGATTACTTTTATGTTTGTTTTCGAAGAATATATATAGCCACCGTGTGATAGCTTTGAGTTTGTATCGGTATGTCGAATTTCCTCCTTAAAAGATATGCATTCTATTCTATCTGACATATCAGTGCTCGCATAAAGAAGTCACATGGATGGTCGCTCCTCCACAGCCTTATTCTCCGTGCTAATTGACAGCACTACCTCGTAGTGTTCTTGGTTAGCGTGGGTATAGAGGTGGGGCGTCATAGGAGTGATCCTCGATACTCTGATCTAGGCCAGGTACTATGACGGGCGGTACCCCTATAGCCTTGCCATTGATGGAAACCCAATTTCCAATAAGCGCCTGTACGGTTTTGATTGTGCCTAACTATTGCTGGAACGTGAGATGCAAGCATTTCGGCTATATTCTATTTACTTTCTATAGACACTATTATAATATCAGACGGTTTTAATAATAATGTTTTGGTTAACGTAAGGTAAAAACCCGGCATGTTTCTTTGTGGCATGGTCTTACGAAATACCTTTGATTTTAAAGGATCTTGAAAACTTTAATAATTCAATTGAGTGTGTTTTCTCACGCTGGTTTTCCAGACTAACTCGGATGTTATTTTATCATAATGCTCGGGTCAGACCGAGTATTACAGATATAGGATAGGATGCTATGGAGCTCAGGAGACGAGCTGGATGGCGAGACGTACCACACGTACTTGACTTATATTCCACTGTGCAGTGTAAGCTGTATAGTCAGCTTTTGTAAGGACAAGTTATACTAGACTGTCCAGATTTGATGTGATGATTGTGTTGTACTCTGATGATTGTAAGTATTATACAGTTACATATGTTTTTGTATAAAAATCTGTTGTTATATATTATATTCTGTTTCGCTGCGATTGTGAGATTCTGATGTTGTTTTCTATTTCTTCTTCTACCTCTTTCTTCTCTAACCCTAATGGTTTGTATTTCCGACCACTTTGAGTTGAACTGATGGAGAATATTGTCGGCTCAAAGGGGTACGGATTTGCGGGCCATTACAGTGGTATCAGAGCTGAAGGTTAAGCGAGAACCTTGGCTCTGGTGGGGATTACTCATTAGAGATA
The DNA here is from genome assembly GCA_030737815.1 of Allium fistulosum. Lineage (NCBI taxonomy): Eukaryota > Viridiplantae > Streptophyta > Magnoliopsida > Asparagales > Amaryllidaceae > Allium > Allium fistulosum. The sequence goes on from CM060903.1 coordinate 595,083,741, forward strand.
GAGTCAGTAGCACTCTAGAATGAGTTTGAGTGAATTAATAGATATAAGTGCTTATTTGTTAGTGAATATAAAGCTGTTTTATATTGTGTTGATTGGTTTATTAAGTGGTTTATGGATTCTGGTCAATACGAGTAATTAACGTTATTGATATGGATCTCTAAACACTTGTACAAATAACTTAAAGAATGCTTGGGATCGCCCATTCTCTAAGGATCCGTTAAACTATCTACTATGTAGTAATATTCGCTATTACAATAATGTCTAATATAAAATAAACATACTTTAAAATAGCATTAGGGCTTTACATTTAATCTGAACTCACCCTAACACATAATAGTCCCAGTAGTCTATCCAGTATTAGCGTACTTCCAAAAATGGGGGCTACCCTCGATACTCCACAGGCTACGGGAGAAATCACAACTCGTAGTAAAGCACGATATGGTAGGTGACACGGCACAACTAGGCAATGCCAGGGTAGATATACCAATTACGCATCCGGACTGGTGGTGACGCATTGCAGCCACTACCGCCCACCTCGAACAACACTCCCAAATCAAGGGTGCGCACCAAATCAATCACAAGTAATAGAATGGTATCGAAGAAGTGTGTCCGATCAGAGGTGCTACCTCATTGGTCCGTCAATCGCTTCTGTTTTAGCCACCTTATGCCAACTCACGGGAGTTGGGTCCACATATATATCTTAGGATCGTCGCCACCATCCTACTTCATTCTAGAAACTCCACTGCGTACACAGTTGTTAAAGTGGTTTTCGGTATCGACAGAGAGTATGTCCATATCTGATCCCGGTCTCTTTAACAAACAATCGTTATTATAACCCGTGGTTATAAATTTAAAACAGTTTATATTTCAAATCAAAATACTTCATTTAAACCATTTAAAAACAAAGTCATTATCCCTTTAAATCAAATATTCAATTCACAAAATTTTAGCCTTTTCTAAGTTCATTTATTCACTTAAAAACATTAAAACATTAAAATTCCAGCTTTCACAGCATTTAAAAAGTGCTGCGGTAAATTATATTTGAAAATAATTCAATTCAGCAAAGACAGCATTTATAAACTGGTGCAATAGTTCAGTTTTAAAGGAAAAATAGTTCAATTCAGAAAAGACAGCATTTACAGAACTGCTGTAATAGTTCAGGGTTCAAATTTAAGGTTTGAATTCAATTCAGCAAAGACAGCATTTTAAAAACTGCTGTAAAAGTTCAGTTATATACAAAAATCATATTTCAACCTACTGTAGCACTTAACAAGTGCTACAATAGCCCCTTCATTACTTCCAATTTTATATTTAGTTCTTGCCACTACAGCACTTACCAAGTGCTGTCATAGCCTTAGTTCATTTTAGTCTTTTGGTTCATTTATGCAACCACATCACTTACCAAGTGCTACAGATTCTACTTAGTTCAGAATTAGTTCATTTCCAGAAATGATAGCATTTCTGAAGTGCTATTAATTGAATTTCCAGGTTTTAAATACAATTCCAGCCACAAATAAACTTCAATTTAAATCATTTAAACTTATGAAAATCATATTTTCCCACATCAAAATTGTTCATTTAAATACCTTTAACTTATGGTTTTATAATGAAATATTTTACAAATAAAAATCAAATTTTCCAAAGTTCACTTATTAAATTCAAGTGTGTCAATTCCCATTTTTCATTTTTAACAATTTACTTCAACACTTAAATTTAAATCTCCATTTTTCACCATTTAAAACTTAATTTTCATTTTTAATTTAATTAACTTAAATTTCCATTTAAAAATCAAATCAAAATTTCCAAATTAAGTTACACTTTAAAATCACAATTTCTATCCATTTATTTTACATTTATCACATATAAAAATCATTTCCACTTTAATAAATCATTTTAAAATTAAATTTAAATCAATTTATCATATTTTTACATTTTTAAAATACCTAAAAATTTCCAAAAAAATATATATATATATAATAACCACGGGTCTGTATAATATTTTCTAGCCTAAGTCAAGTGATACGGATAATATATCATTTCAATCCGTAGTTTACAAAGAAAATCCGGGTTTTATCATTTCAAACCCGCAGTCCCAAGTCAAAATAAATAATTAAAAACCGTTCAGACCTATCATTTCAGCCCATAACGATTTTTTCCTATTCTAAAGTCCGTTCGGGTATGTATCATTTCAACCCATAGTGAACCTAATCTATAGGGAACTTGCAGTGTGATAAACAGATATAAATGAACAGTTTAACAATATACAACAGTAACAGGTGATATGACATGTAATTTACAGGTTTAACATCATACATAAATAATCACAGGCAGTTATAGCATCATTTATAATTCTACACATTCAAATGTTGTCGCTTCACAATTGCATAAGTATATAGTGTCGTGTGAGATTTACTCACCTCTAAATGTTGGAGATTGCAATACAACTGACACAACGGAATCAAGAGCACAAAGACAAGACTATGGATTTGAGTGGAGAGCGAGATCCAATGCTACAACTCTTGTGTTACAACCCAAAAAAAAAATCAAAACAAATTAAAATTCAATACCATTTTGAAATGAAATATGTGACGACCCGACTTTTTCTCCACAGAAAGTCGTATCATTAATAAGAAAGAAAGGGGTAGAAAATAGAAAAGAAGAGAAGAAAGAAAGAAACAACAACAACGATCTCACAGCGGAACGAATAAATTATATTAATAACATAAACTATTACATAGTATACAACACTTATCAGAGTTTACTCAACTATACAACACATACTAGACAGTTATAAACATCTGTCTAGATATTACAACTCAAATACAATACAAGACACTATCACAGATATCAACACAGCGGAATACTATATCTACGAACGCCGAAGCCTCCTGCTCCATTACTCCTCCAGAATATTCGTCAAAGCTAATCCTGAATCCCTTGGCTACTCGTAAAAATTTGAGTACCCAAGAGTTTATAAAACAAAAATAAACACTTGGGTCAGACATGGGTCTGGTGTGAGTAACAGGTTAAACTTGCTTAACTTCAAAACCTTTAGAAAGAAAAGGTATCACGTAAGACTCCCCACAAATAAACATGGGTAAGTTTTTACCTTACGCTAACCAAAACATTTGATAGGAAATCTGATTTTATTATAATAGGGTCTAGGGTTTTCAAGTAAAATATAGAAATAGCTGAAATGCTTACATCTCACATTCCAACATAGTTGGGCACAACTAATACGTACGGCACTTATTGGAGTTTGGATTCCATACAATGGCAGGGCTACTGGGGTATCGCCCGTCACAGTACGTGGCCTAGATCACCGTACCGAGGAGTACGCCCGCTCCCCTGCAACACAAAGCCGGAACCATCCCTTACTGGATAATTCCGAACAAGACAATCCCGTAGTTGGCGCGACCAACCACACACTAAGCCGAATAAAAGAAAAGGGACCTCTAGACAGGGATCTATCTTGCTCTCAGTGGGTGCTACCCACGAAGCCTTGCTGCACCTCCCCTGTTTTAGCCATTCCCGGTTGATGAGGCTTGAGGTTACGATTACCTTTAATCAGAACATATCACTTAGAATGCTCATCGTCCGCCTGACGATGTGCTGAAAGCATTCAATCCATACAAGTTCGTTCCGGGTTCGAACGAAACCGAAGGCATTATCTCGTTACACTCGTTTTGGAATCACCCTCAGAGTTAACGACAATAACCCTTGCACTCTGAATCTTCATCTTCACTTGAGATTCACGACCTATCGTTAATTTGGATCGATGTGGTATTCGGGTCTCCAGACCTGGAATCCCGGTATACGGAAACCCGATCCCGGTCTCATCGAAATCCAAAACGTATCTTTTAAGGGCCAAGTTGTTTTAAGGTTAAAACAATTCAATTCTTATCTATATACACAAAGATAGATAATTCACAATAGAAAATCTACATTATCATTTCAATTCAACCAAACATCCATATCATATATCAACACATATCTCATCAAAGATATCAACAATGCAAAGTATTCAATATCATTCATTCACCCTTAAGTAATGATTTATATCATCTCTAATTAATTTAAAGTTAATTAAATTAATTACTTCATTTTATAAATCCTGCTTACTTAATCATTAATTAAACCAATTAATTAATTATACTTTAAGTATCATCTTAATTAATTATTCCTGATTAATTATACTTTAATTACTTTAAGTAATTAACTCTTAATTAATTTCACAAATTAATTAACTTAAACCATTTCAGTAATTAATCTTAAATTACTTCATTAATTAATTTAATTACATTAATCCTTAATTAGTTACAATTAATTAATTACTTTAATCACTTATTATTTATTAATTAATCTTAATTAATCAATTCTTAATTACATCATTAATTTTATTAATTAATGATCCTTAATTACTCTTAATTAATTATCTTATTTAAATTAATTACATTTAATAATTAATTAGTCACATTTATTAATCACCTTTGATTAATCTCATTTAGTAATTAACTTCCCTTAATTACTCCACTTCATAAATTAATTACTCCTTAATTAATTATCCTTTAATTAATCCCTTGATTAATTATTCAAAGTAATTATCCTCAATTACTACCTTATTAAATCATCTTCAGTTAATTACATCCAGTAATTACCTTTAATTACTTTCCTAAGTAATTATACTTTCACTAATTACATTTAAGTAATTATCAAATTTCCAAATCAATACCTTAAATTAATTTACTAATTAATTTAAACTTATCAAATTTATTTAATTAATTACCTTAAGTAATTAATTTCTTTAATTACTTTCATTAAGTAATTTATACTTAACCAATTTATATTAATTAATTAATTTAACTGATTATCAAAAATTAATCACATTAATTAATTATTTAATAATTCCTAATTAATGATCTCTCATTAATTATTAACGATTCTTTAATTACTTTCTTTAAGAAATTTAGCTTTAATCAACTATTTATTAATTACAACTTAATAATTTCTTAATTACCAATTAATTTCTAATTACTAAATTAATTGCTTAATTAATCTTTAAATTAAAGTATTAACCTTTAACTACTTTAATTATTATTAACAAAGACTTTAAAACATTTACATTAAAATCTTTCTTTTAATTTATCTTAAATTAATGCTTTAAAATAAATTACAATTTAACTTTAACCATATTTTGAATCTAATTTACAAAATCTTCTTAAATTCCAAATGTTAAGAAACACTTAACATTTAAAAGATTTTTAAACCAATTTATTTAAATTCAAAATCTTTTTAAAATATACTTTTAATAATTTAAATTTGTTAAAACATTATTTTTATAAAACTTTATTTGTCTCAAATTCTAGAATACACATTTAAACTTGAACCCATACTTAAACTTGATTTAAATCTGGATTTAAATCCTATTTTCAAAGTTTTAAACTCATTTTAAATTTAAAAACCACTGTCAGGTTTAAAACCTGAAACATCAAAAGTTTCCGAGCCTATCTCGATTTACTTCGAGTCGAAACCCTCCACGCTTCGAGCCACTCACGTATTTAACTCGAGAAAACTCCTCTGCTTAAAAACCCAAACTAAAACACTGATGCCCAAAACCACTCACTGATATACGTGCACGTGCACAGGCGAATTGGTCGCCTACGATCATCGATTCCATCGCCGACATCTCGTCCACGACCATCTTCCACGATCTCGGTCACCAGAAACTCGAACAACCTCAACAATCGAAATCGAACATTCTAACTAAAAACTGGAACCACGAATCCCTCTTGAACCCAAACCTGTCAACGCCTAATTCTCGAAACGCCGATCACCAGGAAAGTTGCTACTCCGGCCACGACCTCGCCTACGACCAGCCTTCCATCTCCCAAAATATCTCTGCACTCGATCAATCCAAACTGTCGTGGTGATCGATTCTCTATACTTAGTTAAAACTAGGGTTCCCTAACGAATCTCGCCACCGCTTCCTCCTCGATGAGATACATCGCCATCAAGTATTTTTCCAAGATACTACTATCACTCCTCCATCCTTTTGAAGAACCCCGACACATTCAAATACATAGATCACCCCAAAACCCCAAAAGTTTCATTACAGTTCAAACCCAATTTGCATCTCCATCTTATTTATAAAAATCTTGGTTTTAGTGTTAGAAATCATGTTTTTGTTTACGAATTCAATTTATAATACTGAATTTATAAATTTCAATATTTAAATTTTCACATTATTTAACATGCACTGATGTTTTCCTACTTCCAGAGACAGTTAGACTTCATTTTGATTTAATTATAATTTTAAACTATAATCTAAGATGAAACAAACAAGTTTTGTTTTAATCTTAAATCATAATAAAAATTAGATCATGATATAATGATTTTTTGAATCAAAGATTGGAGCCTGAAAACTAAAACAGACAAACATCAAACACATAGCAAAATGCACTCAACCAAATATTCATATACATGCACAGAGATATACTAAAATGCATTCACCAAACATACTTGATTTCAGAAATAATCCTGCAACATAATTATATACCTAAATTATTTAAGTTGCTATGTTACTCACCAGATTTTTGAAGAACAGAGCCTCCAGATTCAATTTTAAACTTGAGTTGCTGGAAAGGCTACTGACTTTAAAACTTGAATTGTTGCATCTTTGTTTTGATTTAAAAACTTGCATGCATGCTATTTGTTTGTTGAGACATTGCTTTAGATCAGGTTTACTTGCTTTTGATTTTCCCTTAGATCTTGCTTCCAGATTACAGAAAATATGCAGGCTTTTGAATCTTTTTAAAACTTGAATTATTAACTTTAGAAACTTGCATGCATGTCATTATCTTGTTGAGATGTTGAAAAGGAATTGCAGGCTTGATGATCTTTTGAAAATGATGCAAGCTTTTGAATTCATTCCAGATTAAAGAAAAATGCAGGCTACAGGGCTTTGATTTGGAAAATGGGTTACAGGTTTGTTGAAGAAGGGTTTTAGACTTTCAGATTTAAAAGGAAGTGCATTACAGGTTTAAAGAAGAAGATTTTTAGAGGATTGATTACAGATTTTGGTTAATTTCTCTGGTTTTTGAGAGGAGGATTTTGGAAAATATTCAGGCTGAAAGTTTTCTTAGTTTAGATAAAGAATAGAAAAAGAAATATAGATGAGAACATATGTTTATATAGATTAAAATGATTTATCAAATAAAAGAAAAACAAAAATACCAAACTTTGACATTTGTCATTATAGTGGTTAATTAGTTAACACTTGTTACCATATAGCTTTAGGAATTTACACATGTCCTTTTAATTAGTTAGTATTTATTTTAAATGTAAATAAAAAGCCTTTTCTTAATTTATAAATTACTTATCTATATATATTCTTAAATCTTATTATTATCCTTACTTAAAACCATATAGTTATTTGTTTAAATAGCTTTGAAAAGCTTAATATTAAATAAATCATAATTTCCAAATTATCAAAATATATATATTAGAAATTTAAAAACAATATTTTATTTATTTATTAAATTTCAAACCAAAGCTTATCTATTTACAATATATACACACATATATATACACATTATAAATAGAAATCATTTTATTAGTAAAATTCACTAATTAAATATTTATTTAATTAGATTATTAAACTAATTCAAATTTTATTATCAAAAATTATCAATCAATTTAATTACTTAAACAGATTATTAAATTGATATTGCCCCAAATTTCCGGGATATTACATTCCTCCCCCCTTAAAATAATTTCGTCCCCGAAATTTAAAACAAAGGTAATTTAATAATCTTTTTAAATCACAAGGATGTATTATCATCCATATGCTAACAATCATAGCAACCAATCATCCAAACAAACAATTCTAACTATCCAGCGAAAAATTCTGAATAGAATTTCCTCGAGTTTCCCCAAGTATATATATATATATCGGGATACTCGCTCTACAGAATCCAAACAATCAATACTACTAAGCTATAGAGCTCCTACTCATCTAGATCTACAAAACTAAACAGAATATCAGACTACAGACGAGTCTGACTCAACAACCAATTTCTCCAGAACTGCTGGTTCCAAAACCAGAGATAGATCAAACACGTACTCCCTCAGAGATACGTAAAATACATTGAATTCCAGTTATCCAAACTGACAATTCAACCTTTGTAGATCAAAGTACTTATCCAAATTAGATCACAGAAAAGATCCAAAATAATTCGGAGCTGACTTCCCAGACTTACCAAATCTTATTGCTCCCTTTTACCAGAGAAAACTTCAACAACAACGAAGTCTCCAACTTCGAATTCAAAATCTCTCCGTCTCTTATCCACAAAATCTTCAGACGATCCTGGGCTAACTACAGATCCTTCCTGATCAGCTCAACCTTCGCTGATGCTTCTAGAAACCAACTAGACTAAGAATAACTCCACACAATGATCTCCTCAAGATCAACCCAATCCAAAACAAAACTCTACTTCACAAACATCAGAAGATCGAACTAACTTCTCCTATCTGGAAAAGACAAACAGGAGCACTCGCCAAACTGCTTCCGCTACACCACTCTGATCTGGAGAAGATGAGAAAAATGCTGATGAAGAACACAAGCACAGACTGGACAACACATCCCAGAAAATATCGGATAACTCAAAAGAATACTCAAACTATCGTAAGTCACTTTTGCGATCAACCCAGCCAAAATCCAAATAAAACTGTTCTCTCTTTACCCAATCAGAATAGCTCATACTTAACTATCCAATCTATCGAAGAAATGGATCCACTCTACTGCTTCTGAACTTCACCTTCAGAAAACTGCTCAGCCAGAAAACTTCCTGCCAATACAGAACACTCCGAGCTGCACTGCTGCCACAGATGCCAAAGATTTCCTAACCAAAGCTCTTCGAGAAACTCGGACCCAAACTAAACAGAATCACCATGCTGAACTCAGCCACAACACCGAAGCAAACATACTTCATTAACTTGTTCCAAAGAAAACATCTTCGGGAACATCCATAGTCACTGCATCTCATCACACAGTTACTTCTTCCTGAAGTTACCAACATTAACTTCTGCCTATCCGACAGATCCAACTCTACTCATCCAACTTCAAAGATAAACTCCGAACCTTAACAGGTTTTCTTCAGAGATTGTGAAATCCTTACAATTGCAAAGTTCACTCGAGACGGTATTAGGTTTACAGTCTCGACAAATACACTTCCAACCTCAACACTCAGACTCCTAATCCTAGATGATAAATTATTATCATCTCAACCAATCATTACAAATACCATATACATTTAAAATGATACTTTTTATATAGAAATTATATCTGGGTAAAATTATTTCATCTACCTTTTAAAAACAATATTGTGTTCGTTGGCCTGGTCCAAGTGTTTAGAGATCCCTATCAATAACGTTAGCTACTCGTATTGACCAGAATCCATATACCACTCAACCGATCAATTAACACAATATAAAACCATTTTATATAATTAACAAATATGCGCTCTCGTATATATATATACACTCAAATAGGTTGCTACAGATCCTATCTCTAATGAACAACCCTTCCGAACCTAGGTATTCACTCAACCTAGTGTTCTGATATTCACTTAACCAAAAGCTTAGGCATTCGCTCAACCTATGCTCTGATACCAACTGTGACGACCCGACTTTTTCTCCACAGAAAGTCGTATCATTAATAAGAAAGAAAGGGGTAGAAAATAGAAAAGAAGAGAAGAAAGAAAGAAACAACAACAACGATCTCACAGCGGAACGAATAAATTATATTAATAACATAAACTATTACATAGTATACAACACTTATCAGAGTTTACTCAACTATACAACACATACTAGACAGTTATAAACATCTGTCTAGATATTACAACTCAAATACAATACAAGACACTATCACAGATATCAACACAGCGGAATACTATATCTACGAACGCCGAAGCCTCCTGCTCCATTACTCCTCCAGAATATTCGTCAAAGCTAATCATGAATCCCTTGGCTACTCGTAAAAATTTGAGTACCCAACAGTTTATAAAACAGAAATAAACACTTGGGTCAGACATGGGTCTGGTGTGAGTAACAGGTTAAACTTGCTTAACTTCAAAACCTTTAGAAAGAAAAGGTATCACGTAAGACTCCCCACAAATAAACATGGGTAAGTTTTTACCTTACGCTAACCAAAACATTTGATAGGAAATCTGATTTTATTATAATAGGGTCTAGGGTTTTCAAGTAAAATATAGAAATAGCTGAAATGCTTACATCTCACATTCCAACATAGTTGGGCACAACTAATACGTACGGCACTTATTGGAGTTTGGATTCCATACAATGGCAGGGCTACTGGGGTATCGCCCGTCACAGTACGTGGCCTAGATCACCGTACCGAGGAGTACGCCCGCTCCCCTGCAACACAAAGCCGGAACCATCCCTTACTGGATAATTCCGAACAAGACAATCCCGTAGTTGGCGCGACCAACCACACACTAAGCCGAATAAAAGAAAAGGGACCTCTAGACAGGGATCTATCTTGCTCTCAGTGGGTGCTACCCACGAAGCCTTGCTGCACCTCCCCTGTTTTAGCCATTCCCGGTTGATGAGGCTTGAGGTTACGATTACCTTTAATCAGAACATATCACTTAGAATGCTCATCGTCCGCCTGACGATGTGCTGAAAGCATTCAATCCATACAAGTTCGTTCCGGGTTCGAACGAAACCGAAGGCATTATCTCGTTACACTCGTTTTGGAATCACCCTCAGAGTTAACGACAATAACCCTTGCACTCTGAATCTTCATCTTCACTTGAGATTCACGACCTATCGTTAATTTGGATCGATGTGGTATTCGGGTCTCCAGACCTGGAATCCCGGTATACGGAAACCCGATCCCGGTCTCATCGAAATCCAAAACGTATCTTTTAAGGGCCAAGTTGTTTTAAGGTTAAAACAATTCAATTCTTATCTATATACACAAAGATAGATAATTCACAATAGAAAATCTACATTATCATTTCAATTCAACCAAACATCCATATCATATATCAACACATATCTCATCAAAGATATCAACAATGCAAAGTATTCAATATCATTCATTCACCCTTAAGTAATGATTTATATCATCTCTAATTAATTTAAAGTTAATTAAATTAATTACTTCATTTTATAAATCCTGCTTACTTAATCATTAATTAAACCAATTAATTAATTATACTTTAAGTATCATCTTAATTAATTATTCCTGATTAATTATACTTTAATTACTTTAAGTAATTAACTCTTAATTAATTTCACAAATTAATTAACTTAAACCATTTCAGTAATTAATCTTAAATTACTTCATTAATTAATTTAATTACATTAATCCTTAATTAGTTACAATTAATTAATTACTTTAATCACTTATTATTTATTAATTAATCTTAATTAATCAATTCTTAATTACATCATTAATTTTATTAATTAATGATCCTTAATTACTCTTAATTAATTATCTTATTTAAATTAATTACATTTAATAATTAATTAGTCACATTTATTAATCACCTTTGATTAATCTCATTTAGTAATTAACTTCCCTTAATTACTCCACTTCATAAATTAATTACTCCTTAATTAATTATCCTTTAATTAATCCCTTGATTAATTATTCAAAGTAATTATCCTCAATTACTACCTTATTAAATCATCTTCAGTTAATTACATCCAGTAATTACCTTTAATTACTTTCCTAAGTAATTATACTTTCACTAATTACATTTAAGTAATTATCAAATTTCCAAATCAATACCTTAAATTAATTTACTAATTAATTTAAACTTATCAAATTTATTTAATTAATTACCTTAAGTAATTAATTTCTTTAATTACTTTCATTAAGTAATTTATACTTAACCAATTTATATTAATTAATTAATTTAACTGATTATCAAAAATTAATCACATTAATTAATTATTTAATAATTCCTAATTAATGATCTCTCATTAATTATTAACGATTCTTTAATTACTTTCTTTAAGAAATTTAGCTTTAATCAACTATTTATTAATTACAACTTAATAATTTCTTAATTACCAATTAATTTCTAATTACTAAATTAATTGCTTAATTAATCTTTAAATTAAAGTATTAACCTTTAACTACTTTAATTATTATTAACAAAGACTTTAAAACATTTACATTAAAATCTTTCTTTTAATTTATCTTAAATTAATGCTTTAAAATAAATTACAATTTAACTTTAACCATATTTTGAATCTAATTTACAAAATCTTCTTAAATTCCAAATGTTAAGAAACACTTAACATTTAAAAGATTTTTAAACCAATTTATTTAAATTCAAAATCTTTTTAAAATATACTTTTAATAATTTAAATTTGTTAAAACATTATTTTTATAAAACTTTATTTGTCTCAAATTCTAGGATACACATTTAAACTTGAACCCATACTTAAACTTGATTTAAATCTGGATTTAAATCCTATTTTCAAAGTTTTAAACTCATTTTAAATTTAAAAACCACTGTCAGGTTTAAAACCTGAAACATCAAAAGTTTCCGAGCCTATCTCGATTTACTTCGAGTCGAAACCCTCCACGCTTCGAGCCACTCACGTATTTAACTCGAGAAAACTCCTCTGCTTAAAAACCCAAACTAAAACACTGATGCCCAAAACCACTCACTGATATACGTGCACGTGCACAGGCGAATTGGTCGCCTACGATCATCGATTCCATCGCCGACATCTCGTCCACGACCATCTTCCACGATCTCGGTCACCAGAAACTCGAACAACCTCAACAATCGAAATCGAACATTCTAACTAAAAACTGGAACCACGAATCCCTCTTGAACCCAAACCTGTCAACGCCTAATTCTCGAAACGCCGATCACCAGGAAAGTTGCTACTCCGGCCACGACCTCGCCTACGACCAGCCTTCCATCTCCCAAAATATCTCTGCACTCGATCAATCCAAACTGTCGTGGTGATCGATTCTCTATACTTAGTTAAAACTAGGGTTCCCTAACGAATCTCGCCACCGCTTCCTCCTCGATGAGATACATCGCCATCAAGTATTTTTCCAAGATACTACTATCACTCCTCCATCCTTTTGAAGAACCCCGACACATTCAAATACATAGATCACCCCAAAACCCCAAAAGTTTCATTACAGTTCAAACCCAATTTGCATCTCCATCTTATTTATAAAAATCTTGGTTTTAGTGTTAGAAATCATGTTTTTGTTTACGAATTCAATTTATAATACTGAATTTATAAATTTCAATATTTAAATTTTCACATTATTTAACATGCACTGATGTTTTCCTACTTCCAGAGACAGTTAGACTTCATTTTGATTTAATTATAATTTTAAACTATAATCTAAGATGAAACAAACAAGTTTTGTTTTAATCTTAAATCATAATAAAAATTAGATCATGATATAATGATTTTTTGAATCAAAGATTGGAGCCTGAAAACTAAAACAGACAAACATCAAACACATAGCAAAATGCACTCAACCAAATATTCATATACATGCACAGAGATATACTAAAATGCATTCACCAAACATACTTGATTTCAGAAATAATCCTGCAACATAATTATATACCTAAATTATTTAAGTTGCTATGTTACTCACCAGATTTTTGAAGAACAGAGCCTCCAGATTCAATTTTAAACTTGAGTTGCTGGAAAGGCTACTGACTTTAAAACTTGAATTGTTGCATCTTTGTTTTGATTTAAAAACTTGCATGCATGCTATTTGTTTGTTGAGACATTGCTTTAGATCAGGTTTACTTGCTTTTGATTTTCCCTTAGATCTTGCTTCCAGATTACAGAAAATATGCAGGCTTTTGAATCTTTTTAAAACTTGAATTATTAACTTTAGAAACTTGCATGCATGTCATTATCTTGTTGAGATGTTGAAAAGGAATTGCAGGCTTGATGATCTTTTGAAAATGATGCAAGCTTTTGAATTCATTCCAGATTAAAGAAAAATGCAGGCTACAGGGCTTTGATTTGGAAAATGGGTTACAGGTTTGTTGAAGAAGGGTTTTAGACTTTCAGATTTAAAAGGAAGTGCATTACAGGTTTAAAGAAGAAGATTTTTAGAGGATTGATTACAGATTTTGGTTAATTTCTCTGGTTTTTGAGAGGAGGATTTTGGAAAATATTCAGGCTGAAAGTTTTCTTAGTTTAGATAAAGAATAGAAAAAGAAATATAGATGAGAACATATGTTTATATAGATTAAAATGATTTATCAAATAAAAGAAAAACAAAAATACCAAACTTTGACATTTGTCATTATAGTGGTTAATTAGTTAACACTTGTTACCATATAGCTTTAGGAATTTACACATGTCCTTTTAATTAGTTAGTATTTATTTTAAATGTAAATAAAAAGCCTTTTCTTAATTTATAAATTACTTATCTATATATATTCTTAAATCTTATTATTATCCTTACTTAAAACCATATAGTTATTTGTTTAAATAGCTTTGAAAAGCTTAATATTAAATAAATCATAATTTCCAAATTATCAAAATATATATATTAGAAATTTAAAAACAATATTTTATTTATTTATTAAATTTCAAACCAAAGCTTATCTATTTACAATATATACACACATATATATACACATTATAAATAGAAATCATTTTATTAGTAAAATTCACTAATTAAATATTTATTTAATTAGATTATTAAACTAATTCAAATTTTATTATCAAAAATTATCAATCAATTTAATTACTTAAACAGATTATTAAATTGATATTGCCCCAAATTTCCGGGATATTACATTCCTCCCCCCTTAAAATAATTTCGTCCCCGAAATTTAAAACAAAGGTAATTTAATAATCTTTTTAAATCACAAGGATGTATTATCATCCATATGCTAACAATCATAGCAACCAATCATCCAAACAAACAATTCTAACTATCCAGCGAAAAATTCTGAATAGAATTTCCTCGAGTTTCCCCAAGTATATATATATATATCGGGATACTCGCTCTACAGAATCCAAACAATCAATACTACTAAGCTATAGAGCTCCTACTCATCTAGATCTACAAAACTAAACAGAATATCAGACTACAGACGAGTCTGACTCAACAACCAATTTCTCCAGAACTGCTGGTTCCAAAACCAGAGATAGATCAAACACGTACTCCCTCAGAGATACGTAAAATACATTGAATTCCAGTTATCCAAACTGACAATTCAACCTTTGTAGATCAAAGTACTTATCCAAATTAGATCACAGAAAAGATCCAAAATAATTCGGAGCTGACTTCCCAGACTTACCAAATCTTATTGCTCCCTTTTACCAGAGAAAACTTCAACAACAACGAAGTCTCCAACTTCGAATTCAAAATCTCTCCGTCTCTTATCCACAAAATCTTCAGACGATCCTGGGCTAACTACAGATCCTTCCTGATCAGCTCAACCTTCGCTGATGCTTCTAGAAACCAACTAGACTAAGAATAACTCCACACAATGATCTCCTCAAGATCAACCCAATCCAAAACAAAACTCTACTTCACAAACATCAGAAGATCGAACTAACTTCTCCTATCTGGAAAAGACAAACAGGAGCACTCGCCAAACTGCTTCCGCTACACCACTCTGATCTGGAGAAGATGAGAAAAATGCTGATGAAGAACACAAGCACAGACTGGACAACACATCCCAGAAAATATCGGATAACTCAAAAGAATACTCAAACTATCGTAAGTCACTTTTGCGATCAACCCAGCCAAAATCCAAATAAAACTGTTCTCTCTTTACCCAATCAGAACAGCTCATACTTAACTATCCAATCTATCGAAGAAATGGATCCACTCTACTGCTTCTGAACTTCACCTTCAGAAAACTGCTCAGCCAGAAAACTTCCTGCCAATACAGAACACTCCGAGCTGCACTGCTGCCACAGATGCCAAAGATTTCCTAACCAAAGCTCTTCGAGAAACTCGGACCCAAACTAAACAGAATCACCATGCTGAACTAAGCCACAACACCGAAGCAAACATACTTCATTAACTTGTTCCAAAGAAAACATCTTCGGGAACATCCATAGTCACTGCATCTCATCACACAGTTACTTCTTCCTGAAGTTACCAACATTAACTTCTGCCTATCCGACAGATCCAACTCTACTCATCCAACTTCAAAGATAAACTCCGAACCTTAACAGGTTTTCTTCAGAGATTGTGAAATCCTTACAATTGCAAAGTTCACTCGAGACGGTATTAGGTTTACAGTCTCGACAAATACACTTCCAACCTCAACACTCAGACTCCTAATCCTAGATGATAAATTATTATCATCTCAACCAATCATTACAAATACCATATACATTTAAAATGATACTTTTTATATAGAAATTATATCTGGGTAAAATTATTTCATCTACCTTTTAAAAACAATATTGTGTTCGTTGGCCTGGTCCAAGTGTTTAGAGATCCCTATCAATAACGTTAGCTACTCGTATTGACCAGAATCCATATACCACTCAACCGATCAATTAACACAATATAAAACCATTTTATATAATTAACAAATACGCGCTCTCGTATATATATATACACTCAAATAGGTTGCTACAGATCCTATCTCTAATGAACAACCCTTCCGAACCTAGGTATTCACTCAACCTAGTGTTCTGATATTCACTTAACCAAAAGCTTAGGCATTCGCTCAACCTATGCTCTGATACCAACTGTGACGACCCGACTTTTTCTCCACAGAAAGTCGTATCATTAATAAGAAAGAAAGGGGTAGAAAATAGAAAAGAAGAGAAGAAAGAAAGAAACAACAACAACGATCTCACAGCGGAACGAATAAATTATATTAATAACATAAACTATTACATAGTATACAACACTTATCAGAGTTTACTCAACTATACAACACATACTAGACAGTTATAAACATCTGTCTAGATATTACAACTCAAATACAATACAAGACACTATCACAGATATCAACACAGCGGAATACTATATCTACGAACGCCGAAGCCTCCTGCTCCATTACTCCTCCAGAATATTCGTCAAAGCTAATCATGAATCCCTTGGCTACTCGTAAAAATTTGAGTACCCAAGAGTTTATAAAACAGAAATAAACACTTGGGTCAGACATGGGTCTGGTGTGAGTAACAGGTTAAACTTGCTTAACTTCAAAACCTTTAGAAAGAAAAGGTATCACGTAAGACTCCCCACAAATAAACATGGGTAAGTTTTTACCTTACGCTAACCAAAACATTTGATAGGAAATCTGATTTTATTATAATAGGGTCTAGGGTTTTCAAGTAAAATATAGAAATAGCTGAAATGCTTACATCTCACATTCCAACATAGTTGGGCACAACTAATACGTACGACACTTATTGGAGTTTGGATTCCATACAATGGCAGGGCTACTGGGGTACCGCCCGTCACAGTACGTGGCCTAGATCACCGTACCGAGGAGTACGCCCGCTCCCCTGCAACACAAAGCCGGAACCATCCCTTACTGGATAATTCCGAACAAGACAATCCCGTAGTTGGCGCGACCAACCACACACTAAGCCGAATAAAAGAAAAGGGACCTCTAGACAGGGATCTATCTTGCTCTCAGTGGGTGCTACCCACGAAGCCTTGCTGCACCTCCCCTGTTTTAGCCATTCCCGGTTGATGAGGCTTGAGGTTACGATTACCTTTAATCAGAACATATCACTTAGAATGCTCATCGTCCGCCTGACGATGTGCTGAAAGCATTCAATCCATACAAGTTCGTTCCGGGTTCGAACGAAACCGAAGGCATTATCTCGTTACACTCGTTTTGGAATCACCCTCAGAGTTAACGACAATAACCCTTGCACTCTGAATCTTCATCTTCACTTGAGATTCACGACCTATCGTTAATTTGGATCGATGTGGTATTCGGGTCTCCAGACCTGGAATCCCGGTATACGGAAACCCGATCCCGGTCTCATCGAAATCCAAAACGTATCTTTTAAGGGCCAAGTTGTTTTAAGGTTAAAACAATTCAATTCTTATCTATATACACAAAGATAGATAATTCACAATAGAAAATCTACATTATCATTTCAATTCAACCAAACATCCATATCATATATCAACACATATCTCATCAAAGATATCAACAATGCAAAGTATTCAATATCATTCATTCACCCTTAAGTAATGATTTATATCATCTCTAATTAATTTAAAGTTAATTAAATTAATTACTTCATTTTATAAATCCTACTTACTTAATCATTAATTAAACCAATTAATTAATTATACTTTAAGTATCATCTTAATTAATTATTCCTGATTAATTATACTTTAATTACTTTAAGTAATTAACTCTTAATTAATTTCACAAATTAATTAACTTAAACCATTTCAGTAATTAATCTTAAATTACTTCATTAATTAATTTAATTACATTAATCCTTAATTAGTTACAATTAATTAATTACTTTAATCACTTATTATTTATTAATTAATCTTAATTAATCAATTCTTAATTACATCATTAATTTTATTAATTAATGATCCTTAATTACTCTTAATTAATTATCTTATTTAAATTAATTACATTTAATAATTAATTAGTCACATTTATTAATCACCTTTGATTAATCTCATTTAGTAATTAACTTCCCTTAATTACTCCACTTCATAAATTAATTACTCCTTAATTAATTATCCTTTAATTAATCCCTTGATTAATTATTCAAAGTAATTATCCTCAATTACTACCTTATTAAATCATCTTCAGTTAATTACATCCAGTAATTACCTTTAATTACTTTCCTAAGTAATTATACTTTCACTAATTACATTTAAGTAATTATCAAATTTCCAAATCAATACCTTAAATTAATTTACTAATTAATTTAAACTTATCAAATTTATTTAATTAATTACCTTAAGTAATTAATTTCTTTAATTACTTTCATTAAGTAATTTATACTTAACCAATTTATATTAATTAATTAATTTAACTGATTATCAAAAATTAATCACATTAATTAATTATTTAATAATTCCTAATTAATGATCTCTCATTAATTATTAACGATTCTTTAATTACTTTCTTTAAGAAATTTAGCTTTAATCAACTATTTATTAATTACAACTTAATAATTTCTTAATTACCAATTAATTTCTAATTACTAAATTAATTGCTTAATTAATCTTTAAATTAAAGTATTAACCTTTAACTACTTTAATTATTATTAACAAAGACTTTAAAACATTTACATTAAAATCTTTCTTTTAATTTATCTTAAATTAATGCTTTAAAATAAATTACAATTTAACTTTAACCATATTTTGAATCTAATTTACAAAATCTTCTTAAATTCCAAATGTTAAGAAACACTTAACATTTAAAAGATTTTTAAACCAATTTATTTAAATTCAAAATCTTTTTAAAATATACTTTTAATAATTTAAATTTGTTAAAACATTATTTTTATAAAACTTTATTTGTCTCAAATTCTAGGATACACATTTAAACTTGAACCCATACTTAAACTTGATTTAAATCTGGATTTAAATCCTATTTTCAAAGTTTTAAACTCATTTTAAATTTAAAAACCACTGTCAGGTTTAAAACCTGAAACATCAAAAGTTTCCGAGCCTATCTCGATTTACTTCGAGTCGAAACCCTCCACGCTTCGAGCCACTCACGTATTTAACTCGAGAAAACTCCTCTGCTTAAAAACCCAAACTAAAACACTGATGCCCAAAACCACTCACTGATATACGTGCACGTGCACAGGCGAATTGGTCGCCTACGATCATCGATTCCATCGCCGACATCTCGTCCACGACCATCTTCCACGATCTCGGTCACCAGAAACTCGAACAACCTCAACAATCGAAATCGAACATTCTAACTAAAAACTGGAACCACGAATCCCTCTTGAACCCAAACCTGTCAACGCCTAATTCTCGAAACGCCGATCACTAGGAAAGTTGCTACTCCGGCCACGACCTCGCCTACGACCAGCCTTCCATCTCCCAAAATATCTCTGCACTCGATCAATCCAAACTGTCGTGGTGATCGATTCTCTATACTTAGTTAAAACTAGGGTTCCCTAACGAATCTCGCCACCGCTTCCTCCTCGATGAGATACATCGCCATCAAGTATTTTTCCAAGATACTACTATCACTCCTCCATCCTTTTGAAGAACCCCGACACATTCAAATACATAGATCACCCCAAAACCCCAAAAGTTTCATTACAGTTCAAACCCAATTTGCATCTCCATCTTATTTATAAAAATCTTGGTTTTAGTGTTAGAAATCATGTTTTTGTTTACGAATTCAATTTATAATACTGAATTTATAAATTTCAATATTTAAATTTTCACATTATTTAACATGCACTGATGTTTTCCTACTTCCAGAGACAGTTAGACTTCATTTTGATTTAATTATAATTTTAAACTATAATCTAAGATGAAACAAACAAGTTTTGTTTTAATCTTAAATCATAATAAAAATTAGATCATGATATAATGATTTTTTGAATCAAAGATTGGAGCCTGAAAACTAAAACAGACAAACATCAAACACATAGCAAAATGCACTCAACCAAATATTCATATACATGCACAGAGATATACTAAAATGCATTCACCAAACATACTTGATTTCAGAAATAATCCTGCAACATAATTATATACCTAAATTATTTAAGTTGCTATGTTACTCACCAGATTTTTGAAGAACAGAGCCTCCAGATTCAATTTTAAACTTGAGTTGCTGGAAAGGCTACTGACTTTAAAACTTGAATTGTTGCATCTTTGTTTTGATTTAAAAACTTGCATGCATGCTATTTGTTTGTTGAGACATTGCTTTAGATCAGGTTTACTTGCTTTTGATTTTCCCTTAGATCTTGCTTCCAGATTACAGAAAATATGCAGGCTTTTGAATCTTTTTAAAACTTGAATTATTAACTTTAGAAACTTGCATGCATGTCATTATCTTGTTGAGATGTTGAAAAGGAATTGCAGGCTTGATGATCTTTTGAAAATGATGCAAGCTTTTGAATTCATTCCAGATTAAAGAAAAATGCAGGCTACAGGGCTTTGATTTGGAAAATGGGTTACAGGTTTGTTGAAGAAGGGTTTTAGACTTTCAGATTTAAAAGGAAGTGCATTACAGGTTTAAAGAAGAAGATTTTTAGAGGATTGATTACAGATTTTGGTTAATTTCTCTGGTTTTTGAGAGGAGGATTTTGGAAAATATTCAGGCTGAAAGTTTTCTTAGTTTAGATAAAGAATATAAAAAGAAATATAGATGAGAACATATGTTTATATAGATTAAAATGATTTATCAAATAAAAGAAAAACAAAAATACCAAACTTTGACATTTGTCATTATAGTGGTTAATTAGTTAACACTTGTTACCATATAGCTTTAGGAATTTACACATGTCCTTTTAATTAGTTAGTATTTATTTTAAATGTAAATAAAAAGCCTTTTCTTAATTTATAAATTACTTATCTATATATATTCTTAAATCTTATTATTATCCTTACTTAAAACCATATAGTTATTTGTTTAAATAGCTTTGAAAAGCTTAATATTAAATAAATCATAATTTCCAAATTATCAAAATATATATATTAGAAATTTAAAAACAATATTTTATTTATTTATTAAATTTCAAACCAAAGCTTATCTATTTACAATATATACACACATATATATACACATTATAAATAGAAATCATTTTATTAGTAAAATTCACTAATTAAATATTTATTTAATTAGATTATTAAACTAATTCAAATTTTATTATCAAAAATTATCAATCAATTTAATTACTTAAACAGATTATTAAATTGATATTGCCCCAAATTTCCGGGATATTACATTCCTCCCCCCTTAAAATAATTTCGTCCCCGAAATTTAAAACAAAGGTAATTTAATAATCTTTTTAAATCACAAGGATGTATTATCATCCATATGCTAACAATCATAGCAACCAATCATCCAAACAAACAATTCTAACTATCCAGCGAAAAATTCTGAATAGAATTTCCTCGAGTTTCCCCAAGTATATATATATATATCGGGATACTCGCTCTACAGAATCCAAACAATCAATACTACTAAGCTATAGAGCTCCTACTCATCTAGATCTACAAAACTAAACAGAATATCAGACTACAGACGAGTCTGACTCAACAACCAATTTCTCCAGAACTGCTGGTTCCAAAACCAGAGATAGATCAAACACGTACTCCCTCAGAGATACGTAAAATACATTGAATTCCAGTTATCCAAACTGACAATTCAACCTTTGTAGATCAAAGTACTTATCCAAATTAGATCACAGAAAAGATCCAAAATAATTCGGAGCTGACTTCCCAGACTTACCAAATCTTATTGCTCCCTTTTACCAGAGAAAACTTCAACAACAACGAAGTCTCCAACTTCGAATTCAAAATCTCTCCGTCTCTTATCCACAAAATCTTCAGACGATCCTGGGCTAACTACAGATCCTTCCTGATCAGCTCAACCTTCGCTGATGCTTCTAGAAACCAACTAGACTAAGAATAACTCCACACAATGATCTCCTCAAGATCAACCCAATCCAAAACAAAACTCTACTTCACAAACATCAGAAGATCGAACTAACTTCTCCTATCTGGAAAAGACAAACAGGAGCACTCGCCAAACTGCTTCCGCTACACCACTCTGATCTGGAGAAGATGAGAAAAATGCTGATGAAGAACACAAGCACAGACTGGACAACACATCCCAGAAAATATCGGATAACTCAAAAGAATACTCAAACTATCGTAAGTCACTTTTGCGATCAACCCAGCCAAAATCCAAATAAAACTGTTCTCTCTTTACCCAATCAGAACAGCTCATACTTAACTATCCAATCTATCGAAGAAATGGATCCACTCTACTGCTTCTGAACTTCACCTTCAGAAAACTGCTCAGCCAGAAAACTTCCTGCCAATACAGAACACTCCGAGCTGCACTGCTGCCACAGATGCCAAAGATTTCCTAACCAAAGCTCTTCGAGAAACTCGGACCCAAACTAAACAGAATCACCATGCTGAACTCAGCCACAACACCGAAGCAAACATACTTCATTAACTTGTTCCAAAGAAAACATCTTCGGGAACATCCATAGTCACTGCATCTCATCACACAGTTACTTCTTCCTGAAGTTACCAACATTAACTTCTGCCTATCCGACAGATCCAACTCTACTCATCCAACTTCAAAGATAAACTCCGAACCTTAACAGGTTTTCTTCAGAGATTGTGAAATCCTTACAATTGCAAAGTTCACTCGAGACGGTATTAGGTTTACAGTCTCGACAAATACACTTCCAACCTCAACACTCAGACTCCTAATCCTAGATGATAAATTATTATCATCTCAACCAATCATTACAAATACCATATACATTTAAAATGATACTTTTTATATAGAAATTATATCTGGGTAAAATTATTTCATCTACCTTTTAAAAACAATATTGTGTTCGTTGGCCTGGTCCAAGTGTTTAGAGATCCCTATCAATAACGTTAGCTACTCGTATTGACCAGAATCCATATACCACTCAACCGATCAATTAACACAATATAAAACCATTTTATATAATTAACAAATACGCGCTCTCGTATATATATATACACTCAAATAGGTTGCTACAGATCCTATCTCTAATGAACAACCCTTCCGAACCTAGGTATTCACTCAACCTAGTGTTCTAATATTCACTTAACCAAAAGCTTAGGCATTCGCTCAACCTATGCTCTGATACCAACTGTGACGACCCGACTTTTTCTCCACAGAAAGTCGTATCATTAATAAGAAAGAAAGGGGTAGAAAATAGAAAAGAAGAGAAGAAAGAAAGAAACAACAACAACGATCTCACAGCGGAACGAATAAATTATATTAATAACATAAACTATTACATAGTATACAACACTTATCAGAGTTTACTCAACTATACAACACATACTAGACAGTTATAAACATCTGTCTAGATATTACAACTCAAATACAATACAAGACACTATCACAGATATCAACACAGCGGAATACTATATCTACGAACGCCGAAGCCTCCTGCTCCATTACTCCTCCAGAATATTCGTCAAAGCTAATCATGAATCCCTTGGCTACTCGTAAAAATTTGAGTACCCAAGAGTTTATAAAACAGAAATAAACACTTGGGTCAGACATGGGTCTGGTGTGAGTAACAGGTTAAACTTGCTTAACTTCAAAACCTTTAGAAAGAAAAGGTATCACGTAAGACTCCCCACAAATAAACATGGGTAAGTTTTTACCTTACGCTAACCAAAACATTTGATAGGAAATCTGATTTTATTATAATAGGGTCTAGGGTTTTCAAGTAAAATATAGAAATAGCTGAAATGCTTACATCTCACATTCCAACATAGTTGGGCACAACTAATACGTACGACACTTATTGGAGTTTGGATTCCATACAATGGCAGGGCTACTGGGGTACCGCCCGTCACAGTACGTGGCCTAGATCACCGTACCGAGGAGTACGCCCGCTCCCCTGCAACACAAAGCCGGAACCATCCCTTACTGGATAATTCCGAACAAGACAATCCCGTAGTTGGCGCGACCAACCACACACTAAGCCGAATAAAAGAAAAGGGACCTCTAGACAGGGATCTATCTTGCTCTCAGTGGGTGCTACCCACGAAGCCTTGCTGCACCTCCCCTGTTTTAGCCATTCCCGGTTGATGAGGCTTGAGGTTACGATTACCTTTAATCAGAACATATCACTTAGAATGCTCATCGTCCGCCTGACGATGTGCTGAAAGCATTCAATCCATACAAGTTCGTTCCGGGTTCGAACGAAACCGAAGGCATTATCTCGTTACACTCGTTTTGGAATCACCCTCAGAGTTAACGACAATAACCCTTGCACTCTGAATCTTCATCTTCACTTGAGATTCACGACCTATCGTTAATTTGGATCGATGTGGTATTCGGGTCTCCAGACCTGGAATCCCGGTATACGGAAACCCGATCCCGGTCTCATCGAAATCCAAAACGTATCTTTTAAGGGCCAAGTTGTTTTAAGGTTAAAACAATTCAATTCTTATCTATATACACAAAGATAGATAATTCACAATAGAAAATCTACATTATCATTTCAATTCAACCAAACATCCATATCATATATCAACACATATCTCATCAAAGATATCAACAATGCAAAGTATTCAATATCATTCATTCACCCTTAAGTAATGATTTATATCATCTCTAATTAATTTAAAGTTAATTAAATTAATTACTTCATTTTATAAATCCTGCTTACTTAATCATTAATTAAACCAATTAATTAATTATACTTTAAGTATCATCTTAATTAATTATTCCTGATTAATTATACTTTAATTACTTTAAGTAATTAACTCTTAATTAATTTCACAAATTAATTAACTTAAACCATTTCAGTAATTAATCTTAAATTACTTCATTAATTAATTTAATTACATTAATCCTTAATTAGTTACAATTAATTAATTACTTTAATCACTTATTATTTATTAATTAATCTTAATTAATCAATTCTTAATTACATCATTAATTTTATTAATTAATGATCCTTAATTACTCTTAATTAATTATCTTATTTAAATTAATTACATTTAATAATTAATTAGTCACATTTATTAATCACCTTTGATTAATCTCATTTAGTAATTAACTTCCCTTAATTACTCCACTTCATAAATTAATTACTCCTTAATTAATTATCCTTTAATTAATCCCTTGATTAATTATTCAAAGTAATTATCCTCAATTACTACCTTATTAAATCATCTTCAGTTAATTACATCCAGTAATTACCTTTAATTACTTTCCTAAGTAATTATACTTTCACTAATTACATTTAAGTAATTATCAAATTTCCAAATCAATACCTTAAATTAATTTACTAATTAATTTAAACTTATCAAATTTATTTAATTAATTACCTTAAGTAATTAATTTCTTTAATTACTTTCATTAAGTAATTTATACTTAACCAATTTATATTAATTAATTAATTTAACTGATTATCAAAAATTAATCACATTAATTAATTATTTAATAATTCCTAATTAATGATCTCTCATTAATTATTAACGATTCTT
The DNA here is from genome assembly GCA_030737815.1 of Allium fistulosum. Lineage (NCBI taxonomy): Eukaryota > Viridiplantae > Streptophyta > Magnoliopsida > Asparagales > Amaryllidaceae > Allium > Allium fistulosum. The sequence continues at coordinate 595,109,953 of CM060903.1, forward strand.
TAATTACTTTCTTTAAGAAATTTAGCTTTAATCAACTATTTATTAATTACAACTTAATAATTTCTTAATTACCAATTAATTTCTAATTACTAAATTAATTGCTTAATTAATCTTTAAATTAAAGTATTAACCTTTAACTACTTTAATTATTATTAACAAAGACTTTAAAACATTTACATTAAAATCTTTCTTTTAATTTATCTTAAATTAATGCTTTAAAATAAATTACAATTTAACTTTAACCATATTTTGAATCTAATTTACAAAATCTTCTTAAATTCCAAATGTTAAGAAACACTTAACATTTAAAAGATTTTTAAACCAATTTATTTAAATTCAAAATCTTTTTAAAATATACTTTTAATAATTTAAATTTGTTAAAACATTATTTTTATAAAACTTTATTTGTCTCAAATTCTAGGATACACATTTAAACTTGAACCCATACTTAAACTTGATTTAAATCTGGATTTAAATCCTATTTTCAAAGTTTTAAACTCATTTTAAATTTAAAAACCACTGTCAGGTTTAAAACCTGAAACATCAAAAGTTTCCGAGCCTATCTCGATTTACTTCGAGTCGAAACCCTCCACGCTTCGAGCCACTCACGTATTTAACTCGAGAAAACTCCTCTGCTTAAAAACCCAAACTAAAACACTGATGCCCAAAACCACTCACTGATATACGTGCACGTGCACAGGCGAATTGGTCGCCTACGATCATCGATTCCATCGCCGACATCTCGTCCACGACCATCTTCCACGATCTCGGTCACCAGAAACTCGAACAACCTCAACAATCGAAATCGAACATTCTAACTAAAAACTGGAACCACGAATCCCTCTTGAACCCAAACCTGTCAACGCCTAATTCTCGAAACGCCGATCACCAGGAAAGTTGCTACTCCGGCCACGACCTCGCCTACGACCAGCCTTCCATCTCCCAAAATATCTCTGCACTCGATCAATCCAAACTGTCGTGGTGATCGATTCTCTATACTTAGTTAAAACTAGGGTTCCCTAACGAATCTCGCCACCGCTTCCTCCTCGATGAGATACATCGCCATCAAGTATTTTTCCAAGATACTACTATCACTCCTCCATCCTTTTGAAGAACCCCGACACATTCAAATACATAGATCACCCCAAAACCCCAAAAGTTTCATTACAGTTCAAACCCAATTTGCATCTCCATCTTATTTATAAAAATCTTGATTTTAGTGTTAGAAATCATGTTTTTGTTTACGAATTCAATTTATAATACTGAATTTATAAATTTCAATATTTAAATTTTCACATTATTTAACATGCACTGATGTTTTCCTACTTCCAGAGACAGTTAGACTTCATTTTGATTTAATTATAATTTTAAACTATAATCTAAGATGAAACAAACAAGTTTTGTTTTAATCTTAAATCATAATAAAAATTAGATCATGATATAATGATTTTTTGAATCAAAGATTGGAGCCTGAAAACTAAAACAGACAAACATCAAACACATAGCAAAATGCACTCAACCAAATATTCATATACATGCACAGAGATATACTAAAATGCATTCACCAAACATACTTGATTTCAGAAATAATCCTGCAACATAATTATAGACCTAAATTATTTAAGTTGCTATGTTACTCACCAGATTTTTGAAGAACAGAGCCTCCAGATTCAATTTTAAACTTGAGTTGCTGGAAAGGCTACTGACTTTAAAACTTGAATTGTTGCATCTTTGTTTTGATTTAAAAACTTGCATGCATGCTATTTGTTTGTTGAGACATTGCTTTAGATCAGGTTTACTTGCTTTTGATTTTCCCTTAGATCTTGCTTCCAGATTACAGAAAATATGCAGGCTTTTGAATCTTTTTAAAACTTGAATTATTAACTTTAGAAACTTGCATGCATGTCATTATCTTGTTGAGATGTTGAAAAGGAATTGCAGGCTTGATGATCTTTTGAAAATGATGCAAGCTTTTGAATTCATTCCAGATTAAAGAAAAATGCAGGCTACAGGGCTTTGATTTGGAAAATGGGTTATAGGTTTGTTGAAGAAGGGTTTTAGACTTTTAGATTTAAAAGGAAGTGCATTACAGGTTTAAAGAAGAAGATTTTTAGAGGATTGATTACAGATTTTGGTTAATTTCTCTGGTTTTTGAGAGGAGGATTTTGGAAAATATTCAGGCTGAAAGTTTTCTTAGTTTAGATAAAGAATAGAAAAAGAAATATAGATGAGAACATATGTTTATATAGATTAAAATGATTTATCAAATAAAAGAAAAACAAAAATACCAAACTTTGACATTTGTCATTATAGTGGTTAATTAGTTAACACTTGTTACCATATAGCTTTAGGAATTTACACATGTCCTTTTAATTAGTTAGTATTTATTTTAAATGTAAATAAAAAGCCTTTTCTTAATTTATAAATTACTTATCTATATATATTCTTAAATCTTATTATTATCCTTACTTAAAACCATATAGTTATTTGTTTAAATAGCTTTGAAAAGCTTAATATTAAATAAATCATAATTTCCAAATTATCAAAATATATATATTAGAAATTTAAAAACAATATTTTATTTATTTATTAAATTTCAAACCAAAGCTTATCTATTTACAATATATACACACATATATATACACATTATAAATAGAAATCATTTTATTAGTAAAATTCACTAATTAAATATTTATTTAATTAGATTATTAAACTAATTCAAATTTTATTATCAAAAATTATCAATCAATTTAATTACTTAAACAGATTATTAAATTGATATTGCCCCAAATTTCCGGGATATTACAAAATAACTTTTAAATGAAAAGAGATTTGAATGTCAAATCTTTTGCCTTGCTTTCTCATATGTTATGCATGGCCTAGGGGTTGCATATGGTTAGGTTTGGACATAACATGGCTCGGGTTTGGTCATGTAAATGCACGGCCAAGGTAGTGGGAACATGGAGAGGAGGTTTATACATGAGAATGTGAAGAGTTTTAGGCAATGTAGTGGAGTTTTGGTCATCAAAGTGGTTCGACCATGGGTGAGTGGGCTCGGCCTGGGGTGCACCATGACTGGTCAGTGGCTGGAGGGGTGTGTGGTGGTCGGGTCAGTGGAATGGAGGCGGCCTAGGTGGTGGTTGAAGTAGATGAGGCAAGTGGTGGTCAACTAGTATGGTTTCAAGGCATTTTTCATAGTTTTTGAGGAGTTGTTCATCATGGAGGGCTCGGCCTTGGTTAAGACCAGAGGAGTAGCTGGTGATGATGGCAGGGAAGAGGTGTAGGAGGTGGTGGCCGTGGCTATGAGGGAGAGGCCGATCCAAATACATGAGAAAACAAGGCAAAATCTTAGGAAAAATAAGAAGAAAAGAATAAAAAGATGATGCCATTACCAATATTTTTCCCTAGCCGTGAAGAATGATGAGGAAGATTTTTTTTTTGTGCGTGAAAGATAAATGAAATTCACGGCTTACTAAAGAAATTTACACGGCCAAAAGAAAATAAATGAAGAGTTATGAAATTGAAAAGTCTGGAAATTGAAAAGCCATAGGAAAAGGAAGAGTCTTTGTCTCTTCAATTTTCCATTTCTTTTAAAACAAATAAAACAAAAGAATTTCAGAAAATACTTTTAAAAACCGAAACAAAGTGAAATAAAATGAAAATAAATAATTAATTTTAAAGAAAATGGAAAAAGAATATAAGAAATTGCTTAAAATCCAAAACAGTGTCCAGAAATTACAAATAAATCACCATTGGCTTTGGAAAATTATTTACTTTATTTTAAAAATATTCTAAAACAAAATTTGAAATAAAATGATTTTTAAAACATTTTCAAAGTGAAATAAATAATTAAATTCAGAGAAAATAGCAAAAGAATTGAAGAAATTGTTTAAAAATAGGAAACATAACATGAAAATTTCAAATAAATTACCATTAGCTCTAGAAAAATTCCTACTTCACTTTAAAAATATTTTAAAACAAAATTTTAAGTAAAATAAGTTCTAAAACATTTTCTAAATGAAATAGATTCAATTAAAAATAATCTCCAAAATATTGGGTTGTTACAGATCTTGAAAACTTTAATAGTTCAATTGAGTGTGTTTTCTCACGCTGGTTTTCTAGACTGACTCGGGTGTTATTTTATCATAATGCTCGGGTCAGACCGAGTATTACAGATACAGGATAGGATGCTATGGAGCTCAGGAGACGAGCTGGATAGCGAGACGTATCACACGTACTTGACGTATATTCTGCTGTGTAGTGTAAGCTGTATAGTCAGCTTTTGTAAGGACAAGTTATACTAGACTGTCCAGATTTGATGTGATGATTGTGTTGTACTCTGATGATTGTAAGTATTATACAGTTACAGATGTTTTTGTATAAAAATCTGTTGTTATATATTATATTCTGTTCCGCTGCGATTGTGAGATTCTGATGTTGTTTTCTATTTCTTCTTCTACCTCTTTCTTCTTTAACCCTAATGGTTTGTATTTCCGACCACTTTGAGTTGAACTGATGGAGAATATTGTCGGCTCAAAGGGGTATGGATTTGTGGGCCATTACAATTATATAGTGAATACATTTATAGAAGAAGCACATACTATAACAATACAAATATTTATGGTTTAATATCATTGAAATCATTTCCACATGAAACATGGTTAATACCTTTAACCGATTATTTTTATCAAGGAAAGCTTCTTCAAAACTCCAAAATTAAATTCCATTTCAAAACCCATTTATATTGCCATGGGTTTTTCCTTTAAAAATGAGATTGGGTTCTTTGTTTTGAAAACTAAGGCTTTCAAAACCTTAGACCTTTACTTTCGAAACCATTAGAATATATCTTTCAAAAGCATTCAAATCTTCTTTTCAAAACACTAAACATATGCCTTTCGAAACACTTTAAAACATTTCTTTCAAAAGCATCAAAACCTTCCTTTCGAAACCATTAAAACATTCCTTTCAAAATTATTAAAGCATATCTTTCAAACTTATAGAAGTATAGCTTTGAAACCATTTGAAAGTACATCTTTCGAAACCATTGGGTTTAATCTTAAATATAACTTTTGGGTCAAAGTGAACATAAGTGAAAGTAACCCTTTCGAAACCATCAACCTTCAAGTAAAAGAGTTTGGGGAAAACAGACGGCTTCGAAACCATCCTTTCGAAAGCTTTAGTCTTTAAGGGAAACAATTGGAAGGATAGCTTCGAAACACCTTTCGAAGCCATTGCCTTCGAAATCTTTAGTTTAAATGGCTATTAGAGTCCTTTCGAAAGCATTGGGAAGTAGATTTTATAATTATAAAACAAAAGCTTACCTTTCAAACTTGTTGATCACTTCATCCTATTCGAAAGGCATGAAGACGACAACATGGTTTTGACTAGGTTCAAACTACCATTTTGAAAGCTCCATTTTTAAAACATAAAATGTGGCAACTCATTCGAAAGCTACCCTTTAAACAAAGAGGCGGCAACTCCTTCGAAAGCTATATAAAAGTAATTCAACCCTTTCGAAAGCATCCATTAAAAGCAAGGCAAGCGGCATCTCTTTTGAAAGAAAAACAAAGACCTTCAAAAGCTATTTAAAATGGCCTCGACCCCTTCAAAAGCATGGTTTCAACTCTATACCTTCCGCCTTTCTCCAATCCACTACATACTAAAGCATTGATACCATGTGTATTGGTTTCGACTTTGCTAGGGATGGAAGCATGGGGTCGAAAGGTGGCAAACAAAAGTGGCGAAGCAGTAAATCTGTACCAAACTGTTTTATTGCCTTTTTATGTAAATGCTTTTCAACTAACTAACCTATTTGTAAAAATATAATTGGTTGCCATAACCTTTACAAAAAATCTTTTCTAAATGACTGCCGAATTCATCCAGAATTAATTAAAAATAATTAGCAAAGAAGCCCTTCCCTTTAGCAAAACAACTAAGACATTCAAGTCCTCTAATTAAATTAATTTTATTTCCATAGTAAATTTCTTAGGAAAAATTCCCAAAAATCATCAAAATTCACTTTTAACATGTTATCTAACATATATAAATTTCAGACCCAAAATCCTTCATATAATAGCCAAAATAAATTTTAAACCCAATTATTTATTTCTTCCTTCAAAAATTCATAATAAATTATCCATAGCTTGGATAATTATGAAAATTTAAAGCCGTCTCCAAAATTATGTTTTACATAACATATTAAATCCTCTTGGCTTCGAAATCCAATATATACGATTGTAGCCTTAAAATCGAATAAAGCATTTATCAAACATACTTGTTTGAATCAAACATATCATGTAATCCAAACATGTCATCATTAAAATCACCATAAAGGTTTTAAACTTAAAACCCAAAATCAAATGGTCTTTAGAAATGAAATTGAGATGGTTTTGATTATTATTCACCTTGCTTTGGATAACGAACTTGAGATTTGATCTTGCTTAATTCTCCTTGCTTGATTCCTTAGCTTTTAATTGATTTTTCTCCTCTTTTTCCCTTAGGTTATGGCCGGCTTGAGCTCCCCTTTTCTTATATTTTTACTTTGTGAATGTATGAAATGAAAAATGGGAATAACAGTTTTGGGGTTAAGGGTTATGGTGGATGGCTATTTCCCATAATAACTTTGCCTTATCCTCTTCTTAGTTAGCTTATAAAACCATTTCCATAAACGCATTCTTTTAAATTTTATTTAGTTAAGCACGACCTCTATTTAGTTTTCAAATCTCAATACCCTTATCACTCTAATTTTTACATTATTCTATTTAATTTATCTAATTAAATCTCCTAAATAATGTTATTTAAAATTAGAGGTGTTACAACATCCAGAAGATGTCATCAAGTTCAAATCCATCAGTCTGCGTTACCAGAGAAAAGATGGAGAGAATGATGAAAGAGATGTAGGATAGGATGATTGCTCGACTGTAGGAAATGCTAGATGGATTTTCAAAAGGATGGTCCAAAATCAATGGCTAGAAACCAATGTAGGAACATCCAGAGTTAGAACAGAGCAGCTAGAACTGAGTCTCCATAGCCAATTCATTTCGGTACTAACCAGCATCAGGTCTGTACCAACATAAATATGCTAAGGAGCACAGTGGATCTAAACTTTGAACGAGTTGGTAAGCAAAGAGCAGATGATGTTGGAGCCAGAAATGTAGATCAGAATGCGGGTGCACAATAATAGGAGTTGGAACCAGAAGCTCACCGTAGGAATGAGGAGGGGGCAAAACAAAGTTATGGATCAGAGACTTTCATTAGACGACAACGAAGAAATAGCTGAAATGATCAGGAGAACTATGAGAGGTGGACCTTCAGACTAGAGTTTGGAGGATGTGAACAGGAATCCATTTACCTCTAACATCCGATATGTGAGCAATCCACTTGATTTCAAGCTACCGGTGGTGGAACTGTACAACAAAAGGACATATCCGACTGTTCATCTGATGAGATAAGTCCAACATATGTAGGTGTTGGGTGCATCTGAAGAGGTAATGAGGCAATGTTTTCTATTGTACTTGACGGAGTTGGATGCTTTGTGGTTCAGGCGGTCAGAGAATAGGTCCATAAGCATGTGGGTCAAATTGGTAGACAGGTTCTTGAGATAGTTTAGAGTTCACATTTCTCGACCGAAGAATGTGATGTCACTTTCAAGCAAGAAGCAAAAGGCCAAAGAGATCCCAGGGAGCTATCTGACTAGATTTAATGTAGCAGTCGCTGCAGTCTATAAGCCAGATCCATCGATAGTTCTGATGGCGGCAATGTTTGGAGTTGCAAGTAAAACCGACTTTAAAATTAATTTGAAAAGGGAACCATTGATAGATCTTAAAGAGTTTTACCATAAAGGTGAGAGATGCTTGCATCGGGAGGATGCTGAGGCCAAAAATGCTGAAGTTAATGCTGTGTATGATGGAGGACCAAAAAAAAGGGAAAGAAAAATGCTAACGATGGCTTTGATAGACCGAAGTGACAAAGGAGTCAATCGAAATTCTCTTCCTACACCGATCTAACTGAAACCCCAAAGAGGATATACCTATATACTTGGATGTAGATCCCCTACCAGGAGCCAGCTAAGAGAGAACCCATGGTTCAGAAGAAAAGATATGGAAGATTTTGCCTTTTTAATGAGATGGGGCATGAAACTAACGAATGTAGGCATCCGGGAGGTCTGATAGAAGAGCAGGTTCAAAAAGACCAACTACAAAAATACGCGAGGAACCAAACCATAGTGGTTCAGTAGGAGCAGCCACCATTTGCAGCAAATGCAACAGGTGGATCTGGGTCGAGAATGGTTATCCCATGATCGGGATGGATAGGGGTCATGTTCAATTCCTTCATTTTTACTTCTGCTTTGAATAAATAAAACAGCGTCACTCTCAGGCCACTAACACATGTATAGGACCTTGATTTATCTCTAGGTGCGCTCTGAGTTAGATGTTTGGGAGTAATCATTGATAGGATGGATGTTTAGGATCATTGTTTATTGATTTGATTTGGATTTCGTAAATGAATATTTGACTTTGAAAGTCATTTGAACGTGATAACTGATATATAAACTGATTCGACATGGTCTTCCCCAACCACAGAGATAGGGCGATGAACCATAAGGTACAAGTCCCTTTGCCGAAGAGTGAGCATATGGACTTTTACAGGAAGTAAGTCCCCTCATCAGAGAGTGTGCGGATGAACTTTCTTGGACGTTGGGTCCTCTCGTCAGATAGCGAGTGGATTGGACTCAGTATGAATATATGATCTAGAGAAATAAGTCCCTAGATCGGATGTTGATAGTACCATCCGAAAATATCAGACTCTAAATTGGACTTAGATTGTGCGACCGAAGAGATCTAAACATGACCTTAAGGTTTGAACACCATATGATTTGATAATGGTAACTTAATAATTTATGATTGTCAGTACCTCGATTCGGTTGGGCTTACTTATAATGGGATGCTTGGTGATACTGGACAATTTATAAGTAACGTTCCAATCAGTGCCAATGCACCCTTACGATTAACAATGCATGATTACATGATATATATAATTAACCTAAAATAGATAAATCCCGGGTGAACATAGGCTGATATAGATATTGATTTATGATAACCTAAATCTTGGGTGAACACAGGATGACATTGTAATATGACAACTTAATCTTGGACGAACATATGATGGCTTTGGTAATGATATTTGATACGATAACTCTAGATGAACACGAAATGATTACGATTTGTGACAAACCCTTAAGCAATGACTAGAGTCCTTAGCTATTATGGTCTATAACAACCTTTCATCTGTAGGTGGATCTGAAAGAACTGGATGATTCACCAAAATTAGTTTGATTGATAGCTGGAGAACTCAACTTCTAATGACCGATCACTCCTGGAACTTGTTCTTGAGCAAAGCACATGTTACATACATACATAAGGAAAACTTTGGAGGGCAAGTGTTGCGCCAAATTTTCCACAGTCATAGAATAGACTCAAATAGATGAAATAGACTATAAACTAATGGAGGAATGAGTCAAGCAGCTTGGGAGATGTCAAGATTGAAGAAATCAAAGATTTGGCCAAGTTACAAAAATGCAAATCAGGTTGGTACCGACATGATATTCATCGACATCATTCACGCCAACGTGATTAGAACTATCTAGAATGATGATATGAAGAAACTCAAGAAGTTTGACAAACTTTCAAACAACAAAATCATGTCAGTATTGACATGATTTGGTTGGTACAGACATGATTTTGAGACTTGGAATGACAAGAGATGGATGAAAGGAGCTTAAATATAAAGAGAAAATCGTCTTTGGATGCATAAATTCAAGCTGGTACCAACCTGATTTTCTTCCTGATATTCATGCGGCATGACCTGTTTTACCTATTAGATTAACAAATATTGAAGATTTAGATGAACTCAGGCTTGGATACCGAGATTGCTGCGTAGAATCACCTATAAATAGCAAGCTACCTATAACTTGAGGTGACTTTTCCTTTTTGGACTTCTTTTTCTATCTTCTTCTTCCCCAAACCATTATAAATCCAAGATCCACTAGATTGAGGTCTGTTATGGTAATCTTTGAATTCCAGAGAGAAAACATAAGATGATAAAATTAAAGTGGAAGTAGGTCGGAGCATTTGTCGAACTTCTATAAAAATCCTGTTTTTGTCTTTGTTTATTTTGATAGATTTACATTTTTGATACTTTCTTATGATATTGGAGTGTTGTGCTATTTTCTGGCGCAACATAAGTAATGACATTACCCAGCCCACCCATCTAATACTTAAACCACTAGCTAATAATAAATCCTTAAGAAAATCTCAATCAGTTGAATCAAAAGCTTTTGCCAAGTCAAGTTTTAAAAGTGCACAAGTGATATTATTTTTGCAACAAAGATTAATAAATTCTTGAACTACTACTACCTGATCTATAATATTTCTACAATTAATAAACACGGTTTGAGTAATATCAATTAATTTATTCATTTTAGTGTTTAATCTATTAGCTAAAACCTTAGAAATGATTGTAGAAGAATAATTTAATAATGAAATAGATCTGAAATCATTTAACTCATTTGCACATACTTTTTGTGTAATAAGATTACATTAGCAAAATTAGACCTATCTAATTATAATGAATCATCATAAAATTCGTTAAACATATCGATTAAATCATATTTTAAAACACATCAAAATTTTCATAAAATAATATAGCAAACCCATTAGGGCCAGGTGATTTATCATTTGGCATTTCTTTATAGCCCTCAAAATTTCATCTTCCATAAATGGAAATCCAATTCATCTAAATTAATCTTGGTGTCATTAGGAGATAATTCATCCCAATTAACTCTAATCCTATGCTTACTTTTGTTCCAACATTATGTGAATTAATGGTAGTACTATGTTTTTTTCACCATTTGCTACTTTATGAAAAAAATAGTATTCATATCACCCTCATCCATCCATTAAACCCTAGATTTTTGTTTCCACGTTACTTCTTCCTATGTTAAAATTTTATTTAATTCGCCTTTTAAATTTGAAAGCACTTTTTTTAGAAATATTTAAATTCCTGAGTCCTTTTATTTTATTCAGCTTTAGAATCTCATTTAGTAATTAATCATTTTTAATTCTAATATTACCAAAAACATCTTTATTCCATTTCTTGAGAAAAAATTAATATTTAAATAAGTAATAAATTAATAATTAATTAATAAAAAGTAATATTTAATAACCAAATTATTAATTATTAATAATTAATAGTTACTATTAAATAACTAATAATTAATAATTAAGACCAATATTTAATATTTGATCACTAATAATTAATACGTAATATTTAATAATTAAGAAGCAATATTAATTATATAGTAATTAATAACCATAATTAGTAATTATATTTAATATCTAACATTTCAAACAATTTATAATTTTGAATTTTCAAAAAAAAACTCATAAAAATAAAAATAAAATTTTTGAAATTTTCATAAAATTTAAAAAATAAAAAATAATTTTTTATAAAATATAAAAAATTTAAGAAAATTCAAAAATGTTTAAAAAATTTCAAAATTCAAAAAATATTTAATAATTACATTGCATAATGTATTGAAACTTGTGTATGATACAAAGTATTATTTCCATTTGCATCTAGAGATTTCCTTTTGTAACTCTCTTCTTTTCCATATACAAGTTTTCTTTTGGCTCCAAACCGATATTTTTAGCTCTAAACCCAAATTTTCACTGTAACTCCCTAAATAGATCCAAATCCATACTCAAATCAACTCCTTGAACAAATTTTCACATATAACCCAATTAGCACTCCTTCTCAAATCCAAATCCAATTCGCAGCCTTTCTCGAATCCAAATTCGATCCCAATCAGCATGTTATTTCCAACCTTGATGGACTTTGCGGTGATGATGAGGAGGACATGTTCAAGTAGTGACCTTAGGTGTGACGACCCTAGATTTTGGCCCTGTTTATTTTAAATAAACATTTAATCCAATTAAAAAAAAGGGTAAACTTATCATTTTAAAATGATTATGACTTTTGTAGTAATTGCCAATTATTTGTATGGTTTTGTATTTAAAAAGGAAATTGGATTCTGGAGATTTAGAATAAAATCCCTTGATAATATTTATAATAAAATTTATCTTATACAATTAAATTAAAATGTTCACCTTGTTAACATCTAATGTTGGGAATAAAATCAAAGTCCATCAAAATAAAATATAAATATAAATATAAGGTATAGATATAAATATGATATAAATAAATGTTGTAAATCAAATGTGTGGAAATTTAATTACAAATAGAAATAAAAATAAAGCAAGAATTTAGTGATTAAAAATATGCATACAACATAACTTTAAAATTGTAAGAAGCAAAGTGTTAAATAAGCATAAGTATAAGTAAGTAAACCACATGAATTTTTCAAGCTAGAACAAATATCTTTATATACAAATTCAATGTTTGATAGTTCCACTTTAACAACGAAATAAAATAAGTATTTATGTGAAAATAAGTATCTTATAGGTTATAGTGGTGTAAAATATTTTATGAACATACAAGTAATAGAAATTGAACAAGACAAACATGCATATGGATGTACTCTCAAAGTAAGATGTATACAAGTGTACAAAAATATATATATGAGTACAAAGACTGTATATGGCAATTAATGCAGCCACCAAGATGTAAAGCATCAGCCCCAATTTAGAATAAATATCTCTGGCAAAAAACTAAAAAATAAAAGAATATTAGTACAACTCGAAATCTAAGATGTTCAAAACAGAGTAAAGCTGAACCAGATATAAGACTTATAACCTATACCGTTCAAGCCTATTTCTTATATATTTATACATCATATTATTTTAGTTCATTCCAAAACATAATAAACCTGAGAAGCAAAACTGAGATAAGAAAAAAATCAAGTGAACAAACTTGGAAAAAATACAAGTACAAGATGATAATATATACAAGACAAATTTAATAAATGAAGCCACATTTTTATCTTTTCAGCCACCATTTTGTTGAGGAAACAAAATGATCTCTGGCAAAGGAAGAAAAATATATGTGGTTAGTACATTAAAATATCTTGCCTCAATATCATCAGCCTGAACTCTCATCTATATACCATCTTTTATTTTATTTCGTTCATAAAAAAAAAAAAAAAACTGGAAGAAAGAAGAGAAAAGCTTAAAACTGAAACTAAATTCAACAACTTGATCAATTGTATCAACATCTATTTCAACAGCATCATCAAAGCTAAAGTCTGGGAATCAAATCACTGTGTTCACCTGGGAAGAAAGACCCAACCATATCCTCTGTTAATCAATTCAGGTGAGTAAACAATTTTTGAAACAGTATAGATTCATATTTAATGCTTGTGATGATGAATACAAGATTACATGAATGTTTCAATTTAAAATTTGGCTGAATTATACTATTTGAAACATGACAGTGAATATATGGCCACTGTTTTAATTCCAGGATCAAGATTTACTTCTAAAAATCATATCTCTCTAATGAATCATTTTTGAACCTTGATTTTTGAAAAGGAATTGGTTGTAACCATGTAATCTTGTTTTTAGAATTCAGCTTAAGTATTTATATTTACTAAATATTCTGAAATTTCAAAATTTCAGTTAGGAGCAAAAATAAGTTCAAGTTTTTTTTTTTAATAAGGAACAACAACTCAAGTTTTTAAATCAAACTGCTGCTAAGGCTCTGTTCTTCGTCATGTCTGGTGAGTGAACATAAATCTGTGTATCTCTCATGTTCATTATAGTGTTGCTTGGAAATTTTCTTCAGCTAAACTATATATATAGCTAGAGTTAAATAGCTGTGATGAAGTTTTCTTCTTCCTCTCTGTTGTTTTTCTAACAGGGTTGAAGCTAGCAAACAAATTTAAATCTCTCTTCATATATACTGTTTTTTTTACGAATTCGAGTTTAAAAAAAAAGGGGTTTGTTTCCATCTATAGGTAGATTTAAAAATAGTTTTGAACTGAATAGTGTTGTACAACCTTCAAACTTGTTTTTACAGTGAAACACCAAAAATGTGATAAATTCGAACATCACGAATTCCTGATTCAATTATACCATGTGAATCATCATTCGAAAATATGATTTTTAAGCCAAGTTTGGTAATTTTTAGAAGTGTGGTTTTTGAGCAATTCGTAGATGATCAGGATATACTTTTTAACCTATTTCTGCCAATCGATCAAACATTGGGTGCCGAAACCTTGCTGGAAGCAAGTTTAGCTATGGACTTCATCAGGAAAATTGTTGATAAAATTTTCTATTGCAAGGGTTGAGGGGACGAGGGGAATTTAGGTTTTACTTCATGGTCTTGTCGAAATCAGGGAATGCGGTGATTTCATCACCGACAATTGATCGAGTCGCGCGTGTTTTGGGAAAATGGTGGTAGGAAGTGTGATGCGCTCATGGCGGGAGGCTGGAAGTTTACGGTGGTCGGAAACGCTCAGGCGAGACAAATTTGGTCAGTGGTCTGAACTCGAGATTTATCGAGTTATACTCGTTTTCGACTGTGGACGAGTGAGAGTCTGTAGTCGATCAAAACTCGATGACGAGGTGTTACTCGATGTGTTGGAATCGCCGGAGTTGGTTAGAGTTCGCCGGCGAGGCTGTGTACGTACACGGTGTCTTAGTGTATCAGGCGAGTTCGTTCGCGTGGGAGGCTCGGTGGTGTTCTCGTGCATCTGAGCTTAATACTCGAGGTCGAACTCGAGTTGCGTGGAGAGTTTTGAGTGTTGCTGTGATTTTAAAACTTAAGTATATAATTGGACAGATGTTGGTTAAATGCAAGATTAAGAACTGTTGATTAAAATTAACCGTAAGGTGATAAAAGATGTTAAGAGATTTAAATTTGAAACTTTAGATCAAATAAATCGTAATTAGGAAATTTTATTTATCAAATGTTAATAAGTTTGTAATTAAGAGATTTTAACATTTCCTAATTGAAGTAATCAAGAGTTAACTAATTTGAAATAAAATTAAGGGATAATATTTAAGTGATTAGGTAATTAATTAAGAAATTGGTGAGTGATAATGGGTAATTTAGATTTAATTAATAATGAAGGTTATTAATTGATAACGAATTAAGATTAATTTAAATTGATCTTAAAGATAATGTAGGAATGATTAATCCAAATGTTGAAATTAATTGATAAATTAATTAAGGATATATTAATCGAGGAAGTGGTAAATTCATAAGCAACAATCTAGTTTGAGATAAGTCAATTAGACTAACTATATTATACCTTGAGGATTTTTGTTCATTGACCGTTGTATATCTGGATTGTATCGACTATATGGTGTTATACGTTGTGATATTTCTGTTCTGATTATGTATAAATTTAATTGTGATAAATGCTATATGAATAAACGAGGGTAAATAAATCAGTAGATTTGAGGATAATAAATTGATTATAAGATATTTAAGGATTGATTTCATTTAAGGAATTGAATCCTCAGCTAAAGTTTATTAATTGATAATTAAAGGGTCATCAATTTGAAATTAGAGATTTATTGATGAATAAGGAAATCTACTTGATGCTATAAAGATTGGATGTGTGAAATTACTAAGCTGAATTGGAATATTATGAACCTTCAAATATTTAGTATCTGATTTTGAAATAAGTATTGGATATATTGAGTAATGAACTCGTCAGGAAGTACGAGTTACATGGGTTTTTGTAAGTTTTATGCTATTATATTCCATGTTAAATGGGTTTACTCACGCTGGTTTCCAGCCTGACCCGGGTGTTACTTTGATGTAATGCTCGGGTCAGACCGAGTATTACAGATTTTCAGGTAAGGACGTTTCTGGAGCTCAGGAGGCGAGCTGGATGGCAGGAACGTATGGAGTGTATTCCGCTGTGATATATTGTGTATGTTTGGACATGTTGATTATATATGTCCAGTGATTGTGTATATGTATAACTCTGATGTATTAAATTGAAAATTGACTGTTATGGTATTCTTTTGTAAACTGTTTCTAATTGATATTATATTTTATCCGCTGCGAATGTGAGAATCTGCGTTATGTTTTCTGTTTCTTTTCTTCTATCTCTTCTTCTTTTCATAACTATCTGGAATTTTCGGATTTGAAATTTCCGGGTCGTTACAGTTGGTATCAGAGCGAAGGTTAAGCGAGAACCTTGGCTCTGGTGGGGTATACTCATAAGGATAGGGTCAATAGTACCCTAGAATGAGTTGAGCGTATATATATACGAGAGAGCGTACTTGTTATTTCCTTATATAAAAGATTTTAAATGATTTCATATAAGAATATATTTTGATATATATAAAGCAATATTTCTTACTAATAAATGTTAAAGTTATTGGTTGTTAAAAGTTATTGGAATTAAATAAAGTAATGAGAATTAAGTGGTAATAGTACTACAACCAAATTGAAATTGAATGAAGGTAAATTTGAAATGGATCCAAACTGAAATTAAAATCCTGAATTTATAGAAAAGTTTTCAGAATAAAGATAATAATAAATTGGTTTCCAAATATGATAATCTTGGTTATTATCATAAATGGTTGTTGTGTTTAATAATAAGATGTGTATTAATGAGTGAGCAAAATAAAATGTGCTAAGGATATAAATTTAGATGAGTATAACCTGTAAATTAGAACGGATTTAAATTGTGGAGTTTAAAACCTAAGTTTAGAAACATTGAATTGTTTCAAAGTGTTTAAAGAAAAGAATAAATAATATTATTCAGGATATATTTGAATGTGATCTTATTTTAAAATAAGAAGCTGTTTGAAAACTTTAAAAAAAAAGCGTTCCGTCTTAAATTAAAAACCGAGGGTAGTTTAAAATTTAAAGATGGACTAGTGTGTGAAGGAAATAAATATGAAATAAACTCTAAGGTAGAGTTTTGAATTTTCCTTGGAATGTGATGTGAAACCCAAAGTGAAGCGAGTTTTAAACTTAAGTGGGAAGGTTATTAATCTGATGTTTAAAATTTGAATGGGAATTCAAATTGTGTAAATTGACTGGATTATGTAAATTAAATTTAACTTTGGGAAAGTTAAATAATTTAAAAGGCAACCTGAATTGGAAATTTCAATATGAAATTGAGATTTAACTTGGGAAAGTTAAATGATTGGTTTAAATGGGAAGTTATGAGTGATCTCAAATGGGTTTGAGACTTGGAAATTGAAAATGGATGGATGATTTAGAATAATTGGATAATATCATCCTATTATTATTAATAATCTTCGCATTATGAATTGGATTTGTTGAATGAATGAGAAATGAAGCGTGGTAATATATCCAGTATTGAAATTAAATGGAAATTAAATTTAATTTGAATTAAGGATATGAGATCATTTTGAAATGAAATGTTAATAATTGAATTTAAAAATTAAAATTGTTTAAGAACCAATTTCAAAACTGGAAGATAAAATTTGGTAATAAATGAACTTTTTATGATAAAATTGTTTTGAACTCTTATTTGGACTTCGAAATGAGTTAAGTAAGGATAATATGAAATGGAATTTTGAGAATTGAACTCGGAGTTAATGGTTTAAAAATATAAGTTGATTTGATTTAAGGGGTTAAATCAACATTTGAAAATTTAACTCGAATTTATATAATTCGAGATGGTTTGAAATTGAGATTTAAATTGAATTAGTTCAAACTGAATTTGATTTGAACTAATGGGAATTGTGATTTATGATGGATAAGTATAAAATTCAAATGAGAAATTTGAATTGGATTAATTTGTAATAAAATTGAAGTTATTCAAATTGGGATTGAGTCAATTTAAATGTAAGTGGAAATTTAAATTGAATTTATGGAAATGGAGATGGGGTATTAAACAGTTTGACTCTGGACTATTTTTATAAAAAAAAATTGTTTAATATAAACCTATTTTTTTCCAAACTATTTACTACCCAACTATTCTTTTTAAACCTAAAACTATCTTAAACCTGTTTTACAATCACTTTGGAACTATTTAACTATTTTACAACTGTTTTATAAACTAATTACTATTTTTCTACTACTTTATAAACTGATCACTGTTTTTCAACTATTTTATAAGTAATTACTATTTTCCAATTATTTTACAGTTACTTAACTATTTTACAGCTATTTTACAAATTAATAATTATCTTTCAACTATTTATCTATTTTTAAAATTTTCAAGCTATTTTGTAAATATAAACTGGTCGGAGATCAAACTGTTATTGAGTAAATACCCAACTGAGATAAGAATTGAAGTGATAATCCAAATGGGAATTAAGGCAATTGTAAATAAGTAAATGTGAATAGAAAAAAAAATTGATTGGACTGATAATCAATGAAGATAAATACGTAGGATGTACGTATATTATTCTATTCGCATAGTGATTTGATCCAGATTCAAGCACATAATTTCGAGATAGTATTATCGATCCGAGTTGGGATTTTTCGCTCGATTTTCGACGGCGAACCTGGATATGGATTTTTGATTGGTTCTGGATATTCTCTATCATAGGTGTGACTATACAAGGAGAATGACGGTTTCTGATCAAGAAACCAGATCTGAGTCCGCACTAGGAAGTCGGGTGGACGATACTAGTTCGGAAGTGAAATTGTGTGATCGAGTGAGCGATCAGATTGGTATTGCGTACGAATGATATGGGGACATCGTACGGGTTTGAATGAAATTGGCATTTGAAAATTTATGGATAAAAACCGAAAAGATTTTTGAAATTGAAAGTATATTTTGAGAAATTGACAATGAATAAAGGTGGAAATTTGATTTTGAAGTTGTAGATAAAAGGTTATAAGATGATTTTTGAAATGGAAAATATATTTGTGAATATATAAGGAACTAAAATAAAATAAATTTAAAATTTATATTTCTATGGTAGAAATTAACTTTATGGAAATAAAGTGGAAATTGAATATTTTTCTGAGTTAAAGTTTATTTTATAATAAAAGTAAGAAATTTGGAAAGTGACTTTATAAAGTAATCAAATTTGAATATTTGATTGGAAATAAATAAAGTTACGTATCTTTGTTATATATGATAAAACTCCCCTTATTGAATCCATTGCCAGAAGAAAAAGGTTTTTGAAAGTTTTTGAAGTATACAAAGGAAACTTATATAAGTATAAAGTGATTTAAAGATTTCCCAAGAAAATTATATATATGAATATATATATAAAAGATTTTATGGAAATGGTTTTGAGAAAAAGGTTTTGGGAACCTTTGGATTTGGAAAAGGCTTTTGATTTTTGGATAAAATCAATATTGGGATTTGGGAAAGCCTAATTTGAGAATTTTCGATTTTGGGAATCGATTTTGTGTAAAGGAGCTTATATGGAATTCATACTAGGTGTATGATTTGGAAAATACTATATGTGTATAGTATAAAGTGTTTTGAGATTGGCTTTGGGGAAAAAGGCGCTCCCTTAAAATGAATTTCTCAGGAGTGCCACAGGGTGGTACTGCCTTGAGCCTCTAAGGGAGAGGTTCTAAAGTTGATCCTGTGAGGAGTCCGGACAAAACTAGTTCCTGAGGATTATTTGTGTAGCGAAAGTCGAGGGGCTGGTGCCCACAGAGGCATTTGGGTTATGCTGTGACGACAGTGTAACTCGATGTCACTGCGATCTACTGCAGACCATAGCGAAAGTCGCGTGTGCCGCTGAGAACCAACAGTCTGCGTTTGATTTTATATCGGTAGACTGCGACACTATGGTAACATAGCGAAAGTCGTGTGTGCCGCTGAGAGCCAACAGTCTATGTTTGATTTTACATCGGTAGACTGCGACCTATGTGGGAGTGGAGAAGTTTCATTTTGACAGCGTAATCGTGTGTGCCGCTGAGAGCCAACAGTTACATGGACTTTTGCTGCGACGGCAACGTAACCCTGGATGTAACTGCGATCTGTCGTGGGTTCTATGGTGTAATCAGTTACATGGACTTTTGCTGCGACGGCAACGTAACCCTAGATGTAACTGTGACCATGGATGAGTGTGATGATTTCCAAAGCATTCTCACTAAAGCTATTTTCTCTATTTCAAACTGTTTTAGTAAAAATTATTTTTCAAATATTTCCACTGGATGTTGAGAATGAGTCTACTAAGTACTTATAGATTTTCAGTCCTACGCCTGATCAACGTATGACCAAATTTCTATAGGAACAAGGATGGACTTGTTGAAACATCGAGTTATAAAAGTATTTTTATAAAAACTACTTTGAAATAATATTATATAGATATTTAAAAGTGTTTTAAAAGTGATTAAGGATATTTATCTGACTTTAAGCATTTTATTAATTCTGGCTTCGTTCCTTTTCGAGGACGAAAAGAATTAAAGGGGGGAGGAATGTGACGACCCTAGATTTTGGCCCTGTTTATTTTAAATAAACATTTAATCCAATTAAAAAAAAAGGGTAAACTTATCATTTTAAAATGATTATGACTTTTGTAGTAATTGCCAATTATTTGTATGGTTTTGTATTTAAAAAGGAAATTGGATTCTGGAGATTTAGAATAAAATCCCTTGATAATATTTATAATAAAATTTATCTTATACAATTAAATTAAAATGTTCACCTTGTTAACATCTAATGTTGGGAATAAAATCAAAGTCCATCAAAATAAAATATAAATATAAATATAAGGTATAGATATAAATATGATATAAATAAATGTTGTAAATCAAATGTGTGGAAATTTAATTACAAATAGAAATAAAAATAAAGCAAGAATTTAGTGATTAAAAATATGCATACAACATAACTTTAAAATTGTAAGAAGCAAAGTGTTAAATAAGCATAAGTATAAGTAAGTAAACCACATGAATTTTTCAAGCTAGAACAAATATCTTTATATACAAATTCAATGTTTGATAGTTCCACTTTAACAACGAAATAAAATAAGTATTTATGTGAAAATAAGTATCTTATAGGTTATAGTGGTGTAAAATATTTTATGAACATACAAGTAATAGAAATTGAACAAGACAAACATGCATATGGATGTACTCTCAAAGTAAGATGTATACAAGTGTACAAAAATATATATATGAGTACAAAGACTGTATATGGCAATTAATGCAGCCACCAAGATGTAAAGCATCAGCCCCAATTTAGAATAAATATCTCTGGCAAAAAACTAAAAAATAAAAGAATATTAGTACAACTCGAAATCTAAGATGTTCAAAACAGAGTAAAGCTGAACCAGATATAAGACTTATAACCTATACCGTTCAAGCCTATTTCTTATATATTTATACATCATATTATTTTAGTTCATTCCAAAACATAATAAACCTGAGAAGCAAAACTGAGATAAGAAAAAAATCAAGTGAACAAACTTGGAAAAAATACAAGTACAAGATGATAATATATACAAGACAAATTTAATAAATGAAGCCACATTTTTATCTTTTCAGCCACCATTTTGTTGAGGAAACAAAATGATCTCTGGCAAAGGAAGAAAAATATATGTGGTTAGTACATTAAAATATCTTGCCTCAATATCATCAGCCTGAACTCTCATCTATATACCATCTTTTATTTTATTTCGTTCATAAAAAAAAAAAACTGGAAGAAAGAAGAGAAAAGCTTAAAACTGAAACTAAATTCAACAACTTGATCAATTGTATCAACATCTATTTCAACAGCATCATCAAAGCTAAAGTCTGGGAATCAAATCACTGTGTTCACCTGGGAAGAAAGACCCAACCATATCCTCTGTTAATCAATTCAGGTGAGTAAACAATTTTTGAAACAGTATAGATTCATATTTAATGCTTGTGATGATGAATACAAGATTACATGAATGTTTCAATTTAAAATTTGGCTGAATTATACTATTTGAAACATGACAGTGAATATATGGCCACTGTTTTAATTCCAGGATCAAGATTTACTTCTAAAAATCATATCTCTCTAATGAATCATTTTTGAACCTTGATTTTTGAAAAGGAATTGGTTGTAACCATGTAATCTTGTTTTTAGAATTCAGCTTAAGTATTTATATTTACTAAATATTCTGAAATTTCAAAATTTCAGTTAGGAGCTAAAATAAGTTCAAGTTTTTTTTTTTAATAAGGAACAACAACTCAAGTTTTTAAATCAAACTGCTGCTAAGGCTCTGTTCTTCGTCATGTCTGGTGAGTGAACATAAATCTGTGTATCTCTCATGTTCATTATAGTGTTGCTTGGAAATTTTCTTCAGCTAAACTATATATATAGCTAGAGTTAAATAGCTGTGATGAAGTTTTCTTCTTCCTCTCTGTTGTTTTTCTAACAGGGTTGAAGCTAGCAAACAAATTTAAATCTCTCTTCATATATACTGTTTTTTTTACGAATTCGAGTTTAAAAAAAAAGGGGTTTGTTTCCATCTATAGGTAGATTTAAAAATAGTTTTGAACTGAATAGTGTTGTACAACCTTCAAACTTGTTTTTACAGTGAAACACCAAAAATGTGATAAATTCGAACATCACGAATTCCTGATTCAATTATACCATGTGAATCATCATTCGAAAATATGATTTTTAAGCCAAGTTTGGTAATTTTTAGAAGTGTGGTTTTTGAGCAATTCGTAGATGATCAGGATATACTTTTTAACCTATTTCTGCCAATCGATCAAACATTGGGTGCCGAAACCTTGCTGGAAGCAAGTTTAGCTATGGACTTCATCAGGAAAATTGTTGATAAAATTTTCTATTGCAAGGGTTGAGGGGACGAGGGGAATTTAGGTTTTACTTCATGGTCTTGTCGAAATCAGGGAATGCGGTGATTTCATCACCGACAATTGATCGAGTCGCGCGTGTTTTGGGAAAATGGTGGTAGGAAGTGTGATGCGCTCATGGCGGGAGGCTGGAAGTTTACGGTGGTCGGAAACGCTCAGGCGAGACAAATTTGGTCAGTGGTCTGAACTCGAGATTTATCGAGTTATACTCGTTTTCGACTGTGGACGAGTGAGAGTCTGTAGTCGATCAAAACTCGATGACGAGGTGTTACTCGATGTGTTGGAATCGCCGGAGTTGGTTAGAGTTCGCTGGCGAGGCTGTGTACGTACACGGTGTCTTAGTGTATCAGGCGAGTTCGTTCGCGTGGGAGGCTCGGTGGTGTTCTCGTGCATCTGAGCTTAATACTCGAGGTCGAACTCGAGTTGCGTGGAGAGTTTTGAGTGTTGCTGTGATTTTAAAACTTAAGTATATAATTGGACAGATGTTGGTTAAATGCAAGATTAAGAACTGTTGATTAAAATTAACCGTAAGGTGATAAAAGATGTTAAGAGATTTAAATTTGAAACTTTAGATCAAATAAATCGTAATTAGGAAATTTTATTTATCAAATGTTAATAAGTTTGTAATTAAGAGATTTTAACATTTCCTAATTGAAGTAATCAAGAGTTAACTAATTTGAAATAAAATTAAGGGATAATATTTAAGTGATTAGGTAATTAATTAAGAAATTGGTGAGTGATAATGGGTAATTTAGATTTAATTAATAATGAAGGTTATTAATTGATAACGAATTAAGATTAATTTAAATTGATCTTAAAGATAATGTAGGAATGATTAATCCAAATGTTGAAATTAATTGATAAATTAATTAAGGATATATTAATCGAGGAAGTGGTAAATTCATAAGCAACAATCTAGTTTGAGATAAGTCAATTAGACTAACTATATTATACCTTGAGGATTTTTGTTCATTGACCGTTGTATATCTGGATTGTATCGACTATATGGTGTTATACGTTGTGATATTTCTGTTCTGATTATGTATAAATTTAATTGTGATAAATGCTATATGAATAAACGAGGGTAAATAAATCAGTAGATTTGAGGATAATAAATTGATTATAAGATATTTAAGGATTGATTTCATTTAAGGAATTGAATCCTCAGCTAAAGTTTATTAATTGATAATTAAAGGGTCATCAATTTGAAATTAGAGATTTATTGATGAATAAGGAAATCTACTTGATGCTATAAAGATTGGATGTGTGAAATTACTAAGCTGAATTGGAATATTATGAACCTTCAAATATTTAGTATCTGATTTTGAAATAAGTATTGGATATATTGAGTAATGAACTCGTCAGGAAGTACGAGTTACATGGGTTTTTGTAAGTTTTATGCTATTATATTCCATGTTAAATGGGTTTACTCACGCTGGTTTCCAGCCTGACCCGGGTGTTACTTTGATGTAATGCTCGGGTCAGACCGAGTATTACAGATTTTCAGGTAAGGACGTTTCTGGAGCTCAGGAGGCGAGCTGGATGGCAGGAACGTATGGAGTGTATTCCGCTGTGATATATTGTGTATGTTTGGACATGTTGATTATATATGTCCAGTGATTGTGTATATGTATAACTCTGATGTATTAAATTGAAAATTGACTGTTATGGTATTCTTTTGTAAACTGTTTCTAATTGATATTATATTTTATCCGCTGCGAATGTGAGAATCTGCGTTATGTTTTCTGTTTCTTTTCTTCTATCTCTTCTTCTTTTCATAACTATCTGGAATTTTCGGATTTGAAATTTCCGGGTCGTTACATTAGGTGAGGACGGGTTCAAGCGATGACATGGTTTGAAGTAGATGGAATTGGTTTCAGGTAATGACGATAAGGATGACATGTTGCAGGCGGTTCTGGTAATGAAGTTGCGGTGATGTTGTTTACAAGGTGGTCGCGATACACTACAAGAAAACTACTTATTCCTAGCATAAAAAAGTATAAAAAATAGGGTTATAATGGGGCAATGGGCATTCTATTGTTAGCCATTTATTAAAAAAACTTAATAATGGCTCGCTACCAAATATCCCCGCTTAGACTTTCGTGAAATTTCAATGAAATATTATTCAGGCCCCACATTTCTCCTTTCTCCATTTCAACGCTTCCTCCCTAAAACGAAGAAAGAAAAAGAACTAACGAAGCCTAAAAAAATTCCTCTTTCGAATTTGACATCTCTTGCCTTTATTCCGCTCAACATGATTCTCTCTCAGCTAGATTATAAGTCGTCTCAACTATAGAAGCTTCTTCAAAAAATATGTGACATCGTTCTAGGTACCTGCCATGCTCATTCTTTTACGTCCATTATCCATCTATCATCTGAAAAAATTACTATTCTACATAAATATTTTATTATTTAATGTTAGTTAATCATTGATTTCATGTTAATTGATTGAAAATGGGGTCAATTGGTTAGCATTGCTCGATTGTGAAGTATAAATACCTTATAAAATCGATATTTTATTAATATTTACACCTTTGATTAAGAATGAGGTTAATTGGTCAATATTGCTCGACATTTCACACTACTCGATTTTATTCTTGATTTCACAATTCGATGTCATCGTTTTGCTCTCTTTGATTCTATTGCATCATAAATTGATATAGTTGTGAGTGCATTTGAATTAAATGATATGAAAATTATCGATAATTAAAGAAAAATATACTATGATATAAATACAATTATTGCAATTATGGTGGTAAGTCTGTTTTCTCCCTCGATTTGGTTAATTCTTTTACATATGCAGCTTAAAGTTGATAAATTTGAATACTTTTGATATTGAAGTAAAGTTGAGCATCCTGGATCGACTAAGTTTATCGCTGTACATGTTAAGCCTCCAAACTTATTGTAGTTTTTTGAATTTTACGAGATGGGGAATTTAACTTATAAATTGCATGTTGAGGAATGGAGCTCTAGGATTGATGAATCTCCTTTGATTGTTTATGAGTTGGGTATATTTTTATTAAATGAAGTATGTTATTTTGTAGTGATTTTGGTTAAATTGCTTTAAATATGGTTCTATAAATGATAATGGTCCCATCAAATTTATTACCAATTTTTTTGTGTTTTGCAAGTCTAAATATACTTTTTTTTGAAAGAACGGTAAACGGGCCAAGCCCAAATATTACAAACAAAGCGATACGGGTAGAAAACATAAACCCGATCAAACACCATAGACTAAAACACTAACAAGGATATAGCGCCAACTTCATACTTCACATTAACACCACCCAGAGAAAAAAGAATAAAAATGGCAGATCTTCGAAGCCATTCTATACCAATTTCTACCATCTGCTTTAGCTCCACTAGCATCTTCTCTCTCCCAGTAAGATAGAAAATCATTAAAGCTCCCTCTCATCCCTTCAATATCCTTGTTGGAGTTGATTTTACTCTAATGAGGGTAAATTAGAGGAGAATTAACAGATCTATGGTCATTGCGACTCAAATCTGTTAATTTATCCTTATGGATTACAACGTGAGCTCGATTAGATGCACCGATCTAAATTATTAGCTTCATCAACTTGCTGATTTGTCTGAAAGCACTTCGGATGGGCTAGAAATTTCTCCAAATGCTTGCTGCTAGCCTCAATAGTCCATTCATCAACTAAAAAAGCAAACTTGGTTTGATCTTTTACTTTTTTCTTTGATTTTTGGAGGATGATTCTACTATCTATCTCGATAAGTAACCAATTATGTTCTTTATTCATATGAGCTTTATTATGAGTTCTGGAATTTCTCTCTTTCCAAATGTGATAAACCACAGGAGTAATTAAAATGTGTGCATAGTCTCTATCCATAGATTTATCCTTATATTTGCTATTGATACGATGAATTGCTTGTTTGAGATCCATCTGACCATTGTTCGAAATTCCCAGAATAGTTTGAATGTGGCTCCAAATATAATATGAATAGCTGCATTCGAAAAACAGATGATTAGCACTTCCATCCATTAAATTGCATAGGGAACAAAGTGAATTAGTTGTATTACTCCATTTATTAATTCTATCCCAAGTTGGCAATCTGTTATTTAGAGTAAAATATGTACAAAAAGCCATCTTACGACAATTCACTTTATTCCATATGCATTGATACCACTCCACATTAGGAAATTTGTTTCTAATAACTTCCCAAGTAGTTTTAAAAGAGAACTTCCATTTTTTGCTTGCTTTCCATTCCCAGTAATCATTATCTACAGTAAGATCAAGAGGAATTTTGCAAATATCATGCTTATGTAGGTTAGTAATTAAATGTAAATCTGGTTGCCATTGGTTGTTTTTAATGATAAAATACACTGTTGCACTAGAACCTCCACACATGACTAAGTTATTCCAACCAACTTTATTTATGAAAGACTCATTATTAAACCAGGGGTCAAACCACAAAATAGTTTCCTCACCTAGCTTAAATTTTCTTTCTAATAAAGATTTGCCAATATTTCTGCAATTTAAAATTTGTTTCCAAGCATAAGTTTGATTGCTTTTTGGCAGTATACTCCAAAAATTACCATTTTTAAGGTATTTTGATTTCATCCATCTAGCCTACAGTGAGTCTGAATTAATAAATATCCAAAATAATTTTAGATGACAAGTTAAATTGAGATCATTCATGCTCCTAATGCCAAAATCCCCTTCTCTTTTAGGCCTACAGACTTTATCCCAACTAATTTTATGATATTTACCCCTCCATAAAAAATATACACATCTACATTCTATTTTTCTGATGGATGAGGCTGGAATATGATTTGTTTGTAACCAATACAAGATGGTAGCATAAACATTAGTTTTAATGAGTTCTATTCTACCTGCAATAGAAAGTTGTAACGACCCGTAAATTTTAACCGTTTTAATAACGTAATTAATTAAAATTTTGTAAAATTTTAAACGATAAAATTTTGAAATAAAAATTAGATATTTGAAATGCGTCTATTTAAACATAGCAACTGGTAAATTTTTGTCCAAAAATATGAAAGTTTATTTCGCGCGTAAATTTACTTCAATTCAATCAGTTAAAAAGCGATGAAAATAAAATGTTTTCGAAACCTAAATATTTTTACATAGAAAAATTCTAAACCATCTTCTGAGCAAGATGTCAG
Organism: Allium fistulosum; assembly: GCA_030737815.1. NCBI lineage: Eukaryota > Viridiplantae > Streptophyta > Magnoliopsida > Asparagales > Amaryllidaceae > Allium > Allium fistulosum. The sequence goes on from CM060903.1 coordinate 595,137,824, forward strand.
TTTGTCGTTTTTCCAAATTCGGACATCTTTGGCTCCGTCGATCTTATTTTTCAGTGTTTTTCTTGCATTTTCCGTTGTAGAAAAATTCGAATTTTTATAATTCAGTCGTACCGCTTATATCTGTATACAATTTTGATCGTCTCGTCATGCTGATCCCCGCACTATATTTCATTGTGTATTTTTGACGTCTAGTACGCGACGAAATCGGTATAATGATCCAGCGTAACGGTACCGTTCATGACTAATTTTTTTTGTAACCGTTTCCAACCTATTGTTTGTCCATGTCCATTCACAAATTCCAACTATTGAAATTCAAACAACCTTTAGCTTTTATTGATTCATTAATTCCCATGCACATTACATTTTCCATACGTTTATTCACAAACTTGTTTTGAGAAAATATGAGAGCCGTGAAGCCATCAGTTTCGAGACCACCTTCAACCCCTTCATTTCTTTTTCCACCCATTTCATATTTCATTTCATATTTCTTAGCCTGCAACTTCTTTTCTCTCCTCCTTTCCTTACCTGGCACGCATAGCTTTCCCTTCTTCCATCCAAACTTCGCATGTAGCTTGCCTATTCGCTGGAACCTTGCCCGCCTCCTCTCCACGCCTGCTCAATCCCACTATCACTAACCCAATCTCCGTCAACCTCTGGAAGCCTCATCCGAACACAAGAACTCGACACCCTTCCACCATCTCCGCCCTCAACCGAAGCCATCCCCTCCAACGACTGACAGCCGCCCTCTTTTTCCCAAACACCGTCGACCCACCAATGGTCGAGAGCAGTCACACACGCAGCCCACAATAAACTGAGATCCACCTTTCCACCCATCAACATCAACCACCTTCACCTAGCTCGTCTCTGCCTTTGTTTCCCAGCCGGCAGCCCATACATCATCTGACCAAACCCGCCAACCCACTGACAATGTCCACCGTCTGTCACACGCAAGCAGCTCCTCCACACAACCGAGAGAACCCATGCCATACCCTCTGACCGAAGCTAAAACCCACCTTCCGAAGACAAGCTAGCAGCTCTCTCTCCCATCTTACTTGCTCGACCTCCGTTGTTATGGCATGGGTATGTATACATACAAATGAATATTGGTTTATATGCTTTATAGCTTTGTTGTTATAGTTACAGTAGCTTTTATTAGAAACGAAATATTGAATATATGTTTATAGCTTATATTACAGTTTATTATATAAGTTTGTTTTGATATATATGTATGGCTATCAGTTGATAAAAGAAGCACGTAAAAGTTTTTGTGATAAAGTTACATCTCAGTATATTAGTTATAATATAAAGGTATTTATATGTATAGAGTTTTACAAACAATTAGTTGCAACAGCTGTTTGCGTATGTATAGTTTGTTTTGTTTGTTGTAACCATTTTTATATCCATAGATAATATCGATTTAAGTGTATATTGGATTTAAATTTGTATAATGATGTAATCAGGCATATATATGTTTTCGAAATTTTGAGAAGCCTGTAGGCTCAGCTGAAAGGAAATTTTGTATATATATTTATCTATTTACCGCATATAGTTTTAAAATATAACTTGTTGTTTATGCATACCTTAGATATGATACTGTTTAAGTACCCGTTAGGCTTTAAATATATATATTATATAATAGTTATATACATAACGTTTACTTATGTTTATGATTATGTAATAAATCAAACCGGTTATTATATGATATAGATATTCGATTTTATTTAATGTGTTATGAGGAAGAAGAAAATGATTTTTGAAATGTATATTTTGTGGTGTTTGAATTTTTAATATGATTTTTCTATATAGTTATATATATATATAAGCCCACTTATCCTATTTATCTTTCTCGATCCAACTCTGATTTGATTTTGTCAATTCCTCGTTATATATCAGTTTTGTCGTCGAAATTGTGCCAATCCTGTTTTTGCTTGGTTGGATTCGAGATTAAAATTTCAGTGTGCGTATCCGTGTCTCCTTATGTATTCTCCAGCCTCGAAAGGTGAGCAATCACTCACGATTAACGTTCTTTTATTTATTAAATTTGATTTCAATTGAAACGACAATTGAAATATGCTGCTGTTAGTTAATTACACTGTTATATATGTTATTACCTGTATCAGTTCACTTATGACATCTGACACCATTATCTGTTAATTATTTATGCAATGATAATACAGTTTGGCTGATAATTGATTGATTGTTGATGTTTAATTAGACGTTAATTGTAAATGTTAAAGTGATAAATAGTATGCAAGTGAATTTGATATAAGATAGTTAACAATTTGAAAACTGATTTATATGTTAAATTTGATTAGTTGAATATGACCCCTTTAATTGTTAAATTAATTGACATGTAGAATAGTGATAATACACTTTGAACCATCGACGTATGTTGGATTAATTGTTGTAGTATAAAATTGTAATTGAATGACAAGTGTAAAACCGTATAAATAATTAGTGGAATAATCTTTAATCTACATGAAATGATAGTGTAGATTCTAGAAATAATTATATTAATTCGTACAAATAACAATGCGAATTAATACGGTTATTTCGGGATTATTTGAATTGATTATTGGATTGTTATTGATTGTTGTTATTGCTTGTTTATTTACTTTGACACCATCCCAGTTATCACACTGCAAGTTCCCTTTGTTATGCTTTGATTTTTGAATTGAATTGGAATCGGGTTGAAATGATAAATACCCAAATTGAACTTTGACCTTGGATATAGAGAATTAAATAAAACCCGATTGGTCAAATAATTTGATTTAAAAATAAAATGAAGATTTTATTTGAATAAACAATATGGTTTTGAAATGAAGTCGAAATTTGAAATTTTAATGAAAGAAAAATGTTAATGTTTAATAATCTGAAACAAAATATTAACAAATGTAATTGATGAAAGAACGTTGTTAAATTTGAGAAATGATTGAATTAAGTTTGAAATGATTTAATAAGTAAGTTGAAATTTAATAAACTTTGAAATTATTTAATAATTAAGTTTTTAATTATTTAATAATTAAATAAGATTGAATGATTTAATGATCAAATTGAATTGAATTCTTTAATAAGAGAAATTGAACTTTGGAATAAGTGAATTTACTTCGTAAATAATTGAAATTGAGTTTTCTTTATTAATTAAGTTTGGAAAATTATTTAAGTAAGTAAATAAGTGAAATTGAATTTCTTTAACAAGAAATAAAATGTGATTATTGAAATTAATGTAAAACTTGTAATTTGAAGAATTTGATTTGATGAATTTAATTTAATTCAAATTGTAAGTTTTGAAATAAGGAAGTTGAATTTAAATAATGGAGTTAATGAATTGGAAATTTAATAGAAATTATTTTGAATGGCAAATTTACTTAATGAATATTGAATGAAATCGATAAATGAATTTAAATTGATTTAAATGTTAAATAAAATTAATTTAAATGATTTCGGAATGAACTTATTTACGAACTTGAATCAATATTTGAATTGTTTTAAATAAAAATAGAAATTGAATTATAAGATTTTGAAATGGTAATTTGGAAGTTTTGAAACGTAAATTATGGAAATTGATTTGGAAAGACAAATGAATTGTTGGTTTACGAATTCTATTTGAAATTGAATTGATTTGGTTTTTGAAATAAATAAACGACTAATCGGTGTAATAATTACGAAAGTTATTAAAGAGACCGGAATCGGTTATGGATATACTCTCTATCTAAACCGAAACCACTTTAATAACTATATGCGGAGTGGTGATCCAGAATGAAGTGGTTGGAATGATGTACGTGATGACTGAAGAAAGAGAACGATAATGGATAGCCTTGACACTTGTGTCAAATTGGAAATGACTAAAACAGGAGCCGTGCCGGGCCAATGGAGGATTAGCTACCTCAAGTGAACACACTTCTTCGAACTACTCATTACTTGTTGTCGAGTGGTGAACCCTTGATTTTGGGAGTGTTGTTTCACGGTGTTGCGGACGCTGCGGTGTTGCGTTCTCACCAGTCCGGATCAGGCAAACGGTAGTATCACTACCTTGGGTATTGCCTCATGTGCCTTGTCATACTTGTATCCCTTTATTCGCAGCCACTACGATTTTGGTTTGTACCTTTAGTATATGGATTGCCCTCTGGTGACTTCCGATTTTGGTGAAACTACGGTCTTGTATATGCTTTTGGGAATAAAAATGTGTTAAGGTTGGAATGGGCCATGACTTAACACTATTTTGATATCTTTATATTACTGATAGACATTATCTACTTATCGTACATTACTACCTAGTAGATAGTTTAACGGATCCTTAAAGGATGGTTATTCCAAACATCCTTTGAGTTACTCGTATTTCAATTGCTATTTCACTTGAGTTGGATTTATTAATATAAGAATGTTAATCCTGACTCGAGTTTCTTGTGTTTTTGCTTTACGCTCGGGTCAGACACTGAGTGTACCAGTATTCAAGACTCACCTTTGAAGTTGGAGCTTTGCTTGAAGATCCAGCCATCTATTCTGCTTTCAGTATTCGATAATTCCAGTGATGTATTCTGATTTGTATCTGATGTATTGTATTTGTAACGACCCGTATTTTTTAACACTTTAAAGATACGAATTAAAATGAAAATTTTGGATAAAAATCCGAAGGAAATAAAATTTTGTGTTGTTAAATGTGAATTTCAAGTTGTAAACCAAATTGGTTATGATTGTAAACAAGAATAAATAAAATGTTACATTTAATATTGAAGTTATAATATGGAAATCAACGTAAATGAATGTAATTTAATATTACTGTGAATTTAAATAAGATGATAGCTGAAGAAAATGAAAGTAAATGAATTATAAACTATTGATAATAAATATATAAGTAAATGGTTGATTCAATAATGAAAGTGTAAATCGAAATAAAAGAATTCATTTGGAATTAAATAACTTGAATTTGAATTACAATATAATTGAACGCTGAATCTAATATAATCTTTTATATTGGATTTATAATGGAAAACTGCATTGTAAAAGATTGTTAATTACTGTGAAATTAAAAATGGAATTTGTGAACAATTGAAATTTGATTTAAAATTTAATAATTTAAAATTGGGAATTTTATATTGAAATTAAACCGTCGAATAATTTATTTTTCGAATATTGGATTTAATTAGACAATTAAATCGATAATTTAATAAGTTAAATTTCAGAAATAATTGAAATCGAGTTGAATATGATTGAAAATGATTTGTAAAATTTTTTTCTTATCATATTGGAGTTATAGTAATGTTATAGAACTTTTAAAATTGAATTTAAAGTTAATTTGTGAAAATTGAATATTTTAATATTTAATTATCGACTGAAAAATAGCCATTTTTCGAACAGTCTCAGAATTGAACGAAACTCGTTCCATTGGATCCGTAATAATTTGTTATTGTCGGATTTCAATTTTCGTACCAGTCGGAGTTATCGTTTGACCGTGGCAGCTCGAAACGCATCGAATTGTTTTTAATATTAATTCGGCGAGAGAAAATAGTTATTTTTCAAAAAGTCTCGGATTTCGACGAAACCAGTTTCATCGGATCCGTAATGTCATATTATTGTAGAAGTTTCAAATTTCGTGTCAATCGGATTTACCGTTTGTCCGGGGCGAGCCCAAACGCACAGAAATTTGATTAACCGATTTAATTTTAAATCGATCGTTTATTGCCGTAACTCGCACAGATGATCAAATTAGCTTCCGAAACCTATTCCATTGTGTTCGGAACGCGGGGTAAACCTTAGAAACGTCAGTCGGCACGCTTCGTTTGGAGTTCGGAAAATCCAGTATGAATAGTGTCGCGTATTTTTCTATAAAAGCCCCTCACTTTCTCTATTTTCCAAAAACCCTAGGGTTTCAGCCCTTAGCCGCCACTTTTAATTCAATGGCCAGAAAATTTCGAAACTTCTTTCCTTAATATCTCTCAATCCGTTCAACGAAATCGAAAAATTCCAAAAGCAAAAGTGTAGATCTCGGCGAGCTCTTCAAATCCATACGGAGATGATCGAAAACGGAGCAACGGATCAACGGGAATTTGCATTTAAAGTTTCGTGTTTGTCCTCGATTTGCGTGCAGCAGAGATGGCCGAGCTCCACCCTACTCTGGCCGATGGTAGCTCTTGCGAAGACGCTTCTAACGGTGGTCTCTGATCATTGTGAAGTCGAGTGAGTTGGTCGTGATAATTTGATGAAGATAGGCGGCTATGGGTTAGGGTTCACGTGAATTGAACGATGATGGAGAAGGAGGCAGGTGCGGCCCAGATTTCCTGAAGCAAAGACGAACGGCCAGATCTGAAGCTAGGGTTTGAAATTTAAATTAAAAGCTGAAATTGTTTATTTAAATTCGTGTAAACTTTAAAATAGCATAACTTTTTCATACGAGGTCCGATTGGAACGAAACTTTTTGCGTTGCGATCGTAATGACAAGAGCTTCGAAATGAAACTGGTTTGGATGGATTTGGAGACGGTGGAAATTTGGGCTAAAGTTGGGCGTCGTCCAGTTTTAGTTCCAAACCGGAATGCCTCGGCGACAACGGAAAATCAAGGTGAGTGTTTATATGCTCACAATTGACTAAAATAATTTTGTGTTAGTTAAACTTATATTTTGAAGTGATATGAAATTTATTGGCTGTTGTTTGGTAGTATTAATTACCATCTGTATTGATGTATGAATTAATTGATAGAAGTTAAATTGACCGTCAAAATAAATTTAAATTTAAATTGGCAGTATATTACTCGATATTGATAATTATAAAATTGTTGTGACTGTTATTGGCTTTATGGTTGATTGGTGGTGATGGATGCTATTGGTCGATATTGGTTGTTTATTTGTTTTGATATATCATGCTATCATCATGAATATTGTTTATTGCATATAAAATTGTAAACTGAATCATTTCAAATAAATTAAGGAATAGGTTGAAATGATATACCTATGACATATATTTGGATTGAAATGATACATATCCATCCTTGAAATTAAAATCGAAATAATTATCCACTTGGCCATAGGTTAGAAAATTATATACGGACACCGGGTTGGTTAAATTAAATGATTTTAAAAGTTGTTTTGAAATTATTTAAATGAATTGATTTTAAGAATAAAATCTAATTTAGGGAGATTGAATTATTTTGAATTGAAGATCGAGATGTTGGAATTTAAACTTGGTAAATGAAATTGTTTAATTATTCAAAGTTTAGATTTTTAAGAAAAAGATTGAAATACGACGTAAATTTTCGAAAGTTGATTTGTTTTAAAAGATTGGACTTTTAATCGAACTCTGAATATTTCTAAGAAAATTTATATGAAATGATATTTCAAGTTTGAGTTTGGAATTGAAAATTAATTTGAAATTGAGATTTAATTAATTTGGAATGTAATTGAAATTCAAAGAAATTTGTGAATTGGACTAAATTGAAACTATTGAATTAAATTTGAAGATAAAATTGATCTGAATAGGATTTGAACTGAAATTGATTTGGAATGTAATACTTAAATGAATTCTTGAAATTCAAATGTTAATCTAAGTTTATTGAATTGGAATTGTTCCAGAAATTAAGTAAACTACTTAATACAGATGTGTAATTTGAAGTATATTCTAATTTGAATACGAAATGGTTTTAAAGCGAATCTTATATAAATATATGAACTGTTTTGAAATGTGAAATATTTAAAATTTCGAAATATATTGGAAGTGAATTTGTTTATTTTATGGTTCAAATATGTATTTGAAATTGATTTTTGAAATCGAAATGAGATATTGAGGCGAAAAATGATTTTGAAATCGAAATGAGATATTGAGGCGAAAATGATTTTTGAAATGAAATTGTATACTTTGAGTAGATATGATGATATTTGAATGGATTTGATTTTGAAGCGAATATGATATTTTGATATCAATTATGAATCGATTTGAGATGTAAAAGAGCCACCGGTGTAAAAATACGTAGTTATTAAAGAGACCGGGATCGGATATGGACATACTCTCTGTCGATACCGAAAACCACTTTAATAACTAATACACGCGGAGTGTTGATCCAGAATGAAGTGGATGGTTTTGATGTACGTTGCTGATTTGAAGTAAGAGAACGTTAATGGATGCCTTGACACTTATGTCAAATTTGAAATGACTAAAACAGGAGCCATACCCGTGCCAGTGAGGTTAGCTGCCTCTAGCATTCACACTCCTTCGTATACTATATCTACTTTGTTGTCGATTGGTGATCACCCTTGATTTGGGAGTGATGTGATGCGGTGGGCGATCGTAGCAGCGATGCGTTACCACCAGCCGGAGACGCGAAACGGTAGTATCCTACCTTGGGCATTGCCTCACGTGCCTTGTCATACTTTTACCCTTATGCGCGACCACTACGATTTTGATTTAGTGTTAGTGTATCACGGCGCGTCACTATCCACCGACGGTTTACTGGTGTGTTATATGCAAACTGTACACTAGGGCTTAAAAATGTGTTAAGGGGGATCAATGTAAAGCCTTAACACTATGAAAAATATTTATTTTACTTGATAGACATTACATATATAGCGTATTGTACTACATAGTAGATAGTTTAACGGATCCTTAAGAGATGGAAAATCCCGTAACATCTCTTAAGTTATTGCACTCACGTTGACACTGGATAGGAGATGTCAAACCCCGTAAACATCTCTGACGCCGTCACACTCATATTTCTTATTCGATTTGACTTACAAGAGATATTTTAGTCCTGACTCGAGTGTTTTGTCTTTTCATTACGCTCGGGTCAGCCTGAGCATTTCAGATAAGGTTGAAGATCTATTCTGGAGGACGAAGACGGAGTTTGGTATTACATCATTTGTATTCTGCTACTGTATTATTTTTCCGCTGCATTGTTGTATTATCTCTGATATGTATGTAACTCTGATTTATGATGTATAATAATAATCAAATTTATTTATTTAACAGCTTCATGAACTGTTATTTTATTATTATATCTTGTTCCTTCCGCTGCAAGATTCTGAGTTTGCTTCTGTTCTTTCTTTCCTTTTCTTATTTAACCCCAATAACCATCTGCCTTTTTGAACGGTTTGAGTTGGACATGTGTGGATTATTGTCGACTTGAACGGTCAAAAATGTGGGTCGTTACAGTTGGTATCAGAGCTTTGGTTTAGATTACCTGAGCTCTAGTGGGGAATAACTCGTTGAAATAGGGTTGAAACCTATGAATGAGTTTGAGTGTATATGAGAGAGCGTACTTGTTATTTGCTATAAAATGGTTTTATATTGTGTTGATTTGTTCCGTTGAGTATTTATAAATTTTGGTCGGTACATGGGACGCCATGGCATCGATAGGGATTTCTAAACACTCGAATAGGACAAACTGACATAATATCGTTTTGAATTATATTTTATATAAATATTATTATGAATATATAAATTTTGATTGTATTGGTTGGTAGGAGATGATAATATTAGATTATCGTCGTCAATTGGTTGACTTGTCAATATTTCTAAATTATTGACAAATGAAAAAAAAATGAATTGGGAAATATAATTGAAAATGGAATTAAATGAATATGATTTTGGATTTGAGAATATAAATTCCAATGTTTGAAATTTGTTGCAAATGGTTTGAAAATAATATACATATTATATGAAAGAAACTCGAATAGGAAAGATTTTAAATGACTTTGAAATGAAATAAGTGATGTATGCCCCACTTGACGTTTGGAAAATAAGTTTCGGTAATGTGTGCACACATTATCGGCGTTTATTTTTCAAGAGTCCGAGTGGGGGAGACCACTAAATGTTTTCTGTACTCTTCGAATAAACTAGAAATTGAAATTTTTCTAAAATATGTAATAGAATTTAAAGGTTAAAATCAAAATTTAAATTGTAATAGTAAACCTTAATGTGATAAATAATAAATTGAAGATTTGTTAAATAAGCTCAACACTAGAATTTAATGAAAATAAGTTGTATATTATCAACTGTACTAAATTTGCATAACCATAACTTACCTAATATTTAAAAGTTTAAAATGCATATTTTGATAAGTAAGTAAAAAAAAATATACAAGTATGATAGTGTAAATAAAATGTGAAGATCAAATTGATAGTTGCAAATATAAAAGAAATTCAAATTGAAAAATGAATAATATATACTTAGTTGATGGTATGAAATTTAATTTGAACAAGCAAAATTATTGAATTAAATCAATGAGGAAAACAAGTAAAGTGAATTATGGAATTTGATATAATCCAAACAAAGTAAATGAATTGAGTAAACTTGATTTGTTTGGAAATGAATAAACCAATTGAGACAAATAAAAGAAATTGATTGACTTGGTGGTAAATTTGGTATGGACGTTAATGTTGTTGTGCTTTGGTTGTAGATGGATGTTAGGTGAGTAAATAAGATTCATAATGTAATGGAATTGAATAAATGGAATAAAAATTTAAGTAATTAAATTCAATTTGTAGTAAGGTGATGTTGAATATAATTGAATTCAATTTAATGTGAAGCAAAATTGTCTTGAGTTAAAATGTGGAGGTAATAAAGTGAATAAACCGAAAAACGAATTTAATGTAAACTTATTTCATAAAATATAAAGGAAATTAACAACTTTGGGTTAATGCTTGATTTTCCGGAAACTTTAAATTGGATAGTTTGTATTTGTAATAACAAACAAATGTAGAAATCTAAAATTGTCCGGTATGTGTTGAAACTAAAAGTACCATAACTTTTAAATGAATAATCGGAATTTGATGATCTTGGACTTTTCAGAAAGCTTAGAATCTGTAGCACGACTTTTGTTTAGAGTATTTCAGAAAATTCATTCGTTTACTAGGTTAAAAATGTAAATGTCTATCGCTGTCCTGTGTAAGAATAAGCAAAACCAATAGCATTTGATCTTAGTATTTATGACATAACTTTTTACTGGTGTATCGGATTTTGATGATCTTGCACTTTCTGAAAAGCTTAGAACTTAAGCTAAAACTTTTGTTTTAAGAATTTGGTGTTTTAATGTCGTTTAGATGGTCAAAAACGTGATCAAATGTCGCTGACCTGCGCAATTCATTGCCAGGCTGAGGCGTTCCTATTTAGTAAAACGGTCGTAACTTTTGAACGGATGGTCCGAATTCAATGATTTTGGACATTCCGGAAAGCCTGAAACAAATGCAACAACTTTTATTTAGATTCCATTTTAAAATTTTATCGTTTAGGTGACTAAAAACTGGGATTTGTTCGCTGTCCTGAATTTAAAATTTTCAGTTTTGAAGTTAAATATGTATATGAATGTTGTTTATGCTAAGTATATCGATCTATCTTTATATGCGTGGTTCTAACTTGGTTATTAAGCATTTTAGTAGGTAGCAAAGGGGTTGCGCTTCGCTTGTGGAGCTCGCTTCTACACTAAATGCAAAATGTAAGTTAAAATGCTAATAACCGCTTAATAAAAGGTACGTTCTCGGATTACGGTTTATGTTGTGGTATATTATTGTGTTCCCCATGTTTTGGGATGCCTCATTCTTGCAATGAGATGTATATCATGCAATTATTACCACTGTGAAATTTTTCGGTCCTAGCCGCGCAAAGGAGGTGCTGCCGAAATTTTTCAAAAATCCGGGAGTTAGAAAATTTTGTGAAAAGAAAAAAATCCTATAACTAAATTTTGCAAATAAGTAGAATATTTTGAATGAATTATATCTAAATGATGGTTTCCCATTCTCCGTTCCTTTTCGAGGACGAAAAGTTTTAAGTGGGGGAGAATGTAACGACCCGTATTTTTTAACACTTTAAAGATACGAATTAAAATGAAAATTTTGGATAAAAATCCGAAGGAAATAAAATTTTGTGTTGTTAAATGTGAATTTCAAGTTGTAAACCAAATTGGTTATGATTGTAAACAAGAATAAATAAAGTGTTACATTTAATATTGAAGTTATAATATGGAAATCAACGTAAATGAATGTAATTTAATATTACTGTGAATTTAAATAAGATGATAGCTGAAGAAAATGAAAGTAAATGAATTATAAACTATTGATAATAAATATATAAGTAAATGGTTGATTCAATAATGAAAGTGTAAATCGAAATAAAAGAATTCATTTGGAATTAAATAACTTGAATTTGAATTACAATATAATTGAACGCTGAATCTAATATAATCTTTTATATTGGATTTATAATGGAAAACTGCATTGTAAAAGATTGTTAATTACTGTGAAATTAAAAATGGAATTTGTGAACAATTGAAATTTGATTTAAAATTTAATAATTTAAAATTGGGAATTTTATATTGAAATTAAACCGTCGAATAATTTATTTTTCGAATATTGGATTTAATTAGACAATTAAATCGATAATTTAATAAGTTAAATTTCAGAAATAATTGAAATCTAGTTGAATATGATTGAAAATGATTTGTAAAATTTTGTTCTTATCATATTGGAGTTATAGTAATGTTATAGAACTTTTAAAATTGAATTTAAAGTTAATTTGTGAAAATTGAATATTTTAATATTTAATTATCGACTGAAAAATAGCCATTTTTCGAACAGTCTCAGAATTGAACGAAACTCGTTCCATTGGATCCGTAATGATTTGTTATTGTCGGATTTCAATTTTCGTACCAGTCGGAGTTATCGTTTGACCGTGGCAGCTCGAAACGCATCGAATTGTTTTTAATATTAATTCGGCGAGAGAAAATAGTCATTTTTCAAAAAGTCTCGGATTTCGACGAAACCAGTTTCATCGGATCCGTAATGTCATATTATTGTAGAAGTTTCAAATGCGAGCCCAAACGCACAGAAATTTGATTAACCGATTTAATTTTAAATCGATCGTTTATTGCCGTAACTCGCACAAATGATCAAATTAGCTTCCGAAACCTATTCCATTGTGTTCGGAACGCGGGGTAAACCTTAGAAACGTCAGTCGGCACGCTTCGTTTGGAGTTCGGAAAATCCGGTATGAATAGTGTCGCGTATTTTTCTATAAAAGCCCCTCACTTTCTCTATTTTCCAAAAACCCTAGGGTTTCAGCCCTTAGCCGCCACTTTTAATTCAATGGGCAGAAAATTTCGAAACTTCTTTCCTTAATATCTCTCAATCCGTTCAACGAAATCGAAAAATTCCAAAAGCAAAAGTGTAGATCTCGGCGAGCTCTTCAAATCCATACGGAGATGATCGAAAACGGAGCAACGGATCAACGGGAATTTGCATTTAAAGTTTCATGTTTGTCCTCGATTTGCGTGCAGCAGAGATGGCCGAGCTCCACCCTACTCTGGCCGATGGTAGCTCTTGCGAAGACGCTTCTAACGGTGGTCTCTGATCATTGTGAAGTCGAGTGAGTTGGTCGTGATAATTTGATGAAGATAGGCGGCTATGGGTTAGGGTTCACGTGAATTGAACGATGATGGAGAAGGAGGCAGGTGCGGCCCAGATTTCCTGAAGCAAAGACGAACGGCCAGATCTGAAGCTAGGGTTTGAAATTTAAATTAAAAGCTGAAATTGTTTATTTAAATTCGTGTAAACTTTAAAATAGCATAACTTTTTCATACGAGGTCCGATTGGAACGAAACTTTTTGCGTTGCGATCGTAATGACAAGAGCTTCGAAATGAAACTGGTTTGGATGGATTTGGAGACGGTGGAAATTTGGGCTAAAGTTGGGCGTCGTCCAGTTTTAGTTCCAAACCGGAATGCCTCGGCGACAACGGAAAATCAAGGTGAGTGTTTATATGCTCACAATTGACTAAAATAATTTTGTGTTAGTTAAACTTATATTTTGAAGTGATATGAAATTTATTGGCTGTTGTTTGGTAGTATTAATTACCATCTGTATTGATGTATGAATTAATTGATAGAAGTTAAATTGACCGTCAAAATAAATTTAAATTTAAATTGGCAGTATATTACTCGATATTGATAATTATAAAATTGTTGTGACTGTTATTGGCTTTATGGTTGATTGGTGGTGATGGATGCTATTGGTCGATATTGGTTGTTTATTTGTTTTGATATATCATGCTATCATCATGAATATTGTTTATTGCATATAAAATTGTAAACTGAATCATTTCGAATAAATTAAGGAATAGGTTGAAATGATATACCTATGACATATATTTGGATTGAAATGATACATATCCATCCTTGAAATTAAAATCGAAATAATTATCCACTTGGCCATAGGTTAGAAAATTATATACGGACACCGGGTTGGTTAAATTAAATGATTTTAAAAGTTGTTTTGAAATTATTTAAATGAATTGATTTTAAGAATAAAATCTAATTTAGGGAGATTGAATTATTTTGAATTGAAGATCGAGATGTTGGAATTTAAACTTGGTAAATGAAATTGTTTAATTATTCAAAGTTTAGATTTTTAAGAAAAAGATTGAAATACGACGTAAATTTTCGAAAGTTGATTTGTTTTAAAAGATTGGACTTTTAATCGAACTCTGAATATTTCTAAGAAAATTTATATGAAATGATATTTCAAGTTTGAGTTTGGAATTGAAAATTAATTTGAAATTGAGATTTAATTAATTTGGAATGTAATTGAAATTCAAAGAAATTTGTGAATTGGACTAAATTGAAACTATTGAATTAAATTTGAAGATAAAATTGATCTGAATAGGATTTGAACTGAAATTGATTTGGAATGTAATACTTAAATGAATTCTTGAAATTCAAATGTTAATCTAAGTTTATTGAATTGGAATTGTTCCAGAAATTAAGTAAACTACTTAATACAGATGTGTAATTTGAAGTATATTCTAATTTGAATACGAAATGGTTTTAAAGCGAATCTTATATAAATATATGAACTGTTTTGAAATGTGAAATATTTAAAATTTCGAAATATATTGGAAGTGAATTTGTTTATTTTATGGTTCAAATATGTATTTGAAATTGATTTTTGAAATCGAAATGAGATATTGAGGCGAAAAATGATTTTGAAATCGAAATGAGATATTGAGGCGAAAATGATTTTTGAAATGAAATTGTATACTTTGAGTAGATATGATGATATTTGAATGGATTTGATTTTGAAGCGAATATGATATTTTGATATCAATTATGAATCGATTTGAGATGTAAAAGAGCCACCGGTGTAAAAATACGTAGTTATTAAAGAGACCGGGATCGGATATGGACATACTCTCTGTCGATACCGAAAACCACTTTAATAACTAATACACGCGGAGTGTTGATCCAGAATGAAGTGGATGGTTTTGATGTACGTTGCTGATTTGAAGTAAGAGAACGTTAATGGATGCCTTGACACTTATGTCAAATTTGAAATGACTAAAACAGGAGCCATACCCGTGCCAGTGAGGTTAGCTGCCTCTAGCATTCACACTCCTTCGTATACTATATCTACTTTGTTGTCGATTGGTGATCACCCTTGATTTGGGAGTGATGTGATGCGGTGGGCGATCGTAGCAGCGATGCGTTACCACCAGCCGGAGACGCGAAACGGTAGTATCCTACCTTGGGCATTGCCTCACGTGCCTTGTCATACTTTTACCCTTATGCGCGACCACTACGATTTTGATTTAGTGTTAGTGTATCACGGCGCGTCACTATCCACCGACGGTTTACTGGTGTGTTATATGCAAACTGTACACTAGGGCTTAAAAATGTGTTAAGGGGGATCAATGTAAAGCCTTAACACTATGAAAAATATTTATTTTACTTGATAGACATTACATATATAGCGTATTGTACTACATAGTAGATAGTTTAACGGATCCTTAAGAGATGGAAAATCCCGTAACATCTCTTAAGTTATTGCACTCACGTTGACACTGGATAGGAGATGTCAAACCCCGTAAACATCTCTGACGCCGTCACACTCATATTTCTTATTCGATTTGACTTACATGAGATATTTTAGTCCTGACTCGAGTGTTTTGTCTTTTCATTACGCTCGGGTCAGCCTGAGCATTTTAGATAAGGTTGAAGATCTATTCTGGAGGACGAAGACGGAGTTTGGTATTACATCATTTGTATTCTGCTACTGTATTATTTTTCCGCTGCATTGTTGTATTATCTCTGATATGTATGTAACTCTGATTTATGATGTATAATAATAATCAAATTTATTTATTTAACAGCTTCATGAACTGTTATTTTATTATTATATCTTGTTCCTTCCGCTGCAAGATTCTGAGTTTGCTTCTGTTCTTTCTTTCCTTTTCTTATTTAACCCCAATAACCATCTGCCTTTTTGAACGGTTTGAGTTGGACATGTGTGGATTATTGTCGACTTGAACGGTCAAAAATGTGGGTCGTTACAGTATTTCTCTTCCGTTGTATCTGGTTTAACTCTGATGTAACTTATACATTTATATAGTAGCTTCATGAACTACTATCTCTTTTATTTCCGCTGCATTTATTACTCTGTGTCTGTGATATGTGATTATTTATTTATTGTATATGTTCAGTTTTGCCAAATTTAAATTAACAACGCGGTATTTTGAGCAATTCAAGTCCGGCATGAGTATCTACCTATACACTTATAATGGATGCGAATGGTCCAAAATATCGGGTCGTTACAGTTGGTATCAGAGCTTTGATAGCTCTAGGCAAAACTTAACATATAGGGTAAATGTATTTACAGAATCACTCTCATTCGAGTTTCAATCTCTTCCTTTTGACTCGATTCCTTTGAATTTTGGAACGTTCTTTGCGGTTCCAAAAAAAATTCATTTGTGTCCCTCACTATTCGTCTTCTTTCAATTCCGGAGCATCCCATAACTCCACTTTGAATGATCTTTATAATGAATCGGCGGTCTCGCCAAACTTCGAATGATTTGTAAAGGGGTGAAACTCTTTTACAATTGGCATTGATTTACCGGAGATTTCTGTATCCTCGGTTTACGATGCTATCTATCTCCTGCTATACTTGAATTCTATTTCTTGAGATCGAATGTCGATTTACCTCGGAATTCTACATCGATCTTATTCTTGAAGTCACGGTTGACCCGGTTAAGGTTGCCCGTGATTTATATAAATTTATCAATCTTCCTACTTTGTTATTAATCATCGTATCTTTGTTTCGAACTTATCTTCGCATCAAAATTCTCTTTGATTTGAGTCCATCAAATTTGAAACCCCATCCTTATTTTGGAAATTCATTCCTGTATCGTCGAGCAAAGAAATGTATTTGTAAACTAATATATATATATATATAATGTTTTAATATATGCTGTGTTGTTTGAGTTGTTGATGTTGATTTGGGTTTCCGATCGATTCGTCTGATCAACGCTATCGATAGGATTTCCAAAACACTTGAGCAGAGCAAACTGACACAATATTGTTTTCAAATTTGGTAAATGAAATAAAATTGTATGATTATACCATAAATATATTAGTAAATTTTCTGGAATTTAATAAGTTAATTAAATTGGTTGTTTGAAATGATAATATTTGATTATCATCTATTGTTCGATAAATGAATTTATGAACTTGGTTTACAAACCGATTTAGAATTTGAAATGAAATTAAATTAAGAATTTGAGAATTTAAATTCCTAAAATTTCAAGCTTTGGTTTTTAAAATTTTAAAATGTATATTATTGAATGTATTTTCAAATAGAAACCGTTTTCAAAGAATTTTAAAATGTTAAAATCAGTGCTCTTCTCTTTGTCGCTGGAAAATAATTTCGGTGATGGCGGCCGTATCATCGACATTCATTTTCGAGTTTCGAAGTGGAGACACCATTCTGTAGCTTTGCTACGGTTTTGTTTTGAAAAAAAAATATTTTGATTTGAATTTCGTCAGTATATTTTGATTCACATATATATAGGTATCTTATTTTAAAATTTAATTTGATTTGATATAAATATATTATATATATCTCTAAATTGTTTGAAGTTAATCAGAAATCTAATTCTTAAATTTTGTTAAAGGATGATTTTAATTATAAATAAAACCAAAATTTGGAATAAATATTTAAACTTGAATAATTGAATTGGGAAAATTTTATTTGTATATTGTTCAACTGCATTCTAATACAACTTACCTAAATCGTTCAGAAGTTGAATATGTAATTGGATAATATATAAGATAAATTGAATTTATAAATAAAATTTGAGTGTTTATAATAAATGTTATACACAAAATTTTGATAATTAAGATGTTAATAGAGTTAGATAAGATAATAAGTAAACTCAGTTAATAATGAAATAAATTTGTTTTGAAAGAATTAATAAATTTGTTTTGAAAGAATTAATAAATTGAAATTTGATCAACATATGAAAATACCTTGAATTTAAAAGAAATTAATAAATATAAAGTAATTTAAATCGAAACTTTTATGGTTTAAATTAATTTATATGGGTTAAATATATGTGATTAGATATATTAAGTAGAATAAATTTAACAATAATTTGGAATAAAGAAGAATTTAAATTGCTGAAAAAATATGATTATAATAAAAGACTATTCAAATTTATGGTTTTAGAAATTGTAAATTGAAGAAAATGGGATAATAAAATAATGAATTTAGAAATAGTTGAGTTTGATTTTAGTGAAATCAAATGGATTAAATCAATTGTTGAATATCTATTAATTTAAATTTGAAATTAAATGGTTTAAATAAATTGTTATTTTGTATTTCAAATCTGTTTCTTTCTGATTGTTTCTATTCTCCTACCTCGTTCCTTTTCGGGGACGAAAAGTTTTGACTGGGGGAGAGTGTAACGACCCGTAAATTTTAATCGTTTTAATAACGTAATTAATTAAAATTTTGTGAAATTTTAAACGATAAAATTTTGAAATAAAAATTAGATATTTGAAATGCGTCTATTTAAACATAGCAACTGGTAAATTTTTGTCCAAAAATATGAAAGTTTATTTCGCGCGTAAATTTACTTCAATTCAATCAGTTAAAAAGCGATGAAAATAAAATGTTTTCGAAACCTAAATATTTTTACAAAGAAAAATTCTAAACCATCTTCTAAGCAAGATGTCAGTTTGTCGTTTTTTCAAATTCGGACATCTTTGGCTCCATCGATCTTATTTTTCAGTGTTTTTCTTGCATTTGCCGTTGTAGAAAAATTCGAATTTTTATAATTCAGTCGTACCGCTTATATCTGTATACAATTTTGATCATCTCGTCATGCTGATCCCCGCACTATATTTCATTGTGTATTTTTGACGTCTAATACGCGACGAAATCGGTATAACGATCCAGCGTAATGGTACCGTTCATGACTATTTTTTTTGTAACCGTTTCCAACCTATTGTTTGTCCATGTCCATTCACAAATTCCAACTATTGAAATTCGAACAGCCTTTAGCTTTTATTGATTCATTAATTCCCATGCACATTACATTTTCCATACGTTTATTCACAAACTTGTTTTGAGAAAATATGAGAGCCGTGAAGCCATCAGTATCGAGACCACCTTCAACCCCTTTATTTCATTTCATATTTCATTTCATATTTCTTAGCCTGCAACTTCTTTTCTCTCCTCCTTTCCCTTACCTGGAACGCATAGCTTTCCCTTCTTCCATCCAAACTTCGCCTGTAGCTTGCCTATTCGCTGGAACCTTGCGTGCCTCCTCTCCACGCCTGCTCAATCCCACTATCACTAACCCAATCTCCGTCAACCTCTGGAAGCCTCATCCGAACACAAGAACTCGACACCCTTCCACCATCTTCGCCCTCAACCGAAGCCATCCCCTCCAACGACTGACAGCCGCCCTCTTTTTCCCAAACACCGTCGACCCACCAATGGCCGAGAGCAGTCACACACGCAGCCCACAAGAATCTGAGATCCACCTTTCCACCCATCAACATCAACCACCTTCACCTAGCTCGCCTCTGCCTTTGTTTCCCAGCCGGCAGCCCATACATCATCTGACCAAACCCGCCAACCCACTGACAATGTCCATTGTCTGTCACACGCAAGCAGCTCCTCCACACAACCGAGAGAACCCATGCCATACCCTCTGACCGAAGCCAAAACCCACCATCCGAAGACAAGCTAGCAGCTCTCTCTCCCATCTTACTTGCTCGACCTCCGTTGTTTTGGCATGGGTATGTATACATACAAATGAATATTGGTTTATATGCTTTATAGCTTTGTTGTTATAGTTACAGTAGCTTTTATTAGAAACGAAATATTGAATATATGTTTATAGCTTATATTACAGTTTATTATATAAGTTTGTTTTGATATATATGTATGGCTGTCAGTTGATAAAAGAAGCACGTAAAAGTTTTTGTGATAAAGTTACATCTCAGTATATTAGTTATAATATAAAGGTATTTATATGTATAGAGTTTTACAAACAATTAGTTGCAACAGCTGTTTGCGTATGTATAGTTTGTTTTGTTTGTTGTAACCATTTTTATATCCATAGATAATATCGATTTAAGGGTATATTGGATTTAAATTTGTATAATGATGTAATCAGGCATATATATGTTTTCGAAATTTTGAGAAGCCTATAGGCTCAGCTGAAAGGAAATTTTGTATATATATTTATCTATTTACCGCATATAGTTTTAAAATATAACTTGTTGTTTATGCATACCTTAGATATGATACTGTTTAAGTACCCGTTAGGCTTTAAATATATATATTATATAATAGTTATATACATAACGTTTACTTATGTTTATGATTATGTAATAAATCAAACCGGTTATTATATGATATAGATATTCGATTTTATTTAATGTGTTATGAGGAAGAAGAAAATGATTTTTGAAATGTATATTTTGTGGTGTTTGAATTTTTAATATGATTTTTCTATATAGTTATATATATATATATAACCCACTTATCCTATTTATCTTTCTCGATCCAACTCTGATTTGATTTTGTCAATTCCTCGTTATATATCAGTTTTGTCGTCGAAATTGTGCCAATCCTGTTTTTGCTTGGTTGGATTCGAGATTAAAATTTCAGTGTGCGTATCCGTGTCTCCTTATGTATTCTCCAGCCTCGAAAGGTGAGCAATCACTCACGATTAACGTTCTTTTATTTATTAAATTTGATTTCAATTGAAACGACAATTGAAATATGCTGCTGTTAGTTAATTACACTGTTATATATGTTATAACCTGTATCAGTTCACTTATGACATCTGACACCATTATCTGTTAATTATTTATGCAATGATAATACAGTTTGGCTGATAATTGATTGATTGTTGATGTTTAATTAGACGTTAATTGTAAATGTTAAGGTGATAAATAGTATGCAAGTGAATTTGATATAAGATAGTTAACAATTTGAAAACTGATTTATATGTTAAATTTGATTAGTTGAATATGACCCCTTTAATTGTTAAATTAATTGACATGTAGAATAGTGATAATACACTTTGAACCATCGATGTATGTTGGATTAATTGTTGTAGTATAAAATTGTAATTGAATGACAAGTGTAAAACCGTATAAATAATTAGTGGAATAATCTTTAATCTACATGAAATGATAGTGTAGATTCTAGAAATAATTATATTAATTCGTACAAATAACAATGCGAATTAATACGGTTATTTCAGGATTATTTGAATTGATTATTGGATTGTTATTGATTGTTGTTATTGCTTGTTTATTTACTTTGACACCATCCCAGTTATCACACTGCAAGTTCCCTTTGTTATGCTTTGATTTTTGAATTGAATTGGAATCGGGTTGAAATGATAAATACCCAAATTGAACTTTGACCTTGGATATAGAGAATTAAATAAAACCCGATTGGTCAAATAATTTGATTTAAAAATAAAATGAAGATTTTATTTGAATAAACAATATGGTTTTGAAATGAAGTCGAAATTTGAAATTTTAATGAAAGGAAAATGTTAATGTTTAATAATCTGAAACAAAATATTAACAAATGTAATTGATGAAAGAACGTTGTTAAATTTGAGAAATGATTGAATTAAGTTTGAAATGATTTAATAAGTAAGTTGAAATTTAATAAACTTTGAAATTATTTAATAATTAAGTTTTTAATTATTTAATAATTAAATAAGATTGAATGATTTAATGATCAAATTGAATTGAATTCTTTAATAAGAGAAATTGAACTTTGGAATAAGTGAATTTACTTCGTAAATAATTGAAATTGAGTTTTTTTATTAATTAAGTTTGGAAAATTATTTAAGTAAGTAAATAAGTGAAATTGAATTTCTTTAACAAGAAATAAAATGTGATTATTGAAATTAATGTAAGACTTGTAATTTAAAGAATTTGATTTGATGAATTTAATTTAATTCAAATTGTAAGTTTTGAAATAAGGAAGTTGAATTTAAATAATGGAGTTAATGAATTGGAAATTTAATAGAAATTATTTTGAATGGCAAATTTACTTAATGAATATTGAATGAAATCGATAAATGAATTTAAATTGATTTAAATGTTAAATCAAATTAATTTAAATGATTTCGGAATGAACTTATTTACGAACTTGAATCAATATTTGAATTGTTTTAAATAAAAATAGAAATTGAATTATAAGATTTTGAAATGGTAATTTGGAAGTTTTGAAACGTAAATTATGGAAATTGATTTGGAAAGACAAATGAATTGTTGGTTTACGAATTCTATTTGAAATTGAATTGATTTGGTTTTTGAAATAAATAAACGACTAATCGGTGTAATAATTACGAAAGTTATTAAAGAGACCGGAATCGGTTATGGATATACTCTCTATCTAAACCGAAACCACTTTAATAACTATATGCGGAGTGGTGATCCAGAATGAAGTGGTTGGAATGATGTACGTGATGACTGAAGAAAGAGAACGATAATGGATAGCCTTGACACTTGTGTCAAATTGGAAATGACTAAAACAGGAGCCGTGCCGGGCCAATGGAGGATTAGCTACCTCAAGTGAACACACTTCTTCGAACTACTCATTACTTGTTGTCGAGTGGTGAACCCTTGATTTTGGGAGTGTTGTTTCACGGTGTTGCGGACGCTGCGGTGTTGCGTTCTCACCAGTCCGGATCAGGCAAACGGTAGTATCACTACCTTGGGTATTGCCTCATGTGCCTTGTCATACTTGTATCCCTTTATTCGCAGCCACTACGATTTTGGTTTGTACCTTTAGTATATGGATTGCCCTCTGGTGACTTCCGATTTTGGGGAAACTACGGTCTTGTATATGCTTTTGGGAATAAAAATGTGTTAAGGTTGGAATGGGCCATGACTTAACACTATTTTGATATCTTTATATTACTGATAGACATTATCTACTTATCGTACATTACTACCTAGTAGATAGTTTAACGGATCCTTAAAGGATGGTTATTCCAAACATCCTTTGAGTTACTCGTATTTCAATTGCTATTTCACTTGAGTTGGATTTATTAATATAAGAATGTTAATCCCGACTCGAGTTTCTTGTGTTTTTGCTTTACGCTCGAGTCAGACACTGAGTGTACCAGTATTCAAGACTCACCTTTGAAGTTGGAGCTTTGCTTGAAGATCCAGCCATCTATTCTGCTTTCATTATTCGATAATTCCAGTGATGTATTCTGATTTGTATCTGATGTATTGTATTTCTCTTTCGTTGTATCTGGTTTAACTCTGATGTAACTTATACATTTATATAGTAGCTTCATGAACTACTATCTCTTTTATTTCCGCTGCATTTATTACTCTGTGTCTGTGATATGTGATTATTTATTTACTGTATATGTTCAGTTTTGCCAAATTTAAATTAACAACGCGGTATTTTGAGCAATTCAAGTCCGGCATGAGTATCTACCTATACACTTATAATGGATGCGAATGGTCCAAAATATCGGGTCGTTACAGTTGGTATCAGAGCTTTGGTAGCTCTAGGTAAAACTTAACATATAGGGTAAATGTATTTACAGAATCACTCTCATTCGAGTTTCAATCTCTTCCTTTTGACTCGATTCCTTTGAATTTTGGAACGTTCCTTGCGGTTCCAAAAAAATTCATTTGTGTCCCTCACTATTCGTCTTCTTTCAATTCCGGAGCATCCCATAACTCCACTTTGAATGATCTTTATAATGAATCGGCGGTCTCGCCAAACTTCGAATGATTTGTAAAGGGGTGAAACTCTTTTACAATTGGCATTGATTTACCGGAGATTTCTGTATCCTCGGTTTACGATGCTATCTATCTCCTGCTATACCTGAATTCTATTTCTTGAGATCGAATGTCGATTTACCTCGGAATTCTACATCGATCTTATTCTTGAAGTCACGGTTGACCCGGTTAAGGTTGCCCGTGATTTATATAAATTTATCAATCTTCCTACTTTGTTATTAATCATCGTATCTTTGTTTCGAACTTATCTTCGCATCAAAATTGTAACGACCCGGCTTTCTTTGCCCAGAAAGACGCATCGTTATGAAGAAAGAAAGGGATAGAAGAAGAAAAGAAAAGAAGAGAGAACAACAACACATCAGAAATCTCACAGCGGAACGAGAAATATATTATCACATAAGATATTACATAGTATCATATACATCAGAGTACACGATTTATACATCACAATATAGACAGTTATAAACTTCTGTCTATTATACAACACAACTACATAAATACGATACATCATACACAGCGGAAACTCTATATATCTACACGCTGAAGCCTCCTGCTCCACAGCTCCTCCAGAATTCGTCAAGACTAACCTGAATCCCCTTGACTACTCATACAAATTTGAGTACCCAAGAGTTTAATAAAACAGAAAATAAACACTTGGGTCAGACATGGGTCTGGTGTGAGTAAACGGTTAGATTGCTTAACTTTTGAAAACTTTTGAAAACAAAAGTATCACGTAAGACTTCCCACAAATAAACATGGGTAAGTTTTTACCTTACGCTAACTAAAACATTTGATAGGAAATCCGATTGTATTATAATAGTGTCTAGGGTTTCAAGTAAAATACAGAAATAGCTGAAATGCTTACATCTCACATTCCAACATAGTTGGGCACAACTAATACGTACGGCACTTATTGGAGTTTGGATTCCATACAATGGCAGGGCTACTGGGGTACCGCCCGTCACAGTACGTGGCCTAGATCACCGTACCGAGGAGTACGCCCGCTCCCCTGCAACACAAAGCCGGAACCATCCCTTACTGGATAATCCCGAACAAGACAATCCCGTGGTTGGCGCGACCAACCACACACTAAGCCGAATAAAAGAAAAGGGACCTCTAGACAGGGATCTATCTTGCTCTCAGTGGGTGCTACCCACGAAGCCTTGCTGCACCTCCCCTGTTTTAGCCATTCCCGGTTGATGAGGCTTGAGGTTACGATTACCTTTAATCAGAACATATCACTTAGAATGCTCATCGTCCGCCTGACGATGTGCTGAAAGCATTCAATCCATACAAGTTCGTTCCGGGTTCGAACGAAACCGAAGGCATTATCTCGTTACACTCGTTTTGGAATCACCCTCAGAGTTAACGACAATAACCCTTGCACTCTGAATCTTCATCTTCACTTGATTCACGACCTATCGTTAATTTGGATCGATGTGGTATTCGGGTCTCCAGACCTGGAATACCGGTATACGGAAACCCGATCCCGGTCTCATCGAAATCCAAAACGTATCTTTTAAGGCCAAGTTGTTTAAAGGTTTAAACAATTTAACTTATCTATACAGATAGATAATTCACAAGTCACAATTGATAATCACATTATCATTTAAACAGATGATTCATAACCAAATAGGTAATCCATATCAACATCACAATAGTTAATCTATATTACCATCATAATGCAACCAAGCATTCATACCACACAACATTACTTATCTCATTTCTGAGATTACATCCATTCAAGACAATCAATGTCATTCATTCTTATATAAGCAATGATTTACTTAATCACAACATAATTAATTTAAAATGAATTAAATTAACTATCTCTATCTTTAATTAATTTAAAGTGAATTAAATTAATTACTTCTTCTCTTAATTAATTTAAAATAAATTAAATTAATCACTTCATCATAAATCTTACTTATATAATCATTAATTAATTACAAATAAATTAATTAATCTTTCTCTAATTATCCATTTAATTAATCACCTTGATTAATTATACTTTAATTACATTTAAGTAATTATCCTTAATTAATTTCACAAATTAATTATTCTTAATCAAATACAGTAATTAACCTTTAATTACTTCATTAATTAATTAATTAAAATCAATTACTTTAATCCTTAATTAATTACAATTAATCACTTATCATTTGATTAATTAATCTTAATTAATCAATTCTTAATCATTAATTAATTATAACTAATGATCCCTAATTACATCTTTAATTATTTATTAATTACATTAAGTAATTATTATTAATTAATCCATAATTATTAATCACCTTTAATTAATAAAATCCAGTAATTAACTTCCCTTAATTAATTCCATTAATTAATGACTTTAATTAATTACCTTCACAAATAATTAATTACATTATTAATTAACCTTAATTAAACCACAATTATTAATCATCTTTGATTAATCTAATCCTTTAATTAATTTTAATTTAATAAATTATTAAATTAATAACAAGTGATTAACTCTTAATCATTTTCATTTTTATAAAATAATTATCCTCTAATTACTTTATTTAAATATTTTATCTTTACTAAATTATATCCAATAATTATTTCTTAATTACTTCATCAAGTAATTATAATAAATTAATTTATAAGTAATTATCTTTAATAATTACTAATTAATTACTTAGTTAATTATTTAACTAATTATTTAAATAAATGAACTAATTTCTTAATCCTTATATTTAAAAGATCTTTAATTAAGAAATCATTTATCTTAATTAAATAATTTAATTATCTTTCCATATTAATTATCTTAATTTAATTAAATCTCTTAATTACTTAAGATAAATTCTTTATTATAATTGATTTACTAAAATCCTTATTATTTAAACTTCATTTAAAATAAAACAATTTTAGAAATCAATTATAATTAAAACATTTTAAACTCCTTCTCGACTTTCAAAATCTTTAAACTTCCATAGTTATTAAATTAACTTTAATACAAATAACCATTTGAAAATCTATTTATTTACCCTTTAAAAACTTATCTATTTAAATATTAAAACTTGTTAAAACATTTATTTTAAAAAAACATTTCTTTTACAAGTGAAAACTTGTTTAACTTTGCTTTTTAAAACTTAACATTCCTGTTAAACTTTAAATCCTGAACAACTAAATCTGCCTTCCCCAAAACTCGAGTAAATCTCGCAGTTTCCCCAATCCAATCACGAGACAAAAACCCATGCTTCCAGCTTCGAGTCGTCACCCTGAAAACACGAGCATCACTCCGAGGCAACTCATCTTCCCCAGCTCCATCTCCCAGTGTACACAAACGTGCACCGTGCACCTACCCAACCGTCTCCGGCCAATCAAAGTCGTTGCGACCATCGACGACGATACTAAGAACCCATGCGAGCACGAATCCGAGCCCAGATCCAAGAAATAACCCATGAATCGAAATTCGAACATTAGCTCGAAAAGAATGCAGAAACTGGATCTACCAATCCCCTCACCCCTGATGATCGCCACCACCGGAACCCTCGCAGCTTCGTCCAGAACAGCGTCACTTCACCATGCTTCGATCCCACCCTATGCGATCGTGTCCGATCCATCACCATCGTCGAACAAAGCTCGACATTCTCCTCGACAAAAACAGGAACCAAAACCCTACTTCGTTCGAATTCGCACCCTCCACCCATTAAGAAAAATCAATAGCATTTTTCCTAGTATCTATGATACACCAACCACCTCCGGTTACAAGCTCGACGACCATCATCACCTTGATCATTGGAAATTGATAAAAGTACCAAATTCGTTCATCTAGACATATCTCACTAAATACTTGCTTAAAAATCTTGATTTGATTTCCAAAATTCATCAATTTACAATACGAATTTGTTTATATAATTTAAACTTGATTTCCAGATAATCAAATTTTGACCTGCCTTTGATTCTCTCTGTATATTTTCAAATTTTGAATTAATTTCTAATTATAAAATCCTAAAACTATTTTTAGAATTAACATTATGCTATAATGATTATTTTTCATTCATAGATCAGAACTTAATTCTGATTTCAAGGCCAGAGATGAATTTTTAAAAGGTAAATCAAGTATAAGGAAGTAACAGAGACATCTTGCATATATTCAGATATACACATATATAACCAAGCAAATTCATCACATATTTCAGATAAGATAAATCAATGCAAATCATATTACAATTTCCTATACAAATTTATCACATGCATCCATATAATCACAATTTAAAACTGTTTTTAAAAGAAATTTACTCACCTATGAACAGAGCAGAGAACAGGGCAGAGCATGTTCCAGGCTTTGAAATTTGATTTGTGAAAACTTTTAAATTTGCTTTTGAATTTCTCTTTGTTGTAATATTGAGTTGATCCTACTGCATGCTTACAAATTGTTGAACTTGCTGTTGATTTGAATGCCTGCTGTTTGATTCTTGTTCAGGTTGAATTAGTTGAAGAATTTGAAAATAGTTGAATGTTTTGCTTGATCTTCTACTTGTTTGCATGATTTCAGGTTGTAGTTGAAAACTGATGTTGAATTTTCTTTTTAAATTTGATTTCAGTTTTTAGGAAGAAGAAGAAAAAGAGATTTGAGAAAGTTTGAACGAAAATTTTTTCTTTGAACTGGAAAGAAATAACCAGTTTTCTTCTTTAAAACATTTTATTTGTAATATAAGAGAATTAGGCCACTTGTTATTTTGCCAAACACTTGTCAATTATATCACTTAATTTTCTTACATGTGTTATTAAGATAATTAACATGTTTACACATATTTTCTTAAGTGTTTTTAAATAAATTTTATTTAATTTAAATGTAAATATAAACTTACTTTTTAAGTTACTTAATTCATAAATATTAGTTTACCTTTAAAAGAAAATATGCTAAAACTAATTATAAATATAAATAAATTCCTTATTCATGTATTTTAAAGTCTAGAACATTATATAACCATTTAAAATTTAACACTTTAAAGAAAACTAAAATAAAACTTTGATTAAACCCCTTTTTAAACTATCACATTTAAAATAAACAATTGTCTTATATTTTGAAAACAATTGAATTAAATCTAAATTAACCTTTTGAAAAATGTTAAATTATAAAACAAAGCTTTTAAAATCACAATTTATACATATATATTTATCAATAGATTTAATTAAATTTCAAACAATCCCAATTATAACATATATATACATATATATTACAAATTTGAAAATTCATCTTTAATTTAAAACAAAAGATATCCTATTCACAATATATAACAATATATATATTATAAATAGATTAAAACTTTATTAGCTTTGAAAATAAATCTTATCAATATTGCCAGATTAAATATTGATTAACTTTTAAAAGATTAAATTATCAATACATATTATTAAATTTAAATTGCCCAAAAACCCGGGATATCACATTCCTCCCCCCTTAAAATAATTTCGTCCCCGAAATTAAAAGCAAAGTTAATTTAATAATCCAACAAATATTTTAATTTCAAACACAAACCTATCATCCAATTTCTAACAACCAAAGCAACCAATCAAACAATCTAATCTAACTAAATATTCTGATATAAATCAGAATAGACTTCATAATACTACCTCGAGTTTCCCCGAGTATAAATCACCGGGAGACTCGCTCTACAGAAGCTAAACAAACTACACTACTATGATCCAGAGCTCCTCTCTTCTCTAGATCCACCAATCTGAACAAAATATCAGATCATACTCAAGTCTAGCTCAACTTCCAAATTCAACTGAACTGCAGATTCCACACCAGCAATGATGAATCATATACGTACTCCCTCAGAGATACGTGAAATAGAATGAATTCCAGCTATCCAAACTGGCCATTCAATCCTGTAGATAAAAAGAACTACTGCTCTCGAGAACACAGGAAAATCCAAAATACTTTTGGAGCTAACTTTCCAGACTTACCAAATCTTATAGTTCTTTAATTGGAGAAAAACTTAAACAGTTTCCAATTTCCAACTCCGAATTCCAAACTCCGTCTTATATCTGCCTAACTCATCAGACGATCCCGAGCTACCTCATCTCTTTCCGATCAACTTAACCTTTGCTGATGCTTCTTGAAACAACTGGACCAAGAACAAAATGATTTCCAGATCCTATCAACAAGATGATATTCCAAAATCTACTGAAATCCACAAACTCTACTCCACAAGCAATAGAAGACTGAACTTCCTTCTTCCAGATTCCAGAAAATTCTATACACACTTAGAAATTCACATAAACTTCTTGTAGAAATCTGAGGTTACTTCCTTTCTTGCACAGCTACTACCTTTGCTTTCGCTGCACAACTCTGATTTGAAATAGATGAGAATGTCGATGAACTCGAGCACAAACTAGATCCACAAACAAGCGGAAACATTGGTTATCTTAAAGACATAACCAACTTCTCAAAGAATAGACGAGTCCTCGGTCAAGGGTACTGTCTTCAGCTATCCTTGGCTAGAGGAAACTCGAAACTAGAAGCAGAAGAGAAAACACAGATACTCCATAAAATTCTAAGATACTTCACCAAATCCTTCTCTAGGAACCAAATCGATATAAACTAAATCTTTGACCTCTTCGATAACTTTTACTTCTTCTTGAGATGTCTCAATTTCATACAAAAGATTACTCAAGATGAACTCTCAAAATAATCGCAATTCACTTTTGCGATCCTACCTAGTTCGGATTCCAAAGAAACTGTTCTCTCTTTACTAATTAAAACAGCCTTAAACTTTTCCGAACAAGGTTAACCCTTCAAGAAAAACTTCACCATCTACTCAGACTGCTGATAGAAGAACCACAAAGATTCCGGAACCATCGAAGAAACGAACCACACTGCTGCTTCCAAACTCTATCTTGACAGCACACCGAACACTCCGAGCTGCACTGCTATCACAGCTAATCAAGAACTTCTAATCCAAAGGCTTCTCAAAAATAAAATCATCAACAAACCTCTCAACGAATCTCCGAGATGGCAGACATCCAAAAGAAACTCGGGCTTCAAACCAATCGCCAATAACTTACTCTTCTTAAGGGAACAATGAGACCATGTCCGAAGAACAACTAATCGACCTTAGTCCCATACTTCCAAACAGATAAAACTCTCTTACTCGATATCAAAGAATTCCTATACAGCCGAGTCTTTCCTATGGTAGACATCAACTGTTCCTCCAATACCTTCTTAATCTTGCTCCAAAAAGAACACCTCCTTTGGGAACATCCATAGATACTGTGTCTTATCACACAGCTACTCCTTCCTGAAGTCGCCAAGCTACCATCACTTACTTCTGCACAACTGATAGATTTAACTCTAGAAAATCTGCTCACCCGAGCTCAACCAATCTTATATTCCAATAATGGACTCCGAATCTTGAAAAGGATTTTCTTCAGAGATCCGAGACATCCTTACTCCATACTGCCAACTTACGATATTGGGTCTACAGTCTCGATATATACTTTCAACCTCAAACATTCAAACTCCAACTATTGGTAATTGTGTTACACACACTACCACCTTATCTACCTTTATAACTTATATTGGAAAACCCGAACAGGTAACCCAATAAATAGGTAGAAATATATATATATATTTAAAATGATATATAATTTTTTTTTATATAGAAATTATTTTTGGGTAGAATTATTTCATCTACCTCTTTAAAACAATATTGTGTCCGTCGGCCTGGTTCAAGTGTTTAGAGATCCCTATCAATAACGTTAGCTACTCGTATTGACCAGAATCCATATACCACTCAACCGATCAATTAACACAATAAAAAAAAATCATTTTTATATAACTAACAATTACGCGCTCTCAAGATAGACACCACTCCAGAGCCTAGGTATTCACTCAACCTGGTGTTCTGATATTCACTTAACCAAAAGCTTAGGCATTCGCTCAACCTATGCTCTGATACCATATGTAACGACCCGACTTTCTTTGCCCAGAAAGACGCATCGTTATGAAGAAAGAAAGGGATAGAAGAAGAAAAGAAAAGAAGAGAGAACAACAACACATCAGAAATCTCACAGCGGAACGAGAAATATATTATCACATAAGATATTACATAGTATCATATACATCAGAGTACACGATTTATACATCACAATATAGACAGTTATAAACTTCTGTCTATTATACAACACAACTACATAAATACGATACATCATACACAGCGGAAACTCTATATATCTACACGCTGAAGCCTCCTGCTCCACAGCTCCTCCAGAATTCGTCAAGACTAACCTGAATCCCCTTGACTACTCATACAAATTTGAGTACCCAAGAGTTTAATAAAACAGAAAATAAACACTTGGGTCAGACATGGGTCTGGTGTGAGTAAACGGTTAGATTGCTTAACTTTTGAAAACTTTTGAAAACAAAAGTATCACGTAAGACTTCCCACAAATAAACATGGGTAAGTTTTTACCTTACGCTAACTAAAACATTTGATAGGAAATCCGATTGTATTATAATAGTGTCTAGGGTTTCAAGTAAAATACAGAAATAGCTGAAATGCTTACATCTCACATTCCAACATAGTTGGGCACAACTAATACGTACGGCACTTATTGGAGTTTGGATTCCATACAATGGCAGGGCTACTGGGGTACCGCCCGTCACAGTACGTGGCCTAGATCACCGTACCGAGGAGTACGCCCGCTCCCCTGCAACACAAAGCCGGAACCATCCCTTACTGGATAATCCCGAACAAGACAATCCCGTGGTTGGCGCGACCAACCACACACTAAGCCGAATAAAAGAAAAGGGACCTCTAGACAGGGATCTATCTTGCTCTCAGTGGGTGCTACCCACGAAGCCTTGCTGCACCTCCCCTGTTTTAGCCATTCCCGGTTGATGAGGCTTGAGGTTACGATTACCTTTAATCAGAACATATCACTTAGAATGCTCATCGTCCGCCTGACGATGTGCTGAAAGCATTCAATCCATACAAGTTCGTTCCGGGTTCGAACGAAACCGAAGGCATTATCTCGTTACACTCGTTTTGGAATCACCCTCAGAGTTAACGACAATAACCCTTGCACTCTGAATCTTCATCTTCACTTGATTCACGACCTATCGTTAATTTGGATCGATGTGGTATTCGGGTCTCCAGACCTGGAATACCGGTATACGGAAACCCGATCCCGGTCTCATCGAAATCCAAAACGTATCTTTTAAGGCCAAGTTGTTTAAAGGTTTAAACAATTTAACTTATCTATACAGATAGATAATTCACAAGTCACAATTGATAATCACATTATCATTTAAACAGATGATTCATAACCAAATAGGTAATCCATATCAACATCACAATAGTTAATCTATATTACCATCATAATGCAACCAAGCATTCATACCACACAACATTACTTATCTCATTTCTGAGATTACATCCATTCAAGACAATCAATGTCATTCATTCTTATATAAGCAATGATTTACTTAATCACAACATAATTAATTTAAAATGAATTAAATTAACTATCTCTATCTTTAATTAATTTAAAGTGAATTAAATTAATTACTTCTTCTCTTAATTAATTTAAAATAAATTAAATTAATCACTTCATCATAAATCTTACTTATATAATCATTAATTAATTACAAATAAATTAATTAATCTTTCTCTAATTATCCATTTAATTAATCACCTTGATTAATTATACTTTAATTACATTTAAGTAATTATCCTTAATTAATTTCACAAATTAATTATTCTTAATCAAATACAGTAATTAACCTTTAATTACTTCATTAATTAATTAATTAAAATCAATTACTTTAATCCTTAATTAATTACAATTAATCACTTATCATTTGATTAATTAATCTTAATTAATCAATTCTTAATCATTAATTAATTATAACTAATGATCCCTAATTACATCTTTAATTATTTATTAATTACATTAAGTAATTATTATTAATTAATCCATAATTATTAATCACCTTTAATTAATAAAATCCAGTAATTAACTTCCCTTAATTAATTCCATTAATTAATGACTTTAATTAATTACCTTCACAAATAATTAATTACATTATTAATTAACCTTAATTAAACCACAATTATTAATCATCTTTGATTAATCTAATCCTTTAATTAATTTTAATTTAATAAATTATTAAATTAATAACAAGTGATTAACTCTTAATCATTTTCATTTTTATAAAATAATTATCCTCTAATTACTTTATTTAAATATTTTATCTTTACTAAATTATATCCAATAATTATTTCTTAATTACTTCATCAAGTAATTATACTAAATTAATTTATAAGTAATTATCTTTAATAATTACTAATTAATTACTTAGTTAATTATTTAACTAATTATTTAAATAAATGAACTAATTTCTTAATCCTTATATTTAAAAGATCTTTAATTAAGAAATCATTTATCTTAATTAAATAATTTAATTATCTTTCCATATTAATTATCTTAATTTAATTAAATCTCTTAATTACTTAAGATAAATTCTTTATTATAATTGATTTACTAAAATCCTTATTATTTAAACTTCATTTAAAATAAAACAATTTTAGAAATCAATTATAATTAAAACATTTTAAACTCCTTCTCGACTTTCAAAATCTTTAAACTTCCATAGTTATTAAATTAACTTTAATACAAATAACCATTTGAAAATCTATTTATTTACCCTTTAAAAACTTATCTATTTAAATATTAAAACTTGTT
Source organism: Allium fistulosum (assembly GCA_030737815.1). Classification (NCBI taxonomy): domain Eukaryota; kingdom Viridiplantae; phylum Streptophyta; class Magnoliopsida; order Asparagales; family Amaryllidaceae; genus Allium; species Allium fistulosum. Next base: position 595,172,599 of record CM060903.1, read on the forward strand.
AAAACATTTATTTTAAAAAAACATTTCTTTTACAAGTGAAAACTTGTTTAACTTTGCTTTTTAAAACTTAACATTCCTGTTAAACTTTAAATCCTGAACAACTAAATCTGCCTTCCCCAAAACTCGAGTAAATCTCGCAGTTTCCCCAATCCAATCACGAGACAAAAACCCATGCTTCCAGCTTCGAGTCGTCACCCTGAAAACACGAGCATCACTCCGAGGCAACTCATCTTCCCCAGCTCCATCTCCCAGTGTACACAAACGTGCACCGTGCACCTACCCAACCGTCTCCGGCCAATCAAAGTCGTTGCGACCATCGACGACGATACTAAGAACCCATGCGAGCACGAATCCGAGCCCAGATCCAAGAAATAACCCATGAATCGAAATTCGAACATTAGCTCGAAAAGAATGCAGAAACTGGATCTACCAATCCCCTCACCCCTGATGATCGCCACCACCGGAACCCTCGCAGCTTCGTCCAGAACAGCGTCACTTCACCATGCTTCGATCCCACCCTATGCGATCGTGTCCGATCCATCACCATCGTCGAACAAAGCTCGACATTCTCCTCGACAAAAACAGGAACCAAAACCCTACTTCGTTCGAATTCGCACCCTCCACCCATTAAGAAAAATCAATAGCATTTTTCCTAGTATCTATGATACACCAACCACCTCCGGTTACAAGCTCGACGACCATCATCACCTTGATCATCGGAAATTGATAAAAGTACCAAATTCGTTCATCTAGACATATCTCACTAAATACTTGCTTAAAAATCTTGATTTGATTTCCAAAATTCATCAATTTACAATACGAATTTGTTTATATAATTTAAACTTGATTTCCAGATAATCAAATTTTGACCTGCCTTTGATTCTCTCTGTATATTTTCAAATTTTGAATTAATTTCTAATTATAAAATCCTAAAACTATTTTTAGAATTAACATTATGCTATAATGATTATTTTTCATTCATAGATCAGAACTTAATTCTGATTTCAAGGCCAGAGATGAATTTTTAAAAGGTAAATCAAGTATAAGGAAGTAACAGAGACATCTTGCATATATTCAGATATACACATATATAACCAAGCAAATTCATCACATATTTCAGATAAGATAAATCAATGCAAATCATATTATAATTTCCTATACAAATTTATCACATGCATCCATATAATCACAATTTAAAACTGTTTTTAAAAGAAATTTACTCACCTATGAACAGAGCAGAGAACAGGGCAGAGCATGTTCCAGGCTTTGAAATTTGATTTGTGAAAACTTTTAAATTTGCTTTTGAATTTCTCTTTGTTGTAATATTGAGTTGATCCTACTGCATGCTTACAAATTGTTGAACTTGCTGTTGATTTGAATGCCTGCTGTTTGATTCTTGTTCAGGTTGAATTAGTTGAAGAATTTGAAAATAGTTGAATGTTTTGCTTGATCTTCTACTTGTTTTCATGATTTCAGGTTGTAGTTGAAAACTGATGTTGAATTTTCTTTTTAAATTTGATTTCAGTTTTTAGGAAGAAGAAGAAAAAGAGATTTGAGAAAGTTTGAACGAAAATTTTTTCTTTGAACTGGAAAGAAATAACCAGTTTTCTTCTTTAAAACATTTTATTTGTAATATAAGAGAATTAGGCCACTTGTTATTTTGCCAAACACTTGTCAATTATATCACTTAATTTTCTTACATGTGTTATTAAGATAATTAACATGTTTACACATATTTTCTTAAGTGTTTTTAAATAAATTTTATTTAATTTAAATGTAAATATAAACTTACTTTTTAAGTTACTTAATTCATAAATATTAGTTTACCTTTAAAAGAAAATATGCTAAAACTAATTATAAATATAAATAAATTCCTTATTCATGTATTTTAAAGTCTAGAACATTATATAACCATTTAAAATTTAACACTTTAAAGAAAACTAAAATAAAACTTTGATTAAACCCCTTTTTAAACTATCACATTTAAAATAAACAATTGTCTTATATTTTGAAAACAATTGAATTAAATCTAAATTAACCTTTTGAAAAATGTTAAATTATAAAACAAAGCTTTTAAAATCACAATTTATACATATATATTTATCAATAGATTTAATTAAATTTCAAACAATCCCAATTATAACATATATATACATATATATTACAAATTTGAAAATTCATCTTTAATTTAAAACAAAAGATATCCTATTCACAATATATAACAATATATATATTATAAATAGATTAAAACTTTATTAGCTTTGAAAATAAATCTTATCAATATTGCCAGATTAAATATTGATTAACTTTTAAAAGATTAAATTATCAATACATATTATTAAATTTAAATTGCCCAAAAACCCGGGATATCACAAAAATTCTCTTTGATTTGAGTCCATCAAATTTGAAACCCCATCCTTATTTTGGAAATTCATTCCTGTATCGTCGAGCAAAGAAATGTATTTGTAAACTAATATATATATATAAATGTTTTAATATATGCTGTGTTGTTTGAGTTGTTGATGTTGATTTGGGTTTCCGATCGATTCGTCTGATCAATGCTATCGATAGGATTTCCAAAACACTTGAGCAGAGCAAACTGACACAATATTGTTTCCAAATTTGGTAAATGAAATAAAATTGTATGATTATACCATAAATATATTAGTAAATTTTCTGGAATTTAATAAGTTAATTAAATTGGTTGTTTGAAATGATAATATTTGATTATCATCTATTGTTCGATAAATGAATTTATGAACTTGGTTTACAAACTGATTTAGAATTTGAAATGAAATTAAATTAAGAATTTGAGAATTTAAATTCCTAAAATTTCAAGCTTTGGTTTTTAAAATTTTAAAATGTATATTATTGAATGTATTTTCAAATAGAAACCGTTTTCAAAGAATTTTAAAATGTTAAAATCAGTGCTCTTCTCTTTGTCGCTGGAAAATAATTTCGGTGATGGCGGCCGTATCATCGACATTCATTTTCGAGTTTCGAAGTGGAGACACCATTCTGTAGCTTTGCTACGGTTTTGTTTTGAAAAAAAAATATTTTGATTTGAATTTCGTCAGTATATTTTGATTCACATATATATAGGTATCTTATTTTAAAATTTAATTTGATTTGATATAAATATATTATATATATCTCTAAATTGTTTGAAGTTAATCAGAAATCTAATTCTTAAATTTTGTTAAAGGATGATTTTAATTATAAATAAAACCAAAATTTGGAATAAATATTTAAACTTGAATAATTGAATTGGGAAAATTTTATTTGTATATTGTTCAACTGCATTCTAACACAACTTACCTAAATCGTTCAGAAGTTGAATATGTAATTGGATAATATATAAGATAAATTGAATTTATAAATAAAATTTGAGTGTTTATAATAAATGTTATACACAAAATTTTGATTATTAAGATGTTAATAGAGTTAGATAAGATAATAAGTAAACTCAGTTAATAATGAAATAAATTTGTTTTGAAAGAATTAATAAATTTGTTTTGAAAGAATTAATAAATTGAAATTTGATCAACATATGAAAATACCTTGAATTTAAAAGAAATTAATAAATATAAAGTAATTTAAATCGAAACTTTTATGGTTTAAATTAATTTATATGGGTTAAATATATGTGATTAGATATATTAAGTAGAATAAATTTAACGATAATTTGGAATAAAGAAGAATTTAAATTGCTGAAAAAATATGATTATAATAAAAGACTATTCAAATTTATGGTTTTAGAAATTGTAAATTGAAGAAAATGGGATAATAAAATAATGAATTTAGAAATAGTTGAGTTTGATTTTAGTGAAATCAAATGGATTAAATCAATTGTTGAATATCAATTAATTTAAATTTGAAATTAAATGGTTTAAATAAATTGTTATTTTGTATTTCAAATCTGTTTCTTTCTGATTGTTTCTATTCTCCTACCTCGTTCCTTTTCGGGGACGAAAAGTTTTGACTGGGGGAGAGTGTAACGACCCGTAAATTTTAATCGTTTTAATAACGTAATTAATTAAAATTTTGTGAAATTTTAAACGATAAAATTTTGAAATAAAAATTAGATATTTGAAATGCGTCTATTTAAACATAGCAACTGGTAAATTTTTGTCCGAAAATATGAAAGTTTATTTCGCGCGTAAATTTACTTCAATTCAATCAGTTAAAAAGCGATGAAAATAAAATGTTTTCGAAACCTAAATATTTTTACATAGAAAAATTCTAAACCATCTTCTGAGCAAGATGTCAGTTTGTCGTTTTTCCAAATTCGGACATCTTTGGCTCCGTCGATCTTATTTTTCAGTGTTTTTCTTGCATTTGCCGTTGTAGAAAAATTCGAATTTTTATAATTCAGTCGTACCGCTTATATCTGTATACAATTTTGATCATCTCGTCATGATGATCCCCGCACTATATTTCATTGTGTATTTTTGACGTCTAATACGCGACGAAATCGGTATAACGATCCAGCGTAACGGTACCGTTCATGACTATTTTTTTTGTAACCGTTTCCAACCTATTGTTTGTCCATGTCCATTCACAAATTCCAACTATTGAAATTCGAACAGCCTTTAGCTTTTATTGATTCATTAATTCCCATGCACATTACATTTTCCATACGTTTATTCACAAACTTGTTTTGAGAAAATATGAGAGCCGTGAAGCCATCAGTTTCGAGACCACCTTCAACCCCTTCATTTCTTTTTCCACCCATTTCATATTTCATTTCATATTTCTTAGCCTGCAACTTCTTTTCTCTCCTCCTTTCCCTTACCTGGCACGCATAGCTTTCCCTTCTTCCATCCAAACTTCGCCTGTAGCTTGCCTATTCGCTGGAACCTTGCGTGCCTCCTCTCCACGCCTGCTCAATCCCACTATCACTAAACCAATCTCCGTCAACCTCTGGAAGCCTCATCCGAACACAAGAACTCGACACCCTTCCACCATCTTCGCCCTCAACCGAAGCCATCCCCTCCAACGACTGACAGCCGCCCTCTTTTTCCCAAACACCGTCGACCCACCAATGGCCGAGAGCAGTCACACACGCAGCCCACAAGAATCTGAGATCCACCTTTCCACCCATCAACATCAACCACCTTCACCTAGCTCGCCTCTGCCTTTGTTTCCCAGCCGGCAGCCCATACATCATCTGACCAAACCCGCCAACCCACTGACAATGTCCATTGTCTGTCACACGCAAGCAGCTCCTCCACACAACCGAGAGAACCCATGCCATACCCTCTGACCGAAGCCAAAACTGTGACGCCCCACCTCTATACCCACGCTAGCCAAGAACACTACTGTGTAGTGCTGTCAACTAGCACGGAGAATAAGGCTGTTGAGGAGCGACCATCTATGTAATTGCCTTGTGCGAGCACCGATATGTCAGATAATAAAACATTGCATTTCATTTTTTTTGAGGAAAACCCGACATACCGATACAAACTCAAAGCTACTACACAGCGGCTATAATAGTTTAAGACAATAGATATAAAAATAACACAGATAAATGCGGAATAAAGATGGAACGAAAAGTCTCATATATACAATAACTGATATCAGTTACAATACATTTGACACAATACAAATGATACAACTACGATTGTCGACTCAAGAAGTTATATATACAAGTACATTATCGACTAATATACATGAATACATTATCATCTTAAAACAGACACACTGACTACTTCAACAGGACGAAGACCACTTCAAATGATATAAAAAGTCTTCATAGCTCTAGCAGCAACCCAAAGCTAGAAATCTGCAACCTGTAAATACTCGGTCTGACCCGAGTATTACATTCAAAAGAAAATAATACTCGGATCAGTCTAATTCAAAATCAGTTATTAGAGCATAGGAGCAATAATAATCAATCTCAATATAGATGACAGTCACAGAAATCTCGTATATCCAACTCTCGATACGAGAATTGGATAACGGCAGAAATAACACTAAACAGTGTTAATCCACAAAACAGAAATCCAAAGCAGTTTAAGCAATTGAAATGTCAATTTTAAAAAAATCAATGCTAATTGGCTGCAGTACACGCTAACGTGTACTGCCTCGCCAATACAGCCTACGAATTACGCAACAGGTCGATGAATCAAGAACAAAAGAAATATCGATTAAAATCTGTCGATTCTGTGTGGCTGCGGTGCACGCACGCGTGCACCACCTCGCCACAACAGAATATAAAGTCACCACAAGGGACAAGGGTAAATCTGCTACGAAAATGCAGCAGGTCAGCAGTGCTCAGGGACGAACAGATGCAAGTGAAAATGTCACATGGATATGCAGTGTATACCCAAGTACAACTACAATAGAAATAGGTCAAGCATATGTAGATGTGCAGTGACAAAGTGAACCAAGTCACAATGTCACAGCAAGATCAAGTGTCAGTGGCCATCACAGGACAGACAAGTCAAAGCAGTGAAACCAGGGTGGACAACAATGAATGCAGAGGAATGCATGCAACTGATGACAACTCAAATACAATCCAAATGCCATCAGTGAATCGAAATGACAAAATGCAAATGATACAAGGCATCAATGCGATGTATCCGATTCGAGAACAAGACAGTGCAGCAACGAAAGAGCTCACTGCAACAATATTTCTTTGAATGGAGACAGTAAGACCATGGATCAGATGAACATTACAAAGGCAGGGACACTTGAAATAAAATGTCAAAGTAAAGGAAGCAACTCAATACCAAAGTGACTCAAGTACACCAAGCATATGAACCACTAAATCAGACATGGAAGCAAATAGCACTGCTCAAGTCAACCCAGAAATATCAGAACACATATACAGGAATGCAACTGTAAAACATGTATATGAGCTCGAAACAAGTGACAGTAGTATGAAACTAAACCACAAAGAAGTCAGTGCAAATGCAATATCATGCTACAGACCAACTACAGATCAAATGCCAAGTCGAACAACTACAACATCAACATCTACAACAGCAATGTGTGCAACAGGTCGAAGTGCTCAGGAATAAACAAGAAGACAGGACAAGTGCAACTGGCTACTGCACATCAGTTATGCAAACCAAAGTTGCAGTAGAACAACAAAAGGCTCCAGTCAATATATATACAGTCCAAAATTGCAACAAAAATGGGAACTGCGACCACAACAAAATACAAGGCAAACTGCACAAAAACTCAGATGCAAGCCCAAACTCGAAATGATCTGAGCATAAGCAAGAAGGCTCAAAGTTGTGCAGTGGAACCAAAAGAATAAATGAGACAGAGAAGGCACCTGGATGTGCAGATCAAAAGATGTAACTAAAACATTGTATCAATGGTGAACGACACATACAAGTGTAGCAATAACATGAAAATATCATGAAGGAGCTCAAATGACATCAAACCAAGGTCAAACCCAAGTCTCAAAATAGGTTCAACTCAAGGCCAATGAACATCAAAAGTTCAACCGGAATGGTATCAAATTCAATACAACATGGTACAACAGCAAAACGGGGTAGTTCAGGTATCACCGTTGAGAATAAGGCACGGTACCAAAACAAAAGGCAAAGGCCCAAAACATTGGAACGGTCAGAACCACTATCAAAGCAATGGTGATCACTAACTATAAGACAAAGTCATGGAATTTCCTTCACACAATCAAGTGACAGAAGTTAGTGGGTGTCACGAGATAAAGCAATGGACAATGTAATTCGACAGTAAGCCATGAAACCGAGACAACTCACGAAATCCTTCAAAGCCAAGGAAAACAACGGCCATACCAAAAATCGAAGAAATCATTGATCATTTCAAAAATTCAAAACGAAGATCGCATGGCAGAGCAGAAAGAAAAAAAAAACAACATTGAACGAAATCGAACAAGTCGAGAAACCTGAACCATCACAATTCAAAGACCATATACGAATGAAAACGAGGGGTTCAAACCCAAATTAAGCGAACCATCAATTACTAAATCACTTAAATCCCAAGTCACGAAAATCGAACATACGAACGAAGTCAAGATAATCATGTAACAGTTCGAATTAGATGTGAGTTTAACTCACCTTGCTTCGAAGCGGCGACGAGAACGACTCCATGGAAGCGGCCAAGCATCACAGAGACGAGCGAATTCGAAATCGAAGCCCTAGTTTGGAGGAGACGAGACCGCCATTCTTTCGTTTTCTTCGATTTTGGGCTTAGGGATTTCGAATGGATGAAGGGGATCGGTTATCACTTATCACGGCAACAGATCAAGCATGGGCCAAGATTTTAAAAATTTATAAAGCCCGAATACGTTTAACCGTGTTTATTAAACACTTTGGTGATATTTAAAACACGATTTGAATCCATTAGAACAACGAATTCGAACACGATAAAAATTCATATTTAGGATTTTAAATACGAAAAGACGATGTCATATTTATATAAAATATTTAAATATATTATCGTATAAATGCGGGCTGTTACAGACTTCCCTCCTTAAAGAAATTGCGTCCTCGCAATCATAAGGAATAAATGGATAAAAGGTAACAACCATAAGAGCATGGCAATGTCGAATGCATAAGCAAAGCAAATGTCAGCAGGGAAGTATAGGAATTATGGAAGTATCAGATAAAAATCAAAAGGTTCGATTGCTTAAAATCAAAAGAATCAACATCGAGGGGATCAAGGAATCAAAATCGGACGACTATTAGAAGCAAGAATCAATCGAGTTCTAGCAATGGAAAGAAAAAGGAATCAGAGCAGAAATCACGTACTGCACGAATTGAATGTGAGTAAATCAAATTACTCACCTGAATCGTCAGAGAAAAAGACGAAGCACGAATCTCAAAATCGCAAATATTCAATCATCTAAAACGATAATCGAATTTTCACAAATATCTGATTATCAAAAACGATAATCAGAAACACAAAGATTCGATTATCAAATCGAAAAATATTTAATTATCTCAAACGATAATCAAATTTCACAAATATCTGATTATCAAAAACGATAATCAGAAATCACAAAGATTCGATTATCAAATCGAAAAATATTTAATTATCTCAAACGATAATCAAATTTCACAAATATCTGATTATCAAAAACGATAATCAGAAATCACAAAGATTCGATTATCAAATCGAAAAATATTTAATTATCTCAAACGATAATCAAATTTCACAAATATCTGATTATCAAAAACGATAATCAGAAATCACAAAGATTCGATTATCAAATCGAAAAATATTTAATTATCTCAAACGATAATCAAATTTCACAAATATCTGATTATCAAAAACGATAATCAGAAATCACAAAGATTCGATTATCAAATCGAAAAATATTTAATTATCTCAAACGATAATCAAATTTCACAAATATCTGATTATCAAAAACGATAATCAGAAATCACAAAGATTCGATTATCAAATCGAAAAATATTTAATTATCTCAAACGATAATCAAATTTCACAAATATCTGATTATCAAAAACGATAATCAGAAATCACAAAGATTCGATTATCAAATCGAAAAATATTTAATTATCTCAAACGATAATCAAATTTCACAAATATCTGATTATCAAAAACGATAATCAGAAATCACAAAGATTCGATTATCAAATCGAAAAATATTTAATTATCTCAAACGATAATCAAATTTCACAAATATCTGATTATCAAAAACGATAATCAGAAATCACAAAGATTCGATTATCAAATCGAAAAATATTTAATTATCTCAAACGATAATCAAATTTCACAAATATCTGATTATCAAAAACGATAATCAGAAATCACAAAGATTCGATTATCAAATCGAAAAATATTTAATTATCTCAAACGATAATCAAATTTCACAAATATCTGATTATCAAAAACGATAATCAGAAATCACAAAGATTCGATTATCAAATCAAAAAATATTTAATTATCTCAAACGATAATCAAATTTCACAAATATCTGATTATCAAAAACGATAATCAGAAATCACAAAGATTCGATTATCAAATCGAAAAATATTTAATTATCTCAAACGATAATCAAATTTCACAAATATCTGATTATCAAACACGATAATCAGAAGCACAAACATCTAATTATCAAAAACGATAATCAGAAGTCATAAATATTCAATTAACGAGTCCGGAATTAACCGAAGTAGTAAAAGTATGGTTCCATACTCCTTACTTTTGCTAAATCGTTTAAATCTCTTTATCGTTTTCTTGAAAGTGCAGAATTGTGTGTTTTAAAAATAACATTTCACATTCTTAAACGGACAAGTCCGGAATTAAGCGAATCAGTAAAAGAAAGGGGTCATAGTCCTCGATTTTTCTGAAAGGTTTAAATCGCTTCCTCGTTCTTTTGAAAATGTAAGCTGTAAAAATTTGAAAACAATTTTAATTTATATTTTTGAAACAACTTTTAAAAATAAAGAATTTTGAAAACACGTGATTAAATTAGCAATATCAGTATTGCGGGAGAACCGCTTGTAAATCCATTTCAAAATTGACGAGTACTGAAGTTAACACGTCAAAATCTCATCAAAATAACTGGCATCAAAATATAATGCCAAATGAATTTTCATTCATCAAAAATGTCACAAGAATCTTCTCAAAGATAGAAAGGGATATCATACCCTAAACTTGTATTCATAACAAGTTAATAACACATGAATTCACCAATACACAAAAATTGACAAAACTTGTCAATAGAAATCACGAAAATTGGTGAAGCACAAATTCTAGAAATCATCACAAGAAATCCAGAAATCACAAAAAGAGGGGGAAAAGAGCCTATCAGAAAACGGGAGTATGAAAACTCCAAAACACCGGTTTCACAAGACGAGACGCTATCTCATGGTGGCTAACCATTAAAGTTTCACGGAGGAATGGTCCGAAGACCGTGGGTCGCTATCCCACGCGTGTGAGTCGGAATCACACAGATTGAGGTCTAGGCTAACCTCGCAGAGAAAGAGACATCGCACATTTGCTAGTCTAAACCATAAAAAGGAAAATGGAAATGCCTATCACAAAATGGGAGCATGAAAACTCCAAAATACCGGTATCACAAGATGAGACGCTATCTCATGGAAGCCATCCATTAAAGTTTCACACAGGAATGGTCCGAAGACCGTGGGTCGCTATCCCACGCGTGTGAGTCGGAATCACACAGATTGAGGTCTAGGCTAACCTCGCAGAGAAAAAGACATGGGTGAGTGGAATCACACAAATTAAGGTCCAGACTAACCAAAAAGCAAAAAGGTATGTGTGAATGGAATCACACAAGTGGTGTCTAGTCTAACCTTGCAAACAAAAAGATATGTGTGAGTCGGAATCACACTGATTAAGGTTCAGACTAACCAAAAAGCAAAAAGGTATGTGTGAATGGAATCACACAAGTGGTGTCTAGTCTAACCTCGCAAACAAAAAGATATGTGTGAGTCGGAATCACACTAATTAAGGTTCAGACTAACCAAAAAGCAAAAAGGTATGTGTGAATGGAATCACACAAGTGGTGTCTAGTCTAACCTCGCAAACAAAAAGATATGTGTGAGTCGGAATCACACTAATTAAGGTTCAGACTAACCAAAAAGCAAAAAGGTATGTGTGAATGGAATCACACAAGTGGTGTCTAGTCTAACCTTAAAATGATCGTCATGATCAACGAGAAGTGTCAATTACACTAGAAAATTGTCATAAAAAGTTCAATCGAACAAGTCCAGGAGTTAACCGACGAAGTAAACGCAAGCGTTTCATACCACTTGTTTTACTAAGCCATTTAATTCAATTTCTCATACGAGTGAAATAAAGGCTTGTATATACTAATAGATTGGAAAACGGTTCAAGAAAAAGAACTTTGTAGTAAAATAGTTTTGAAATCGTTTGGAAAAAAGGATTTTAATTTTTACTACTAGTATAGAAAACCTTTATATTTTTAAAGTGACAAATCACAAAAATGATTGTAGAAACAATCAATCACAAGAATTCACATACGAAGATGTGAATAGAATCCAAAGAATTCGATTCCAAATTCATCAAAGTAGGAATACCAAAAATTCCAGAAATAGAAGTTATCAAAATCAATAAAGGTGATAACAACTAATAAGAGAAGAAGAATCGATTATCAACTGGAAAAACAAAATATCAAGTTCAAAATCGCTGAGATTCAAACTAGATGTGAATGAGAAATCAAAATCACTCAATTTGCAACTGGTCCAGCTATTTTTCATCACAGTGTAACAGGTACACAATGACACTCATAGCATAGACAAAAGTGGAACAAAGTCCAAAAGTCAAAATGGCTTTAATTTGCCAAATTAAAACAAAATCAACATCGCCTAAATCAATCCAAAGCCGAAAGCACAAGAATAAGCGTTAGGAATTCATACCTAACAGTCAAAAATAGTCATATGTAAAGATGAGAGATAAAACATCGACAAATAGTTGTAACACATGTTCCATCTAAGTTATGTTTTATAATTGTCCTAAACCCCATGCTCTGATACCAAGCTGTGACGCCCCACCTCTATACCCACGCTAGCCAAGAACACTACTGTGTAGTGCTGTCAACTAGCACGGAGAATAAGGCTGTTGAGGAGCGACCATCTATGTAATTGCCTTGTGCGAGCACCGATATGTCAGATAATAAAACATTGCATTTCATTTTTTTTTTGAGGAAAACCCGACATACCGATACAAACTCAAAGCTACTACACAGCGGCTATAATAGTTTAAGACAATAGATATAAAAATAACACAGATAAATGCGGAATAAAGATGGAACGAAAAGTCTCATATATACAATAACTGATATCAGTTACAATACATTTGACACAATACAAATGATACAACTACGATTGTCGACTCAAGAAGTTATATATACAAGTACATTATCGACTAATATACATGAATACATTATCATCTTAAAACAGACACACTGACTACTTCAACAGGACGAAGACCACTTCAAATGATATAAAAAGTCTTCATAGCTCTAGCAGCAACCCAAAGCTAGAAATCTGCAACCTGTAAATACTCGGTCTGACCCGAGTATTACATTCAAAAGAAAATAATACTCGGATCAGTCTAATTCAAAATCAGTTATTAGAGCATAGGAGCAATAATAATCAATCTCAATATAGATGACAGTCACAGAAATCTCGTATATCCAACTCTCGATACGAGAATTGGATAACGGCAGAAATAACACTAAACAGTGTTAATCCACAAAACAGAAATCCAAAGCAGTTTAAGCAATTGAAATGTCAATTTTAAAAAAATCAATGCTAATTGGCTGCAGTACACGCTAACGTGTACTGCCTCGCCAATACAGCCTACGAATTACGCAACAGGTCGATGAATCAAGAACAAAAGAAATATCGATTAAAATCTGTCGATTCTGTGTGGCTGCGGTGCACGCACGCGTGCACCACCTCGCCACAACAGAATATAAAGTCACCACAAGGGACAAGGGTAAATCTGCTACGAAAATGCAGCAGGTCAGCAGTGCTCAGGGACGAACAGATGCAAGTGAAAATGTCACATGGATATGCAGTGTATACCCAAGTACAACTACAATAGAAATAGGTCAAGCATATGTAGATGTGCAGTGACAAAGTGAACCAAGTCACAATGTCACAGCAAGATCAAGTGTCAGTGGCCATCACAGGACAGACAAGTCAAAGCAGTGAAACCAGGGTGGACAACAATGAATGCAGAGGAATGCATGCAACTGATGACAACTCAAATACAATCCAAATGCCATCAGTGAATCGAAATGACAAAATGCAAATGATACAAGGCATCAATGCGATGTATCCGATTCGAGAACAAGACAGTGCAGCAACGAAAGAGCTCACTGCAACAATATTTCTTTGAATGGAGACAGTAAGACCATGGATCAGATGAACATTACAAAGGCAGGGACACTTGAAATAAAATGTCAAAGTAAAGGAAGCAACTCAATACCAAAGTGACTCAAGTACACCAAGCATATGAACCACTAAATCAGACATGGAAGCAAATAGCACTGCTCAAGTCAACCCAGAAATATCAGAACACATATACAGGAATGCAACTGTAAAACATGTATATGAGCTCGAAACAAGTGACAGTAGTATGAAACTAAACCACAAAGAAGTCAGTGCAAATGCAATATCATGCTACAGACCAACTACAGATCAAATGCCAAGTCGAACAACTACAACATCAACATCTACAACAGCAATGTGTGCAACAGGTCGAAGTGCTCAGGAATAAACAAGAAGACAGGACAAGTGCAACTGGCTACTGCACATCAGTTATGCAAACCAAAGTTGCAGTAGAACAACAAAAGGCTCCAGTCAATATATATACAGTCCAAAATTGCAACAAAAATGGGAACTGCGACCACAACAAAATACAAGGCAAACTGCACAAAAACTCAGATGCAAGCCCAAACTCGAAATGATCTGAGCATAAGCAAGAAGGCTCAAAGTTGTGCAGTGGAACCAAAAGAATAAATGAGACAGAGAAGGCACCTGGATGTGCAGATCAAAAGATGTAACTAAAACATTGTATCAATGGTGAACGACACATACAAGTGTAGCAATAACATGAAAATATCATGAAGGAGCTCAAATGACATCAAACCAAGGTCAAACCCAAGTCTCAAAATAGGTTCAACTCAAGGCCAATGAACATCAAAAGTTCAACCGGAATGGTATCAAATTCAATACAACATGGTACAACAGCAAAACGGGGTAGTTCAGGTATCACCGTTGAGAATAAGGCACGGTACCAAAACAAAAGGCAAAGGCCCAAAACATTGGAACGGTCAGAACCACTATCAAAGCAATGGTGATCACTAACTATAAGACAAAGTCATGGAATTTCCTTCACACAATCAAGTGACAGAAGTTAGTGGGTGTCACGAGATAAAGCAATGGACAATGTAATTCGACAGTAAGCCATGAAACCGAGACAACTCACGAAATCCTTCAAAGCCAAGGAAAACAACGGCCATACCAAAAATCGAAGAAATCATTGATCATTTCAAAAATTCAAAACGAAGATCGCGTGGCAGAGCAGAAAGAAAAAAAAAAACAACATTGAACGAAATCGAACAAGTCGAGAAACCTGAACCATCACAATTCAAAGACCATATACGAATGAAAACGAGGGGTTCAAACCCAAATTAAGCGAACCATCAATTACTAAATCACTTAAATCCCAAGTCACGAAAATCGAACATACGAACGAAGTCAAGATAATCATGTAACAGTTCGAATTAGATGTGAGTTTAACTCACCTTGCTTCGAAGCGGCGACGAGAACGACTCCATGGAAGCGGCCAAGCATCACAGAGACGAGCGAATTCGAAATCGAAGCCCTAGTTTGGAGGAGACGAGACCGCCATTCTTTCGTTTTCTTCGATTTTGGGCTTAGGGATTTCGAATGGATGAAGGGGATCGGTTATCACTTATCACGGCAACAGATCAAGCATGGGCCAAGATTTTAAAAATTTATAAAGCCCGAATACGTTTAACCGTGTTTATTAAACACTTTGGTGATATTTAAAACACGATTTGAATCCATTAGAACAACGAATTCGAACACGATAAAAATTCATATTTAGGATTTTAAATACGAAAAGACGATGTCATATTTATATAAAATATTTAAATATATTATCGTATAAATGCGGGTTGTTACAAAAACCCACCATCCGAAGACAAGCTAGCAGCTCTCTCTCCCATCTTACTTGCTCGACCTCCGTTGTTTTGGCATGGGTATGTATACATACAAATGAATATTGGTTTATATGCTTTATAGCTTTGTTGTTATAGTTACAGTAGCTTTTATTAGAAACGAAATATTGAATATATGTTTATAGCTTATATTACAGTTTATTATATAAGTTTGTTTTGATATATATGTATGGCTGTCAGTTGATAAAAGAAGCACGTAAAAGTTTTTGTGATAAAGTTACATCTCAGTATATTAGTTATAATATAAAGGTATTTATATGTATAGAGTTTTACAAACAATTAGTTGCAACAGCTGTTTGCGTATGTATAGTTTGTTTTGTTTGTTGTAACCATTTTTATATCCATAGATAATATCGATTTAAGGGTATATTGGATTTAAATTTGTATAATGATGTAATCAGGCATATATATGTTTTCGAAATTTTGAGAAGCCTGTAGGCTCAGCTGAAAGGAAATTTTGTATATATATTTATCTATTTACCGCATATAGTTTTAAAATATAACTTGTTGTTTATGCATACCTTAGATATGATACTGTTTAAGTACCCGTTAGGCTTTAAATATATATATTATATAATAGTTATATACATAACGTTTACTTATGTTTATGATTATGTAATAAATCAAACCGGTTATTATATGATATAGATATTCGATTTTATTTAATGTGTTATGAGGAAGAAGAAAATGATTTTTGAAATGTATATTTTGTGGTGTTTGAATTTTTAATATGATTTTTCTATATAGTTATATATATATATATATATATATATATATAAGCCCACTTATCCTATTTATCTTTCTCGATCCAACTCTGATTTGATTTTGTCAATTCCTCGTTATATATCAGTTTTGTCGTCGAAATTGTGCCAATCCTGTTTTTGCTTGGTTGGATTCGAGATTAAAATTTCAGTGTGCGTATCCGTGTCTCCTTATGTATTCTCCAGCCTCGAAAGGTGAGCAATCACTCACGATTAACGTTCTTTTATTTATTAAATTTGATTTCAATTGAAACGACAATTGAAATATGCTGCTGTTAGTTAATTACACTGTTATATATGTTATTACCTGTATCAGTTCACTTATGACATCTGACACCATTATCTGTTAATTATTTATGCAATGATAATACAGTTTGGCTGATAATTGATTGATTGTTGATGTTTAATTAGACGTTAATTGTAAATGTTAAAGTGATAAATAGTATGCAAGTGAATTTGATATAAGATAGTTAACAATTTGAAAACTGATTTATATGTTAAATTTGATTAGTTGAATATGACCCCTTTAATTGTTAAATTAATTGACATGTAGAATAGTGATAATACACTTTGAACCATCGACGTATGTTGGATTAATTGTTGTAGTATAAAATTGTAATTGAATGACAAGTGTAAAACCGTATAAATAATTAGTGGAATAATCTTTAATCTACATGAAATGATAGTGTAGATTCTAGAAATAATTATATTAATTCGTACAAATAACAATGCGAATTAATACGGTTATTTCGGGATTATTTGAATTGATTATTGGATTGTTATTGATTGTTGTTATTGCTTGTTTATTTACTTTGACACCATCCCAGTTATCACACTGCAAGTTCCCTTTGTTATGCTTTGATTTTTTGAATTGAATTGGAATCGGGTTGAAATGATAAATACCCAAATTGAACTTTGACCTTGGATATAGAGAATTAAATAAAACCCGATTGGTCAAATAATTTGATTTAAAAGTAAAATGAAGATTTTATTTGAATAAACAATATGGTTTTGAAATGAAGTCGAAATTTGAAATTTTAATGAAAGGAAAATGTTAATGTTTAATAATCTGAAACAAAATATTAACAAATGTAATTGATGAAAGAACTTTGTTAAATTTGAGAAATGATTGAATTAAGTTTGAAATGATTTAATAAGTAAGTTGAAATTTAATAAACTTTGAAATTATTTAATAATTAAGTTTTGAATTATTTAATAATTAAATAAGATTGAATGATTTAATGATCAAATTGAATTGAATTCTTTAATAAGAGAAATTGAACTTTGGAATAAGTGAATTTACTTCGTAAATAATTGAAATTGAGTTTTCTTTATTAATTAAGTTTGGAAAATTATTTAAGTAAGTAAATAAGTGAAATTGAATTTCTTTAACAAGAAATAAAATGTGATTATTGAAATTAATGTAAGACTTGTAATTTAAAGAATTTGATTTGATGAATTTAATTTAATTCAAATTGTAAGTTTTGAAATAAGGAAGTTGAATTTAAATAATGGAGTTAATGAATTGGAAATTTAATAGAAATTATTTTGAATGGCAAATTTACTTAATGAATATTGAATGAAATCGATAAATGAATTTAAATTGATTTAAATGTTAAATCAAATTAATTTAAATGATTTCGGAATGAACTTATTTATGAACTTGAATCAATATTTGAATTGTTTTATATAAAAATAGAAATTGAATTATAAGATTTTGAAATGGTAATTTGGAAGTTTTGAAACGTAAATTATGGAAATTGATTTGGAAAGACAAATGAATTGTTGGTTTACGAATTCTATTTGAAATTGAATTGATTTGGTTTTTGAAATAAATAAACGACCAATCGGTGTAATAATTACGAAAGTTATTAAAGAGACCGAAATCGGTTATGGATATACTCTCTATCTAAACCGAAACCACTTTAATAACTATACGCGGAGTGGTGATCCAGAATGAAGTGGTTGGAATGATGTACGTGATGACTGAAGAAAGAGAACGATAATGGATAGCCTTGACACTTGTGTCAAATTGGAAATGACTAAAACAGGAGCCTGTAATGACCCAAGATTTTAGGAATTTATTTTGACAAATATAAGTGAATTCAAAATAATTTTTGAATTAAATTTTGGAAGGAGATTGTTATGGCTTGATAGTGTATCAGTATGTGTGTACATGTGTGCACAGGGTATACACATGAACTAAAACTAAAAAATCTCTGAACTTTAAGAATAAATACATATTGATATGTATGGGAATATATATATATATATATTAAATCTTTAAAAGCTGAATGCATAAGTAAATATAAATATATGTATGCTACTGAATATTTTTCTTAAGTACACATGTGCATGTGTGTGTCAATACAGAATGATATATATATATATAAATATATATATGTGTTAATAAAATACTAGAGTTCAAACTAGTGAAATAAAATATATATATATAGACATATTTTAATATAAGCAGAAATAAAAAGAAAGAAGATATAAAAAGAACTAATCCTCTTATAAATAAATAAAGGAAGTACATGCCATTTGCATGAAAGCTAAAAATAGAAAAAAATAAGAGAAAACAGAGAAATGTTGCTACAGGCAGAATTAGGAAGTGTATTTGATAAATAACAAAATCAAGTCACATTTTTAGCATGATTGTAGACAAGGGGGAAAAGTATTTTCTGAAAAGAAAATTTCTGAAAAGAAAATGTGTAACCACTTTTCTCTTCACCCAAATTAAGCCGGGAAGGGGTAAAACTTTGGGTTTAAAAAATGCAGACAACATGATTTTTCTGGTGGGCAAAAATGGACTTAGCCAATACCCAAAACCCTAAGAGAGAGACCCTGTATATATATATATACATGTATATGCAGCAGCCTCCTCTCCTCCTCAGAAAAGAATTTTGAAAAAAAAGAAGAAGAAAAACAATACCACAGAAATCATAAGACAAGGGAAGAAAGAGAGCTTGAGGATAAGGGCAGAAGCTCATCAATTAATTAAGGAAACAAAGAAGAGAGCTAGGTGAGAAAACTCACTCAAAAATCTAAGGCAATAAGTCCTAATGTAGGCAGCCAGATAAAAAGTATTTTTATTAAAAGAGTATTTTCATATATGAAGTTTATCTGTGAATTTAAATCTGAATATGTTTTGATTTTCTTTGGTTGATCACTTGTTTTATTATAACAAAGTTTTAAGTATTGTTAGCATACCTGTCTGTTTTATACACTCAGATCTCTGATATGTTAATATTTAGGGATATAAACAAATACCCAGTAAATAAAATGTTGAGAATAGGTAAGTAGTATTGGTTTTGGCTCAACCCAGAGAGATGTAAATAATGTTGAGCTGCAATATACTCATGTATAAGTGCTGAGGCTTGAAATAAAAAGGAATTAGGGGTGCAATAGGGTTGCCTATGTGCTGATGCTCCTAATTCAATAAAATGCATAGCAAACAAAATTTTGTGATTCAGTGAAACCAGGTTATCCTGAGTTTAACTCAAGCACAAATGTTTGCAAAAGAAAAATTCTCTCAGAAACCATAAGCCAATGTTAGTTGCCTAAACTCCTTTTAAAATACCCAGATGAATATATGTATATACAGAACCTTATTTTGTAATCACAAATGGTTGTTGCTTGTTTGCCTCTGTATGATTATGAATAATATGAGATGCCATGTTATGGATGTTTTTTTTTAGCCAATGAAATGAATCACTGAATGGTTTTGCCATGAACAATCAAAGGAGTTATTATTAACTATATCCTGATTAGGAAATTGGGGTCAAGAACACTGCAGGAATGACTTGTGTGCTTGAGTAACATAAGTTGACACATGGCTTGTTTAAGTCCTGAGATCTTTGTGTAATGGAGTGAATTAGTTCATTACAGTGTGTCCATTGATTCATAAATATTGCAGATGAGACCAAGGATAGATAAATATACCAAGGAAATAATACTTGAGCAGATGAGAAAACTAGAGTTTTTCATAGATTTGAAATATGAGAATTGAATAAGTAATTTAACTCATATTAGTTATTTTCCTGTTTGGTATGAATGATTGTTTGTCTATGATTGAGTTGTATGCTTGAATGTATGTGCCATATTCATATGTGTAGTCTCTGGAAAGAAAGTTAAAGTGTGCACATGCACAATGACACAGAGCATGCACACAAGTATTTACCTGATTCCAAAGGACAGAACCTTATGTATTTGTACTTAACTTGATTTTAACCTAATTAACAAATTGCTTTTGAGAATTTTCTCATACCAGACATGTGTCTGACCCTAGTGTGCTAATGGCATCTGGGGTGTCTCATTTAAAATGAGGCAGTTTCAAATGCTTTTTCAGGGATTGCAGCAACTAAATAGGAGTAGGAGCAAGGCTTTGAGAAGAAGATATAGCATGCTAAAACTTAGTTAGATAAGAGCCTAAATGTTGAAATCTGCATGTATTGACAATTTAAATTGCTACTTGTATTAAGTGTTGAATATTGGATTGATATTTTGTTAGGCATTTTGTTAAGAATTTGACTTGTATCTGGAATCTATGAACCTAGTTAAATTTCTGTTATGTTTAAAAAGGATTTTGATCAAATCTTGTAAGTAGATTTAGCAAGAACACCATGTTAAAAATTGAATGATTACATTTTATAAATGTATTAGTCAATCTTGAGTCTTTGAAAAGGATTTAAGTTTTGGATAATCAGGATAGTTGATTCTCAGAAAATTAAATGGGTCTATTTTCTATTATGGCATATGTATACAAAAGAAAATAGACATAGGTTGAATGTTTTTATATGGCTGCAAGGTTTTCATAATTTAATTTGTTCCATACAATTGTTTCATGTCCTATTTTTAAACAAAGAAAGAATCTGTAGTAAGGTAGATGGAAGCCAGATTCAAATAGTTGCAGATATATATGCACATAAACCTGTTTTGTGCAAATATCAACACACCTTTTTCCTTTGCACTTGTAATAGGAATCTGAATTTCACTCAAATGTTAACCAAATGCATTTTAAGTACCAGACAGATCTTATAAGAAGAAATACAAACATGAAATATGATAAACACTTTTATCATCCCCAAAACCCAAGAACTAGACTCTTAATTCATATCAATCCAGAAGCCTTCCAGGTTGTAGAAATGGGTTTCAAAATAATTAAGTAAGAGTTATTGTTTTGGTATGATAGAATATAGGCAAAAGTAAAGTATATATGTGCAGATATAGGTAGATAACCAGTTTCAAAATTGTACAGAAGAAAAATGAAAAAAAAAATGAAAAACAAAAATTTGTGTTGAACCGACCAGCATAGCACTCGAACTCGTGACCTTTCATGTATAAGTTAGGCGCGTTTCCATTACGCCTAGATGTTGCTTGTGTTCCCTTAGGATCCACTTTCTTTTATACTGAATTTGTCACTATTCAGAACTTAACACAAACATCTATATTAAAAGCTTGTTTACTACTGATCAATACTTGATCACTTCTTAGTTAGGATAAACAGACTAATGTGTATGTTACCAGTGGATTGTTTGGTCAAAAATAAATTAGCAATCCAACATCCTCTTGTTTTCCAGAACTCTGATTCAAACAAGAGAGGCATATACATCCTCACATGTATGTGCTTACCTTTGTGAATGTACTGATATAATTATATTGGTTGATTATTGTGATCCTGGATATATTTTGGTTTATTGGAGAAAGATATTGACCCTGAGAATTATATTTGCAATGGATGATATATCTATATATTTATATATATCCTCTTTACCTAAAAAAAAAAAATTCCTTATGAAATTAGAGTAAAAATAGGAGGGTCATTTCAGTTGGTATCAGAGCTATGTTATTCAACATAGTAGAAGTAAGGATCAAGTTCTTAGATAGAAATAAAATTAAAAGGAACTAAATATCAAACTAACCAGCTATGTAAATTATTATTAGCAAATTATGGTAGGGAGACCACCAAATCAGGGAGCAGGATCTTCCCATGCACCACCAATGGTCAATCTGCAAGACTTGGTGAGAGCATTTAGGGATGGGGAAGGACAAAGGCAAGAAAATCCCTATGAAGAACTCTCAAAATTACTTAAGACATATACTCATTTAGGAGGCAAAAGCTTTGAAGGGACAGAGAGTATCATGGAAATTCAAACATGGTTGAGAACATTGGAAAGAATTTTCAATGACATGCAACTTGATGATCAAAGAAAGAGGCAAGTGGCTTCAAGACAGCTAAAAGGAGTAGCTTTAGGCTGGTGGGAAGTAATCATTGCAGGAAGGAATGAGAATGAAATCACTTGGAATCAATTTAAAGAGATGTTGGAAGCAAGGTTTGTACCAGCATCAGCAAAGACTACCTTGCTAGAAGAATTCATTAGGCTTAGACAAGGAACCATGACTGTCACAGAATATACTCAAAAGTTTGAGGGGCTTTCCACATATGGAGCAATGCTTGTGGCAGATGAGGCATCTAAAAATGATAGGTACATAAAAGGTTTGAATCCAGGACTTAGTAGAGCCATGTTACCCTATGCAGACAAGACTTTTGATCATGTGATAGACTTAGCTTTGAGGTTGGAGCAGCATGACAAGGAAAGGGAGAAGTTCAGAAATTTTAGGAGCAATAATAACAAGAAAGGTAAGGGGAGGTATCACCCTTATGATAAGAAGAAAGAAGAGGCTAGTAACAAAAGCACTGGAGATGTCAAAGCTAAGGAAGACAAGAAGAAAATTGTGTGCCATCAGTGTGGAAAGGAAGGGCATATCAAACCAAAGTGTCCAGAATTGAAAGGAGGAGCTTTCAAATGCTATCTATGTGGGAAAGAGGGGCATATGAAGAGGAATTGTCCTGAGTATAAACAGCAAGGCAAATTGGCAAATTTGGAAGGAAAAGGCAAAGCCACAGTGGAGAGTAACACTGTAAACCATAGCCAAGTGGAAGGTACATTACTTATTTGTACCATACCCATAACAGTAGTATATGATACTGGGGCAACTCACTCCTTAATTTCTTATGAATTGGTTAAAATGCTAAAACTGAATTGCATATTGGTTGAAACCCCATTGCATATACACAGTCCATTGGGGAGTTCTAGTGTTTTAAATATGATTTGTGTGGATGTGGAGTTAAACATAGGAGGAAATATTTTTATTTCCAATTTATATGTTTTGAATTACCCAAATATAGGTGTTATATTGGGGGTAGACTGGTTAAGGCAATTTAAAGCCATAATTAATTTAGACTCATCCACCATATCATTGCAAAATTCTAGAGGCCAGAGAATCACAGTTTTATGTGAGGTAGCTAAGGAAGGAAAACTATATCATTTAGTTGACTCAGAGAAAGATTTCAGTGAACTAACCATTGAAGAAATTCCCATAGTCAATGAATATTTGGATGTGTTTGGTGAGGTCAAGGGTATTCCACACCATAGACCAGTAGAATTCCAGATCAATCTAGTTCCAGGAGCAAGCCCAGTGATTAAAAAGCCAACTAGAATGGGGCCAAATGAACTAAAAGAATTAAAGAAACAGTTAGAAGAATTGGAAGAAAAGGGTTTTATAAGACCAAGTAATTCTTGCTGGGGAGCACCAGTGGTGTTTGTTAAGAAGCAAGATGGCTCCTTAAGACTCTGCATAGATTATAGAGAATTAAACAAGGTAACTATTAAAAATAAATACCCATTGCCAAGAATAGATGATTTTTTTGATCAATTAGCAGGGGCAAAAGTATTTTCTAGACTAGACTTAGCATCTGGTTTTCATCAAATGAAGGTGGAAGAATCAAGCATCAAGTACACTGCCTTTAACACTAGGTATGGGCTGTATGAATTTTTGGTTATGCCATTTGGCTTGACCAATGCACCATCTTACTTTGTAGATTTAATGAACAGAACCTTTAGAGATTGTTTAGACAAGTTTGTGCTTATTTTTATAGATGGCATTTTGATTTATTCCAAGACAGTGGAAGAACATAAGCATCATTTGCACCTAGTTTTGTCTAGACTAAGGGAAAAAGATTTAAAGGCAAAATTTTCAAAATGTGTGTTTTGGAAGGAGGAAGTACATTTTCTTGGCCATGTTATATCTGCCAAAGGAATTTCTGTGAACCCCAATAAAGTAGTGGCTATCCAAGCATGGAAGAGGCCAAGCACTGTGAGTGAAGTGAGATCATTTATGGGGATGGCAGGGTATTATAGAAGGTTTATAAAAGATTTTTCAAAAATTTCTACACCACTCACTAACCTAACCAGGAAGAACCAAGCTTTTGTTTGGTCAGAAAAATGTGAAAAGTCTTTTGAACAGTTGAAGGAGGCATTGGTGAATGCTCCAATTCTAAAGGTACCACATGGAAATGAAGAATTAGTGGTATACACTGATGCTAGTGGATTTGGCTTGGGTGCAGTGTTGATGCAACAAGGCCAAGTCATTGCATATGCATCCAGACAACTTAAACCCCATGAAGTAAGGTATGCCACACATGATCTCGAATTAGCAGCTGTGATATATGCTTTAAAACTTTGGAGACATTATTTATTAGGCACAAAGTTTGAACTCTACACTGACCACAAGTCTCTAAAATATTTATTTTCACAAAAAGATTTGAACATGAGGCAACATAGATGGGTGGAGTTCTTAGCTGCCTATGACTTTGACATACTTTATACACCAGGGAAAGCAAACAAAGTTGCAGATGCTCTAAGTAGACAGCATGCTAAATTGGCTATGATGATGATAGAAGAATTTAAAAATTTATCTTTGCTAACTGAGTTAGAGATTGAGGAGAATGGTTGTGTGCAGATGCATGGTGCACAAGAAGATAAAGGGAAGTTAAGCTTAATGACACTTCAACCAGATTTAATTCTGAAGGTAGGAAAAATGCAAGAACAAGATGCTCACTTATTAGAGAAGAAAATGCTCCTCTCAAGAGGGGAGGAAGTAATGAATCACCACATTGATAAAGATGGTTATGTGAGATACCAGAATAGGGTGTGTGTACCAGAGGACATAGAATTGAAGAAGGAGATATTGAATGAATATCACAGAAGTAAATACTCCATTCACCCAGGTAACACAAAAATGTATCAAAATTTGAAAAGAGACTTCTGGTGGAAGGGGATGAAATCTGATATAGCTAAGTACATTGCCAAATGTATGACTTGCCAACAAGTCAAGGCTGAAACTCAAAGACCATCAGGGTTGATGCAACCTCTTAGTGTACCACAGTGGAAGTGGGAAGACATATCTATGGACTTCATAGATGGACTGCCTAGATCTAAGAGAGGTAATACAAGTATATGGGTGATAGTGGATAGGCTAACCAAGGTAGCACACTTCATCCCAGTCAAGTCAGAAAGAACAGCACCAAAACTAGCTCAAATTTTTATAAAAGAAGTGGTAAAGTTACATGGCATTCCCAAAACCATTGTGAGTGATAGGGATACCATCTTCACTTCAAAATTCTGGAGAAGCTTTCAAGAAGCAATGGGAAGTGAACTATGTTTAAGTACTGCCTACCATCCTCAATCAGATGGGCAGACTGAGGTGGTAAACAAAGTTTTGGAGGACATGTTGAGGGCATGTATACTGGATTTTGGGGGCAACTGGGAAGATTATCTTCATCTAGTTGAATTTACATACAACAACAGCTACCAAAGCACCATAGGAATGGCTCCATTTGAAGCCTTATATGGTAAACCCTGTTTGTCACCAGTTTGCTGGGTAGAAGCAGGAGAAAGGTCTATTTTAGGGCCTGAGTACATACAAGAAACCAAGGAGAAAATTGAGTTGATAAGAAGAAGAATGACAGCAGCTCAAGATAGGCAAAAGAAATTTGCAGACATGAGAAGGAGGCAGGTAGAATATGAAGTGGGAAATTTTGTTTTCATCAAAATCTCACCCATGAAAAATGTGCTGAGGTTTGGAAAACAAGGCAAATTAACCCCAAGATATATTGGACCATACAAAATTCTGGAGAGAATTGGTCCCTTGGCATATAAGTTGGAATTACCAGAAAACATGCAAGGCATACATGATGTTTTTCATGTATCACAATTGAGAAGGTGGGTCCATGACAAGGCAGAAATTCTTGAAACCCCAACCCAAGTGCAGATAAATCCTAATTTGATTTATGAAAAGGATCCAGTGGGAATTTTGGCAAAAGATGTGAAGAAGTTGAGGAATAAATCTCTGAAACTTGTGAAGGTACAGTGGAGTCTAGATCCTAGTGATTGCACATGGGAATTAGAAGACAAGGTTAGGATGAATTATCCTAAGCTATTTTCAGATTAAGGTAATTCTGATTTTTGATTGTTTTCTTTATTTTGGATGAATATATTTTTAGTTAGTATAGAACTAAGAATCTATTTGGTAGAGAATATACTTGTTCTCTGAATTAAGTTTAAAATTTATTTTAAGCTTAGGAAAATTGTGGGACACAATTTCTAAAAGGAGGGGTGTATGTAATGACCCAAGATTTTAGGAATTTATTTTGCCAAATATAAGTGAATTCAAAATAATTTTTGAATTAAATTTTGGAAGGAGATTGTTATGGCTTGATAGTGTATCAGTATGTGTGTACATGTGTGCACAGGGTATACACATGAACTAAAACTAAAAAATCTCTGAACTTTAAGAATAAATACATATTGATATGTATGGGAATATATATATATATATATTAAATCTTTAAAAGCTGAATGCATAAGTAAATATAAATATATGTATGCTACTGAATATTTTTCTTAAGTACACATGTGCATGTGTGTGTCAATACAGAATGATATATATATATATATAAATATATATGTGTTAATAAAATACTAGAGTTCAAACTAGTGAAATAAAATATATATATAGACATATTTTAATATAAGCAGAAATAAAAAGAAAGAAGATATAAAAAGAACTAATCCTCTTATAAATAAATAAAGGAAGTACATGCCATTTGCATGAAAGCTAAAAATAGAAAAAAATAAGAGAAAACAGAGAAATGTTGCTACAGGCAGAATTAGGAAGTGTATTTGATAAATAACAAAATCAAGTCACATTTTTAGCATGATTGTAGACAAGGGGGAAAAGTATTTTCTGAAAAGCAAATTTCTGAAAAGAAAATGTGTAACCACTTTTCTCTTCACCCAAATTAAGCCGGGAAGGGGTAAAACTTTGGGTTTAAAAAATGCAGACAACATGATTTTTCTGGTGGGCAAAAATGGACTTAGCCAATAGCCAAAACCCTAAGAGAGAGACCCTGTATATATATATACATGTATATGCAACAGCCTCCTCTCCTCCTCAGAAAAGAATTTTGAAAAAAAAAGAAGAAAAACAATACCACAGAAATCATAAGACAAGGGAAGAAAGAGAGCTTGAGGATAAGGGCAGAAGCTCATCAATTAATTAAGGAAACAAAGAAGAGAGCTAGGTGAGAAAACTCACTCAAAAATCTAAGGCAATAAGTCCTAATGTAGGCAGCCAGATAAAAAGTATTTTTATTAAAAGAGTATTTTCATATATGAAGTTTATCTGTGAATTTAAATCTGAATATTTTTTGATTTTCTTTGGTTGATCACTTGTTTTATTATAACAAAGTTTTAAGTATTGTTAGCATACCTGTCTGTTTTATACACTCAGATCTCTGATATGTTAATATTTAGGGATATAAACAAATACCCAGTAAATAAAATGTTGAGAATAGGTAAGTAGTATTGGTTTTGGCTCAACCCAGAGAGATGTAAATAATGTTGAGCTGCAATATACTCATGTATAAGTGCTGAGGCTTGAAATAAAAAGGAATTAGGGGTGCAATAGGGTTGCCTATGTGCTGATGCTCCTGATTCAATAAAATGCATAGCAAACAAAATTTTGTGATTCAGTGAAACCAGGTTATCCTGAGTTTAACTCAAGCACAAATGTTTGCAAAAGAAAAATTCTCTCAGAAACCATAAGCCAATGTTAGTTGCCTAAACTCCTTTTAAAATACCTAGATGAATATATGTATATACAGAACCTTATTTTGTAATCACAAATGGTTGTTGCTTGTTTGCCTCTGTATGATTATGAATAATATGAGATGCCATGTTATGGATGTTTTTTTTAGCCAATGAAATGAATCACTGAATGGTTTTGCCATGAACAATCAAAGGAGTTATTATTAACTATATCCTGATTAGGAAATTGGGGTCAAGAACACTGCAGGAATGACTTGTGTGCTTGAGTAACATAAGTTGACACATGGCTTGTTTAAGTCCTGAGATCTTTGTGTAATGGAGTGAATTAGTTCATTACAGTGTGTCCATTGATTCATAAATATTGCAGATGAGACCAAGGATAGATAAATATACCAAGGAAATAATACTTGAGCAGATGAGAAAACTAGAGTTTTTCATAGATTTGAAATATGAGAATTGAATAAGTAATTTAACTCATATTAGTTATTTTCCTGTTTGGTATGAATGATTGTTTGTCTATGATTGAGTTGTATGCTTGAATGTATGTGCCATATTCATATGTGTAGTCTCTGGAAAGAAAGTTAAAGTGTGCACATGCACAATGACACAGAGCATGCACACAAGTATTTACCTGATTCCA
The DNA here is from genome assembly GCA_030737815.1 of Allium fistulosum. Classification (NCBI taxonomy): domain Eukaryota; kingdom Viridiplantae; phylum Streptophyta; class Magnoliopsida; order Asparagales; family Amaryllidaceae; genus Allium; species Allium fistulosum. Next base: position 595,201,678 of record CM060903.1, read on the forward strand.
AAGGACAGAACCTTATGTATTTGTACTTAACTTGATTTTAACCTAATTAACAAATTGCTTTTGAGAATTTTCTCATACCAGACATGTGTCTGACCCTAGTGTGCTAATGGCATCTGGGGTGTCTCATTTAAAATGAGGCAGTTTCAAATGCTTTTTCAGGGATTGCAGCAACTAAATAGGAGTAGGAGCAAGGCTTTGAGAAGAAGATATAGCATGCTAAAACTTAGTTAGATAAGAGCCTAAATGTTGAAATCTGCATGTATTGACAATTTAAATTGCTACTTGTATTAAGTGTTGAATATTGGATTGATATTTTGTTAGGCATTTTGTTAAGAATTTGACTTGTATCTGGAATCTATGAACCTAGTTAAATTTCTGTTATGTTTAAAAAGGATTTTGATCAAATCTTGTAAGTAGATTTAGCAAGAACACCATGTTAAAAATTGAATGATTACATTTTATAAATGTATTAGTCAATCTTGAGTCTTTGAAAAGGATTTAAGTTTTGGATAATCAGGATAGTTGATTCTCAGAAAATTAAATGGGTCTATTTTCTATTATGGCATATGTATACAAAAGAAAATAGACATAGGTTGAATGTTTTTATATGGCTGCAAGGTTTTCATAATTTAATTTGTTCCATACAATTGTTTCATGTCCTATTTTTAAACAAAGAAAGAATCTGTAGTAAGGTAGATGGAAGCCAGATTCAAATAGTTGCAGATATATATGCACATAAACCTGTTTTGTGCAAATATCAACACACCTTTTTCCTTTGCACTTGTAATAGGAATCTGAATTTCACTCAAATGTTAACCAAATGCATTTTAAGTACCAGACAGATCTTATAAGAAGAAATACAAACATGAAATATGATAAACACTTTTATCATCCCCAAAACCCAAGAACTAGACTCTTAATTCATATCAATCCAGAAGCCTTCCAGGTTGTAGAAATGGGTTTCAAAATAATTAAGTAAGAGTTATTGTTTTGGTATGATAGAATATAGGCAAAAGTAAAGTATATATGTGCAGATATAGGTAGATAACCAGTTTCAAAATTGTACAGAAGAAAAATGAAAAAAAAAATGAAAAACAAAAATTTGTGTTGAACCGACCAGCATAGCACTCGAACTCGTGACCTTTCATGTATAAGTTAGGCGCGTTTCCATTACGCCTAGATGTTGCTTGTGTTCCCTTAGGATCCACTTTCTTTTATACTGAATTTGTCACTATTCAGAACTTAACACAAACATCTATATTAAAAGCTTGTTTACTACTGATCAATACTTGATCACTTCTTAGTTAGGATAAACAGACTAATGTGTATGTTACCAGTGGATTGTTTGGTCAAAAATAAATTAGCAATCCAACATCCTCTTGTTTTCCAGAACTCTGATTCAAACAAGAGAGGCATATACATCCTCACATGTATGTGCTTACCTTTGTGAATGTACTGATATAATTATATTGGTTGATTATTGTGATCCTGGATATATTTTGGTTTATTGGAGAAAGATATTGACCCTGAGAATTATATTTGCAATGGATGATATATCTATATATTTATATATATCCTCTTTACCTAAAAAAAAAATTCCTTATGAAATTAGAGTAAAAATAGGAGGGTCATTTCAGTTGGTATCAGAGCTATGTTATTCAACATAGTAGAAGTAAGGATCAAGTTCTTAGATAGAAATAAAATTAAAAGGAACTAAATATCAAACTAACCAGCTATGTAAATTATTATTAGCAAATTATGGTAGGGAGACCACCAAATCAGGGAGCAGGATCTTCCCATGCACCACCAATGGTCAATCTGCAAGACTTGGTGAGAGCATTTAGGGATGGGGAAGGACAAAGGCAAGAAAATCCCTATGAAGAACTCTCAAAATTACTTAAGACATATACTCATTTAGGAGGCAAAAGCTTTGAAGGGACAGAGAGTATCATGGAAATTCAAACATGGTTGAGAACATTGGAAAGAATTTTCAATGACATGCAACTTGATGATCAAAGAAAGAGGCAAGTGGCTTCAAGACAGCTAAAAGGAGTAGCTTTAGGCTGGTGGGAAGTAATCATTGCAGGAAGGAATGAGAATGAAATCACTTGGAATCAATTTAAAGAGATGTTGGAAGCAAGGTTTGTACCAGCATCAGCAAAGACTACCTTGCTAGAAGAATTCATTAGGCTTAGACAAGGAACCATGACTGTCACAGAATATACTCAAAAGTTTGAGGGGCTTTCCACATATGGAGCAATGCTTGTGGCAGATGAGGCATCTAAAAATGATAGGTACATAAAAGGTTTGAATCCAGGACTTAGTAGAGCCATGTTACCCTATGCAGACAAGACTTTTGATCATGTGATAGACTTAGCTTTGAGGTTGGAGCAGCATGACAAGGAAAGGGAGAAGTTCAGAAATTTTAAGAGCAATAATAACAAGAAAGGTAAGGGGAGGTATCACCCTTATGATAAGAAGAAAGAAGAGGCTAGTAACAAAAGCACTGGAGATGTCAAAGCTAAGGAAGACAAGAAGAAAATTGTGTGCCATCAGTGTGGAAAGGAAGGGCATATCAAACCAAAGTGTCCAGAATTGAAAGGAGGAGCTTTCAAATGCTATCTATGTGGGAAAGAGGGGCATATGAAGAGGAATTGTCCTGAGTATAAACAGCAAGGCAAATTGGCAAATTTGGAAGGAAAAGGCAAAGCCACAGTGGAGAGTAACACTGTAAACCATAGCCAAGTGGAAGGTACATTACTTATTTGTACCATACCCATAACAGTAGTATATGATACTGGGGCAACTCACTCCTTAATTTCTTATGAATTGGTTAAAATGCTAAAACTGAATTGCATATTGGTTGAAACCCCATTGCATATACACAGTCCATTGGGGAGTTCTAGTGTTTTAAATATGATTTGTGTGGATGTGGAGTTAAACATAGGAGGAAATATTTTTATTTCCAATTTATATGTTTTGAATTACCCAAATATAGGTGTTATATTGGGGGTAGACTGGTTAAGGCAATTTAAAGCCATAATTAATTTAGACTCATCCACCATATCATTGCAAAATTCTAGAGGCCAGAGAATCACAGTTTTATGTGAGGTAGCTAAGGAAGGAAAACTATATCATTTAGTTGACTCAGAGAAAGATTTCAGTGAACTAACCATTGAAGAAATTCCCATAGTCAATGAATATTTGGATGTGTTTGGTGAGGTCAAGGGTATTCCACACCATAGACCAGTAGAATTCCAGATCAATCTAGTTCCAGGAGCAAGCCCAGTGATTAAAAAGCCAACTAGAATGGGGCCAAATGAACTAAAAGAATTAAAGAAACAGTTAGAAGAATTGGAAGAAAAGGGTTTTATAAGACCAAGTAATTCTTGCTGGGGAGCACCAGTGGTGTTTGTTAAGAAGCAAGATGGCTCCTTAAGACTCTGCATAGATTATAGAGAATTAAACAAGGTAACTATTAAAAATAAATACCCATTGCCAAGAATAGATGATCTTTTTGATCAATTAGCAGGGGCAAAAGTATTTTCTAGACTAGACTTAGCATCTGGTTTTCATCAAATGAAGGTGGAAGAATCAAGCATCAAGTACACTGCCTTTAACACTAGGTATGGGCTGTATGAATTTTTGGTTATGCCATTTGGCTTGACCAATGCACCATCTTACTTTGTAGATTTAATGAACAGAACCTTTAGAGATTGTTTAGACAAGTTTGTGCTTATTTTTATAGATGGCATTTTGATTTATTCCAAGACAGTGGAAGAACATAAGCATCATTTGCACCTAGTTTTGTCTAGACTAAGGGAAAAAGATTTAAAGGCAAAATTTTCAAAATGTGTGTTTTGGAAGGAGGAAGTACATTTTCTTGGCCATGTTATATCTGCCAAAGGAATTTCTGTGAACCCCAATAAAGTAGTGGCTATCCAAGCATGGAAGAGGCCAAGCACTGTGAGTGAAGTGAGATCATTTATGGGGATGGCAGGGTATTATAGAAGGTTTATAAAAGATTTTTCAAAAATTTCTACACCACTCACTAACCTAACCAGGAAGAACCAAGCTTTTGTTTGGTCAGAAAAATGTGAAAAGTCTTTTGAACAGTTGAAGGAGGCATTGGTGAATGCTCCAATTCTAAAGGTACCACATGGAAATGAAGAATTAGTGGTATACACTGATGCTAGTGGATTTGGCTTGGGTGCAGTGTTGATGCAACAAGGCCAAGTCATTGCATATGCATCCAGACAACTTAAACCCCATGAAGTAAGGTATGCCACACATGATCTCGAATTAGCAGCTGTGATATATGCTTTAAAACTTTGGAGACATTATTTATTAGGCACAAAGTTTGAACTCTACACTGACCACAAGTCTCTAAAATATTTATTTTCACAAAAAGATTTGAACATGAGGCAACATAGATGGGTGGAGTTCTTAGCTGCCTATGACTTTGACATACTTTATACACCAGGGAAAGCAAACAAAGTTGCAGATGCTCTAAGTAGACAGCATGCTAAATTGGCTATGATGATGATAGAAGAATTTAAAAATTTATCTTTGCTAACTGAGTTAGAGATTGAGGAGAATGGTTGTGTGCAGATGCATGGTGCACAAGAAGATAAAGGGAAGTTAAGCTTAATGACACTTCAACCAGATTTAATTCTGAAGGTAGGAAAAATGCAAGAACAAGATGCTCACTTATTAGAGAAGAAAATGCTCCTCTCAAGAGGGGAGGAAGTAATGAATCACCACATTGATAAAGATGGTTATGTGAGATACCAGAATAGGGTGTGTGTACCAGAGGACATAGAATTGAAGAAGGAGATATTGAATGAATATCACAGAAGTAAATACTCCATTCACCCAGGTAACACAAAAATGTATCAAAATTTGAAAAGAGACTTCTGGTGGAAGGGGATGAAATCTGATATAGCTAAGTACATTGCCAAATGTATGACTTGCCAACAAGTCAAGGCTGAAACTCAAAGACCATCAGGGTTGATGCAACCTCTTAGTGTACCACAGTGGAAGTGGGAAGACATATCTATGGACTTCATAGATGGACTGCCTAGATCTAAGAGAGGTAATACAAGTATATGGGTGATAGTGGATAGGCTAACCAAGGTAGCACACTTCATCCCAGTCAAGTCAGAAAGAACAGCACCAAAACTAGCTCAAATTTTTATAAAAGAAGTGGTAAAGTTACATGGCATTCCCAAAACCATTGTGAGTGATAGGGATACCATCTTCACTTCAAAATTCTGGAGAAGCTTTCAAGAAGCAATGGGAAGTGAACTATGTTTAAGTACTGCCTACCATCCTCAATCAGATGGGCAGACTGAGGTGGTAAACAAAGTTTTGGAGGACATGTTGAGGGCATGTATACTGGATTTTGGGGGCAACTGGGAAGATTATCTTCATCTAGTTGAATTTACATACAACAACAGCTACCAAAGCACCATAGGAATGGCTCCATTTGAAGCCTTATATGGTAAACCCTGTTTGTCACCAGTTTGCTGGGTAGAAGCAGGAGAAAGGTCTATTTTAGGGCCTGAGTACATACAAGAAACCAAGGAGAAAATTGAGTTGATAAGAAGAAGAATGACAGCAGCTCAAGATAGGCAAAAGAAATTTGCAGACATGAGAAGGAGGCAGGTAGAATATGAAGTGGGAAATTTTGTTTTCATCAAAATCTCACCCATGAAAAATGTGCTGAGGTTTGGAAAACAAGGCAAATTAACCCCAAGATATATTGGACCATACAAAATTCTGGAGAGAATTGGTCCCTTGGCATATAAGTTGGAATTACCAGAAAACATGCAAGGCATACATGATGTTTTTCATGTATCACAATTGAGAAGGTGGGTCCATGACAAGGCAGAAATTCTTGAAACCCCAACCCAAGTGCAGATAAATCCTAATTTGATTTATGAAAAGGATCCAGTGGGAATTTTGGCAAAAGATGTGAAGAAGTTGAGGAATAAATCTCTGAAACTTGTGAAGGTACAGTGGAGTCTAGATCCTAGTGATTGCACATGGGAATTAGAAGACAAGGTTAGGATGAATTATCCTAAGCTATTTTCAGATTAAGGTAATTCTGATTTTTGATTGTTTTCTTTATTTTGGATGAATATATTTTTAGTTAGTATAGAACTAAGAATCTATTTGGTAGAGAATATACTTGTTCTCTGAATTAAGTTTAAAATTTATTTTAAGCTTAGGAAAATTGTGGGACACAATTTCTAAAAGGAGGGGTGTATGTAATGACCCAAGATTTTAGGAATTTATTTTGCCAAATATAAGTGAATTCAAAATAATTTTTGAATTAAATTTTGGAAGGAGATTGTTATGGCTTGATAGTGTATCAGTATGTGTGTACATGTGTGCACAGGGTATACACATGAACTAAAACTAAAAAATCTCTGAACTTTAAGAATAAATACATATTGATATGTATGGGAATATATATATATATATATTAAATCTTTAAAAGCTGAATGCATAAGTAAATATAAATATATGTATGCTACTGAATATTTTTCTTAAGTACACATGTGCATGTGTGTGTCAATACAGAATGATATATATATATATATAAATATATATGTGTTAATAAAATACTAGAGTTCAAACTAGTGAAATAAAATATATATATAGACATATTTTAATATAAGCAGAAATAAAAAGAAAGAAGATATAAAAAGAACTAATCCTCTTATAAATAAATAAAGGAAGTACATGCCATTTGCATGAAAGCTAAAAATAGAAAAAAATAAGAGAAAACAGAGAAATGTTGCTACAGGCAGAATTAGGAAGTGTATTTGATAAATAACAAAATCAAGTCACATTTTTAGCATGATTGTAGACAAGGGGGAAAAGTATTTTCTGAAAAGCAAATTTCTGAAAAGAAAATGTGTAACCACTTTTCTCTTCACCCAAATTAAGCCGGGAAGGGGTAAAACTTTGGGTTTAAAAAATGCAGACAACATGATTTTTCTGGTGGGCAAAAATGGACTTAGCCAATAGCCAAAACCCTAAGAGAGAGACCCTGTATATATATATACATGTATATGCAGCAGCCTCCTCTCCTCCTCAGAAAAGAATTTTGAAAAAAAAAAAGAAGAAAAACAATACCACAGAAATCATAAGACAAGGGAAGAAAGAGAGCTTGAGGATAAGGGCAGAAGCTCATCAATTAATTAAGGAAACAAAGAAGAGAGCTAGGTGAGAAAACTCACTCAAAAATCTAAGGCAATAAGTCCTAATGTAGGCAGCCAGATAAAAAGTATTTTTATTAAAAGAGTATTTTCATATATGAAGTTTATCTGTGAATTTAAATCTGAATATGTTTTGATTTTCTTTGGTTGATCACTTGTTTTATTATAACAAAGTTTTAAGTATTGTTAGCATACCTGTCTGTTTTATACACTCAGATCTCTGATATGTTAATATTTAGGGATATAAACAAATACCCAGTAAATAAAATGTTGAGAATAGGTAAGTAGTATTGGTTTTGGCTCAACCCAGAGAGATGTAAATAATGTTGAGCTGCAATATACTCATGTATAAGTGCTGAGGCTTGAAATAAAAAGGAATTAGGGGTGCAATAGGGTTGCCTATGTGCTGATGCTCCTGATTCAATAAAATGCATAGCAAACAAAATTTTGTGATTCAGTGAAACCAGGTTATCCTGAGTTTAACTCAAGCACAAATGTTTGCAAAAGAAAAATTCTCTCAGAAACCATAAGCCAATGTTAGTTGCCTAAACTCCTTTTAAAATACCCAGATGAATATATGTATATACAGAACCTTATTTTGTAATCACAAATGGTTGTTGCTTGTTTGCCTCTGTATGATTATGAATAATATGAGATGCCATGTTATGGATGTTTTTTTTAGCCAATGAAATGAATCACTGAATGGTTTTGCCATGAACAATCAAAGGAGTTATTATTAACTATATCCTGATTAGGAAATTGGGGTCAAGAACACTGCAGGAATGACTTGTGTGCTTGAGTAACATAAGTTGACACATGGCTTGTTTAAGTCCTGAGATCTTTGTGTAATGGAGTGAATTAGTTCATTACAGTGTGTCCATTGATTCATAAATATTGCAGATGAGACCAAGGATAGATAAATATACCAAGGAAATAATACTTGAGCAGATGAGAAAACTAGAGTTTTTCATAGATTTGAAATATGAGAATTGAATAAGTAATTTAACTCATATTAGTTATTTTCCTGTTTGGTATGAATGATTGTTTGTCTATGATTGAGTTGTATGCTTGAATGTATGTGCCATATTCATATGTGTAGTCTCTGGAAAGAAAGTTAAAGTGTGCACATGCACAATGACACAGAGCATGCACACAAGTATTTACCTGATTCCAAAGGACAGAACCTTATGTATTTGTACTTAACTTGATTTTAACCTAATTAACAAATTGCTTTTGAGAATTTTCTCATACCAGACATGTGTCTGACCCTAGTGTGCTAATGGCATCTGGGGTGTCTCATTTAAAATGAGGCAGTTTCAAATGCTTTTTCAGGGATTGCAGCAACTAAATAGGAGTAGGAGCAAGGCTTTGAGAAGAAGATATAGCATGCTAAAACTTAGTTAGATAAGAGCCTAAATGTTGAAATCTGCATGTATTGACAATTTAAATTGCTACTTGTATTAAGTGTTGAATATTGGATTGATATTTTGTTAGGCATTTTGTTAAGAATTTGACTTGTATCTGGAATCTATGAACCTAGTTAAATTTCTGTTATGTTTAAAAAGGATTTTGATCAAATCTTGTAAGTAGATTTAGCAAGAACACCATGTTAAAAATTGAATGATTACATTTTATAAATGTATTAGTCAATCTTGAGTCTTTGAAAAGGATTTAAGTTTTGGATAATCAGGATAGTTGATTCTCAGAAAATTAAATGGGTCTATTTTCTATTATGGCATATGTATACAAAAGAAAATAGACATAGGTTGAATGTTTTTATATGGCTGCAAGGTTTTCATAATTTAATTTGTTCCATACAATTGTTTCATGTCCTATTTTTAAACAAAGAAAGAATCTGTAGTAAGGTAGATGGAAGCCAGATTCAAATAGTTGCAGATATATATGCACATAAACCTGTTTTGTGCAAATATCAACACACCTTTTTCCTTTGCACTTGTAATAGGAATCTGAATTTCACTCAGATGTTAACCAAATGCATTTTAAGTACCAGACAGATCTTATAAGAAGAAATACAAACATGAAATATGATAAACACTTTTATCATCCCCAAAACCCAAGAACCAGACTCTTAATTCATATCAATCCAGAAGCCTTCCAAGTTGTAGAAATGGGTTTCAAAATAATTAAGTAAGAGTTATTGTTTTGGTATGATAGAATATAGGCAAAAGTAAAGTATATATGTGCAGATATAGGTAGATAACCAGTTTCAAAATTGTACAGAAGAAAAATGGAAAAAAAAAATGAAAAACAAAAATTTGTGTTGAACCGACCAGCATAGCACTCGAACTCGTGACCTTTCATGTATAAGTTAGGCGCGTTTCCATTACGCCTAGATGTTGCTTGTGTTCCCTTAGGATCCACTTTCTTTTATACTGAATTTGTCACTATTCAGAACTTAACACAAACATCTATATTAAAAGCTTGTTTACTACTGATCAATACTTGATCACTTCTTAGTTAGGATAAACAGACTAATGTGTATGTTACCAGTGGATTGTTTGGTCAAAAATAAATTAGCAATCCAACATCCTCTTGTTTTCCAGAACTCTGATTCAAACAAGAGAGGCATATACATCCTCACATGTATGTGCTTACCTTTGTGAATGTACTGATATAATTATATTGGTTGATTATTGTGATCCTGGATATATTTTGGTTTATTGGAGAAAGATATTGACCCTGAGAATTATATTTGCAATGGATGATATATCTATATATTTATATATATCCTCTTTACCTAAAAAAAAAAAAATTCCTTATGAAATTAGAGTAAAAATAGGAGGGTCATTTCAGAGCCGTGCCGGGCCAATGGAGGATTAGCTACCTCAAGTGAACACACTTCTTCGAACTACTCATTACTTGTTGTCGAGTGGTGCACCCTTGATTTTGGGAGTGTTGTTTCACGGTGTTGCGGGCGCTGCGGCGTTGCGTTCTCACCAGTTCGTATCAGGCAAACGATAGTATCACTACCTTGGGTATTGCCTCATGTGCCTTGTCATACTTGTATCCCTTTATTCGCGACCACTACGATTTTGGTTTGTACCTTTAGTATATGGATTGCCCTCTGGTGACTTCCGGTTTCTGGGAAACTACGGTCTTGTATATGCTTTTGGGAATAAAAATGTGTTAAGGGTGGAATGGGCCATGACTTAACACTATTTTGATATCTTTATATTACTAATAGACATTATCTACTTATCGTACATTACTACCTAGTAGATAGTTTAACGGATCCTTAAAGGATGGTTATTCCAAACATCCTTTGAGTTACTCGTATTTCAATTGCTATTTCACTTGAGTTGGATTTATTAATATAAGAATGTTAATCTTGACTCGAGTGTCTTGTGTTTTTGCTTTATGCTCGGGTCAGACACTGAGTGTACTAGTATTCAAGACTCACCTTTGAAGTTGGAGCTTTGCTTGAAGATCCAGCCATCTATTCTGCTTTCAGTATTCGATGATTCCAGTGATGTATTCTGATTTGTATCTGATGTATTGTATTTCTCTTCCATTGTATCTGGTTTAACTCTGATGTAACTTATACATTTATATAGTAGCTTCATGAACTACTATCTCTTTTATTTCCGCTGCATTTATTACTCTGTGTCTGTGATATGTGATTATTTATTTACTGTATATGTTCAGTTTTGCCAAATTTAAATTAACAACGCGGTATTTTGAGCAATTCAAGTCCGGCATGAGTGTCTACCTATACACTTATAATGGATGCGAATGGTCCAAAATATCGGGTCGTTACAAAAGTAGTTTGCAAGACCAAGTTTCCATTCTTTCTTGATTTTTTTAAATAAGCATAGAGTAATCAGAATCTTTGATCTGATTTACAGATAGAGGCAGACCTAAATATTTAATAGTAAGACTCCCTTCTACGATATTCAGATTGTCTAAAACTTCTTTTTTATATCTGCTATGTTTACTAAAATATGCTTTAATTTACATTATTAAGCTGCAACCCTGCATATCTATACAGATTTTCAATTTTTTATAATGGTTTCTGCATTAACTTTGTTAGCTTTTACAAAAACCATTAGATCATTAGCATAAATAAGATGGTCAATACAAGGTTGAACTCTATTAATTGGGTTAATATTGCCCTTGATAGCTTCTATTTCCATTAAGATAGAAAAATACTCCATGACCATAGTAAACAGATAAGGTGATAATGGATCACCTTGTCTGATACCCCTATTACTTTTAATAAAACCCTCTGATTTACCTTGAATAAGTATAGAAAAAGTAGGAGTATTAATACATTCAAAAATCATATCACAAAACCTACTGGGAAAGCCCATACTTTTCATGATCTGATAAATAAAATATCTGTTAACTTTTTCATAAGCTTTTTGCAAATCCACTTTTATACAAACATTATCACCATTTTTAGTATTAAAATTTCTTACCATTTCATGTGCTAAAAGAGAATTCTCATATATTAGCCTACCTGGTACAAAAGCACTCTGGTTTTCTAATATAAGAAAAGGTAAAAATATTTTAATTCTATTACTTAGTAAAGTAGCTATAATTTTATAAATAAAATTGCAGCAAGAAATTGGTCTATAGTGACCAATACAAGTGGGATTTTTATTTTTGGGAATTAAGGTAATAAAAGTACGATTAATGCTTTTAAGAATTTTACCTTTGTCAAAAAAATCATTAATAACTTCTAAGGTCTGACCCTTAATATTTTCCAAGTGATTTTTATAAAATTTTGCATTAAACCTATCAGATCCAGGGCTTTTGTTATCACCAGCATTAAAAATGACATACTTAATCTCAGCTAATGTAACAGGAGCAAGCATGATATCAGATGCATTTTAATTCAGAATATTTTTAAAGACAATGTTAGGAAATTTTTTTCCAATACATTCAGTAAAATAAAGCTCTTCATAAAAATCAATTGCATCTTTTGCTACTTTATCATAGGCATTAGAGAGATTACCTGCATTGTCTTTAATGTTACATATGTTATTTATATGCTTTCTAATGCTCATTTTAGCTTGAAATTTTTTTGTACAATCATCACCAAGAGTCAGCCAGTCTACCTTGGCCTTCTGCTTAGCATTCATAGTAATAATGTAAAGCTCTTTAGAAAGAATCATCTGATTAATAAAAAAATCTTTAGCAACACTAACATCCTCTGGTTTTTTATCTACAGAATCTTGCAATAGTTTACCTTCCTTTCTCAGCATAACCAACTTGTTACCCTTCTGAAAATTACTTTTACTCCATAATTTAAGATTATTTTTAGCATTTTTCAAAAACATGCTAAATTGATATTATTTAGTACCATTACAAGAAAAATTAAAGCAACCTTCCACCAAAGTTTTATAATCTTCTTGTAAAACCCGGCCATTTTTAAATCTAAAAGGAGAATTTTTTTTATAAGAGCAATGATTTTGAAAAAGATTAATTAGAAGAGGGGTATGATCACTTGTATTTTATTCAAGAGTAGAACATATAAAATTGGGAAAAATATTAGACAACTCTTTATTAATAAGAATTCTATCCAATTTACAATGAATATTTCTTTCCAAACCAGATTTCCAAGTAAATTTCTTACCACTTATATTTGGTTCTATCAAACCAGTTTCAAGTAAAAATTTGTTTAATTATCCATTTTACTTTGAGGACTTTTATTACCCCCACATTTTTCAGAAGCACGTAAAACAATATTAAATTCACCCATAATAAGCCGGGGAAAATTGTAAATAAGATTCAGAGCTTTTAATCTACACCACATACCATTTCTTTCACTTTCAAGGTTACTACCATATATACTAGTGGTTTGCAATGAGAAACCACCTATATTTCTAAATTGACAGTCTATATATTGCTTATTTTTAATAGTATTTAAAATAGTTCAAACATTGGAATCCCAAATAACAATGATTCTACCTTTGCAACCACAATCATTATTGTTAATAGCTTTCCAGTTTCTAGAAAGTTTTAAACAAACTTTTCAAAATTATCATCATTCTGATTATTTCCAATCAAGGCTAAAACAGAGGGTTTATAAATATTTAACATATGTATAATATCAGATTGTTTAGAAGAGGAATTCATAGCTCTAACATTCCATGCAAGAATAGACATAATCAGATACGATAAAGCAAAAAAGAAAGCTAAGGTTGTACCTCACACAGAAGTGCCCTTACCTCTTCTTTTGTTTTCGACACTTATAGCTTTTAGTCTTGTAGTCATTTCATCCCAATCTGGATTAATTGAAATGTACTTCTGTTTGAAAGCTTTCTTCTCTTTATTACCCTTATTCTTACCAGCTGCCTTTATTTTTGGGATGTACAGCTCTGAGATGTCAAACTGATCAACAGCATCCACCATCTCTGTTTCAGTTCCAGCATTATCTACTACTTCTGGAACTTTAATCGGTGAAATGTCAAATTGACTAGCAGTGCGAGGCATGGCTAAGTCAAGATCCTCAGCTACTGCAACATGCTTTGGTGGAGGGGCTTTTTCTGTGATCCTATCTGGATCTTGATTCATGGATTACTGATGGACTTTATTATTAATATTTGTAACAATGTTGTCTGTAATTAAACATGAGTCTGGAACTGGTGGGGTTTCAGACTCAAAGACCATTATATTCTTTTTTCCCATCTCTATATTGCTCTGTATGCTTTCTTTTGAGATGTTTCTTTAATACTATGTTGAACTTCCTCAGCCATGACCTGATCGTCTTGATTAGAGAGCTCGGTAACATTCTTTCTTTGATTGAAAATGATACCTTCTTGGTTGATTCGATCACTATCTCCGAATGATATTAACTGTTTTTGTGATACCGAAGAATTTCTTGGATCAGGAGCTACCTTTTTAGTTTCTTTTTCTTGGCTTTCTTGATTACTAATTTTGGGAATCCATGCTTGTTTTGGACTGCACTGATCTCTGGTGTGGCCGAAACACTTGCATACATTACACTTCGGTGGAACCCATTCATATTCAATTTTTTGAGTAATTTTTTCTCCATTATACAAAGAAAGATAAATTTCATTAGAAAGTTCATCATTTGCAGACACTTCAATAAGGAGGCGAGCGTAATTCAATCTCGTCTTCATACTTGTGGCTGCATCCATTTTAATGGGTTTTCCTATGATACTAGCCATAACACTAAATGCCTCACGGTCCCAAAGATTTAGATTTACATAGGGTAATCTTACCCATATCGGCATTGTTGTTAATAGAACTCTGTCCATTTTCAACGATTCAGACCACCTTCTCATTATGATGAGTTTTCCATTATAGAAATATAGTGAGGATTATGATCGTGCAGCCATCCAAAGAAGGAGATGTTGAGGATTATGATCCAGAGATATTGAAGGATCACTACACCCGTGTCTGGCTCACAACTAGGGCTGAAATCTGAGAAGATTGCTACGTTACATGGCCTGGATGACCCTACAATATCTCTGGAGGGAGATTTAACAACAGTTGAAGCTCGAGAGCGTATAGACTAAGCTAGCTAGCTAAGTAAATCTGAACAACAGATTGTGGCCGTTAAAAAGGAAAAGATTGAGGAGAGAAAGTCTTCAAGGAGCTCCTACAATCCTGGAAGCGCAAGGCCGGGGGGAGTCTCCCGAGGGGGTCGAAGGACAAGAAGGAGACCTGGGCACGAAGTCGATAATTGATATTTCAAGCAACGACACCACTCTTAGTGGGGATTCTGAGAAGAAGAAGAAACTTTCGACCAAACACGGGAAGGGAAGTGATGGAAAAACATTGACAGGCTCGAGTGATAGTGGAGCCGGATATTGGAAAATTCTTGATTTGTTTGACATGTATTTTGAACAAATGCAGAGTCTACACTTATTACTTTTGTTGTTGTAGCGTCTGTATTTTTCTTTTTGTTGGTCGATATTGTGGGTACGGCCCCCACATTTTGACTTTGTACAGAAAATGTTATAAGGAATAAAAAGATTAACATTTCAACTGTCATCTCTTCTATTTTCTTCCTTATTTATCACATACTTTGCTTGTTTTTTATACTACATATGTTTGCACATGGCACGACTGCCAAAATTCTTTGTTTGGAGAAACGGGCCTGTGAAGTAGTTTTCCATTCAACTAAATGTTGGTATGTGTGTGCCCCCTACTTTACAAGGTTGTTTTCTTCGAACACTTGACAAATGACTAATTGATCCAAGCGATTCCTTGGGTATCTATAACCGGATCTACTTTGCGGCTTCTATCTTTGGGAACTTGTGACTCGACCGTCTCGATTCCAGAATTCTGTCTGTCAACGATTGGAATTCTTTGCCGATTTCTAACTATGGGTTCTTGTTAGTCCTGCAATAGACAAGTTTCTCGGTGTTGTGAGGAAAATACCGGTACTTACAAGATCTTAATGGCTTGCTAATGGTGCTAGAGCAACATCGAATAGTGCTTGCGCGGAGTGCGCAACTTTTAGGAGTGCACGGCTTACGACAAGCAGCTTTTTAAGAGTGCGCAGCTTACGAAACACATGGCTTATGGATCGATATGACATGTCGATCCAGAATGGTTTGGAATTTCTCGACATTACTAATCTTCGTGTAATGAGAGGAGTTCGTGCTTCGAGTGCATGGTTCCACAGCTCAAGAAGTATTGCGTGGCTTATGGGTGTGTGCAACTTAAGTAAATATATTTTCTTGGGCGTGATTCCATAATCCAAGAATTAGTGTGTGGCTTTGGTTTGGGACTTCCCGATGTTGCCGGAGCAACTCCGGTTCTTAGAAGGTGGGGATCGAGTTCCGTCGATCCAACGGTTTGAGTCGATTTGCTTCCATTGAGTCGACAGGTAGATGGGGAAAACTTGAGCATGGTTCCACTATCTCAAGCAGTGATTGGATGGTTTTGAGTCGATTTGACCCTGTTGACTCAGCAAGTTACTTTTGTGAACACAGTTTTATTGGTTCAGAAAGCAAAGCAATTTTATTAATAATAATTGGGCAAGTTTTGTCTATTTACAATGTCTCCGGTACTCCGGGATGGCTTATATTTAGGAAATAGGAAATACATAAGATAGTCTTAGATAAAGTCACGACACAACGATTCGCTGTTCCAAGCTCGGAGAATTTGGGTTCCATCAATGGTTATTAACTTGAATGTGTCATCCCACAGCTTTTGGCCGATCACATAGGGCCCTTCCCAGTTTGGTCTGAATGTTCTTGGTATTGGGTAGACCCATTTGAGTACAAGGTCTCCCACTTCGAGAGTACAATTATGGACTTTTGAATTGAAATATCATGCGACCCTTTTTTGGTGAGCGGTAGTCCTTAACTCGTCTACTTCCCTCTTCTCATTAACCATATTAAGCGACTTGAGTAGGAGCTACTCGTTTTGCCTTTGGTGGAAGTTTTGCCTTCAATGAGAGGGGATTTCTAGCCCAATTGGGATCATTGCTTCTAAACCATACGACAAGGCGAAAGGGGAGTGCTTGGTTGCAGATGTCCTGTAAGCCCATAGCGCTATTTGAAGTTCATTAACCCAATTTCCTTTAGCTTTAGTCAGTTGCTTTTTGATGGTGGACTTGATCTTTTTCACTGCTTCCACTTGCCCATTTGCCTGTATATGTGCAACAACTGAAAAGCTTTTCTCGATGCGGAAGCATTTGCAAAAGTCTTTAAACTCAGCGCTTTCGAATTGAGTACCATTATCCATGATGATTTTTTTATAGCACTCCAAACCCGCAGATAATGTTTTTAGTGACAAAATTAATAACTTTCTTTGTGGTAATAGTGGTCAGCGGTTCTGCTTCGGCTTATTTGTTGAAATAGCCAATAGCAATTATACTGTATTTGGCTCCTCCTTTTGCTATTGGCAATACATCAATCAAATTGATTCCCCAGATTGCGAATAGCCACTGGCTAACCATCTGCCTTAATTCTGTTAAAGGAGTTCTTTTGTTCTTGTCGAATCTTTGGCATTGGTCGCACCATCTGGCATAATCTGCTCCATCGTGGTTTATTGTTGGCAAAAAATACACATATCGGAGTACGTTCTTTGCGAAGGTTTGCCCGAGTGTGATCTCCGTAGTCGCCTTCATGAATTTCCCTGAGGATTCTTCGGGCTTCATCGTTGATCACACACCTGACCAAAGGGTAGAGAATCCCCTTCGGTAGAGCATCCCATCCTGTACTACAAACCATGTTGCCTTTTGAAGGAGCGTTTTCCATTGATTCTTGTATGTGGGGAGTGTTCCTCTGAGCAGGTAGTCTTTGATCAGTGTCATCCACGTTTCTGGTTCCACGGCCGTCTCAAAGATCCAATCGATATCCGTCTCGCTTACACTTGGAGCAGTTAGCGTTTCAACTGGGACCAATCCCAATGATTGAGCTTCTCCAGAACTGGCCAATTTGGCTAGATAGTCTGCCTTCATGTTTTGTTTCTTCAGGATATAAGTTATGGTGTAATGTTCGATGTCATTTAGCAGTTCCTACACTTTAGATAGGTACGGGGTGAGATTCTCTCCCCGAGCTTGGTATTCACCTTTCACCTGGCAGTCGACTAGTTGAGAGTCACTATAGATGTGTACGGACTTTATCCCGAATTCCTTCACAACTTTCAACCCGACTATTAATGCTTCATATTCTGCTCCATTATTTGTTGCAGGGAATTCCAAGTGCAAGGCATAGCAAACAGATCGTCCTTCGGGAGTTTTGAGCACTACTCCTACCCCCGAGCAGAAGTCGTTAGATGCCCTATCGACGAATAACTTCCAACGTGTCTCCACTTCTGAAGTCATTTCTTCCTTGTTATCTTGTATTGTAAACTCGGTAATGAAATCCGCCAGCACCTGCCCGTTGATCGCCTTTCGACGATGGTATGTGATTTTGTACTGACTTAACTCAATGTTTCATTTGGTAAGCCATCCAGAGGTCTCGGGGTGGTATAACACTTGCTTCAGAGGTTGATCTGTCAGCACTTTGATTGGGTGTGCTTGGAAGTACGGTCATAACTTTCTGGATGCGATCAAGAGGCAATATGCTAGTTTTTACAATTTCGGATAGTTCTTCTTGGCTCCAATGAACCATTTACTGATGTAATATACGGGTCGTTGGATATTAGCTTCTTCTCGTACGAGCGTGGCACTTAATGCATGAGGAAAAACTGCTGAGTAGATGTACAAGTCTTCTCCATCTACTGGCTTGGACAGAATTGGCGGGATTTCCAAATGTCGCAGCAACTCTTCGAATGCAGTTTGATAAGCTTGATTCCATTCAAAGTTCTTCTTTCCCTTCTTCAGCGCGTCAAAGAACGGTATACATTTGTCGGTTGCTTTTGAGATGAACCGGCTCAGCATTGCAACCTTTCCATTCAAGCTTTGTAACTCCTTCCTATTCCTCAGGCCTCGACTTCCCATAAAGCGGTAATTTGTTTGGGATTTGCTTCGTTTCCTCTAGAACTTACTATGAATCCCAAGAACTTTCTAGAGGCTACCCCGAACTGGCATTTAAGTGGATTGAGTTTCATTCCATATTTGCGGAGTATTTCAAACATTTTGGTGAGGTTGTTCAAGTGATTTGCAGCTATGCGTGATTTAACCAACATATCATCTACATAAACTTCCATAGCCTTCCCGATCTGATGTTTAAACATGGCATTCACTAGTCATTGGTAGGTTGCCCCAGCATTCTTTAAGCCAAATGGCATCACTTTGTAGCAGTATAGTCCCAGATCAGTAATGAAACTGGTATTTTCCTAGTTAGGTTCATGCATCATGATCTAGTTGTACCCCGAATAAGCTTCCATTAATGATAGTAGTTCATTTCTAGCTATCCCATCCACAAGTTGGTCGATTCTAGGCAAGGAAAGCTGTCTTTTGGGCAAGTTTTGTTTAGGTCCGAGTAGTTAATACAAGTTCACCATTTTCCATTCGACTTCTTGACTAAGACCGGGTTGGATAACCATTCAGGGTAAGTTGCATTGCAGATAAAACCATTTTACATCAGCTTATCCACTTCTTCTCTTAGTGCTTTGGACCGTTCGGGTCCTAGGCTAGGTCTCTTCTATTTCACTAGTGTATAATTGGGATCAATATTAAGTGCAGTGTGCAATCTCTGGCAAAACCCCACACATATCAAAATGTGTCCAAGCGAATATGTCCAAGTTGGCGTGAAGGAATTTGATGAGTTGCAGTCGTATCTTGTTTCCAAGATGTGATCCAAGTTTAAGACCCGTGTTAGGTCATCTATAACAACTGGGACTGACACCATCAATTCTGCCGGTGCTGCCGATTCATCCTCTGAACTCTTTTTTCTAAGGTCCAAAGCCTTGTCGAATCGGCTATGGTCCCCAAGCCAGGGGCGGCTCTGTAGTTTCTATCCGGAAGGTTCATGAATGTGGAGAGTTCTCCCCATATTCTTACCCTTTTGTTTTCTTCTAGACTCGCGTAGTTCTATGATGTAGCATTCTTTAGCAGCACCTTAGTCTCCTTTGATCATGCCAACTCCATTCTCTGTCGGAAATTTCATGGTTAGACAGTACTGAGCTAAAGCAATCCTGAAATCTGCTAAACCGGGCCGACCCAAGAAAGCATTGTAGGTAGATATTTCATCTACAATCACAAAGGTTTGAATGAGGACGACTCTTCGGTCATCTTCTCCCAGTTCTACGGGTAAATCGATTGTTCCAACTGGTTGCTTAGGTTCGCCAGTAAACCCCTGGATCTTTGTTTGGAAAACGGATACGTCTTTTGTACTGATCTTCATTTGGTCAAACATGTGTTTAAATAGGATATTCACAGAGCTTCCAATGTCCACCAATACACGCCGGGCCATGGCTAGTCTAATCCCTACCATCACGACCATAGGGTCGAGGGTCGGAGCTTCTATTCCTTCAGTGTCTCTATTTCAGAACACTATGTCATCGTTCAAGGTTCTCTGTTGCTTGGTAGGAGTTCCATCTTCGATCGCAAAGCATGAATCTTTTGGAGTGTGACTTAGTGAGCTTGCGTATCGCTCCATTTCTCCCAAACTCCTCTGTGCGGGATGAGGTCCTCCAGATATTGTTCCGATAATGAGTCTCCAGTCGGTCCATCTAGATCCCTCTTCATTGGTTCCAGCTTGGTTTCCCCACTCTCTAGGAGCTTGGATGCTACAGGCTGGTCAGGATTTTGTGGTTTCCTCACATACTGTTGAAGCTTATTTTACTGAATCAACTCTTCAATCAGATATTTTAAGTGACGACACTCATTTGTGTTGTGACCATGTGCTTTATGGAAGCAGCAGTACTTTCCGGAACGTTTCTACTGTTTAATCGCTTCCATTTTAGGTGGCTTCTTGTACTCTTCCATCCCTTGTGTCACGAGGTAAATGTTCTCTGGAGTATCATTGAGTAGAGCGTAGTATTTGGGCCTCAAGCCTTTAATTCGCTTGCTAGTTCCATTTTGCTTGTTGGAATTCTGATTCTTGCTTTTCTTATTTTCATCCTTTCCTGCAGCAGTCCTAAAGGTATTTACATCTTGGTTCACCACCATACCATTTTGCCCAACGTTGGTTGGTTGTAGGTTAGCAAGTTTTCCTCCTAGCTCCTCTGCCTCTTCCAATCTCAAGTACTAGCTCGCCTTTCGATTAAAGTCCTTCCTGGTGGTAGGTTATTTCATCTTGATCCATTTTTCGAATTCAATGTCAGGATGGATGGCACGGACCAGGGCCATGAAGACCATATCTTTGTTTGAGTTACTTACTTCAATGACCGCGGTGCTAAACCGACTCATGATGGATTTCAAAGACTCATTTTGTCCCTGGAATAAGCTCGATAAGGACATTACGTCTTTCGGTTGTGCCGTGTGAAGCATAAACTGATCAAGGAACTTTTTTGCCAATTCACCAGAAGTGGATATGGATTTAGGTGGGAGTCTGTTGAACCATATGGAAGTAATTCCCTTAAGAAAGATTGGAAAACATCTGCACCGAACAGCATTTGAAGCATTCGCTCCGTCCATGTACCAACTGACTTGTACAAGTGAGGTTTCGGGTCTCTAGTTCCATCATAGGATGTAATAGTCGGCATAGTGAACTTTTTAGGATATCGTTCGTTTAGAATGTCATCAGTGAAGGGAGTCTGACTTGGAGCAGATCTCCATTCATCATCTCTCCTGTTCTTTCTTTCGTCCATTAGGCGCTTGATCATGTCCACGATACATGCCTCGGATGTCCGATAATCATTAGGTTGGCTGTCAGTGACTATACCGAGTGTTTGATTTTGCAAACGGTCTTGGTAAGTGGGTTGAAGCCTAGGCTCTCCTGTCTTCGGGAAAGCCACTCCCTCGGAGTTCCATTGGCTTGCAGTTGGTCGTATATGGGTAGTTTGGACCTCTCTGCCGGTATTGAGTGCGTTAGTGTTCTCTTTTAAGTATTCGTCGCCAAGTTGTTCACAATCTTCAGAGTCGGAGAGATCCAGTGCTATATCTTCCCATGGGATTTTCGTCCCTAGATTCAAGTTCATGGCGGGTTGCTTTGTAGTTGGTGGAGTGCTTGCGTACCTTCTATGGTGATTCCGGTAGCTCCACCTACTACTCCTTTTTGCTGCTGCTTTCCGTTTCTCCTAGAAACGGAAGTGTTTTCCTGCTCCATGGCAGCCGTAGGCTCTAGCATGGTTCCCGGACCAGCCAGTGATTGCAAGGTCAGGAGGGCATTTAGTATTTCCATAAGAGCTTTTTGGCTATTCTCCATTTTTGGTTGATTTCATCAACCATCTTGTTTAACACGCCTCTAGTGACAACTTTATGCTGGATAGAAGATCCCGGCATCTGATCTCCTGTATTGGCGCCATTGACTTCAACTTGCTGAGGATTGGTTTCCTCTCCAGCTATTATAGCTCATATGGATCATCTTGAAGCAGTTCCCCTTCTTCCTTGTGCCATTGATTCTCAATAGCAAATTTTCTAAGCAAAGATTGAGGATCTAACTTCTGAACCTGTCTGATCCAAAGTAGATAGCTTGATCTGAGCCTGAGTTGGGTTCTCAGTGAAAGCATCAAAATGTTAAGCTAAAAATTTGATAACACCCTAGATTGAGTGTGAAAGCACCAGCCCTATTTATCAAGGCAAATAAAATAGAAAATGCAATAGTAGATCGTAGATAAAGTAAAGGAACAAGAAGATTTTTATAGTGGTTCAGCTGTTAACGAAGCCTACGTCCACTTTAAAACTTTCTATTAATCGACTGCTGCTACAAGTGAAATCAGACTACAATATGATTAAATCTCCTAAGTTAGATCAAGTCACAAGTGCAAGAGTAACTGGAGAATCATAATGAACCCCTAAGTGACTATTGTATGGGAGGAGAAGAGTGAAGAATAGATTATGCAGAGTTTCAGCAGCCAGTCCAGAAGATCCCCTTTATGTTGCAGATAGATGAGTATTTATAGGGGTTGGAGAGCTGTTGGGCTAGGCCGCTTTGCCAGATGCCTACACTTGACGATACGAAGACGCTCCAAAAATTTCATTGTGATCCAACTCAATGTGATGGATCGCCAGCGATCCATAGTGCATGGATTGCTAGCAATCCATATACTTAGTGGATTTTGGATCGTTCCCATTGGTTTGCATACCTTGCCTCGTGTTGATTCTCTTCTTGTAATTTGGTTATTAGTTTCATTATTTTGATGGTGATTCGTATACAGGTTGCATTAAACTATGACTAGAACCAGATGAATGCTTACTTCTCGAACTAGTTTGCTTGGAATACCATGAAACTTGGCAGACATCCTTAGAAAAGATACTGGATCATGATGCAAGAAGTTTGGAGGGTCCACGAGCAAGCCCTGTGGATTGCTAGTGATCCATAAGCGATGGATAGCTAGCGATCCATCACCTTAGCTCATTTTTTCTCCTTTCCTTATGGGTCATTCCTAGTTACTTCCTTTGGTAATTTTGGTTGATTCTTGAGATGTTCCAACCTGTTCCCCTGCATCACAAACAGTATATAATCATATATTATGGGTCATCTGATACTAGACAGGTATATATAAAAGTCATCCCCTCCAGAGGCAGGAATAAATCCAAATCAACTGATAAAACAAACAGCAAATCATCCAAACATCCAATCGATAATTGTTTATTAACTATATAACATTTCTGGTTAACCAAAATGGTGAGATTAACTCACTGAAATCTCTATTGTCAATGAGGCATTCTGGTTTGGAACTACAACCGAACGACGTTAGATTTAAACCCAAATTCCAACTATCTCCAAATTTATCCAAACTAGTTCCATCGTGAAGCTTATGCCATCGCGAGAGCAACGCAAAAATTCGTGCCTCGGTTGAACCTTGTATGCAAAAGTTGTTTAAATTTCAAGTTATCGATATTTCAAATTATAATATAATAAACTAATCACATAATAATCTTATATTTACATTCTAATCCTTCTTCTTCTCTCTTAATCCCCACCATGCACGCGTGCACCCTGGCCATGCATTCCTCCTCCCCTTCCTCCCTCGATTCGCCACTAAAAGCCACGAAATCGAAACCAAGCTCCTTCTCTTCGCGAGAGAAACACCTCCATACCGATCACCTTCCACCCGAGCCACCAAAAAAACACGATGTTCCCCCCACCTCACGTCCGTACAGGTCGCGATGACCATCTCAGCACCGAGCTTCACAAAAAGTTCATCCAAGGTGTTATTTTCAATTACGAATCCAAATATATCCTTCAAATTACAAATCGACGACTACACTTCGCAAAAGTCCTAACCCTAGTTGCTAATGGCTATTCGACTTCACTGTTGAATGCATTAACCACCACCGCACCTTGCCAGAACCCCCCCCCCCCCACATGAAATTCTATCTTTATGCGACTCAAAGAAACAAGAATTGGAATTTTCATTGAGAAACAAATTTAGTTTAATTTTTAAAGTTCAGAACGCTTTCATTCTTCCTTTACTGGCAATGGTTTAAATGGAGAAGGGTTATGGCCTATACATAAATGCATGGGCACGACATAGCAGTGGTATGGTGTGAACAGTAGGGTATGAACTTAAATAATAAGGTATATTTTTTTTTCAAAAATATCCGACATAACACATGTAAAAATATCGAACAATCGAGGCATGCCACCTGGCGTTATATATGTAATACCCCTATTTTGAACACAATGGAACTAGTCTCGAGGCCTAATTCGATCATATACAGAAGATAGCTTTTCAAACCCAATTATTATGTAAATTTATGAAATTAATTTCTACACGTTTCGATCTCGCATGGCCAAACGATAAGTCCAATCACCTCAAAAATTGTTGGCATACAATAACTCACTATTACAGACCCAATGACACTAGTTTTGTTGAAATCCAAGAAGGCGACCCGGAAGGCTATTTTTATACGTTAATTAAAACGAATTATTATAAAACCAAATTAATCATCTTTAAATCTAAATTTAAAAGTTTACTATCTTCATTCTTATTTAAATATAATTTAAATCAACTTTCAAAATCATTTTTATTCACATTAAATTCAACATTTAATTACTTAAACAATTTCAAATATCCAAATAACCATTATATTTGAATTTTAAGTTATTTAACTTATAAAAATAATAGTTCAATATTAAATATTTCAAAATCAATTGACTAAAATTCTGGGTCGTTACATTCACCCTCCTAAACAAAATTTGTCTCCGAAATTTCCAAGTAAGAAAGATGCCACAAACCCATTAACCTTTCACAACCAATTTGTTGAGGTAGATCCCCAAATTCTTTTAAGCCTTTAACTTTCCAAAATTAATTCGTTGAAACCTTGTTATCACCTTCCCTAAGCCTTTAATTTATTCATAGTTACTAATTAATACCATTTCAAATCATAACATAAACATCAAATTTTAGTTTTCAAAATTATCCAAAATTTCTCAAAAATTTTCTAACGCCTTAAATTTACATAAAATTTTGCCAGCATCTCCTTTGAGTGGCTAGATCAGAATAACTACAAATGGCCACTTGGGCCCAAACCAACAAAAGAAAAAAAAAGCCAAGTAGCTCAATCATAAAACCATCAATCCAAACAACAATATAAACATGCATCTATTTGTCGGGCAACCAAATTCTACTCATGAAACCAAAGGCATCAAACTAGCTTTTGCTTGTATATACCTGCATCTTATTTACCAAT
The DNA here is from genome assembly GCA_030737815.1 of Allium fistulosum. Lineage (NCBI taxonomy): Eukaryota > Viridiplantae > Streptophyta > Magnoliopsida > Asparagales > Amaryllidaceae > Allium > Allium fistulosum. The sequence continues at coordinate 595,227,046 of CM060903.1, forward strand.
GATATCCAATCATATAGTTCAAAATCATATTATTTTGTATTTTAAATTGTCAACATTTACTTTACCAAAGCCCGTACGATGTAAATATATCATTCGTACACAATATCAAATCTGATCGCTTGCTCGATCACATAATTTCACTTCTGAACTCGTATCGTCCACAGACCCCTCTATTGCGGATCCAGATCCAGTTTGTTGATTAGTAACCGTCAATGTCCTTGCATAGTCATACACTATGATAAAGAACTCCAGAATCAATCAAAAATCCGTATCCAATGTTAGCCGTCAAGAATCGAGTGAAAAATCCTAAATCGAACCGATGTAAATCATCTCGAAATCCTATGTTCAAAACCGGATCAAATAGTTATACGAATAAAATAATATATGTACAACTTACATTATTTATTTCAATTGGTTTCTCATTATTCAGATTCTTTTATTTACATTCATTTATTCATAATCATTATTCACATTGCTTTATTCACACTCATTTATTACTTAGTATATTTCTTCAATACTAATATCACTTAAGAACCATTCCACCAAATTTTACTTAAGTTTGTTATAAATATTTTATACAACCCAACTCATTTTGATTACCACTTCACAACTTAAGTTCATATTCATTTTAAATCAAATTTAATTTCACTTAACTCATTTCATTATTATATTTCATTAATTCATTCAAATCATAATTAGTTTCTTTTCAAAAATCACTTGAGTTAAATTTCATTTCAATTTTTCTTTTCTTAACATTCATATCCATCAATATAAAACTTTGTTTTTAGCTTATTATACCTCAATTAATATGCTACAAAACTGATTTATTATCATTTTCCACAAATACTTAGAATAAAATTTCTAGAATTTAGAAACTCTGTTTTATTTCAACTCTATTTTGAAATAGTACATAATATAATATATATCTCTTTTTGTATAACAAGTCATATTTGGAATTTTAAATCAAACTTGTTTTACGAAAACAAAACTCCAATGGTAGAAGTTCATCACTAGAAACTCGAAAATGAACGCTGTTGATGCTGCAGTCATCACCAGAATTATTTTCTAGCGACCGAAGTGAGTTCAGTGCTTTCAATTTCTTTAATTCCTTTTACAATATTTCTAATCAAAATATTTTCAAAATAATACTATTATTATTCTTCCAAAACCTTTGAAAAACAATTTTCAAAATTATCGAGTTTTAAATTCTCAAATCCTTAGCTTTTAATCCTTTTTATTTACAAATCATATTTATAATTTCCCTTATATATAATTTTCACTGTGGTTATATAAAACCATTTCTCAAATGTTCATCTTTGTTTACATTATAATAACAACTTTTATTCGATCACAAATAACAAATGATAATAATCAAATATTATCATTTACTAACAACCAAATACACCATATATACTATGATAATTTTTGAAAATTTATTCCTTTATATATAAAATATAATCAAGGTAAAATTATTTTATTTACCCAATTTTAAAACAATACTATGTTAAATTGATCTGTTCAAGTGTTTAAAGATCCCTATCAATAATGTTAATTACTCGTATTGACCAAAATCCATAAGCCACTGAACCTATCAACTAACATAATATAAAACATTTTTATATCACTAACAAATACGCGCTCATACACACACACACACATACATACACACACACACACACACACACACACACTCAAACTCATTCTAGGGTGCTACTGACTATATCTCTAATGAGTACCCCACCAAAGCCAAGGTTCTCGCTTAACCTTCAACTTTGATACCAAGTGTAACAACCAAGATTTTATCCTCGAAAATCGACACTAATATGTCCACTATACTACATGCCAAGAAATCGAATGCTGGAAAACCCGATTGTTAGGGGAAAGGAAGAAGGAAGAAGACAAGAAGAGAAAGAGAAAACTAACAACACAGAATCTCACAGCAGAATGACTAATCTATAATATGCGACAAATCCTTACACAAAAACAAACTGTGGTATATGTATATACAGATATCAATCAGAGTATACTAACCTATTTCACCCCGGACAGTTATAACAACCTATCCTCGCAATTGCTGATAAATACAACAATTAATGTAGTGGAAAAATAACCATATACGCGAATAAGTCTCTAGGCCTCCAGCTCGTCTCCTGAAGCTCTAAAGCATCCAAATTAAATCTGTAATATGCTCGGTCTGACTCGAACATTATAATAAAATAACACCCGAGTCAGTTTGGAAAACCAGCGTGAGAAAACACACCCAGTTGAATTTTAAAGTTATAAAAACTTTTGGAAAATAAAGGTATCTTGTAGAACCACGCTGCATATAAACACGGACGGGTTTTTACCTTATGATAACCAAATCTGTAACGACCCGTAAATTTTTAACTATTTTAATAACGTAATTAATTGAAACTTTGTGAAATTTTAAACAAGAAAATTTTGAAATATAAATTTGATATTTGGAATACGTCTAATTAAACATAGCAAATGGTAAATTTTCATATAATAATATGAAAGTTTATTTTTATTGTGTAATTCTATTTCAATTTAAATAAGTTAATATTGATGATAATAAAATGTTTTCCAAAGCTGAATATTTTTATACAATAAATTTGTAAATCATCTTCTGAGTGAGACGTTATATTTCGTTTCTTCAAATTTGGACTTCTATTGCTCCGTTCATCTTATTTCTGACAGACTAACAGTATTTTTCGTACCGATTATCGACTTTTGATACGATGATCGTACCACTGATATCTGTGTGCCGTTTTGATCGTCTCATCATGCTGATCTCCACGAACTATTCGATTCTGTGTTTTGAAGTCCGGTACACAACGGAACGCGTGAAATTGTTAACTGTATCGGTTCCGTATTTGGGCTTTTGGGTTTCTGGTCCTTTCATCTATCTGACTATTGGAAACAAATAGCCACTAGACATTATTAGTGCTGAATTGACGTGTTGGACTCTTACTCTTCCATCGTTTCAATCTATCATCTGTCAGTTCGTTGTTTCTTTTGGTCTCCCTACTTCCTTTACTTCTGTTCATCTTTTTATATGTATACTTTGCTAAAAGCCAGTAGCCATCTGTTCTTCTCCTCTCTCCCCTTCTTCTTTTGTTCCCTTTACCCTATCTCCATGCTGCCTTCCTCCATAGCTGCCACCTCGACAGCAACTCGCAACCTAATCGCCATCGGTTTGCCGATCACCACCCTTGGCCTTCCAACTCTGGCCCAAGCCCGCACGCCACTCCACCACCAACGGATCGCCTCCTTCCTAGCCGAGTTCATCACCTCCTATCGCCAGTCTCCGAACCTCACAACTAAACCGACGGGCCACGTCTTCGCAAGACAGCCCATGGCCAAGACCTTGAAATCCATCACACCTCTCTCTCTTTCCCTCGGTTGAGTGATCAACCCAAACCGAACCACCATCAGCAGTCCATCGCTGAAGAACGGCCTTTGCAGCATTCAAACCTTCAGCCAACTCCCTTCCTTCCTTCCCCGTAGCAGCTGCTATCCTTTTCGGTCTTGTATATATGGAGGTAAAAATTCATTTTGTGCTTAAAGGAAGATGTATATATCTTGTGCTAGCATTTTTGAAATGTATACATATTTTCTTTTCTGCTAAATTTGTTATAAAGCATACTTAATTAATATATAAAAGTTTATATTGCAATATATATATATTAGTGTTTTAATATATGAAGATACATAAAGTTATACTGTTTCATATAAAGGTGCATGTTGCACTGTATAAATTACTATGTATATTTATATAACAGTTGCGTATATATATATATATTTATATATATAACAGTTTACATGGGATTTTATATAATAAGTTATGAAATGGGTTCTGTTATATATATATATATATATATATATATATATATATATATATATTGTTGGGCGTGTTTCCGTCTTCTACCGATCCAACACTCTTCCCACGCAGAGCCGAACCAGACCTTGTTCCACTGCATGCCGAATCAGAGCAAGGAGCCTCTACCGAACCATCCCTTTCCTCGTGACTACCGAACCATCACCCAGGACCAAAGGTGCCGGACCAACCCCTACTGAACCATCACCCAGGACCAAAGGTGCCGGACCAACCCCTACCGAACCATCACCCAGGACCAAAGGTGCCGGACCAACCCCTACCGAACCATCACACACTCCACTCACTACCGGACCAACTCCAAACCAGACCAAGGTACTACCACCTAGCACCGAATCACCTACAACCAGTCCACTCTACACTCCAACCATCTCCGAACAAAGCAATGCCGAACCAACGCTACCAGGCCAGATTACATCAGCCCAGGCCCACAAGCAGCTATGTACATCCAAGACCCCTGCCCTCAGCCTCACTCTATAAATAGAGGGGCAGGGGTACAACAATGGGAACAAGTTTTGAGAGCTCAAGCACGGAGAGAACTTTCAAACAACTTTCTTTTACTTGTATCAAAGCTTTGTACTTATAATCTAAACAAGAGAAGAGAAATAACATATAAAGTGGACGTAGGCACATTCTGGCTGAACCACTATAAATCTGCATGTCTTTTTACAGTTTAGCCCCTGCTTTTCATATATTTGCATAAATCACCCAAACCACTAAGAACAACATAAGATCTACTAAATCATACGACTTTGAGGTGTTTGTCCATTTTTTGTGCAAACATTTTTGGTGCTTTCACTGAGAACTAGAAGCTCAAAGCTTCAGCTTCTTCCACTTAACCTTTTTCCTAACAGCATCGTTCATCGCTTGGAAAACATGCCTCCCAAGCAGAAGAAAGATGTTAACAAAGGAAAAAACATCGCAACAAGTAGTCTTCCAGATCCAGTGGACACAGATCAAGTAAATCGTCCCCCTCCAGCAGCAGTACCAAATGAAGGTCGGGCAAATCCGACTACTCCTGCAGCAGAACAGCCTGCAGCAATTACTAGGGCAGATCTAGACAGGGTTGTGGCTGATGTAACTAACCGCTTCACGTCCCAACAGGAAGCCTTAGTGGACCATCTCATGTCACGCTTAAGGGATGCTGAAGAGTCCAACCTCAACACTGAGTCATGGGGTGAGTCCCAGTCCGGAGGATCTTAGAGACAACAAAGATCTTCCTTCTTCGAAGGAGCTAACGGTAGAAGCAGCCATGGTAGGAGCCGAGATCGAGCACAGCCCAAAGTTAGGCCTGAGGAAACGCTTGGAACCGAACCCAACAGGGGAGGTACCGGGCGGAGGTCAACTGTAGCTGAGTCGGTCGTACTGCCTAACCACGGAAACGCCAATGAACGGGGCCGAGCTAGAATCCAGCCCGAAGTTGGACCCGAGGAAGTGCTTAGATCAGAACCCAACTGGGGAAGATCAAGGCAAGGGCCAACTGTAGCTGACCCTAGCATGCTCCCAGAAGACCAAAGGCAGCCACTGGAAAATATGAGGAATGATAGACGGTACCATCCCTACAGGTCATCTAGACAGAATCAATCCCACATAACAGAACCGAACTCATTTCTATCTGCTCCAAATTCTGATGAAAGGATGGCATGCTTGTTTAGAGAGTGCGTCCAACGGGATCAAAGAGATCGAGGGATAGGCGCTAGGGTAACCAGCCCTTTCGCCCACAATATCGAAATTGCTATCACCCCCCGAGAATGGAAGATGCCAACAATGGAACCTTACAAAGGAACCTTCGACCCCGTTGTACACTTACAGAGATACACACAGCATATGCTCATGAGTGGAGCAATAGAGGGAGTACTATGCAAATGCTTTCCACTATTCTTAGCAGATCTAGCTACCTCCTGGTTCTGCCATCTACCCCAAGGATCCATCAGCTCGTGGGAGGTGTTGAAAGAAAAGTTTATCAGCCAGTTCCGCATTCATGTGGAACAACCCAAGGACGCTTATTCCTTATCCAATATCAAACAGAAACCTGGAGAGAAGCTACAGCAATATTTAACCCGATTCAATGCCGCAACGGCCGTAGTCCAAGATGCCAATGAGAAGCTTGTCTTAATGGCCCTCTGTAGTGGTGTGCATCCGGATACTAAATTCGCTAGAAGACTAACAAAAGAAAAGCCAGCTACTTTACCCGATTTCTTCCATGAAGCTGGGAAATATATGAGGCTTGAAGACGCTGCCACTGAGGGGCAGTCAGGGCAACAAAATAAGGCAACTCACAGCAACGCGCCCGCTGTAGCAAAGGACATTCGAAGAAATGATTCTGCTGGGGGCAAGAAGGGAGAAAAGCGCCTATATCGGCCAGGACCGAGATTCGACACTTACACTCCTTTGAATGAAACCGTCGAAAAACATCTTCCTTGCCACCCAAGGAAAAGTTAGATACAAACGCCCACCGTACAAGAAGGAATCAGATAACGCACAGAAGTCTGGAAAGTTCTGCCGCTTCCACGAATCTCATGGGCATGATACCAATGAATGCCATCATCTCCGGGACTTGATTGAAGAACACATCAGAAGAAAGAAACTACAACGCTTTCTTGGGAAGGCCAGCCCTGTTTGACTTCCAAATTGTCCTGGCCCCATAGTGCCTAAAGATGAAATTTCCAACAGACAATGGAGTAGGGGAAGTAGATGGAGACCAGGACATTGCTCGAGACTGCTATGTAACTGAACTTCGCAACAACCACAGGAAGGATAAAGGGAAGAGTGTAGAGGTTGCCCTCTGCACAAAAAGTTTGGAAGCATAGCAACTAAAGAAAGCCCCTCCTCTTCGATATACCAGCGATCCCTTCAATGAATTAGACCCCAGGGACAGGGAGGAGGAGGCCACCGCCGAGCCTGCAGAGGCTATGGAATTTGTATCTATAGACAAACATGACTCGAGTAGACTATTGAAAATCGGGTCCCAACTAAAAACAGAGTTGAAGGAACAACTCATTGACTTTCTCCGCCACAACTTGGATGTATTTGCATGGTCACATGCGGACATTACCGGAATCTCCCCTGACATAGCATGCCACATACTAAACTTGAGAAGCTAGCATGCTGTTTACTAATCACATCACGGAAACTGCGTCACTACTTCCAGTCCCATTCCATCAAAGTTCTGACCGACCAACCACTGAGGCAGGTACTCCGTCGTCCCGACACTTCTGGGTGACTACTTAAATGGTGCCTTGAACTAAGTCAGTATGATATCACCTATCACCCTCGCACTGCTATCAAGGGACAAGCCATGGCCGATTTCATTGCAGAATTCACTACCAACGAAAGTAAGGAGCAATCGGAAATAGCAGTAGCCATCTCGAAGCAACTGACCCCAAGTTTTGAGCAAGTGAATCTGATAGCTGCAACCGAAGAAGCAACTTGGACGACTCCCATCCGAGACTACTTACAAAGTGGCACACTACCCAACGGGCGTAACGAAGTCAAGAAAATCTTGAGGAAAGCTTCCCGCTACACAATACAAGAGGACACCCTCTATCGGCGCGGATTCTCTAACCCCCTATTAAGGTGCGTCGCTGGAAGGGAAGCCAAGGAAATCTTATCCAACATTCATCAAGGAAGCTGCGAAGATCACACCGGAGGGCAAACTTTAGCAAAAAAAATACTCCGATATGGATATTTCTGGCCCACCTTAAGCAAGGACGCCTTAGATTTCGTCAGAAAATGTGACAGATGCCAGAAGTTTGCTAAGATTCCACGGCTACCAACAACTGAGATTACTCAAATGACCAGCCCATGGCCCTTTGCAGTATGGGGAATTGACTTAATCGGCGAACTACCAATGGGCCGAGGCAGGGCCAAATATGCTATAGTGGCAGTCGACTATTTCACCAAATGGGTGGAAGCAGAACCCCTGAATAAAGTATCTTCTGCAAAAGTTATTAATTTCTTGATCAAAAATGTTCTGTGCAGGTACGGAGTCCCATTCAAAATCATATCAGACAATGGACTTCAATTTGACAGCGAGGAATTCGCCAACTGGTGCCAAGAGCACGGAATTCACAAAAGCTTCTCATCCGTAGTGTATCCCCAGGCAAACGGACAAGTCGAAGACGTCAACAAAATTCTGAAAACTCTAATAAAAAAGAAACTCTAAAAGTCAAAGGGCGCTTGGGTGGATGAACTCCCTACGGCACTGTGGGCTTATCGCACATCTTTCAGAACATCAACAGGGCATACTCCTTTCTCTTTGGCATACGGATCGGAGGCTATGCTCCCAGTTGAAACCATCGTGCCTTCCCACCATAGGATCCACTATAACCCAAAAGAGAACGAAGAACTCCTTCACGTGTCTTTGGATCTAATTGAGGAGAGAAGAAAGGATGCAGTCCTCATAGCAGCAGCCCACAAGCAAAAAGTGGCAGCACAATACAACTCCAAAGTCAAGCATCGTACCTTACAAGAAGGGGATCTTGTCCTCAAGCGAATCTTCCCTCGCCCCGGAGCACTAGATCCAATCTGGGATGGACCATATGTAATTCATAAAGATCTCCACAATGGAGCTTATATTTTGTCAACAGTGGACGGGGAGGTGTTTCAAAGGGCATGGAACATCCAACACCTTCGTCGATACTTTACTTAACTTGCACTGCCCATATGAAGCGAATTAACAAAGAGAATCAGTGGACGTAGGCATTTTCGTGCCGAACCACTTTAAAAAACCTTGTCTCTTTTTTAACTTGTTCCTTTATATCTTGGCTGCTTGTTAACTTTATCCTTTTCTGTTGAACAAAATCCTGTGCAAATAGCATTTCCATTCAAGACGCTCCACAGCGCGACTTCTCCTGTACAAGACCTAACAGGTACTATACGAATCTATGCCCTCGCCAATGAGACACTTTTGCTCCGGCATCCCTCTGCTGCGGGTTAACTCATTGCTCGCGACGGCCCTCAAAGCCAACTGTAATGAGCCGATTATAAGCCACCGAGAAGGCCGACTATAGCCGAGGCATCTCATTACGGCGTTCGGCTCGCCGGCGACTGTGAACCGACTATAAGCCCCAACATAAGGTGTGGCCAGCCAGGGGCAGTTCATGGTTGACGATCGGCACCCACGCTAGTCGGCCACAGTAAATCGAATAATACCCACGATTACGGGCCATAATGGCCCGGGTAGTTACTGTGCGCGATCTCGGCTCCGATGTGTCTTAAGTGCGGCTGTGGTAAAAAAGAATTAACTCCCCGTGGAGGCGTAAGATGGGTGACAAATGTCTCCAAGACCCACAGCTAGGGAAAGTGACTACAAAGCCCGTTTGCCACGAACTTAAGCACATCGAAGGCCTTCCGTGATTGGAAGTTTTACTATTTCTCATATTTCAATTTTATTTGAAAAACTTTTCTCCTATCCTCTATAACAATCCCTAAAGTACAAGACACAGAATAGGAGACATTCGCTAATGGGAGTCGGAACCCACAACGGGACACTAGGCCGCATTCCATACTCAGTCACATAAGACATTCAAAACTGCCATCTACAATTAGAACATGAAAGGCGGTATTTTCTTCTTTTGTGTACAAATACATGGCTATAATTTATTCATACATCACACTAGCATTGCAAGGCATGAAATTATGTTTTAAGCAAGAACTTGACATCAAACACAACTGAATTACAAGCATATGCATAGCTATATTTCTCATACAACATGGCAAAATAACAAAAGCATTCAAATACGACAGAATCAGCTTAAGTTTAAAAATTACACGCCAAAGATAATGTTGTTTATTACAAGTAACATAATTACGACCTAAAAGTTACGTTACTATTTTGAGACTAACATATACAACAATGTTCAGTAAGCAAAAAGATATCCAGGTCAAGTCAAGGAGCCGGCTACATCGGAGCTTTACCCTTGTCCTGTTGACCGCCTATTCGATCAAGGAAAGAATTCATTAGTGATAAACAACCAAGTTAACGGAAAGACTAAAGGGGAAGACTTACCAGCATCTGCTCCTTGATCATCTTGATCGTCATCCTCCACTTCCACACCTGCCTCCTCAGCTGCAAGCAACCGCATGCCCTCCTTCACCGCCACCTTCTCCTCCTTGGTAAACTGGGCGGTAACCACATCCATCCTGAAGACCACACCACCCTCCTTATCCGCCTCAGCCTTAGCCTCCTCTAGAGCCCTGAGATAGATCCTAGCCATAACCCGGGGGTAGTCATCCATCCAGGACAAGTTACCATGCCTCCAAGTAAGGAAGTACATATCCTGGAGCATCCCATCCATCATCCCCTCGTTCTCTTCAAACTCCCTCATTCGGACCTCAGAAGCCCGCAGCTTTGCAACAACAGCATCCCTCTCCGATCGATACTGTAAACGGTTGGCCTGAAGGGACCTCCTCATCGCCTCCATCCTCCGCAACTCCGCCCTACCGGCCTCTTCAATAGTCTTCCTCAATTGTCGGGATGCGGCCTCATGCTGGGAGATTTGGATGGCTTGGTCGGCAAGTTGTTTAGCCTGGTCGGAAACAGCATACGCGTTCTGTCAATCCCGAAAGAACGAGAAATGACATCAAGCTTCTCGTCTTTGAGGGAGCTAGGGAAGCAATCAGGAGGTGAGTTCAGAAGCTCCTGAGGACCGTACCTGTCCACTAGCGATCTCGGGGTGGGCCCATGTCGTTCTGGGTTCGGCTGAATTGGGGGCATGACGGGAGATTCTCTTCTGTCTGTAGATCTCTTCTTCTCTGATCGGGTTTACACTTTGTGAGACATTTTATCTGCGAGCACAAAAAAGCACGTTGTTAGAACAAAGGGTGTAGAAATATAAAACAAGCAAGTGTATAACGTCTGGAGTTTAACTTATGGTTCGAAACATAAGCCCATTCGGTAAATCAAGGTCATCATTCATCCGGTACTTGCTCATTCGGTGAAAAAAAAGAGAAGAGAGAGCCATTCGGCGAGGGAAGGCTAAATCACCTGATTCGGTATTCTAACACGGTTCGGCAGTAGGTTTGATTCGGCAAGGAAATCCGATTCGACTATCCCTCTTGGTAAGGAATGAACCATAACTTGAAGCCCCTACTTATAGGCCAATACCGACAACCGGACCGATGGGTTCGGCACACAGAACCGGATAAGAATTCCTCCAAGCTAACTGGCCTCAAATAAAGCGCGACATATGCTGACATATGCCCCACTTTGGGGGGCAAATGTTGGGCGTGTTTCCGTCTCCTACCGATCCAACACTCTTCCCACGCAGAGCCGAACCAGACCTTGTTCCACTACATGCCGAATCAGAGCAAGGAGCCTCTACCGAACCATCCCTTTCCTCGTGACTACTGAACCATCACCCAGGACCAAAGGTGCCGGACCAACCCCTACCGAACCATCACACACTCCACTCACTACCGAACCAACTCCAAACCAGACCAAGGTACTACCACCTAGCACCGAATCACCTACAACCGGTCCACTCTACACTCCAACCATCTCCGAACAAAGCAATGCCGAACCAACGCTACCAGGCCAGATTACATCAGCCCAGGCCCACAAACAGCTATGTACATCCAAGACCCCTGCCCTCAGCCTCACTCTATAAATAGAGGGGCAGGGGTACAACAATGGGAACAAGTTTTGAGAGCTCAAGCACGGAGAGAACTTTCAAACAACTTTCTTTTACTTGTATCAAAGCTTTGTACTTGTAATCTAAACAAGAGAAGAGAAATAACATATAAAGTGGACGTAGGCACATTCTGGCTGAACCACTATAAATCTGCGTGTCTTTTTACAGTTTAGCCCCTACTTTTCATATATTTGCATAAATCACCCGAACCACTAAGAACAACATAAGATCTACTAAATCATACGACTTTGAGGTGTTTGTCCATTTTTTGTGCAAATATATATATATGTTTTGAATTGTACTTTTGAGCTATCTTGCTTTTTATACATATATATCTATAGATAGAGAAATTTACGGTAGTATATATTTACAAAATATATCGATTTTTGTAGTATTCACATGTTGAGTTTTATTGTATAAGTATAATAGATTGTATTTATAAGTATGTACAGCATAAGGAAATATGTTAGTATAGATTTTATTAACTTACGTTCTAATGTATATAAATAAGAGTATTTGTTTGTACAACATAAAATGGATTTGTTCTGGTAACATATAGGTTCAATATCGAATGATTTAATATGTAAGTTAGTTATATAGTAGTTCATCTGTCAGTTTGTATGGATATGAATTTATAAATATTGTTTATATATATATATATATATAATTACACAAAGTTGTTTATATGTGTGTTACATGAGCTGTCAGTATAAATTTTGAATATATTTTATAAGAATTGACGTTAAGTATAACATGTATATATCTTAAATATACGTGCCTAGATTTAATAATGATCCTGAAATATCCATATATGATTTTGATTTTGATATATGTTATATTTTATAAAAATAATATATATATATATATATGTTTTCCATTTATATCAAGATTTATTTGAATTGTTCTTATCGATTCCTTTTATCAACTTTGATCATCGAACTCGTGCCTATCTTGATTTGCTTTGGAATCCGTGCTTGGATCCGTAACTCATTCCATTATCTATCCTCTAGCTTCGAAAGGTGAGCAATCACTCACGATTTACGTTCTTATATTTATTAAATTTGATTTCAATTGAAACGACAATTGAAATATGCTATTGCTAGTTATTTACATTGTGTTTGTGATTCTGTTGTTTCCGCTGCATTATTTTATATTACTCTGTGTTTGTGATTCTGTGATTATTTATTTACTGTATATGCTGAGTTTTTGCCAAATTTAAATTAACAATCTGATATTTTGAGCAATTCAAATCCGACTTGTATGGATGCGAATGGTTGAAAATTTCAAGACCTTACAAAATCCTTTCATATGGAATTCTCTGATACTATAATAGTGTAACGACCCGTAAATTTTAATGGTTTTAATAACGTAATTAACTGAATTTTTGTGAATTTTTAAATAACTGAATTTTGAAGAAATTTTTTTTATTTGAAATGCATCTACTTAAAAATAGTAACTAGTAAATTTTCATCTCATAATATTTAAGTTTATTTTTTTGTGTAATTTTATTTCAATTTAAATCAGCTAATATTTGATGATAATAAAATGCTTTCCAAACCTGAATATTTTTATATACAATAAATTTGTAAATCATCTTTTGAGTGAGTCGTCATCTTTCGTTTTCCCAAATTTGGACTGCTATTGCTCCGTTTAACTTATTTCTAGCAAATTAGCAGCACTTTCGGTACCCAATATCGACTTTTGATAGGATGATCATACCACTGATATATGTATACTGTTTTGATCGTCTTATCGTGCTGATCGTTATGGCATATTCACTTCTGTGTTTTAAAGTCCGGTATGCAGCGGTATCCGCGGAAACGGTTATCGTACCGGAACCGAATTCTAACTTTTGATTTCATCTCTTTCGTATTCCACCGTTAAATTTTCAATAGCCGGTGACCTTTTCAATTCTCAAATTTTTACTATGACCATTACTAGCCCTTTTGATATTTCTAAATTTATTTTTAATATTTTAACCGGTTCGTTTATTTTCTTATTCACTTCTGTTCATTTATATTAATACATATCAAAACGTCTATGTGACGACCGTCCATGACCCCTACACTAATCATAGAAATAGTGCGCTGAAAAGTGTGCCAGGCAGCCATGGACGACCGTCAAGGTAAGTTAAAACAGCAGAATCTATCGTATTACTCACAGCGCATGGATAAAATACAATAGAGAATATATATAGTGAAGCTTCACAAAATAGAATCTCATCAATTAAGCTTCATAATAGTTGAATACAAACATCTGAATAGTCAATACATCAAGCCTCACTACATATCACTCAGAGAATTATACAAGCAGCGGAACATCCCGTACATATAGTAAGAATATAATATGCAAGCCTCCAGCTCGTCTTCGTCATCAACATCGTCGGTAACTAAGAACAGCACCTGTCACCTTCTACCTAGTCTGCCCATCCCAAAATGGATGAACAGCCCAAGGTAATAAGAGTTGAACATAAAACCTTGAGTCAGACAACAGTCTTAGTGAGCGGTAAATTAACTAACAACATACCAAAAGAGCATAAAGGTAAAAGGAATAGGAACCCAACCCTCCCACTCCACCTCTTTCTACAGTGATAGCCTCCCAGACACACTAAGCAGAAGTAAACATAGTAAGGCAAACATTTAAAGTAAAGCAATTATCACTCGAGTCAAGATCGATGTTTTCCAAGCACAAACCCCCAAGGCCTAAACCAAGATCAGATAAGCACCCAGAAAATATCGCTCTTGAGACTGAATGACGATACAACCAAACATCCATGACTCTGGCTATCACTGTTATCATTGCTTCGATACCACCGTTAATTGAATGACCGGCACATTCTTTCAGCCGTCCGTCAAAGGCCAATGGTAACCCCGGTTCTAGACAGAACTCCGCACGTCGTCGCAGCCCGTGCCTAGGACTATCGAATCTGCCTAGAGTACTCGACCACCAACTGTAGTCTTTTGGGACTATCGAATCTGCCCAGCGTACTCTTGCTTTGAGCCTGCTAGAACCTTCAACAACGATGAAGTCTCAGCCTTCTAGTCATCCTCCTCGACGACTATTCTCATACTAGCTCAAGCGCCTCTCGAGCCAACCATTATCGTCAAACCCGAACCCTTTCACCGAGTCATCAACATGCTTGGAATGATCCCGTCTGGATTTAACCAAGGCTATCTCACATCATCATCAAATCTATCCATATGAGCTTTATCATCCGCGTCATATGCCACGAGCAGCTTTTCTTATTCAAGAGCCTTTCTCTTAGCTTTTGAATCATCTTCGACCAACTTGTCCAAATCAAATCAATCAATCAACTAATTTATAACAATCAATCAAATCAATCATTAATCCAAGTAATCAAGCATTCAAACATGATCTAATAAACAATTATAACAATAATGGCAATCTTGTAAATAAAGAGTCCAAATCTAACAAACATGAATCATGAGCAATATCTCTACAACTTGATGAATGAACTTACATAGATTAACATGTAGTAAAATGGATGTCAAATCATCATGAACAATGGATCTATACTTAAGTTTATGAAAATACATGAAATCACTATTTTAAACACATAATCAAGCCATCAATCCGATATACTCCTTTGGATCCGTGTGAGAGATAACCACCACTCACCAAATCACCTAAACACTTCAAAAGCAACACACTTCAGATCTGGACAGCGAAGGATCTAACTTGATCCGTCAAAATTCTGCTTCAAACGATGAAATCTCTCTTCGATGGTTGAAGATCTTCAATCTAAGCTCTTGGATCTTCGATTTGATCTTCGATTTGGATGGAAGGAATCACAAGATTAGAGTGGAGAAAAGAAGTGAAGAAGTGCAGCACTCGAGCTCTCAAAATGGCAGGACTTCGTCGCTTCAAAATCCGGATCCCAAAAAGTGAGGCAAGAACGTGTATTTATAGGCTGAATCCTTAGGTCGTCCGCCCCCCTTAAGTCGTCCACGACTTAACGAAACCCCACGACCTACGACCTAACGGCTTAGCAAATTCTATGACGTAACACTTGCGCGACTTAACCCATACGCGCGACCTAACGACTTATCATAAGTCGCGACCTAACTGGACATGGCCTATCGACCTAACACTAAGCCACGTCCCAACGACTTACGACTTAGCAGATCCTACGACTTAACCATCCCCTTCGACCTACGACTTAGCAGATACTACGACTTAACCACTGCCGCATTCCTACTTAATTCGTTTGGACGACTTAACGACCTAACATAAGTCACTTACGACTTAACTATACACAGCAATCCACCTTAGGTCGCTTACGACCTAACTTCAACACAAGGTCTCACGACCTAACTATAACGACTTAAGCCTTACCTCGTCCAGTCCCTAAGTCGCTAACTTCCCGAAGCTATGAACTCCTAAGTCGCTTATCCTGTTAAGTCGTTCCACTCCCTAAGTCGCTCCACCGACCTAAATTGTGACACGACTTAAATCCCAACACGTCCCAATTTCCTTAAGTCGCCAACTGCTGCCACTAACTTCCTTAGGTCGCCTAAACACTTAAGTCGTCTACCCCTTAAGTCGTCTACCCCTTAAGTCGTCTACCCCTTAAGTCGCAAACTTCTTTAGGTCGCTCCACAACTTAATCTTCCACACGACCTAACTTCTACACAACTTAAGCTCTAGTCGACTTAAAAACACTACGACCTAATGACAACTGTTTTACGATCTTTCGATCCGTAAAAATACGGGTCGTTACATTCTCTCCCCTTTAGGAGTTTCGCCCCCGAAATTCCAAATAAACAAGAGCAGTCAAAAACTATTCCGCATGCCTACCATCCATAGAAATCAACAAACCATGCGTCCAATTCTAGCCTAGCATGCAGAATTCTAAAACTCGAACAAGTTACAATGTCGTGAGATGACACGACACCTTATGGCCATACCTTGAAGAGTTCAGGATGTGCTGCCTTCATCCTCTCTTCCACCTCCCATGTACAATCGTTAACATCATCACTCCATTGTACCTTGAGCAACCTAACTACCTTCCTCCTAAGCTGTTTCGTGTCAGTTTCCACAACACGAAGCGGCTTACGAGGTCTCTTATCGACTGGATCAATCTCAAAATCTTCACAGCTATCAGCAGAAACTACTGTATTCGAGTTGTGCACATACTTCCGTAGATACGATACATGAAAAACATTGTGCACACCCACCATCTTTTCTGGTAACTCCAATTTATAGGCGAGCTTTCCAATTCGCTCGATGATCGGGAATGGTCCAACAAATCTCGGAGTCAATTTTCCTTTCTTCCCGAATCGAATAACATTCTTCAGTGGAGAAATCTTCACAAAAACCATATCACCTACGTCGAATTCAAAATCCTTACGACGCTTATCGGCATAACTTTTCTGTCAGTCTTGGGCTGCCTTCATTCGTTGCCGAATGATCTCTATGTAATCTGAAGTCTGTCGAATCATTTATGGCCTAAGTATCAGCTTTTCTCCTGTTTCTAACCAACATGTTGGAGAGTTACACGGTCTTCCATACAATGCTTCATACGGTGCCATACCAATGCTTGACTGGTAACTGTTATTATACGAAAATTCCACCAAATGAAGGTGATCTTCCCATGATCCTCCGAAATCTAAAACACATGCTCTGAGGAGATCTTCCAAAACTCGGTTGACTCTCTCAGTTTGACCATCTGTTTGGGGATGATAAGCTGTACTCAAACACAACTCGGTTCCCAAAACTTCCTGGAAGCTCTTCCAAAATCCACTAGTGAACAATGGGTCTCGATCGCTCACTATACTCTTCGGAATACCATGGAATCGAACTATCCACTTAACATACAGCTCAGCCAACTTTGATGCAGTCCTGGTTGATCGCACAGGAATGAATCTTGCACTCTTAGTCAAACGATCCACGATGACCCAAATCCCTTCATTTCCCGTTCTTGTTCTAGGTAGCCCATCAATAAAGTCCATCGATATTTGCTCCCACTTCCATGTAGGGACTTCTAATGGTTGTAGCAATCCACTGGGCTTCTTCTGCTCGGCTTTTACCAACTGGCAGTTTATGCACTTGGAAATAAAATTTCCAACATCCTTCTTCATACCTTCCCAGTAATAGGCTCTCTTCATATCCCGATACATCTTATTTCCACCTGGATGAATTGTCAGCTTCGAGTGATGACTTTCCTTCAGAACTTCATTTCTCAATTCATCTATATCGGGAACAACTAGTCGTCCTTGCTTCCGAAGCCAACCCTCTTGATCGACCTCGAATCCTTTATCCTTTTCTGGGTCCAATCCAGATTCCAAATCACGGATAATCTTGACAAGCTTATCATCTCGCTTTTGGCTCTCGCCAATTCTTTCCACAAGAGTAGGTCTTATAGATAAGTTTGCCAACATCTCAGGTTCCAATTCACATCTGGGTCTAAAGTCAAATCCAGCTAAATACTCGAGACTCTTCCATTCTGAAAACATGGCTCCCAATCCTGCATGTCTTCGACTTAACGCATCTGCCACTGCGTTACCCTTTCCCGAAGTATAGGCTATACCAAAATCATATGATGCCAAAAACTCTAGCCATCGTTGCTGCCTAAGATTCAAATCCTTTTGGGAGAAAAGATACTTCAACGACTTATGATCTGTAAACAACTCGAATCGAACTCCCAATAAGTAATGTCTCCACATCTTCAAAGCAAATACAATCGCCGCCAACTCCAAATCATGAGTCGGATAATTCCTTTCATGCGGCTTCAGTTGTCGACTTTCATACGCAACAACTTTACCCTTCTGCATCAGCACTGCTCCAAGTCCAGTACCACATGCATCAGTATAAACCACCATCTCATCATTTTCACTTGGAATAGTCAAAACAGGAGCACCTGTCAGTCGCTCTTTCAGAATTCCGAAAGCTTGCTCACACTTAGTATCCCATCTAAATACTTGGTTCTTTTTCATCAATCCTGTTAATGGTGCAGCTACCTTGGAAAAGTCTTTGATAAATCGGCGATAATATCCTGCTAATCCAAGAAAACTTCTCACATCAGATGTATTCTTAGGTCTAACCCAATCCTGGATTGCTGCCACCTTAGCGGGATCAACCGCTATTCCATTTCCAGGGATAATATGGCCTAAGAACCTCACTTCACTCTTCCAGAAGTGACACTTCGAAAACTTAGCCTTCAGCTGATGTTTCCATAAGATTTCCAAAACAATACGCAAGTGCGTCTTGTGCTCTTCTTCAGTTCTGGAATAAATCAAAATATCATCCACGAACACTAGTACGAACTTGTTCAACTGATCTCTGAACACTCTATTCATAAGATCCACAAAATATGCTGGTGCATTGGTCAATCCAAACGGCATTACCAGCCACTCAAAGAAACCGGATGGTGTCCTGAAAGCAGTCTTCGGCACACTATCCTTAGCCACTCTTAACTGGTGAAATCCCGTTGCCAAATCCATCTGAGAAAACACCTTAGCTTCGTGAAGCTGATCAAACAAGTCATCTATTCTTGGCAATGGATACTTGTTCTTCTTAGTCACTTTATTCAGCTCACGATAATCCACACACAACCTCAACGATCCATCTGCTTTGGTTACAAACACAACTGGTGCACCCCATTCGGACACACTACGCCGAATGAATCCTTTCTGTAAAAGATCATCAACTTGCACCCTCAACTCTTGCTGTTCCCTAGGCGCCATCCGCCTAAGAGGCATCACAACAGGTCTGGCTCCTTCAACTAAATCAATACGAAACTCGATCTCCCTATGCGGCGGTAACCCTTTGACCTCATCAAAGACATCCTCAAATCCATTAGCAATTGGCACCGATGACAGTCCATCCCGTGGAACAACCAGCGAATACATGAAGCTCATGAAGACGCCTTCCTCATGCTTACATCGTATCACAACCTTTCGCCCTTCCACATTCTCGACTGTCACCTCCAATCTTTCACAATCAACCTTTGCCACATACTTCCTAAGCCATTCCATACCCAAAATAATTCCGAACCCCGCAAAGTTCAGAACAAAACAATCACAAACAAAAGAGCAATCATGACTCGATACAATCAGACCACGACATAGCATACACAGACAAGACGAACCCCCAACTGGATTAGTCACAACCAATGGCCTATCAACGATATCCGGTTCTAAACCCAACCGGCCTACAAGTTCATTACAAACAAAAGAATGCGACGCCCCAGTATCGAATAACACTCTAACTGGAACACCACAAATGGAAAGAGTACCTTGAACCACCACACTCTTTCCTTTCTCTTCAGCGGTAGGAGCTTTTGAAGATGATGGAACAGCCCCCAAAGCATAAGCTTGCACAATCTTCTTGTCCTTCCACGTTTCTGGACAATTCTTCTTAATATGCCGCGGCTTGTCACAGTTGTGGCACTTCACCTGCACCTTTGGATTCTTGCAATCTCTGGAGAAATGGCCCTTCTGCTAACAATTGTAGCAGGTCACTTCGCCCTTCGGCTTCTTCTGACCATCCTTACCCTTTTGATGCTGCTTCCTCTTCTTGTTTCCACTCTACTGTGGTTTAGACTCCTCCTTGGTCACAACAACAACAGATCCTTCTTTAGGAAACAGACTTTCGTGCCTGAGAGCTTTCTCCACAAGCTTCTCAAATGGATCGTCCAGATGATCCACCAACTGCCTCCCAAGATAAATGTCCAAGCCTGTCATAAACTTCTTGTTCTTCTGATAAGGAGATTCAATATACGACCGGGCATACTTGGACAAAGCTTCAAACTCAGAAACATACTCAAGAACTGGTCTTCCATCTTGCTTGAGCTCTACAAACTTCTTAAACAGAACAGATTTTTGAGCTGTAGAAATGAACTTAGCTTCAAATCTGGCTTGGAATTGCTCCCAAGTAATTTCTTCCTCCGGAGTATCAATGGTGATAGAGTTCCACCAATCAGAAGCTCTTCCTTGAAGCTGTCTTGATGCTAGCTTCCTTTTGGTTGCATCCTCGATTCCCAAGTCACCAAAGATTCTTCTACAAGCATCTATCCATCTCTGAACTTCAATAGTTGACTCTGTTCCCATGAAAGCCTTTCCTCCAAGAGCAGTATAGTCTTTACACAGCTTAGCAAAATCCACCGGTCTTGGAGCTTGAACTTGAATTCCAACATCAACTGCTGACCCCGGAGCTGGCATCCTTCTCATGATCGAAGTCATCATAGCCTCGAACATAGCAGCATAATCAGCAGCCCCCTCAGCAGCACGGCCTTCCCTAGCAGCTGGTCTCCCTCTTCGACTCATCCTTAATATCTATAAAAAGGAATGATTAGCACACCTAGAGAAACAACTGCATAAAGGACTCAAACTCTACTAAGCTAATATATTATATATAGTAATCATCCATCAAAATACAATTACGTCTCTCATACGTAGTTACGTCAGCGAGCGTTGGGTAAAATCGATTAACCAAAGCTCCGATACCAAATGTGATGACCGCCCATGACCCCTGCACAATTCATAGAAATAGTGCGCTGAAAAGTGTGCCAGGCAGCCATGGACGACCGTCAAGGTAAGTTAAAACAGCAGAATCTATCGTATTACTCACAGCGCATGGATAAAATACAATAGAGAATATATATAGTGAAGCTTCACAAAATAGAATCTCATCAATTAAGCTTCATAATAGTTGAATACAAACATCTGAATAGTCAATACATCAAGCCTCACTACATATCACTCAGAGAATTATACAAGCAGCGGAACATCCAGTACATATAGTAAGAATATAATATGCAAGCCTCCAGCTCGTCTTCGTCATCAACATCGTCGGTAACTAAGAACAGCACCTGTCACCTGCTACCTAGTCTGCCCATCCCAAAATGGATGAACAGCCCAAGGTAATAAGAGTTGAACATAAAACCTTGAGTCAGACAACAGTCTTAGTGAGCGGTAAATTAACTAACAACATACCAAAAGAGCATAAAGGTAAAAGGAATAGGAACCCAACCCTCCCACTCCACCTCTTTCTACAGTGATAGCCTCCCAGACACACTAAGCAGAAGTAAACATAGTAAGGCAAACATTTAAAGTAAAGCAATTATCACTCGAGTCAAGGTCGATGTTTTCCAAGCACAAACCCCCAAGGCCTAAACCAAGATCAGATAAGCACCCAAAAAATATCGCTCTTGAGACCGAATGACGATACAACCAAACATCCATGACTCTGGCTATCACTGTTATCATTGCTTCGATACCACCGTTAATTGAATAACCGACACATTCTTTCAGCCGTCTGTCAAGGGCCAATGGTAACCCCGGTTCTAGACAGAACTCCACACGTCGTCGCAGCCCGTGCCTAGGACTATCGAATCTGCCCAGAGTAGTCGACCACCAACTGTAGTCTTTTGGGACTATCGAATCTGCCCAGCGTACTCTTGCTTTGAGCTTGCTACAACCTTCAACAACGATGAAGTCTCAACCTTCTAGTCATCCTCCTCGACGACTATTCTCATACTAGCTCAAGCGCCTCTCGAGCCAACCATTATCCTCAAACTCGAACCCTTTCACCGAGTCATCAACATGCTTGGAATGATCCCATCTGGATTTAACCAAGGCTATCTCACATCATCATCAAATCTATCCATATGAGCTTTATCATCCGCGTCATATGCCACGAGCAACTTTTCTTATTTAAGAGCCTTTCTCTTAGCTTTTGAATCATCTTCGACCAACTTGTCCAAATCAAATCAATCAATCAACTAATTTATAACAATCAATCAAATCAATCATTAATCCAAGTAATCAAGCATTCAAACATGATCTAATAAACAATTATAACAATAATGGCAATCTTGTAAATAAAGAGTCCAAATCTAACAAACATGAATCATGAGAAATATCTCTACAACTTGATGAATGAACTTACATAGATTAACATGTAGTAAAATGGATGTCAAATCATCATGAACAATGGATCTATACTTAAGTTTACGAAAATACATGAAATCACTATTTTAAACACATAATCAAGCCATCAATCCGATATACTCCTTTGGATCCGTGTGAGAGATAACCACCACTCACCAAATCACCTAAACACTTCAAAAGCAACACACTTCAGATCTGGACAGCGAAGGATCTAACTTGATCCATCAAAATTCCGCTTCAAACGATGAATCTCTCTTCGATGGTTGAAGATCTTCAATCTAAGCTCTTGGATCTTCGATTTGATCTTCGATTTGGATGGAAGGAATCACAAGATTAGAGTGGAGAAAAGAAGTGAAGAAGTGCAGCACTCGAGCTCTCAAAATGGCAGGACTTCGTCGCTTCAAAATCCGGATCCCAAAAAGTGAGGCAAGAACGTGTATTTATAGGCTGAATCCTTAGGTCGTCCGCCCCCCTTAAGTCGTCCACGACTTAACGAAACCCCACGACCTACGACCTAATGGCTTAGCAAATTCTACGACCTAACACTTGCGCGACTTAACCCATACGCGCGACCTAACGACTTATCATAAGTCGCGACCTAACTGGACATGGCCTATCGACCTAACACTAAGCCACGTCCCAACGACTTACGACTTAGCAGATCCTACGACTTAACCATCCCCTTCGACCTATGACTTAGAAGATCCTACGACTTAACCACTGCCACATTCCTACTTAATTCGTTTGGACGACTTAACGACCTAACATAAGTCACTTACGACTTAACTATACACAGCAATCCACCTTAGGTCGCTTACGACCTAACTTCAACACAAGGTCTCACGACCTAACTATAACGACTTAAGCCTTACCTCGTCCAATCCCTAAGTCGCTAACTTCCCGAAGCTATGAACTCCTAAGTCGCTTATCCTGTTAAGTCGTTCCACTCCCTAAGTCGCTCCACCGACCTAAATTGTGACACGACTTAAATCCCAACACGTCCCAATTTCCTTAAGTCGCCAACTGCTGCCACTAACTTCCTTAGGTCGTCTAAACACTTAAGTCGTCTACCCCTTAAGTCGTCTACCCCTTAAGTCGTCTACCCTTTAAGTCGCAAACTTCTTTAGGTCGCTCCACGACTTAATCTTCCACACGACCTAACTTTTACACGACTTAAGCTCTAGTCGACTTAACAACACTACGACCTAATGACAACTGTTTTACGATCTTTCGATCCGTAAAAATACGGGTCGTTATAGTCTAGCCTAATACGTCCCTGAGCCTATTCAAAAGCTTGCACGTCATCATTTTTTCATCCCCATCACAAACCCATACCCACCTTGGATCGTTCCTTCTCCTCCATTTTTGTCGTTCTCCTTTCTCTTTCATATCCACCGATCCACGCAAATCCTTCCAATGCTTCGGCCACTACTTCCCACCGACTCGCACTCGCCTAAGCAAGCACCTCCGCCCAGATCTCCTCGTCCGCATCATCTCACATCTGACTTGCACATCGAGTCATTCCCATGCTTCTCCATTCATGCATCTCCCCTCACAGGGCTGTGGAAGGCATGTATTTATAGGTATTTATATTTTGAATTATGTTGTTGCAGCTATATATATTAATATATATTGTGTTTAGTATATTTTATTATAAAAAGTATTATACTGGTTTCCTTATTTTGTTCGGACTAGTGCTTTAAAGATATATGCATACAAAGATACTAGTTTGTCATATATATAAATACATATATGTAAGTATATACCAGTATGTTGTATATATACTATGATGTGTATGCGTATTTGTGGTATATATATAGAATACATATATCTTCGCGTGAATGCATTTATATGTAAGTTTGCCTTTGTATAAAGTTATCTGTTATTTGTATATATATTGTTTGTATATGGGTTTAGTTTTTATATTATTATATTTATAGTTTGTATATATATCTATATAGATTTATACGTATTGTTTATATAAGTTATGTAACTGGATATTTTATTATATTGTGATTTATACTATTATATATATATATATGTTAATACTACGGTTAATATATGATATATATATAAGTCTATACATTCTAGATATAGTATTGTGCATTTCACTGATAAAGTGTGTGTATATATATATATTAAATTACATGCTGTTCACTTTGCTTTGTTGATGTAGGTCCTAGCCTATTTGTTTATAAAGATTCATAGCATGAAATATAGTTTGCAAGTATATTTAATTTATCGATAAATGTTTTGATATTTTATATATGTTTATAAGTGGGTTGTATATTAGTTGTTTTATTGTGTGGGTATACGTTTTAAAGCATATCTCCTTTATTGTGATGAAGTCTGGATAGATGATATTAAAATAGCTGACATATATATGTTTGTCTTATTTCATACATATAGTCTGCATTTTTTTTGTTTTGTTATTGTATGGTCTGTAAATATTTGCGTAGTATGTATATTTTGACCTTAAATATATATTAAATAAGAAGTATTATATACATATATGAATTGCGACAGTATATTAAAGGTATATCTTATATATATTGGTATAGTTACAGTATATATATATAAGTATTGTATATGTATTTGTTAATGTTCGTTGTATATTTTGTATTTTATGAGTTTAGTTTATATATTATAAAGTATATGAAGTTGTATTGATTATATATATGTGGTGCCGTATATATGTTAGTCACATATATAATTATATATAATGTTGTGCAAATTCTTTACATTGCTTGTATCAGATATAACATATATTTATACAATGGTACATGTTATTTGTATATTGTTTAAGTGTAAATACTGTCTTATGTATATAAGTTTTATATGTTGTATATATTAGTTTATTAAGTATATAAGTTTATGCAGTTTACATATTATAAGTATATATGGATTTTATTTTCAAATGTAAGGTCAGGTAGTTATATATAAGTATGTTATTTATATGTTTAGAAACTTGGCTTGCAGTATATTATTATATATTGTGTTATTGCAGTTAAATATTTTATATAGTATAAAGTTGTTCTATGATTTAATAAAAATACATATATGTCAGTTTATATATGTGTTTAAGTAAGTGATATATATTTATATTTATAAGCTATATATAGGGCTACTGAGTTCACGAATATAATTTCAGTTATATTGACTTATAAAATTTGGTTTTGAATATAGTAGGAATTATATATTAGTCTATATATCTATTTGCTTATATAAGTATTGAATCTATATATATAATGTATATATATATGTTTGATTTTTCTATGTGTATTTTAATTTGAAACAGTGTATTTTGAAATAAAAATATATTTAAAAATTTAATATGTGTTTGAATATAGGATATGTATATAGTTATATATATAGTTATATAAGTTCATTTATATCAATTTTCTTCATCGATCCAGTTCGAATTTGATTTCGTCAATTCATATTAATCAGCATCGCTCATCGATTCGAGTTCAATCTTGCCTTGCTTTGAGATTTGTGCCTGAATTCGTTGCTTGTTCTGTTGTCAAACTCCTCTAGGCTCGAAAGGTGAGCAATCACTCACAATTAACGTTCTTATATTTATTAAATTTGATTTCAATTGAAACGACAATTGAAATATACTGCTAAATTTAACTATGAATTTTATAATTGCTAGATATGATATGCTATTATCTGAAATTGTTCACCTGTAGGATATGACACCATATCCTATTGTTTATATAATTTGTTATTGATGGTATATCTCTGTTGTTGAAATGTTATATTATTATTATTATATCTGTTATCACTCTGCAAGTTCCCTGTTAGTATAGAAATCCCTATGGGTTGAAATGATACATACCCGAACGATCTTGTAGAATAGGAGAAAATCGTTATGGGTGGAAATGATAAACCCAAGCGATTTTCATTGAATTGAATTTGGGATTGCGGGTTGAAATGATATATACCCGTATATATTTAAATTACGGATTGAAATGATAAATATCCGTATCACTTGACCATAGTATAGAAAACTATATACAGACACCGTTGGTCTATATATAAATATTTTGAAATTGATTTCTATGGTTTGAAAGGAAAATATATATGGTTTATTTAAATTTGGGAATATCATGTATATGAATGAGTTTTAATATAAAGTAGAAGATTGAATAAGAAGCTCTAAATTTATTAAAGTTTGATTTAAGTAAATCACAATATGTTTGAGTATTAATTTAAAATTTAATTTAAAAATAGATTTTAATGATTCTATAAGTTAAGGGTTGGAAAGATAAATTTGAATTTATTCGAATTTGTATTTAACTAAGAATTTTGTTTAATTAAATCGATTTGAAACTTATTGAATTTGAGGGTTTTAAAATATGATTTTATAACTTGATTTTTGATTTAAAGTGATTAAATGGACATTTCAAGTTTTAAATAAATCAAAGGAAATATTTAGTTTAATGTAACTTAAGGTTATTTAAATGATAAGGGATTTATTAAGTGAATATTTCAAACCTAAATAATTAGGAAGTTAAAATAAGGTATATATGAAATTATCAATTTAGTTTTGAAAATGCTATGATTTGGAAATATATATTTGAAATGGAAATGATATTTTGGTTTTGACGTATGAATTAATTTGAAATGACCACTGTGTTATAATGACATTTGGTTGTTAATAGCGTATATTTCTACATAGTAGATAGTTCCACGGATCCTTAGAGGATGGTTATCCCAACATCCTTTAAGTTACCTGTATTTCAGCTGATATTTCACTTGAGTTGGATTTATTGATATAAGAATGTTAATCCTGACTCGAGTGTTTTGTGTTTTTGCTTTACGCTCGGGTTAGACTGAGTGTCACAGCATTTGAGACTCACCTTTGGAGTTAGAGCTTCTTTGGAGATCCAACTATCGATTCAGCTTTCAGATATTCAGTTGATTCCAGTGTTGTACCCAAATTTGATTATTGTATCGAGACTCCCGTGTATTTGAGACTTCTGTTGTATTTTGTTTTACTCTATTATATATAAATGGTAGCTTCATGAACTACTATTCTCTTGTATTCCGCTGCATTCTGTTATAATACTCTGTGTCTGTGATTCTATGATTATTTTATTTACTGTATATGCTAAGTTTTGCCAAATTTTAAATTAACAATCTGATATTTTGAGCAATTCAAGTCCGACATGTGCGAATGTGAATGGTTGAAAATACCGAGTCATTACAAATAGTGTTTAAAATAAAAATACTTATTAATCATAACCGAAATTGTTACATTAATTAAATTCCAGCATAATAGGTATACAACTAAAATCATAAAGACATGTATTGGAAAATGGATTCCAAACGATGATTGGGCTACTGGGGTACCGCCCGTCATGGTGCATCTCTAGATAATTCTTAAAAAATATTAAATATAAATCGAGATATTCTAAAACAATATAAATATAAACAAATAACTTTATAACAATATTAAATATAAACTGATAACTTTTAAAACAATATTAACTATAAAGAAATAACTTTTTAACAATATTAAATATAAATAAATAACTTTTTAAACGATATTAAATATAAAAAATAACTTTTAAAACAATATTAAATAATAATAGGACATTTTAAAATCATTTTTGGATAATTCAGAAAGGACAAAAAAGAAGGTTGGAGTAAAATAAAAGTCAAATCATTTAAAATAAAATATTTCTGAAACCCAGTTTCGGGTTTTAAAATCATTTCCTATCTCAAAACCAACTTCAACTCAAATGGCAATTAATAGTATTTTAAAATTCTAATTTTGAGGCCAATAGCTACTAAATGCTTAACCAATATCGATATTGAATTTTTATCACTACAGGATTTTAGTTTTGAACATAAACAATGTTATAATCAATAGTGTCGATAAATCAGGTTTCATATCCAATAATTCATATAACATGAATTTTATTGGAAATAAATCAACAATAACAAGGAATCCCGTTTGATCCCTCCAACCTGTCCCCTGCATCAGTACAGGTCATATATATATATATATATATATATATATATCAGCACACATATATAAATAAAATCAATTGTGGTGAGGAATCCTGTTGGATCCCTCCAACCTGTTCTCCTGCATCACAAACAGTATATAATCATATATTACGGGTCATCTTCTACTAGGCATGCAAATATAATGTCATCCGCTCCAGGGGCGGGAATAAATCCAAACCAACCGATAAAAAAACAGCAAATCATCCAAACATCCAATCAACAATTTTTATTTATTATATAACATTTCTGGTTAACCAAAAAGGTGAGATTAACTCAATGAAATCTATGTTGTCGCCTAGGCATTCCGGTTTGGAACCAAAATCGAATGACGTCTGATTTTAGCCCAAATTTCAACTGTCCCCAAATTCATCCAAACTAGTTCCATCGCAAATCTTACTACATCACAAGCGCAATGCAAAAATCCATGCCCTGATTGGATCTCGTATGCAAAAGTTATTTAAATTTCAATTTATCG
Source organism: Allium fistulosum (assembly GCA_030737815.1). Classification (NCBI taxonomy): domain Eukaryota; kingdom Viridiplantae; phylum Streptophyta; class Magnoliopsida; order Asparagales; family Amaryllidaceae; genus Allium; species Allium fistulosum. Next base: position 595,255,987 of record CM060903.1, read on the forward strand.
ATATTTTAAGTTATAATATAATAAACTAGTCACATAATTAATCTTATATTTACATTCTAATCCTTCTTCTTCTCTCTTAATTCCCCACCGGTGCACGTGTACACTATGGCGCATTCCTCCTCCCCCGATTCGCCACTAAAAGCCATGAAACCGAAACCAAGCTCCTTCTCTTCGCGAGAGCAACACCTCTATATCAATCACCTTCCCCCGAGCTATGATGTGCATGTAAATGTGCATATTTTTACCGCCATATTTAATCTAATTAAATTAAATAAATGATCATATTGGGTGTTTTAACATGTTTAAACCAAAATTCAAATTATTTTGAAATCCTCACATATTCATCTTCATCCAAGGGCAAAATGGTCATTTGTGTGCATATATTAATTTGAAAAAATTTAATTGGAAATTTCTATATTATTTTGTAGGAATTTGGCTTCATATACAAGTGGTTTCATGAAGATATATGCATGCACAAGAGTGAATACAAAGGAATGGAGATGGAAATAATTCATTTCATGGATCATGGAGGACCCTACCTACCCACCTATCTTATTGTATAAATTAGAGGCTAATGCACATGCTAATAGAGTTTAAAGCTTCATGCACATTTAAATGATGATTATTTGATGCTAATGATTACTTGACCTCCACACTTCCTAAGAGGGCATTTTGGGCATTCCTCAAAAAAGTGGATTAGGGTTTCATACATGTATAAATACCCCTTATGCTTCATGTAACCTATCTTCTTTTAGGCTCTCTTCTCTCTTAGCCTCTTAGTATAGGAAAATAAATCAAAGCCCCTCTCTTTTCTTTTCATGGCTACTTAGCCATTTTCTCTTTATGTACTTTTTTCATGCAACTTTAATACATGTTCTTTTCCTTTACATGCTTATTTACTTTCATGTTAATAGTGTAGATTTACATTTCATGCAAGTAGATTAGTTTTTCCTTTCGTTTTGCTCTCTTTTCCTCTTGTTTGTTTAATGTTGCTTTCTACATTTGTTGATTTGATAACAAATATGAGAGGCTAATCCCTTCAATTTAGGGGTAATGAAGCTCTCTAGTATGTAGATCCAACATTTTGATCTTTATGCTCTCTTTTTGTGCTTTAATGAGAATTCATGAAGTCGTTAACTTGTTATTTTTGCTTTGAATTTGGTAGCCTATATTGTTGACACCAAATATGCTATGCTTAAACAATCACTAACACAAATTACCTCTTCATCTACATATGATGATGGTAATGAAGTGAATGTTGAAATTAAATTTGATGGTCTATATTTCTAATTCATAGTTAATAGGCTATGCTTAAAATAGATTTTGCTTTCAACTTTGTTGTCATATTTCATGAAAGTTAAAAGTGTATTAGTGGTTGTGTTAGAGTTTGATGGCTTATGTTGGGCTAATTAATAGCACAAATATATCATACTTATGAAAAGCACATCAACTAATTACACTAATGACAAGAAAAGAGAGATCATAACTTCATTTGTTGATTTATGTGATCTAGAGAGTGAAAATTAACTCTAAATTGTCATTTAACTCTCATATTTTTATCACTTTCTTTTTGTTAGTTTGTTAGTTTTCTCCTTTTCTAGCTTAACACTCTCTTCAACTTTGGTTTAATTTGATTGAATAGATTTTTAAAATCAACAATTCCCTGCGGATCGACCCGTACTCACTACGTATTACAATAGTACGCCGTGCGCTTATGGTAAAATTTAATTCAAAATTTATCGACAATTTTCTAACTCGATAGAAAATTTATCGTTAAACAAGTTTTTGGCACCGTTACTGGGGAATTGTTTTATTTTATTTTCTATTTTTCGAACTATTTTTCGTTTGATTTCATTGTGTTTGTTTTGTGTATTGAGTGCATTTAAAAAAATATTACGTGTTAGTGTGATTTTTGTTCCACTTGTTTGTGTGCATGTTGTTCTAATTGTTTTGTTTGTTTGCATTTCCATATTTAAAAAGAAAAAAAAACACAATTTCTAAAAAAAATTATTCACATTTGCATTTTCATTTTTCATTTAAATATTTCGTTTTTTTTATACATTTGCAAGAAAAGAAAAAAAAACACAAAACTGCACTGTTTATCACTCTACAACCATCATTCTACAGTTCCATCATTTTCCACCTTCAATTGTCACCAAATCATCTCTATAAGCTGCTTCAACTGCTCAACATTTCATTCATCGCTTCATACTGCTCTGCCTCATACAAACTACTTCTCAATTTCATACATTTCATTCAACAAGTACTATACTGCTCTGTGCACATACCACAACCATCCCTTACTCACATACTTTCCATAAACTCATCATCAAACCTCCACAGTAGATTCACCAACTTCTGCCTGACAGTCGACCACATCATCAAACACTTCAAGCCTCAATCATCAAATTCACCAGAACAGAACACTACTGTGACGCCCCACCTCTATACCCACGCTAGCCAAGGACACTACGAGATAATGCCGTCAACTAGTACGGAGAATAAGGCTGTTGAGGAGCGACCATCTGTATAATTGCTTTGTGCGAGTACCGATATGCCAGATAAAAATATAACTTTTCATCTCAAGAGGAAATCCGACATACCGATACAAACTCAAAGCTACTACACAGTGGCTATATGGACTTCAGAAACAAATATAGAAATAAACATAACACAAATCAGTCACAGACAATTCATATCACAAAGGCGGAAATAGATATGAATATAACACATGAAAGTGTACATCAGAGTAGTGGTCAAATAAGATCCACAATAACACAAAAGAATAGATACAAGTGCAAGGCAAAAGAATATGTATACATCAAGGAGTCTAAATCTCAAATGTATACAACAAAAACTACTAAACTAGAGTAGTTAGCCAAAAGTCAGATGATGATTCCAGATAGGAAGTCATGAGGAAGCACCTGTAATATCTCAATCTGACCCGAGTATTATTTAAGAAGAAAATAATAAACGGATCAGTCTAGCTATAAATATCAGATAAAGTGATATAGAATAAGAGATATGACAAAAACGTATCATAACCATAATACCATACTGTGATAAGTACGTAATTGAAAATCAACAAAAGATTAATCAATATAACAAGAATCTTCTTAAAGATTAAAAAGAATGTCATATTCTTTATTTAATTCACCAAGCCACAATAATGACATACATATCAATGCCAATTGTAAAAGTTGGTGAAAAATAAATTCCAGAAATCATCAACGAGAAATCTAGAAAACACAAGAAAGAGGATGGCCAATCCCATAAAAATGAGCCGGAGCTCCTCCTGACTGGGTATAGTCCCACATTGCGGACTTTGAGCCGAAGCTACTTCTGATGAGCCGAAGCTCCTCCTGATGAGCCAAAGCTCCTCCTGATGAGCCGAAGCTCCTCCTGACTGGGTATAGTCCCCCATTGCGGACTTTGAGCTGAAGCTCCTCCTGATGAGCCGAAGCTCCTCCTGATGAGCCGAAGCTCCTCCTGATGAGCCGAAGCTCCTCCTGACTGGGTATAGTCCCCCATTGCGGACTTTGAGCCGAAGCTCAATAAAACGAGGAACAGTCCTCCACGTGGACAAAGAGACATCGCACATTGCTAGTCTAAACCATAAAATGATCATCATCGATCAATAAAAAGTGTCGATTACACTAAGCTAGTAAATATATGAGTTTAGCTTCATGTCCCATAACCACTAGCTTAACTTAAATATTTAGAACAAATTGTAGATTTCCACTCGAAAATTGTCACAAAAGATTCAATCGAACAAGTCCAAAAATTAACCGACGAAGTAAACGCAAGCGTTTCATACCACTTGTTTTGCTAGGCTGTTTAATTATATTTTCTCATACGAGTGAGGTAAAGGTTTGTATATACTAGTAGATTGGAAAACGGTTTAAGAAAACGAACTTTGTAATAAAATAGTGTTGAAATCGTTTTGATGGAAGAGTTTTGATATTTACTACTAGTATAGAAAACCTTTATATTTTTAAAGTGACAAGTCACAAAACGATTGTAGAAACAATCAATCATCAAAATTCACATTCGAAGACGTGAATCAAATCCAATTAAACCGATAAAGAATTCATCGAAATGGATATTCAAAAATCCCGAAAAAGGAGTCATCAAAGTCATAATAAATGATATCAACCACTAAGAACCAACATGAATCGATAAAATTCGGAAAACCAATCAAAATGAGTATAAATAGGCAAAACAGGAAAACAGGAGCAGGTCAGTCGACTGAAATCCCTGTTTAGTCGACTGAACATTGCCCAGAAAATTCCGGGCTTCAGCTCAGTCGACTGAACAGAGGATTCAGTCGACTGAACCTGATTTTCTGCATTTCCTATCATATGACAATTGAAGTGCAAACACTCACAACTTGCAACCGGACGAGCAACGACGCTAAGGGTTTACGCCAATCAACTACCCGGCCATATAAGCTCTTCGATTTATCACCAAAAACATGATCCAACATCAAAGCTATGATTTTTAGAGTTTTAGACTTCCAAAACACCAAAAATTGCAATGCTCACAAAACCCATCCGAATCAAAAGCAATTGCACATGGATAATTGTTAGGAATTCATAACAAGAAATCGAGGATAGTTATAGACATAGATGTGAGATAAAAATCTCACCTTTAAACCCAAAACAAATGAAGAAGAAGCTTAAAAACAAAGGAGGATCAACCACTCTTCAATCCCAACTCAGCAAGCTTGAATTCTAAGCTTAAAAAAGAAACATTTCCTAAGTTAGGTTTAGGAATTTCTGAAATTGATAAGAGAATGAGTTGGAGAAGAAGAAGAGAAGGCTTACCAATAGCTTCTCTTTGATTTTGGAGCAAGAATTCAAGTCTACAAGAAGAACTAGTGCTTGAAATTTCCAATTCTTCTTCCTTTCCCCCATTTTCAGTTTTAGCTTGAGTTTTAGAAGTGAAAATGAGTGAATGGAAGGAGAGGGGCTGAGTTAGGGTATTAAGTTAGCTAGCGGGCTGAACCAAAACCCAATTGAGAAAGTAGCAAAATTCGACTTACTCCAAACATACCGAAGTTTATACTCAAAAAGGTCGCAAACGGCATTTTGAACTCAATGGAAGTGGTCTCGAGTCCTAATTCGACTGTTTGCAAAAAGTAGCTTTTCGGACCTTAATCCGATTAACGATTCTATATTTAAATAAAATATTTAAATTTGCAATCGATAAATATGCGGGTTGTTACAACTACATACAAAATCCACATGATACATAGCCTGTTACACCACTGAAACCTTTCCGCTGCCTTCCCACTTCAACAACAACGAGCTGCACCTTGCCACTACCACCTGCACACACCATTAGAACCACAACTTTTGCCAACAGACCCCCTCCACCATCAAAATATCATCGTATTTCATTTCTGCTACCAACCAACCAAATTTCTGTACATACAACATTGCCCAGTTATCTACCCACTGCCTCATACCTTATACACTGTCAAGTGCCAACTACATACCCCTACTGCCTTGCTTTGCCTTTCGCATATCCCCCACCATAACTGTTGCAACTCAACTTTAAACCACTGCACTGTGCAAGACCGTGCACATCCAAAAACAGTGCACTTCAAATACAACAAGAACTGCACATCTCTTACATTCTTACAATTCCACCCATTTCAACACACTCTCCCCTACATCACACCCTCCCCGATCACCAAACATCAGTGCACATTAGTGCACAGTGCACCAGAAGTACCTCCCCTCCTGCACACTACTTCTCCCCTCTGTCACCACGTCCCTGCTAGCTTGAACCACAAATCACTGACTCTCGACAACAATAAGTGCTGCCATTCCATCATACTCCTCCACCACCTGCCACATACCATTTCACCAATTCCATTTCACCCAGTCATCTGCTACAACAAAACTGCAGAGACAAATTCATTTAATTGCTTCTCACATATAGCCATATAACCCTTCATACAATTCCAGACAGACCACAACAACATTCAACTTCACACAATTCCAAACAATTCAACATATCATCATCAACCCCATAGTCCACCTCGGCTACCACAACTGTTCAATGTTTCCATAATTGTTTCAAGCCTCCCACTTCTCTATTTCAAGCCTCCCCCTTCTCACTGCATTGCTAAAAAATCAAACATCATAACCAAAAAAATATATTTATACATTTCATTTCATTGCATATCAGAACTGCCCTACATTTCATTGAATATCATTAATCATCGCCCCACCAGTGACGAACCCCACAAAACTGCAGCTTCTATCATTTCATAATCCCCTTTAGTGCCATTTCTGCCTTAATCGCACACTGCCCCTGCTGCAACCTGCTTGTAGCCATAACATTTCGACAAGCCATCAATAACCCATCACTTGACAAACCATCGCGCGTACTTCTTCCTATCACCTCAAATTTCCACAACTCCACTTAACCCGCCATTCCAATTGCCGCAACTGCAAGCCCAATCGCTAATCCGCGACTTTGACATCGCCAATCGCAAGTTCGTGACTCAACTTTGAACAAATCGCCAATCACAAGTTTGAGCCTTTACCTGAACATCCCAGAACAACCTCAACCTCACCTCGAATCGCCGTCGACGAGAAGAACAGCCTCATCCAATCGAATCGAACCACCACTTCACCAATTCCCAATTCGCCGAACCCAATAACCAGAAACTCGAATCAATCGACTGCGACATCAAATACAGACTTCAGGATAATTAAATTTGGAAATTTGGTAATTTTTATTGAGGAAAATTTTGGCCTTTGAGAATACGCATGATTTTATAAAATGAGTTTCTGTTTCGATTTTCTTAACTAGGCATTGAATGTGCCGGGTGTGTGTTTGTTTAGTTTGGGTTGGGTGTTTACTTTTTTTTAAATTTAATTTTTTGTTCATTTTGTTTGTTTTTGGGTGCTTTGATAGAAGGAAAAAAAGAAAAAATTTCTTTGTTTAAAATAAAAATAAAAAACACACACGCAAATAGCAGGGGTTATAGGGGTCTGATTTGATTTCTTTTGTTTGTTGCTTTTGTTTGAAGGAATTTTTAGTCTGTTTCTTTTGTTTTGTTTTACTTATTTTGATTTCATCTGTTTTAACTTTCCTTTGTTGTAGTTATTTATTTGATACCAAAAAATTGTATATATCTTGTTTTTATTTCAGTTTGCCAAAGCAGAATTTCAGAAGGAGAAGAACTGTTGCCAAAAATAAACTACTTGCTTAAAAGAAAATTTGCACTCTTGTCTCTTGTTTTTATTTGTTTTGCATTATTGGTTGTTTGAATTTGCATTAATATATATATATATATAAAAAGTTTCAAAAATCCAAAAAAAATTCAAAAACCAAAAATCCATTCGTTGTTGCATTGTTAATACACGTTTTATTTCAGTTTTGCATTTCATTCTAGATTTTGATTAATAATAACAGTTTGAAATCGATAACATTTAATTGTATATTGACAAGTTGTAACAACCCGGGATTTCGCATCGATTAATTATCGTCATTAGACGATTAAATTCTGCTGGCTAATTGCTGTTGGGATTTTATCGGGTTGTAATTCTTTTAAGAATTTGTTAACGGGTTAAGCGGGCTTTAAAATGCAATCTTGGCCCAAGTTCCTTTTTATCTTGGTGCAGCATTATCCAAAAGAAAGACCCGTTCCCCTTTATTATTTCATTTTTCATTGCAATCCCATTTCAAAGCGAACGAGAAAACGAAAATGGCGGCTCTTGTGTTCGTTCCTCTTCCTTCAAAAATTAGGGTTTTCATAATTTCGAAGAGACCGACTTCAAATACTCGATTGAATTTGATTTCCTTGCTCTGTTGGTTGATCGTCTCTTGAGATGCTTGCGGCTGCTTGATTGAGTTTGTCTTTGCTTCGATTCAGGTGAGTGATTTTCACTCACATCCTAATTCAAACTTAGTAAAGTGCTTCGGCCGTTCAATTTTGTTTTGATGTGGACGATTTCTTGTTTTCTGGTTATCACGGCACTGTTGTATCTTGTGACCACCACGGCTTGATCTGCTTTTGACTTCGGTCGTATGATTTTGAGTATGAGAGTCCATGACTCTGTATTATCTTCGGCCATCACCATGGCACTGATTTTGTTTTTTTGGTCATTTTAAATTCGAACTGTAGGCGACTTCGGTAATACTTTGAACTGCAGTTGTTTGAATTCAAATATTTTGTTTTGAAAAAGCAATATATTTTATGTGTTGCACTTGCTCGATCCATTTCAATGTTGCTGGCCTTTGCTTTTTTGCTTCGGCATTGTGCCTTGTTCTTGATTGTGATGCTAGTACTGTCCAGTTTTACAGTTGTATACATGTTGCATTTTTGGTGTTCACTTGGTTACTGTCACTGCTTCGAGCTCATATACATGTATACATATATGTGCATATATGTATATATGTTGCTGAAGTATTAGCCTTTTGGTTGTAATTTTCTTGCCTGATTTTCACTCACATCTAATTCGAATTTAGTGATTTCTGACTTGTGTTATTCGAATATATTTTCGTTGTTGGAATTCCACGATGTTGATTCCCTTTGACTTCGGCAATTTTGATGCGTGAATTTTGATTTTGCCTGTACACTGGCCTTTGTGTATTTGTTCACTTGAATTTCTGACTTTGATTTCGTGGTCCCTATGTACTTCGGCTCTGGCCATCTTTGTTTTAGTGCTTGTCTTGATTTCACTTAAACCTTAGTGTAGTGGTTATTGTCTCTGTACATTGGTTACAAGTGATACTTTTATCTGTAGCACTTGCTTGTTGGTTTAGTTACTTGTGCAGTTCTCTGGTTTGTCTGATGTGCTTTTGAAGCACTGACGCATCCTTATTATCACTGCCTGGTTTTTGTTTTCATGTGTACCACTTGAAGCTTTGATTGGTACATTGAGTTGTACATTGCACTGTCTTTGTCTTTATGTTTTATTTGTTCACGGAACTGGTCTTGAGTTGCTTCTTTGATTTGTAGTGGTCTGGTTTGCTTATTTGTAGTACTTGATGTAGCTGCTGTTTTGTTGTTTCGTTGCTAGCTTTGAGCATGTTGCCAGGCTTATGCATGTTGTTTCAAGCTAGTTCATTCGTGTTGTATTTGGTAACTTCACTTGAATTGCTTGTATATGTATACAAATGTTCACTACTTGTAGTCTCTGTTCGACCTGAACTGTTAGACTTTGGGTTGTATTTGCTCGGCTTTGGATTTGTTCGAACCTGATACTGTCTGGAGCTTAAAAGTTTGTAATGCTTATAAACTAGGGTCTTTGTGTACTTGTCTCTGTTCAAATCTGATACCTTTTGAAGTTGGCATCTGTTGGGTTTCTGGTATTTGAAATTGTTATGTTTTTGGTTGTGGTTACTTGTATCAGTAATGTTGCAGTTTTGCCCTTGTTGGTTTGCATTGCATTGATGCTTTGTATTCATTGGAGTTTGCATTGTATTCGAGCTGCTGTATATATGTATGCTTATTGCGTACTTGATGTAGTTCTCATGCAATTGGTTTCTGGTATCATTCTTTGAGACAAACTGCATTTTAATTGTTGGCTTTGACATTGGATTTGTTTAAACGTGCATCCTCACATTGTTCATGTCGTATTGATGGCACTGTCCAGTTGAGTTTGAGTTGCTTAACTTGAACATGATCTCGAGATGGTGCCATATGCTTTTGGGTTCATTGAGCTTTTGTGTATTTCATCACTATAGTGGCGAGGCAGTGCACGTGAACGTGTACTGCAGCCCTATCAGAATTGACATTTAATTGATATTTCAATTGCTTGAATTGTTTCGTGTGTTCAATTCAATATATTTTGTGGTGTATTTCGATTGGTTTAATTTGATGATTTTGTTGGTATCTAATTATCTTTTAGATAATTAGATTATGTGTTTCTAAGTATTTATTTAATAATTAGATCTTGTTGTTAATTGCCGTTTAGGCAATTCTGTTGTTTTCAAATTATCTTCATTGATAATACTTCTACTTATCTTTGTTGATGATTTGGCCTTGCTAATTTGCTGTTTAATCCTATTTCGTGTTATATCTACCGTGATTCGATTCTCTTATTGAAGGGTTGGATATACGAGATTTATTGTGCCTGTCGTCTATTGATTATTTAATTATTATTGCTTCCGTGCATTAATAACTGAGTTTGAATTAGACTGACCCGCGTATTATTTTCTTTTGAATTTAATACTCGGGTCAGACCGAGTTATTTCAGGTTGTTGATATCTTGCTTCGGGTTGCTGCTTGAGCTATGAAGTCTCTTCATATCTTTTGGAGTAGTCGTTGTCATAATATAGGATGATATGTATTCACGTATATTATTTGCAATAATGTACTTGTATATGTAACTTCCAGCGTCGACAGTTGTAGTTGTATCATATGTATAGTATCACATGTATTGTAACTGACTTCAGTTATATATATATGAGATTTTTATATTATCTGTGTTCCACATTTAGCTTATCTGTGTTATTATTATATATGTTGTCCTAAACTATTATGAACCATCGTAGTTCTTTTTATACTAGAATTGAATATGTCGATGGGAGTAAATAAACAAAGAGATGAAAAATATATATACTACTCCTATCGAGATAATCAATATTAGTGTAAGGCCTAACTACGGATGGCCGCTCCTATCCAGCCTTATTCTTCGTAATAACAGACAGTATTTCCTTTTAGTACTCTTTGTTACTGTGAGCATAGAGGTGGGGCGTCACACAAGTTGTCTTCTTTGAACAATTTACTTTCTTGGTGTCTAGGCTATGGTAGAGCAATTGTAACATCCCACCTTTTTGTACGCTTAAGTAGACACACGTGCCAACTTAAACCATACAAAAGGGCGGGTTGTTATGGGGTAAATAAGAAAAAGTGGAGAAATAAAAGAAACAAAATAGAATCTTGCAGCGGAACGATAAAATATAATAACCAAATAACAGTTCATGAAGCTGTTTTACAAAACATTTGATTATACTTATACAATACATATCAGAGTTACACATACCAGAGAATGATAATTAATGCAGCAGAATACAATGGTGTAGTGGAATATAATAAATAGTAGAAATAAAATCTTCGTCTTCGTCCTCCAGACATAGGGCCTTCAAATCTTGAAATGCTCAGGCTGACCCGAGTGAATTGAAAAGACAAAACACTCGAGTCAGAACTAAAAGATCTTATGTAAGTTAAATCAATGATAAATATATGAGTGGAACGGCGTCAGAGATGTTTACGGGATTTGACATCTCCTATCCAGTGTCTAACGTGAGTGCGGTAACTTAAGAGATGCTCGGGATTCACATCCCCTAAGGATCCGTTAAACTATTTACTATGTAGTAATATTCACTATTATAATAATGTCTAATCATAAAATAAACTTACTTTTAAATAGCGTTAAGGGGTTACCCATATAGCCCTTAACACAAAATAATGCCAATAGTCTATACAGTACCTGCATACCCCGAGAGGCTACGAGAAGATACTCCATAGGTACGACACAAATAGAAACTCGTAGTTAAGCTCTGTATGGTAGGTGACACGGCACACAAGGCAATGCCAGGGTAGATATACCAATTACGCATCCGGACTGGTGGTGACGCATAGCAGCCACTACCGCCCAACTCGAACAACACTCCCAAATCAAGGGTGCGCACAAAATCAATCACAAGTAATAGAATGGTATCGAAGAAGTGTGTCCGATCAGAGGTGCTACCTCATTGGCTCGTCGATCGCTCCTGTTTTAGCCACCTTATGCCAACTCACGGGAGTTGGGTCCACGTATATACCTTAGGATCGTCGCCACCATCCTACTTCATTCTGGAAACTCCACCGCGTACACAGTTGTCAAAGTGGTTTTCGGTATCGACAAAGAGTATGTCCATATCCGATCCCGGTCTCTTTTACAACCAATCGTTATTATAACACCGTGGTCATTTAAAAATATATATACTTTTAAAAACACAATATTTTTGTCATTTCAAAACATATCCTTTACTTCAAAATAGTATATACCTTAAACCCAAAATATTTTTGCCATTTCAAAACATATCCTTTAATTCAAAATAGTATATACTTTAAAACCAAAATATTTTTGCCATTTCAAATCCATATCCTTTACTTCAAAATAGTATATACTTTAAAACCAAAATATTATTGCCATTTCAAAACCAAATTCAATAATATATCATTTCCATTTCCAAAACAATTCAATAATATCTTATTTAAACAAAACCCAATTTCCAATCACTGATATTTCTTTAATTTAGATAAACTTGAAACATTCTTTTAAATCATCTTAAACCCAAACCACATTTTGAAGTCATATTCTAAATTTTCAATTTCAATAGGTTTCCAATCAATATATTCACAGATAATTCTTAAATAAATTCTATTTCAAATAAATTAATTTTTCAAACCATATTACTTTCAAAGTTATAACAATTTCAAAAACCAACACTTTGAAAACAATAATACCTTAATTTAAATAAAACACTTCAATTTTGATGTATTTCAAGTCTTTAAATATTCCAAAATTCCCAACCTAATCTGATAATCTTATATATACCTTAATTCAATTTACTATTATTTAGTTTAGAAATATTTATTTAATAAATTCAATATCCCTTAAATAAAGCTCAAACTTGAAATATTCGTAAATCAAACTAAAAACATCATCAAGTTATACATAGCTTAAATTTTAGAATTTAACTATATATAAAATAATATTTATATAATATCAAAAATTAGTATATATATAAACCCTTATTTTCCAAAACCCATAGAAATCATTCCAAATACATACATATATATATATATATAGATCGACGGTGTCTGTATATGATTTTCTATCCTATGGTAAAGTGATACAGATATTTATCATTTCAATCCGCAATTTAAAAATAAAAATACGGTTATATATCATTTCAAACCGCAATCCCGAATGAAATAAAATGCATAACAACTTGCAGTTTATAACAATATAAATACAACATCCATTCATCCAATATCAACCATCAACCATTTATCACAATCATCATCCAATTCAACAATAACATCAATACAAAACAGAAAATAAATAACAGGTATTTACTGGCAGTTTATATTCAAAAATAAGTTATATAACAATTTAACTGGCAGTTTAAATGCTATAATAAATCAAATAATAATTTAACTGGCAGTTTAAATGCAATAATAAATTAAATAACAATTTAATCCAATAAATTTAATTTAACTGAGATGATGATTAAAAATATGCCAAACAGTCATAAATAAACTTTTAATCACATCAACAATTAATTTAACACACATAAGAAATTTTAGTAGTTGTGAGTGGTTTAAAACACTCACCTTTGGATTTAAATTGAATTTAAATCCAATTTAAACCCAAAATTTGAACAGTCTCCAAATTCATCCAAACTAACGTCAAAGTGTCCGGAATTTCGATACGATCCCAGCAAAACAAACCGCGTCCAAATCCGAGTCCGTATGCAAAAGTTATGATAATTAGGGTATTGAAAAATTCTGGTCCTGGGTTGACTTCGGGTTCAACTTCGGTCCGCCGCCTCAAATCCCCGGTGCTTGCTCTGAGTTTTTGCCAAAACGACCCAGAGACCCGAGTCATTTTCTTCCTGACCCGAAGTATCACCAGGGTTTTTGCCTTTGAAACCGGAAGCGCGACCCAAAGTTGCTGCAGATTTGCAATTTTTTTTTTGAAGTTAGATTTTGGAATTTGGGAATTAGGTTTTCTGCCATTGGAATGAGGAGCTAAGAAGGAGATGTATGTATAGACAAATGACAATGAGGAAAAATTATGGTTTATAACGAGGTATTTATAGAAAAAGCAGAAAATAGAGTAGATGGACAAGATTGATATGAGTTTTGAACGTAATTGACCCGGAAAGCCCGTTTCGATTTCGGAACGGAAATGGGTCAGCTAATATATCAAAATATATGTTTTCAAATATTTTAAAATCAATGGAACAGGTTTCAAGTCCAAATTCCATCATATGAAGAAGTTATGCAAAAATCAAGTTATTTCAAATTGATTTTAATTAAATTGATTTCAAGGCGTTTCAAGCCCGTACGATCAAACGACAAGCCCGATCATTATGAAACTTGAAATCCTACAAAAATTCACCGTTATGGATCCGATGAAACTGGTTTCGTCGAAATCCGATTCAGTGGCCAAAATGGCTATTTTCCAGTTAATTAAATAAATAAATATTAAATGAATTAAGTCCCTTTTTAATTCAAATTTAATAGCTAACAATTTCTACCCCCGATTACATATAAACTTATAATTCATTAACCAAAATTTCCATGTCAATCAAATAAGGATTAATTGCAAACTTACAGTGTTTACTTTCAATTTAAGTAAATTCAAGTAAATTATATTTTTAATTTCAAATAAATTAATTCAATGTGGTTCCAATCTCTTTATTTAATCAATCATCCTCTTATGGATAAGTTTGACATTACTATATATCCAATTACCCTAATATTTTACAATCATTACCTAAATTCATATTAACGTAGTATTTAATTACGTTAATTAATTGCAATGGATTTAGCTCTAATTTAATTAAATAAATAGGTAAATAGTTAATAATTATCACCATTAGCCAAGGTTAATGTAACAACCCGCATATTTATCGATTTTATATTTAAATATTTTATTTAAATATTTAATCGTCAGTCGGATTTTAGTCCGAAAAGCTACTTTTTGCAAACAGTCGAATTAGGACTCGAGACCACTTCCATTGAGTTCGAAATGCCGTTTGCGACCTTTTTGAGTATAAGCTTTGATATGTTTGGAGTTAGTAGAATTTTGCTACTTTTTCACTTTGGACTTTGGGTTTGGGTTCAGCCCACTAGCTAACTTATACTCAAATCTGAACCCCTCCTCCCCATTCACTCTCACTTCTTCCTCTTTTCAGTTCTAAAGCAACAATGGTGGAAGATAATGGGTAATAGAAATTCAAAACCCTAGTCTTCATTAGCAAATCCAACTTCTAGCTCCAAATTCAAAGAGAACCCTTTGGTAAGCATCTCCTTCTCCAACTCTTTCTCCTTCCAATTTCAGAAATTCCTAAACCTAACTTTGGGAATGTTCTTCTTTTAAAGCTTAGATTGAAGCTTCTTGAGTTGTTATTGAAGAGGAATTGATCTTAGCTTGTTTTAAAAGCTTCTTCTTCATTTGTTTGGGTTCAAAGGTGAGATTTTTATCTCACATCTTAAACTATATTTATATTCGATTGTTAGGTATGAATTCCTAACACTTATTCTTGTGCAATTGCACTTGGTTTGGATTGATTTGGTGAATATTCCAATTTTTAGTGTTTTGAGTTCAATTCTTTAAAAATCCAAACTTCGATCTTTGATCATGATTTTTGTGATGCATTGAAGAGCTTATAAGGCCGGGTTGTCGTTAGGCTTAAATCCTTAGTGTTGTTGCTCGCGAAAATGCAATTCGGTCGAGATTCGGCCAATGAACTTGATAAGTTGGGCAGTGCTGGAAACAGGTCCGGTCGACCGAGCTCTGCAGTCAGTCGACCGACCTGCTTCCAAAAGTGCTAAGCACTTCTCTGTTTGGGTTTGGTCGACCGGCTGCAAAGCTCAGTCGACCAACTTGCTTCCCGAACTATTTTTCAGAACAGGGTCCGGTCGACCGAGCCCTGAAGCCGGCCGACCGACCTGATGCTGTTTGCCAATTTCGCCTATTTTGTGTGATTTCCAACTTTAATCGATTCGTGTGGTTTCCCTATTGTTGTTATCTTTTATTATCATCTTTGATGACATCTTTCTTTGGGAATTTTGGAAATATCCACTTTGATGGATTTGATATCGATTTCTTTGGATTTTATTCACGTCTTCGAATGTGAATTTTTATGATTGATTGTTTCTACAATCACTTCTATGATTTGTCACATCAAAATATAAAGGTTTTCTATACTAGTATTAAATATCAAAACTTCTTCATCAAAACGATTTCAACTCTATTTTCAATATCAAACTCGTTTATAAAACTGTTTTCCAATCTATTAGTATATACAAACCTTTACCTCATTCGTATGAGAAAATATAATTAAACGGCTTAGCAAAACAAGTGGTATGAAACGCTTGCGTTTACTTCGTCGGTTAATTTATGGACTTGTTCGATTGAAACTCTTGTGACAATTTTCTAGTGCAGATCTACAATCTGTTCGTAAATATTTGAGTTAAGCAAGTGGTTATGGGACATGAAGCTAAACTCTTATATTTACTAGCTTAGTGTAATCGACACTTCTTTATGATCGATGATGATCATTTTATGGTTTAGACTAGCAATGTGCGATGTCTCTTTGTCCATGTGAAGGACCGTACTTCATTTTATTGAGCTTCGTCTCATTTCTTTGTGGGCTGGCAACCCAAGTACTTTTAATGTGTTTCGATTCATCTGATGTACCGTTTGCACTACATCGATGTCTCGGCCTTCCTATTCATTGGACGTACCGTTTGCACTGCGTCAATGTTTTGAATTGTATTATCTTTCCGATTCATTGGACGTACCATTTGCACTGCGTCAATGTTCAATTCATTGGACGTACCGTTTGCACTGCGTCAATATTCGATTCATCTGATGTACCGTTTGTACTACATCGATGTCTCGGCTTTCCAGTTCATTGAACGTACCATTTGCACCGCGTCAATGTCCAATTCATTGGACGTACCGTTTGCACTGCGTCAATGTTCGATTCATCTGATGTACCGTTTGTACTACATCGATGTCTCGGCTTTCCGGTTCATTGGACGTACCGTTTGCACTGCGTCAATGTTCCCGCTTTCATGCTCCTGTTTGGGATTGGCCATCCTTTTATTGTGATTTCTGGATTTCTAATTGATGATTTCTGGAATTTATGTTTCACCACCTTTTTCAGTTGGCATTGATATGTATGTAATTTATTGTGGCTTGGTGAATTAAATAAAGAATATGATATTCTTTTTGATGCTATGAGATTCTTGAGATTTTGTATGACTTTCGTAATTTTCTAATGTATACTTATCATAGTATGACATCTTTTTGTTATCATATGTTTTATTATCATATCTCATATTCTATCTCATTTTATCTGATAATTATAGCTAGACTGATCCGTTTATTATTTTCTTCTTAAATAATACTTGGGTCAGACTGAGATTTTACAGGTGCTTCCTCTTGACTTCCTATCTGGAACCATCATCTGAGTTTTGGCTAACTACTCTAGTTTAGTAGTTTTTGTTGTATACATTTGAGATTAGACTCCTTGATGTATACATATTCTATTTTCTTGCACTTGTATCTATTCTTTTGTGTTATTGTGGATCTTATTTGACCACTACTCTCATGTACACTTTCATGTGTTATATTCATATCTATTTCCGCCTTTGTGATATGAATTGTCTGTGACTGATTTGTGTTATGTTTATTTCTATATTTGTTTTCGAAGTCCATATAGCCACTATGTAGTAGCTTTGAGTTTGTATCGGTATGTCAGATTTCCTCTTGAGATGAAAAGTTATATTTTTATCTAGCATATCGGTACTCGCACAAAGCAATTATACAGATGGTCGCTCCTCAACAGCCTTATTCTCTGTGCTAGTTGACGGCATCACCTCGTGGTGTCCTTGGCTAGCGTGGGTATAGAGGTGGGGCGTCACAGCTTGGTACCAGAGCCAAACTTCGGAACAATGTAGAATAACTAGCAAGGATCATTGTCCTAAGTCTTTCTTAGGAATCGTGCCATAGGATTTGATTCGAGTCTTTGAACCGTTCTATCTTATTTTCTTTTATGATTCTTTGTTTTATCAATCAAGTTTGTTTGATATTCATTTTGAGATTAACCTTTTTCTCTTTTATTTCTTTCTCAAAGAAAAGAAATGGTTAGACCTGGCCGTCCCAGTAGTGCTACTCCTCAGGAGGGAGTATTTATGTCTGCCCAGCAGCTTCTAGATCTTGTTAAGAATGCTCAAGCTATCGGACCCATTCTAGAGCCTACTCATCCTAGATCCGGTTTTGCACGCTTGTGTAGAGATTATACCGATTTGGGTGGAAGGCCATTCCGGGGATCCGAGAGTGTCATTGAAATTCAAGCTTGGCTTAGATCATGCGACCGCATCTTTTCTCGCATGAATCTTGTTGATCTCTACCGAGTCCAACTGGCTTCTAGCATGCTCCAAGAAAGAGCATTGGATTGGTATGAGCTTCTTATTTCTGAAATCGTTGAAGCGGATCTCACTTGGGAGTAATTTCGGGAAAGATTCAAATTGAAATTTGTCCCTGAGGCTGAAAAAGTAACTTTGGCCCGGCGTTTTATTGACCTTGTTCAAGGTGAATCTTTTATGACGGACTACGTCGCATCCTTCGAATCTCTTTCCAAATACAGGGTTGAATACATTAACACCCCGTTGAAGAAGAACCAGAGATTTGTCTATGGCTTGAATAAGAATCTTAAGAAGCCATTAATCCTGAAACTCGAGGTTTCATTGACCAGCTTATTGATATCGCTCTTCGTCTTGAAGAGGCCGATAAAGAGTGTGATGTTGAAGTTATGGGTGCTAAACAAAACTTCAACAACAACATGAAAAGGCCTATTAAGTTCAAAGGCCCCATTCCAATTCCCGACAATAAAGGGAAGCAAGAATCTTCGGTAGCAAAGACTCCTACCTCTAGTCGTGGACGATGCTACAATTGTGGCCTTACAGACCACTATGCAAATGAGTGCCCGAAACCATTTTTCTGTCGTTATTGCAAAGGTTCGGGACATCTTTTATCTTCATGCCCCAAACTTCCGAACAAGAGAGAGGGAAAGCTAAATGTTGTTCAAGCCCCAAGTGACACTTCTCTTGGTAAAGGTATCCATTCTATCCTTGATGACATTTATTTTGTGATTGTCTTATTCGAGTTCTCTTTCTTTTTTATGGGTTTCATCTCATCATTTTTATATCAAAAGAACTTGTGATTCTTTTTCTTTAGACATTTCTGGGCTTGATGACTTCTTTGAGGATTGCGAATCCGGATTGGTGGATCCGCAACACTCAATTTGCTTTTTATTGATGTCGAAATTATTTTATGTGATTTTTCTTTCCGAACCAATTTACTTATGCTTCGGAATTGACTTTTGTAAGGATTGGCTTAATTATTATGAAGCCATATCCTTTGTCCTGTGTGGTCTAGTCATCTTCGACATTTTCAATCTGTTAAGCAGATTTCTGTTTTTCCTTTGTGATTTTGATTCCAATTTGATGGCATCATTTTATTCATGTAGTTTGAGAATTTCCGGTATTTTTGAGCTTATCTTAGGATTATCGCCTAAGAAATCTTTTGAGTGATGTTAAGGTCTTTTTAGTTCGACCTTGCCCCCGATTTTCATTTGCTATGAGTTGCGGAAGTTAGCATTCCATTTACCGCATTCCGCACTCGTTATGATTCTTATGAATGACTTGTTATGTCATTCAGTTTATCCAGTTTATTTCATCCATTTTTGTAAATCGAGTATTCTATGAATATTTCGATGAGACCATTCTTGTATTCATTGATTTTGGGTGAAAATAGAAATTTAAAATTTTGCAAATCTTTTTCATAAGATTTATTTATAAGTACAATTGGATTTTTGTTCTTTAAGCAAACAAAGAATATTCTTAAATGTTTTTAAGAAACATGTTTATTATCTTGATGATGATTTTGTGATTGTATTGCCCATTGAGTGCTTTAAGAATTTTGGTCGATGCGCTTGATCAACGTTATCGATAGGAACCTCCTAAACGCTTTGATGAGACAAACAGACACAGTAAATTGATTTGGAATAAGTAAATTTTTCTAAAAAGAATTATTACATAAAGATAATTGTAATTTTGAAAGTCTTAGCTTTTCGGGAAAGAAGATTAATTTAAAAGAACTTTTTCTTTTCAATATTCCTAATTCTTATTATTCCCGTAGGGAACCAAGATTTTATCTTTTGTACCAATGCTATATCGTATTGGTTTGGATGCCGTTCTCTGGCCAAAGAGAACGTGCTATCATTTATTCTTCTAAAAAGTTATAGCCTATCGAGACTAGGTATGCCACTCATGATCTAGTGCTCGCGGCTATTGTTTTCGCTTTTAGAGTTTGGCATCATCATTTTTGGGGGAGAAATTTGTTCTCCACCTCGATCATAAATCTTTGGAATATTTATTTTCTCATAAGGAACTTAATATTGGATCGAGTTCCTTGCATCTTATGATCTTGATATTCTTTGTATATTCCCGGAAAGAGGAACCGTGTTGCCAATGCACTTTGTTGTAAACAACAAGTGGTTGATTCTTTGATGATGTCTGAATGGAATTATCTTTTTATCAAGTCCATCGGACGTTTTGATATACTTCGTTTTATTGAGCTTTATCTCATTTCTTTTATGGACTAGCGTCCGATGTTCTTTTATGGTGTTCGGTTCATTTAAGTACCGTTTGCACTACGTCGATGTTCTGAATTATTTGAGCTTTGGTTCATCTGGCGTACCGTTATTGTACTATGCCGTTGTTCCAAATTATTCGAGTTTCTCGTTTCTCTGGCGTACCGTTATGGTACTACGCCGTTGCACCGGCTCAATTTTCTGCTATTCATGACGTTTTCTTACGTCTTTCTACTATGGAAATGCCTTAAGGTTTCCGATTTTTATTCTTGAGCTTGGTGTTATAGTAGGGATTGAAGTTTCACCAGATTTGACTTTTGAGCAACATCCTATTCGCATCATTTCTTCGAGGGTAAAGCGCCTTCGAAATAAAGATGTTCTTTTTGTGTGAGTTCTTTGGTTCTCAAATCCCAAGGATTTCTCTTGGGAAATCTAGAGAATTCATCGAACGAAAACTTTCGGACTTACTCTTTCGTGCTCTTTATGGTGGACTTCTTGATTCAAATTTTCTTTTGTGTTGATATGCTTTTATGGTTGTTACTCTTTATTTCCTTCTTAAGTATTGCGAGGACGCAATTTCTTTAAGGAGGGGAGTCTGTAACAACCTGCATATTTATCGATTTTATATTGAAATATTTAATCGTCAGTCGGATTTTAGTCCAAAAAGCTACTTTTTGCAAACAGTCGAATTAGGACTCGAGACCACTTCCATTGAGTTCGAAATGCCGTTTGCGACCTTTTTGAGTATAATCTTCGATATGTTTGGAGTTAGTAGAATTTTGCTACTTTTTCACTTTGGACTTTGGGTTTGGGTTCAGCCCACTAGCTAACTTATACTCAAATCTAAACCCCTCCTCCCCATTCACTGTCACTTCCTCCTCTTTTCAGTTCTAAAGCAACAATGGTGGAAGAGAATGGGAAATAGAAATTCAAAACCCTAGTCTTCATTAGCAAATCCAACTTCTAGCTCAAAATTCAAAGAGAACCCTTTGGTAAGCATCTCCTTCTTCTTCTCCAACTCTTTCTCCTTCCAATTTCAGAAATTCCTAAACCTAACTTTGGGAATGTTCTTCTTTTAAAGCTTAGATTGAAGCTTCTTGAGTTGTTATTGAAGAGGAATTGATCTTAGCTTGTTTTAAAAGCTTCTTCTTCATTTGTTTGGGTTCAAAGGTGAGATTTTTATCTCACATCTTAAACTATATTTATCTTCGATTGTTAGGTATGAATTCCTAACACTTATTCTTGTGCAATTGCACTTGGTTTGGATTGATTTGGTGAATATTCCAATTTTTAGTGGTTTGAGTTCAATTCTTTAAAAATCCAAACTTTGATCTTTGATCATGATTTTTGTGATGCATTGAAGAGCTTATAAGGCCGGGTTATCGTTAGGCTTAAATCCTTAGTGTCGTTGCTTGCGAAAATGCAATTTGGTCGAGATTCGGCCAATGAACTTGATAAGTTGGGCAGTGCTGGAAACAGGTCCGGTCGACCGAGCTCTGTAGTCAGTCGACCAACCTGCTTCCAAAAGTGCTAAGCACTTCTCTGTTTGGGTTTGGTCGACCGGCTGCAGAGCTCAATCGACCGACCTACTTCCCGAACTATTTTTCAGAATAGGGTCCGGTCGACCGAGCCCTGAAGCCGGCCGACCGACCTGATGCTGTTTGCCAATTTCGCCTATTTTGTGTGATTTCCAACTTTAATCGATTCGTGTGGTTTCCCTATTGTTGTTATCTTTTATTATCATCTTTGATGACATCTTTCTTTGGGAATTTTGGAAATATCCACTTTGATGGATTTGATATCAATTTCTTTGGATTTTATTCACGTCTTCGAATGTGAATTTTTATGATTGACTGTTTCTACAATCACTTCTATGATTTGTCACTTCAAAATATAAAGGTTTTCTATACTAGTATTAAATATCAAAACTTCTTCATCAAAACGATTTCAACTCTATTTTCAATATCAAACTCGTTTATAAAACTGTTTTCCAATCTATTAGTATATACAAACCTTTACCTCATTCGTATGAGAAAATATAATTAAACGGCTTAGCAAAACAAGTGGTATGAAACGCTTGCGTTTACTTTGTCGGTTAATTTATGGACTTGTTCGATTGAAACTCTTGTGACAATTTTCTAGTGCAGATCTACAATCTGTTCGTAAATATTTGAGTTAAGCAAGTGGTTATGGGACATGAAGCTAAACTCTTATATTTACTAGCTTAGTGTAATCGACACTTCTTTATGATCGATGATGATCACTTTATGGTTTAGACTAGCAATGTGCGATGTCTCTTTGTCCATGTGAAGGACTGTACTTCATTTTATTGAGCTTCGTCTCATTTCTTTGTGGGCTGGCAACCCAAGTACTTTTAATGTGTTTCAATTCATCTGATGTACCGTTTGCACTACATCGATGTCTCGGCCTTCCGATTCATTGGACGTACCGTTTGCACTGCGTCAATGTTCTGAATTGTATTATCTTTCCGATTCATTGGACGTACCGTTTGCACTGCGTCAATGTTCAATTCATTGGACATACCGTTTGCACTGCGTCAATATTCGATTCATCTGATGTACCGTTTGTACTACATCGATGTCTCGGCTTTCCAGTTCATTGGACGTACCATTTGCACTGCGTCAATGTTCAATTCATTGGACGTACCGTTTGCACTGCGTCAATGTTCGATTCATCTGATGTACCATTTGTACTACATCGATGTCTCGGCTTTCCGGTTCATTGGACGTACCGTTTGCACTGCGTCAATGTTCGATTCATCTGATGTACCGTTTGTACTAAATCGATGTCTCGGCTTTCCGGTTCATTGGACGTATCGTTTGCACTGCGTCAATGTTCCCGCTTTCATGCTCCTGTTTGGGATTGGCCATCCTTTTATTGTGATTTCTGGATTTCTAATTGATGATTTCTGGAATTTATGTTTCACCACCTTTTTCAGTTGGCATTGATATGTATGTCATTTATTGTGGCTTGGTGAATTAAATAAAGAATATGATATTCTTTTTGATGCTATGAGATTCTTGAGATTTTGTATGACTTTCGTGATTTTCTAATGTATACTTATCATAGTATGACATCTTTTTGTTATCATATGTTTTATTATCATATCTCATATTCTATCTCATTTTATCTGATAATTATAGCTAGACTGATCCGTTTATTATTTTCTTCTTAAATAATACTCGGGTCAGACTGAGATTTTACAGGTGCTTCCTCTTGACTTCCTATCTGGAACCATCATCTGAGTTTTGGCTAACTACTCTAGTTTAGTAGTTTTTGTTGTATACATTTGAGATTAGACTCCTTGATGTATACATATTCTATTGTCTTACACTTGTATCTATTTTTTTGTGTTATTGTGGATCTTATTTGACCACTACTCTCATGTACACTTTCATGTGTTATATTCATATCTATTTCCGCCTTTGTGATATGAATTGCCTGTGACTGATTTGTGTTCTGTTTATTTCTATATTTGTTTCCGAAGTCCATATAGCCACTGTTTAGTAGCTTTGAGTTTGTATCGGTATGTCGGATTTCCTCTTGAGATGAAAAGTTATATTTTTATCTGGCATATCGGTACTCGCACAAAGCAATTATACAAATGGTCGCTCCTCAACAACCTTATTCTTTGTGCTAGTTGACGGCATCACCTCGTGGTGTCCTTGGCTAGCGTGGGTATAGAGGTGGGGCGTCACAGTTAATCTCATTCATACTTTATTATCAACCAACAAATATTATAATATAATCACTTATCTAACATTGAATTTATCAAATTCCAGTTTATTACGTATTATTACATCCACTAATATACCTTTGCATTTATTTCCCAATTTACTATTTACAATCAATTATAACCTTACAATTGTTTTCAATTAATTGGGATCGCACTAAATTAGCTATTCATTAACTTACATTAACATTATTACCTTCCATACCTGTTCTTCAATTTATTATTATCAAAAATGGATGAAATTGACATTGGTTATATTTATTACATTGATATTACCCAATTCATTCTAATATCAATTTGTCATAGTATTTAACTCCATTTATTATGGATTGAATCCAATTAAATTTTAAATTAATTCCAAATAAACTAATTAGATTCAATTCCAATCCTTTAATAAGTCTATTATTACTCTATAAACTTAGTTACTATTTGTTCGTCTTTCATTACATTAATATATCCAAATTTCCATCAATATAATTTTGCCAAATATATACACTAATACACTAATCACGAATAATATTCTCAATTAATTTATTTACTTGGTTTCATGCATTTTATTACATCAATTGCTACCTTATAAATAGATCTACGTTTCTATTAAATTTATATTCACACTTTCCGTTATTATATTAATTATCATTAAAGTAACCTTTAATTACCTTTATTCGTAATTGGTAAATTAACTGGTAACAACAACCATGTGTCACCATTACACCCTTTATAACTTGCATGTTTATTCTTCACAAACAATTACCATCTATTATATTATATTATTTCACACATTAATTCAAAAATTACATATGCTTTCTCATACTCCATTTATAACCAAGTCATAATATTTAAATTATTTTATTTAATTGGGAATTTCATTCAAGTTCATTAATTAATAACTTTAATTAACCTTGTTACGTTACCTTTTAGTTAATTTTCATTATTACATTATTACAACTTTTATTAATAATTCACAAATTTTTATTTTCTTCAATATTAAATTTCAAAAATCTCATTAAATTAACAGTTTTTAATTATTGAAAATTTACAGGTCGTTACAGCAATAACCATTTATAAATATTACGGTGATTCGTAAATATTACAGTGGTTGTTTTTCTGAAGGTACTTAAACCATCAACTGCATTGCTACGCTGATTCGTGGTGCACCGATAAATCCTGTCTGTTACCTGGCTGAGAACTATCTTGTTGACTTAAGACAAAGTGTGATTATACAATTTTGGGTTAGGATAGATAATTCGTAATTAAACCCTTGCATTCATTTAGTTGCATCAGTTCATGCATATATTTAAAAAAAACAAAAAAATTTCAAAATCCAAAATAAAAAATTGGAGAGAGAAGTACTCAAATTTGAGTACTTCTCTAATCCACCACCCGGGCTCAACGAACAACTATTCTCAATCAGCGAAGCCTCACTCAGAACTATTCTCAAACGGCGAAGCCTTCCCTCTATTCTCAATCGGCGAAGTCTCACTCAAAGCCCACCGAACCAGAAGGGACCAAATATTCTTCAACTTAGTTTTCTTTAAATCCTTTTCCTTTGAAAATTTTCAATACAAAAATAAAAAAAAAATCATAAGTTAGTTTTTTTTCTAAGAAAAAAAAATCCAAAATGAGAATATAAAATCTTTTCAAAAACAAAGAAAAACAATTGAAAATCCAAAAACAAAAATTAAATTTCCTTTTTTTGAAAAATAAATTCTCCTTTGTGAATAATTTTCCTTTATAAAAAAATCCAAAAAGAACATTCTTGAAAATTTCCTAATTTCCATATGCACATGAATTTTACGATAGTTGTGAAGATCAATATAATTCATATAATTTCACACCAAATTCTTATAAATATTTTAGTAACAACTATTGTACAAACAATTCGGATTTTGCACCACAAATTTTCAAAATAACGATATGTAACGACCCGGTATTTCGAACCATTCACATCCACACATGTCGGACTTGAATTGCTCAAAATAACAGATTGTTAATTTATATTTGGAAAAACTCAGCATACAGTAAATAAATCAATCACAGAATCATAGACACAGAGTATTACAACAATATGCAGCGGAATAGATAAATAGTAGTTCATGAAGCTACTATATAAACATCAGAGTTTAAAGTAAAAATACAACATAATCTCAAATACAAATGAATATCTAATACATAAGAAACTGGAAAGTCTGGACATAAATGACTGGAATAAACTGAAATGACTGAACGCTGGATAGGCAGATGGATCTCCAAGCGAAGCTCCAACTCCAAAGGCGAGTCTCAAATGTTGTGACACTAAGTCTGACCCGAGCATAAAGCAAAACACAAAACACTCGAGTCAGGATTAACATTCTTATATTAATAAATTTAACTCAAGTGAAATGTCAACTGAAACACAAGTAACTTAAGGATGTTTGGGATTCCCATCCTCCAAGGATCCGCGGAATGATCTACTATGTAGTAATATACGCTATTATAATATCTCTATAGTAAAGTAAAAGTATTAAAATAGTGTGATAACCCGGATTTTTGGACATCCAGTAATTGGATAATTAACTGGTTTATTCAATTGAACAGATAAAATTCTGATAATAAAAGATATCTGGTTATGTAAGTGAATTTGAAAATATAATAAAAATTGGATTTTTGATATTGGGATAAATATTTGATAATCTTCTAATATAATTACTTAAAATTTTACAAATTAACCTTTTAAAACAAATAATAATGAATGTGTATATATATAGACATAAGAAGATTTTAAATAGAAAAAATATTATTTTCAAACAAATTAAATATGTGTTGTTTAAATATATATTTAAATGAGCTGATTTTAAATTGAATTTGGATTTGAATTTGAAATTCAAAAGATAAATATCTTAAAATAAATTGGATTTAAAAATAATTAAAAGTATGTAATAACAAGTGTTAATAGATTAGATTATGATAGTAACATGTGTAATGAGATTAAATTATGTAAATGACAAGTGTTAGTAAATTAAAACAAGTGTTCCATTTCCCTTTTATTTCTAAAAATATTTACTAAAAAAAAAAAGTATTTAATAGCTTATATTAAACATTTTCAATTCTTTCCTTCATTCTTTCTCTGTTCTATTTTTTCTCAAAACAAATCAAAGAAAAATCCTATACCCTGAAACCAGATTTCAATTTCTTCTCAACTTGGAAAGCAAATTAAATCAAAACAACTAGTGCAAACTTGATAAGCAAAACAAGGATTAAAACTTCAAACAAGCAAATGCAAACTAAATTCCAGATCAGATTCAAAGTTTCAGTTCAATCATCAATTTCCAGATCAAACAAATCAAAATCAAAACAGACTTTCTCTGTTCTTAAAAACAGGTGAGTAATCATATCTGTTTTAAAAAAACTTTTAATCTGTTAAATCCCTGTTACATGCAGAAAACTTAAGTTTAAATAGGAAATAATGGTTTGCATGTTGGAATTAAACAATTTTATGTATATTTGTTTGTGGTTATCTCTGTGTGCATGCCTGAAATTCAAGTTTTTGCTCTGTTCTTTAACTGTTGGATGTAAATAACATTCAAAAGTTAAGTGTTTTGTCTTTAATCAGTTTTATGTTGAAATGTCTGAGCAAAACATTATTACAGTGAGTAAATCTACCATCTAAAAGTCTAAATTTATTTTTATAACTGAATGCATGTAGGATTAGATAGTCGAAAATGTCTTAATTTTTGCTTGCATAAATTGGAAAGATGTATTGCATGGGTATATAGGTTGGGATTGCTGTGAGTATTCATGTGCACGTCTCTGTCTGATTTTAACAGACCCAAATAGCATTTTAATTCAAATTCTCTTCAACTAAGCACTTCTGGGTTATGATGTCTAAGAATAAGTTGTTTGAAAAGATGAAACATTATTTATGAAAATATTATCAAGTATGATAAACTAGTAGGATTACTGGGAAGTAAGAAATGACAGTAAAATTAAATTCAAATTTAAAATTTGATTTTTAAAATTTAAAGTTTTAATTACATAAACTGTTTCGTTTTCGAAAGTAATGAATTTTGATTTAGATTTTATGATTTTTAAAACGAGGGATGTAGAGGAATCCTTATTTGATCGGAGTTGGGAATTTTGACAATTGCCGGCGATGGAGGAAATTTCAGAACAAGATGTTTGGCTGGAAGGAGCATTGGTCGAAGGGGAATTCGAGGAAAATGGCTTTGGAAATTCTAGGTGATTGTGGAAGCGGGTCGATCAGAAAGTAGGGTTTTAGGCTTTGGTTTGGTCGAGGTTGTTTCCATGGCCAGTGTAGTGACGTGGTGGCGCCGGAGTGATTCGGTGGAGGGGGAAAAGGAAGGAGAGGGTCTGGTGCAGCTCCAGGCCTAGCGGTGAGTGTTCCAGTGATCTGTGACGGTGGTACGAGGGGAGAGAAGGTGTCGGGTTTTCGTTCAGGCGATGGAATTTCTGTTCGATTTCGATTCGAAGAGTTGTCGTAAGTTCTGGGTGGTCGGAACGAAGGAGAAGGGTGACGATGACTTGCTGGTGGTAGCGACGCTGGTTGGAGTGGCGACGATCGAGTGTGCACGTGTAGGTGTACTCGTGTGTCAGTTTTGAGTGTTGCTGTAGTTTGTAAGAGAGAGGAGAAGAAAGGAAGGTCAGGGAAAGATCGGTTTAGTTCGGGGTTAGGTCGAGTATATTTGGTTTGGGGCTCGGGTTGTAACCGAAGTAAATAAACTAATTTTTTTTAAAGCCTTGGATAAATACAAGTTTTAATGAATTGATAAACAAGTATTCAAGAGTAAGGTATGAACAGTACTTCAAAACAAAATAAGTCAGGCGATTTCAAAATTGTATTTGCTTGATTTGGGAAAAATTCAATATTAAGTTAATTTATCGAAATAATACCTAAGTATTTATAATAAATAAATGATGAAATTAAGTGAGTGCTTATCAATTAATCATGTAGGATAGTTATTACTTAATTAATGAGGAGTCAATTAATCAAAGTAATTAATGGTCAATTGATTTAGGAATAATTAATTAGTGGAAGTAATTGAGGATTAATTACTTAGTGAATTAGTTAAAGTATGGATTAATTAATGATTAATTAAATTAATGAAATAATTTAAGAGAAATTAATTAATTAGTGATTAAGGATTAATTAATTAAATTTTAAGGTTTATAAATTAATTTATTAGAGATTAATTAATTGGTAATTAGAGACTGACTAATGTAGGTAATTACTTAAATGATAATTACTTAATGTATGTAGTTAAGGATTAATCAATTGAGGATAATTAACCAATAGGATAATTACTTAATGAAATTAATTATGGATAACTAATTTAGATGGATCATTAAAGATGATTAATTAATAGGTTTCTAAGTAATTAATGTTAAGCAGGATTATAAGTGATTAAAGTAATTAATGTAATTCATTTAAATTAATTAGAAATGGTGTGACTAATTTATCTTGCTTATGGATGATTGAATGATATTGAATGCCTCAAATTAATTGATATCTTTGATATATGATTCGTGATGCTATGTGAAATGATGTTGAGACTGAACTATGATAATATGGATTATCTATCTGTAATGGAATTGCTATGTGAATATGTACTCTAAATATGAATTAAATTGTTTTCACTTAAATAACCTCGATTAATAATGACATTGGATTCGAAGAGACCGGGGTCGGGTATCAGTAAATACCCGAAACCACTTCGATTTAAAATCTACTATAATTCTTTATAGATTTGATTTTAGAATTAAATAGGCTGGAATGGAATAAATTAAGTGAACTTATCCATTTATCTAACTAACGGTACTTGGACATTAATGTGTGAAATAAGTGTTTGACTATAGAAGATTAAAACTCGTAGTAAGATATGAGTTACCCCAGGATTTCAAATATGTTTTATAACTTAGTATTTCTAGTTATAGAAGTTTACTCACGCTGGTTTCCAGCCTGACTCGGGTGTTACTTTATTGTAATGCTCGGGTCAGACCGAGTATTACAGATTTCCAGGTAAGAACGTTCTGGAACTCAGGAGGCGAGCTGGATGGCAGGAACGTATGGAGTGTATTCCGCTGTGTATTTGAGAGCTTATTGATAGTAGTCTGGGACAGGTGGATAACTGTCTAGTCTATTTGTGTATATGGTGTAACTCTGATGTATTGATGAAAATTAACAATTACAGTTTTCTTTGTATAACTGATATTATTATTTGATATTGTATTTTGATCCGCTGCGAATGTGAGAATCTGAGTTTTGTTTTCTATTCTTCTTCTATCTCTTTTCTTTTTCTCCTAACTATCTGGAATTTTCGGGTTCGAAAAT
The DNA here is from genome assembly GCA_030737815.1 of Allium fistulosum. NCBI lineage: Eukaryota > Viridiplantae > Streptophyta > Magnoliopsida > Asparagales > Amaryllidaceae > Allium > Allium fistulosum. Next base: position 595,286,484 of record CM060903.1, read on the forward strand.
TCCGGGTCGTTACAAATAGCGTTAAGGCGTTACCCATATCCCCCTTAACACATTTTATATATTCCCGTAGCTATACAATGTCGTACGCTCCACAAAACCAGTGGTTTACCTAGAGGACACCACATTGGTACGGTACAAAACAAACTCGTAGAAGGTGCTCTAGGGCATGTGAACACGGCACTCAAGGCAATGCGAGGGTAGATTTACCAATTGCAGAACCGGGCTGGTGGTAACGCATAGCAGCTACTACCACCCACCTCAGAACACACTGCCAAATCAAGCGAGAACTTGGCTCTGTTGGGATTACTTGTTAAGGATAGGGTCAATGGTACCCTAGAACGAGTTGAGTGTATATATATATATGAGAGCGTAATTGTTATTTTCTTATATAAGGATTTTAAATGATTTTATATAAGAATATATTTTGATATATAAAATGATATTTCTTTCTATTAAATATTAAGGTAATTGGTTGTTAAAATATTGGAATTAAATTAAGTGGTAATAGAAATAAAGCCAAATTAAAATTGAATAAAGATAAGTTTGAAATGAATTCAAACTAAAATTAAAATCTTGAATTTGTAAAAATGTTATCAAGAATAAAGGTAATAATGAATTGGTTTCTAGATATGATAATCTTGGTTATTATCATAAATGGTAATTGTGTTTAATAATGAATGTTGTTAATGATTTAGCAAAATGAAATGTTTAGGGAAGTAAACATTTAAGTGAGTATAACTTATAAATTGGAATTGAAGATAATTTAAAATTGTGAAGTTTTAAATCTAAGTCCAGAAAACTTGAGATTGTTTTAAAGAAATTTGTTTTGAAATTAAAAACCAAGAATGGTTTAAAATTTAAAGTATAACTTGGTGTGTAAAGAAAATGTATATATGAGGAATATACATAATACCAATGATGATTTGAAATAAACACTTAGTGTTGAGTTTTAAATTGGAATGTGATGTAAAACCCAAAGTAAAGTAAGTTTTTAAACTTAAAAGGGGAAAGACTATTAATCTGAAGTTTAAAATTTGAATGGGAATTCAAATTGTGAAAGGTTGACCGGATTAAGTAAATTTAACTTGAAGGAAGTTAAATAAGTTGAATAAATAACTTGAATTGGAAATTTCAAGATGAAATTTAAATTTAACTTGGAAAGTTAAATGGTTGATTTGAAATGGGAGTTATGAGTGATCTCAAAATGGGTTTGAGATCTGGAAATTGAAAATGGATAATAAATTAGAATCTGAAATTTAATTGTTTTTGAATTCTTATTTGAACTTTATAATAAGTTAAGTAAAGATAATTTTAAAATAGAATTTTGGAATTTGGATTTAAAATTAAATGGTTTAAAGATTTAAGTTGTTAAATTAAAAAGTAAAGGTTAATTTGATTTAAAGGATTAAATCAACATTTAAAATTTTTAACTCGAATTTATATAATTCGAGATGGTTTTAATTTGAGATTTGAATAGAATTAGTTCAAATTGAATTTGATTTGAATTAATTAGAATTGTGATTGAAGATGGATAAACATAAGTTTAAATGGAAAATTTGAATTGAAATAATTTGAAATAAAATTTAAGCTGAATGAGTTCAAATTCAAATGGGAATTGGGATTAATTCAAACTGGAATTGAAATAAATAAAATTGGTTCAATTTGAAATTTATATGAATTAATTGAAATTGTGATTAAAGTTGAATAAGATTAAAAATCAAATGGAATTTGATTTGAATTTGGAAAGGAATTAAGGTTAATTCAACTTGAATTGGGATTAAATCAATTTCAATGAAAATTGAAGTATTGAGTCAATTTAAAGGAAGTGGAAATTTAAATTGAATTGATGGGAAATTAATTGGAAATGGAGATTGGAAATTAAACAGTTTGGCTCTGGATTATGTTTCAAAATAAATTGTTTTAATACAAATATATTTTTCCAAACTATGTACTATACAATCTTTCTTCTTAAACCCCAAACTATCTTATACTTATTTTACAATTATTTTGGAACTATTTAACTATTTTGAAACTGTCTTATAAAGTAATTACTATTTTTCAGTTACTTATATCTAATCACTATTTTAAAAACTATTTTGCAATTATCTAACTATTTTACAAACTAATAACTATTTTTCAGCTATTTTACAAACTAATAACTATTTTTCAACTATTTATCTATTTTAAACCTTTTCAAGCTATTTTTTTTAATTTAAATAGGTCAGAGTTCAAACTGTTTGTAATTAAAGTAATAACTCAATTGGAAATGGAAGCAATTGAGAATAAGAGAATAGAATTAAAAAGAAATGTGAATAGAAAGAGAAATTGATTTGGGTAATAACCAATAAAGATAAATACGTAGGATATACGTATATTATTCTATTCGCATAGTGATTTGATCCAGATTCGAACACATAATTTTGAGATAGTATTATTGATCCGAGTTGGGATTTTCCGCTCGATTTTCGACGGCGAACCTGGATATGGGTTTTGATTGGTTCTGGATATTCTCTATCATAGTTGTGACTATGCAAGGAGAATGACGGTTTCTGATCAAGAAATCAGATCTGAGTCCGCACTAGAAAGTCGGGTGGACGATACTAGTTCGGAAGTGAAATTGTGTGATCGATTGAGCGATCAGACTGATATTGCGTACGGATGATATGTGTACATCGTACGAGTTTGGATGAGATTGATATTGAAATTTGTGGATAAAGATTGTAAAATGGTCTTTGAAATGAAAGGTATAATTGTGAAATATAATGGAATTGGATATTTCTTTGGTTGGAATTTACTTTATGGGAGTAAGTAAATGATAAATAACTTTATAAAGAAATCAAACTTGAATATTTGATTGACAATAAATAAAGTTATATTTTGTAATATGATAAACTTCCCTTATTGAATCTAGCCAGAATAAAAAGGGTTTTGAAATATTTGAAGTATAAAAGAGGTTTTATACAAGTTTGAAATGATCCAAAGATTTTCAAAATTATATATATATATATATATATATATATATATATAAAGGATCTTATGAGGATTTTGGAAAAGGTTTGAGAACCTATGTAATTTTGGAAAGGCTTTTGATTTTTGGGAAAATCAATTTTGGGAATTTGGAAAGCCTAGTTTGAGAATTATCGATTTTGGATATCGATTTGTGTAAAGGAGATTTTGATATAAATCATAAAGGGTATGATTTGAAGATACTATAAATGTATAGTATAAAATGTTTTGAGTATAGCTCTGGGGAAAAAGGCGCTTCCTTGAAATGAACTTCTCAGGAGTGCCACTGGGTGGTACTGCCTTGAGCCCCAAGGGGGGTTTCTAAAGTTGATCCTGTGAGGAGTCCGGACAAAACTAGTTCCTGAGGATTATTTGTGTAGCGAAAGTCGAGGGGCTGGTGCCCACAGAGGCATTTGAGTTATGCTGTGACAACAATTTAACTCAATGTCACTGCGATCTACTGCAGACCATAGCGAAAGTCATGTGTGCCGCTGAGAGCCAACTGTCTACGTTTGATTTTATATCGGTAGACTGTGACACTATGGTAACATAGCGAAAGTCGTTTGTGCCGCTGAGAGCCAACAGTCTGCGTTTGATTTTATATCGGTAGACTGCGACCTATGTGGGAGAAGTTTCATTTTGACAGCGAAATCGTGTGTGCCGCTGAGAGCCAACAGTTACATGGACTTTTGCTGCGACGGCAACGTAACCCTGGGATGTAACTGCGATCTGTTGTGGGTTCCATGCTGTTATCAGTTACATGGACTTTTGCTGCGATGGCAACGTAACCCGTGATGTAACTGTGACCATGGATGGGGGTGATGATTTCCAGAGCATTCTCACCAAAGATATTTCCTCTATTTCAAAAATGTTTTCTATATTTTCAATAAATTATTTTCCAAGTATTTTCACTGGGTGTTGAAAACGGGTCTGCTAAGTACTTATAGATTTTCAGTCTTACGCCTGATCAACGTATGACCGAATTTCTGTGAGAACGATGATGGATTTGTTGAAACATCGAGTTATAAAAAGTATTTTTATAAAAACTATTTTATAACATATATAAATTTTAAAAGTGTTTTAAAAATGTTTCAAAGAAAATTTTTCTGATAAATAAGCATTTAATAAATTCTGGCTTCGTTCCTTTTCGAGGACGAAAAGATTCTAAGGGGGGAGGAATGTGATAACCCGGATTTTTGGACATCCAGTAATTGGATAATTAACTGGTTTATTCAATTGAACAGATAAAATTCTGATAATAAAAGATATCTGGTTATGTAAGTGAATTTGAAAATATAATAAAAATTGGATTTTTGATATTGGGATAAATATTTGATAATCTTCTAATATAATTACTTAAAATTTTACAAATTAACCTTTTAAAACAAATAATAATGAATGTGTATATATATAGACATAAGAAGATTTTAAATAGAAAAAATATTATTTTCAAACAAATTAAATATGTGTTGTTTAAATATATATTTAAATGAGCTGATTTTAAATTGAATTTGGATTTGAATTTGAAATTCAAAAGATAAATATCTTAAAATAAATTGGATTTAAAAATAATTAAAAGTATGTAATAACAAGTGTTAATAGATTAGATTATGATAGTAACATGTGTAATGAGATTAAATTATGTAAATGACAAGTGTTAGTAAATTAAAACAAGTGTCCATTTCCCTTTTATTTCTAAAAATATTTACTAAAAAAAAAAGTATTTAATAGCTTATATTAAACATTTTCAATTCTTTCCTTCATTCTTTCTCTGTTCTATTTTTTCTCAAAACAAATCAAAGAAAAATCCTATACCCTGAAACCAGATTTCAATTTCTTCTCAACTTGGAAAGCAAATTAAATCAAAACAACTAGTGCAAACTTGATAAGCAAAACAAGGATTAAAACTTCAAACAAGCAAATGCAAACTCAATTCCAGATCAGATTCAAAGTTTCAGTTCAATCATCAATTTCCAGATCAAACAAATCAAAATCAAAACAGACTTTCTCTGTTCTTAAAAACAAGTGAGTAATCATATCTGTTTTAAAAAAACTTTTAATCTGTTAAATCCCTGTTACATGCAGAAAACTTAAGTTTAAATAGGAAATAATGGTTTGCATGTTGGAATTAAACAATTTTATGTATATTTGTTTGTGGTTATCTCTGTGTGCATGCCTGAAATTCAAGTTTTTGCTCTGTTCTTTAACTGTTGGATGTAAATAACATTCAAAAGTTAAGTGTTTTGTCTTTAATCAGTTTTATGTTGAAATGTCTGAGCAAAACATTATTACAGTGAGTAAATCTACCATCTAAAAGTCTAAATTTATTTTTATAACTGAATGCATGTAGGATTAGATAGTCGAAAATGTCTTAATTTTTGCTTGCATAAATTGGAAAGATGTATTGCATGGGTATATAGGTTGGGATTGCTGTGAGTATTCATGTGCACGTCTCTGTCTGATTTTAACAGACCCAAATAGCATTTTAATTCAAATTCTCTTCAACTAAGCACTTCTGGGTTATGATGTCTAAGAATAAGTTGTTTGAAAAGATGAAACATTATTTATGAAAATATTATCAAGTATGATAAACTAGTAGGATTACTGGGAAGTAAGAAATGACAGTAAAATTAAATTCAAATTTAAAATTTGATTTTTAAAATTTAAAGTTTTAATTACATAAACTGTTTCGTTTTCGAAAGTAATGAATTTTGATTTAGATTTTATGATTTTTAAAACGAGGGATGTAGAGGAATCCTTATTTGATCGGAGTTGGGAATTTTGACAATTGCCGGCGATGGAGGAAATTTCAGAACAAGATGTTTGGCTGGAAGGAGCATTGGTCGAAGGGGAATTCGAGGAAAATAGCTTTGGAAATTCTAGGTGATTGTGGAAGCGGGTCGATCAGAAAGTAGGGTTTTAGGCTTTGGTTTGGTCGAGGTTGTTTCCATGGCCAGTGTAGTGACGTGGTGGCGCCGGAGTGATTCGGTGGAGGGGGAAAAGGAAGGAGAGGGTCTGGTGCAGCTCCAGGCCTAGCGGTGAGTGTTCCAGTGATCTGTGACGGTGGTACGAGGGGAGAGAAGGTGTCGGGTTTTCGTTCAGGCGATGGCATTTCTGTTCGATTTCGATTCGAAGAGTTGTCGTAAGTTCTGGGTGGTCGGAACGAAGGAGAAGGGTGACGATGACTTGCTGGTGGTAGCGACGCTGGTTGGAGTGGCGACGATCGAGTGTGCACGTGTAGGTGTACTCGTGTGTCAGTTTTGAGTGTTGCTGTAGTTTGTAAGAGAGAGGAGAAGAAAGGAAGGTCAGGGAAAGATCGGTTTAGTTCGGGGTTAGGTCGAGTATATTTGGTTTGGGGCTCGGGTTGTAACCGAAGTAAATAAACTAATTTTTTTTAAAGCCTTGGATAAATACAAGTTTTAATGAATTGATAAACAAGTATTCAAGAGTAAGGTATGAACAGTACTTCAAAACAAAATAAGTCAGGCGATTTCAAAATTGTATTTGCTTGATTTGGGAAAAATTCAATATTAAGTTAATTTATCGAAATAATACCTAAGTATTTATAATAAATAAATGATGAAATTAAGTGAGTGCTTATCAATTAATCATGTAGGATAGTTATTACTTAATTAATGAGGAGTCAATTAATCAAAGTAATTAATGGTCAATTGATTTAGGAATAATTAATTAGTGGAAGTAATTGAGGATTAATTACTTAGTGAATTAGTTAAAGTATGGATTAATTAATGATTAATTAAATTAATGAAATAATTTAAGAGAAATTAATTAATTAGTGATTAAGGATTAATTAATTAAATTTTAAGGTTTATAAATTAATTTATTAGAGATTAATTAATTGGTAATTAGAGACTGACTAATGTAGGTAATTACTTAAATGATAATTACTTAATGTATGTAGTTAAGGATTAATCAATTGAGGATAATTAACCAATAGGATAATTACTTAATGAAATTAATTATGGATAACTAATTTAGATGGATCATTAAAGATGATTAATTAATAGGTTTCTAAGTAATTAATGTTAAGCAGGATTATAAGTGATTAAAGTAATTAATGTAATTCATTTAAATTAATTAGAAATGGTGTGACTAATTTATCTTGCTTATGGATGATTGAATGATATTGAATGCCTCAAATTAATTGATATCTTTGATATATGATTCGTGATGCTATGTGAAATGATGTTGAGACTGAACTATGATAATATGGATTATCTATCTGTAATGGAATTGCTATGTGAATATGTACTCTAAATATGAATTAAATTGTTTTCACTTAAATAACCTCGATTAATAATGACATTGGATTCGAAGAGACCGGGGTCGGGTATCAGTAAATACCCGAAACCACTTCGATTTAAAATCTACTATAATTCTTTATAGATTTGATTTTAGAATTAAATAGGCTGGAATGGAATAAATTAAGTGAACTTATCCATTTATCTAACTAACGGTACTTGGACATTAATGTGTGAAATAAGTGTTTGACTATAGAAGATTAAAACTCGTAGTAAGATATGAGTTACCCCAGGATTTCAAATATGTTTTATAACTTAGTATTTCTAGTTATAGAAGTTTACTCACGCTGGTTTCCAGCCTGACTCGGGTGTTACTTTATTGTAATGCTCGGGTCAGACCGAGTATTACAGATTTCCAGGTAAGAACGTTCTGGAACTCAGGAGGCGAGCTGGATGGCAGGAACGTATGGAGTGTATTCCGCTGTGTATTTGAGAGCTTATTGATAGTAGTCTGGGACAGGTGGATAACTGTCTAGTCTATTTGTGTATATGGTGTAACTCTGATGTATTGATGAAAATTAACAATTACAGTTTTCTTTGTATAACTGATATTATTATTTGATATTGTATTTTGATCCGCTGCGAATGTGAGAATATGAGTTTTGTTTTCTATTCTTCTTCTATCTCTTTTCTTTTTCTCCTAACTATCTGGAATTTTCGGGTTCGAAAATTCCGGGTCGTTACAAATAGCGTTAAGGCGTTACCCATATCCCCCTTAACACATTTTATATATTCCCGTAGCTATACAATGTCGTACGCTCCACAAAACCAGTGGTTTACCTAGAGGACACCATATTGGTACGGTACAAAACAAACTCGTAGAAGGTGCTCTAGGGCATGTGAACACGACACTCAAGGCAATGCGAGGGTAGATTTACCAATTGCAGAACCGGGCTGGTGGTAACGCATAGCAGCTACTACCACCCACCTCAGAACACACTGCCAAATCAAAGGTGCACCCAATCAAATCACAAAGTAATAGAATGGTATCGAAGAAGCATGTCCGATCGGAGGAATGACCTCACTTGGCCCAGGTGTAGCTCCTGTTTTAGTCACATCTAAGCTGACTCACAGGACTCAGGGTCAAGTCAATACCTTATACAGAAATCATTCGCCAAACCATCCTACTTCATTTCTGGAATCTCCACCACGTACATAGTTGTTAAAGTGGTTTTCGGTATTGGCAGAGAGTATGACAATATCCGATCTTGGTCTCTTTAACAACCAAACGTTTATTTCACACCATAGTCATTTCATTTCAAATAGTTCATACTTCATATCAAAATATTATAATCATTTCAAAATCATATCAATTCAATATCATTATCCACTTTAAATAATATTCATTTCTAGAATCGTAACACTTTCAAAATTATAACACTTTCGAAACCATAACACTTTCGAAACCATAACACTTTTGAAATCATAACACTTTTGAAACCATAACACATTTGAAATCATAACACTTTTGAAATCATAACACTATTGAAAACATAACATTGTAAATCATAACACTTCTGACTTAAACAGTTTAGATATTGAAAATTGTATATATAACAAATAGTTATAAATTAAAATATTTATATATTAAAATAATTTATATTAAAATAGTTTATATATTAAAAATACTTTATATAATAAAATAGTTTCCTCCAATTTCGCAAATCGATTCAAATCATCTTAAATTCCAAAAATTCAATTTGAATCAATTCCAATTTAACCGTTTAAATTTAAAGTTCAAAGATTTAGGTTTAAATATTCAAACATTTACAATATATAAATTTCATTTATATTTGAACATCTAACTTTAATTTAATTCAAATTGGAAAATATTCACTTAACCATTTTAATAACAATTTATTTAAATCCCGATTTATTTATTTAAATCAATATTAAATATTCAGTCTCAGTTTTATTTAAAGTTGAGAATATTCATTAATCACCTTTTATTAAATCAAGTTATAAATCATATCTTCCAAAATATCAAAAATCAATAAGTTCAAATAAATTCTTATTTACATTCATTTATTAACCAATTTAAATTTCAAGTCAACATTTATTTATCTTCCCAACCTTTATTATTAAAGTTGTTAAAATCTATTTTTAAAATATTAATATAAATTTAAATAAATATAAGAATGTTAATCGTGAGTGATTGCTCACCTTTCGAGGCTAGAGGAATAAAAAGAACAAGATGCGACAAATCCAAGCGTAGATTCCAAAGCACGACACGATGAACATGAATTCGATGAAGAAAGCAGGCACGATGGACTAGAATTTGATGAAATAAAATATAAATTAAGATTTCTATAACATATATTTAAACCAATATCAAAATATATTTTTATATCTATAAATCAATATTTATGACATTCAATTCGACACATATATCAGGACAACTTTTATATATATTATTATTTGTTTAAAAAAAATTAATATCAATTTAAAACACATATAACTAAAATAAATATATTATATTTTAAAACCTCATATATTCGAAATCAAAGTATATATATAAAATCAATAATAAAATTAAAAGTGCATATTTCAAAATGAGTATATATAATATATTACAACTATTATAAACTATCAAAGTATCAATATAAGTTGGAGTAAATACTATAACATACTATATATCTATACCCGTAAACATAATATATAGAAATCTGAACAAATAACGTATATATATACAACCTTTTTAAACATAGTATATAATATATTATACCATATATTGGAATAGATGTATATTATGGTAGAATAAAGGGAAAGTTGAAACTTGAGTAAGAAATTAACATATAGTTCAATAGGCGGAGACAAATATATGTATAATAATACAAACTCTGCAAATATATATTTATAAAGGCTTTTGTATATACATTTATAAAAGCTTAAATATATAAACCTATAAAGCTTATATCATAAACTATATATATATATATATATATAAACTAGTATATATATAAAACTGCAAGTAGTAAACTTTGAAAAAATAAAACTGTAACCCATTAAAACTTGAAATATCAAAACTTGAAACAATTAGAGAGGCAAAGGTGGCAAGAGGGGTTCGGCCAGGAAGTGGTGGTTGAGGCTGCACTTAGGGCTGGAGATCATGGTGTTCGATGGTTAGCATGGTGGAGCATGCGGCTTGGTGAGACTGCTGTACGAGGATGGTGGGTGGACAGTGGCGTGCTGGGGTGGAGATGGCGGTGCCTCGGCTATGAAAAAATGGCGATGAAGTAGCGTTTAGTGGTGGAAGTTGGTTCTAAGCTCGGCGGGGTGGAGAAGGTGATAGTGAGGTCAAGGCGGGTCAGGTGATTGGCGGAGGAGCGGTTGTTCGGTGCTCGGTGGAGGAAGATTGAAGTGTTTCGGTAGGAGAGAAGGAGGCACATTAGAGAGGAGTGGGTAGGGATGTGGTGCTCACGTGGGGAAAGAAGGGGTTCGGTTGGAGGTTGTGAGGATCGGCAGGCTAGTCTTGGCGAGGATGGAAGCTTCACGAGTTGAGTGGATGTGTGCTTGGTTGCATGCGGGAAGGAGTGAGGAGAAGGTAGGTCGGGTTTGAGGGGAAAGGTTTCAGAAGCAACAAATCTTTAGTTAAAAATGTTTTAAAAAAATATAAGAAGCTCAGGAAAAAATGGAAATAAGATGGAGGAGAGGAAAATGGATCCAGTAAAGTAATTAGAGAAGGGGATAGAACAAAGAAAGGAGAAGAGTGGTGGACAGAGAAAAGTGAACCAGAAAATAAAATGAAATGATAGATATATGTTGCAACATATGGAATAGAAAAAGTTAGATATAAATATTTAGGGAACAATAAAAGCTGATGGCTGACAGTTTTCAAACGGTGGGTCAATGAATGGACAAAGGAAACCAAAAGATTTCAGGATTGGGTACCGATACAGAAATTGTAACGGCCCATAAATTTTAACTGTTAAATAACGTAATTAGTTAAATTTTGTGAAATTTTAAACGATAAAATTTTGAAATATAAATTTGATATTTGGAATGCGTCTAATTAAACATAGCAACTGGTAAATTTTCATCCGGAAATATGAAAATTTATTTCGCGCGTAAATTTACTTCAATTTAATCAGTTAAAAATTGGTGATAATAAAATGTTTTCCAAACCTAAATATTTTTACATAGAAAATTTGTAAATCATCTTCTGAGTGAGACGTCATCTGTCGTTTCGTCAAATTTGGACTTCTGTTGCTCCGTTTATCTTAATTTGGTTAGAATAGCAGCATTTCTGGTACCGATTATCGACTTTTGATCGGATGATCGTACCACTGATATTTGTATACCGTTTTGATCGTCTCGTCGTGCTGATCCCAGCGGTATATTTATTTCTTTATTTTGAGGTCCGGTACGCGACGGAAATAATAAAACGTTCCATTGTAACGGTACAAAATTTGTGACTTTCCACTTTCTGACCTTTTCAAATTCAAACGTGCTATTCGTTTGGAAACCCCTTTCTTTTCGGTCTGATATTTTAATAAATCACACCTGTTCGTATTTGATAGGAAGACGCACGTTACAAGTTCAAACTTATGACATTGTTTCATTTCTATGAGCTGTCCATATCAACCTGTTCAAGTGCCCTCTTCCACAAACATAAACTTTCACTACAGCAGCTTCCTTCCGCTTTACCTCATCCCTCTCGACCCATGGTTTCTTCTTTTCCCCTCGACCTCTCGCAACACCGTCCACCGCCTCCGCTCCACAGTGTGCCGCTCCTCCATGTCCGAGACCATGAAGCCATGAAGCCAGTCCATTTCCCCGTTCACACCTCCCCGCACCCGAACAGCACCCATCACGCACCCTAAAGCCTCCACATCTTCTCACCACCCACCAGCACCGTGCTCTGCAACCACCCAGTCAGCCTCGCTCACCATCGTCTCGGGTACAACGCCTCAACCCAGGAAACCGAGCCGCTCCTCACCTCAGATCTCGAAGCCTACAACCCTCCTAAGCCAAGCTCCGACCTGGCAAACTTCAGCCTTCCACCTAACCAACTCACTTCTTCACGACCTCCACTGATGTTCTTCTCTTCTACCTCTGGCCGTGCGTCTTTCTGTTTCCTATATTTATGTAAGTCGTTTATATATATTTATTTACTAAATCTATAATCTGTAGTTTATATGGGTTATACGTCATAATATATTTGAGTTTATAATTTATGATGTTATATTCAATACCGTGTATTTTATTATAGGAGTGATATGAGTTTTCACACATATTAATATGCATATATTAGTTTATATATATTGTTTATAGATATATATATTAGTGTATATCCATATACTATCTACTGTCATATATATGAAATTTTAAAGTAAAGATTTTTGGTTAGTTTTATTGATTTTCAATTTAATATATATATGCACAGTGTTTGTATTGTAACTATATATATATATATATAAAAGTTTATATTACAGTTTATACAGTATATAAAGTTTCTTTTCTGTGATAATTTTATTATTGTTGTCTATACATATGGTACCATATATTGACTTTATAAGTATTGTTACTAAATTATATTCCACATGAAGTACAGTATTATAGGTTTGCTTTTCTGTTGGATATAGGTTTATACATAATTCTATACAAGCTGCTTGTTTCTTTTATTCATATCTTACAGTTTTCAACATACGAATGTACCTGGGTTTGCATATATGTGTATATATACGGGTTATTTATATTAGTTTTTCTTTTTGTAAAGTTTTTAAAGTTGGATATATATAGTTGTCTGGTCCTTTATGTTGTATTAGCATTTTATGCGTAATCTGTTAGTATATGAATTTGTATATATGTCACTTATACATTTTGGGTAAATCATATTATATGTTAGTTTATAAAGAGTGTGCAACATATATTATATGAGAGGTATTGTCTATTTTACCTTTGTTTTACTGTTATAATATGTTGATTTTATACAATGTGCATGTCAGCTATATAGAGTTTATATATTGGGTCTACAAATGGTTATAGTAATTTGTTTATATACGTGTTTTATTAACTGTTGATATTTGGGAAAAATTATATGTATAGAGATGTTTTGATATTATAGATGTGTTTGTAGGTTGATATATGAAATATTTACGTGTAAAGTTTTGTTTTGTTATGGGAAATTTTTTGGTTATATATATGTATAGGATATATTAGCTTGTCATGTTTTAATGTAAAGATTTATAATAGTTTATTTTATATGTGTAGGCTGTTTACATATTTGTTGATAAGTATATATGTATATCTATTTCAAATTTTATTTTGTAATATAAAACAATGATTTTGAAATATATATATATATACATATATATTAATTTGGGTTTAAACTTAAATTGATTTGAAATTAAATATATTATATATATATATATATTTGAAATTGAACAATGATTTTGAAATATATATATATTAAATTTTAGAATTTAACTATATATAAAATAATATTTATATAATATCAAAAATTAGTATATATATAAACCCTTATTTTCCAAAACCCATAGAAATCATTCCAAATACATACATATATATATATATATATAGATCGACGGTGTCTGTATATGATTTTCTATCCTATGGTCAAGTGATACAGATATTTATCATTTCAATCCGCAATTTAAAAATAAAAATACGGTTATATATCATTTCAAACCGCAATCCCGAATGAAATAAAATGCATAACAACTTGCAGTTTATAACAATATAAATACAACATCCATTCATCCAATATCAACCATCAACCATTTATCACAATCATCATCCAATTCAACAATAACATCAATACAAAACAGAAAATAAATAACAGGTATTTACTGGCAGTTTATATTCAAAAATAAGTTATATAACAATTTAACTGGCAGTTTAAATGCAATAATAAATCAAATAATAATTTAACTGGCAGTTTAAATGCAATAATAAATTAAATAACAATTTAATCCAATAAATTTAATTTAACTGAGATGATGATTAAAAATATGCCAAACAGTCATAAATAAACTTTTAATCACATCAACAATTAATTTAACACACATAAGAAATTTTAGTAGTTGTGAGTGGTTTAAAACACTCACCTTTGGATTTAAATTGAATTTAAATCCAATTTAAACCCAAAATTTGAACAGTCTCCAAATTCATCCAAACTAACGTCAAAGTGTCCGGAATTTCGATACGATCCCAGCAAAACAAACCGCGTCCAAATCCGAGTCCGTATGCAAAAGTTATGATAATTAGAGTATTGAAAAATTCTGGTCCTGGGTCGACTTCGGGTTCAACTTCGGTCCGCCGCCTCAAATCCCCGGTGCTTGCTCTGAGTTTTTGCCAAAACGACCCAGAGACCCGAGTCATTTTCTTCCTGACCCGAAGTATCACCAGGGTTTTTGCCTTTGAAACCGGAAGCGCGACCCAAAGTTGCTGCAGATTTGCAATTTTTTTTTTGAAGTTAGATTTTGGAATTTGGGAATTAGGTTTTCTGCCATTGGAATGAGGAGCTAAGAAGGAGATGTATGTATAGACAAATGACAATGAGGAAAAATTATGGTTTATAACGAGGTATTTATAGAAAAAGCAGAAAATAGAGTAGATGGACAAGATTGATATGAGTTTTGAACGTAATTGACCCGGAAAGCCCGTTTCGATTTCGGAACGGAAATGGGTCAGCTAATATATCAAAATATATGTTTTCAAATATTTTAAAATCAATGGAACAGGTTTCAAGTCCAAATTCCATCATATGAAGAAGTTATGCAAAAATCAAGTTATTTCAAATTGATTTCAATTAAATTGATTTCAAGGCGTTTCAAGCCCGTACGATCAAACGACAAGCCCGATCATTATGAAACTTGAAATCCTACAAAAATTCACCGTTATGGATCCGATGAAACTGGTTTCGTCGAAATCCGATTCAGTGGCCAAAATGGCTATTTTCCAGTTAATTAAATAAATAAATATTAAATGAATTAAGTCCCTTTTTAATTCAAATTTAATAGCTAACAATTTCTACCCCCGATTACATATAAACTTATAATTCATTAACCAAAATTTCCATGTCAATCAAATAAGGATTAATTGCAAACTTACAGTGTTTACTTTCAATTTAAGTAAATTCAAGTAAATTATATTTTTAATTTCAAATAAATTAATTCAATGTGGTTCCAATCTCTTTATTTAATCAATCATCCTCTTATGGATAAGTTTGACATTACTATATATCCAATTACCCTAATATTTTACAATCATTACCTAAATTCATATTAACGTAGTATTTAATTACGTTAATTAATTGCAATGGATTTAGCTCTAATTTAATTAAATAAATAGGTAAATAGTTAATAATTATCACCATTAGCCAAGGTTAATGTAACAACCCGCATATTTATCGATTTTATATTTAAATATTTAATCGTCAGTCGGATTTTAGTCCGAAAAGCTACTTTTTGCAAACAGTCGAATTAGGACTCGAGACCACTTCCATTGAGTTCGAAATGCCGTTTGCGACCTTTTTGAGTATAAGCTTTGATATGTTTGGAGTTAGTAGAATTTTGCTACTTTTTCACTTTGGACTTTGGGTTTGGGTTCAGCCCACTAGCTAACTTATACTCAAATCTGAACCCCTCCTCCCCATTCACTCTCACTTCCTCCTCTTTTCAGTTCTAAAGCAACAATGGTGGAAGAGAATGGGTAATAGAAATTCAAAACCCTAGTCTTCATTAGCAAATCCAACTTCTAGCTCCAAATTCAAAGAGAACCCTTTGGTAAGCATCTCCTTCTCCAACTCTTTCTCCTTCCAATTTCAGAAATTCCTAAACCTAACTTTGGGAATGTTCTTCTTTTAAAGCTTAGATTGAAGCTTCTTGAGTTGTTATTGAAGAGGAATTGATCTTAGCTTGTTTTAAAAGCTTCTTCTTCATTTGTTTGGGTTCAAAGGTGAGATTTTTATCTCACATCTTAAACTATATTTATATTCGATTGTTAGGTATGAATTCCTAACACTTATTCTTGTGCAATTGCACTTGGTTTGGATTGATTTGGTGAATATTCCAATTTTTAGTGTTTTGAGTTCAATTCTTTAAAAATCCAAACTTTGATCTTTGATCATGATTTTTGTGATGCATTGAAGAGCTTATAAGGCCGGGTTGTCGTTAGGCTTAAATCCTTAGTGTTGTTGCTCGCGAAAATGCAATTCGGTCGAGATTCGGCCAATGAACTTGATAAGTTGGGCAATGCTGGAAACAGGTCCGGTCGACCGAGCTCTGCAGTCAGTCGACCGACCTGCTTCCAAAAGTGCTAAGCACTTCTCTGTTTGGGTTTGGTCGACCGGCTGCAAAGCTCAGTCGACCGACTTGCTTCCCGAACTATTTTTCAGAACAGGGTCCGGTCGACCGAGCCCTGAAGCCGGCCGACCGACCTGATGCTGTTTGCCAATTTCGCCTATTTTGTGTGATTTCCAACTTTAATCGATTCGTGTGGTTTCCCTATTGTTGTTATCTTTTATTATCATCTTTGATGACATCTTTCTTTGGGAATTTTGGAAATATCCACTTTGATGGATTTGATATCGATTTCTTTGGATTTTATTCACGTCTTCGAATGTGAATTTTTATGATTGATTGTTTCTACAATCACTTCTATGATTTGTCACTTCAAAATATAAAGGTTTTCTATACTAGTATTAAATATCAAAACTTCTTCATCAAAACGATTTCAACTCTATTTTCAATATCAAACTCGTTTATAAAACTGTTTTCCAATCTATTAGTATATACAAACCTTTACCTCATTCGTATGAGAAAATATAATTAAACGGCTTAGCAAAACAAGTGGTATGAAACGCTTGCGTTTACTTCGTCGGTTAATTTATGGACTTGTTCGATTGAAACTCTTGTGACAATTTTCTAGTGCAGATCTACAATCTGTTCGTAAATATTTGAGTTAAGCAAGTGGTTATGGGACATGAAGCTAAACTCTTATATTTACTAGCTTAGTGTAATCGACACTTCTTTATGATCGATGATGATCATTTTATGGTTTAGACTAGCAATTTGCGATGTCTCTTTGTCCATGTGAAGGACCGTACTTCATTTTATTGAGCTTCGTCTCATTTCTTTGTGGGCTGGCAACCCAAGTACTTTTAATGTGTTTCGATTCATCTGATGTACCGTTTGCACTACATCGATGTCTCGGCCTTCCGATTCATTGGACGTACCGTTTGCACTGCGTCAATGTTTTGAATTGTATTATCTTTCCGATTCATTGGACGTACCATTTGCACTGCGTCAATGTTCAATTCATTGGACGTACCGTTTGCACTGCGTCAATATTCGATTCATCTGATGTACCGTTTGTACTACATCGATGTCTCGGCTTTCCAGTTCATTGAACGTACCGTTTGCACCGCGTCAATGTTCAATTCATTGGACGTACCGTTTGCACTGCGTCAATGTTCGATTCATCTGATGTACCGTTTGTACTAAATCGATGTCTCGGCTTTCCGGTTCATTGGACGTATCGTTTGCACTGCGTCAATGTTCCCGCTTTCATGCTCCTGTTTGGGATTGGCCATCCTTTTATTGTGATTTCTGGATTTCTAATTGATGATTTCTGGAATTTATGTTTCACCACCTTTTTCAGTTGGCATTGATATGTATGTCATTTATTGTGGCTTGGTGAATTAAATAAAGAATATGATATTCTTTTTGATGCTATGAGATTCTTGAGATTTTGTATGACTTTCGTAATTTTCTAATGTATACTTATCATAGTATGACATCTTTTTGTTATCATATGTTTTATTATCATATCTCATATTCTATCTCATTTTATCTGATAATTATAGCTAGACTGATCCGTTTATTATTTTCTTCTTAAATAATACTCGGGTCAGACTGAGATTTTACAGGTGCTTCCTCTTGACTTCCTATCTGGAACCATCATCTGAGTTTTGGCTAACTACTCTAGTTTAGTAGTTTTTGTTGTATACATTTGAGATTAGACTCCTTGATGTATACATATTCTATTTTCTTGCACTTGTATCTATTCTTTTGTGTTATTGTGGATCTTATTTGACCACTACTCTCATGTACACTTTCATGTGTTATATTCATATCTATTTCCGCCTTTGTGATATGAATTGTCTGTGACTGATTTGTGTTATGTTTATTTCTATATTTGTTTCCGAAGTCCATATAGCCACTATGTAGTAGCTTTGAGTTTGTATCGGTATGTCAGATTTCCTCTTGAGATGAAAAGTTATATTTTTATCTAGCATATCGGTACTCGCACAAAGCAATTATACAGATGGTCGCTCCTCAACAGCCTTATTCTCTGTGCTAGTTGACGGCATCACCTCGTGGTGTCCTTGGCTAGCGTGGGTATAGAGGTGGGGCGTCACAGCTTGGTACCAGAGCCAAACTTTGGAACAATGTAGAATAACTAGCAAGGATCATTGTCCTAAGTCTTTCTTAGGAATCGTGCCATAGGATTTGATTCGAGTCTTCGAACCGTTCTATCTTATTTTCTTTTATGATTCTTTGTTTTATCAATCAAGTTTGTTTGATATTCATTTTGAGATTAACCTTTTTCTCTTTTCTTTCTTTCTCAAAGAAAAGAAATGGTTAGACCTGGCCGTCCCAGTAGTGCTACTCCTCAGGAGGGAGTATTTATGTAACGACCACGACTTTCTCTCCATAGAAAGTCGTATCATTATTAAGAAAGAAAGGGATAGAAAAGAGAAAAAGAAGAGAAAGAAAGAATAACAACACATCAGAATCTCACAACGGAACGAAACAAATATAATATATCACATAACTATTACATAGTCTTTACATAATCAGAGTACACAACTTATACATCACAAAAATAGACAGTTATAAAACCTGTCTATTATACAACACAAGATACAACTCAAACAAACGACTCAGAGAAACCAACACAGCGGAATACTATATATCTACGAATGCTGAAGCCTCCTGCTCCATATCTCCTCCATAGATTCGTCAAAGCTAACCTGAATCCCTTGGCTACTCGTAAAAATTGAGTACCCAAGGTTTAATAAAACAGAAAATAAACACTTGGGTCAGACATGGGTCTGGTGTGAGTAAACGGGTTAAAATTGTTTAACTTCAAAACCTTTTGAAACAAAGGTATCACGTAAGACTTCCCACACATAAACATGGAAAAGTTTTTACCTTACGCTAACCAAAACATTTGATAGGAAATCCAGTTATATTATAATAGGGTCTAGGGTTTTCAAGTAAAATACGGAAATAGCTGAAATGCTTACATCTCACATTCCAACATAGTTGGGCACAACTAATACGTACGGCACTTATTGGAGTTTGGATTCCATACAATGGCAGGGCTACTGGGGTACCGCCCGTCACAGTACGTGGCCTAGATCACCGTACCGAGGATCACTCCCAATCCCCTGCAACACAAGGTCGGAACATCCCTTACTGGATAATTCCCGCACAAGATACCTCACGGTTGGGATCAGCAACCGCACACACTAAGCCGAAATAAGAAGGGACTTCTAGACAGAGGTAACCTTGTCCTACTTGGGTGCTACCCACTAACCTTGCTGCACCTCCCCTGTTTTAGCCATTCCCGGTTTGTGAGGCTTGAGGTCACGATTACCTTTAAATAGAACACATCTATCTTAGAATGCTCATCGTCCACCTGACGATGTTCTGAAAGCATTCAATCCATATAAGTTCGTTCCGGGTTCGAACGAAACCGAAGGCATTATCTCGTTACACTCGTTTTGGAATCACCCTCAGAGTTAACGACAATAACCCTTGCACTCTGAATCTTCATCTTCACTTGATTCACGACCTATCGTTAATTTGGATCGATGTGGTATTCGGGTCTCCAGACCTGGAAATCCGGTATACGGAAACCCGATCCCGGTCTCATCGAAATCCAAAGTGTATCTTTTAAGGCCAAGTTGTTTTAAAGTTAAAACAATTCAATTCAATTATCTAAGTACACAAAGATAGATAATTCACAATAGATAATCTATACTATTATCATAAATAGATAATTCACATTATCATTCAACCAAACATCCATATCACAGATCAGCATATCTCATCAGAGATATCAACAATGCAAAGCATTCATTATTCAACCATCCATAAGTAAATGATTTATACCATTTCTAATTAATTTAAAATAAATTAAATTAATTTCTTCATTTTATAAATCCTACTTACTTAATCATTAATTAATTATAAGTAAATAAATTAATTATCCTCTAATTATTCATTTCAATTAATCATCATTGATTAATTATCTTTTAATTACATTCAAGTAATTAGCCTTTAATTAATTATATAAATTTATTATTCCTAACCATTATAGTAATTAACCTTTAATTACTTTATTAATTAATTAACTATAATTAATTACATTAATCCTTAATTAATTACATTAATTAATCACTTCAATTATTAATTATTACTTAATTAATCAATCTTAGTTACATCATTAATTATAATTCTTAATTACTCTTAATTAGTTACCCTATTAAATTAATTATATTTAATAATTAATCTTTAATTAGTCACATTTATTAATCACCTTGATTAATCTCATTTAGTAATTAACTACCCTTAATTACTCATTTCATAAATTAATTACTCCTTAATTAATTATCTTTTAATTAATCCCTTGATTAATTATTACAAAGTAATTAAACTCAAATTACTTTCATTCTTAAATCATCTTCCATTAATTACATTCAGTAATTACCATTAATTACTTTACTAAGTAATTACAGTCCATTAATTAATCACATTAATTAATTAGTCTTAATTAATCTTATTTATTAATTATCTTTAATAAATTACATTAATTAATTATCTATGTAATTAATCCTTAATTATCTTTCATTAATTACTTCCATAAAGTAATTATCCTTTTTAATTAATTACATTTAGTAATTACAAATTTATTACTTACTCTAAGTAATTTACTTAATTAATCTCATCATTAATTTATTATACCAATAATTTTATTAGGTGATAATTCTTTTAATTAATTTACTAATTAATTATCACCACTTTAACAAATTTTAAAGATAAATTCTTTATCTTTATTAAATTCTTAATTACATCATTAAACTTCCATTTGAAACCATTTTGCAAATCAATCTTATATTTGAAAGATATAAGATATTCTTTAAACAAAACAAATTTTAAAAATTATTAAATTCTTTGAAACTCGTTCAAACTTGTTTAATAATTTCCTATTCTTAAATTTAACATTTCTCTAAAACATATTTATTTTAAATGTATTTAAAAACTTAGTTAAATTTTATTTCAAATACACATTTAACTTGTTTCTGTGTTTTTCCTTTGAAAACAATTTGTTTAAATAACTTAAAACTTTTATCATTTTAAAACTGGGTTTTATTTGTTTTTAAACTCGGATTTCTTTGCTCGATAAAAACTAATACAAGTTCTTTCAAAACCATGTATTTAAATTTTCTTTAACTTGAAATATGTACAGGCTTTTAATTCAAATTTTAAAACCTGCTTAAAACAATACTAACCCGAGCCTATCACTAGGAATTCCCGAGACCATACTCGAGAAACTCACAATCCTCCACTACTTCGAGTCGCACTCTCGTTTCCCCGAGACCATCCCCGAGTATCTTCTTCTTTCCCAAATTAACGAAACCCAGAACCAAATACCCGTGTACACGTGCACGTGCACAGATGATCAACGCTCCTCCGACCAACGTCGCTACCTCCAACCAGTCATCGTCGACCACCCCTATCAAATCGACTACCCAAAACCCACAAAATCGCCTGAAATCAAAATCGAGCGTTCGAGCAACTTCCTGGAACCCAACATTTCGACAAAAACGCCTCGTTCTGACGATCTCGTTCACCAGAAACCTTGCCGCCTTGAGCAGAGCCTCGCCGATCAACCACGCTCACATTCCCCCAACACCGGTCATCTCCGATGCTTCCCAGACGACACACGACATTGTCAAAACACGCCAACCAAAAACAGTTCTTAAACCCTACTTCGACATCGCGCGTCCACCATGGCGTTCGAGAAATTCGTCCACCATTTTTCCCAAGCTCATCAACACCCAAGCCTCCTTCCATCAAGATCACGATGCATATGAACTGGCCGATCGATGAATTTATGCAATAATATGGTTTCTGTTCAATTACCAATTTCATATTCAATATCAACCTAAATTTTTTTGATTTAATTATCAAAATTCAGCATTTCTGAGTACAATTCGAATTATATAATTAAATCGAGGAAACACGATAATCAAATTTTTGGATGTTTTGAGTTTTTACTGTATTTCCAGATTTCCAATAATATTATTTGCATTTGATGCTTCCAAATGATTTTAGAATCTGAATCAGGTAAATGCAACTAAATTTTGTTTAAAAATCATTGGCTAAATCTTTCTAGAGTGTGAGATATACATTATTTTCTTGAATCCTTGTTAACCTGTTACTAAACAAAACAAATCTATATACATATATATACAGACATGCATTCTATATTATATAGATATATCCATACCAAACATACAGGCATCTTATATTCCATAATAACTTCAAGTATACATCATCAGAGATTTACGGCAGATTAAATTTTAAAATGATAGTTTGCTCTCCAGGTAATAAAACAGAGATCATGTCTATATAGATATCACACATGCATCACACTATATACATATACTTCCACATCTATGCATTTATATAGTCATAATATACTATATTACTTCATCAATCATCAAGCATAAAATCAGGTTTTTAAACTGTTTTTTTAAAAGAAATTTACTCACCGATTCAAATGAAGAACAAAGCACTGATTAGAAAATAGCTTTTGATACTTTTTAAAACTTTGAGTTGCTTTTGCTTTTTAAACTGCATGCATGCTTTGATTTCCAGATTGCATTTGAAATCTTTAAATTTTGAATGCTGCTTCAAAACTCAGGTTGAAAGGAAATGACTCCAGGCAGGTTTGATTTCTAGGTTGAAGAAAATATGCAGGCTTTTGGTTTGATTTTGGAAAATGAGTTTACAGGCTATTGAATTTGGTTTTTGTTTGAGGAGAAACTGATTTTGTTTTGAAACTGGAATGGAAACTTTAGTTCTTAGGTTTGCATGCAGGCATGACTTCCAGATTGCATTAACTTGGAAAAATGATTACAGGCTTATTGATTTGGAAAATGTATTACAAGATTGATGAAAAGCTTTGGTTTTCTGGTTTTAGAGGAGTTGATTACGGATTGTTAGAGAATTTGTTTTGAGAAATTTTGCTTGGGTATATACAGGCTGAAACTTCTTTGTATTAGAAAAGAGAAAAAATAGGAAAAGAAATGAGGAGAAGAAGGCATATGTTTATAATGGTGAAAATGATTAAAAAAAAACTAAATTTAAAAGAATGACATTTGTCACTTAAGTTGTTTTAAAAATTAACACATGTACTAAGATTGATTTATTATCTTACATTTGTAACTTTACATGTAAAATAATTTATAAATGTGAATAAAGCTTTTATTAATTAATTTCCTAATAACTAAATATTTATTTTAATTTTTATAAATAATAATTCTTCTTAAAAGAAAAAGAATAAAACAACTATTTTTAGTTCAAAAGATATTTAAAAAGAAAGCTTATTTTAACCCATTCTAGTTTAATTACTTTTTTTTTAAAAAACAAATTAAAACCTTTATTAAATCTCATCTTTTGAATTTACATTATAAATCCAAACTCATATTCAAATTAAAATTGAAAATCTAGTTTAAAAATCAAGTTATATATATATATATATAACTACACAAATTCAGTTTGAAATAACAATTTATCTTGAGTATTAAAAACCATATAATTTATTTATTAGATAACTTTGAAAAGCTTTATATTAAATTAAATTCAAATCTTATTATCAAAGATTATCCATATCAATTTAATTATTCAACAGATTATTAAATTGATATTGTCAAAATTTCCGGGATATTACATTCCTCCCCCCTTAAAATAATTTCGTCCCCGAAATTTAAACAAAGGTAATTTAATAATCTTATTAAAGATTTTAATTTAAAACACAAGCATATACTATCATCTATATGCTAACAACCATAGCAACCAATCATTCAAACAAACAATTCTAACTATCCAGCGAAAATAAATTTTGAATAGAATTTCCTCGAGTTTCCCCAAGTATATATATACCGGGATACTCGCTCTACAAACAATCCAAACAACCAATACTACTAAGCTATAGAGTTCTTACTCATCTAGATCTATAAAACTAAACGGGATATCAGACTACAGACGAGTCTGACTCAACAACCAATACCTCCAGAACTGCTGGTTACAAAACCAGAGATAGATCAAATACGTATTCCCTCAGAGATACGTAAAATACATTGAATTCCAGTTATCCAAACTGACAATTCAACCTTGTAGATCAAAGTACTTATCCAAATTAGATCACAGAAAAGTTCCAAAATAACTCGGAGCTAACTTCCCAGACTTACCCAATCTTATAGCTCCCTTTAACCAGAGAAAAAACATCATAACAACGAAGTCTCCAACTTCGAATTTCAAATTCCTTCGTCTTTTATCCACAAAATTCTTCAGACGATCCTGGCTTCCTACAAATCCTTCCTGATCAACTCAACCTTCGCCGATGCTTCTCGAAACAAACAGGACCAAAAACAACCCAATACAATGATCTCCTTAAGATCAACCAACAATCAAGAACAAATTCTACTCCTCAAATAACAGAAGACTAAACTTACTCCTTCAATCCAGAAAGGACAAACAGGAGCACTTGCCAAACTGCTTCTGCTGCACAACTCTGATCTGGAGCAGAAGAAAATGCTGATGAAGAACACGAGCACAGACTGGACAACACATCTCCCAGAAATATGGTTCAACGGATCCATAAAGAAAACTCAGATACTCCATCAAAACTTGAGCTGCTTCACCAAACTCTATCTCTAGGAACTATCCTTCCACTAGTCGAATCACCGGTACCACTCCTGGAATCCAGTTGATAAGAAAACTCATCTCCAGATGCGGACAACTTCGGACTTCCCTGAAGACATCTAGAAAACTCCGATAACCCAAGAGAATACTCAGTAATCGCAAGTCACTTTTGCGATCAACCCAGCCAAATTCCAAAGAAAACTGTTCTCTCTTTACCAATTAGAACATCTCATACTTAATTATCCAATTTACTGAAGGAATGGAACCACTCTACCGTTTCTGAACTCCACTTCAGAAAAACTGCTCAACCCGAAAACTTCCTGCCAACACGGAATACTCTGAGCTGCACTGCTGACACGGATGCCAAGGACTTCCTATTCCAAAGATCTTCGAGAAACTCGAACTCCAAACCAAACAGAAACACCATGCTGAACTCAGCCACAACACCGAAACATACACACTTCCTTAATCTTGTTCCAAAGAAAACATCTTCGGGAACATCCATCGTCACTGTATCTCATCATACAGCTACTATTACCTGAGGTATCAAGGTACCATCACTCGCTTCTGTTCAACCGACAGATCCAACTTTACTCATCCAAACTTCAAAGATAAACTCCGAACCATTACAGTTTCCTTCGGAGATCGATGAAATCCTTCACCACAGCAAAGTTTACTCGAGACGGTATTGGGTCTACAGTCTCGACATATACTTCCAACCTCAAACATTCAAACTCCAACTATTGGTAATTGTGTTACACACACTACCACCTTATCTACCTTTATAACTTATATTGGAAAACCCGAACAGGTAACCCAATAAATAGGTAGAAATACATAAATATATATATTTAAAATGATATATATTTTTTTTTATATAGAAATTATTTCTGGGTAAAATTATTTCATCTACCTCTTTAAAACAATATTGTGTCCGTTGGCCTGGTTCAAGTGTTTAGAGATCCCTATCAATAACGTTAGCTACTCGTATTGACCAGAATCCATATACCACTCAACCGATCAATTAACACAATATAAAACTATTTTTATATAACTAACAATTACGCGTTCTCAAGATAGACACCACTTCAGAGCCTAGGTATTCACTCAACCTACTGCTCTGATACCACTGTAACGACCACGACTTTCTCTCCATAGAAAGTCGTATCATTATTAAGAAAGAAAGGGATAGAAAAGAGAAAAAGAAGAGAAAGAAAGAATAACAACACATCAGAATCTCACAACGGAACGAAACAAATATAATATATCACATAACTATTACATAGTCTTTACATAATCAGAGTACACAACTTATACATCACAAAAATAGACAGTTATAAAACCTGTCTATTATACAACACAAGATACAACTCAAACAAACGACTCAGAGAAACCAACACAGCGGAATACTATATATCTACGAATGCTGAAGCCTCCTGCTCCATATCTCCTCCATAGATTCGTCAAAGCTAACCTGAATCCCTTGGCTACTCGTAAAAATTGAGTACCCAAGGTTTAATAAAACAGAAAATAAACACTTGGGTCAGACATGGGTCTGGTGTGAGTAAACGGGTTAAAATTGTTTAACTTCAAAACCTTTTGAAACAAAGGTATCACGTAAGACTTCCCACACATAAACATGGAAAAGTTTTTACCTTACGCTAACCAAAACATTTTATAGGAAATCCAGTTATATTATAATAGGGTCTAGGGTTTTCAAGTAAAATACGGAAATAGCTGAAATGCTTACATCTCACATTCCAACATAGTTGGGCACAACTAATACGTATGGCACTTATTGGAGTTTGGATTCCATACAATGGCAGGGCTACTGGGGTACCGCCCGTCACAGTACGTGGCCTAGATCACCGTACCGAGGATCACTCCCAATCCCCTGCAACACAAGGTCGGAACATCCCTTACTGGATAATTCCCGCACAAGATACCTCACGGTTGGGATCAGCAACCGCACACACTAAGCCGAAATAAGAAGGGACTTCTAGACAGAGGTAACCTTGTCCTACTTGGGTGCTACCCACTAACCTTGCTGCACCTCCCCTGTTTTAGCCATTCCCGGTTTGTGAGGCTTGAGGTCACGATTACCTTTAAATAGAACACATCTATCTTAGAATGCTCATCGTCCACCTGACGATGTTCTGAAAGCATTCAATCCATATAAGTTCGTTCCGGGTTCGAACGAAACCGAAGGCATTATCTCGTTACACTCGTTTTGGAATCACCCTCAGAGTTAACGACAATAACCCTTGCACTCTGAATCTTCATCTTCACTTGATTCACGACCTATCGTTAATTTGGATCGATGTGGTATTCGGGTCTCCAGACCTGGAAATCCGGTATACGGAAACCCGATCCCGGTCTCATCGAAATCCAAAGTGTATCTTTTAAGGCCAAGTTGTTTTAAAGTTAAAACAATTCAATTCAATTATCTAAGTACACAAAGATAGATAATTCACAATAGATAATCTATACTATTATCATAAATAGATAATTCACATTATCATTCAACCAAACATCCATATCACAGATCAGCATATCTCATCAGAGATATCAACAATGCAAAGCATTCATTATTCAACCATCCATAAGTAAATGATTTATACCATTTCTAATTAATTTAAAATAAATTAAATTAATTTCTTCATTTTATAAATCCTACTTACTTAATCATTAATTAATTATAAGTAAATAAATTAATTATCCTCTAATTATTCATTTCAATTAATCATCATTGATTAATTATCTTTTAATTACATTCAAGTAATTAGCCTTTAATTAATTATATAAATTTATTATTCCTAACCATTATAGTAATTAACCTTTAATTACTTTATTAATTAATTAACTATAATTAATTACATTAATCCTTAATTAATTACATTAATTAATCACTTCAATTATTAATTATTACTTAATTAATCAATCTTAGTTACATCATTAATTATAATTCTTAATTACTCTTAATTAGTTACCCTATTAAATTAATTATATTTAATAATTAATCTTTAATTAGTCACATTTATTAATCACCTTGATTAATCTCATTTAGTAATTAACTACCCTTAATTACTCATTTCATAAATTAATTACTCCTTAATTAATTATCTTTTAATTAATCCCTTGATTAATTATTACAAAGTAATTAAACTCAAATTACTTTCATTCTTAAATCATCTTCCATTAATTACATTCAGTAATTACCATTAATTACTTTACTAAGTAATTACAGTCCATTAATTAATCACATTAATTAATTAGTCTTAATTAATCTTATTTATTAATTATCTTTAATAAATTACATTAATTAATTATCTATGTAATTAATCCTTAATTATCTTTCATTAATTACTTCCATAAAGTAATTATCCTTTTTAATTAATTACATTTAGTAATTACAAATTTATTACTTACTCTAAGTAATTTACTTAATTAATCTCATCATTAATTTATTATACCAATAATTTTATTAGGTGATAATTCTTTTAATTAATTTACTAATTAATTATCACCACTTTAACAAATTTTAAAGATAAATTCTTTATCTTTATTAAATTCTTAATTACATCATTAAACTTCCATTTGAAACCATTTTGCAAATCAATCTTATATTTGAAAGATATAAGATATTCTTTAAACAAAACAAATTTTAAAAATTATTAAATTCTTTGAAACTCGTTCAAACTTGTTTAATAATTTCCTATTCTTAAATTTAACATTTCTCTAAAACATATTTATTTTAAATGTATTTAAAAACTTAGTTAAATTTTATTTCAAATACACATTTAACTTGTTTCTGTGTTTTTCCTTTGAAAACAATTTGTTTAAATAACTTAAAACTTTTATCATTTTAAAACTGGGTTTTATTTGTTTTTAAACTCGGATTTCTTTGCTCGATAAAAACTAATACAAGTTCTTTCAAAACCATGTATTTAAATTTTCTTTAACTTGAAATATGTACAGGCTTTTAATTCAAATTTTAAAACCTGCTTAAAACAATACTAACCCGAGCCTATCACTAGGAATTCCCGAGACCATACTCGAGAAACTCACAATCCTCCACTACTTCGAGTTGCACTCTCGTTTCCCCGAGACCATCCCCGAGTATCTTCTTCTTTCCCAAATTAACGAAACCCAGAACCAAATACCCGTGTACACGTGCACGTGCACAGATGATCAACGCTCCTCCGACCAACGTCGCTACCTCCAACCAGTCATCGTCGACCACCCCTATCAAATCGACTACCCAAAACCCACAAAATCGCCTGAAATCAAAATCGAGCGTTCGAGCAACTTCCTGGAACCCAACATTTCGACAAAAACGCCTCGTTCTGACGATCTCGTTCACCAGAAACCTTGCCGCCTTGAGCAGAGCCTCGCCGATCAACCACGCTCACATTCCCCCAACACCGGTCATCTCCGATGCTTCCCAGACGACACACGACATTGTCAAAACACGCCAACCAAAAACAGTTCTTAAACCCTACTTCGACATCGCGCGTCCACCATGGCGTTCGAGAAATTCGTCCACCATTTTTCCCAAGCTCATCAACACCCAAGCCTCCTTCCATCAAGATCACGATGCATATGAACTGGCCGATCGATGAATTTATGCAATAATATGGTTTCTGTTCAATTACCAATTTCATATTCAATATCAACCTAAATTTTTTTGATTTAATTATCAAAATTCAGCATTTCTGAGTACAATTCGAATTATATAATTAAATCGAGGAAACACGATAATCAAATTTTTGGATGTTTTGAGTTTTTACTGTATTTCCAGATTTCCAATAATATTATTTGCATTTGATGCTTCCAAATGATTTTAGAATCTGAATCAGGTAAATGCAACTAAATTTTGTTTAAAAATCATTGGCTAAATCTTTCTAGAGTGTGAGATATACATTATTTTCTTGAATCCTTGTTAACCTGTTACTAAACAAAACAAATCTATATACATATATATACAGACATGCATTCTATATTATATAGATATATCCATACCAAACATACAGGCATCTTATATTCCATAATAACTTCAAGTATACATCATCAGAGATTTACGGCAGATTAAATTTTAAAATGATAGTTTGCTCTCCAGGTAATAAAACAGAGATCATGTCTATATAGATATCACACATGCATCACACTATATACATATACTTCCACATCTATGCATTTATATAGTCATAATATACTATATTACTTCATCAATCATCAAGCATAAAATCAGGTTTTTAAACTGTTTTTTTAAAAGAAATTTACTCACCGATTCAAATGAAGAACAAAGCACTGATTAGAAAATAGCTTTTGATACTTTTTAAAACTTTGAGTTGCTTTTGCTTTTTAAACTGCATGCATGCTTTGATTTCCAGATTGCATTTGAAATCTTTAAATTTTGAATGCTGCTTCAAAACTCAGGTTGAAAGGAAATGACTCCAGGCAGGTTTGATTTCTAGGTTGAAGAAAATATGCAGGCTTTTGGTTTGATTTTGGAAAATGAGTTTACAGGCTATTGAATTTGGTTTTTGTTTGAGGAGAAACTGATTTTGTTTTGAAACTGGAATGGAAACTTTAGTTCTTAGGTTTGCATGCAGGCATGACTTCCAGATTGCATTAACTTGGAAAAATGATTACAGGCTTATTGATTTGGAAAATGTATTACAAGATTGATGAAAAGCTTTGGTTTTCTGGTTTTAGAGGAGTTGATTACGGATTGTTAGAGAATTTGTTTTGAGAAATTTTGCTTGGGTATATACAGGCTGAAACTTCTTTGTATTAGAAAAGAGAAAAAATAGGAAAAGAAATGAGGAGAAGAAGGCATATGTTTATAATGGTGAAAATGATTAAAAAAAAA
Organism: Allium fistulosum; assembly: GCA_030737815.1. Classification (NCBI taxonomy): domain Eukaryota; kingdom Viridiplantae; phylum Streptophyta; class Magnoliopsida; order Asparagales; family Amaryllidaceae; genus Allium; species Allium fistulosum. The sequence continues at coordinate 595,317,656 of CM060903.1, forward strand.
CTAAATTTAAAAGAATGACATTTGTCACTTAAGTTGTTTTAAAAATTAACACATGTACTAAGATTGATTTATTATCTTACATTTGTAACTTTACATGTAAAATAATTTATAAATGTGAATAAAGCTTTTATTAATTAATTTCCTAATAACTAAATATTTATTTTAATTTTTATAAATAATAATTCTTCTTAAAAGAAAAAGAATAAAACAACTATTTTTAGTTCAAAAGATATTTAAAAAGAAAGCTTATTTTAACCCATTCTAGTTTAATTACTTTTTTTTTTAAAAACAAATTAAAACCTTTATTAAATCTCATCTTTTGAATTTACATTATAAATCCAAACTCATATTCAAATTAAAATTGAAAATCTAGTTTAAAAATCAAGTTATATATATATATATAACTACACAAATTCAGTTTGAAATAACAATTTATCTTGAGTATTAAAAACCATATAATTTATTTATTAGATAACTTTGAAAAGCTTTATATTAAATTAAATTCAAATCTTATTATCAAAGATTATCCATATCAATTTAATTATTCAACAGATTATTAAATTGATATTGTCAAAATTTCCGGGATATTACAATTTATGTCTGCCCAGCAGCTTCTAGATCTTGTTAAGAATGCTCAAGCTATCGGACCCATTCTAGAGCCTACTCATCCTAGATCCGGTTTTGCACGCTTGTGTAGAGATTATACCGATTTGGGTGGAAGGCCATTCCGGGGATCCGAGAGTGTCATTGAAATTCAAGCTTGGCTTAGATCATGCGACCGCATCTTTTCTCGCATGAATCTTGTTGATCTCTACCGAGTCCAAGTGGCTTCTAGCATGCTCCAAGAAAGAGCATTGGATTGGTATGAGCTTCTTATTTCTGAAATCGTTGAAGCGGATCTCACTTGGGAGTAATTTCGGGAAAGATTCAAATTGAAATTTGTCCCTGAGGCTGAAAAAGTAACTTTGGCCCGGCGTTTTATTGACCTTGTTCAAGGTGAATCTTTTATGACGGACTACGTCGCATCCTTCGAATCTCTTTCCAAATACAGGGTTGAATACATTAACACCCCGTTGAAGAAGAACCAGAGATTTGTCTATGGCTTGAATAAGAATCTTAAGAAGCCATTAATCCTGAAACTCGAGGTTTCATTGACCAGCTTATTGATATCGCTCTTCGTCTTGAAGAGGCCGATAAAGAGTGTGATGTTGAAGTTATGGGTGCTAAACAAAACTTCAACAACAACATGAAAAGGCCTATTAAGTTCAAAGGCCCCATTCCAATTCCCGACAATAAAGGGAAGCAAGAATCTTCGGTAGCAAAGACTCCTACCTCTAGTCGTGGACGATGCTACAATTGTGGCCTTACAGACCACTATGCAAATGAGTGCCCGAAACCATTTTTCTGTCGTTATTGCAAAGGTTCGGGACATCTTTTATCTTCATGCCCCAAACTTCCGAACAAGAGAGAGGGAAAGCTAAATGTTGTTCAAGCCCCAAGTGACACTTCTCTTGGTCAAGGTATCCATTCTATCCTTGATGACATTTATTTTGTGATTGTCTTATTCGAGTTCTCTTTCTTTTTTATGGGTTTCATCTCATCATTTTTATATCAAAAGAACTTGTGATTCTTTTTCTTTAGACATTTCTGGGCTTGATGACTTCTTTGAGGATTGCGAATCCGGATTGGTGGATCCGCAACACTCAATTTGCTTTTTATTGATGTCGAAATTATTTTATGTGATTTTTCTTTCCGAACCAATTTACTTATGCTTCGGAATTGACTTTTGTAAGGATTGGCTTAATTATTATGAAGCCATATCCTTTGTCCTGTGTGGTCTAGTCATCTTCGACATTTTCAATCTGTTAAGCAGATTTCTATTTTTCCTTTGTGATTTTGATTCCAATTTGATGGCATCATTTTATTCATGTAGTTTGAGAATTTCCGGTATTTTTGAGCTTATCTTAGGATTATCGCCTAAGAAATCTTTTGAGTGATGTTAAGGTCTTTTTAGTTCGACCTTGCCCCCGATTTTCATTTGCTATGAGTTGCGGAAGTTAGCATTCCATTTACCGCATTCCGCGCTCGTTATGATTCTTATGAATGACTTGTTATGTCATTCAGTTTATCCAGTTTATTTCATCCATTTTTGTAAATCGAGTATTCTATGAATATTTCGATGAGACCATTCTTGTATTCATTGATTTTGGGTGAAAATAGAAATTTAAAATTTTGCAAATCTTTTTCATAAGATTTATTTATAAGTACAATTGGATTTTTGTTCTTTAAGCAAACAAAGAATATTCTTAAATGTTTTTAAGAAACATGTTTATTATCTTGATGATGATTTTGTGATTGTATTGCCCATTGAGTGCTTTAAGAATTTTGGTCGATGCGCTTGATCAACGTTATCGATAGGAACCTCCTAAACGCTTTGATGAGACAAACAGACACAGTAAATTGATTTGGAATAAGTAAATTTTTCTAAAAAGAATTATTACATAAAGATAATTGTAATTTTGAAAGTCTTAGCTTTTCGGGAAAGAAGATTATTTTAAAAGAACCTTTTCTTTTCAATATTCCTAATTCTTATTATTCCCGTAGGGAACCAAGATTTTATCTTTTGTACCAATGCTATATCGTATTGGTTTGGATGCCGTTCTCTGGCCAAAGAGAACGTGCTATCATTTATTCTTCTAAAAAGTTATAGCCTATCGAGACTAGGTATGCCACTCATGATCTAGTGCTCGCGGCTATTGTTTTCGCTTTTAGAGTTTGGCATCATCATTTTTGGGGGAGAAATTTGTTCTCCACCTCGATCATAAATCTTTGGAATATTTATTTTCTCATAAGGAACTTAATATTGGATCGAGTTCCTTGCATCTTATGATCTTGATATTCTTTGTATATTCCCGGAAAGAGGAACCGTGTTGCCAATGCACTTTGTTGTAAACAACAAGTGGTTGATTCTTTGATGATGTCTGAATGGAATTATCTTTTTATCAAGTCCATCGGACGTTTTGATATACTTCGTTTTATTGAGCTTTATCTCATTTCTTTTATGGACTAGCGTCCGATGTTCTTTTATGGTGTTCGGTTCATTTAAGTACCGTTTGCACTACGTCGATGTTCTGAATTATTTGAGCTTTGGTTCATCTGGCGTACCGTTATTGTACTATGCCGTTGTTCCAAATTATTCGAGTTTCTCGTTTCTCTGGCGTACCGTTATGGTACTACGCCGTTGCACCGGCTCAATTTTCTGCTATTCATGACGTTTTCTTACGTCTTTCTACTATGGAAATGCCTTAAGGTTTCCGATTTTTAGTCTTGAGCTTGGTGTTATAGTAGGGATTGAAGTTTCACCAGATTTGACTTTTGAGCAACATCCTATTCGCATCATTTCTTCGAGGGTAAAGCGCCTTCGAAATAAAGATGTTCTTTTTGTGTGAGTTCTTTGGTTCTCAAATCCCAAGGATTTCTCTTGGGAAATCTAGAGAATTCATCGAACGAAAACTTTCGGACTTACTCTTTCGTGCTCTTTATGGTGGACTTCTTGATTCAAATTTTCTTTTGTGTTGATATGCTTTTATGGTTGTTACTCTTTATTTCCTTCTTAAGTATTGCGAGGACGCAATTTCTTTAAGGAGGGGAGTCTGTAACAACCTGCATATTTATCGATTTTATATTGAAATATTTAATCGTCAGTCGGATTTTAGTCCAAAAAGCTACTTTTTGCAAACAGTCGAATTAGGACTCGAGACCACTTCCATTGAGTTCGAAATGCCGTTTGCGACCTTTTTGAGTATAATCTTCGATATGTTTGGAGTTAGTAGAATTTTGCTACTTTTTCACTTTGGACTTTGGGTTTGGGTTCAGCCCACTAGCTAACTTATACTCAAATCTAAACCCCTCCTCCCCATTCACTCTCACTTCCTCCTCTTTTCAGTTCTAAAGCAACAATGGTGGAAGAGAATGGGAAATAGAAATTCAAAACCCTAGTCTTCATTAGCAAATCCAACTTCTAGCTCAAAATTCAAAGAGAACCCTTTGGTAAGCATCTCCTTCTTCTTCTCCAACTCTTTCTCCTTCCAATTTCAGAAATTCCTAAACCTAACTTTGGGAATGTTCTTCTTTTAAAGCTTAGATTGAAGCTTCTTGAGTTGTTATTGAAGAGGAATTGATCTTAGCTTGTTTTAAAAGCTTCTTCTTCATTTGTTTGGGTTCAAAGGTGAGATTTTTATCTCACATCTTAAACTATATTTATCTTCGATTGTTAGGTATGAATTCCTAACACTTATTCTTGTGCAATTGCACTTGGTTTGGATTGATTTGGTGAATATTCCAATTTTTAGTGGTTTGAGTTCAATTCTTTAAAAATCCAAACTTTGATCTTTGATCATGATTTTTGTGATGCATTGAAGAGCTTATAAGGCCGGGTTATCGTTAGGCTTAAATCCTTAGTGTCGTTGCTTGCAAAAATGCAATTCGGTCGAGATTCGGCCAATGAACTTGATAAGTTGGGCAGTGCTGGAAACAGGTCCGGTCGACCGAGCTCTGTAGTCAGTCGACCAACCTGCTTCCAAAAGTGCTAAGCACTTCTCTGTTTGGGTTTGGTCGACCGGCTGCAGAGCTCAATCGACCGACCTACTTCCCGAACTATTTTTCAGAATAGGGTCCGGTCGACCGAGCCCTGAAGCCGGCCGACCGACCTGATGCTGTTTGCCAATTTCGCCTATTTTGTGTGATTTCCAACTTTAATCGATTCGTGTGGTTTCCCTATTGTTGTTATCTTTTATTATCATCTTTGATGACATCTTTCTTTGGGAATTTTGGAAATATCCACTTTGATGGATTTGATATCAATTTCTTTGGATTTTATTCACGTCTTCGAATGTGAATTTTTATGATTGACTGTTTCTACAATCACTTCTATGATTTGTCACTTCAAAATATAAAGGTTTTCTATACTAGTATTAAATATCAAAACTTCTTCATCAAAACGATTTCAACTCTATTTTCAATATCAAACTCGTTTATAAAACTGTTTTCCAATCTATTAGTATATACAAACCTTTACCTCATTCGTATGAGAAAATATAATTAAACGGCTTAGCAAAACAAGTGGTATGAAACGCTTGCGTTTACTTTGTCGGTTAATTTATGGACTTGTTCGATTGAAACTCTTGTGACAATTTTCTAGTGCAGATCTACAATCTGTTCGTAAATATTTGAGTTAAGCAAGTGGTTATGGGACATGAAGCTAAACTCTTATATTTACTAGCTTAGTGTAATCGACACTTCTTTATGATCGATGATGATCACTTTATGGTTTAGACTAGCAATGTGCGATGTCTCTTTGTCCATGTGAAGGACCGTACTTCATTTTATTGAGCTTCGTCTCATTTCTTTGTGGGCTGGCAACCCAAGTACTTTTAATGTGTTTTAATTCATCTGATGTACCGTTTGCACTACATCGATGTCTCGGCCTTCCGATTCATTGGACGTACCGTTTGCACTGCGTCAATGTTCTGAATTGTATTATCTTTCCGATTCATTGGACGTACTGTTTGCACTGCGTCAATGTTCAATTCATTGGACATACCGTTTGCACTGCGTCAATATTCGATTCATCTGATGTACCGTTTGTACTACATCGATGTCTCGGCTTTCCAGTTCATTGGACGTACCATTTGCACTGCGTCAATGTTCAATTCATTGGACGTACCGTTTGCACTGCGTCAATGTTCGATTCATCTGATGTACCATTTGTACTACATCGATGTCTCGGCTTTCCGGTTCATTGGACGTACCGTTTGCACTGCGTCAATGTTCGATTCATCTGATGTACCGTTTGTACTAAATCGATGTCTCGGCTTTCCGGTTCATTGGACGTATCGTTTGCACTGCGTCAATGTTCCCGCTTTCATGCTCCTGTTTGGGATTGGCCATCCTTTTATTGTGATTTCTGGATTTCTAATTGATGATTTCTGGAATTTATGTTTTACCACCTTTTTCAGTTGGCATTGATATGTATGTCATTTATTGTGGCTTGGTGAATTAAATAAAGAATATGATATTCTTTTTGATGCTATGAGATTCTTGAGATTTTGTATGACTTTCGTGATTTTCTAATGTATACTTATCATAGTATGACATCTTTTTGTTATCATATGTTTTATTATCATATCTCATATTCTATCTCATTTTATCTGATAATTATAGCTAGACTGATCCGTTTATTATTTTCTTCTTAAATAATACTCGGGTCAGACTGAGATTTTACAGGTGCTTCCTCTTGACTTCCTATCTGGAACCATCATCTGAGTTTTGGCTAACTACTCTAGTTTAGTAGTTTTTGTTGTATACATTTGAGATTAGACTCCTTGATGTATACATATTCTATTGTCTTACACTTGTATCTATTCTTTTGTGTTATTGTGGATCTTATTTGACCACTACTCTCATGTACACTTTCATGTGTTATATTCATATCTATTTCCGCCTTTGTGATATGAATTGCCTGTGACTGATTTGTGTTCTGTTTATTTCTATATTTGTTTCCGAAGTCCATATAGCCACTGTTTAGTAGCTTTGAGTTTGTATCGGTATGTCGGATTTCCTCTTGAGATGAAAAGTTATATTTTTATCTGGCATATCGGTACTCGCACAAAGCAATTATACAAATGGTCGCTCCTCAACAACCTTATTCTTTGTGCTAGTTGACGGCATCACCTCGTGGTGTCCTTGGCTAGCGTGGGTATAGAGGTGGGGCGTCACAGTTAATCTCATTCATACTTTATTATCAACCAACAAATATTATAATATAATCACTTATCTAACATTGAATTTATCAAATTCCAGTTTATTACGTATTATTACATCCACTAATATACCTTTGCATTTATTTCCCAATTTACTATTTACAATCAATTATAACCTTACAATTGTTTTCAATTAATTGGGATCGCACTAAATTAGCTATTCATTAACTTACATTAACATTATTACCTTCCATACCTGTTCTTCAATTTATTATTATCAAAAATGGATGAAATTGACATTGGTTATATTTATTACATTGATATTACCCAATTCATTCTAATATCAATTTGTCATAGTATTTAACTCCATTTATTATGGATTGAATCCAATTAAATTTTAAATTAATTCCAAATAAACTAATTAGATTCAATTCCAATCCTTTAATAAGTCTATTATTACTCTATAAACTTAGTTACTATTTGTTCGTCTTTCATTACATTAATATATCCAAATTTCCATCAATATAATTTTGCCAAATATATACACTAATACACTAATCACGAATAATATTCTCAATTAATTTATTTACTTGGTTTCATGCATTTTATTACATCAATTGCTACCTTATAAATAGATCTACGTTTCTATTAAATTTATATTCACACTTTCCGTTATTATTTTAATTATCATTAAAGTAACCTTTAATTACCTTTATTCGTAATTGGTAAATTAACTGGTAACAACAACCATGTGTCACCATTACACCCTTTATAACTTGCATGTTTATTCTTCACAAACAATTACCATCTATTATATTATATTATTTCACACATTAATTCAAAAATTACATATGCTTTCTCATACTCCATTTATAACCAAGTCATAATATTTAAATTATTTTATTTAATTAGGAATTTCATTCAAGTTCATTAATTAATAACTTTAATTAACCTTGTTACGTTACCTTTTAGTTAATTTTCATTATTACATTATTACAACTTTTATTAATAATTCACAAATTTTTATTTTCTTCAATATTAAATTTCAAAAATCTCATTAAATTAACAGTTTTTAATTATTGAAAATTTACAGGTCGTTACAGCAATAACCATTTATAAATATTACGGTGATTCGTAAATATTACAGTGGTTGTTTTTCTGAAGGTACTTAAACCATCAACTGCATTGCTACGCTGATTCGTGGTGCACCGATAAATCCTGTCCGTTACCTGGCTGAGAACTATCTTGTTGACTTAAGACAAAGTGTGATTATACAATTTTGGGTTAGGATAGATAATTCGTAATTAAACCCTTGCATTCATTTAGTTGCATCAGTTCATGCATATATTTTAAAAAAACAAAAAAAATTTCAAAATCCAAAATAAAAAATTGGAGAGAGAAGTACTCAAATTTGAGTACTTCTCTAATCCACCACCCGGGCTCAACGAACAACTATTCTCAATCAGCGAAGCCTCACTCAGAACTATTCTCAAACGGCGAAGCCTTCCCTCTATTCTCAATCGGCGAAGTCTCACTCAAAGCTCACCTAACCAGAAGGGACCAAATATTCTTCAACTTAGTTTTCTTTAAATCCTTTTCCTTTGAAAATTTTCAATACAAAAATCAAAAAAAAAATCATAAGTTAGTTTTTTTTCTAAGAAAAAAAAATCCAAAATGAGAATATAAAATCTTTTCAAAAACAAAGAAAAACAATTGAAAATCCAAAAACAAAAATTAAATTTCCTTTTTTTGAAAAATAAATTCTCCTTTGTGAATAATTTTCCTTTATAAAAAAATCCAAAAAGAACATTCTTGAAAATTTCCTAATTTCCATATGCACATGAATTTTACGATAGTTGTGAAGATCAATATAATTCATATAATTTCACACCAAATTCTTATAAATATTTTAGTAACAACTATTGTACAAACAATTCGGATTTTGCACCACAAATTTTTAAAATAACGATATGTAACGACTCGGTATTTCGAACCATTCACATCCACACATGTCGGACTTGAATTGCTCAAAATAACAGATTGTTAATTTATATTTGGAAAAACTCAGCATACAGTAAATAAATCAATCACAGAATCATAGACACAGAGTATTACAACAATAAGCAGCGGAATAGATAAATAGTAGTTCATGAAGCTACTATATAAACATCAGAGTTTAAAGTAAAAATACAACATAATCTCAAATACAAATGAATATCTAATACATAAGAAACTGGAAAGTCTGGACATAAATGACTGGAATAAACTGAAATGACTGAACGCTGGATAGGCAGATGGATCTCCAAGCGAAGCTCCAACTCCAAAGGCGAGTCTCAAATGTTGTGACACTAAGTCTGACCCGAGCATAAAGCAAAACACAAAACACTCGAGTCAGGATTAACATTCTTATATTAATAAATTTAACTCAAGTGAAATGTCAACTGAAACACAAGTAACTTAAGGATGTTTGGGATTCCCATCCTCCAAGGATCCGCGGAATGATCTACTATGTAGTAATATACGCTATTATAATATCTCTATAGTAAAGTAAAAGTATTAAAATAGCGTTAAGGCGTTACCCATATCCCCCTTAACACATTTTATATATTCCCGTAGCTATACAATGTCGTACGCTCCACAAAACCAGTGGTTTACCTAGAGGACACCACATTGGTACGGTACAAAACAAACTCGTAGAAGGTGCTCTAGGGCATGTGAACACGGCACTCAAGGCAATGCGAGGGTAGATTTACCAATTGCAGAACCGGGCTGGTGGTAACGCATAGCAGCTACTACCACCCACCTCAGAACACACTGCCAAATCAAAGGTGCACCCAATCAAATCACAAAGTAATAGAATGGTATCGAAGAAGCATGTCCGATCGGAGGAATGACCTCACTTGGCCCAGGTGTAGCTCCTGTTTTAGTCACATCTAAGCTGACTCACAGGACTCAGGGTCAAGTCAATACCTTATACAGAAATCATTCGCCAAACCATCCTACTTCATTTCTGGAATCTCCACCACGTACATAGTTGTTAAAGTGGTTTTCGGTATTGGCAGAGAGTATGACAATATCCGATCTTGGTCTCTTTAACAACCAAACGTTTATTTCACACCATAGTCATTTCATTTCAAATAGTTCATACTTCATATCAAAATATTATAATCATTTCAAAATCATATCAATTCAATATCATTATCCACTTTAAATAATATTCATTTCTAGAATCGTAACACTTTCAAAATTATAACACTTTCGAAACCATAACACTTTCGAAACCATAACACTTTTGAAATCATAACACTTTTGAAACCATAACACATTTGAAATCATAACACTTTTGAAATCATAACACTATTGAAAACATAACATTGTAAATCATAACACTTCTGACTTAAACAGTTTAGATATTGAAAATTGTATATATAACAAATAGTTATAAATTAAAATATTTATATATTAAAATAATTTATATTAAAATAGTTTATATATTAAAAATACTTTATATAATAAAATAGTTTCCTCCAATTTCGCAAATCGATTCAAATCATCTTAAATTCCAAAAATTCAATTTGAATCAATTCCAATTTAACCGTTTAAATTTAAAGTTCAAAGATTTAGGTTTAAATATTCAAACATTTACAATATATAAATTTCATTTATATTTGAACATCTAACTTTAATTTAATTCAAATTGGAAAATATTCACTTAACCATTTTAATAACAATTTATTTAAATCCCAATTTATTTATTTAAATCAATATTAAATATTCAGTCTCAGTTTTATTTAAAGTTGAGAATATTCATTAATCACCTTTTATTAAATCAAGTTATAAATCATATCTTCCAAAATATCAAAAATCAATAAGTTCAAATAAATTCTTATTTACATTCATTTATTAACCAATTTAAATTTCAAGTCAACATTTATTTATCTTCCCAACCTTTATTATTAAAGTTGTTAAAATCTATTTTTAAAATATTAATATAAATTTAAATAAATATAAGAATGTTAATCGTGAGTGATTGCTCACCTTTCGAGGCTAGAGGAATAAAAAGAACAAGATGCGACAAATCCAAGCGTAGATTCCAAAGCACGACACGATGAACATGAATTCGATGAAGAAAGCAGGCACGATGGACTAGAATTTGATGAAATAAAATATAAATTAAGATTTCTATAACATATATTTAAACCAATATCAAAATATATTTTTATATCTATAAATCAATATTTATGACATTCAATTCGACACATATATCAGGACAACTTTTATATATATTATTATTTGTTTAAAAAAAATTAATATCAATTTAAAACACATATAACTAAAATAAATATATTATATTTTAAAACCTCATATATTCGAAATCAAAGTATATATATAAAATCAATAATAAAATTAAAAGTGCATATTTCAAAATGAGTATATATAATATATTACAACTATTATAAACTATCAAAGTATCAATATAAGTTGGAGTAAATACTATAACATACTATATATCTATACCCGTAAACATAATATATAGAAATCTGAACAAATAACGTATATATATACAACCTTTTTAAACATAGTATATAATATATTATACCATATATTGGAATAGATGTATATTATGGTAGAATAAAGGGAAAGTTGAAACTTGAGTAAGAAATTAACATATAGTTCAATAGGCGGAGACAAATATATGTATAATAATACAAACTCTGCAAATATATATTTATAAAGGCTTTTGTATATACATTTATAAAAGCTTAAATATATAAACCTATAAAGCTTATATCATAAACTATATATATATATATAAACTAGTATATATATAAAACTGCAAGTAGTAAACTTTGAAAAAATAAAACTGTAACCCATTAAAACTTGAAATATCAAAACTTGAAACAATTAGAGAGGCAAAGGTGGCAAGAGGGGTTCGGCCAGGAAGTGGTGGTTGAGGCTGCACTTAGGGCTGGAGATCATGGTGTTCGATGGTTAGCATGGTGGAGCATGCGGCTTGGTGAGACTGCTGTACGAGGATGGTGGGTGGACAGTGGCGTGCTGGGGTGGAGATGGCGGTGCCTCGGCTAAGAAAAAATGGCGGTGAAGTAGCGTTTAGTGGTGGAAGTTGGTTCTAAGCTCGGCGGGGTGGAGAAGGTGATAGTGAGGTCAAGGCGGGTCAGGTGATTGGCGGAGGAGCGGTTGTTCGGTGCTCGGTGGAGGAAGATTGAAGTGTTTCGGTAGGAGAGAAGGAGGCACATTAGAGAGGAGTGGGTAGGGATGTGGTGCTCACGTGGGGAAAGAAGGGGTTCGGTTGGAGGTTGTGAGGATCGGCAGGCTAGTCTTGGCGAGGATGGAAGCTTCACGAGTTGAGTGGATGTGTGCTTGGTTGCATGCGGGAAGGAGTGAGGAGAAGGTAGGTCGGGTTTGAGGGGAAAGGTTTCAGAAGCAACAAATCTTTAGTTAAAAATGTTTTAAAAAAATATAAGAAGCTCAGGAAAAAATGGAAATAAGATGGAGGAGAGGAAAATGGATCCAGTAAAGTAATTAGAGAAGGGGATAGAACAGAGAAAGGAGAAGAGTGGTGGACAGAGAAAAGTGAACCAGAAAATAAAATGAAATGATAGATATATGTTGCAACATATGGAATAGAAAAAGTTAGATATAAATATTTAGGGAACAATAAAAGCTGATGGCTGACAGTTTTCAAACGGTGGGTCAATGAATGGACAAAGGAAACCAAAAGATTTCAGGATTGGGTACCGATACAGAAATTGTAACGGCCCGTAAATTTTAACTGTTAAATAACGTAATTAGTTAAATTTTGTGAAATTTTAAACGATAAAATTTTGAAATATAAATTTGATATTTGGAATGCGTCTAATTAAACATAGCAACTGGTAAATTTTCATCCGGAAATATGAAAATTTATTTCGCGCGTAAATTTACTTCAATTTAATCAGTTAAAAATTGGTGATAATAAAATGTTTTCCAAACCTAAATATTTTTACATAGAAAATTTGTAAATCATCTTCTGAGTGAGACGTCATCTGTCGTTTCGTCAAATTTGGACTTCTGTTGCTCCGTTTATCTTAATTTGGTTAGAATAGCAGCATTTCTGGTACCGATTATCGACTTTTGATCGGATGATCGTACCACTGATATTTGTATACCGTTTTGATCGTCTCGTCGTGCTGATCCCAGCGGTATATTTATTTCTTTATTTTGAGGTCCGGTACGCGACGGAAATAATAAAACGTTCCATTGTAACGGTACAAAATTTGTGACTTTCCACTTTCTGACCTTTTCAAATTCAAACGTGCTATTCGTTTGGAAACCCCTTTCTTTTCGGTCTGATATTTTAATAAATCACACCTGTTCGTATTTGATAGGAAGACGCACGTTACAAGTTCAAACTTATGACATTGTTTCATTTCTATGAGCTGTCCATATCAACCTGTTCAAGTGCCCTCTTCCACAAACATAAACTTTCACTACAGCAGCTTCCTTCCGCTTTACCTCATCCCTCTCGACCCATGGTTTCTTCTTTTCCCCTCGACCTCTCGCAACACCGTCCACCGCCTCCGCTCCACAGTGTGCCGCTCCTCCATGTCCGAGACCATGAAGCCATGAAGCCAGTCCATTTCCCCGTTCACACCTCCCCGCACCCGAACAGCACCCATCATGCACCCTAAAGCCTCCACATCTTCTCACCACCCACCAGCACCGTGCTCTGCAACCACCCAGTCAGCCTCGCTCACCATCGTCTCGGGTACAACGCCTCAACCCAGGAAACCGAGCCGCTCCTCACCTCAGATCTCGAAGCCTACAACCCTCCTAAGCCAAGCTCCGACCTGGCAAACTTCAGCCTTCCACCTAACCAACTCACTTCTTCACGACCTCCACTGATGTTCTTCTCTTCTACCTCTGGCCGTGCGTCTTTCTGTTTCCTATATTTATGTAAGTCGTTTATATATATTTATTTACTAAATCTATAATCTGTAGTTTATATGGGTTATACGTCATAATATATTTGAGTTTATAATTTATGCTGTTATATTCAATACCGTGTATTTTATTATAGGAGTGATATGAGTTTTCACACATATTAATATGCATATATTAGTTTATATATATTGTTTATAGATATATATATTAGTGTATATCCATATACTATCTACTGTCATATATATGAAATTTTAAAGTAAAGATTTTTGGTTAGTTTTATTGATTTTCAATTTAATATATATATGCACAGTGTTTGTATTGTAACTATATATATATATATATAAAAAGTTTATATTACAGTTTATACAGTATATAAAGTTTCTTTTCTGTGATAATTTTATTATTGTTGTCTATACATATGGTACCATATATTGACTTTATAAGTATTGTTACTAAATTATATTCCACATGAAGTACAGTATTATAGGTTTGCTTTTCTGTTGGATATAGGTTTATACATAATTCTATACAAGCTGCTTGTTTCTTTTATTCATATCTTACAGTTTTCAACATACGAATGTACCTGGGTTTGCATATATGTGTATATATACGGGTTATTTATATTAGTTTTTCTTTTTGTAAAGTTTTTAAAGTTGGATATATATAGTTGTCTGGTCCTTTATGTTGTATTAGCATTTTATGCGTAATCTGTTAGTATATGAATTTGTATATATGTCACTTATACATTTTGGGTAAATCATATTATATGTTAGTTTATAAAGAGTGTGCAACATATATTATATGAGAGGTATTGTCTATTTTACCTTTGTTTTACTGTTATAATATGTTGATTTTATACAATGTGCATGTCAGCTATATAGAGTTTATATATTGGGTCTACAAATGGTTATAGTAATTTGTTTATATACGTGTGTTATTAACTGTTGATATTTGGGAAAAATTATATGTATAGAGATGTTTTGATATTATAGATGTGTTTGTAGGTTGATATATGAAATATTTACGTGTAAAGTTTTGTTTTGTTATGGGAAATTTTTTGGTTATATATATGTATAGGATATATTAGCTTGTCATGTTTTAATGTAAAGATTTATAATAGTTTATTTTATATGTGTAGGCTGTTTACATATTTGTTGATAAGTATATATGTATATCTATTTCAAATTTTATTTTGTAATATAAAACAATGATTTTGAAATATATATATATATACATATATATTAATTTGGGTTTAAACTTAAATTGATTTGAAATTAAATATATTATATATATATATATTTTGTTCCTATCCTGATGTGACGACCCGGCTTTTTCTCCACAAAAAGTCGTATCATCTTGAAGAAAGAAAGAGATAGAAAAGAGAAAAGATAGAGAAGAAAGAAAGAAACACATCAGAATCTAAACAGCGGAACGAATAAATTACATTAATCAAATAAGATATTACATTGTATTATATACATCAGAGATACACAGCTTATACAACACATACTAGACAGTTATAAATACCTGTCTAGTTATTACAACTCAAATACAACTCAACAAATGACTCAGAGAAACTAACACAGCGGAACACTATATCTACGAACGCTGAAGCCTCCTGCTCCATTGCTCCTCCACAATTCGTCAAGGCTAACCTGAATCCCTTGGCTACTCGTAAAAATTTGAGTACCCAAGAGTTTATAAAACAGAAATAAACACTTGGGTCAGACATGGGTCTGGTGTGAGTAAACGGGTTAAAATTGTTTAACTTCAAAGCCTTTTGAAAACAAAGGTATCACGTAAGACTTCCCACACATAAACATGGAAAAGTTTTTGCCTTACGCTAACCAAAACTTGATAGGAAATCGAGTTATATTATAATAGGGTCTAGGGTTTTCAAGTAAAATATAGAAATAGCTGGAATGCTTACATCTCACGTTCCAACATAGTTGGGCACAACTAAATCGTACGGCACTTATTGGATTTTGGATTCCATACAATGGCAGGGCTACCGGGGTACCGCCCGTCACAGTACGTGGCCTAGATCAACGTACCGAGGATCACTCCCAATCCCCTGCAACACAAGGCCGGAACATCCCTTACTGGATAATTCCCGCATAAGAAACCCCAGCGGTTGTAGCTATTCAACCGCCCACTCAGCCGAATAAAAGAAGGGACCTCTAGACAGGGGAATCTCATACTACTTGGGTGCTACCCACTAACCTTGCTGCACCTCCCCTGTTTTAGCCATTCCCGGTTTGATGAGGCTTGAGGCTACGATTACCTTTAATCAAAACACATCACTTAGAATGCTCATCGTCCACCTGACGATGTGCTGAAAGCATTCAATCCATACAAGTTCGTTCCGGGTTTGAACGAAACCGAAGGCATTATCTCGTTACACTCGTTTTGGAATCACCCTCAGAGTTAACGACAATAACCCTTGCACTCTGAATCTTCATCTTCACTTGAGATTCACGACCTATCGTTAATTTGGATCGATGTGGTATTCGGGTCTCCAGACCTGGAATACCGGTATACGGAAACCCGATCCCGGTCTCATCGAAATCCAAAACGTATCTTTTAAGGCCAAGTTGTTTAAAGGTTTTAACAATTTAATTTAATTCAATACTTGAATTTACACAGCATTTAACACAGATAAATATCACATTTATCACAGATATATCCAATATCATATCACAGAATATCATAGCATATCATTTAATAGATATCAACCAAATCAGACATTCTACTCAACCATCATTCATAAGCAACCATTTATTAATCTCTATTATAATTAATTTAATCAACTTAAATTAAATTAATTTCTTAAGAATGAATTCCTATTCTTTGCTTAATCAACATTAATTAATTACAATCCATTTAATTAATTAATCATTAAATATTAATCACTCTTGATTAATTATTTATTACATAAAGTAATTATCTTTTAATTAATTTCACAAATTAATTATTCTTAACCATTAACAGTAATAACCTTTAATTACTTTTCATTAATTACATTAATTAATAATCCTTAATTAATTACTACCATTAATTAATTAATCATTTCTATTAATCCACCTTAATTAATTATATACAGTAATTATCATCCTATAATTACTTACCTTAATTAATTAACTTCTTAATTAATTACTTTAATCCTTTAATTAATTACACCAAATAATTAATTATTAATTACTTTTGCAAAGTAATTATACTTCAATTACTACCCAGTAAGTAATTCCCTTATATCAATTACATTCAGTAATTTATTTATTAATTACTTATACTAAGTAATTACACTTATCAATCTCATTAAGTAATTTATACTTAATCAATTACCAAGTGACTATCTTTATATAATTAACAAATTAATTAACTTAAATTAATCACATTCATAATTTATAAATCATAGCTGAGTAATTTATCCTTTAATTACTCTTTAATTAAATAAATCTCTAATTTCAGATTAATTATTCTTTTAATTATTAATTAATAAACCTTAATTATCAATTAATAAATCTTAATAACAAATTAATTAATCATTAATTATTAGTTAATCAATTCTTAATAACAGTTAATTAACCTTTATTTAATCTTTATAGATTAATTATTTCTTATTTATTAATTAATAAAACCTAATTATTAATTAATAAACTTAATTAAGTACTTCTTAATTTCAAATTAATCAACCTCTAATTACTTAATTAATTAATTACAAATTAATTAATCTTTAGTTATTAATCAAATCAATCTTAATCATTGAGTTAATTAAATAAATTAATTGCTCTTAATTAATTTCTTAACTAATCCTTAATTATTATTAAGTAATTTCAAATCATTAAAACATAATTATCTTAAGATAAAACCTTATCTTATTTATGCCTTATTTATCATTAAAACATTATTTTAAAAATATTAACTTACTTAATTAAATCATTAATTAAGTTCAAAATACTCATTCAACATGATAAATTAAAAGTTACAGATCACAACCTACTTTTAAATGCTTTAAAATATTATAAAGTAATAGTTCTATTTTCAATTTAAATTAAATAGCTTGCTTTATAAAATATCTAAATTTTATTTCTACTTACGGTTTCAAAATAACTTTAACTTTATTTAACAAAATTTAAATTAAACAAAGTTTTCAAACTACTTAAACAATGTTAAAGCAAACAACTATTATAAGTAATTTATATAAGTAAGTTTAAACTATTTCATTTTAAATTTCAAAACCAAATTTAAAACCTTTTTTTTTAAATGCTTAACACTTGCTTCGGGTCGAACCCAAATATCACTCGGGTCTAACCCGAGTCCCCTTTAATTTCAAAATTTAGTTTAGTTTTAGCTTAAGTTTTTAAAATTTTGAACCTGAAACCATACTCACCCGAACCACTCGAGTTTACACTCGAGTCACATACCAAACTGCACGAGTCTTTCCTCGAGACGAATTCCCACAACACTCCACTGACATAGGCAGGACACCGTGCACGTGTACTAACGCCGGCGATAATTCTGGCACCTCTGACCACCCTCAACAAGTCGGCGACGACATCATCAACCCACTCGACAACCCAGGAAACTCGAAAACTCACTGACACAAAATCGAGCAATTCGACACAAAAGAAATCTAAAACTGATCAACTTAAACGCCTCGCCCCATCGCCTCTGATGATCTGAAGCTCTACCACCTCGTACATCGCTTTGCCACCACGCCTCGATTACATCCCCCTCGGTCCGATTGCCCCAAACGCCTTGACGACGACACTACAGCCACTTAAACCAAATCGACCAAAAACAGAAAGTCAACCCTAGTTCGACAACGTGACGCCGCCACGGTCAATTATAAAAACGATCTCCATTTTTCCTATGATCAGTGATCATACCAGCCTCTCCATGCCAAATCTCAACCTTCG
Source organism: Allium fistulosum (assembly GCA_030737815.1). Lineage (NCBI taxonomy): Eukaryota > Viridiplantae > Streptophyta > Magnoliopsida > Asparagales > Amaryllidaceae > Allium > Allium fistulosum. The sequence continues at coordinate 595,336,284 of CM060903.1, forward strand.
AAAACTAGTCGATCACCAGAAATAACCCATAAACCATATTCTGATCATCTGTGAACTGCACCCTCTATATATAACTAAAAATCGAGATTTTAGTTTTAAAAATTCTATTTCTCAAAGATGAATCAGATTATACACTTAAATAAATAAATCATTTCACTAAATTTTAACCCAATTTTAAACTTCCACTGTTATTATTTTTTTTTATTTTCCAGAGAGTTTCAAACTCAATTTATATAATTTAAAATTTTAAAACTTAATTATACTCAAACAAACAACATTTGTTTGAATACTTTAGCCTAACAAAGATACTTGAAGATAATTTTTAGTTTCGTTCAATATTTAGTCTGTTATAAAGTAAGCAGAGTTGATCATAATCATACATACCAATATATACATTCATATAGACAGGTATTCAGATTTTAACAAGCATGCATACATAATTTTAAACATGCATTACTAGATTCATCTCAATACTTCATATATATATATCAGATTAAAACTGATTTATGTTTTAATTTTATTCACAGGAAAATAACAGAAAGCATGAACATTAATATGCACAGATATTTTATAACAAACTTTTATCTAAACATCCATTCACATCAATTATTCAAGTAATCATTGCATATCATTTTACTGTGACATTTATCAGGCATATCAAGACATAATAACAATTTTAAAACTGTTTTTAAAATTAGATTTACTCACCAGTTTTAAAAAGAAACAGAGGCTTGAAAAACTGAAGCTTTTGACAATTTGAAAACTGATATGCTTAGATCTCTGAAATGCTTTGAAACTGGAAAGAATTTTCTTTGGCTTCAGATATACTTGCATGCATACTTGAAGGATGGTTACAGGCTTGATATTACAGAGCTTTGGAAAATGCTTTACAGGGTTTATTTTTTTTTTTTTTTTGAGGAAGTGTTTACAGGCTTTTGAAAAATGTTTAGGAGAATTTGTTACAGGTTTTTGAACTTGAATTTGAGGAGTATTTTGATCTTGATTCTTGGATTCTCTGGTTTGAAAAGATTACAGAGTTTTGGTAGATTACAGGTTTGAGTAGATTTCAGATTACAGGGTTTTTGATCTGGAAATGATTTTCAGGTTGTATTTGCTTGGTTTGGAAATATATTTCTGTTTTTGATTGAGAAGATGATTTTAGATTTGATTCTTGAGTTTTGAAATAAATTTCAGTTTTGGGTTGTTGTCTTTGAACTGAAATTAGAAAAAGAAAATGAAGGGGAAAGATAGAAGTTTATATAAGTAGATTTTGATTTTATTAAAATTTAAAGAAAAAGAAAATAAAGGAGACACTTGTCTCATACCTTATTCAATTACTTAACACATGTATTTAACATGGTTAAGAAGCTAACACTTGTAATTATTTATATTCATATTATTTTTAAAGCTTTTTATTATTAATTTCCTAATTGATTAATACATTTCTTAATTTATAAATACTTTTCTAAACCTTAAGTAAATACAATCTTTAAAAGGAAATAGAATATAAACCAATTATGTTCTAATAAAATCATATATATATTATATTTAATCCATTTTTAAATGAATATTCAAAAGCTTTTGTATTTATTCCTATTAAATAAATACTCTTTCAAATTTCTATAAATAAATTTCTTTAAAAAGAAAAATATAAAACAAATCTTATTTCTAAATAAAAACTTTATTCATATATTTTAAATTCAAACTATATTATTATTTTCAATTTAAGATATATATTTTCTTTAAATTCAATTCTTAAATCCAAATTCAAATGCAACTTTAAAAATCCAAATTTAAAGTCAACTCAACATATATATATATAATTAAATAAACACATTATTAGATTTGTAACTAATTATTCTATTTAAAAACAATTTAAATATATACATATATATATACATTTAATCAATACTTATTAAATTTGAAATATACTTATTTAAAATCTGTTTATAACTATATTTAAAAACAACTCATTATTAAATTGTTTGAAAACAACAATTTTACCAATTTTAATAATTAATTTAAAAGATTATCACATTTTAAATTCCCTGAAATCCCGGGATATCACATTCCTTCCCCCTTAAAAGAATTTCGTCCTCGAAATTTAAAACAAAAGATAATCCAAAGTTTTTATTTTATTTCAACCAATCTAAGCATACCTATCAGCCAACACAAATAAACAACCAATTTTATCCAAACAAACAATTCAATCAAACAAACAATTCTAGCTATCCGGATACAGATCCCGGATAAGCTTCCTAAATTTCCACGAGTTTCCCCAAGTATATATATATACCGGGATACTCGTTCTACAGACAATCTAAACTACGAAGCTACAGAGCTCCTACTCATCTAGATTTACAACCATAAACAGGATATCAGACTACAGACGAGTCTGACTCAACAACCAAATCTTTCCGAACTACTAGTTCCAAAACCAGAGATAGATCAAATACGTACTTCCTCAAAGATACGCGATATACTCCGAATCTCAGTTATCCAAACTGGCAATTCAATCCTGTAGATCAAACACTTATCCAAATCAGAATACAGAAGAGATCCAAAACAACTCGGAGCTGACTTCACAGACTTACCCAATCTTATAGCTCCCTTTTACCAGAGAAAACTTCAATAATAACGAAGTCTCCAACTTCGAATTCCAAATTCCTCCATCTCTAATCTTCAGAACTCTTCTGACAATTCCGGACTGCCTATATCTATTCCGATCAGCTCAACCTTTGCTGATGTTTATAAAAACAAACTAGATCGAAAAAATCCAACAAACGGATCCTTTCAAGATTTACAGAAATCCAGTACACAAACTCTACTTCACAAACCTCAGTAGACTAAATCTACTTCTCCTATCCGGAAAAGACAAAACAGATGCACTCACCAATCTGGACTCAAATCTAGAAATATTTCCTATAGAAATCCTCCAATCCAAATACTGCAACTTCCAGGCTCTTCCAGCTGACACCTTGCTTCCGCTGCACCACTCTGATCTAGAGAAGATGAGAATGCCGTCGATGAACTCAAGCATAGACTAGACAACACATTCTGGAGATAAGGTTCAACAGATCCATAAAAATAAAACTCAGAAGTTCTATGAAATACCGGGCTGTTTCACCAAATCCTTTCTCTAGGAGACATTCTTCGACCTAGCTGAACTTCCGGTAGCAATCCTGAAATCAAGTCGATACAGAACTCAATCTCAAATGCAGACAAACTTCTGACTTCGCTGAAGACATCCAGAAAAACTCTGATAACTCAAGAGAATACTCAAACTATCGCAAGTCACTTTTGCGATCCTATCCAATCCAATATCTAAAGATACTGCTTTCTTAACCAATCAGAACAGCTTATGCTATTCAATCCATCGAAGAAATGGATCCACTCCGCAGCTTCTGAACTCCACCTCTAGAAAACTGCTTAGCCAGAAAACTTCCCGCCGGCACACGAAACACTCCGAGCTGCACTGCTGACACAGATGCCAAGACTCCCTATCCAAAGCTCTTCGAGAACTCGGACTCCAAACCAAACAGAATCATCATGCTGAACTCAGCCACAACACTGAAGTAGACACACTTCCTTAACTTGTTCCAAAAGAAAACATCTTCAGAAACATCCAGTCACTGCGTCTCATCACACAACTACTCCTTCCTGAGTTACTCAGATACCATCACTTGCTTCTGCTCATTCGACAGATCCAAACTCCACTCATCCCACTTCAAAGATGGACTCCGAACCTTAACAGTTCCTTCAGAGATCAATGAAATCTTTACATCAAACAAAACTCACTCGAGACGGTATTAGGTCTACAGTCTCGTCAGATAGACTTCCAACCTCAACATTCAAACTCCAACCATTGGTAGTCGTGTTTCACACACCACCACCATATCTACCTTTATAACTCATATTGGAAAACCCGAACAGGTAACCCAATAGATAGGTAGAAATATGTATTTATAGTTATATAAAAATTACAAATACGCTCTCTCAGGATAGACACCACTCCAGAGCCTAGGTATTCACTCAACCTAATGCTCTGATACCAACTGTGACGACCCGGCTTTTTCTCCACAAAAAGTCGTATCATCTTGAAGAAAGAAAGAGATAGAAAAGAGAAAAGATAGAGAAGAAAGAAAGAAACACATCAGAATCTAAACAGCGGAACGAATAAATTACATTAATCAAATAAGATATTACATTGTATTATATACATCAGAGATACACAGCTTATACAACACATACTAGACAGTTATAAATACCTGTCTAGTTATTACAACTCAAATACAACTCAACAAATGACTCAGAGAAACTAACACAGCGGAACACTATATCTACGAACGCTGAAGCCTCCTGCTCCATTGCTCCTCCACAATTCGTCAAGGCTAACCTGAATCCCTTGGCTACTCGTAAAAATTTGAGTACCCAAGAGTTTATAAAACAGAAATAAACACTTGGGTCAGACATGGGTCTGGTGTGAGTAAACGGGTTAAAATTGTTTAACTTCAAAGCCTTTTGAAAACAAAGGTATCACGTAAGACTTCCCACACATAAACATGGAAAAGTTTTTGCCTTACGCTAACCAAAACTTGATAGGAAATCGAGTTATATTATAATAGGGTCTAGGGTTTTCAAGTAAAATATAGAAATAGCTGGAATGCTTACATCTCACGTTCCAACATAGTTGGGCACAACTAAATCGTACGGCACTTATTGGATTTTGGATTCCATACAATGGCAGGGCTACCGGGGTACCGCCCGTCACAGTACGTGGCCTAGATCAACGTACCGAGGATCACTCCCAATCCCCTGCAACACAAGGCCGGAACATCCCTTACTGGATAATTCCCGCATAAGAAACCCCAGTGGTTGTAGCTATTCAACCGCCCACTCAGCCGAATAAAAGAAGGGACCTCTAGACAGGGGAATCTCATACTACTTGGGTGCTACCCACTAACCTTGCTGCACCTCCCCTGTTTTAGCCATTCCCGGTTTGATGAGGCTTGAGGCTACGATTACCTTTAATCAAAACACATCACTTAGAATGCTCATCGTCCACCTGACGATGTGCTGAAAGCATTCAATCCATACAAGTTCGTTCCGGGTTTGAACGAAACCGAAGGCATTATCTCGTTACACTCGTTTTGGAATCACCCTCAGAGTTAACGACAATAACCCTTGCACTCTGAATCTTCATCTTCACTTGAGATTCACGACCTATCGTTAATTTGGATCGATGTGGTATTCGGGTCTCCAGACCTGGAATACCGGTATACGGAAACCCGATCCCGGTCTCATCGAAATCCAAAACGTATCTTTTAAGGCCAAGTTGTTTAAAGGTTTTAACAATTTAATTTAATTCAATACTTGAATTTACACAGCATTTAACACAGATAAATATCACATTTATCACAGATATATCCAATATCATATCACAGAATATCATAGCATATCATTTAATAGATATCAACCAAATCAGACATTCTACTCAACCATCATTCATAAGCAACCATTTATTAATCTCTATTATAATTAATTTAATCAACTTAAATTAAATTAATTTCTTAAGAATTAATTCCTATTCTTTGCTTAATCAACATTAATTAATTACAATCCATTTAATTAATTAATCATTAAATATTAATCACTCTTGATTAATTATTTATTACATAAAGTAATTATCTTTTAATTAATTTCACAAATTAATTATTCTTAACCATTAACAGTAATAACCTTTAATTACTTTTCATTAATTACATTAATTAATAATCCTTAATTAATTACTACCATTAATTAATTAATCATTTCTATTAATCCACCTTAATTAATTATATACAGTAATTATCATCCTATAATTACTTACCTTAATTAATTAACTTCTTAATTAATTACTTTAATCCTTTAATTAATTACACCAAATAATTAATTATTAATTACTTTTGCAAAGTAATTATACTTCAATTACTACCCAGTAAGTAATTCCCTTATATCAATTACATTCAGTAATTTATTTATTAATTACTTATACTAAGTAATTACACTTATCAATCTCATTAAGTAATTTATACTTAATCAATTACCAAGTGACTATCTTTATATAATTAACAAATTAATTAACTTAAATTAATCACATTCATAATTTATAAATCATAGCTGAGTAATTTATCCTTTAATTACTCTTTAATTAAATAAATCTCTAATTTCAGATTAATTATTCTTTTAATTATTAATTAATAAACCTTAATTATCAATTAATAAATCTTAATAACAAATTAATTAATCATTAATTATTAGTTAATCAATTCTTAATAACAGTTAATTAACCTTTATTTAATCTTTATAGATTAATTATTTCTTATTTATTAATTAATAAAACCTAATTATTAATTAATAAACTTAATTAAGTACTTCTTAATTTCAAATTAATCAACCTCTAATTACTTAATTAATTAATTACAAATTAATTAATCTTTAGTTATTAATCAAATCAATCTTAATCATTGAGTTAATTAAATAAATTAATTGCTCTTAATTAATTTCTTAACTAATCCTTAATTATTATTAAGTAATTTCAAATCATTAAAACATAATTATCTTAAGATAAAACCTTATCTTATTTATGCCTTATTTATCATTAAAACATTATTTTAAAAATATTAACTTACTTAATTAAATCATTAATTAAGTTCAAAATACTCATTCAACATGATAAATTAAAAGTTACAGATCACAACCTACTTTTAAATGCTTTAAAATATTATAAAGTAATAGTTCTATTTTCAATTTAAATTAAATAGCTTGCTTTATAAAATATCTAAATTTTATTTCTACTTACGGTTTCAAAATAACTTTAACTTTATTTAACAAAATTTAAATTAAACAAAGTTTTCAAACTACTTAAACAATGTTAAAGCAAACAACTATTATAAGTAATTTATATAAGTAAGTTTAAACTATTTCATTTTAAATTTCAAAACCAAATTTAAAACCTTTTTTTTTAAATGCTTAACACTTGCTTCGGGTCGAACCCAAATATCACTCGGGTCTAACCCGAGTCCCCTTTAATTTCAAAATTTAGTTTAGTTTTAGCTTAAGTTTTTAAAATTTTGAACCTGAAACCATACTCACCCGAACCACTCGAGTTTACACTCGAGTCACATACCAAACTGCACGAGTCTTTCCTCGAGACGAATTCCCACAACACTCCACTGACATAGGCAGGACACCGTGCACGTGTACTAACGCCGGCGATAATTCTGGCACCTCTGACCACCCTCAACAAGTCGGCGACGACATCATCAACCCACTCGACAACCCAGGAAACTCGAAAACTCACTGACACAAAATCGAGCAATTCGACACAAAAGAAATCTAAAACTGATCAACTTAAACGCCTCGCCCCATCACCTCTGATGATCTGAAGCTCTACCACCTCGTACATCGCTTCGCCACCACGCCTCGATTACATCCCCCTCGGTCCGATTGCCCCAAACGCCTTGACGACGACACTACAGCCACTTAAACCAAATCGACCAAAAACAGAAAGTCAACCCTAGTTCGACAACGTGACGCCGCCACGGTCAATTATAAAAACGATCTCCATTTTTCCTATGATCAGTGATCATACCAGCCTCTCCATGCCAAATCTCAACCTTCGAAAACTAGTCGATCACCAGAAATAACCCATAAACCATATTCTGATCATCTGTGAACTGCACCCTCTATATATAACTAAAAATCGAGATTTTAGTTTTAAAAATTCTATTTCTCAAAGATGAATCAGATTATACACTTAAATAAATAAATCATTTCACTAAATTTTAACCCAATTTTAAACTTCCACTGTTATTATTATTTTTTATTTTCCAGAGAGTTTCAAACTCAATTTATATAATTTAAAATTTTAAAACTTAATTATACTCAAACAAACAACATTTGTTTGAATACTTTAGCCTAACAAAGATACTTGAAGATAATTTTTAGTTTCGTTCAATATTTAGTCTGTTATAAAGTAAGCAGAGTTGATCATAATCATACATACCAATATATACATTCATATAGACAGGTATTCAGATTTTAACAAGCATGCATACACAATTTTAAACATGCATTACTAGATTCATCTCAATACTTCATATATATATATCAGATTAAAACTGATTTATGTTTTAATTTTATTCACAGGAAAATAACAGAAAGCATGAACATTAATATGCACAGATATTTTATAACAAACTTTTATCTAAACATCCATTCACATCAATTATTCAAGTAATCATTGCATATCATTTTACTGTGACATTTATCAGGCATATCAAGACATAATAACAATTTTAAAACTGTTTTTAAAATTAGATTTACTCACCAGTTTTAAAAAGAAACAGAGGCTTGAAAAACTGAAGCTTTTGACAATTTGAAAACTGATATGCTTAGATCTCTGAAATGCTTTGAAACTGGAAAGAATTTTCTTTGGCTTCAGATATACTTGCATGCATACTTGAAGGATGGTTACAGGCTTGATATTACAGAGCTTTGGAAAATGCTTTACAGGGTTTATTTTTTTTTTTTTTTTTTTGAGGAAGTGTTTACAGGCTTTTGAAAAATGTTTAGGAGAATTTGTTACAGGTTTTTGAACTTGAATTTGAGGAGTATTTTGATCTTGATTCTTGGATTCTCTGGTTTGAAAAGATTACAGAGTTTTGGTAGATTACAGGTTTGAGTAGATTTCAGATTACAGGGTTTTTGATCTGGAAATGATTTTCAGGTTGTATTTGCTTGGTTTGGAAATATATTTCTGTTTTTGATTGAGAAGATGATTTTAGATTTGATTCTTGAGTTTTGAAATAAATTTCAGTTTTGGGTTGTTGTCTTTGAACTGAAATTAGAAAAAGAAAATGAAGGGGAAAGATAGAAGTTTATATAAGTAGATTTTGATTTTATTAAAATTTAAAGAAAAAGAAAATAAAGGAGACACTTGTCTCATACCTTATTCAATTACTTAACACATGTATTTAACATGGTTAAGAAGCTAACACTTGTAATTATTTATATTCATATTATTTTTAAAGCTTTTTATTATTAATTTCCTAATTGATTAATACATTTCTTAATTTATAAATACTTTTCTAAACCTTAAGTAAATACAATCTTTAAAAGGAAATAGAATATAAACCAATTATGTTCTAATAAAATCATATATATATTATATTTAATCCATTTTTAAATGAATATTCAAAAGCTTTTGTATTTATTCCTATTAAATAAATACTCTTTCAAATTTCTATAAATAAATTTCTTTAAAAAGAAAAATATAAAACAAATCTTATTTCTAAATAAAAACTTTATTCATATATTTTAAATTCAAACTATATTATTATTTTCAATTTAAGATATATATTTTCTTTAAATTCAATTCTTAAATCCAAATTCAAATGCAACTTTAAAAATCCAAATTTAAAGTCAACTCAACATATATATATATAATTAAATAAACACATTATTAGATTTGTAACTAATTATTCTATTTAAAAACAATTTAAATATATACATATATATATACATTTAATCAATACTTATTAAATTTGAAATATACTTATTTAAAATCTGTTTATAACTATATTTAAAAACAACTCATTATTAAATTGTTTGAAAACAACAATTTTACCAATTTTAATAATTAATTTAAAAGATTATCACATTTTAAATTCCCTGAAATCCCGGGATATCACACCTGATGGTTCAAATTTGTTTTCGTCAATTCTTATTTGTCAGCTTCGTCCGTCGAATCTTGTCCTTCTTGGGTTGCTTTGCAATTCGTAACCTGTTGTGTTGTCTATCTTCTCTCAAGCCTCGAAAGGTGAGCAATCACTCACGATTAATGTTGTTATATTTATTAAATTTGATTTCAATTGAAACGTCAATTGAAATATCCCGTTGCTAGTTATTTACATTGATATATACACTGTTATCTGTATTTGTTTACCTGTGACATCTGACACCATTATCTGTTATTTATATTGTTGATATATGCCCGTTACTATTGATATTTTATTATCATATCTGTTATCACTCTGCAAGTTCCCTGTTAGTATAGAATCACTATGGGTTGAAATGATACATACCCGAACGATCTGTAGAATAGGAGAAAATCGTTATGGGTTGAAATGATAAACCCAAGCGATTTTCATTAAATTGAATTTGGGATTTCGGGTTGAAAAGATATATACCCGAATATGTTTTAAATTGCGGATTGAAATGATAAATATCCGTATCACTTGACCATAGGGTAGAAAATTATATACAGGCACCGTTGGTCTATATATAAACATTTTGAAAATGATTTCTATGGTTTGAAAGAAATATATGGTTTTGATAAATATGGATTTTTAAGATTTATTAAAGTTGATTTAATAAAGTTGATAAATAATATGTTAAGTATTTATTTAATTCCATATTTTCAAATATAGAATTTATAATGATTTGAAATTGATTGAAATTATAGTTATTTAAGAATTATACTTAAATAAGTTAGATTTGAAATGTATTGAATTTGAAATTTAAAGAATTGATTTACAACTTGAAATTTGGAAAGGGTGACTTAAATGGATATTCCAAACGTATAAATATTTGAATGAGATATTTTGTTTATTTAAATTTTAAATTGAAATTGAATTTAAAGGTTATGGAGATGATTAAGTTAATATTTCAAAACTAAATAATTGTAAAAGGAATTTGATATGTATATAAATTTATCGAATTTAGTTTGAAATGATGAATATTTAAAGCTTTGAAATATATTAAAAATTGAAATGGCTTATTTTATGGTTCAGATATGTAATTGAAATCGATAAATTGAAATGGTTTATTTAGAAGCTGAATCGAGTTAAAACTGATGATTTGAGATTTAAGTAAATTAATTTTTTTTTGGAATTCGAGTTAATTTGAATCGATTGTGAAATTTGTGGAAACTAATTTATTTTATAACGAAATTTTAATATCTAAACGGTTTAAAAAGGAAAGTGTATGATTTCCAAAATACTGTGATTTCCAGACTATGATTTCAAAGCATTATAACTTTGGAAAATAATATGATTTTAAAAATGGATATATTTGAAGTGAAATGATATCGTATTAAATTGGGTTTTGGAAATGATAATGATTTTGGTTTAAAGTATAAACTATTTTGAAACGACCACGGTGTTATAATAACGATTGGTTGGCAAAGAGACCGGGATCGGATATGGACATACTCTCTGTCGATACCGAAAACCACTTTGACAACCGTGTACGCGGTGGAGATTCCAGAATGAAGTAGGATGGTGGCGACGTTCTTAAGGTATGTTACGTGGACCCAACTCCCGTGAGTTGGCAATAAGGTGGCTAAAACAGGAGCGATCTCGGACCAGTGAGGTAGCACCTCTTCTCGGATGCATTTCTTCGATATTATACTCTTACTTGTGATTTGACTAGATGGCCATCCTCCGATTGGGAATGTTGTTCGAGGTGGAACGGTAGTGGCTGCTATGCGTATCCATCAGTCCGTGTGCGTAATTGGTATATCTACCTTGGCATTGCCTAGTTGTGCCGTGTCACCTACCATACCGAGCTTTACTACGATTATGATTTTAAGATCCGACCGCGTTAAGGTTCTCCATCCCCTTAAAGCTATTTTCCGATATGATTATACTTTACTTATTTAGACACTACTGTATATAGCGTATATTACTACATAGTAAATAGTTTAACGGACCCTTAGAGGATGGTTATCCCAAACATCCTTTAAGTTACTTGTATTTTAGTTGATATTTCACTTGAGTTGGATTTATTTATATAAGAATGTTAATCCTGACTCGAGTGTTTTGTGTTTTGCTTTACGCTCGGGTCAGACTGAGTGATACAGCATTTGAGACTCACCTTTGGAGTTGGAGCTTCGCTTGGAGATCCAGCTATCTATCGATCCTGCTTTCAGTTATTCCGTCGATCCAGTGGTGTATTCAGATCTGGTATTTGATTATTGTATTGAGACATCTATTGTATTCGAGACCTCTGTTGTATCTTGTTTAACTCTGTTATATATATAGTAGCTTCATGAACTACTATCCTTTGTTTCCGCTGCAGTATTGTTATATTACTCTGTGTCTGTGATCTGTAATTATTTTATTTACTGTATATGTTGAGTTTTGCCAAATTTTATTTACAACGCAGTATTTTGAGCAATTCAACTCCGGCATGAGTGTCTACCTATACACTTATAATGGATGCGAATGGTTGAAAATACTGGGTCGTTGCATGTGGTATCAGAGCTCTGGTTTTAGGCAAAACTCAGCATATGTAGTAAATTCAATTACAGAATCACTTTCGTTCGAGCTTGAATTCCTTCTTCTTTGGCTCGGTTCCTTTGAATTTTGGGACGTTCACTTCGATTCCAAAGTCCATTCGTGTTCCCCATTCGTGTCTTTTGATTCTGGAGTATCCAATAACTTCACTTCGAATGATCTCTATAATAAATCGGCGGTCTCGCCAATCTTCGAATAATTTGTACTGGGGTGAAACTCCTTTACAATCGGTATTGATTCACCGGAGATTTCTGTATCCTCGGTTTACGATGCTGTTATCTTAAGCTATACCCGAATTCTACCTCTGGTAATCGAATGTCGATTTGCTTCAGAATTCTATATCGATCTTATCTATGAAGTCACGGTTGACCCGGTTAAGGTTGCCCATGATTTAAACAACTTTATCCATCTTCCTGTTTGAAATGCAATCATCTAACCTTCGTTTCGAGCCAATCTATTTTAGATTAGAATTCTCTTTGATAAGAGCCCTTCTATATTTGGATATCTATCCTTGTGTTGGAATCCAATTCTGGAATCATCGTGTGAGGGAGTGTATTTGAAATTAATATAAAATTGTTGATGTTTATAGTGTGTTGTTTGAGTTGTTGATGTTGATTTGGATTTTCGATCGATTCGTCTGATCAACGCTATCGATAGAATTTCCAAAACACTTGAACAGAGCAAACTGACACAATATAAATTTTCCAATTTGATAGATGAAATAAATTTGTATGATTATATTAAATATATAAGAAAATTTTCTGGAATTAAAAGTTAAATAATTTGGTTGTTGAAAATGATAATATTTGATTATCATTTCATTGTTTGTAAGTCATTGACTATGGCAAAATAACTATTGTTTATAAATTTATTTGGAATTGAAATGGATTTAAATTGAGAATTTAAGAATTAAATTTCTAGTGATTTCAAACTTTGATTTAAAGTCTTAAAATGTATATTATTTAAAGTATTTTCGAATAAATGGTTTTCAAAGAATTTAAATGTTTAAATCAGTGCTCTTCTCGTTGTCGCTGGAAAATAATTTCGGTGATGACGGCCGCATCATCGACATTCATTTTCGAGTTTCGAAGAGGAGAAACCATTCTGTAGCTTTGCTACGGTTTTGTTTTGAAAAAAAAAAATATTCGATTTGAATTTCTTCAATATAATTTGATTTATATATATATAGGTATCTTATCTTAAAATTTAATTTGATTTGATATAAAAATATTATATATATCTCTAAATTGTTTGAAGTAAATCGGAGATTTAAATTCTTAAATTTTTGATTAAAAATGATTTCAATTATAAACTAAAGTCAAATTCTTGGATAAATAGTTAACTGGGAATAACTGAATTTGTAAAATCTTATTTGTATAATACTCAACTACATCTTAGCATAACTTACCTAAAAAAAAAAAAATTCAGAAGTTAAAAATGTAATTGGATAGTATACAATATAAAATGACTTTTATAAATAGAATTTGAGTGGATATAACAAAGGTTATACACTTAAATTTTAGTTATAAATGTTAATCAAAATAAATAAATTAATAAGTTAATTGAATAATAAATGAGACAAATAAATTGTTGAAGGAACAAATAAATTGAAACTTGTTTAAAGTATGGAAATACCTTGAAAAAAGAAAAATCAATTATTGAATATAAATTGATTTAAACTGAAATATATGGTTTAAATTAATTTATATAGTTTAAATATATGTAATAAGATATATATTAAGTGAAATAAACTTAATAATAATTTGGAATAAAAGAATTTAATTTGTCGAATAAAACATGAGTATAATAAATGATTATACAAATTTGATGACTTAGAAATTGTTAATTGAGGATGACTAGATAATAAGATAATAAATTTAGGAATAATTAGATTTGATATAATTTAGGTGAACTCTAAGGGATTTAACCAAAAGGTTGGATATTAATTAGTTTAATTTGAATCCTGTATAGTTTTAAAATTTTGTTGTTTATTTTGTTTCAAAGCTGTTTTCGTTCTGGTTGTTTCTATTCCCCTACCTCCTTCCTTTTCGGGGACGAAAAGTTTTGAGTGGGGGAGAGTGTAACGGCCCGTAAATTTTAACTGTTAAATAACGTAATTAGTTAAATTTTGTGAAATTTTAAACGATAAAATTTTGAAATATAAATTTGATATTTGGAATGCGTCTAATTAAACATAGCAACTGGTAAATTTTCATCCGGAAATATGAAAATTTATTTCGCGCGTAAATTTACTTCAATTTAATCAGTTAAAAATTGGTGATAATAAAATGTTTTCCAAACCTAAATATTTTTACATAGAAAATTTGTAAATCATCTTCTGAGTGAGACGTCATCTGTCGTTTCGTCAAATTTGGACTTCTGTTGCTCCGTTTATCTTAATTTGGTTAGAATAGCAGCATTTCTGGTACCGATTATCGACTTTTGATCGGATGATCGTACCACTGATATTTGTATACCGTTTTGATCGTCTCGTCGTGCTGATCCCAGCGGTATATTTATTTCTTTATTTTGAGGTCCGGTACGCGACGGAAATAATAAAACGTTCCATTGTAACGGTACAAAATTTGTGACTTTCCACTTTCTGACCTTTTCAAATTCAAACGTGCTATTCGTTTGGAAACCCCTTTCTTTTCGGTCTGATATTTTAATAAATCACACCTGTTCGTATTTGATAGGAAGACGCACGTTACAAGTTCAAACTTATGACATTGTTTCATTTCTATGAGCTGTCCATATCAACCTGTTCAAGTGCCCTCTTCCACAAACATAAACTTTCACTACAGCAGCTTCCTTCCGCTTTACCTCATCCCTCTCGACCCATGGTTTCTTCTTTTCCCCTCGACCTCTCGCAACACCGTCCACCGCCTCCGCTCCACAGTGTGCCGCTCCTCCATGTCCGAGACCATGAAGCCATGAAGCCAGTCCATTTCCCCGTTCACACCTCCCCGCACCCGAACAGCACCCATCACGCACCCTAAAGCCTCCACATCTTCTCACCACCCACCAGCACCGTGCTCTGCAACCACCCAGTCAGCCTCGCTCACCATCGTCTCGGGTACAATGCCTCAACCCAGGAAACCGAGCCGCTCCTCACCTCAGATCTCGAAGCCTACAACCCTCCTAAGCCAAGCTCCGACCTAGCAAACTTCAGCCTTCCACCTAACCAACTCACTTCTTCACGACCTCCACTGATGTTCTTCTCTTCTACCTCTGGCCGTGCGTCTTTCTGTTTCCTATATTTATGTAAGTCGTTTATATATATTTATTTACTAAATCTATAATCTGTAGTTTATATGGGTTATACGTCATAATATATTTGAGTTTATAATTTATGCTGTTATATTCAATACCGTGTATTTTATTATAGGAGTGATATGAGTTTTCACACATATTAATATGCATATATTAGTTTATATATATTGTTTATAGATATATATATTAGTGTATATCCATATACTATCTACTGTCATATATATGAAATTTTAAAGTAAAGATTTTTGGTTAGTTTTATTGATTTTCAATTTAATATATATATGCACAGTGTTTGTATTGTAACTATATATATATATATAAAAAGTTTATATTACAGTTTATACAGTATATAAAGTTTCTTTTCTGTGATAATTTTATTATTGTTGTCTATACATATGGTACCATATATTGACTTTATAAGTATTGTTACTAAATTATATTCCACATGAAGTACAGTATTATAGGTTTGCTTTTCTGTTGGATATAGGTTTATACATAATTCTATACAAGCTGCTTGTTTCTTTTATTCATATCTTACAGTTTTCAACATACGAATGTACCTGGGTTTGCATATATGTGTATATATACGGGTTATTTATATTAGTTTTTCTTTTTGTAAAGTTTTTAAAGTTGGATATATATAGTTGTCTGGTCCTTTATGTTGTATTAGCATTTTATGCGTAATCTGTTAGTATATGAATTTGTATATATGTCACTTATACATTTTGGGTAAATCATATTATATGTTAGTTTATAAAGAGTGTGCAACATATATTATATGAGAGGTATTGTCTATTTTACCTTTGTTTTACTGTTATAATATGTTGATTTTATACAATGTGCATGTCAGCTATATAGAGTTTATATATTGGGTCTACAAATGGTTATAGTTATTTGTTTATATACGTGTGTTATTAACTGTTGATATTTGGGAAAAATTATATGTATAGAGATGTTTTGATATTATAGATGTGTTTGTAGGTTGATATATGAAATATTTACGTGTAAAGTTTTGTTTTGTTATGGGAAATTTTTTGGTTATATATATGTATAGGATATATTAGCTTGTCATGTTTTAATGTAAAGATTTATAATAGTTTATTTTATATGTGTAGGCTGTTTACATATTTGTTGATAAGTATATATGTATATCTATTTCAAATTTTATTTTGTAATATAAAACAATGATTTTGAAATATATATATATATACATATATATTAATTTGGGTTTAAACTTAAATTGATTTGAAATTAAATATATTATATATATATATATATATATATATATATATATTTTGTTCCTATCCTGATGGTTCAAATTTGTTTTCGTCAATTCTTATTTGTCAGCTTCGTCCGTCGAATCTTGTCCTTCTTGCGTTGCTTTGCAATTCGTAACCTGTTGTGTTGTCTATCTTCTCTCAAGCCTCGAAAGGTGAGCAATCACTCACGATTAATGTTGTTATATTTATTAAATTTGATTTCAATTGAAACGTCAATTGAAATATCCCGTTGCTAGTTATTTACATTGATATATACACTGTTATCTGTATTTGTTTACCTGTGACATCTGACACCATTATCTGTTATTTATATTGTTGATATATACCCGTTACTATTGATATTTTATTATCATATCTGTTATCACTCTGCAAGTTCCCTGTTAGTATAGAATCACTATGGGTTGAAATGATACATACCCGAACGATCTGTAGAATAGGAGAAAATCGTTATGGGTTGAAATGATAAACCCAAGCGATTTTCATTAAATTGAATTTTGGATTTCGGGTTGAAAAGATATATACCCGAATATGTTTTAAATTGCGGATTGAAATGATAAATATCCGTATCACTTGACCATAGGGTAGAAAATTATATACAGGCACCGTTGGTCTATATATAAACATTTTGAAAATGATTTCTATGGTTTGAAAGAAATATATGGTTTTGATAAATATGGATTTTTAAGATTTATTAAAGTTGATTTAATAAAGTTGATAAATAATATGTTAAGTATTTATTTAATTCCATATTTTCAAATATAGAATTTATAATGATTTGAAATTGATTGAAATTATAGTTATTTAAGAATTATACTTAAATAAGTTAGATTTGAAATGTATTGAATTTGAAATTTAAAGAATTGATTTACAACTTGAAATTTGGAAAGGGTGACTTAAATGGATATTCCAAACGTATAAATATTTGAATGAGATATTTTGTTTATTTAAATTTTAAATTGAAATTGAATTTAAAGGTTATGGAGATGATTAAGTTAATATTTCAAAACTAAATAATTGTAAAAGGAATCTGATATGTATATAAATTTATCGAATTTAGTTTGAAATGATGAATATTTAAAGCTTTGAAATATATTAAAAATTGAAATGGCTTATTTTATGGTTCAGATATGTAATTGAAATCGATAAATTGAAATGGTTTATTTAGAAGCTGAATCGAGTTAAAACTGATGATTTGAGATTTAAGTAAATTAATTTTTTTTTGGAATTCGAGTTAATTTGAATCGATTGTGAAATTTGTGGAAACTAATTTATTTTATAACGAAATTTTAATATCTAAACGGTTTAAAAAGGAAAGTGTATGATTTCCAAAATACTGTGATTTCCAGACTATGATTTCAAAGCATTATAACTTTGGAAAATAATATGATTTTAAAAATGGATATATTTGAAGTGAAATGATATCGTATTAAATTGGGTTTTGGAAATGATAATGATTTTGGTTTAAAGTATAAACTATTTTGAAACGACCACGGTGTTATAATAACGATTGGTTGGCAAAGAGACCGGGATCGGATATGGACATACTCTCTGTCGATACCGAAAACCACTTTGACAACCGTGTACGCGGTGGAGATTCCAGAATGAAGTAGGATGGTGGCGACGTTCTTAAGGTATGTTACGTGGACCCAACTCCCGTGAGTTGGCAATAAGGTGGCTAAAACAGGAGCGATCTCGGACCAGTGAGGTAGCACCTCTTCTCGGACGCATTTCTTCGATATTATACTCTTACTTGTGATTTGACTAGATGGCCATCCTCCGATTGGGAATGTTGTTCGAGGTGGAACGGTAGTGGCTGCTATGCGTATCCATCAGTCCGTGTGCGTAATTGGTATATCTACCCTGGCATTGCCTAGTTGTGCCGTGTCACCTACCATACCGAGCTTTACTACGATTATGATTTTAAGATCCGACCGCGTTAAGGTTCTCCATCCCCTTAACGCTATTTTCCGATATGATTATACTTTACTTATTTAGACACTACTGTATATAGCGTATATTACTACATAGTAAATAGTTTAACGGACCCTTAGAGGATGGTTATCCCAAACATCCTTTAAGTTACTTGTATTTTAGTTGATATTTCACTTGAGTTGGATTTATTTATATAAGAATGTTAATCCTGACTCGAGTGTTTTGTGTTTTGCTTTACGCTCGGGTCAGACTGAGTGATACAGCATTTGAGACTCACCTTTGGAGTTGGAGCTTCGCTTGGAGATCCAGCTATCTATCGATCCTGCTTTCAGTTATTCCGTCGATCCAGTGGTGTATTCAGATCTGGTATTTGATTATTGTATTGAGACATCTATTGTATTCGAGACCTCTGTTGTATCTTGTTTAACTCTGTTATATATATAGTAGCTTCATGAACTACTATCCTTTGTTTCCGCTGCAGTATTGTTATATTACTCTGTGTCTGTGATCTGTAATTATTTTATTTACTGTATATGTTGAGTTTTGCCAAATTTTATTTACAACGCAGTATTTTGAGCAATTCAACTCCGGCATGAGTGTCTACCTATACACTTATAATGGATGCGAATGGTTGAAAATACTGGGTCGTTACAGAAATCGTTTCATAGATTTCACCGTCTTCTTGATTTCGAAATACGCAAACGAATATACTACGGAGATTAGCACGACGAGACGATTAAAACGGTATACAGATATCAGTGATACGATCATTCTATCAAAAGTCGATATTCGGTACCGAAAAATGCTGCTAAAACGCCGAAAATAAGATAAACGGAGCAATAGTAGTCCAAATTTGGCGAAACGAAATATGACATCTTACTCAGAAGATGATTTACAAATTTTTTATATAAAAATATTTAGGTTTGAGAGATACTTTATTATCATCAAATATTAACTGATTTAAATTTTAAATAAAATTATACAATAAAATAAACTTCCATATTATCTGATGAAATTTACCATTTACTATGTTTATATAGACGTATTCCATATATCAAATTTTCATTTCCAAATTCAATTGTTTAAAATTTCACAAAAATTCAGTTAATTACTTTATTAAAACCGTTTAAATTTACGGGTCGTTACATTCTCCCCCACTCAAAAATTTTCATCTCCGAAAAGGAAGGAGGTTGGAGAATAGAAACAACCAGAAAGAAAAATAGATTGAAATACAAAATACCACAATTAATTCAAAACCATATAAATCTCAATTTAAATTAATTACTATTCAACAATTTTGTTTAATCCATTTTATTCAATAAATAAATAGTCATTCAATTCAAAATTCTGATTTGCTTTCATTTCATCGACCTTTCTTTCAAACAAATTTCATTTTTAAATTAACTCATTTTTTATCCATTTATCTTTAGCTAAGTTGGTTCCACTAAAAATTCAAGTTCACTATTCTTAAGTTCATATTTATCTACTTAAATAGTCTTCCCTGTTATTTATTTAATTTATTTCACTTAACATATTTTGCAACATATATTAAGTGTATAAACATTTTATAACCATATATTATTCAACAAATAAATTTTCCTTTTTTATTATTGAATTTATTATTAGTAAATTCCCTTAACAAAATATCATTTTTGATATCCTATTGCTCACATTTATATTGTATATTATTCAGTTATCTATTCTCATTAACATTTAACTATTTCTAGGTAAGTTATATTAAGGTTCTGAGTGAAATTAAATAGTATACAAATTTTCCTCTTTTTTTTCCAACATTTATATTAAGCCAGATTTTAGTTTGAACAATTTATTCTTAAGTATTCTCTTGTATAACCTTTAGTTATATATTCACCCTAACATTTTTAACTTTTTGTATATTTTAGGTAAGTTATATATATTAAAATACAATTTAGCATTATACAAATAAGTTTTATTCAAATTCAACTATTTCAAGTTGGTTTAATTTCATTTATCATTTTAGATATTCCAATTATATAAAAAAAATCACTATATTTTAATAATTGAAACCATTTCTTAATATAAAACTTAAGATTAAAATTTCTGGTTTCCCTTCAACTATTTTGAAATATACATATTTTTTTATAATTCAAATTACACACAAGGAATTTAAATCAATTCATTTTTCCAAAACAAAAGTGTAGCAACGCTACTAAGTGGTCTCTCCACTTTGAGACTCGAAAATGAATGTCGATGATGCTGCAGTCATCACCGAAATTATTTTCCAGTGACAAAAGGAAAGAGTACTAACTTACTTTATTTAAAAATTCTTTGAAAACAATTTATATTCGAGAATACTTACAAATAGTATATCCTTTCAAACCATGAAAACCAAATTTTGTAAAGCACCGGAAATTAAATTCTTAAATCCTTAATTTAAGTTTATTTCATTTTCAAGTCAAATAAACCATGTTTTATAATTTCATTTATTTATATCATGTTGCAATAGTTAATGGTTTACAAAACAATAAATGAAAATCAAATATTATCATTTCTAACAACCAATTCATTTAACAATTTAATTTCAAAAAATTATACCTTTATATAATATAATCATACACAAAATTATCTCATCTACCAAATTTGAAAACAATATTGTGTCAGTTTGCTCTGTTCAAGTGTTTTGGAATTCCTATCGATAGCGTTAGCTAGACGAATCGATCGAAACCCAAAATTTAAACTTAGCATCTCAAACAACACAATATAAAACCCTTTTTATGTTAATAACAAATACACTCCCTCACACGATGATCCAAGAATGGGTTCTAGAACAAGGATAGAGACTCAAATTCAGAAGGACCCGATCAAAGAGAATTCTAACTAAGATAGGTAGGCTCGAAAGTGGGATAAGATAGATAGAATACAAAAGAGAGAAAAAATAGATAGGCTTATATAAATCGCGGGCGACCTTAACCGGTCAACCGAGATTCCAGGAATAAGATAAATGCGGAAATTCAATTTCTCGCTCAGGAGGTGGAGAAGTGACTTCACCCAATATCAGGAAAATCTCTGATTATCGTAGTGGAGTCAAGATTTCAAGGGAATTACCCTGATCGTCTACTAGAGACAGTTCGGGCTTTGCAAGAAATAATAGCATCTAAACCGAGGACGAAAAATCTCCGGTTAATCGACACTTGTTGTAAAGGAGTTTCACCCCTTTACAAATCATACTAAGGTTCGCGGGACCGCCTATGGAATGAGTCACATAATAGAATGAAATTGCTAGTTGAAGTGGCAAGATGAGCTCGAATTGATTTTAGAGATCAACGGAAATAGAGCTTTAGGATGCTCTAATATCATGAGAACACAAATAGGGAAAGACAAGTATGAATTTTAGAACAGAGGGGAAGCTCCAAAATTCAAAGGAAATTCGAATCAAAGAGGAAGAAATTTAAGCTCGAACAAAACGTTATTCTGTAATTAAATTTACTCTATATGTTAAGTTTCGCCTAAACCATAGCTCTGATACCAACTGTAACGACCCGGTATTTCGAACCATTCGCATCCACACATGCCGGACTTGAATTGCTCAAAAGATCAGATTGTTAATTTATATTTGACAAAACTCAGCATATATAGTAAAAAAATCGATCACAGAATCACAAACACAGAGTATTACAACTATAAGCAGCGGAATAGATAAATAGTAGTTCATGAAGCTAATATATAAACATCAGAGTTCAAAGTAAAAATACTACAGAATCTCAAATACAAATTGTAACGACCCGCCATTCATTCCACAGAATGACGCATCGTTAATAAGAAAGAAAGAGGTAGAAAATAGAAAAGAAGAGAAGAAAGAAGAAACAACAACAACGATCTCACAGCGGAACGAATAAATTATATTAATAACATAAAGAAACTATTACATAGTATACAACACTTATCAGAGTTTACACAACTATACAACACATACTAGACAGTTATAAACATCTGTCTAGATATTACAACTCAAATACAATACAAGACTCTAACACAGATATCAACACAGCGGAATACTATATCTACGAACGCCGAAGCCTCCTGCTCCATTGCTCCTCCACAATTCGTCAAAGCTAAACCTGAATCCCTTGGCTACTCGTAAAAATTTGAGTACCCAAGAGTTTATAAAACAGAAATAAACAACTTGGGTCAGACATGGGTCTGGTGTGAGTAACAGGTTAAACTTGTTTAACTTCAAAACCTTTTGAAAGAAAAAGTATCACGTAAGACTCCCCACAAATAAACATGGGTAAGTTTTTACCTTACGCTAACCAAAACATTTGATAGGAAATTCGATTGTATTATAATAGGGTCTAGGGTTTTCAAATAAATATGAAATAGCCGAAATTGTTACATTATTAAATTCCAGCATACATAAGTATACAATCAAGTCCGTTATCACTTATTGGAATTTTGGATTCCATACAATGGCAGAGCTACCGGGGTACCGCTCATCACAGTACGGGGCCTAGATCACCGTACCGAGGATCACTCCCAATCCCCTGCAACACAAAGCCGGAACCATCCCTTACTGGATAATTCCGAATAAAATCACCCCACAGATGGCCGTCGCCAACTGTACCACTAAGCCGAAATAAAAGAAGGAACTTCTCTAGACAGGGATGACCTTACTCTCAGTGGGTGCTACCCACGAAGCCTTGCTGCACCTCCCCTGTTTTAGCCATTCCCGGTTGATGAGGCTTGAGGCTACGATTTACCTTTAAATCAGAACACACCACTTAGAATGCTCATCGCCCTCCTGACGATGTGTTGAAAGCATTCAATCCATACAAGTTCGTTCCGGGTTTGAACGAAACCGAAGGCATTATCTCGTTACACTCGTATTGGAATCACCCTCAGAGTTAACGACAATAACCCTTGCACTCTGAATCTTCATCTTCACTTGAGATTCACGACCTATCGTTAATTTGGATCGATGTGGTATTCGGGTCTCCAGACCTGGAATTCCGGTATACAGAAACCCGATCCCGGTCTCATCGAAATCCAAAACGTATCTTTTAAGGCCAATTTGTTTTAAGGTTAAAACAATTCAATTCTTATCTATATACACAAAGATAGATAATTCAATAGATAATCTACATTATCATCCCAAACAGATAATTCACATTATCATTATAATTCAACCAAACATCCATATCAGATATCAATCATATCTCATCAGAGATATCAAACAATGAAATACATTCAATCTCATTCATCCATCCTTAAACAATGATTTATATCATTTAATTAATTTAAAGTGAATTAAACTAATTACTTCATTCTATAAATCCTGCTTATTAATTAAACCAATTAATTAATCATTACTCTAAGTATCCATCTTAATTAATCATTCCTGATTAATAATCCTTTAATTACTTTAAGTAATTAATCCCTAATTAATTTTACAAATTAATTAACTTAAACCATTACAGTAATTTATCTTTAATTACATCATTAATTAATCACTTATTATTGATTAACTAATCTTAATTAATCAATCCTTAATTACATTATTAATTATATAAATCAATGACCCTTAATTACATTTTTAATTATTAATTACTTTAATTAAATAAATTACATTAAGTAATTAACCTTTAATTAAACAACATTTATTAATCACTCTTTGATTAATCTCATCTAGTAATTAACTACCCTTAATTACTCTTCCATAAATTAATTTTTCCAAAATTAATTATCCTTTAATTAATCCCTTGATTAATTATACAAAAGTAATTAAACTAAAATTACTTTTATTATTAAAAATCTTCTTTAGTTAATTACATCCTCTAATTAACTTTAATTACTTTCCTAAGTAATTACTCTTCACTAATTACATTTAAGTAATTATATTTATCACATCTCTAAGTGATTATCTTAAATTAATTTAATTAATTAATTTAACTTAATCAATTCATTTAATTAATTACCTTAAGTAATTAATTACCTTAATTACTTCCATTAAGTAATTATACTTAACCCATTTTATAAATGATTATCATTAGTTAATTAATCTAATTGATTATCAAAATTAATCCCCTTTATTAATTATTAAATAATTCCTAATTAATAATCTCTCATTAATTTATTAACAATCTTTTCATTACTTTCTCAAAGTAATTAAGTCTTAATCAACTATTTATTAATTACAACTTAATAAATTCTTAATTATCAATTAATTACTTCTAATTACTAAATCAATTTCCTTAATTAAACTTTAATCACTTGATTAATAAATTTCTAATCATTTATTTTTAACCTATACTTATCTAAATAAATGATCCTTAATTTCAAATTAATTAATCCCTTAATTAATTAACTTATCATTTAATTAATTAACACCAAATTAATCAATTACTTAAATTAATAAATTATTCTTCAATTACCCTATCAATTGAATGAACCTAAATCATTAACCCTTAATTAATCTTTAAAATAAAGATTAGCCTTATAACTATTTTAATTATTACTAACAAAAGACTTGGAATCATTTTACTTTTTAAATCTTCCTTTTTAATTCATTTCAATTTAAAGATTTAAAATAATTACAAGTTTAACTTTAACCAATTTTAAATTCTACTTTACAATTTAAACTCATTTTAATTTAAAAACACTTTCAGATTTTTAAACTGTCATTACCAAATCTACCCGAACCCATCACAAATTCCCCCGAGTCAAAATCTGAAAACCCCCAAGACAACTTCGAGTTTCTCCCGTCCCTATTTTATTAAACTTTGTTATGTTTAAAAAAAATTTAAAAACAGTTATAAACCCACCCGAGTCTCCCCTGAAAACAACTCGAGCAAAACTCCTTTTTCCCCAGTATTACTTCGAGTCAACCCAACATCTACTCGAGTACACTGCTTCTTCCCCAAATCTACAATTTCTTCCAAATGCACGCAACATACGTGTGCACGTGCACAGGCGAAACACTCGCCTCAGGCCATCGGTACCATCACCAGCATGTCGACTTCGACCATCATCCACGATTGCGACCTCCAGAACCTCGAACAACCACCACCATCGAATTCGAGCAATTCTCGACCAAATCCTGGAACCAAACTGAAACCATTTTTCCATAACCTGAAATCACTTCGATCTCACACCTCCGACCATCAAAGACTTGGAAACTTCGTCCAACCCTCCTTCAACATCCAAGCTACGACCTCCTTGAATATCAGAGAACTCGATCACTCATAGGTACGATGTCGATCAAATTGCCAGAGCACACCTAAAACTAGGTTTACGAATTACAAAATCATGCCGCCTTCGCCTCGATGATCGAGATCATCTCCGTCCATTTTTCCCTGCATTCTCGTAAGCCCCTCCACCTCTACGCGAAACCACAAAACTTCTATACCCTTAGATCGCCAGAGATTGCCACAAATACATTCTCCAGTCTAACCCAAAATACAACCTCAATGCATTATTAAAAATTTAGATTTTAGTTTTAAAAATCTTAATTTTCTAAATAGATTCAAGTTATAACTATGAGACAACGAATTAAAACATTTGATTTAATCATGATGTTTGAATGGTTACTGTATTTCTTGATTTTTCAGAGGATTTCCAATCATAAGATACTTGAACTATTTTTAATACCTAGATTATGATTAACTAATCTATTTTGTTTTGAATCCAAGTCCTAATAGTGATTTTATAAAAATCTTAAATTTCTAAATTGTCACTTAACTCTGGAACAAAGAACAGAGAAACACTTATATGAACAAATGAATCACATATGTACTCAGGTTTTAAATCATTCACATATTCATATATTCAGATTAAAACAACATGCATACATATCTCCAAACATACCTCATGAGTTTACTTCAAACACTTAGCATATGCATCAAATTTAAAGATGTTTTATGCTCACAGTTTAAAAGGGCATAGGTCTAAACTTAAGAACAGAAATGATAAAATCAACTAAAATACTCACAGGTTTACATATATATAGATATGCAAAGAAATCATCACATGGTAATTCACACGAAACATATATTTGTTACTTAAGTTTTTAATCTAAAAGTTTACTCATCTAATTTGATAAACAGAGAATAAAGTTATTTTAGAAAAATGTTACTCACCAGATAAAATTGATGAACAGAGCATAACTTGAAACTGCTTTAAACTTTAAAAACTGAAATGCCTTTTCTCTTTAAAACTTGAATTGGTAGCCTTAAATTTGAAGAGATTGCAGTTGCATGCATGTTAAAATCTTGCTTTATTGAGATGTTGCTCTAGATCAGGTTGCTTTAGATTCCAGTTTACTTGCTTTTGATTTTGAAAAGAATTTGCAGGCTTTGATTCAGGTTTGAAGAATTTGTTGCAGGCTCTAGTTTTCAGATTGAAGAAATGCATTACAGAGATTTGTTTTGAGAAATTGTTTGAGTTACTGATTTTGTTTTACAGGTTGAAGTTTTTCTTTTACATTTGAAAAGAGAAAATAGGAAAAAGAGTGAAGATAAGAACATATGTATATAAGTTAAAATGATTTATCAAATAAAAGAAAAACAAAAATTTAAAACTTTGACATTTGTCATTCTCATACCTTAATTTTATAACACATGTAATATTAAAGCCTTAGGAATTTACACATGTCCCTTTAATTAATTTGTATTTATTTTAAATGTAAATAAACCTCTTTTTCTTTATTTAATAATTACTTGTTACTTATTTATATATATAGATAATTTTTAAAGAAATAAACCAATTATTCTTATAAATAAAAGCTTATCCAAATATTTATAAAATCCAAAACTATTTGAATATTACCTTTTGAATTCTAAAT
Organism: Allium fistulosum; assembly: GCA_030737815.1. NCBI lineage: Eukaryota > Viridiplantae > Streptophyta > Magnoliopsida > Asparagales > Amaryllidaceae > Allium > Allium fistulosum. The sequence goes on from CM060903.1 coordinate 595,363,925, forward strand.
TCAAATTCAAATTAAATTTAAAAATCAAATTTAAAGTAAATTTAAAACAACACATTCAAATTGAAAATAACCATTCAATTTCTTACAAATCTATTCATATCTATAAACAAAACAATACATTATTAATATTGTTTTAGAAGTAACAAATTTGTCAATTTAAAATAATTTATAAAAGAGATTATAGATTACTTCTATTATTAAATGAATCAACATATCATATGTAAATGGTATTTTAAACTTATATATATATACTCTTTAAATCATATTTATTAAGCAATATTTAAAAAGAAAATAAAATAATCCTTATTATTAATCTTATTTAAAACCATATTTAAATAGCTTTGAAAAACTTAATATTAAATAAATCATAATTTCCAAACTATCAAAATGTATATTAGAAATTTAAAAACAAGATTTTATTTATTTATTAAATTTCAAACCAAAGCTTATCTATTTACAATATATACACACATATATATACATATTATAAATAGAAATCATTTTATTAGTTTTTAAAAGATAAAATTCACTAATTAAATATTCATTAAATCAGATTATTAAACCAATTCAAATTTAATTATCAAAGATTATCAAATCAATTTAATTATTTAAACAGATTATTAAATTGATATTGCCCCAAATTTCCGGGATATTACATTCCTCCCCCCTTAAAATAATTTCGTCCCCGAAATTTAAAACAAAGGTAATTTAATAATCTATTTAATTTACAAACAAATATTATCATCCATATGCTAATAACCATAGCAAACAATCATCCAAACAAACAATTTTAATTATCCAGACAAAATTCTGAATAAAATTTTCTCGAGTTTCCCCAAGTATATATATATACCGGGATACTCGCTCTACAGAATCCAAACAATCAATACTACTAAACTATAGAGCTTCTACTCATCTAGATCTACAGAACTAAACAAGATATCAGACTACAGACGAGTCTGACTCAACAACCAAATCCTCCAGAACTGCTGGTTCCAAAACCCGAGATAGATCAAACACGTACTCCCTCAGAGATACGTAAAATTCATTGAATTCCAGTTATCCAAACTGACAATTCAACCTTGTAGATCAAAGTACTTATCCAAATTAGATCACAGAAAAGATCCAGAATAACTCGGAGCTGACTTCCCAGACTTACCCAATCTTATAGTTCCCTTTTATCAGAGAAACTTCAACAACAACGAAGTCTCCAACTTCGAATTCAAAATTCCTCCGTCTCTTATCCACAAAAATCTTCAGACGATCCTGGGCTGTCTACAGATCCTTCCTGATCAACTCAACCTTTGTTGATGCTTCTAGCAATAACTGGACTAGAAATAACCCAATCAACAATGACCCTCTCAAGATCTACCAATAATCCAAAATACAACTCTACTTCACCATATCAGTAGACTGAACTAACTTTTCCTATCTGGAAAAGATAAACAGGAGCACTTGCCAAACTGCTTCTGCTGCACCACTCTGATCTGGAGTAGAATGAAAATGCTGATGAAGAACACAAGCACAGACTGGACAGCACATCCCAGAAAATTTTAGATAACCCAAAAGAATACTCAAACTATCGTAAGTCACTTTTGCGATCAACCCAGCCAAATCCAAATAAAACTGTTCTATCTTTACAAATCAGAATAGCTCATACTTGACTATCCAATCCATCGAAGAAATGGATCCTCTCTGCTGCTTCTGAACTTCTTCTTCAGAAAAACTATTCAGCCAGAAAAACTTCTGTCGAAAACAGAACACTCCGAGCTGCACTGCTGCCACAGATGCCAAAGACTTCTCAATCCAAAGCTCTTCGAGAAACTCGGACTTCAAACAGAACAAAAACATCTTGCTGAACTCAGCCTCAACACTGAAGCAGACACACTTCATTAACTTGTTCCAAAGAAAACATCTTCGGGAACATCCATAGTCACTGCATCTCATCACGCAGTTACTCCTTCCAAAAGATACCAAGATCCCATCACTCGCTTCTGTCCAACCGACATATCCAACTCTACTCATCCAAACTACAAAGATAAACTCCGAACCTTAACAGGTTTCCTTCAGAGATTGGTGAAGTCCTTACACCACAATAAAGTTTACTCGAGACGGTATTAGGTTTACAGTCTCGACAAATATACTTCCAACCTCAACACTCAGACTCCTAATCTTAGATGATAAATTATTATCATCTCAACCAATCATTATAAATACCATATACTTTTAAAATGATACTTTTTATATATAGAAAATATATCTGGGTAAAATTATTTCACCTTCCCTTTTTAAAACAATATTGTGTCCGTTGGCCTGGTCCAAGTGTTTAGAGATCCCTATCAATAACGGTAGCTACTCGTATTGACCAGAATCCATATACCACTTAACCGATCAATTAACACAATATAAAACCATTTTATATAACTAACAAATACGCGCTCTCGTATATATATATATATATATATATATATATACACTCAGACTAAAACAGGTTGCTACAGATCCTAATTGAACAATCCTTCCGAACCTAGGTATTCACTCAACCTAGTGTTCTGATATTCACTTAACCAAAAGCTTAGGCATTCGCTCAACCTATGCTCTGATACCAACTGTAACGACCCGCCATTCATTCCACAGAATGACGCATCGTTAATAAGAAAGAAAGAGGTAGAAAATAGAAAAGAAGAGAAGAAAGAAGAAACAACAACAACGATCTCACAGCGGAACGAATAAATTATATTAATAACATAAAGAAACTATTACATAGTATACAACACTTATCAGAGTTTACACAACTATACAACACATACTAGACAGTTATAAACATCTGTCTAGATATTACAACTCAAATACAATACAAGACTCTAACACAGATATCAACACAGCGGAATACTATATCTACGAACGCCGAAGCCTCCTGCTCCATTGCTCCTCCACAATTCGTCAAAGCTAAACCTGAATCCCTTGGCTACTCGTAAAAATTTGAGTACCCAAGAGTTTATAAAACAGAAATAAACAACTTGGGTCAGACATGGGTCTGGTGTGAGTAACAGGTTAAACTTGTTTAACTTCAAAACCTTTTGAAAGAAAAAGTATCACGTAAGACTCCCCACAAATAAACATGGGTAAGTTTTTACCTTACGCTAACCAAAACATTTGATAGGAAATTCGATTGTATTATAATAGGGTCTAGGGTTTTCAAATAAATATGAAATAGCCGAAATTGTTACATTATTAAATTCCAGCATACATAAGTATACAATCAAGTCCGTTATCACTTATTGGAATTTTGGATTCCATACAATGGCAGAGCTACCGGGGTACCGCTCATCACAGTACGGGGCCTAGATCACCGTACCGAGGATCACTCCCAATCCCCTGCAACACAAAGCCGGAACCATCCCTTACTGGATAATTCCGAATAAAATCACCCCACAGATGGCCGTCGCCAACTGTACCACTAAGCCGAAATAAAAGAAGGAACTTCTCTAGACAGGGATGACCTTACTCTCAGTGGGTGCTACCCACGAAGCCTTGCTGCACCTCCCCTGTTTTAGCCATTCCCGGTTGATGAGGCTTGAGGCTACGATTTACCTTTAAATCAGAACACACCACTTAGAATGCTCATCGCCCTCCTGACGATGTGTTGAAAGCATTCAATCCATACAAGTTCGTTCCGGGTTTGAACGAAACCGAAGGCATTATCTCGTTACACTCGTATTGGAATCACCCTCAGAGTTAACGACAATAACCCTTGCACTCTGAATCTTCATCTTCACTTGAGATTCACGACCTATCGTTAATTTGGATCGATGTGGTATTCGGGTCTCCAGACCTGGAATTCCGGTATACGGAAACCCGATCCCGGTCTCATCGAAATCCAAAACGTATCTTTTAAGGCCAATTTGTTTTAAGGTTAAAACAATTCAATTCTTATCTATATACACAAAGATAGATAATTCAATAGATAATCTACATTATCATCCCAAACAGATAATTCACATTATCATTATAATTCAACCAAACATCCATATCAGATATCAATCATATCTCATCAGAGATATCAAACAATGAAATACATTCAATCTCATTCATCCATCCTTAAACAATGATTTATATCATTTAATTAATTTAAAGTGAATTAAACTAATTACTTCATTCTATAAATCCTGCTTATTAATTAAACCAATTAATTAATCATTACTCTAAGTATCCATCTTAATTAATCATTCCTGATTAATAATCCTTTAATTACTTTAAGTAATTAATCCCTAATTAATTTTACAAATTAATTAACTTAAACCATTACAGTAATTTATCTTTAATTACATCATTAATTAATCACTTATTATTGATTAACTAATCTTAATTAATCAATCCTTAATTACATTATTAATTATATAAATCAATGACCCTTAATTACATTTTTAATTATTAATTACTTTAATTAAATAAATTACATTAAGTAATTAACCTTTAATTAAACAACATTTATTAATCACTCTTTGATTAATCTCATCTAGTAATTAACTACCCTTAATTACTCTTCCATAAATTAATTTTTCCAAAATTAATTATCCTTTAATTAATCCCTTGATTAATTATACAAAAGTAATTAAACTAAAATTACTTTTATTATTAAAAATCTTCTTTAGTTAATTACATCCTCTAATTAACTTTAATTACTTTCCTAAGTAATTACTCTTCACTAATTACATTTAAGTAATTATATTTATCACATCTCTAAGTGATTATCTTAAATTAATTTAATTAATTAATTTAACTTAATCAATTCATTTAATTAATTACCTTAAGTAATTAATTACCTTAATTACTTCCATTAAGTAATTATACTTAACCCATTTTATAAATGATTATCATTAGTTAATTAATCTAATTGATTATCAAAATTAATCCCCTTTATTAATTATTAAATAATTCCTAATTAATAATCTCTCATTAATTTATTAACAATCTTTTCATTACTTTCTCAAAGTAATTAAGTCTTAATCAACTATTTATTAATTACAACTTAATAAATTCTTAATTATCAATTAATTACTTCTAATTACTAAATCAATTTCCTTAATTAAACTTTAATCACTTGATTAATAAATTTCTAATCATTTATTTTTAACCTATACTTATCTAAATAAATGATCCTTAATTTCAAATTAATTAATCCCTTAATTAATTAACTTATCATTTAATTAATTAACACCAAATTAATCAATTACTTAAATTAATAAATTATTCTTCAATTACCCTATCAATTGAATGAACCTAAATCATTAACCCTTAATTAATCTTTAAAATAAAGATTAGCCTTATAACTATTTTAATTATTACTAACAAAAGACTTGGAATCATTTTACTTTTTAAATCTTCCTTTTTAATTCATTTCAATTTAAAGATTTAAAATAATTACAAGTTTAACTTTAACCAATTTTAAATTCTACTTTACAATTTAAACTCATTTTAATTTAAAAACACTTTCAGATTTTTAAACTGTCATTACCAAATCTACCCGAACCCATCACAAATTCCCCCGAGTCAAAATCTGAAAACCCCCAAGACAACTTCGAGTTTCTCCCGTCCCTATTTTATTAAACTTTGTTATGTTTAAAAAAAATTTAAAAACAGTTATAAACCCACCCGAGTCTCCCCTGAAAACAACTCGAGCAAAACTCCTTTTTCCCCAGTATTACTTCGAGTCAACCCAACATCTACTCGAGTACACTGCTTCTTCCCCAAATCTACAATTTCTTCCAAATGCACGCAACATACGTGTGCACGTGCACAGGCGAAACACTCGCCTCAGGCCATCGGTACCATCACCAGCATGTCGACTTCGACCATCATCCACGATTGCGACCTCCAGAACCTCGAACAACCAGCACCATCGAATTCGAGCAATTCTCGACCAAATCCTGGAACCAAACTGAAACCATTTTTCCATAACCTGAAATCACTTCGATCTCACACCTCCGACCATCAAAGACTTGGAAACTTCGTCCAACCCTCCTTCAACATCCAAGCTACGACCTCCTTGAATATCAGAGAACTCGATCACTCATAGGTACGATGTCGATCAAATTGCCAGAGCACACCTAAAACTAGGTTTACGAATTACAAAATCATGCCGCCTTCGCCTCGATGATCGAGATCATCTCCGTCCATTTTTCCCTGCATTCTCGTAAGCCCCTCCACCTCTACGCGAAACCACAAAACTTCTATACCCTTAGATCGCCAGAGATTGCCACAAATACATTCTCCAGTCTAACCCAAAATACAACCTCAATGCATTATTAAAAATTTAGATTTTAGTTTTAAAAATCTTAATTTTCTAAATAGATTCAAGTTATAACTATGAGACAACGAATTAAAACATTTGATTTAATCATGATGTTTGAATGGTTACTGTATTTCTTGATTTTTCAGAGGATTTCCAATCATAAGATACTTGAACTATTTTTAATACCTAGATTATGATTAACTAATCTATTTTGTTTTGAATCCAAGTCCTAATAGTGATTTTATAAAAATCTTAAATTTCTAAATTGTCACTTAACTCTGGAACAAAGAACAGAGAAACACTTATATGAACAAATGAATCACATATGTACTCAGGTTTTAAATCATTCACATATTCATATATTCAGATTAAAACAACATGCATACATATCTCCAAACATACCTCATGAGTTTACTTCAAACACTTAGCATATGCATCAAATTTAAAGATGTTTTATGCTCACAGTTTAAAAGGGCATAGGTCTAAACTTAAGAACAGAAATGATAAAATCAACTAAAATACTCACAGGTTTACATATATATAGATATGCAAAGAAATCATCACATGGTAATTCACACGAAACATATATTTGTTACTTAAGTTTTTAATCTAAAAGTTTACTCATCTAATTTGATAAACAGAGAATAAAGTTATTTTAGAAAAATGTTACTCACCAGATAAAATTGATGAACAGAGCATAACTTGAAACTGCTTTAAACTTTAAAAACTGAAATGCCTTTTCTCTTTAAAACTTGAATTGGTAGCCTTAAATTTGAAGAGATTGCAGTTGCATGCATGTTAAAATCTTGCTTTATTGAGATGTTGCTCTAGATCAGGTTGCTTTAGATTCCAGTTTACTTGCTTTTGATTTTGAAAAGAATTTGCAGGCTTTGATTCAGGTTTGAAGAATTTGTTGCAGGCTCTAGTTTTCAGATTGAAGAAATGCATTACAGAGATTTGTTTTGAGAAATTGTTTGAGTTACTGATTTTGTTTTACAGGTTGAAGTTTTTCTTTTACATTTGAAAAGAGAAAATAGGAAAAAGAGTGAAGATAAGAACATATGTATATAAGTTAAAATGATTTATCAAATAAAAGAAAAACAAAAATTTAAAACTTTGACATTTGTCATTCTCATACCTTAATTTTATAACACATGTAATATTAAAGCCTTAGGAATTTACACATGTCCCTTTAATTAATTTGTATTTATTTTAAATGTAAATAAACCTCTTTTTCTTTATTTAATAATTACTTGTTACTTATTTATATATATAGATAATTTTTAAAGAAATAAACCAATTATTCTTATAAATAAAAGCTTATCCAAATATTTATAAAATCCAAAACTATTTGAATATTACCTTTTGAATTCTAAATTCAAATTCAAATTAAATTTAAAAATCAAATTTAAAGTAAATTTAAAACAACACATTCAAATTGAAAATAACCATTCAATTTCTTACAAATCTATTCATATCTATAAACAAAACAATACATTATTAATATTGTTTTAGAAGTAACAAATTTGTCAATTTAAAATAATTTATAAAAGAGATTATAGATTACTTCTATTATTAAATGAATCAACATATCATATGTAAATGGTATTTTAAACTTATATATATATACTCTTTAAATCATATTTATTAAGCAATATTTAAAAAGAAAATAAAATAATCCTTATTATTAATCTTATTTAAAACCATATTTAAATAGCTTTGAAAAACTTAATATTAAATAAATCATAATTTCCAAACTATCAAAATGTATATTAGAAATTTAAAAACAAGATTTTATTTATTTATTAAATTTCAAACCAAAGCTTATCTATTTACAATATATACACACATATATATACATATTATAAATAGAAATCATTTTATTAGTTTTTAAAAGATAAAATTCACTAATTAAATATTCATTAAATCAGATTATTAAACCAATTCAAATTTAATTATCAAAGATTATCAAATCAATTTAATTATTTAAACAGATTATTAAATTGATATTGCCCCAAATTTCCGGGATATTACACAAATGAATCTCTAATACATAAGCAACTGGAAAGTATGGACATAAATGACTGGAATAAACTGAAATAACTGAAAGCTAGATAGACAGATGGATCTCCAAGCGAAGCTCCAACTCCAAAGTGAGTCTCAAATGCTATGACACTCAGTCTGACCCGAGCATAAAGCAAAACACAAAACACTCGAGTCAGGATTGACATTCTTATATTAATAAATTTAACTCAAGTGAAATGTCAACTGAAATACAAGTAACTTAAAGGATGTTTGGGATTCCCATCCTCTAAGGATCCACGGAACTATCTACTATGTAGTAATATACGCTATTATAATATGTCTATAGTAAAGAAAAAATATTAAATAGCATTAAGGCATTACCCATATCCCCCTTAACACATTTTATATATTCCCGTAGTCTATACAATGTCGTACGCTCCACCAAACTGGTGGTTTACCCAGAGGACACCACATAGGCACGGTACAAAACAAACTCGTAGAAGGCACTATAGGGCATGTGAACACGGAACTCGAGGCAATGCCAGTTTAGATTTACCAATTGCAGAATCGGGCTGGTGGTAACGCATAGCAGCTACTACCACCCACCTCGGAACACACTTTCAAATCAAAGGTGCACCGAATCAAATCACAAAGTAATAGAATGGTATCGAAGAAGCATGTCCGATCAGAGGAATGACCTCACTTAGCCAAGGTGTAGCTCCTGTTTTAGTCACATCTAAGCTGACTCACGGGAGCCAGGGTCACGTTAATACCTTATACAAAAATCATTCGCCAAACCATCCTACTTCATTTCTGGAATCTCCACCACGTACACAGTTGTTAAAGTGGTTTTCGGTATTGGCAGAGAGTATGAAAATATTTGATCCCAGTCTTATTAACAACCAAACGCTTATTTCACACCGTGGTCATTTCATTTCAAATAGTTCATACTTCATATCAAAATATTATATTCATTTCAAAATCATATCAATTCAATATCATTATCCACTTTAAATTATATTCATTTCCAGAATCGTAACACTTTCAAAATTATAACACTTTCGAAATTATAACACTTTCGAAATTATAACACTTTCGAAACCATAACACTTTCGAAACCATAACACTTTCGAAACCATAACACTTTTGAAATCATAACACTTTTGAAACCATAACACATTTGAAATCATAACACTTTTGAAAACATAACATTGGAAATCATAACACTTCTGACTTAAATAGTTTAGATATTGAAAATAGTATATATAATAAATAGTTATAAATTAAAATAGTTTATATATTAAAATAATTTACATTAAAATAGTTTATATATTAAAATAATTTATATTAAAATAGTTTATATATTAAAAATAGTTTATATAATAAAATTGTTTCCTCTAATTTCACAAATCGATTCAAATCATCTTAAATTCCAAAAATTCAATTTGAATCAATTCCAATTTAACCATTTCAATTTAAAGTTCAAAGATTTAGGTTTAAATATTCAAACATTTACAATATATAAATTTCATTTATATTTCAACAGTTAACTTTAATTTTTATTCAAATTGGAAAATATTCACTTAACCATTTTAATAACAATTTATTTAATCCCAATTTATATATTTAAATCAATACTAAATATTCAGTCTCAGTTTTATTTAAAGTTGAGAATATTTATTAATCACCTTTTATTAAATCAAGTTATAAATCATATCTTCCAAAATCTCAAAAATCAATAAGTTCAAATAAATTCTTATTTACATTCAATTATTAACCAATTTAAATTCCAAGTCAACATTTATTTATATTCCCAACCTTTATTATTAAAGTTGTTAAAATCTATTTTTAAAATATTAATATACATTTAAATAAATATTTACACATATTATAAATTAAATTTTATTAAATTTAATTTTATTATTAAATGTATTTTGAATTAAATCTTATTTTATATATTTTAAAAGAATAAACTTATAAGAAAAATTTTAAAAATTATATTTTCAAAACTAACTTGTAAATTTAAAATTTTCAAAACATATAATTTAAAAAACATCTAAATCTTACACATATTTTAAAATAAATTTAAAAATCAACATTTAATAAAATCCATATATTCTCTTTTAGACTCTGGAAATCATTTTTCAAAATAGACCAACAGTGTCCGTATATAATTTTCTATCCTATGGTCAAGTGATGCAGAAATCTATCATTTCAATCCACAATTTAAATATTTATGGGTATATTTCATTTCAACCCGCAATCCTAAAATTTTAAAAATCAATGAAAATCGCTTTGGTTTATCATTTCAACCCATAACTATTTTCCCCTATTCTACAAAATCGTTCGGGTATGTATCATTTCAACCCATAGGGAATTCTAAACTAACAGGGAACTTGTAGAGTGGGAACAAATATGAAAATAATATAACATATCAATAACAGGCATATATCATCAGTGATAAATTAAACAAATATAAACAACAGGATATGGTGTCATATATCATAGGTGAACAATTACAGATAATAGCATATCATATATGGAAATTATATAAATAACAGTTCAATCTAGCAGCATATTTCAATTGTCTTTTCAAGTGAAATTAAATATAATAAATTTAAGAATGTTAATCATGAGTTATTTTTCACCTTTCGAGGCTAGAGGAATAACAAGAACAAGATGCGACAAATCCAAGCACAGATTCCAAAGCACGGCACGATGAACACGAATTCGATGAAGAAAGTAGGCACGACGGACTAGAATTTGATGAAACAAAATATAAATTAATATTTCTATAACATATATTTAAACCAACATCAAAATAAATCTTTATATCTATAAATCAATATTTATGAAATTCAATTCGACACATATATCAGGACAACTTTTATATATATTATTATTTGTTTTAAACAATCAATATCAATTTAAAACACATATAACTAAAATAAATATATTATATTTAAAACCTCATATATTCGAAATCAAAGTATATATAAAAAATCAATAATAAAATTAAAAGTGCATATTTCAAAATGAGTATATATAATATATTACAGCTATTATAAACTATCAAAGTATCAATATAAGTTGGAGTAAATACTATAACATACTATATGTCTATACCCGTAAACATAATATATAGAAATCTGAACAAATAACGTATATATATACAACCTTTTTAAACATATTATATAATATATTATACCATATATTGGAATAGATGTATATTATGGTAGAACAAAGGGAAAGTTGAAACATGAGTAAGAAATTAACATATAGTTCAATAGACCGAGACAAATATATGTATATTAATACAAACTCTGCAACTATATATTTATAAAGGCTTATGAATATACATTTATAAAAGCTTAAATATATGAACCCATAAAGCTTATATCATAAACTATATATATATATATATAAACTAGTAAATATAAAACTGCAAGTAATAAACTTTGAAAAAATAAAACTGTAACCCATTAAAACTTGAAATATCAAAACTAAAAACAAGTAGAGAGGCAAAGGTGGCAAGAGGGGTTCGGCCAGGAAGTGGTGGCTGTGGCTGCACTTAGGGCTAGAGATCATGGTGTTCGGTGGTTGGCATGCGGCTCGGTGAGGCTGCTGAACGGGGATGGTGGGTGGACAGTGGCGTGCTGGGGTGGAGATGGTGGAGCCTCGGCTATGAAAAGATGGCGGTGAAGTGGCGTTTAGTGGTGGCAGTGGGCTCTAAGCTCGGCCGGGTGGAGAAGGTGATTGGGAGGTCAAGGTGGGTAAGGTGATTGGCGGAGGAGGCTCGGAGGTGCGGTTGTTCGGTGCTCGGTGGAGGAAGCTTGAAGTGTTTGGGTAGGAGAGAGGGTGGCACGGTTGAGAGGAGTGGGTAGGGATGTGGTGCTCACGTGGGGAAAGAAGGGATTCGGGTTGGAGGTTGTGAGGATCGTCAGGCTGGTCTTGGCGAGGATGGAAGCTTCACGGATTGGGTGGCTGTGTGCTTAGTTGCATGCGGGAAGGAGTGAGGAGAAGGTAGGTCAGGTTTGAGGGGAAAGGTTTCAGGAGCAACAAATCTTTAGTTAAAAATGTTTAAAAAAAAAAATAAGAAGCTCAGGATGGAAATATGACAGAGGAGAGGAAGATAATGGATCCAGTAAAGTAATTAGAGAAGGGGATAGAACAGAGAAATGAGAAGAGTGGCGGACAGAGAAAAGTGAACCAGAAAATAAAACGAAATGATAGATATATGTTGCAACATAGGGAATAGCAAAAGTTAGATATAAATATTTGTAGAACAATAAAAGCTGATGGCTGACAGTTTTCAAACGGTGGTTCAATGAATGGACAGAGGAAACCAAAAATTTCAGAATTGGGTACCGATACGAAAATCGTTCCATAGATTTCACCGTCTCCCTGACTCCGAAATACGCAAATGAATATACTGCGGAGATCAGCACGATGAGACGATTAAAACGATATACAAATATCAGTGATACGATCATTCTATCAAAAGTCGATATTCGGTACCGAAAAATGCTGCTAAAACGTCGAAAATAAGATAAACGGAGCAATAGCAGTCCAAATTTGGCGAAACAAAATATGACGTCTCACTCAGAAGATGATTTACAAATTTTTTATATAAAAATATTTAGGTTTGAGAGATACTTTATTATCATCAAATATTAATTGATTTAAATTTTAAATAAAATTACATAATAAAATAAACTTTCATATTATCTGATGAAAATTTACCATTTACTATGTTTATATAGACGTATTCCAAATATCAAATTTTCATTTCCAAATTCAATTGTTTAAAATTTCACAAAAATTCAGTTAATTACGTTATTAAAACCATTAAAATTTACGGGTCGTTACACGATCAATTCTCATATTTTGAAACAAGAATGGAATCTTTACTTGAACTCGTTACACTACAAAATCAAAGGAATTCTCAACTTTTGAACGATTTGTGCAATAACTCAAATCAAGGATTTTAAAATAATCAAAATTTGAATTCACTTCAAAATTCAAATGATTTTGATTATAACCCATGCCAATTCAATTTCGAACTCCAAAATGAATTTCAAACTCAAAATGGAAATGTGAACCGCTTTTTAAATGAATTTGGCAATGGGAATAGTTTCAATAATGGTGCGATTGACAATTTTTGTTCTCAACAAATTCAAATTGAAAATTCTCAAATTAATAATCATGAATTTGATTTAGTTGAACAAACGAAAAAAGATTACGAGGATTTGTTGCATGAAACGTACAAAATATTTTGTGACAAACAAAATCAAATACCAACTTGTGAAGAATCAAATAATAATCCACCGTTTATTGAAATTGACAATTTTTGTCCTCAACAAGTCCAAATCGAAAATTCTCAAGTTAATAATTATAAATTGGATTTTGTTGAACAAATGGATGAGATTTACAATGATTACTTGGATTCATTGACTAAAACATACAAAAAATTACGTGAATAACAAAATCAAATCCCAACCTGTGAAGAGTCGAATAATAATCCATCTTTTACCAAAATTGACGATTTTCAAATAACAACTTTTGAAATTGAAAATGACAATCTTAATGAAGTTGTTGAAAAAATGGTAATTGAGTTGGATTTCAATTCTTTTGAGGGTAAGATACTTGATTTAAATTTCGATCTTCCTTTTTCCGATTTCGAAAATTTGAATATAACAACTTTGGATTTTGAACACGATACATGTAGTGAAGTTATTGATAATGCAACAAAGGAAGACGAATTTAATGAACTTGAATTCTATGGACTTTTTGAAGATGAGTTGTTAAATTCCGAAGCGAAAGATTTAAATCACCATTTTGATTTTGAAATTAACAATTTTGAAGAAGTTTTCAATGATAAATTTGAATTTCAATTTGGTGAAAATAAACTTGAACTTCAATCAATCGTTTTATCAACCCCGAAAATCATGAAAAGGAAACAACTCGTAAGATTTTTAATAAAATGACATTCGTTTTCCCAAATCAACTTCAACTTTGAAATCATTTATGATTTGGTTTTCCGTGCTTAAGCTATGTCTCGCATACTTGACGAGACAAATGAATCGGTCTTTGGAAGACCATTTCATTTACTTTTTGACGATATACTTTCTGATCTCGTGTAAATACCATTCATTTTCATGTAAATATAGGTCATCGTTTTATTTTATTTTTTATTTGTTCTCCTTTCACTTGGATTGACTGTGGGGACACAGTCAAAATCAAGTGTGGGGGAGACTCATCATCATTTTCGATCTTTCATGGTTTATTTTTACTTGTTCTTTCCAAAATAAAAAAAATCTCAAAAAAAAGTTTTTTAAGCATCTTGATTTATTTTTAAAAGAAACAGTATAGGATAAATATATGGTTTTGGTTAATTAAATTGAAATTTTTGAAAATTTATTTGTCTCAACAAAAATAAAAATGAAGTTGATTACAAATAACGATGGTTTAACTAGTATATATGTAACGAACCGGATTTTCACGTTCGAATCTACGGCATTCGAGTACGATGTAAAGTATGGATGTCGATTTTCGAACGTGAAAATCCGGTTCGTTACATGTGGTATCAGAGCTAAGGTTGAACTTTAGCTCAGGAGTATAACACGTTAAGTAGCTCATTAGAGATAGGGTGAAGTATACCCTAGAATGAGTATTCCTCAGATATCCGTCCGTATGCCTCAGTAAATTCTCTTGCTATCCACTGATAGTAAGTATGAGTGTAAGAAGAGGATGAGATAGGGGACATGGGAATACAACTATAAAAGGTCGATACTCTGTAACAACAAGAAAACAATCTTTTCTCTATCAATCTCTTTCGTTCGTCATCTTTTCTCAATTCTTCGATAGTTTCTGGTAGATCCAGAAAGAAAATTCGATATATTAAAATGTGACGTAAACTCCAAATAGGTCAGAATTGTTTGTTTGGATGTATTGGTTGCTTTGTTTGCTATGGTTGGTAGGTATACTTTCGTTCTAAACTAGAAGTTTTGAAATTGTATCCATATATCTATTTATTTCTTTGGATCCCGATATTTTCTACGAATGGTTAGTTATCCTTTCGAACTAACCGATGCCACTGCATATTTCGTAGATCCGGATAACCCGAGTATCTTGTGAAGTGTTAAACAGATTCGTTCTTGTATCTGTTATTGATATTCTGATTTGGTAAGCCAAATGTAGAATAGCTGTTCAGTTTGAGTTAATGAAATATTCTTCATCTATCTTTGTGTCTCCTTAGCAATTTCGAGGACGAAATTTCTTTTAAGGGGGGAAGTCTGTAACGACCCCGATTTTTATATAAATTTAAATTAATAATTAATTGTATTTTTGAATAAAAATAGTAAAATAAATTGATTAAATGGATGCGAGTTTCCCCGAACATGAATAAATTTTGGGTAAATCATTTAAATTTAAAATTTATGGGTTATGTAAAAAAAAATAAAAACTTAAACTAATAATAAATATTTAAGCTAGAAATAAAATATAAATATATAAAAAGGTAAACTATAAAATCCAAAGTAATACACTTGCTAAAATTAATAACATATAAAATATAAAAATTATCCATATTATACAATAATAAGATTTAATAAAAGAAAATAAAAATAGAAATAAATCAAAGCAAAGAAAACTGTATAAACATAATTAAATAACATAAGTGGTGAACAAGAGAGGAAGCAAGCAAGAAAAACAAAAATATATATATATATATATATCTATAGGCTTGCATAAGAAAACAATATAATACATTCAAGTGTTCAAACATTTTATATGTTTGAGCTGCAAAGGAAAACAGCCTATACATACAAAAAAAAGATAAAAATCAAATGGATTTTATATAAGCACAAGTACATATGAGCATACTTATACAAAGCAAGAAGTATATATACATAACAAATAGTATAAGTTGTAGACAAAAAGGACATTGCATTTATTACCCCATCCTCTAGGCACACCTTATGTATCTTCTCAGCCGAAAACAAAGCATGGCTAAGTCAACGAGATTTTCAGCCACCATAAAGAAAGAAAGAAAATAATTACCCTGTATTTGTACAATATATAGCATCACTTGTATTGATTATATCACCTACAGCTTGTTTATAAATATTAACCTGTACAACTCATCTTTATATACATCAACTTCATTTCTATTCGTCCATCAACACTGAGTAAAAAGCTGAAGTGATATCATCCTAAATCTTAGACAAGATTCAACTTAACAACAACATGAATCAATACAACTCAGAGAATAAAAGAAGATCTTCAGCATGCTTATGGTACAAATAATATACTGCATACTTCTTTTCTTTTATATACATCAAACTTTCTTCATTTCAATTCCATCAAGCAAACAGCTACAACTTGAGTTCAATCTGAAAATGATAAAACAAAAGCAATGCAAAGCTTCAGTTTAAAATTTGGAAACTCAAGATCAACCCAAATCTCAGATTCAAACAACAAAGTTCTGTTCTTTCTCTGTTCTTCCTTTTCAGTGGTGAGCAATCTCCTCCCTGAATCTGTTTATTTTTGTTTGTGAGTAAACCCTTTTTAAAAACAGTTTAATAATATCTGTAGTTGAACTTCTATGCATGTGATGAATTTTGATATGATATTAAATGTATGTTTACATGAATACTATTATGTATGCATGATTGAGGGTATGGAATGTCTAGGAATAGAAGAACTTGTATAAACTTCATCTCTGTTCTATTTACAGGAGTTGTTTTCTTAATAAAAATGCAAAAATCTTCAAATCTAAACCTCATTTGAACTTGATATTTGAATGATAGTTATAAATTAATGTATGATGTAAATTTATGTTAAAGTTTAGAAATTACCTGTAAACAAGAATAATGCAGTGGTTTCTTATACAACATAATAGATCAAGTGTTGTATTATGTTGATTCACATATATATATCGAATCATCATTGGAATTTATGATTTTTAAAACAAAAATCAAAATTTTTAATGTTAGAATGAATGAGAATTTTGGGGTTTACTGGAAATTGGGTTTTGGGTAATTTCTGGAAGCTGGAGTGTTTGCAGTGGTCGGAATTGCTACTGGAGGTGGAGGAGGTAATGGGGGTTCAGGCAAAAATGGTGGTTGAGGCTATAGGGGACGGTGGCGTCGGCGATGATCAGAATTAGTTTATAACCCTAGTTTCGTATGGTTTGGCTTTTGGATCACTACGTGGGCTCTGTTGGATCGAGTGCTATGAAATTCTGGCAGATGGTAGCGTGTAGGCTCGGCAGAAGATGGTCAGCACCCCTTGATCTCTGGTGGTCGGAGCTTGGTGGTCGAAGGGAGTTTATGGGAGGCTGTTTTGGTTTCAGGCGGACTGGATGATCAAGTTTTGATCGAAGTCTCGTTTGAGTGGTTTTGTGGTCGAATTGTGTTACTGTGGTGATGAGTGAAGTGCCGGAGGCGATGACGATGGTCGGAGGCGACCAACGGCGGTGTGCACGTGCACATGTTAAAGTTCGTGCATCAGGGGATAATATGGAATGGGAAAGAAGGCGGAAGCTCGAATTCGAACACGCGAAAACGAAGATCTGGCTCGAAGCAGACGAGGTCGTGGTTTTGCCCGGGTTTGAACTCGGGTAGAATGTGTTGTTACTCGAGTTAATAGGAGAGAGGCTCGAATTGTTTTAAAATGGGTTTAAGCCCAAACAAATTTCAAGTTATAATATTAAACAAGCTAATCAGTATTTTAATGTGAGTTAAGGGTTAAAGTTAATTAACGATTAAAACTTTTTATTATTATAATAAATTGATTTCAAAGAAATTAAGGAAGATTTTAAAATATGAATTAAGATAAGAAATTATTATTAATCAATTGTTTGAAAAGGTAATTAAGTGACAAAGGTAATTAAGAATGATTTATTTATAATTTGGTTAATAATTAATTGTCTAACTTATTGATAATTAAGAATTGTTAATTAGATAATTTAAGCTGATTGATTTATAGTGTAACAACCCTGTATTTTGTGATTATTTTAATTATTTATTTTGGTTATTTTAATTGATTTCCTGATTTAAAAACTTTATTTTATTTATTAAAATGAATAAATTTTGTTATTTTAAATATAAATTTTGATTTTGATGTGAATTAGAATTCCAAACATGACTAAAAAGGATATTTTCCAGAAAAGTGAATTTTGGTCAATATGGTCAAACTTTGACTTTTAATTTAGAAATTTTAAAGTTTTAAAATTTGAATTTTATCTTTTATTATGAAAGTAAATAAAATTTTAAGAATAATGCTTTTCGTTTCGTTAAAATTTGATTTATAATGTGAAAGTTATACCCTTTTAAATATTGTGTGTAATTTGTTGTATTTAACAAAATTATTTATTTTAAATTATAAAAAAAATAATATTTTATTTGGTCATGTAATATTATAATTTATATTTATATGGGTAAAATAACATGTTATGTATATACTTTGGTTTTAAAACATTTTAAAGATATAATTGGCATTTTCCAGTGTTAGCTGTATTTTGTTTAAAATTCTAATTTCCAGTTTCAATTAATTAAAGTAATTCTTTATTTGTTTTTCTTTTTTTTCTTAAAATCTTATTTTATTCTCATTCCCACTTTATTTTGTTCCTCATTTATTTTATTTATTTGACCTTTTATTTGTTTAAAGTGAAATAGAAATGTAACATCCCGAAAATTTTCGACTTTCGAAAATTCAACATCGATACTCACTTTATCGACTGCTGAGCCATCGAATGCCGGAAACCCGAAAAGTTATGGTTTTAAGAAAAAGAAAAGGTAGAAGAAGAAGAAGATAGAAGAAAAAGAGAAGAAGAAGAGAAAGAAAGAACAACTGAACAACATCAGACAGAAAACAATATCAGAATCTTACACATCGCAGCGGAACAATATATAATAGATAAACACTAGTCTTTTAAAACAAAGAACTATATCAGTTTATACATACATCAATCATCAGAGTCAATATACAACAATGGACAGTTATATAAACTCGTCCTCATACAGAATACACAGCGGAATAAATACTATCAGATACAAATACTACGTCTCGTCCTCCAGCTCATCTCCAAAGCTCCAGAATATCCAGAATATCCTGATAATCTAACTCTAGACTGCCCGTGTGGAAATTGGTGGGCACCCAGAGTTTAGAAGGGAACAATAAACTCCGAGTCAGTCATGGTGACTGGTGTGAGATCGTAAAACAGTTATTCTTTAAAAATAAACAGCAGAGAATTTTAAAGTCAATTCGCAATGCTTTTGGAAAATGAAACTACCATAAGACCTCCCACCACACACACAATGCAAACGCAGAATTGGAGGAGATTTCTTCTTATGATAGTCAAAGATGCTTACTACGCAAAATCAAATCATTTTTGATATTATTATTAGTGCATAGTGTAGAAAACATTTCGAAAGTATAATATTAATCTTAGCCAACATACGACCAGTATCGTATGCCTACTATAGCTACTATGTTCAATAGCAGGTTACCGCCACATTCCATAGCAGGTAATACAACTAAAACCGTACACATCACGTATTGTTTCTTTGGATTTCCAACAAATGGTCAGGCTAAGGAACTTCCTATCCACGATGGGTACGTCCCTGGAATAGACGACCCGAGAATCTAACGTTACGGTTAGATCTCTGCCAACACAAGGCCGGGTTACCTCTGCAAAAATAGGTAACTACTGACACGCGTATGCCATCCCCCGATCGTCACCGATCTTCCCGAGGATCCCCGATTCGCAACAAACCACATAGATAATAATAATGCAGTAACCACAGAGGTTAAGTATCTGGGCTCCATACCATGATACCACCTTTATCCAGAAGGAATGACATACACTAAGGGGCGCTACTCCCTAGAACCTTGCTGCATTCTTCCTGTTTCGACCATTTCCGGGGTGTGAGGCTCGACGAAGTCTCGTCCACAAAGCTACGCTTTCTCAAAAAGCCCTGCTTCGGGTCAAACAAAATGATCAACCTATGATCACAAAGATATAAGATCAAACAAATGATCATATCACAAATGATCAAACACTGATCATTTCACAGCAACACTCAGCATGCCACGTTACCAAATTGGGATATATCGCTGATAAATTTCAACTACATAACCTCTGAGCTCGTACGTCTCAGAGAAGGGTGTTAAGCTAAGAGAATAAATTCTCCGCCACCAACAGAAATGTATTTGAAAGAAATCAGCTTTATATCTCAAATTGTAACGTCAGACACACAATCCATACAAGTCTGTTCCGGGATCGAACAGAACCGAAGGCACTTCTCACGAAGCCCTTGCACATCCGGATAATTTTCAATCACGTCAGGACTTCCTGTCACTAAGGGTGATAAAACCTCTAAATCGAAGATCAGTCGATGTAGAGTAACTCGACGGTAATCCTTCCGTTTTCAAAAATATCCGGTCTTCAACACCGGTCTTCGAATGCAATTCATAACGACGTATCACATATTCGGAATGGGTTATACGACCCCATGGTCCTTTCCCGGTTAACCCGAATAGTGAGCGTTTATTCAAAAATAAGTGTGGCATTCAAATTCATCCAATTCACAACCAATACCTATCTAAAGGTAATTATTGATAGTCGGTTATTTAACTATCAATAAAGATGCACAACATCATCAGATTCCAAATAATTTTCCAAATTATTTATTTTCCAAAATATCTTTACTAGATATAAAATTTCCACACTTCAGAAATAAATCAACATTTATTTTTAAGACGAATTCCCATTTCATTTATAAATTCCAAAGTGAATTTATAATTTCAAAATATCTACTAATATGCGATTTTCAAATCGTTTTCAATATTCAATTTCAATTTATCTTTACAAAGATAAATTCTCAAAACGTTCATTTCATATTGGAAAAGCATTTCCATACTTATTAAATAATAAGTATTTCACAATCATTTATTTTCAACACTTGGAAAATATTCGATATACTTAAATCAAATTAAGTATATATTCATTCTTTAAGGAAATCATAAATTTCAACATCTATTTGAGTCAAAACGAATGTTACGTAAAACATCGTTACGACGACTCAAGAATCACTAGTATAGGGATTCGAAATTTAAAATAGATATGTAAATCCCAATACTAGATAAAAACATTTCCTTTCGGAAATCATTTACTATAACAACAGTGTTATAGTCCACCATTTCCTTATTTCTCGAAAACGTCTATTTCAACAATAAATGTTGAAATCTATGCTTTCGATTCATAACACATTTTAAAACACCTTTAAAATGTTTAACTTCATTTTTAAAATATTACTTCTTCAAAAATGAATCCATTTTACTTAACAATATATTCACTGTCCAAAATCGTGAATAAAATTTACTTAACCCATTTCAATCATTTCTACACATTTTTATTTCAATAAAAATTCGCTATTTAAAATCGCGAATATATCTTCTTTAAAAATCTTCTATATTTAATTTCTCAAATCCCATTGATTTCGAATTTATAAAACAACGTTTATAAATTCTATTTCTATTTTATAACAACTTCGATTTAATAAATCTCCTTTTATTTACAAATTCGATAAATATTTCATTTAAAGGCAAAAATCAAATTTATAAGTTAATCTCTTATAAATCTTTTATGCTACCGTTTCATCCATTTTATAACTTCATACTTTATAAATCTATAAAATTCATATTTTCACAATTTATAATTCTATAAATCTCATGTCTTTACAATTTATAATTCTATAAATCTCTAACACTTATAAACACTCGTTTTAAAATTCCAACACTTTAAATTGATAAATATCAATTCTGTACATCTTTTATATACATCATTTTTAGTAATTCAAAAGAAATCCAAACTTAAGCTATTTTATAAATTACTTGGCTATTTATTTCAAAATCACTTTCCAGTTATACTTCACAATTTAAAATTTTCATAACTTTAGATTTATAACATTTATTTATTTAAAGTAAACCAATTCAAAGATTCAAATAAAACGTATACTTTCAAATAATCACTTTTAAAATCTCTTCTTAAAATTAAAATCGTTATTTTTAAACTTCAAAATTTGAATCCGATGATGCAACGCATCAATTAGTCAATCACAACAGTCAATATCATATCTCAACATATGACAACAGAATATATATCAACATCTGTAAATAAATAAATACAGTTGAGGAATCCAGTTGGATCCCTCCAACCTGTTTCCCTGCATCCAAAGATGTTAGCACAATACCAATTCCGCTCCAGTACGGAATTATCGCGGTATATAGGTTTTTTATAAATCCGCTTACTAACGGCGCAATAGGGTCTCATCCGCTATACGAGGCGGGAAATCATCAATCCAATATATACATATGCCAATATGTATATACTGCTATATATATAGATATATCCTATCATATCTAATACAAACAGCAATCATAGCAATCAAACAATAACTGTAAACATTCCACATTTTATTCGAGTGAGAAAAATCTCACCTTAGCATTTATCTTGCAATCCGTTTCCAATTCTTCTTTCGTTTTCTCGACTTTAACCTTGTATAAATAATTTATACAATTCTATTAATACTCGAATTAAATCCAACAATTAAATTATCGTTTAATCTATTTACTTAACCAAAAGTTTTTATCTTATCTGATTAAATTCTCAAACCGAGAAAATATTTTCCATTTGAAACTAACATTTTAATTCAACTAAAAATTTAGTTTTAAACAAATTTTCTTAATCGTAAACTGTATACATTTACAACTTTGTTTAACTTTACAGCACTTAATATTTCCATTTCCAAAATTCTATATACATATATACTATTTCCTGCTTAACTCTTAAAATAAGAATGTGTGCGTGTGTATATTTAATATTTCCATTTGTTATTCTCCTTTTAATAAATTATTCTTAGTGACTTAAAAATAAATTAAGAGTTAATTTAAACACTTTAAACTTAAAACTAAACTTTTTTTAAATAAATATATCTAACTAAACCCCTTTTTTTTTTATATATAAACATTCCCATTACTGTAAATCCCCTTTTTAACATATATATGAATTTATATTAAAACCAAGACTGCAATACCTCGCTATCTCTTCTGAACTCAGTCGAGCTCAAATCTGACAATGCCGAGCATCATCGCCTCGTGAACCATCCATTTGCCAACGCTAAATCGTGACCATCTCGTCGCCCGAAAACAAGCTCGAAACCCAATCGAAGTCGATAACCCTCAAAGCCTCAGCCCCAAGCCACCACCGCTTCAACCAATCTGACGTCGCGACACTCCCACCGCTCACACGCACGTGCCCACGTACGCGCTTGACTTCCTCCATCGATTGCCATCGCTGCTGCCCCAAATACACTCGAGACCACCCATCAATGTCGAGCTCGAGGTCGAACCACTCAGGCTCGAAATGCCCTAGCCCGCGTCGCCGCCTCCCAATCGCGAGTCGCCGCTCACCTTTGATTCGACGCCCACGCGAATTGCCGCCAGCGATTTAGGGTAGGATTTATAGAAGAGGGAGGAAGGTCGTTCGAACCCAAAGTGAAAGGCTGAAGGCTCGCGACTAAATTTTGAAGAGGAACGAGACTAAACGGTTTTGAATTTAAGAGGCTCAGCATTTTTTTCTTTTGAAGCCGAGATGTAGAAATGATTTGAAAAGGAGAAATAAACGAGGGAGAATTTAATATTGATCAAGGCATGTGTTGCACGATTCCTCAACGTGATTTTAGGCGCGATTTGGGGAAGATAATATGCTGCCTTAACTTGATGTCGGCATAAATTTAAATTTTAAAATTTAAATTGAATTTAATTTTAAATGCGTTTGCTCACCGTACGATCACGTATTAACTCCAAAAATTACGAAATTGGAAATCCGACAATAATTCAATACTACAGACCCAATGGAACTGGTTTCGTCGAATTCCGAGACTGTGCCTCGGACGGCTATTTTTAAATTCGATTCGAACGATAAATTTCGAAACTGAACGAAACAGTTTGAAATTAGATTCTGAAGCCTCTGTTATCTTCAGTATCATCAATACGAATTTTAAAAGCTTTTGAAATATTTTTCTTCGGCTTAAAATTAAAGATTCAAATTTTTATTCAACTATCAACAGATTAAATTTTATAATTTAATCGTCAATTTCAAAATTATATCGGGATTCAAATTAAATCATCGTTCAAATATTTAAAAATAAATTAAATATCCTCAATTTAATTCGTTCAAAATTCTGGGTCGTTACAAACTTCCCCCCTTAAAAGAATTTCGTCCTCGAAATTACAAGTTAGGAAGAAATGATCCTTAACTCGTCTACTATTTTTCACAATCTAAATAGTTTTATCAATTTATCGAAACAAATCTTTCTACTAAAGATTCGTTATTCATCAACTAAATTTCAACTTCAACTCTAAGTTCAAAACAACATTGTTTGCTTAACAATTCAAATTCAAATTCAAATTCAAATTTTAAACTTTCAATTTTTCTCAAAAATTTTCTAACGCCCTAAATTTTTGAAAAATTTCGCCAGCGTCTCCTTTGCGCGGCTAATACGGTACGACTACAAAACGTCCCTACGGACTCTCAGATTTCAAAAAGAAAAAGAAAAAGCCAAGCGGCTAGACAAGAAATCATCAAAAACTCATATTCAAATTTAAATACATACCTTTTTCGAGCAATTCAAATTATCTGTGAAATCAAATCCAATTTCCTTTATAACCTGTATATCCTACTAGCCATAATATCTAGTTACATATATTCAAACCATTTTGTACATTCAATTACAAAATTTTCGATACTTACTTCCATATCATCTTTAATTCACTATTGAAGTTATATATTCAATTTCGTTCAATCTTTACATTTCAATTCCATTTGAATTCAATTCCAACATATAATTGGATTCAGTTCAATTTCTGAATATCGAATTTTATTGATTAGCTTTCATTCGTAACCGCACTCTTTTTTTAAATTAGTTTCAATTACTAATTCATCACAGATTGCAATTCACTTATTCAAATTCGGTTTCAACATTCAGTTTTAATCTTATTCACTTCATTTATTCAAATTTATTTACTCATTCACACATTCTTTCATTTTCAATTTGAATCTCATTTCTATCAAATTCCAAATATTTTATAAGTCTTCGACTTATTTACATTTTGATTTATAAAATCATCCATACATTCATATTACTAATTCTATTCCTTTATGAATTTTTTTCTTCAAATATTTTTCTGGAACTTTATTTCAATTTATATCTCACATTAATATTTCATAAATATTTCTACATAGTATTCCAGAGTTTACCAACATTTCAAAAACCATTTTTGAAAACAGTTCAAATTATCTTTTGAATTTCAAAAACAAAATCCAAATTTTTAAACAACTTTTATTTAAAACAATTTGGCAGCAATTCCTCTTTTGGAAACCCGAAAATGAACACCAACGATGCCGCGGTCATCATTGAAGTTATTTTCCAGCGACCGAAAAGAGTTTAGAGCTTTTCATCTCTTCAAAACATTTTTCAAAACCCTTGAAATCCATTTTCAAATCGAAAATGATTTAAACTTTCCAAATCTCCAAAATTTACAAATTCTTTTCAAAACAATTCCAAAAACTTCTCTGGAATTCCGTTTTAAATTACAAATCACATTTATAATTCATATTCTCAAATTTCAATTATATGTGAATTTATTTCTTAACTTTGGAGTTACGATTTCAATTTCTTATTCCATTTTAGTGATGATAATTCACTATTATTACTTCCTAACATCCATGCAACCATATATTATAGTACTTTATAGAAAAACATTTCTTTTCTATACAAAAATAGTTTTGGGCAAAATTATCTCATTTACCCTATTTAAAACAATACTGTGCCGAATTGTTCTATACAAGTGTTTAGAGATCCCTATCGATAGAGTTGTACGGACAATACCGACCAGAATCCATATACCACTCAACAAACCAATCATCACAATATAAAATAATTTTTTTTTTATATTCACTAACAAATACGCACTCGTATCTATTATTACACTCAACTCATTCTAGAGTACTACTGACTCTATCTCTAATGAGTAACACCCAACAGAGCAGGGTTGTCGCTTAACCATATGCTCTGATACCACTTGTAACATCCCGAAAATTTTCGACTTTCGAAAATTCAACATCGATACTCACTTTATCGACTGCTGAGCCATCGAATGCCGGAAACCCGAAAAGTTATGGTTTTAAGAAAAAGAAAAGGTAGAAGAAGAAGAAGATAGAAGAAAAAGAGAAGAAGAAGAGAAAGAAAGAACAACTGAACAACATCAGACAGAAAACAATATCAGAATCTTACACATCGCAGCGGAACAATATATAATAGATAAACACTAGTCTTTTAAAACAAAGAACTATATCAGTTTATACATACATCAATCATCAGAGTCAATATACAACAATGGACAGTTATATAAACTCGTCCTCATACAGAATACACAGCGGAATAAATACTATCAGATACAAATACTACGTCTCGTCCTCCAGCTCATCTCCAAAGCTCCAGAATATCCAGAATATCCTGATAATCTAACTCTAGACTGCCCTTGTGGAAATTGGTGGGCACCCAGAGTTTAGAAGGGAACAATAAACTCCGAGTCAGTCATGGTGACTGGTGTGAGATCGTAAAACAGTTATTCTTTAAAAATAAACAGCAGAGAATTTTAAAGTCAATTCGCAATGCTTTTGGAAAATGAAACTACCATAAGACCTCCCACCACACACACAATGCAAACGCAGAATTGGAGGAGATTTCTTCTTATGATAGTCAAAGATGCTTACTACGCAAAATCAAATCATTTTTGATATTATTATTAGTGCATAGTGTAGAAAACATTTCGAAAGTATAATATTAATCTTAGCCAACATACGACCAGTATCGTATGCCTACTATAGCTACTATGTTCAATAGCAGGTTACCGCCACATTCCATAGCAGGTAATACAACTAAAACCGTACACATCACGTATTGTTTCTTTGGATTTCCAACAAATGGTCAGGCTAAGGAACTTCCTATCCACGATGGGTACGTCCCTGGAATAGACGACCCGAGAATCTAACGTTACGGTTAGATCTCTGCCAACACAAGGCCGGGTTACCTCTGCAAAAATAGGTAACTACTGACACGCGTATGCCATCCCCCGATCGTCACCGATCTTCCCGAGGATCCCCGATTCGCAACAAACCACATAGATAATAATAATGCAGTAACCACAGAGGTTAAGTATCTGGGCTCCATACCATGATACCACCTTTATCCAGAAGGAATGACATACACTAAGGGGCGCTACTCCCTAGAACCTTGCTGCATTCTTCCTGTTTCGACCATTTCCGGGGTGTGAGGCTCGACGAAGTCTCGTCCACAAAGCTACGCTTTCTCAAAAAGCCCTGCTTCGGGTCAAACAAAATGATCAACCTATGATCACAAAGATATAAGATCAAACAAATGATCATATCACAAATGATCAAACACTGATCATTTCACAGCAACACTCAGCATGCCACGTTACCAAATTGGGATATATCGCTGATAAATTTCAACTACATAACCTCTGAGCTCGTACGTCTCAGAGAAGGGTGTTAAGCTAAGAGAATAAATTCTCCGCCACCAACAGAAATGTATTTGAAAGAAATCAGCTTTATATCTCAAATTGTAACGTCAGACACACAATCCATACAAGTCTGTTCCGGGATCGAACAGAACCGAAGGCACTTCTCACGAAGCCCTTGCACATCCGGATAATTTTCAATCACGTCAGGACTTCCCGTCACTAAGGGTGATAAAACCTCTAAATCGAAGATCAGTCGATGTAGAGTAACTCGACGGTAATCCTTCCGTTTTCAAAAATATCCGGTCTTCAACACCGGTCTTCGAATGCAATTCATAACGACGTATCACATATTCGGAATGGGTTATACGACCCCATGGTCCTTTCCCGGTTAACCCGAATAGTGAGCGTTTATTCAAAAATAAGTGTGGCATTCAAATTCATCCAATTCACAACCAATACCTATCTAAAGGTAATTATTGATAGTCGGTTATTTAACTATCAATAAAGATGCACAACATCATCAGATTCCAAATAATTTTCCAAATTATTTATTTTCCAAAATATCTTTACTAGATATAAAATTTCCACACTTCAGAAATAAATCAACATTTATTTTTAAGACGAATTCCCATTTCTTTTATAAATTGCAAAGTGAATTTATAATTTCAAAATATCTACTAATATGCGATTTTCAAATCGTTTTCAATATTCAATTTCAATTTATCTTTACAAAGATAAATTCTCAAAACGTTCATTTCATATTGGAAAAGCATTTCCATACTTATTAAATAATAAGTATTTCACAATCATTTATTTTCAACACTTGGAAAATATTCGATATACTTAAATCAAATTAAGTATATATTCATTCTTTAAGGAAATCATAAATTTCAACATCTATTTGAGTCAAAACGAATGTTACGTAAAACATCGTTACGACGACTCAAGAATCACTAGTATAGGGATTCGAAATTTAAAATAGATATGTAAATCCCAATACTAGATAAAAACATTTCCTTTCGGAAATCATTTACTATAACAACAGTGTTATAGTCCACCATTTCCTTATTTCTCGAAAACGTCTATTTCAACAATAAATGTTGAAATCTATGCTTTCGATTCATAACACATTTTAAAACACCTTTAAAATGTTTAACTTCATTTTTAAAATATTACTTCTTCAAAAATGAATCCATTTTACTTAACAATATATTCACTGTCCAAAATCGTGAATAAAATTTACTTAACCCATTTCAATCATTTC
This sequence comes from Allium fistulosum, assembly GCA_030737815.1. Lineage (NCBI taxonomy): Eukaryota > Viridiplantae > Streptophyta > Magnoliopsida > Asparagales > Amaryllidaceae > Allium > Allium fistulosum. The sequence goes on from CM060903.1 coordinate 595,393,123, forward strand.
TACACATTTTTATTTCAATAAAAATTCGCTATTTAAAATCGCGAATATATCTTCTTTAAAAATCTTCTATATTTAATTTCTCAAATCCCATTGATTTCGAATTTATAAAACAACGTTTATAAATTCTATTTCTATTTTATAACAACTTCGATTTAATAAATCTCCTTTTATTTACAAATTCGATAAATATTTCATTTAAAGGCAAAAATCAAATTTATAAGTTAATCTCTTATAAATCTTTTATGCTACCGTTTCATCCATTTTATAACTTCATACTTTATAAATCTATAAAATTCATATTTTCACAATTTATAATTCTATAAATCTCATGTCTTTACAATTTATAATTCTATAAATCTCTAACACTTATAAACACTCGTTTTAAAATTCCAACACTTTAAATTGATAAATATCAATTCTGTACATCTTTTATATACATCATTTTTAGTAATTCAAAAGAAATCCAAACTTAAGCTATTTTATAAATTACTTGGCTATTTATTTCAAAATCACTTTCCAGTTATACTTCACAATTTAAAATTTTCATAACTTTAGATTTATAACATTTATTTATTTAAAGTAAACCAATTCAAAGATTCAAATAAAACGTATACTTTCAAATAATCACTTTTAAAATCTCTTCTTAAAATTAAAATCGTTATTTTTAAACTTCAAAATTTGAATCCGATGATGCAACGCATCAATTAGTCAATCACAACAGTCAATATCATATCTCAACATATGACAACAGAATATATATCAACATCTGTAAATAAATAAATACAGTTGAGGAATCCAGTTGGATCCCTCCAACCTGTTTCCCTGCATCCAAAGATGTTAGCACAATACCAATTCCGCTCCAGTACGGAATTATCGCGGTATATAGGTTTTTTATAAATCCGCTTACTAACGGCGCAATAGGGTCTCATCCGCTATACGAGGCGGGAAATCATCAATCCAATATATACATATGCCAATATGTATATACTGCTATATATATAGATATATCCTATCATATCTAATACAAACAGCAATCATAGCAATCAAACAATAACTGTAAACATTCCACATTTTATTCGAGTGAGAAAAATCTCACCTTAGCATTTATCTTGCAATCCGTTTCCAATTCTTCTTTCGTTTTCTCGACTTTAACCTTGTATAAATAATTTATACAATTCTATTAATACTCGAATTAAATCCAACAATTAAATTATCGTTTAATCTATTTACTTAACCAAAAGTTTTTATCTTATCTGATTAAATTCTCAAACCGAGAAAATATTTTCCATTTGAAACTAACATTTTAATTCAACTAAAAATTTAGTTTTAAACAAATTTTCTTAATCGTAAACTGTATACATTTACAACTTTGTTTAACTTTACAGCACTTAATATTTCCATTTCCAAAATTCTATATACATATATACTATTTCCTGCTTAACTCTTAAAATAAGAATGTGTGCGTGTGTATATTTAATATTTCCATTTGTTATTCTCCTTTTAATAAATTATTCTTAGTGACTTAAAAATAAATTAAGAGTTAATTTAAACACTTTAAAACTTAAAACTAAACTTTTTTTAAATAAATATATCTAACTAAACCCCTTTTTTTTTATATATAAACATTCCCATTACTGTAAATCCCCTTTTTAACATATATATGAATTTATATTAAAACCAAGACTGCAATACCTCGCTATCTCTTCTGAACTCAGTCGAGCTCAAATCTGACAATGCCGAGCATCATCGCCTCGTGAACCATCCATTTGCCAACGCTAAATCGTGACCATCTCGTCGCCCGAAAACAAGCTCGAAACCCAATCGAAGTCGATAACCCTCAAAGCCTCAGCCCCAAGCCACCACCGCTTCAACCAATCTGACGTCGCGACACTCCCACCGCTCACACGCACGTGCCCACGTACGCGCTTGACTTCCTCCATCGATTGCCATCGCTGCTGCCCCAAATACACTCGAGACCACCCATCAATGTCGAGCTCGAGGTCGAACCACTCAGGCTCGAAATGCCCTAGCCCACGTCGCCGCCTCCCAATCGCGAGTCGCCGCTCACCTTTGATTCAACGCCCACGCGAATTGCCGCCAGCGATTTAGGGTAGGATTTATAGAAGAGGGAGGAAGGTCGTTCGAACCCAAAGTGAAAGGCTGAAGGCTCGCGACTAAATTTTGAAGAGGAACGAGACTAAACGGTTTTGAATTTAAGAGGCTCAGCATTTTTTTCTTTTGAAGCCGAGATGTAGAAATGATTTGAAAAGGAGAAATAAACGAGGGAGAATTTAATATTGATCAAGGCATGTGCTGCACGATTCCTCAACGTGATTTTAGGCGCGATTTGGGGAAGATAATATGCTGCCTTAACTTGATGTCGGCATAAATTTAAATTTTAAAATTTAAATTGAATTTAATTTTAAATGCGTTTGCTCACCGTACGATCACGTATTAACTCCGAAAATTACGAAATTGGAAATCCGACAATAATTCAATACTACGGACCCAATGGAACTGGTTTCGTCGAATTCCGAGACTGTGCCTCGGACGGCTATTTTTAAATTCGATTCGAACGATAAATTTCGAAACTGAACGAAACAGTTTGAAATTAGATTCTGAAGCCTCTGTTATCTTCAGTATCATCAATACGAATTTTAAAAGCTTTTGAAATATTTTTCTTCGGCTTAAAATTAAAGATTCAAATTTTTATTCAACTATCAACAGATTAAATTTTATAATTTAATCGTCAATTTCAAAATTATATCGGGATTCAAATTAAATCATCGTTCAAATATTTAAAAATAAATTAAATATCCTCAATTTAATTCGTTCAAAATTCTGGGTCGTTACAAGAAATTTTATAAGGCTAGTGATATTTATTTGTAATTTTCATGTCTTATTTCCAATTTTTAAACATTTTTCTTTAGTTTTTTTCTATTTTTTCTAAATTAAATTATTTATTTCACTTTGAAAATACTTTAGAAATTATTTTATTTCAAAATTTTTCTTTAGAATATTTTTAAAATGAAGTAGATAATTTTCCAAAGACAATCGTGATTTATTTGTAATTTCTGGACCCTGTTTTCAATTTTTAAGCAATTTCTTATATTCTTTTTCCATTTTCTTTAAAATTAATTAATTATTTTTATTTTATATTACTTTGTTTCGGTTTTAAAGTCAATTTACTGATTTTATTTTTGTTTTATTTGAATTTAAAGAAAAAGAAATATGAAGAGTTTTAAAAGCTTATTTACCTTAAGTCCTTTCATCTCCTTTGTCCTTTCATTTGCCATAACTCCTCAATTACTATCTTGGCTGTGCATTTTTAGTTTGTAGCCGTGATTTTTCAGCCTCCATTCACCCAACAACATTTTACCTTCTCATTCATTCATGGCTTCAAGAAAATCTATGGGTAATGGCTACTTTTTTACACTTTTCTTCTCATTTTTCATGTATTTTGCCTTGTTTTCTTTGCTTCTTTGAATGGCCTCCACTCCATATCCACGGCCACCACCCCCTACATCTCTTCCCTGCCATCACCACCAGCTACTCCTCTAGTCTTGACCAAGGCCGAGCCACCATGATGCCAAAACTCCACAAAAATTGCAACACAAGCCATAAAAACATGTTGTTTGACCACTATTTGTTCACCACTTCATTTTCCACCACCACCACCACCTTAGGCCGCCTCCACCACCTCTGGCCAGACCACCACACACCTTTCCTTCCACTGACCTGATCTATACCTCTCTGACCTGACCACACAAGCCCATGGCCAAGCCATTTTTGTGAACAAAACCCACCAATTTTGCCTTAAACTCTTCATATTCCTTTGTATAAACTTTCTTCTCATATTCTACTACCTAGGCCATGCATACACATGACCAAACCTGAGCCAAACTTGTTCAAACCAGAGCCAAAAACATCCCTAGGCCATGACAAAAGAATAGAGAAAGCAAGGCAAAAGATTTGGCATTCGTATCTCTTTTTATTTAAAAGTTATGTCATTTCTAGTGTATTGAAATTTATGGTTTGCTTTGATTTTTGTTTGGGTTGTAACACAAGATCTATATCATTGGATTTGCTCTCCACACTCAAATTGTATTTGAGTTGTCGTGCCTTCATAATCTTTGTGTTGTGAGCTTTGTTGGCAAATCTCCAGCTTAACAGGTGAGTTATTCTCACCAGACAATATGTACATATATAACTAGTGAATTGACCCCTTTTGAATCTGTAAAATGCATTATCATGTTACACTTGCTATGTTATGATTTATGATGTTCACCAATGCTTAAACACCTATTATATTATATGTTACTGTTATATTATGCTGTTCTATTATTTTTATCAGTTTATCACACTGCAAGTTCCCTTTAGATTAGAATCACTATGGGTTGAAATGATACATACCCGAACGGACTTTAGAATAGGAGAAAATCATTATGGGCTGAAATGATAGGCCTGAATGATTTTCAATTATTTTTCATTTCCTTGGGATTGCGGGTTTGAAATGATCAAACCCGGGTTTTCTTTGTAAATTACGGGTTGAAATGATATATTACCCGTATCACTTTACTTAGACTAGAAATGAAATACAGACCCGTTGTTAAAATATGTTTTTATAAAAATCTTAAAAATATTTTTGAAATGTAAATATTATAATATTTGATTTAAACTAAATAAAAAAATGATTTATGTAAGCATTATTGATTTTTTGAAAATTTATAAGTGAAATAAATTATTGGTAAAACTAGAAAATTTGAAATGTAAGTTATTTTGGGAAATTTTAATTGGGTGATAATTGGAATTTAAATTAAATATGAAATGTGATAACTTCATGATAATTTGGATTAAAGTGAATTTAAATGATTTTTATATTATATTAATGATTTTGAATAAAGTTAAAATGTGAAATGAATGAATATTTAAGTTGAAATTTTGAAATATAACTAAAATTGGAAATTTGTGAATTTGGCTTAAGAGTGAACTTTAAGTTAAGTAAATAAAAATGGAATTAAGTTATTTTGAAATTTTAAAATTAAGTGTTAAGTTAATTTAATTTAATGAATTTATAATTTAAAATTGGAATTTAATAAGTGAATTATTATTAAATTTTGATTTTTGAATGGAGTTTTAACTTTATAAAATCATGAATATAAGGGTATTAGAATAATTGTTTTAAAAGTGAAATTATATGATTTTATAAGTAAAAAAATGATTTATATAAAAATATAATTGTTTGTGAAATTATACTGAATATTTGAAGTTAGTTAACTGCATTTCTGAAACGCTATTAAATTCTAATGTAAATGATAATACAACATTTGTAAATGCTGTAGTTGATAATAATGAACCAAATGGCTAAATTTAATTAAAGGCTATTATAGCATTTTTGTAAATGTTATAATGGTTGAATTTAACTAAGTTTATTTGAAACTAATGTAACCATATTACAGAATTTTAAATGCTGTCTTTTGTTAAATTGAACTATTTTAAATGTGACTTTCCGTAGCATTTTCTAAATGCTGCGAAAGTTGAAATTTCATTGTTTTAATTAATTTAAGTGAACGAATGAACTTTGAAAAGTTAAATTTTTGGAAATTTAAAATTTTAATTATTAAATATACTAACTTCATTTTTATGATTTAAAATGAAGTAATTTGTTTCGAAATATAAATTATTTTGAAATATGATATTTTGATATTTTGAAATGGATTTTATAAGGATATTGAATTTTGAAATGATATTTGATTTCGAAGTATAAAATACCATTTTGAAATTTTAACCACGGGATGTATTTAATTTATAGTTTAACTGATCCTTATAGGATGGGCGATCCCAAGCATCCTTTGAGTTATTGTGCATTTCTACTACAGTTCACTTGAGTTGGTTTACATTATATAAGTATATATTGTCCTGACTCGAGTGTTTTGTGTTTTACTTTACGCTCGGGTCAGCCTGAGTATTTACAGCTTAGCTTTGGATTTCTTTCTGGAGCTAGGAATCGTTGGAGATTCTGCTTGTCTAGTTATCTGTTCCTTTCAGTTCAGTTGTTCTATTTCAGTTCTGGTATTCATAAACTTCTATTTATTTGAGATTTCTATTGTATATGTTTTCAAGCAGATATTATGTATTATGTTTTGAGAGTTTGTTATAGTAGCTTCATGAACTACTATGGTTTTTATATTCCGCTGCGAGTTATTCTGATATGTTCTGTGTTTGTGATTCTGTGTATTTGATTTCATTTGCTCCAAATTTATTTACAATCTGTTATTTTGAATTATTCAAGCCAGACATGTGTGGATTATTGTCGATTTGAATGGTCCAAAATAGTGGGTCGTTCCAGTTGGTATCAGAGCTTTGGTTTTAGGCAAACCTTAGCCTGCGGAGCAAAAACTCATTAGAGATAGGGTAGAAATACCCTAGAATAAGTGAAATCAATCTCAGAATCATTTCTTTGTGAGAGAACGTATTTTCGAAGTATAAAATGATTTTCATATGATTTTTAAAGAATTTTCAAAGATTATTTTGATATAAATTTCCTTGCTTTAAAAGTAAAATATTTCTTAAACTTCATTCCTTTCGTATCCACCTTATTAGTAATTTCTTTGATTAGGATCCTCTAAAATTTTGAACTTCTCTCTTGATTGGTCTAGATCCTTTGTTGATAGGAATCTATTTTGGGTATGGCAAAATCAGTAGTTTGTTAGGATGCTTTGAGTAAACTCTGTTGTTTCTTTTGCTTAGCTAAAGTTGTCCAACTAAAGATATTTAAGCTTCTGTTTTCGTATGTTATGAATTCGAGTCTTTCCAAATTTTGAATGGGAATTTTTCTGTATCGATATAGGTTATATTTCTCTAATCTTCGTTTGGATTCCTATCGAATAAGATTCCTTTGAATTTTGGAATGTTCACCTGTTCTGAAATCCATTCCTATCTCCCCTAATTGTATTCTTTTGATTTTGGAGCATTGCATCACTCCACTTTGTATGACCTTTATAGGGTGGCGATTCCGCCAATCTTTGAATGATTATAATTGGCATTGATTCACCGGAGATTTCTGTATCCTCAGTTTACGATGTTTTCTATCTTCTGCTATATTTAGATTCTATCTCTGGCAATCGAAGGTCGATTTTCCTTAGATTTTCGCATCGATTATATTCCTGAAATCACGGTTGACCGGTTAAGGTCGCCCACGATTCATATAGGCTTATCCATCTTGTATTTGGTAATTTAATTATCTTATCTTCGTTTGAGCCTATTTTTGAATTAGAATTCTATTTGATTAGAGTCCTTCTAAATTTGAATCTCTGTTTTGCTTTGAAATCCATCCTTGAATCGTCCCTTGGAAAGTTTGTGGTTGATTGTCTTTTAAAAATTTTGTATTCATCGTAGTTTTATTTTGATAAGGATGACCATATTTTTATATAAAGATGAAATGTTTTTGATAAGGATTATATACCTTTTAAAAAAAATGAGAATTTGAAGTTTTGAAAGGATTTGAAATTGTGAAAATTTTATAAGAAATGGTTTCATATAAAATGATTTATAACTGAAGGTTTTGAATCTGAATTTAAGTGATTGAACTCCGGCATTTTGGAACTGGTTTTAAGATTTTGAAATAATAAATAATATGATTGAAATTATTTTTCCGAATAAGTAATGTTTCAATGATTTTAATGGGTTTTAATGATTTTGAAGGAATTTCAAAGAAGTTTTCAAAGTAAATGGAAGTCCAGAACTCACTTGTGTCGCTGGAAAATAATTTCGGTGATGAGTGCACGCATCATCGACATTGATTTTCGAGTTTCTGAGTGAGGGAGAGGCCACTTCGGTAGCATTGCTATGTGATTGATTTGTGAAACCAATTTAGATTTCAAATTCCGAAGTGTGATGTGATATTCGAAAGATATATGTATATATATTTGTAAAATTTGAAATGAGCCGGTGTTCAGTCCTTGAGTTTTGGATTTGATTTGATATAACCCTATTTTTGGAATGGATTTACTGATTTAATTGTGATTTCCAACTCTTGGATTGAAATATGATTTCTTCAACTATTTTAAAGGTTCGAGCACTTCCAAATCACGGTTAACTTTTCAAAGCTAAGAAATTTTGAAAAGTAATTTGATAAAGTATATAAGTTTGTTTTGAATGTTTAAGTATGAAGTAATATGATTTAAATAAGTTGAAACTGTTTGGTTAAGTAAATGAATAAAGCAATTTTAAAATTTTCTAATATGAAATTTAGATTTGAAATGTTTTGAAAAGAATTTGGTCTTCAAAATATTTTGAATAAAATTTAGTTTAAATGTTTTAACTTAGTAACATCTTTATGAAACTATATATTTAACAAGTTGAAATAAATATATAAGTTGTACGTATGCTGTTTTATTCGCATAATTAATTTGATCCAAGTTTGAGTACACAAGTTTGAGGTGGATTACACCATTTCGTGTTAGGATTTTTCATTCGATTCTTGATGGCGAATATTTGATATGGATTTTGGGCTTGATTCCAGAATTCTCTATCATAGTATATGGCTATGCAAGGAGACTGATGGCTTCTAGTCGAGAAACCATATCGAAGTCCGCATTAGGGAAATCGAATGGACAATACTAGTTCGAAAGCGAACTTGTGTGATCGAGCGAGCGATCAAATGTGATTTTGCGAAATGATGACGTGTGTACATCTTATATTCTAATATCAGTGATATATTTTGACGCTGAAATTGAAAGCTGTCAGGTTAGAATATCTTTGCTTACTTTTCCAATTTAAATTACAAAGATATATAACCTATAAAAGCAAAGATATTCAAATCCCATATGGCTCTTCATACAGCGAAATTTATTTTGGAAAATTTGATCCTTATATAAGACGGACCTTACGTAAGTATAAGATGATTTTGAAAACATTTGATTTTGGAAATGAATTGGTTGACTTAAATTATATTGATTTGGAAATTTGGATTTATTTTCAAAAATCTATTATTTTGGAAACTTTGAAACTAAAGATATTTAATTTGAGAAAAAAATAATTTGGTGAAATTATATATGATTTTGAAATTGAACTGATATTGAAACAAATTTAAATTTGAGAACCTTATGTTACTAAACACTTGATTTGGGAGTTGTCGAACTTATATAAAATTGATTTGTATGAGTATGAAATTGATTCGAAAACTATAGATTTGAAAAGGTACTCAATTTGAAAGTGAAATCTTATATAATTGAAGTCTATATAAGTATGATTTGATATACTATTGATTTTGGAAAGTATTTGATTTGAAAATTAAATCTTATATATAATGGATTTTATATAAGTACGATATTTGAAAGTGATTTGAAAAGGTACTATATGATACATATTTTCGAAGTAAAGATATGGAAAGTGCCTTCTGCTTGATATCTGATTTGTGGCCACATCTTGGATTTATTCTATCGATATTATTCTCTCTGATTTTTGGTTTTCCGGATATGATACTCGAGTGTCCTTCGAATTCCATGGCGTTACCCATGGTCTTACGATCGTGACTGCATAGCGCAACTGCCTGGCTGAGTCTTGCCTAGGGGTACGGATTGTTTCCTGGGGGATCCAGGCGTAACCATTGTGTATCCTGCAATCTGTATATGTCGCGAATAGTAGCGCAAATGCTTGGCTGAGTCTTGCCTGGGGGTACGGATTGTTTCCTGGGGGATCCAGGCGTAACCATTGTGTATCCTGCATTCTACTAGTCATCATGGCGTAACTCGCAGGGCTGAGAAAGCTTACGGATATGGATTGTTTCCTGGGGGATCCAGGCGTAACCATTGTGTATCTGCGAACCATGGTTAGACAAAGGTTTTGTTTGTTTTTGTTTGGATTGTACTTTCCATATCTGTTTTTAAAAGTTTTTCCAGTATTTTCACTGGGTGTTGAAACAAGTCTACTAAGTACCTGGAGAATTCTAGTTTTGCGCCTGATCAACGCACTACCAGAGTCTACAGGAACAAGGATAAACTTGTTAAGACATCGAGTTATAAAAGTATTTTGATAAAATATTATATAAATGATACTTTGATTAGTTATTTCCTTTTTAAACGATTTTAAAGTGTTTTAAATATTTTACCTCTTCAACCAACAATTTTAAATTAATGGCTCATCCTTGTCTTTCGTCCTATTTTCCCTTCTAGCTATTCCTATTCTCCACCTTATTAAACTTACCCATAACAATAGTTATCAGGTATAATTTTAATCTTCTTGTCATCTTGTCATAATCCTATTCCATTTTATCTTTTCTGTGTTTTCCGTACCTCATTCCTTTTCGAGGACGAAAAGATTTGAGTGGGGGAGAGTGTAACAACCCTGTATTTTGTGATTATTTTAATTATTTATTTTGGTTATTTTAATTGATTTACTGATTTAAAAACTTTATTTTATTTATTAAAATGAATAAATTTTGTTATTTTAAATATAAATTTTGATTTTGATGTGAATTAGAATTCCAAACATGACTAAAAAGGATATTTTCCAGAAAAGTGAATTTTGGTCAATATGGTCAAACTTTGACTTTTAATTTAGAAATTTTAAAGTTTTAAAATTTGAATTTTATCTTTTATTATGAAAGTAAATAAAATTTTAAGAATAATGCTTTTCGTTTCGTTAAAATTTGATTTATAATGTGAAAGTTATACCCTTTTAAATATTGTGTGTAATTTGTTGTATTTAACAAAATTATTTATTTTAAATTATAAAAAAAATAATATTTTATTTGGTCATGTAATATTATAATTTATATTTATATGGGTAAAATAACATGTTATGTATATACTTTGGTTTTAAAACATTTTAAAGATATAATTGGCATTTTCCAGTGTTAGCTGTATTTTGTTTAAAATTCTAATTTCCAGTTTCAATTAATTAAAGTAATTCTTTATTTGTTTTTCTATTTTTCTTAAAATCTTATTTTATTCTCATTCCCACTTTATTTTGTTCCTCATTTATTTTATTTATTTGACCTTTTATTTGTTTAAAGTGAAATAGAAATTTTATAAGGCTAGTGATATTTATTTGTAATTTTCATGTCTTATTTCCAATTTTTAAACATTTTTCTTTAGTTTTTTTCTATTTTTTCTAAATTAAATTATTTATTTCACTTTGAAAATACTTTAGAAATTATTTTATTTCAAAATTTTTCTTTAGAATATTTTTAAAATGAAGTAGATAATTTTCCAAAGACAATCGTGATTTATTTGTAATTTCTGGACCCTGTTTTCAATTTTTAAGCAATTTCTTATATTCTTTTTCCATTTTCTTTAAAATTAATTAATTATTTTTATTTTATATTACTTTGTTTCGGTTTTAAAGTCAATTTACTGATTTTATTTTTGTTTTATTTGAATTTGAAGAAAAAGAAATATGAAGAGTTTTAAAAGCTTATTTACCTTAAGTCCTTTCATCTCCTTTGTCCTTTCATTTGCCATAACTCCTCAATTACTATCTTGGCTGTGCATTTTTAGTTTGTAGCCGTGATTTTTCAGCCTCCATTCACCCAAAAACATTTTACCTTCTCATTCATTCATGGCTTCAAGAAAATCTATGGGTAATGGCTACTTTTTTACACTTTTCTTCTCATTTTTCATGTATTTTGCCTTGTTTTCTTTGCTTCTTTGAATGGCCTCCACTCCATATCCACGGCCACCACCCCCTACATCTCTTCCCTGCCATCACCACCAGCTACTCCTCTAGTCTTGACCAAGGCCGAGCCACCATGATGCCAAAACTCCACAAAAATTGCAACACAAGCCATAAAAACATGTTGTTTGACCACTATTTGTTCACCACTTCATTTTCCACCACCACCACCACCTTAGGCCGCCTCCACCACCTCTGGCCAGACCACCACACACCTTTCCTTCCACTGACCTGATTTATACCTCTCTGACCTGACCACACAAGCCCATGGCCAAGCCATTTTTGTGAACAAAACCCACCAATTTTGCCTTAAACTCTTCATATTCCTTTGTATAAACTTTCTTCTCATATTCTACTACCTAGGCCATGCATACACATGACCAAACCTGAGCCAAACTTGTTCAAACCAGAGCCAAAAACATCCCTAGGCCATGACAAAAGAATAGAGAAAGCAAGGCAAAAGATTTGGCATTCGTATCTCTTTTTATTTAAAAGTTATGTCATTTCTAGTGTATTGAAATTTATGGTTTGCTTTGATTTTTGTTTGGGTTGTAACACAAGATCTATATCATTGGATTTGCTCTCCACACTCAAATTGTATTAGAGTTGTCGTGCCTTCATAATCTTTGTGTTGTGAGCTTTGTTGGCAAATCTCCAGCTTAACAGGTGAGTTATTCTCACCAGACAATATGTACATATATAACTAGTGAATTGACCCCTTTTGAATCTGTAAAATGCATTATCATGTTACACTTGCTATGTTATGATTTATGATGTTCACCAATGCTTAAACACCTATTATATTATATGTTACTGTTATATTATGCTGTTCTATTATCTTTATCAGTTTATCACACTGCAAGTTCCCTTTAGATTAGAATCACTATGGGTTGAAATGATACATACCCGAACGGACTTTAGAATAGGAGAAAATCATTATGGGCTGAAATGATAGGCCTGAATGATTTTCAATTATTTTTCATTTCCTTGGGATTGCGGGTTTGAAATGATCAAACCCGGGTTTTCTTTGTAAATTACGGGTTGAAATGATATATTACCCGTATCACTTTACTTAGACTAGAAATGAAATACAGACCCGTTGTTAAAATATGTTTTTATAAAAATCTTAAAAATATTTTTGAAATGTAAATATTATAATATTTGATTTAAACTAAATAAAAAAATGATTTATGTAAGCATTATTGATTTTGTGAAAATTTATAAGTGAAATAAATTATTGGTAAAACTAGAAAATTTGAAATGTAAGTTATTTTGGGAAATTTTAATTGGGTGATAATTGGAATTTAAATTAAATATGAAATGTGATAACTTCATGATAATTTGGATTAAAGTGAATTTAAATGATTTTTATATTATATTAATGATTTTGAATAAAGTTAAAATGTGAAATGAATGAATATTTAAGTTGAAATTTTGAAATATAACTAAAATTGGAAATTTGTGAATTTGGCTTAAGAGTGAACTTTAAGTTAAGTAAATAAAAATGGAATTAAGTTATTTTGAAATTTTAAAATTAAGTGTTAAGTTAATTTAATTTAATGAATTTATAATTTAAAATTGGAATTTAATAAGTGAATTATTATTAAATTTTGATTTTTGAATGGAGTTTTAACTTTATAAAATCATGAATATAAGGGTATTTGAATAATTGTTTTAAAAGTGAAATTATATGATTTTATAAGTAAAAAAATGATTTATATAAAAATATAATTGTTTGTGAAATTATACTGAATATTTGAAGTTAGTTAACTGCATTTCTGAAACGCTATTAAATTCTAATGTAAATGATAATACAACATTTGTAAATGCTGTATTTGATAATAATGAACCAAATGGCTAAATTTAATTAAAGGCTATTATAGCATTTTTGTAAATGTTATAATGGTTGAATTTAACTAAGTTTATTTGAAACTAATGTAACCATATTACAGAATTTTAAATGCTGTCTTTTGTTAAATTGAACTATTTTAAATGTGACTTTCCGTAGCATTTTCTAAATGCTGCGAAAGTTGAAATTTCATTGTTTTAATTAATTTAAGTGAACGAATGAACTTTGAAAAGTTAAATTTTTGGAAATTTAAAATTTTAATTATTAAATATACTAACTTCATTTTTATGATTTAAAATGAAGTAATTTGTTTCGAAATATAAATTAGTTTGAAATATGATATTTTGATATTTTGAAATGGATTTTATAAGGATATTGAATTTTGAAATGATATTTGATTTCGAAGTATAAAATACCATTTTGAAATTTTAACCACGGGATGTATTTAATTTATAGTTTAACTGATCCTTATAGGATGGGCGATCCCAAGCATCCTTTGAGTTATTGTGCATTTCTACTACAGTTCACTTGAGTTGGTTTACATTATATAAGTATATATTGTCCTGACTCGAGTGTTTTGTGTTTTACTTTACGCTCGGGTCAGCCTGAGTATTTACAGCTTAGCTTTGGATTTCTTTCTGGAGCTAGGAATCGTTGGAGATTCTGCTTGTCTAGTTATCTGTTCCTTTCAGTTCAGTTGTTCTATTTCAGTTCTGGTATTCATAAACTTCTATTTATTTGAGATTTCTATTGTATATGTTTTCAAGCAGATATTATGTATTATGTTTTGAGAGTTTGTTATAGTAGCTTCATGAACTACTATGGTTTTTATATTCCGCTGCGAGTTATTCTGATATGTTCTGTGTTTGTGATTCTGTGTATTTGATTTCATTTGCTCCAAATTTATTTACAATCTGTTATTTTGAATTATTCAAGCCAGACATGTTTGGATTATTGTCGATTTGAATGGTCCAAAATAGTGGGTCGTTACATATAGTTAGTAGTTAATTAAGTTAATTGATTAAGAAATACTTTATTAACAAAGTTGATTAAATTTAATTAATTTAATCATTAAGAATAATTAACCTTTGATTTAAATAAATTAATAAAAATAGTGATGTGATTAACTCTTTTTACCTTCACCTTAAATTGAGGATGATTGACTATCATCAAGTGTTGTATACTGGATTGATATTTCTGTTTGTGATTATGATACTATGTGATGTGAATTGCCTTATGCTGAACTGTGATTGTTTTCTGTATATATATGTGAAACCCTTTTTGACCCGTAAAACGGCACTTGAATTTCGATGCGACAGGGAGTCGGATTCCAGTTGGTTATCCGAAACCCACATCGAATTGTAATGATGAATCTTTGTGACTGATAAATTTACTTTATCTATGAATCTGTGAATGAAGATAAGCGTTATGGATTATACCGCTTATCGATATATCTGTGATGATTGATGATGTTGCACTATTGTGTGAAACCCCTGGACCACACCATACACACACAAATATGGATTTCACGTGGAAATCGGTTAAATCACAGATAATTTAAATTTGATGTTTTTGAAATGGAAATTTTAATTTCAATTGATTTTGAAATTAGAAATTTGGGTTTAAAGTGACAAGCTTTTGAAATGAAATTTCAAAGATAAAAGTTATTTCGAATAACTTAATCGAGTTTTGAAAATTTAAATAATTTGATTTAAATTTGAATTCAAGTTTTAAATTGAATTCTATGATTTGAAACTAGGGATTAAAGATGCTGTACAAGTTATATATGGGTTAAACCATTTAAAGGTATTGATTTGGGAATTTGAATTTAATTCAAGAGTTTTAACTCGTGTAAATATAACTGGATTTTTATGAAACGAAACTATTTGTTTCCAAATAGTAAAAGCTTTCCCATAAGTAATGAACTTCCAAATTGTGTTGAAAGAATTTCAAGTTTGAAATAGAATTGAAATGTTTTGAAATTTATGAAATGAGTCTTTGATTCAAAGACCGAACGAGTTAATTCAATTTGAAATGGAATTGTTTTGAAAGCTATAAGTTAAATCTTGATTTAAAGATTTAACGAGTTAATCAGATTGAAATGGAAATCGATTTGAAAATCTATGAATGAATCTTTGTGAACGGGGTAAACTTTGTGAATTGAATCTTTTTGTTTAAAAGATTAAAAGTGTGGAAATTGTTTAAACTATTGAAGGTTGTTGAAATAAATCTTTTTGTTTAAAAGATTAGAAATGGTAATTTGTTTTAACCATTCGAATAAAAAGTTTTGGGCTTTAAGCTGTGATTTAACTGAGACCCCAGTATCCATATGATTTTTAATTGCGCTCGTTATTCGGTTTAGCTGGGAGAGGACCTTTGTGTCATATATCCCATTCCGAATAGTGATACGACGATATGGATAGCATTTGAAGACCGATAGTGAAGACCGGGTATTTGCGAGAGCGATAGGATGACCTATCGATTGTCTCTGCACTGAGTAGCTACGGTATAGAGATTCCCTAAGTGATGGGAAGTCCGATCAGAATTGTGAATACCCGGATTGCAAGGGCTTCTTTGGAAGTGCCTTCGGTTCTGTTCGAACCCGGAACAGACTTGTATGGATGTGTGTCTGACATTACACTTTGAGATGTAAAGCTGGTTTCTATCAAATACATTTCTGTTGGTGGCGGAGAATTTATTCTCTTAGCTTAACACCCTTCTCTGAGATGTACGAGCTCAGAGGTTATGTAGTTGATGGTTACTAGTGATACATTCCCAATTTGGTAATGTGGCATACAAAGTGTTGCTGATCAATTGTTGATCGAAGCGTGGCTTTGTGAAAAAGCGTGGCTTTGTGAAAAAGCGTTGCTTTGTGAAAAAGCGTAGCTTTTTGGACGAGACTTCGTCGAGCCTCACAACCCGGTAATGGTCGAAACAGGAATGTTGCGTCAAAGGTTTGTAGGGGTAGCGCCCCTAGGGTATGTCATTTCCTTCTGGATAAAGGGTGGTATCATGGTATGGAGCCCAGATACTTACTCATGTGGACACACTGTATTTATTACTGTGCGATGTTGCTTTATGATCGAGGCGTCTCGGATAAAGGTCGGTGACGACCGGGGGATGACATGACTCGTGTGTTAGTTACCTAGTTACAGCTCGGTTAGAGCGTGAGGTAGCGTCGGCCTTTTGTTTGCAGAGATCCGGTTAGGATCCGGGGCGTCTTTCCAGAGGCGTTTCTATTTCGGTAAGGAAGTTCCTTTGCCTGATCATTTGTTGGAAATCCAAAGAAACAATACGAATCCAGTACGGTTTTAGTTGTATTACCTGCTATGGAATGTGGCGGTAACCTGCTATTGAACGTAGTAGCTATAGTAGGCATACGATGAAATGTTGTATGCTGGCTAAGATTAATATTATATTTTCGAAATGGTTTTCGACACTATGCACTAATGATAATAATATCGAATGATTTTGCGTAGTAAGCATGTTTGACTATCATAAGGAGAAATTTCCTCCAATTCTGCGATTGCATTTTGTGTGGCGGGAGGCCTTATGGTAGTTTCATTTTCGAAAAGCACTGCGGGTTTCAATGTTTAAAAGCCTTTTGTGTTGTTTAAAGATAAACTGTTTTTGTTTGCTCATACCAGTCCCATGACTGATCCGGAGTTTATTGTTCCTTTCCTAAACTCTGGGTGCCCACCATTTTCCACACGGGCAGTCTAGAGTTGGGTTTTTCAGATATTCAGGTTGAGTAGATTATCTGGAGCTAGTTCAGTTCTTGGAGTTCATGGACTGACGTTCCTTATCTTGGAGCATTCTATTGGAGACATTCTATCCGCTGCTGGTGTTATCTATTTTCTTTTCCGCTGCTATTTCTTGTATCATATCTCTGATGTATATTGATTCTGTTGTATCATTCTGTTGTATCATATTGTATCAGATTTTGTATCTGTCATTATATCAATGTTATGTAATTGATACATTCTTCTTCCGCTGTGTTGTTTACTTAATGTTGTTATCAGCTCCGGCGACTCGGATTTGAACGATCGAATCTACGGCATTCGAGTACGATGTAAAGTATGGATGTCGATTTTCGAACGTGAAAATCCGGTTCGTTACATGATCCATTTAATCAATTTATTTTACTATTTTTATTCAAAATTACAATTAATTATTAATTTAAATTTATATAAAAATCGGGGTCGTTACAATATAGGAAAGTTCATACGTGTTAATTATGAAATATATCCTAATTGAAAATCTTTGTTTTAAAAAGTGGTGGATTTAAAGTAAAGATATAACATTTTTTTGTCTTCTAAGTTAAATGGTGCTAAGATGATTTTGCAAAATTCTCTCTTCAAAAAAAAACAAAAACAAAAAAATATATATTTCTTAAAAAACACCTAGAGTCATGTGTTCACACTCGTGTGTTCACTCGCCGTACTCTGTACCCTTCTCACGTAAGCCCGAAAGGTAGTGCACGATCGGTATATCTAGCCTCAGTTTATCTGAGTTAGGTGTGTGTATATAAAAAAATTCTTTTATTAATAAAGCCTACAGTCGATAAGTGTCCACACTTGTGTGTTCACTCGCCACACTCTGTATTCCCCTCACATAAGTCCGCAAGGCAGTGCACGGGTAATATATCTGGCCTTAATTTATCTGAGTTAGGCATATGTAAATATTATAAATATCAATAAAAATTTCAAAAAAGTAGAGAGAGTAAGCAAATGAAAACCAATCACTATTTTAACTTGTTTGATTTGAATTGTTATTAAAAAGAAATGAAAATACCACTTTGATAATCAACTAAGAATCCATTTCATAGTTACACTGTGTTATCAACCGAAACAACGAGTTAAACTATAGTCTATTTGTTATGGTAACTTGATTTTTGTTGGATGTTTTGATGAATAAATGACTTAAATTATCATGACAATGACCAAAACCTATATTTAACTTATTTGCATCGATTTAAAAGTAAATCCTTCATTTGTAAACATTTTCAAAAACTTAAATTCATCTCTTTGTATATAAATCTTGCATTTCGTAAATATTTTCATATCGCATTTGGATTTTGTGGGTAGTATCTGCTAAAAACCCTCACGAGACAACACTCGTCCTATTGGGAACACCCAGAGGTTTAACGGCTTGTTGCATACGCTCAATGCAATCGTGTTCCCTACCAAAACGGATTTATCTTAATTTTTTTTTCCTTTATTCGAGGACGAATAAAAATATAAGTGTGGGAGTATTTGATATGCACGTAAATGTGCATATTTTTACCACCATGTTTAATCTAATTAAATTAAATAAATGATCATATTGGGTGTTTTAACATGTTTAAACCAAAATTCAAATTATTTTGAAATCATCACACATTCATCTTCATCCAAGGGCAAAATGGTCATTTGTGCATATATTAATTTGAGAAAATTTAATTGGAAATTTCTATATTATTTTATAGGAATTTGGCTTCATATACAAGTGATTTCATGAAGATATATGCATGAACTAGAGTGAATACAAAGGAATGGAGATGGAAATAATTCATTTCATGGATCATGGAGGACCCCACCTACCCACCTATCTTAATGTATAAATTAGAGGCTAATGCACATGCTAATAGAGTTTAAGCTTCATGCAAAATTGATGATTATTTGATGCTAACGATTACTTGGCCTCCACACTTCCTAAAAGGGTATTTTAGGCATTCCCTAAAAAGTGGATTAGGGTTTCATACATGTATAAATACCCCTTATGCTTCATGTAACCTCTCTTCTTTTAGGCTCTCTTCTCTCTTAGCCTCTTAGTTTAGGAAAATAAATCAAAGCTCTTCTTTTTTCTTTTCATGGCTACTTAGCCATTTTCTCTTTATGTACTTTTTTATGCAACTTTAATACATGTTCTTTTCCTTTACATGCTTATTTACTTTCATGTTAGTAGTGTAGATTTACATTTCGTGCAAGTAGATTAGTTTTTCCTTTCATTTTGCTCTCTTTTTCCTCTTGTTTGTTAAATGTTGCTTTCTAATTTTGTTGATTTGATAACAGATATGAGAGGCTAATCCCTTCAATTTAGGGATAATGAAGCTCTCTAGTATGTAGATCCAACATTTTGATGTTTATGCTCTCTTTTTGTGCTTTAATGAGAATGTATGAAGTGGTTAACGTGTTGTTTTTGCTTTGAATTTGATAGCTTATATTGTTGACACCAAATAGGCTATGCTTAAACAATCACTAACACAAATTACCTCTTCATCTACATATGATGATAGTAATGAAGTGAATGTTGAAATTAAAATTTGATGGTCTATATGTCTAATTCATAGTTAATAGGCCATGCTTAAAATAGATTTTGCTTTCAACTTTGTTGCCATATTTCATGAAAGTTAAAAGTGTATTAGTGGTTGTTTTAGAGTTTGATGGCTTATGTTGGGCTAATTAATAGCACAAATATGTCATACTTATGATAAGCACATCAACTAATTCCACTAATGACAAGAAAAGAGAGATCATAACTTCATTTGTTGATTTATTTGATTTAGAGAGTGGAAATTAACTCTACATTGTCATTTAACTCTCATATTTTTATCACTTTCTTTTTGTTAGTTTGTTAGTTTTCTCCTTTTCTAGCTTAACACTCTCATCAACTTTGGTTTAATTTGATTGAATAGATTTTTAAAATCAACAATTCCCTGCGGATCGACTCGTACTCACTACGTACTACAATAGTACGCCGTGCACTTGCGGTCAAATTAAATTCCAAATTTATCGGCAATTTTCTAACTCGATAGAAAATTTGTCGTTAAACAAGCTACCCAAATGAAATGTGACGTTCCCCCCTCACGTCCGTATAGGTTGCGACGACCATTTCAGCATCGAGCTTCACAAAAACTTCATCCAAGGTGCTATTGTGACGACCCGGAAATTTTGAATATTTGAAATTAGAATATTTAATTGACTTTAAATATTTGATAGTTAGTTTTAATATGAATTTCAAATATCACTGTTTATTTGGTAATTAAATTATTGAATTTAATAAATTGGAAATTGGGAAAATTGTTGAATCTCCAGTTTTAAGCTTGTTAAAAATAATTTAAAGGCTGGTAAAATTTATATTGATAGTACTGAAGATAGTAAAAGTGTTAAACTTGAATTTGGAAGTGTTTTGTTAAGTTTTGAAATTATATCGTTTAAATTGATATTAAAAAATAGCCTTCCAGGGCATAGTCTCGGAATTCGACGAAACAAGTTCCATTGGATACATAATAGTGTACTATTATCGGATTTCAATTTTCATAGCATTTGGAGTTATCGTTTGTCCATACGGTTGGTAAACGCATTGAAATTTAATATATTAACTGGGTCCAAAAGCTATCTTCTCCTATACGATCGAATTAGGACTCGAAACCTTTTCCAGTGCATTTGGAATAAAGGTATAACATTATGAACGCCTGTCGGCACGCCTCGATAGGAGTTCAAGATTTTAGGTTGCGATTTCAATACAATTTGAATTTGAATTTAATTGAATATATATATATATATTTTTATACTAATCAACTATAGTTGAAATTATATCTACATCAATACCTTTGCCCTCTCCATCACAACTTTTTCCTATCACTGTAGCCGACCCAATAACATCCCATCGTGTCCCCTATTCTCGTTTAAACTCACGCACTCATCAATTCAGAAGAGAAATGGTGGCCGAACCAATTGCGAGCTCTCTCCTTACCTCAATTCGAAAACCCACTTCAGTTTTATAAAAAAAAATCATCAATCAAAGAATGGCCAAAGTTTAAATTTCCCTTTTTATATCTAAACCCTATTCGAATCAATTCTAAATGCAAAGGCCTTCGCAAGGCAAGGCAGGTCGAAGCTTCCACGAATGATGGCGACGTACGCGAGCGTGTGGCAGAGATAAGCACGATGAGGATGGTAGCTCGTTCGAAGCCCTAATGCAGTGAAGCTTCAGGCTTTCCTCGAGCTGAAGGAGGCACTCATAGGAGATGTCGAGCTGAGAGCTTGGGTTCTGGTGAAATCGAGGTGCAGAGCTTTAGGGAGATGAGATGTCGATTGAGCGATTTGGGGTTTCGTTCGAATGGGAGGACGGTGCATGAGCGACGAGGACAGATCTCGTATGGAGGGGTCGAGCAGGCCGAGAGTCAGTGAGGTACCATTCGATTTACTTTCGTATAATTTAAAATTAATAATGTGTATATATATATATATACAGAAGCAGAAAGAAGAAAATTTTACAGGAAGAAATAAAAGTAATATTTTTACAGTAAGTTATTCAAAACAATTCTGTTTAAAATTAATATTTACTTTCATTTGGGATAAAGGAATTTTATTTATTTGAATTTAATGTGTAGTTAAACCAGAAAATTAATTTTTATTTACTGGAAACTATATAGGGTTGAAACAGGAATTTTAAAAACATTTTGATTTGAATAGTTATATTAAAATTGGACTTTCGGTTTATATAGATTATCTTATAAAAATAATGTATTTGGGTAATTAACCTGATTAATTTACTTATTAAATTTATTTTAGTTATAAAAAGATTTTTAAAAAGAGAAGAATTATTTAGTTAAAATCAAATTGTTAGTTAATTAAATTTATTAAAAGGAAATTGATTTTCGATTTATTTCAAATATTAATAAATTGTATAAATATTTATACAAGGTCAATAATCGTGAAGGACAAGTCGTGAAGGAAATGGACTGCAAATAAAATAAAGGTGAGTTAATCTCACTCATCTGGATTATTATTTAAATTTAAATAGTTAAATTTAAATATTTGGTTGAATGATTGAATTGATTGGATGTGATATATTATATAGTAGTATACAGTATATATTGGAGTGATTGATTTCCCGCATTATATAGCGGATGAGACCCTATGCGCCACATAATAGCGGATGATATTATAAAAACCCATATACCGTGATATTCCACCTCGAAGTGGAATTGGTATTGTGCTAACATCTGTGGATGCAGGGAAACAGGTTGGAGGGATCCAACTGGATTCCTCAAAATTATTTAGATTGTTCTAACAATCCTGTGTTATGATTATTTGATATTCTGTGATGAATTATATTGATAATTAAAATGTTGGATGCTATGGTTTGATTGAATATATTTGGATACCGAGTTATAAAAAAATGTATAGATTTAGATTTTTGAAAGAAAATAGAAGAGAGAGTTTTAAGTAAATAATTATTGAAATTTGGATAAATTAAAGAATAAATTGGAAAGGAATAAAAGTTGATTTTTGAATCCTAATAAATAAAATTCCAAGTATGGGAAATGAGATTTTTGAATAAATGGGAATAGGTGATATTTGAAAACTCAAGTGTTGTTATGTAAAGGAATGAAAATTTATTTTAAACAATTCAAGGTTTGAATTTATTTAAAAAGGATAAAGAAGGAATTTGGAAAAAAATAATTTGAAATTGGTATTTTCAAATAAAAAGGTTTTAAATCATAATAATGAAATAAAATCGGAAGTTAATGGGTTTTGAAATAAACTGAGTAAGTAAAGGGATTTATTTCAAAATGGAGAAATTTGGAAATCAATTTGAAATTGATTTATAAAAGTGGGATTTTAAAAGAGAAGTGAGACTATGAAATTTATAAACTTGGTTTATAAAAGTGAAGTGGTATATCAGTGGAAATAGAAAATATTCGGGGAATTTATTCCATGAGTGAAAATTGTTTGAAACTGTTTTCAAAAGGTTGGAAAGTGGAAATATATCTTGCGAAGATATTTTGAGATAAATAAATAATTTGGGAAATTATTTAAAGATCTGATGGTTGATTGTGAATGTTATTTGATAGTTAAATAACCGAGTATCAATATTGGCCAATGCGCTGATCGTTTCGAAGAGACCGGGATCGGGATTTATTTCTCGAAAACCACTTCGATCCGGTTTATACGTTTCCGTATGGAAAACGAGTTTGGAGTCGAAGATGGAGCAGTGAAGTGCAAGGGCTAATCGCTACTAATCCTGAGGGTGATTCCAAAATGGATGTAGTAGGAGTAGTGCCTTCGGTTCCGTTCGAACCTAGAACGGACTTGTATGGATGAATGCTTTCGGAACATCGTCAGGTGGACAGTGGGCATTCTAAGTGAAATGTTCTAAAAAGGTAACGCTTAGCCTCGAGCCTCATCAACCGGGAATGACTGAAAATCAGGGGTTATGCAGCAAGGCTAAGTGGGTCGCGCCCATTAGGGTGAGGTCATCCCTGTCTAGATGATCCTTTTTATTTCGGCTATGTGGGCGGTTGCTGATCCCAACCGCGGGGTGATCTTACTCGAACTATCCAGTAAGGGGTAGTCCGGTCTTGTGTTGCAGGGGATTTAGGGTGGATCCTCGGTACGCTGATCTAGACCAGTTACTGTGATAGGTTGTACCCCAGTGCCTAGTCATTAGTTGGAAATCCATTCTCCCTACGCGCCTTTTACGGTTTTTGTTTGTGGAACCCACTTTGTGGCTAGTATGCTGGAATTTAATCATGTAACAATTTCAGCTATTTGAATAAGTATTTGTATATAGACACTATTATAATATCAGACGGATTTGATAAAAAAGTGTTTTGGCTATTGTAAGGTAAAAACCCGACATGTTTATTTATGGCGCGGTCTTACGAGATGCTTTTGATTTCAAAGGGCTTTGAAACTTTAATAATCCAATTGAGTGTGTTTTCTCACGCTGGTTTTCTAGACTGACTCGGTGTTATTTTATTATAATGCTCGGGTTAGACCGAGTATTACAGATATAGGATAGGATGTTGTGGAGCTCAGGAGACGAGCTGGATGGCGAGACGTATCACTCGTATTTGTTGTATTCCGCTATGTATCATAAGTGGTATAGTCATCTTGTGAGGACAAGTTATTATAACTGTCCTGAATTGTGATGTTGATTGTATTGTACTCTGATGTTGTATTCTGATGATGTATGTATAAACAAATATAGTTTCTTTCTGTAAAGATAAGTTATTATCTATTATATTTTATTCCACTGCGATGTGAGATTCTATTGTGTTGTTTTCTTTTCTTCTACCTCCTTCTTCTTCTAATCCTGATGGTTTGATTTTTCGGGTATGAAAAATTGGGTCATTACAACTATTTTCAATCACGAATCCAATATATCCTTCAAATTACAAATCGACGATCACACTTCGCAAAAGTCCTAAACCTAGTTGCTAATGGCTATTCGACTTCACTGGCAAACCGATGAATCACCGCCGCACCTTGCTAGAACCACCCCACATGAAATTCTACCCTTATGCAACTTAAAGAAACAAGAATTAGAATTTTTCATTGAGAAACGAATTTAGTTTTAACTTTTAAAGTTCAGAATGCTTTCACTCTTCCTGTACAGCCAATGGTTTTAAATGGAGAAGGGTACGGGCATGTACACAAATGCTTGGGCACGTCATGGCAGTGGTATGTTGTGAACAGCGAGGTATGAACTTAAATAATAAGGTGTAAATATATATATATATATATATATATATATATATATATTCTTTAAAATATCCAACATAACACATCCAAAAATATCAAACTCCAACCGAGGCGTACTGTCTTGTATTCTATATGTAATACCCTTATTTCGAACATAATGGAACTAGTCTCGAGGCTTAATTCGATCATATACATATGATAGCTTTTCAAACCTAATTATTATGTAAATTTCTGAAATTTATTTCTATGTGTTTCGATCTCGCATGACCAAATGATACGTTTGAGCGCCTCAAAAATTGTCGGCATACAATAACTCACTATTATGGATCCAATGATACTGGTTTTGTTTAAATCCAAGATGGGGCCCCGGATGGCTATTTTTATACGTTAATTAAAACGAATTATTATAAAACCAAATTAATCACCTTTAAATCTAAATTTAGAAGTTTACTCTCTTCATTTTTATTTAAATAGAATTTAAATCAACTTTCGAAATCATTTTTATTCACATTAAATTCAAGGTTTAATTACTTAAACAATCTCAAATAACCATTATATTGAATTTTAAGTTATTTAACTTATAAAAATAATAATTCAATATTAAACATTTAAAAATCAATTAACCAAAATTATGGATCGTTATAGGGGTCAGAACAACGTTCTGGTGACTAGAAAATTACATACTTTATCCATAATACTAGTTTATGCCGATTGATTTCCATTTAAGTGTTATGTCTATTATTTACGGCCAATCCGCTAAACCCTCTATGCATGTACCATATGCCTAACCTCCTCCGAGGTATAATTATATATATACCTATATGTATGTATGTATTTATGATGGGATAGCTTATATCTATATGGCCATCAGACTGATAAAGTATCTTCTTTCATTCAAAACGGAGTTTTTAATCTGGATTTAGTTCCATTCACTAGGCAACTAAATAATCTGATTTCAAGTGTTCATATAGATTCTTCGTCTTCCTCTGATTATTGGAAATGGACTAGTGATTTAAAAGGTTTTAGTTTCAGATCTGCTTGGAATGAGACAAGAATTCATTATCCTAATGTTGAATGGGGCAAAATTATTTGGAACAAGTGCAATAATCCTAGGATGTCTTTAACTGCCTACAAAGCTATTTACAATCGTTTGCCTACCAGAGATAAACTAATAGATTGGGGATATGTATCTGATACTATCTGTTTACTTTGTAACCAATTCCCTGAAAACCATACCCATTTATTTTTTGCGTGTCCTTACTCTGCCTATTTATGGACTACGTGTTGCAAGAATTTAGATTTACCTCAACCGAGATCTTTGACATTGGAAGAGGGATGCCAGTTGCTTATTACAAACTTCGCTGCAACGGATCAAGCAACCGAATTAGCTTTTTCTAGCTTTTCTACTATAATTCACCACATCTGGCAGGAACGAAATTGTAGACTTCATGATGGCCGCTACTTCTCGAATCGGGATCGATGGAAGCTGATTGAAATAGATCTGAAACTTCTGGGTAACAACAAATTGAAGAAGATGAGTTTTATTTCTAATAGAAGCAAGAACATCCTTGAACGATGGGGCATTGATCTGATGGGGGAATGAATCGCCAGTACTCTTGTTGAAGTTGGGTGTGATTCTCTTTTCCTTTTTTGTTCGGTTTGGATGGACTGGAGTACTGTTATTTGAGTGATGATGCATTTGTTTTTTATTTTTCTATATGTCTACCTTGTTGGCATTTGTGACGTTTGTATATACATTGGTATTATACCTTTGCTTTGTTAATATGTTGTTAATAAAGCACCGCACTCTTTTTCCCTGTCCTATTCCCACACTGGGTATAGGATCAGGTTTTTAATGAGGCGGTTTATCTTTTCAAAAAAAATTGTATGTATGTATAGATATACCTATATATGTATACACTCATAAACGTATACTACCCAAAAACCCTAACCACTTAATACTCCTTGAATAGGGAGGAGGCAAACCCTACGGCTTTAATACCTCAATCCCGAAGCAAGCCTCCGCAACGTAAATGCTAGTCAATAGGACCTAGCTACAAAGACCAATGACTCCTAAATTTGGCTTTATAATTTAAAAACTGTATTACTAACCCATCTTAAAGATTCATCTAAGGGTTAACGAGCCCACCTTCAAAAACAAACAACTAACTTACTAAACTTTAAGGTCTATGCATGTCCCATATGGATTCTACACTAGTAGGAAGCGAAATCCATCAGGGCATGCCCGAGTCTTTGCTACCGATCGCTCAGGACTACTACTGATCATAGCCTATATGCTAGTCTTACTATTACTAAATGTCAGCCCAACAACAATACAAACATAGTCTGTCGACCTTCTCCGAAATCCCATTTGGACTAACCTAATGTAAGTCAAGGAAAATGTCCCTTTC
Source organism: Allium fistulosum (assembly GCA_030737815.1). NCBI lineage: Eukaryota > Viridiplantae > Streptophyta > Magnoliopsida > Asparagales > Amaryllidaceae > Allium > Allium fistulosum. The sequence continues at coordinate 595,420,536 of CM060903.1, forward strand.
CGTAAATTAATACTTCTTATTATAAATGAAGCAGACTCCATTTCCTTAAAAGTACTGGGTCATTTAATACTTTAAATCTAAGCCAAAACCTTCACATATTTTCATCTACCTATGCTCAATTGCACATCCTTTCCCCGCGGGTCTTATGGTTGGAGATGTCCCGCATTAGTAGTAAGTATACACAACTCTAGTAGCCTCTATATGAAGGGTAGACTTTGTTGTGTAACTCGATCGACCTTGCATTCCAACCAATTAAACTAAAACAACCATCCCAAGCTTAAATGTTGGGCTAGGCCCACTAATTCACGCTTGTTCTAACCGTATAATTTAGGCTGTATAATTTCCCGCTATGAAAATTATACTGCGAAATTATACTGCCTTCTAACATTTATGTAACGGCCCGCAGTTCCATACCCCTTGAATCGACACTATTCTCCAACGTATCGACTCAAAGTGAACGGAAATACGAATCATTTGGGTTAAAGAAGAAGGAGATAGAAGAAGAAAATAGAAACAACATCAGAATCTAACCATCGCAGCGGAATAAAATATAATATATAACAACTGGTCTTTACACAAAAACAAATATGTTTATACATTACATCATCAGAGTATACATAACACACAGCTGGACAGTAATCATAACCTGTCCTCACACAACTGAATATACAGCAATCAACACAGCAGAATACATAAACAAGCACGGAAGTACGTATCGACATCCAGCTCGTCTCCTGAGCTCCACAACATCCTATCATGTATCTATAATACTCGGTCTGACCCGAGCATTATAATAAAATAACACCCGAGTCAGTCTGGAAAACCAGCGTGAGAAAACACACTCAATTGGATTATTAAAGTTTTCCAAACTCTTTGAAATCAAAAGCATCTCGTAAGACCACGCCACAAATAAACATGTCGGGTTTTTACCTTACGATAACCAAAACACTTTTTATCAAATCCTCTGATATTATAATAGTGTCTATATACAAATACTTATTCAAGTAGTCGAAATTGTTACATTTATTAAATTCCAGCATACTAGCCACAAAGTGGGTTCTACAAACAAAAACCGTAAAAGGCGCGTAGGGAGAATGGATTTCCAACAAATGACTAGGCACTGGGGTACCACCTGTCACAGTACCTGGTCTAGATCATCGTACCGAGGATCACGCCCGACCCCTTACAACACAAGACCGGAACTACCTAAGGGTAATTCCGAGTAAGATCACCCCACGGTTGGCGCGACCAACCGCCACACAGCCGAAATAAAAAAGGACATCTAAACAGGGATGATTTCACCCTAATGGGTGCTACCCACATAGTCTTGCTGCATAACCCCTGATTTTCAGTCATTCCCGGTTGATGAGGCTTGAGGCTAAGCGTTACCTTTATAGAACTGTAATGCCCCAGAAATTCATGAAACCTTATTTTGGTTGAATTTTGAAAATATATGAATTTATTTGTATAGGAATGTATGGAATTAATTGTGTGCAAGTGTGTGTGCATGTGTGCACGTGCACACTGATATGGCACAAGGAAGAACTCCAAATTTCCTGAAATTAAAACAAGAACTGGAAAAGCCTTACAAACATGATTTTGTAATGAAAATTATCAAACCAGACATGGATATTTGATTTCTGGATTTATATGGATTATTTTAGAAAATAAGACAAAGCAAGTTTTGTTTGAACCAGTAAACAGATTTTACTTAATTTAAACCCAGGATAAATTAGATAAGGATTTGAAACATGTATGCACATATATGTGTATGTCTTTCTGAAACTAAGGAGGAGTTAAGTAAGCCTAGATAAGATATGTATGCATATGTACATTTCTATAAGTACTGAAAGTATTAAAAAGAAATAAGCAAGGGAAAGCATAACATTAAAATAGCAAAAGACATATTGCAAGAAAAACAATTGCTTTTGGCAGAAAATAGAAAGGAGGATTTTTAGAAAATAAACAAGTGACAATGTCACACAATTGTCATGATTTAGAAAGAGAACAAAATAGATATTCTGGAAAAGAAAAAGGGGAATAAGCATTACATGGCCGGGGTACTAAGGGTGAGAATAAGCAAATGAGAAATGCAAAATGCATGAGCACTGGCCAGGGTAAGAATGAGATTTTACATTTGTAAACCCCTAGAAAACCTCTCTTATAAATCCAAGTTTAAACCAGAAAAACCACTTTCTACCCGAGACATTTAAGAAAAACAAAGAAGAAAAATATTTGCAAGAAGAAAGGAAAAGTTTCAAAGAGTTTCTTTTCTGGATTAAGCAAAAGGAGCATTTTCTGTGAGTAATCTCACTAAATCCCATGGCATTAAGTCCTGTTATAAGGCAGCCAAGTTTATGTTATTTTCCTACATATTTCTGATCTTATTACTATGGTTTTAATGGATGCTTTAATGGGTGTTTATGAATGCTTTTGATTGCTTTGATGGTTGAGTATTTTGCTCTGTTTGGTTACACCCAGAAATGTTAAATTATGAAATCATGAAAGTAAATAGAGAATACTTGTAACTGGTTTAGACATGGCATGGAAAATACAGAAATCAAAATATGTATATGAGTTGCATTACACTTGTGTAAGTGCTGAGGCTCAAATGAAAGATTCATGGGTGCAATGGAAATACCCAAAAGTGCTGAACCCTTGATCAAATAGAAAACCCATGAGCCAGAAATCTTGTTTAAGCTAGATCTTGAATTTAGTTCAAACATGGTTGCTTATGAAACAATAATAACCCACATGCCTAGTCTCTATTCACAGTTGTAAATATTCTTGTATTTTCTTTAAGCCAGAATATTTGAAAATATGATTTCCCCTAGATATGAATATTAGCTTGCCTTTGAAGTATGCTTGCAAGTTTTATGTAATGTTTCATGTACACTGTGATTTAATCACCTAGCTATCTCACGATAGGATCAAACATGAACACTTAGTAAATAAACTAAGGATTGTGAGCCAAGAAGACTGCTGGAATGCTTGTTATATTTAAAGTATGCAAGTTGGCACATGGTTTGTTTAAGCCCTGAGATCTTTGTGCAATATTGTGAATTATTTTATTGCAATGTGTCCCCGTGATTCCTTTATGGCAGATGAGGCTAGGAATTAATTTAGTAAATGCAAACCTAAATTGATGAAGTAGGAACTTGAGTTATTCCTAGGTTGGTTGGATTGGAGCTATGATAGTTCTTGAGTATCTCTGTTTGACATGTATGTTTGCATAGTTGAAAGTGTGTACATAATTAGTTTTAATACTGATCATATATGCACAATATATCAGAAACAAGTCAGGCTAATTGATTAAAGAAGTTATGCCAACCTATGCAAAATGCTTATGTCTCACTTATCTACTTAATATCATGGAATTTTTGATATTGCTCATACCAGATCTTGTATCTGACCCTTGTTTGCTTATGGCATATGGGGTGTCTCATTTAAAATGGGGCAGCCTCTAATGCTCTTTCAGGGAATGCTGGTTCTAAATAGGAAGCTGCTATGGCTAATGAGAATGATTGGATAAGCATGCTAAATTAGAATTAAATAAGAGCTTAGAATGAACTATTTGCATGTTATCTTGGAAGTTTTATAATTATGCTTTTGTTGTTATGTAATGATCTTGAATGTTTGGATTTTATTTAGTTGTTTCAATTGAATCAGGTAATGTATTAAGGTTGGGAAAAAACCAAAGACTTAGTTGAATCTTATGCAAGAAAATATCTTTGAGTATTATGGTAGAAATCTATAGATGATATATGCCTATATTTGAGAAATGGATATATATATATATATATTGTGTATTAGTCAATCTTAAGTCACTTAAAAGCTTTAAGTTTTGAGGTTAAAAATCTGAGTTTAGCTAGAAGTAATATTTCAAGAATTTTGTGACTATATACAGAAGTGTTTTGATAAAAGAAACAATATATATATTTTTGTGCACTGTATAAAGATGTGTACATGTTTTAAGCGATTTTTCAAGTATCTTGTATCTGAATTTACATTGAAATAGCCAGGCACTAATGTTTTGATGACCTAGTCATAAGGTTAACCCACCTCAAAAGGAGTGAGGTCTGGGTTGATCAAGATGACCAGAGTTTTTGGGTTTAAAGGAAGAAAATGCACTTTGTAAAATCTGAAGCTTTCTTTGCAAATGCATGTACAAAGACATTTTCAAATACTTGAGCAATTCACTTTTATTTTGAGTAGCTTTCTTAGTCCAGAGAGCACAATACATCTGATATGCACACATATTACTTAAATACTACTTTTGTTAAATGACCATAAAATCTGGATTTTCTAAATCCAGTAAAGCAACCTTTAAATTAGGATGCAAGCTGAGGTAACTCAGGAATTAGGGAATGGATTTGATTTAGAGAAACACAACTATATAAATTGTGAATGAATCACTCAACTGGCTTGGTTATAAGTAGAGGAATTTGTGATGAAATCACTCATGTTGAAAATGATAAATGTGTATATCATTTTTCTTTCTGGCTTTTGATCAAATATCAAACAATTAGATTAAAACTATGATGACTTGCTATATAATCTGAGATCACTTTGCTAAGTCAAACTAACAGACAATCACCATAACAATGATCAAAATTACTAGGTATAAATTATATATGATTATGGGATTCACTCCCATGACTCAAATATCAAAACCAAGGAAAATGAGCTATGTACTGGTTGATTAGAAACTCAAATTCAATCAGGATGCACTCTTACTTACCAACACTCTGATCCAAGCAAGAGGGTCACATACATCTTCATATGTGTGTTAATATTTATTAATGAACTGATATAAATATATTAGTGGAAAAATAAGGATCCTAGATAATTTAATAGAAAGGCTAAATGACTCTAGGAAATTTATTAATGACTCTAAAAAAAACCTAGTAAAAATTAGGTAAAATAAATAGGGTCATTTCAAGAACATATCCCTTAGAATGCCCATCATCCTCCTGACGATGTTCCAAAAGCATTCATCCATACAAGTCCGTCCCGGGTTCGAACGGAACCGAAGGCACTATTCCTACTACATCCATTTTGGAATCACCCTCAGGATTAGTAGCGACTAGCCCTTGCATTTCACAGTACCATCTTTGATTCCAAACTCGTTTCCCCACGAAACGTACAAACCAGATCGAAGTGGTTTTTCGAGAAATTAATCCCGATCCCGGACTCTTCGAAACGGTTAGCGCTTTGGCCAATATTGATAGACGGTTATTTAACTATCAATTTACATCCACAAACATCCATCAAACACATAATTTTCCAAATTATTTATTAATTTCAAAAATATCTCTGCAAGATATATTCCCACTTTTAAACCCTTTGAAAACAGTTTCAAACCGTTCTTCTCTCATGGAATAAATTCCCCAAATATTTTCTATTTCCACTAGAATCACCAAGTACAAACACTTCAGAAATAATTTAGAAACGCCTTATTATAAATATACTTTAAATTAAAACTACTTTAATACTTTATTCAAAGACATATACTTTAAGAATATTTAAAATAAAGCTACTAAAAAAAATATAAAACTAGAGTTTTATCATTTAAAACATAATACCAAACCATCTTTAAATAATTACTATTAAAACAAATTTGAAAATACTTGCTTTAAAATTTAAACATTTAAGAATAATAAATTTTCTAAAACATATTTTTAAAACAACTTTAAAACTTTTAACTTATACTTAAAAATCTATTTTGAAACGTACTCGGCTATCCTGGGAAATACACTTCTCTTACACATTTTTAAAAAAATAAATCACTATTTTTTTTAAACAAATTTACCCATTTCTTTAATAAATTCCAACCTTGAATTTATTCTTCCAAATATCCACTGATATATTACTCCACTTTTATAAACCCAACTTATAAATTTGATGGTCTCATCCATCTTTTAAACACAGTTTCAACACTTTATCAAATTTCAAATCGATTTCCAAATCAACTCCATTTTTAAAATAAATTCTTTTATTTACCCAATTTATTTTTAAAATCCCATTAATTCCATTAATTCCAGATTTGACTTCTTATTATGATTTAAAATCTTATTTAAACTAAAATAAAATTTCTTTTATTTCTTTCCAATTCCTTCTTTATCCTTTCGATAAATTTAAACCTTGAATTTTAGAATAAATTCTTTATTCCTTTAAATAATATCACCTAAGTTTCAAAATTCATTATTTTCCCTTTTATTCAAAATCTACTTTCCCATACTCGGAATTTATTTAATAGAATTTAAAATCACTTTTCGTTTCCCAATTCATTCTTTAAATTATTTAAATTCTCTATGATTATTCTGCTTAGAAATTCCCTCTTTTATTTTCTCATCAAAAATCTCATATATATATTTTGGTATCTCAGTATACCCAAATATATTCAACCAAACACAGTTCCCAACATTTCCAATTACCAATGTAATCTATCACAGATAATCAAATAAATCATATCACAAAATATTAAACAATCTAAATATTTTAAGGAATCCAGTTGGATCCCTCCAACCTGTTTCCCTGCATCCATAGATGTTTGAAGTGACCCACTTCTTTTGGATTGTTATTTTTCAGTGATTTACTGTTGAGATTTTTTTTTTCCAAACCAAGTGATCACTTCTTTAATTTCATTTTCCCCAAGATCCAAATTCTTACCAATATAAAAATATTAGTATATAAGTCAATTCAAGTCATTTATATATATGAAGATATATAAATGTTTCCTTGCTTATCAGAGTATTAAAAATTAACAAGGAAAATTCAATCACACAATATTTCTCATTTTTCAGAGAATTGGTGTCACATAGCCATTTCTATCTTTTCATTCCCCTTTTTGATCTCAAGCTTGATTAATAATAAATTCGAATATTGCCACTTATAATTTTCTTGCTTACTTCTCAAATTAATTTGTTTCTTGGTTTACAAGCCATACATTTAAATTCCGGAATTCTTTTGTGATTTGGTACTTATCATATGAATTATGAGGTGATAAACTAGGTTGAAGTCTAAGCAGAGAAAAACAACACATGTGATCAGGGTTTAGACACAACAAGCACAAACCAATCATGACAGACAAAATACATATTTCCTGGTTAACTGAGCAGATAGTCATCACATGAGTGATGGTGTTGTGAGCTACTTTATAAATCACACAACTTCTTATATCTGGAGCTAGGAAAAAGTGTTGAATCCGGTGTCTTACCACTTAGTATCAGTTTTGAAGCTATAGTATCAGATTTTCCCAACCTAGTATTAGATCAGTAGTTATAGTATCAGAAATTTCCTACCTAGTATCAGTTTTATAGTATCAGATTTCTCCTACTTAGTATCAGTTTTATAGTATCAGATCTCTCCTACTTAGTATCAGTTTTATCAGTTTTATAGTATCAGATCTCTCCTAATTAGTATCAGTTTTATAGTATCATAACTGAAGTGCCTCAAGACTGTCTAGAAAAACATGTTCACATATCAGATTAAATGGCATCTTCTCCTTCAGCATTATCTACTAAAACTATTTCAGAACTTGTTACTTAAATCCACAGCTCACAAACACATATAACATTTAAGTTTCTTTTTCTTCTTACATACTGTTTTCCAGATGTCAAAGTAAAAGACACTCATCAAAATACTTAGAACATATTAGAGTTTTCCTAACTTAATTATTTCAAAGACACTGCTACTTCTCTTAAACACTTTAAATTCCTCAAGATCTCCAAATATCCATGCAAGCAAGCAAGCAATTCATGCATCTTTCCCTGCAGCAAAACTTTGAACTGCCTCAATAAAATGAGACACCCCAAGTATTGCAAAGGCAACAAATAGGGTCAGAAATAAATTCTGGTGTGAGTGAAATCAAGTATGCAAAATATCTTGTAAATTCTTAAGGCTGTATAGAGAACTTTTCTATTAAATGCTATTTAAATCCCAATTAAAATCTGAGAATGTGTATATTTAAGTTTATCTATAAACATACACCCAAGCATTCATCCATTCACTTCATTCAGTTGTACAAGTACAAAACTCCTATGGATTAACTCTCTAAATTCCATAGCATAATTTCTCCTTCTCATCTTTTCATTTTGTTTGGTCTGAACTCTTGCCATTGAACACCATGTGTGCATTGCAAAGGGGCTCAGTTCTGTTAACCCTTTACACAGAGGCCTACGGGACTTAAACAAGTCATGCACATACCCATCAACCACCTGCTGATGAGTAGATCAAGGCACTACTCCTAAATTATTTTATAATTTAGAGACCATGCTTATTTATTTCTTTCTGGGGAATTTTTCTTTTGATTCCAGAGATACTCGTATTCTTTCCTTCCTTATATAGGTCAAGAATTATTAAAACCACCCAAAGATCATATCCAGACATACAAAGCATTCATGTAAAATTGCACACCTTATTTCAAAGTCATTTTTGCTTTAATCACATTTTTCTAAAACCTACTTATATTTTTATTTCTAGAAATTTCCATTTCTTACACAAATATGAAGAAGTCATTTGCAAAACTATATTTATTCTTTTACTGTGAACATAGGGAATGGTTTTTTGAGAAAAACCCATAAAAACTTATTGGTTTATGATCTGAACAAATCAGCACATATTTGTAATATTGCATTGTTCATATCATTTTTAATATAGACTAGACATAAGAATAAATCTCAATATTCACACTGCCTAATTCTTTTCTTTCATTGATACCCTATTCCACAGTAAAATATTTGATTCATTTTTCATATCAAAACTAGCATATATAAAATCTATTCCTGTGATTAGTGTATTTGTTTGATTATCTATATTTTAAAACAAAAACTGAAACCATCACAACAAGTCAAAACAGATTAAAACCTCATCCAAAAACTCAACCAGAATACCATCCATGATCAACATATTTTCATCCAGAAAATAAAATCAAATAGGAAAAACATAATGTAATGTTTATATAAAATAACTTGGCTGCCCTTAACATGGGTCTTAATGCCTTACAGATCATAAGTGATTAATCACTCACCTTCCTCCTCTCTTCCCCGAGAATGTCTAAGCTTGAAAACAGGGTGAGCTCTCCTTTCTATTTTTTTTTAGTGTGTTTCTGTTTTCCCCCAGAGAAAACCTCTGCTTCCCTCTTGATTTAAATCATTTTGCTAGGGTTTTACTAAAGGAAAAACCCATTTTATCCTCACATTACTCAGAGAATTATGTGTGTGTTGTTATGGCTAAATGTGCCATTTTCTCTTGATTTCTATTTCTAGTAAAAGCAGTTGCTTCTCTGCTTTTCTGTGCACATGCTATTTGCATGATCCATCTACACATCATCTTTGTGTGACTCAGATACATTGTATACCTTGTTAGGCCTGAATGGTCCTCTTATATTATTTCAAACCATTTATTTCCTGATTTATTTTAGAGAAGGTGTTTATGCACAATAATACTAAACTGGTTCTTATGCAATTTGGTTATCAAAAGGGCTTTATCATTTTATACTTCTTTGGCTACTCATATCTAATACATATATATATTTATTGAAAAAAAAGAAATCTCTATCCTCTTATTTATTCATTTCACTTACTCCTAATATTATTATTGTCAGACTATATTTTCTTTTCTTAAATATTCTCATTTTAAAATTATTTTTATTTCAATAATTTGGGTCTTCACATACTCTCCTCCTAAAAGGAATTGTGTCCCACAATTATTCTCTCATACATTTCCATCCAAATGTATACAAAGCATAATTTCAATTGAATGAAATTTCAGAAACTCATTCATTCCAAATCAATCAAACATAAATAAATAATTTTAAGGTCTCATCATAATTTTTAAACATACCTTTAAGTAGAAAACAGATTAGGATATTTATCCTTTATCCTCTCTTCAGCCTCCCAAGTGCAATCATTCCCATCCAAACTCCATTGGATTTTAACTAGTTTAATTATTTTATTTCTCAGTTTCTTTTCTTCTCTAGCCACAATGCCCACTGGTTCCTTTTTATAAACCAGATTTTCTTGAATTTCAACATGTGTAGGAGATTCAAGAATGGACTCTTTATCATGCACCCATTTTCTCAATTGGGATACATGAAATACATCATGTATTTTGCTCAATTCCTCTGGTAACTTCAACCTATAAGCTAAAGTCCCTATTCTTTGAACAATTTCATATGGTCCTACATACCTTGGTGACAGTTTCCCTGCTTTTCCAAATCTCAATATTTTCCTCATTGGTGAAACTTTGAGAAACACATAGTCTCCCACCTCAAATTCTACTGGCCTTCTCTTTTTATCTGCATAAGCTTTCTGTCTCTCTTGAGCTACTCTCATTCTTTGCCTCACTAATTCAATTCTTGCAGAAGTTTCTTTTACATGGTCTGGTCCAAGCAACACCCTTTCACCAGCCTCCATCCAACATGCAGGAGATAAACAAGGCTTCCCATACAAAGCCTCAAATGGAGCCATTCCTATAGTGGATTGGTAGCTATTATTATAAGCAAACTCAGCTAAATAAATATGATCCTCCCAGTTGCCTCCAAAATCAAGTATGCATGCTCTCAGCAAATCCTCTAAAACTTTATTAACAATCTCAGTTTGCCCATCTGTTTGTGGGTGGTAGGCTGTGCTTAGGCTTAGTTCTGTCCCCATAGCTTCTTGAAAGCTACTCCAAAACCTTGAAGTAAACAAAGTATCTCTATCACTAATGATAGTCTTGGGGATGCCATGCAACCTCACTATCTCCTTCACAAATAATTGAGCTAGCTTGTGAGCATTTCTGTTTGAACTTATTGGGATAAAGTGTGCTGTTTTTGTGAGTCTATCAACCACTACCCAAATACTATCATTTCCCTTCCTTGTTCTTGGCAACCCATCCACAAAATCCATTGATATACTCTCCCATTTCCAAGTAGGCACTTCCAAAGGTTGCAATAGGCCTGAGGGCCTTTGATAGTCTGCCTTTACTTGTTGGCATGTCAAGCAATTTGCCACATATTTTGCTACTGCTCCTTTCATTCCTGGCCACCAATAATTTCTCTTGAGATCATGGTACATTTTTGTACCACCTGGATGGATAGTATACTTTGTTTTGTGATGCTCATCCATAACTTCTTGCTTTAGTTCCCCTACATTTGGTATGCAGAGTTTCCCCTTTTTCCTTAAGTATCCTTTACCATCTACCTCATAGTTTTCCACTGTCATGCCTTGGGATATCATGTTCTTTTTCTCCTTCAAATTTATATCTTGATTCTGCATTTGTCCTATTTTATCAACCAGTGTTGATTTTAAGGATAAGAGGCTTAATTTACCATATTCAATCATCTTACTGTGTGTCTTATCTGATACACTAGCTTCTTCTTTCACTTCCACCTCACTAAGAATTTTCAAATCCTTGAATTCTGCCATCATTAAGCTTGCCAATTTAGCTTGATGTCTACTTAATGCATCTGCTACTTTATTAGCTTTTCCAGGGGTATACAATATATCAAGATCATAGGAAGCTAGAAATTCTACCCACCTATGTTGCCTCATGTTCAAGTCTTTTTGGGAAAACAAATATTTAAGTGACTTATGATCAGTAAACAATTCAAACTTAGCACCCAATAAATAATGTCTCCATAGTTTCAATGCATACACTACAGCAGCTAGTTCTAAGTCATGTGTAGCATACCTAGTTTCATTTGGCTTGAGTTGCCTTGATGCATAAGCTATGACTCTACCATGTTGCATAAGCACTGCCCCCAATCCAGATCCACTAGCATCTGTGTAAACTACTAATTCTTCATTACCCTCTGGCACTTGTAAAACTGGAGCTTCTACTAGTGCCTTCTTTAGTGATATGAAAGCTTGTTCACACTTCTCTGTCCACACATATGGTTGCTCCTTTTTAGTTAACTTGGTCAATGGGATAGCTATCCTTGCAAAATCTTTTATAAATCTCCTGTAATAGCCCGCCATTCCCAAAAATGACCTCACCTCAGTTACTGATTTGGGTCTACTCCAAGATTGCACTGCCATCACCTTATTTGGGTCTACACTAACCCCTTGTTGTGATACAATGTGCCCCAAAAATTTTACTTCCTTCTGCCAAAATGTACATTTAGAGAATTTGGCTTTTAAATCATGTGCCCTCAGTCTAGACAAAACCAGATGCAAGTGCTTTGCATGATCTTCTTCTGATTTTGAATATACTAAAATGTCATCAATAAAAACAACCACAAATTTGTCTAGAAAATCTCTAAATGTTCTATTCATCAAATCTACAAAATATGATGGTGCATTTGTCAATCCAAAAGGCATCACCAAAAATTCATATAATCCATACCTTGTGTTGAAGGCAGTATACTTAATACTCTCTTCCTCCACCTTCATCTGATGAAACCCAGAGGCTAAATCTAGCCTTGAAAAGACCCTTGCTCCATTTAATTGATCGAATAGATCATCAATTCTAGGAAGTGGGTATTTGTTTTTAATGGTGACTTTGTTTAATTCCCTATAATCAATGCACATTCTCAAAGTACCATCCTGCTTCTTCACAAATACAATTGGAGAACCCCAGTTTGAACTACTAGGCCTTATGAAGCCTTTCTGCTCCAGTTCTTCCAACTGATGTTTCAATTCCACAAGTTCTTTAGGACCCATTCTAGTTGGCTTCTTGATGATTGGGCTGGCTCCTGGGATTAGCCTTATTTGAAATTCTACTTGCCTATTTTCTGGAACACCTATGACTTCACCAAAGACATCTGGGTATTCATTTATAATTTTTATGTCCTCCAGTGTTAATTCTTTCTCAGTCATGCTACATATGTGGTTACAGTAATTGATTTTAGCAATTTCACTCATAACTATAATATTTTTACCATTTTCTGTTTTCAGAGAAATAGTAAGATTTTCTAAGTTTAAAATTGCTTTGTATTTTCTTAGCCAATCAATTCCTAGAATAATTCCTATTCCCGGATATTTTAGCACAAACAAATCAGAACTAAACATATTTCCACCTATGTTTAACTCTACTCCCAAACATTTAATCCCTAGCATGCAAGAATTACCTAGTGGGCTCTGAATAAACAAGGGATTATCAACTAAATAGCATGTGAGAGTTAATTTATTCACTATGTCTTGGGATATTAGTGAATGTGTTGCTCCAGTGTCATATATAACTGAGATGGGGTGATCTTTAATTAGAAGTATACCTTCCAATTGTCCAGGACTTCCCACTGCAGTTGCTTTTGCTTTGCCCTCAAGTGCTCCTACCTTTGCTCCCTTTTTGAACTCTGGGCAGTTTCTTTTAATATGGCCTTCCTTCCCACAGTTATAGCAGCTAAACAATGCCTTCTTGGCTGCTTGACACCTATTACTCATGTGTCCTTCTTTGCCACAATTAAAACAAGTAACCTTCTTCTTAGCTTCCCCAGTGGCTGCTCCCTCCATTTTCTTATCCATATTCTTTTTGTCATAGGGATGTGCTCTATTTTTCCCCTTCTTTTGATTGGTAGCCCTCATGCTCCTAAATTTTTCCCTTGCATTGTCATGTTGTTCAAAAGAAAGAGCAAGGTCTATGACTTGATCAAATGTTTTATCCTTGTATGGTAACATTGCTCTACTCAGACCTGCATTTAATCCTTGGATAAATCTTGAATTCTTTGATTCTTCATCTCCTATGAGCATAGTTCCATACTTGGACAAACTCTCAAATTTTTGAGTGTATTCAGTCACACTCATTGGTCCTTGCCTCAACCTTATGAATTCTTCAAGCAATGTTGCCTTAGCCGTTGCTGGAACAAACCTTGCTTCAAGCATTTCCTTGAATTGATCCCATGTTATCTCATTTTCTGGCCTTCCTGTGATGATCACCTCCCACCAATCTAAGGCTGCTCCTTTGAGTCTCCTTGAAGCTATCTGCCTCTTTCTTTGGTCATTAATTTGCATATCTGCAAATATCCTTTCCAAAGTTCTCAACCATGTCTGCACTCCCATAACTCCCTCAGTGCCTTCAAAATCCTTGCCTCCCAAATTTGAAAATGTCTTCAATAACTTAGCTAATTCCTCATGAGGATTCTCTTCCCTCTGCACTGCTCCTTCTCTAAATGCCCTTACCAAATCTTGCAAGTTAACCATTGGTGTTGTATTGGAGGGTCCTGCTCCATGACTTGGTGGTCTTCCTACCATGATTCACTATTCAATTGCATAGCTAGTCAGTCATATTTCTAATTTAATTATTTTTCTGAAATTTATTTCTACTGTGGATGTTTATTTCTATCATTACTATATTTTTTTTTTAGAATTTTATCCTTACAAGAAAATTGGATAATATATTTATGCTATGTTTTAATAACATAGCTCTGATACCAACTGAAGTGACCCACTTCTTTTGGATTGTTATTTTTCAGTGATTTACTGTTGAGATTTTTTTTTTCCAAACCAAGTGATCACTTCTTTAATTTCATTTTCCCCAAGATCCAAATTCTTACCAATATAAAAATATTAGTATATAAGTCAATTCAAGTCATTTATATATATGAAGATATATAAATGTTTCCTTGCTTATCAGAGTATTAAAAATTAACAAGGAAAATTCAATCACACAATATTTCTCATTTTTCAGAGAATTGGTGTCACATAGCCATTTCTATCTTTTCATTCCCCTTTTTGATCTCAAGCTTGATTAATAATAAATTCGAATATTGCCACTTATAATTTTCTTGCTTACTTCTCAAATTAATTTGTTTCTTGGTTTACAAGCCATACATTTAAATTCCGGAATTCTTTTGTGATTTGGTACTTATCATATGAATTATGAGGTGATAAACTAGGTTGAAGTCTAAGCAGAGAAAAACAACACATGTGATCAGGGTTTAGACACAACAAGCACAAACCAATCATGACAGACAAAATACATATTTCCTGGTTAACTGAGCAGATAGTCATCACATGAGTGATGGTGTTGTGAGCTACTTTATAAATCACACAACTTCTTATATCTGGAGCTAGGAAAAAGTGTTGAATCCGGTGTCTTACCACTTAGTATCAGTTTTGAAGCTATAGTATCAGATTTTCCCAACCTAGTATTAGATCAGTAGTTATAGTATCAGAAATTTCCTACCTAGTATCAGTTTTATAGTATCAGATTTCTCCTACTTAGTATCAGTTTTATAGTATCAGATCTCTCCTACTTAGTATCAGTTTTATCAGTTTTATAGTATCAGATCTCTCCTAATTAGTATCAGTTTTATAGTATCATAACTGAAGTGCCTCAAGACTGTCTAGAAAAACATGTTCACATATCAGATTAAATGGCATCTTCTCCTTCAGCATTATCTACTAAAACTATTTCAGAACTTGTTACTTAAATCCACAGCTCACAAACACATATAACATTTAAGTTTCTTTTTCTTCTTACATACTGTTTTCCAGATGTCAAAGTAAAAGACACTCATCAAAATACTTAGAACATATTAGAGTTTTCCTAACTTAATTATTACAAAGACACTGCTACTTCTCTTAAACACTTTAAATTCCTCAAGATCTCCAAATATCCATGCAAGCAAGCAAGCAATTCATGCATCTTTCCCTGCAGCAAAACTTTGAACTACCTCAATAAAATGAGACACCCCAAGTATTGCAAAGGCAACAAATAGGGTCAGAAATAAATTCTGGTGTGAGTGAAATCAAGTATGCAAAATATCTTGTAAATTCTTAAGGCTGTATAGAGAACTTTTCTATTAAATGCTATTTAAATCCCAATTAAAATCTGAGAATGTGTATATTTAAGTTTATCTATAAACATACACCCAAGCATTCATCCATTCACTTCATTCAGTTGTACAAGTACAAAACTCCTATGGATTAACTCTCTAAATTCCATAGCATAATTTCTCCTTCTCATCTTTTCATTTTGTTTGGTCTGAACTCTTGCCATTGAACACCATGTGTGCATTGCAAAGGGGCTCAGTTCTGTTAACCCTTTACACAGAGGCCTACGGGACTTAAACAAGTCATGCACATACCCATCAACCACCTGCTGATGAGTAGATCAAGGCACTACTCCTAAATTATTTTATAATTTAGAGACCATGCTTATTTATTTCTTTCTGGGGAATTTTTCTTTTGATTCCAGAGATACTCGTATTCTTTCCTTCCTTATATAGGTCAAGAATTATTAAAACCACCCAAAGATCATATCCAGACATACAAAGCATTCATGTAAAATTGCACACCTTATTTCAAAGTCATTTTTGCTTTAATCACATTTTTCTAAAACCTACTTATATTTTTATTTCTAGAAATTTCCATTTCTTACACAAATATGAAGAAGTCATTTGCAAAACTATATTTATTCTTTTACTGTGAACATAGGGAATGGTTTTTTGAGAAAAACCCATAAAAACTTATTGGTTTATGATCTGAACAAATCAGCACATATTTGTAATATTGCATTGTTCATATCATTTTTAATATAGACTAGACATAAGCATAAATCTCAATATTCACACTGCCTAATTCTTTTCTTTCATTGATACCCTATTCCACAGTAAAATATTTGATTCATTTTTCATATCAAAACTAGCATATATAAAATCTATTCCTGTGATTAGTGTATTTGTTTGATTATCTATATTTTAAAACAAAAACTGAAACCATCACAACAAGTCAAAACAGATTAAAACCTCATCCAAAAACTCAACCAGAATACCATCCATGATCAACATATTTTCATCCAGAAAATAAAATCAAATAGGAAAAACATAATGTAATGTTTATATAAAATAACTTGGCTGCCCTTAACATGGGTCTTAATGCCTTACAGATCATAAGTGATTAATCACTCACCTTCCTCCTCTCTTCCCCGAGAATGTCTAAGCTTGAAAACAGGGTGAGCTCTCCTTTCTATTTTTTTTTAGTGTGTTTCTGTTTTCCCCCAGAGAAAACCTCTGCTTCCCTCTTGATTTAAATCATTTTGCTAGGGTTTTACTAAAGGAAAAACCCATTTTATCCTCACATTACTCAGAGAATTATGTGTGTGTTGTTATGGCTAAATGTGCCATTTTCTCTTGATTTCTATTTCTAGTAAAAGCAGTTGCTTCTCTGCTTTTCTGTGCACATGCTATTTGCATGATCCATCTACACATCATCTTTGTGTGACTCAGATACATTGTATACCTTGTTAGGCCTGAATGGTCCTCTTATATTATTTCAAACCATTTATTTCCTGATTTATTTTAGAGAAGGTGTTTATGCACAATAATACTAAACTAGTTCTTATGCAATTTGGTTATCAAAAGGGCTTTATCATTTTATACTTCTTTGGCTACTCATATCTAATACATATATATATTTATTGAAAAAAAAGAAATCTCTATCCTCTTATTTATTCATTTCACTTACTCCTAATATTATTATTGTCAGACTATATTTTCTTTTCTTAAATATTCTCATTTTAAAATTATTTTTATTTCAATAATTTGGGTCTTCACAATGTTAGCACAATACCAATTCCACTTTGAGGTAGAATATCACGGTATATGGGTTTAGATAATATCATCCGCTATTATGCGGCGCATAAGGTCTCATCCGCTATATAATGCGGGAAATCAATAACTCCAATATATATATACTACTATATATATAATATATCACATCCAATCAATTTCAATCAACCATTCATCAAATTAAATTTAACTATTAAATTTAAATTAACCCAGATGAGTGAGATTAACTCACCTTTGACTTTTAATTTGCAATCCAATCCAACTTGTCTTGTTTTCCCCATTTTTGACCTTGAATAAACAATTTATATGATTTATTAATATTTAAATAAATTGAACAATCAACTACCATTCAATAAATTTAATTAACTAATTATTTTGTTTAAACTAAATTTCCCTTTTAAAGATCTTTTAGTCACTAAGATAAATAATTAGCTAGTTTAAACATTTTTTTTCTTTAATAAAAACTCTTATTTCGGAAATCTCAAGTATATTTAAAAAAAATAAAAATTTCTAACTTCACACAAGTTTTCAAACATGTTATATTCCTATCTTATCTTTATATAAATTCTTATTTTTTTCCAAATCTTATATATATATATATATATATTATTTCTGTTTTACCTATATATGTATATATATTAGATTCTAATAAGATAAAAGTTCCTCCAAACCTATATACATATATATAAAAAAAACAGGACTACTTTTATTTTTATATTTCAACATCAATATTTTTAAGATCCACTATTTTCAAGAAAAATCAACATTTAAATTAAATGTTAACATATCTTACAGAAAATTAAAATCATATCCATCTGTATTATTATTATCATTTACTGTTTCAACCCATTGTTAACCCTTAATTCTCCACGACTTAAGAAGTACGCGACTCAAGAGTTAACGAGTTAAGGGAGTGCAAGACTTAACGAGTTAAGAGTTAGATGACCTACGACTCAACAGGCTCCGACCTAAGGAATGGTCCGACTCAACGACCTACGAGTTAAGAAGTTTAACGACTTACGACTTAGCGTGCTACGACTCATAAAGATTAACTCATCAGATTCAACGAGTCATGGAGTATACGACTCATGGTCTTACGACTCATCAGGATCAACGAGTCATGGAGTATACGACTCATGGTCTTACGACTCATCAGGTTCGACGACTCATGAGAACTGGCGACTCATCAGGTCTGTACGACTCATCAGGCTTACGACTCATCAGGTCTGTACGAATCATCAGGCTTACGACTCATCAGGTTTACGACTCAAGAGGACCTTACGACCTAACAATGTACGAGTTAAAGTACCTGCGAGTTAAGGAGTCTGCGACCTAAGATGTCTACGACCTAGGACTCAACGACTTAACTTGTCCAGCGACCTAAGGCTACAGGAATGTCACGACCTAAGGGAAGTCGCGACCTAAGGAAGCTCGCGACCTAAAGACTCCGCGACCTAGTAATGTTGCGACCTAAAGGTTACGACCTAAAGAAGGTTCCGACCTAACGAGTTACGACTTAGTGGGTTTATGACTTGAAGGCTGCGAGTTAGGGCCTTACGAGTTAAGGTTTGATAAGTCGGCTACGACTTAATACTTGTCAAAGACAACCATCCCTTAACTCGTCACCGACCTAACCCTATTCCTTAACTCGTCACCGACCTAACCCCGTTCCTTAACTCGTCACCGACCTACCCTAAGTCGGCTACGACCTAAAGACTTAGAGAAATTTCCTGAGTCCAGATCAGCTCCTATAAATACCCCATTACTTCCAACATAGAGAGGACTTTTGGCCATTCATTTCTCCAAGCGCCGTTACGCTGTCGAAGCCTCCTCTCATTCAGCAATCAAAGATCTCCAAGCATTCGAGACACTACAACGATCTTCGAGAAGAGCTCCTAACATCCAACGCGGATTCGTCGAGTTTCATCATTAAAGATCGAGCTAGTAGTCAAGAATGATTTCATGATCAAATTGTATTGTATTTAGAGGGATATTGTATTGAATTGTAATCAAATTAGCAATAAAAGACTATAAAGTGGATGTAAGCTCAATTACGGGCCGAACCACTATAAATCTGTTGTTCATTTACTGCTTTTCTGCTATTCTCAGCTCATATTCTGTTCCCGTACCAACGGGTGGTGCTTTCACGATTCTATTACACACACTGGGTGTTAGCGTTCACTTTTTACCGTTAACATTTTGGTGCTTTCACTGAGAAACCAACTCAGGCGATCATCCACCGTTGCTTCGCAAAGATTCATAAAAAGAACCTCTCTTTAAAAACCAGATCTGAAATAATGGCTCCTGGAAGAAGAGGCAGACCTATCAGATCCGGAAACGCTCACGAAGGAACTTCCGCTTCCCCAATAACAGACCAAGCAACTCCAACCGTTGGGGTCACCAGGGCTGAATTGGATGACGCAGTTTCTGGATTATACCAACAAATTGAAACTCAAAACGCTTTGATGATGGATAGATTAACTGCTCTGCTCGGGGCAAATCGTCAACCAGAAAACCGTCGAACTACTCTTCCTGAAATGCCACCTTTCCAAACTGATGGTTCTATGCCGCAACCAACTTGTCATGAGCAGATGCCCGGGCAAAATTCCGAGGGAAGAACTAATACTTGCCCGGAGGTGTCTTTGAACAATAAAGAGTACCTGTCTGAAATGGTTGGCCGCATCATGAAAGAGAGCATGCAAAGGGAAGAAGATGAGGCTGACTGGGGATTTGCGCCAAGCAGAACTCCGTTTACTGAAAGGATCCTAAGAGCGGAGTTTCCAAGGAAATTTGCACCTCCTACTATCCAAGCTTATAGGGGAACCAGTGACCCTAATCATTTCCTCTACAAGTACGATTGGCATATGACCGGTGCAAGAGCATCAGACGAGATCAAGTGTCGATACTTTCCGGTATACCTAGAAGGTGTGGCTTTACTTTGGTTCACAAAGCTTCCAGTTCGGTCTGTAGATAAATTCTCCGACTTAACGCAAAAGTTTAAAGAACAGTTCAGATTGTATGCTTCAAAAGCTAAGGATATAATGTCATTGTCCAACCTTGAACAAGCGCCCGGAGAATCAATCAAATCTTTCTTGAGTCGTTTCAATATAGCTTTGGCCGAGGTAGAAAATGCGGAACCACGCATGATCCTGACTTATTTGATGAGAGCCATTGATAAATCGAGTGAATTTGGGATATGGTTAAAGATGAAAGAACCAAACTCACTTGATAAATTTTATAAAAAGGCCGATGAGTTCATTCGCCTTGAAAGCCTTTCTGCAACATCGAAAGTGGTTACCGCCCAGACTAACAATGACAATGTCGCACCTAAGAAAAGAGAATCTGAAAGTCAGAAAAGGGAGAATGAAGGAGGAAAAAGCCAGGGAAATGAAAAGAAACCTCGCCGCTTTAATCCTTCGGACTTTACTCCTTTAACTGATACACCAAGAAATATCTTTTTTGCAACAAAGGACGCTGTCAGGTACCCTAAGCCGCCTGAAATGACGAGAGGGGCAAAGCGTAATGGAAAGTTCTGCCAATTTCACAATCAACCTGGCCATGACACTGACCAGTGTCGCGAATTAAAGAAGGTGATTGAAGAATTGCTAGAGCAGGGTAAACTCCAACAATACGTTAAAAGAACCGGAGTCGATCCAACCCCATCCGCTCGGGATCAACAACGTCCTACCCATCAATCCGATTCTCTCAGCAACACTGCAGTGCAAGATTCAGAAAAGCTTGTCATTAATGCTATCACAGGGGGACCATACCCAGCAAGCAGAAGTTGGGATGACTACTAATCACTCACAAAACTGCGACTGGGGCATCTCTCGCTTTCTCTGACATGAAAAATCCAAAAGCTATGAATCAAGCACAAATGGAAATCCAGCTTGGAGATTCTGGAACAACAATAACTAGCATCCATTTTACTTAACTGCATTGCTTGAATTTGTAAAGATAATGATGGATGTGTATTTTCTGCATTGTAAACCGCTGAGAAATCAGCGTGACTCAATAATGAAAAAACTATGCATTGTGTTTTCTATTATAAAATGCCTGTTATATTTCGATGTGTAAATGCTCTAAATGTATTGCTAAAATATCGATCTAATACTGCAGGTCATTAAAGCAAAGCTCACCCATCGCAGAGCTAAGCGAGCCTTACAAATCATTTAGCAGATTTCAAGCAACAAAAATTTCAAACTCAAATCCCATACAAGAGGAACTTCACATAAAAAGTTGACGGCTCCACTAGGTCAAGCCCACGTTAACTGGTTGTGATCGCTGATGTAAAAAAAGGCATCCAACCAAATAACTTGCGTTTACTCTGTGGAGTCATTCAACAGTGAAGTCTACTTCTTCGAATAAAGCAATTTACTTGCAAGAGAAAGAAAAATGCGCTTGGAAACGATGATAAAGGATCGCAGATTGGTGGATGATGATACAACATGAGCAGGCAAACATGGAAGCAGCCAAAGGAAGGTATGCCTCTCAACAGGAAAGCAGGTAGATCCACTAAAAGGATAACTTCCCAAGCAGAAGGAATAAGACCCTCGCTGGCTGATTGTGATGCATCCGATCAGGCAGCTTGTGTCCATCCCATGGATCTACTTGCCCCTAAGACGCAACCTTCCTGGCACACCAACCAACTGATGCTCCTTCCCAAGGATCAACAAAGCCCTCTAACGAGGCACGCCAATAAATGGAGAGCTTTCCTCAATCAAAAAGATCGGTGGGACTACCAAAAAGGGGCACCTTGTTAATCGATTGCGATCGTTTGTACAAACAAACATCCAATTGAACGACTTACGCTTGTCCCGTGGACCCCTCCGACCATGAGAAAGTAACTTCCAGGCAATCACAAGCCCTCTTCGGAGGCACAAGCCCTCTTCGGAGGCACAAGCCCTCTTCGGAGGCACAAGCCCTCTTCGGAGGCACAAGCCCTTTTCGGAGGCACATTTCACCCGTGTAGAAGTGCAAAATGCTTCTCTTCGGAGACCCACTTCACCAGTGATGAAATGCTAAAAAGCCCTTTTCGGAGGCACATTTCACCCGTGTAGAAGTGCAAAATGCTTCTCTTCGGAGACCCACTTCACCAGAGATGAAATGCCAAAAACTGCTTCTCTTCGGAGACCAAAACTGCTTCTCTTCGGAGACCAAAAACTGCTTCTCTTCGGAGACCAAAACTGCTTCTCTTCGGAGACCAAAACTGCTTCTCTTCGGAGACCAAAACTACTTCTCTTCGGAGACCAAAATCGCTTCTCTTCGGAGACCAAAAGACCTCTTCAGAGGCGTACTCCACCTTGCTTGAAGTACCAAAAATAAACCCTTTACTGGGGCACAAAAATCAAAACCTTCTTCAGAAGTTCATTTCACTGTGCAGGAAAATTCACTTTCAAACAAATAAAAGTGATCATTCCCAGAAGTCGAAGTGTTCTTCAGGAGGAAAAAGAAAATAAAGATTCCTCCAAAGACAAGATATACTCTATTAAAAGCAGAACAATTCTTCCCTGAAAAAGTGGAAAGTTATTCTCTAAAATAAGAGTATCGGTCTTGTGAAATCAAGAGATATTACAATATACTTGTGGTATGGGGGCAACATTGTACAACTCAGTTACATTAATAAAAGTAGTATACAAGCAACATACCACAAGTTCATTGCAATATCATGTAATAAAGATGTGGAGTAAATGCGTTCTTGAAACACAGACAAAAAATTTGTACAAGTGAAAAGAATCGTTGAAAAACAGATGTATTCCTACATACACAAGGATTTGTACAAGAAAAATATCTATTTTATTTCAACACTATGAAAATTTTTACATTGTACAGGTTACAAAAAGAAGCGGAGACCGGAATCCGCACAATCCCCGGTCAATACAAAAAGCAGAAAATGCAAAATCAAACTCATTTCCCCTTCTTCCCACCCTTGGAACTTTTACCCGGCCTGGTAATTAGTTTCGTAGGCCGCGTCGGAGAAGAAGGAGAAAGAGACTCAGCCGGATCAATCTCTGCCTCATCTCCAGCAGCAGTAGAACTCTTCTTTCCTTTCTTTGAAACCACACGCTTCCCCTTCTTCTTGGAAGAAGACTCACTCCCCGGAGCAAGAAATGTAGAAAGCTTTGTGTCATAATCGAAAGACTGCTCCGGGGTCTTCTCGCTATCTTCCAGACCTTCTGCCTTCTGTTCTTCGGAAGCAGATGGTTCATCTAAACCTTCAAGGGCCGCTATTGGTTCTTCCTGTGAACCAGGCTGGGAAGCTGGAAGAGGTATAACTTGAGAAGGAGGAGGAACGGCAGCTGAAGAAGGAAGAGTTGGGGCAGTTTCTGGGGTGTCTGCTGCATAATAAAAGATATCAAAATCAGTATTCTCCGAGAAAAAAAGAAAACCGTGAATCGTCAAAGTTACCTGGAGAAGCCGGTTTAGCGAGATCAATCTCATATTCCCGAGCTTGGAAGTCTTTCATTGCCTCTTCCTCTGTAGGAGTGGTTGCAGTTTCTGTGTCAACCTTAGCGGGAGGCGTGGAATGAGAACTAGAGCCAGCAATATCCGCATGAGCTAAAGTCGAAGCATAAGCAGGAGCAATAGGGGGTGTTTCTTTCTCAGGAAGCTTCTCTCCCGTCGCTTCGGCCCGCACTCGGATGAGCTGCTCTTTTCCTTTGGCAAGGGCAGCGCGATCGCTCTCACTTAAGTAGGTAGCTTGAAGATCTGTTTCAGAGTATCCGGCACCACCAAATAAGTCAATGATTGCCTCCCATACCTCCGCTAAGGTGACTTCATACTCTGGACCCAAAAATGAAAGGCTCCCACGCCCCAGGACACAATGCATATAAAAGTCGAACAGAGTCGCGTCAACGGTGGCTATGGTCGCCTTATGGGATTCTTCGGCTGCAGCTTTACCAGAAAGAACTTCATCACGTTCTCTTTCAGCCTTCAGTAACTGGGATTGTAGCCTAGCAATTTCTAAGTCTCGAGAGCTGAGTTTCTCCTGAAGACGAGCAGCGTCATCACGATATTTTCTAACAACATGCTGTTCTGCTTCAAGTTTGACTTCAGTATTCCGCTGAGCAGCATGGGCGTCTCGAACTTGTTTTTGAAGCATTTCTTCTTTCTGAGAATAAGAAGTGGAGGAAGTAGCAAGCTCATTTTTAAGTTTTTCAACTTCAGCTTCGAGCTTCCCATAACCATCGCTAATGCTTTTCATCTCCGCGTCATGCTGCTTACGCCATTTGTCCCACTCTGTTTTATCATTTTCCATAGTCATCATCGCTTCAAGGTTCAGATGGTTGACCCTTTGAAGTTCATCAACCAGCTTCTGCCACCCAGACATTCTTTCGATGTCAAGCTTTACAGCATCGACATTTTTCAGCATCGCCTGCTTATCAATGGGGACCAAGTCCAAATCAAAACGCACTCCTTTCAGACACCAATTCGGAAATCGGCTCTGGAGTGTGGGAGGACCATCTCCAGCTTGGTACTGTGGCCTATTAATGATGGTCTGGATGTCAGATTCCTTAAGGGCAGGAGAACCGGAAGATGTATTAGGAGGAACAGAAGCGGTTGTCTTTTCCGAGATGTTAGATGTGTCTTTCTCACCAAGTCTAGCACGTTTACTGGAATCATCAGAAGTGTGACTCTTCCCCTTATCGTCATAAGATTTCCTTTTATAAGGATCGTCGCTTCTGCGAGAAGAGTCATGTTGCTCGTCCCTTCTCCCGTAGTATTCCTCATCTTCTCTCCGGCGACGCTCTTCATGAGCTCGCCTCTCATGAGCCTTTCGAGCAGCTCTCTCCTCATCAGTTTCTTTCACGGCACTAATATAACTCCTAAAGTCATAAGCCTCACGGCTTCCGTAACGCTGGAATTTGTTGTAGTAAGAGCCGCTTCGCCCCATCAGAGAACCTGAAATTGAAGAAAAAGACCAGTTTTAGAAATCCTCACATTGAAGAAGCTAAGTGCATAAAAAGTGCCAAGGTTCTAAGAGTGTGTGATGTGCAAACTACGCGCGTCAGACTACAAACCACTTTTGGGTGTAGAAATGGCAGTAAGTTGTGTGGAAGGCGTTGTGGTTTGTTGCAAGAAAGAAGTTGCTTCGATAACAGGAGGAACCACTTTAGAAACACCATCTTTAAAGAGCTCCTGAGAGGTTATCATGATGTCGCTCAGGCTGTCGAAAGTATCATCGCCATGGTGCATGGGAGAATTATCCTTTTCAACTTCCACCTCAGCCGTCTTTTCAAGAGTATGAAGGTTTTCCTCCTCTTCAATAACCGGGGCAAGTACTAACTTACTGGACGACCCCGCAATGTCGGTAAGAGTAGAACACTTCACCAATGAAGTCTCAACGGTAAATTCTTTCGGTGAAGGTTCTTTAGCAGAAGCAGGGGCATCTGACTCCTCAGCCGAAGAATCAGGGACTTCATGTGGCTGAGTGGAACGGGAAGGATGTAAGAGTCCGAATTCGTGGAGGAACTCATCTCTCAATAGAAATTGAACGCTCCTCTCCTCAACCGGCACGGCCATAAGCCTCTCAAAGGTAGTCTTGTGACGAGATTCCCTAGAGGGGGAAGGGAGTGCTGAAACAGTAGAAAAAGAAGTTAACACTTGACAATTTGAACTTCAAGGAATTTAGAAAAAGCACAGGGAAAAGGTAGATAATCGTACTTCCCACTCTCCAAATGGCGTAAAATCCCGGGGGACAACGAACAAAGAAAAACTGGCTCAGAAACCCAGGAACGCTTTCAGGAAGACCAATAATCAGTTTGCGATTCCTGGCACTCCTTACAACTGTGATAGAGGGATGGTCCTTGATCCTTGTGAATGAGCATAGAAAGCAAATTTCTCCAAAACTGGGGAAACGGTCCAGCGTTCTCCTAAAAAGCACACACAGTCCCAGCAGGATGGCGTAGCCATTAGGATGAAGTTGAAAAGGGGAGATAGATAATCGAAGAAGAAGTTCTCGGAGACAGTCATTAAACGGGGGAATCGCTCCACTCAAGCACATTTGGCGGTTCACTGCGATGAAGCCGTGCGGTGGCCTATCAGCAGTGTCATTTACTCCAGGAAGCAAAGCGTCAGATTCAGCGATGCCAAACTGGGTGCATAGTTGGCGGAAGACTTTATGACTCAGGGTGGTAGGAGTCCTTTCTGGGGGGTCATTCAACGGAGTAGCAATTGGAAAAGCTTCTCCAGCTGATTCCAAATCTTCTTGATGGGATGTCATTCTACACAATCAGCCGAATGTTCAAAAGTGAAGGTGCACGTTTCCTAAAAGTGTAAAGTGCTGTGCAAAACTAATGAAAATAAGAAAAAGCAAGTATAACTGGAATTAAACTAACTGACAATCAGTCGATTACGAGATTTCAAAACTTGTTAATACTCAAGTGCAGTGTTAATGCAGACAAATCAGTTCTAGTTAATCATTACGATTCTGCTTTAATACTTCATTTGAATTGGTCATTGTGTAGCATTTCTCTCATACAGTTCATTTAATCTTTATCAACTAATCTGTCATCCGATATGGGCAGTCGGTGGCAGTATATTCGTCCCAGTTTTTTGTAAATGTTATAACAGGCAGTTAGAATTATTAACAATCTATAAAAGAGTGCAACAAAATTCAAGAGTCCAAAGTTCAAACAACTCAAGTCTTAGCATTCAAGGCAGTGGGAAATTTGCTCAAGTTCTAACTCGGTCACGACTTAACTTAGGGCAGATTTTCCTAAGTTCTAACTCGGTCACGACTTAACTTAGGGCAGATTTTCCTAAGTCCTAACTCGTTCACGGTCTACAAGATATGCCATGAATCAAGTTGAGTCGTAACTCTCCAATCGTACCGCACATTCAAGCAAAATCTGAACAAGTGCTAAGTCACGAACGACTCAAATGGCTCCTGCGACCTAGGGTCAACTATTCTCTAAGTCGTAAGTCGTGAGGAATAAAAAGAGACTTCAAGTCGTAAGTCGTAAGTCATAACATCAAAACTGCTGGATCACGCGAAATTACCAATCCAACTCCTGACTCGCTAAATCCTTAACTCGTTAACCATCTATCCATCCAATTCCTAACCCATTTACCTCCTAACCTGTTAACTTTCCAACCCGTTAATCCATTAACCAGTTAGCCTCTCCATCAACCCTATTTCTAAATCACCGAAAATCGCAAATCGTTGCAAGTCATGCCGAGCCACCTTAAGTTCATGGATATCCTGTATAACAGTATTCGCAAGACCCAAAGGGAAAAATCATGGATGAAGGTCGACGGCAATGATCGGCGATTGGGAAAAGATGCTTACGCAGTGTAAATGGGAATGGCTGGAAATAAATCAGGTCGAAATCGCCTTTGGAAGCTTGAAATTGCGTTAATGGCAGATACGGCTTAAAGAACGAGTAATAGGAAGACGGAGAAAAGGGGAACGACCTAAGCATTTTATACCCCAGGTTGAAGGAATTGGAATCGGCCCACACGAGTTAAGATAAGTCGAAACACACGACCTACGATTTAGGCGTGTATTTCGAGGGGCAAATGTTAACCCTTAATTCTCCACGACTTAAGAAGTACGCGACTCAAGAGTTAACGAGTTAAGGGAGTGCAAGACTTAACGAGTTAAGAGTTAGATGACCTACGACTCAACAGGCTCCGACCTAAGGAATGGTCCGACTCAACGACCTACGAGTTAAGAAGTTTAACGACTTACGACTTAGCGTGCTACGACTCATAAAGATTAACTCATCAGATTCAACGAGTCATGGAGTATACGACTCATGGTCTTACGACTCATCAGGATCAACGAGTCATGGAGTATACGACTCATGGTCTTACGACTCATCAGGTTCGACGACTCATGAGAACTGGCGACTCATCAGGTCTGTACGACTCATCAGGCTTACGACTCATCAGGTCTGTACGAATCATCAGGCTTACGACTCATCAGGTTTACGACTCAAGAGGACCTTACGACCTAACAATGTACGAGTTAAAGTACCTGCGAGTTAAGGAGTCTGCGACCTAAGATGTCTACGACCTAGGACTCAACGACTTAACTTGTCCAGCGACCTAAGGCTACAGGAATGTCACGACCTAAGGGAAGTCGCGACCTAAGGAAGCTCGCGACCTAAAGACTCCGCGACCTAGTAATGTTGCGACCTAAAGGTTACGACCTAAAGAAGGTTCCGACCTAACGAGTTACGACTTAGTGGGTTTATGACTTGAAGGCTGCGAGTTAGGGCCTTACGAGTTAAGGTTTGATAAGTCGGCTACGACTTAATACTTGTCAAAGACAACCATCCCTTAACTCGTCACCGACCTAACCCTATTCCTTAACTCGTCACCGACCTAACCCCGTTCCTTAACTCGTCACCGACCTACCCTAAGTCGGCTACGACCTAAAGACTTAGAGAAATTTCCTGAGTCCAGATCAGCTCCTATAAATACCCCATTACTTCCAACATAGAGAGGACTTTTGGCCATTCATTTCTCCAAGCGCCGTTACGCTGTCGAAGCCTCCTCTCATTCAGCAATCAAAGATCTCCAAGCATTCGAGACACTACAACGATCTTCGAGAAGAGCTCCTAACATCCAACGCGGATTCGTCGAGTTTCATCATTAAAGATCGAGCTAGTAGTCAAGAATGATTTCATGATCAAATTGTATTGTATTTAGAGGGATATTGTATTGAATTGTAATCAAATTAGCAATAAAAGACTATAAAGTGGATGTAAGCTCAATTACGGGCCGAACCACTATAAATCTGTTGTTCATTTACTGCTTTTCTGCTATTCTCAGCTCATATTCTGTTCCCGTACCAACGGGTGGTGCTTTCACGATTCTATTACACACACTGGGTGTTAGCGTTCACTTTTTACCGTTAACACCCATATTGTTTAAATTTTCTTTCATCTACAAATAATTTTATTAAATCGGAACAAAGCAAACGAACCTCACCCAGACCAAAGATCGACTTCGAACCCACAGCCAAAAATTGTGACTCCACAATGTCTTTCCCGAGCTCGAAGACGCCTTCACCATCATGAATCGATGGCTATGCTTCTAGTTTCACGATCGAGTTCCTCTCGAGCCACTGACCAGCCTCGCAGATCCTTCGACGATGCCAGCTCGAACAGCAACGAACCCCGCGAAGCTCCTGCCTACAGTCGCGCGCGGAGCTCTCCTTGCGATGGCTACCACCTTCGAAACTCGAGACCCCCCCCTTCCGATGTCGATTGTAATCGCCATAGCTCACGCAATTTCTTCACGATTCCTTTTCTTTCTTTTTTCTTTTTTAAAACGAAACGAACTCAGTTTCGTTTAAGAAGAGGGAATAGTTTGATTTATTTTGGAATGAAAGAAATGAGGGGCGGCTGGTTTTTTTTATTATCTTTTGAACTGAAAAAAACGGGGTAGAGGATGCGATTGATTCCCCCTTTTTTTATTTTGTTTTTTACGCGATTTCAGCTTGAAAAGAAAGGAGGGAGAAGACATCGCGATTAAAAGGACTGATGGAATAGAAGCGTGTTAGAACGAGTATAAGATGGCGTATAAGGGAAAGAATAAAAATAGTTTGACTGGTCCAAACACATTTATCTTGCTTAAATTTTAAATCGTCTCGAAAACGAAGCCAAAAATCTCAATCTCCTATCGAGGCATGCCGCTAGGCGTTCATAATGTTAAACACCTATTTCGAACACAATGGAAAAGGTTTCGAGTCTCAGTTCGATCATATGGAGAAGATATCATTTTGGACTCAGTTAATATATTAAATTTCGATATAAATTTCAGCGCGTTTCCTTACCGTACGATCACACGACAACTCCAATCACTACGAAAATTGAAATCCGATAATAATACCCTATTACGGATCCAATGGAACTGGTTTTGTCGAATTCCGAGACCGTGCGTCGGAAGGCTATTTTTAAATTCAATTTAAACGATATATTTTTAAAACTGAACAAAATACTTCCAAGCTCACATTTAAAACTTCCATTGTCTCTAGTATTATAAATATAAATTTTCCAAGCCTTTGAAATATTTTTAACGAGCATAAACTGAAGATTCAAAATATTTACCCAACCTCCAATAATTAAATTCAATAATTTAATTGCCAAATAAATAGTGGTATTTGAAATTCAAGTCAAAAATTAACTTTTAAATATTTAAAATCAATTAAAAATTCAAATTTCAAATATCCAAAATTCCGGGTCGTCACAATTTAATTCCTACCTTATATGCTTATTTACTATATTCCATAAATGTCAATTGTCTGTAATAAATTATCATTATTATTTTAATTGGACAGTCTCTAATAACATTTCTTTTTCCGTTCTAATTCAACCTATTACACATATTTCATTTTTCCATAAATGCTATATTAAATCCTTTAATCGGTCCCATTAGACACAATTATGTCCTCATTTAACTCATATAACTCCCTATTAACTGCACATTTATTACACTATTATTTTTAGAGTTACTATCTGTTTTCCATCTACACATCCAAATCCTATAATTTACTATGCAATTTATAACTAGGCATCCTAATTATAACTAATGCGAATATCCACATGTATTATGCTATAAATATATTTTTATTTTTAATTGGTAAGCATGGTTATACGTGTGTGTATATATATTCCTATTCCTAACACATTAATTCATATGCTTAGGAATTCCAAAGCATTAATTTCCACATTTTAATTTACTAGAGCTATCTTTCAAAAAAGGATTACTGTGATAACTTTCCATAAATTACCTAAAAATAAGACTTTTGTTTTGTTTAAAATTACAAGGAATTATCTCTTTTCTTTTATTGAAATAGACGGTGTAAACTATGGAGAAGAACATCCGTACTTTACACATCTCTTTCATTTTGGTATATTCCTTATTATTCCAAACGATGAAATTTTCATACCTTTTTGGAATTAGATAATTTATGGAAATTAGATGGAAATAGACACAATTAAATTTTACCCCACTCCCAATAAATGATAATTCACATTCCAAATCAAATGAGGGCAATCTAAACTAATACTAACATTTTTCAACCCAACTATGAATCTGGAATATGCTTTACAACTTTATCAACATTCAACTTTAACAAATTTAGGAACTGATTTCCAAATTTGCAGATTATGGTGTAAATAAGATCCCTATCCCAGTTATCTATCTTATAGAATATGTTGGCAATAATTTTATAAGTTCATATAATCCTACAACTCGTTAGATCTTATATTGTAACATGAATTTTATCGTTCTGATTTTGAATATTTAATTAATTTTAATTATTTAAATAATTGGTCTTTAAAAATATAAATAACTTATATTCAAATATAGAGATTATTTAAATATCTGAATTTTGAATTAAATATTAATTAAATGGATTTAATAATTATATTTAACTCCTTATAACTAATAAATAATAATGGTGAACTCATTTTATAAATTTATTCATAATAATAAATAGTTTAAATAAATAACAAGAAAATCAATTGTTAATAAAATGACTTGATTTTTAATGATGTTTTATAAATGAATTATTAGGATTTTCCATAATTTTTAATTAGGAAAATATTTAAATTATCGTTTGACGTATTTTTCGGCAAACAATGTTATTTTTGAAATTTTACGGAATAAGATAACCTGTGTGTTTTATTGTTATTATTTTGAGATCGTATCACATTTTTGTGCACAATCATACTTTTGTTTTGTCGTTCACATTTCGTCTGCAAACGAAATGCTCTGTAGCTAGATGCCGGAAATACTTGAATAATTCAAACCCACACTTAGATTTTTCAACAAGCTTGACTTTACTTTTACTCGTTCTTTGATTTTCCCTTCTTCTCTCTAATTCATTTTCATCTCCCATAAGTAAAAAGAAATAAAATCCTCCCCTTTAATCAAAATCTATTCACACACTCAACTAAAAAAATTACAAAACAAGTTTCATTGAGTTCGTAGTAGCTACATCTACAAATTTATATGCTCGAATTTGTATGCGATCACTTTTGGTGGAGTTCAACGGTGGAAGGTGTGGCAAGTGTAACGACCCAAAATTTTTGATAATTAAAATTTGAATATTTAATTAATTTTAAATATTAACAAGTGGAATTAAGAAGTCGAATGATTTATTTTTCGAATATTGGATTTAATTTGATAATTAAATCGATAAATTAATAATTGAAATTCCAGAGATAATTGAAAATCGAGTTTAAAATGATTGAAAATGATTTGGGAAATTTTATTTAATCATACTGGAGTTATAGAAATATTTTAGAACTCTTAAAATTGAATTTGGAGTTAATCTGTGAAAATTGAATATTTTAATATTTAATTATCGACTGAAAAATAGCCAATTTTCGAACAGTCTCAGAATTGAACGAGACCAGTTCCATTGGATCCGTAATAGTTAGTTATTATCGGATTTCAATTTTCGTAGCAATCGAAGTTATCATTTGACCGTGGCAACTCGAAACGCATCGATATCGTTTTAATTTTAAATCGTCGAGTTAAAATAGTCATTTTTCAAACGGTCTCGGATTTCGACGAAACCAGTTTCATCGGATCCGTAATGTGATATTATTGTAAGATTTCAAATTTCGTAATTTTTGGATTTACCGTTTGTCCGGGGCAAACTAAAACGCCTCGAAATCGATTTAAATCGGTTTAATTTAAATTGATCGTTTATTGCCATATCTCACACATACGATCGAATTAGCTTCCGAAACACGTTCCATTGTGTTCGGAACGCGGGGTAAACCTTAGAAACGTCAGCCGGCACGCTCGATTTGGAGTTCGAAAATTCTGGATGAATAGTAATTTGTGAATTTTTCTATATAAGGACCTAGTTATTTCCATTTGCAATCAAACTAAACCCTAACCCTAGAAATAGAAGACAGTCACCGTTCAAAAACTAATGGCCAGAATTTTTCGATTGTTCTCTCTTTAATCTCTCTCGATCTGTTCGCTATCAAGCCTCGACATCTAAAAGGAAAACGTTGGCAACGGCATGATCTACCAATCCATACGGCTGTGATTCGATTTGGATATGAAAATAAAAGAATTTGTAAATAAATTATAATTTATATTGTGAATGTTTAAAATTGTATATCTCTTTCATACGAGATCGGAAAATTACGAAACCAGAAGCGTTGGAATCGCAGCGACGCGCTCTACGCTGCAGCGCAGATCTGGACGAGTTTGGAATCAGTGAAATCTTTGGGTAAAATTAAACGCGTGTTTAATTTTATTCGAAATAAACGCTGGAATCAGAATTGAAATCACAGTGAGATTTTCTCACTCAAATTGAAAGTGGAATTTTCAGTTTTTGATTGATGATTGCTATTGGACGTGATATTAGATATAGTAGGATATATATCTATATATAGCAGTATATACATATTGGCATATGTATATATTGGATTGATTGATTTCCCGCCTCGTATAGCGGATGAGACCCTATTGCGCCGTTAGTAAGCGGATTTTTATAAAACCTATATACCGCGATAATTTCGTACTGGAGCGGAATTGGTATTGTGCTAACATCCGTGGATGCAGGGAAACAGGTTGGAGGGATCCGACTGGATTCCTCACCAGTAGTTGATTATTTACAGATATTTTGATATATTCTGTTATCATATTGATATATGATATTTGACTGTTGTGATGGACTGATTGGTGTTGTGGCATCATCGGATTCAGTTTTGGAAATGTAAAAATAACGACTTTTACTTTAAAAAGGGTTTTTAAAGTGATTTTTGAAAATATACGTTTTATGGAATTTTTGAATCGATTTATAAACGTAAAATTTTAAAGTTATAAAAGTTATAATTTTTAGTGAAATATAACCGAAGTGTCGTTTTTGAAATAAAAGTCGATTTATTTATAAAGTGGTTTAAGTTGGGATTTTTGAATAACTATAAACGATTTGTATAGAAAGATTTATAAAAATTGATATTTTTGTAAATCTAAATATTGGACTTATAAAACGAATTTTGATAAGTGTTAGAAAGAAGTATAAATGGATTTCATAAGTGAATGAAATTAATAGATTTATAACGTGAAGTTATAAAGTAAATAGATATTGTAGAATAAAAGATTTGTAAGAAATTTACTTATAAATTTGACTTTTGCACTTAGATGGGATATAAATAGAAATTGCAAAATGAAATGATTTTGTAAGTTGAAATCGTTATAAAGTACAAATGTGATTTATAAACGTTGTTTTACAAATCCGAAATCACTTATTCTTATAAGTGAATTTTTGAAGTTAATAAAATGAGATTTATAAACCGGAGTTGTTATAGAAAATAGAAAATGGAATTTATAAACGTTGTTTTATAAATTCGGAAACCAATCGATTGAATTTGATAAATTAAATATAGAAGATTATTAAAGGAGATATATTCGCGATTTTGGATAGCGAATTATTATTGAAATAAAATGTGTAGAAAATAGTGAAATGTAATTAGTAAAGTATATTCACGATTTTGGACAGTGAATATATTGTTAAGTAAAATGGATAGTTTTGGAAAAGCGATATTGTAAAATGAAGTTAATTGTTTTAAAAGATGTTTTAAACGTGTTAAATATCGAAATCATAGATTTCAACATTTATTGTTGAAATAGACGTTTTCGAGAAATAAGGAAATGATGGACTATAACACTGTTGTTATAGTAAATGATTTCCGAAAGGAAATGTTTTAATGTAGTATTGGGATTTATATATCTATCTAAATTCGAATCCCTATACTAGTGATTTTGAGTCGTCGTAACGATGTTTTACGTAACATTCGTTTTGACTCAAATAAAATGTGTTTAAAGAATGATTTCCTTAAAGAATGAATTTATACTTAATTTTGATTTAAGTATACCGAATATTTTCTAAGTGTTGAAAATAAATAGTTTTGTGAATTACTTATTTTAAATAAGTATGGAAAGGCTTTTCCAATATGAAATGAACTGTTTTGAGATTTTATCTTTTAAAGATAAAATTGAAATTTGGAGATTGATTTGAAATTGTTTTCAAATGGTTAAGTGTGGAAATAATATATCTAGTAAAGATATTTTTGGAAATTAAATAATTTGGAAAATTATTTGGAATCTGATGATGTTGCGCATCTTTATTGATAGTTAAATAACCGACTATAAATAATTACCTTGAATGGTATTTGTTGTGAATTGGATGAGTTTGAATGCCACACTTATTTTGAATAAGCGCTCACTATTCG
The DNA here is from genome assembly GCA_030737815.1 of Allium fistulosum. Lineage (NCBI taxonomy): Eukaryota > Viridiplantae > Streptophyta > Magnoliopsida > Asparagales > Amaryllidaceae > Allium > Allium fistulosum. Next base: position 595,456,248 of record CM060903.1, read on the forward strand.
GGTTAACCGGGAAAGGACCATGGGGTCGTATAACCCATTCCGAATACGTGATACGTCGTTATGAATCGCATTTGCTGACCGGTGTTGAAGACCGGATATTTTTGAAAAACGGAAGGATTACCGTCGAGTTACTCTACATCGGCTGATCTCCGGTTTAGAGGTTTTATCACCCTTAGTGACGGGAAGTCCTGACGTGATTGAAAATTATTCGGATGTGCAAGGGCTTCGTGAGAAGTGCCTTCGGTTCTGTTCGATCCCGGAACAGACTTGTATGGATTGTGTGTCTGACGTTACAATTTGAGATATAAAGCTGATTTCTTTCAAATACATTTCTGTTGGTGGCGGAGGATTTATTCTCTTAGCTTAACACCCTTCTCTGAGACATACGAGCTCAGAGGTTATGTAGTTGAAATTTATCAGCGATATATCCCAATTTGGTAACGTGGCATACTGAGTGTTGCTGTGAAATGATCAGTGTTTGATCATTTGCGATATGATCATTTGTTTGATCTTATATCTTTGTGATCATAGGTTGATCATTTTGTTTGACCCAAAGCAGGACTTTGTAGAAAGCGTAGCTTTGTGGACGAGACTTCGTCGAGCCTCACACCCCGGAAATGGTCGAAACAGGAATGTTGCGGCAAGGTTATGAGGGTCGCGCCCTTTAGGGTATGTCATTTCCTTCTAGAAAGGGGTGGTATCATGGTATGGAGCCCAGATACTTACTCATGTGGATACACTTTCTTTATGATGTGTGATGTTGGATATCGAGCGCTCGGATAAAGGTCCCAAAGGACCGGGTGATGACATATTCGTGAGTTACCTGTTACAGGGGTAACCCGGCCTTGTTTGGCAGAGAGCAGTTTGTCTCTCGGGACGTCCAGCCAGAGGCGATCCTATTCGGCAGGAGGAAAGGAAGTTCCTTAGCCTGACCATTTGTTGGAAATCCACCTTCCAAATACGAACTTTGTACGGTATTAGTTGTAGAACCTATCATTCACTTATGGTGGCGCCCCACTGTTTGGATGGTAGCTATAGTAGGCATAGTTCGGAATGTCTATGCTGGCTAAGATTTATATTATACTTTCGAAAATGATTTCTACACTATGCACTAATAATAATATCAAAAATGATTTGATTTTGCGTAGTAAGCATCTTTAACTATCATAAGAAGAAATCTCCTCCAATTCTGTGTTTGCATTGTGTGTATGGTGGGAGGTCTTATGGTAGTTTCATTTTCCAAAAGCATTGCGAATTTGTTTTATTTTCTTTGTGAAAATAACTGTTTTACGATCTCACACCAGTCACCATGACTGACTCGGAGTTTATTGTTTCCCTTCTAAACTCTGGGTGCCCACAAATTTTCCACACGGGCAGTCTAGAGTTAGGTTATCAGGATATTCTGGATATTCTGGAGCTTTGGAGATAAGCTGGATGACGAGACGTAGTATTTGTATCTGATGGTATTTATTCCGCTGTGTATTCTGTATAAGGACAAGTTATATAACTGTCCATTGTTGTATATTGACTCTGATGATTGATGTATGTATAACTGATATAGTTCTTTGTTTTAAAAGACTAGTAATTATCTATTGTATATTGTTCCGCTGCGATATGTGAGATTCTGATATTGTTTCTGTTTCTGATGTTGTTCTGTTGTTTCTTCTTTCTCTTTCCTTCTATCTTTTCTTCTACCTCTTCTTTTAAAACCCTAATGGTTCGGTTTTTCGTTCACCTTGAGTAAATAGATGGAGATTAGTGTCTATTCAAGGGGTACGGAAAAGCGGGTTATTACATTTGGTATCAGAGCATATGGTTAAGCGACAACCCTGCTCTGTTGGGTGTTACTCATTAGAGATAGAGTCAGTAGTACTCTAGAATGAGTTTGAGTGTAATAATAGATATGAGTGCGTATTTGTTAGTTAATATAAAATTGTTTTATATTGTGATGATTGGTTTGTTGAGTGGTATATGGATTCTGGTCGGTATTGTCCGTACAACTCTATTGATAGGAAAGCTCTAAACTCTTTTCAGGTCGCTGGAAAATAATCCTGATGATGATGGCCACATCATTAGAATTCATTTTCGGGTTTCCAAAAGAGGAATTGCTGCCAGAATATTTTAAATAAAAGTTGATTGGAAAATTTGGATTTTGTTTTGCGAATTCAAAAATAATTTGAATTGATTTCAAAAATGGTTTTGAAGATTGAAAAGACTCTGGAATCCTATTTAAATATTTATGGGAATGATAAATGAGTTTATAACTTATACAATTTGAATTCTGATAGAATAAATTTAACTTAAAGGATGAAGTTAAATTAAAGTAAGTATAAGTGAATCAATTAAATCTAAGTTGAGATTGTGGAATATGAAATCTGGATTTAATATGAATTTTGAATAAGTAAAGAAATTTGACCTTGGTAAAAGTTAAATAGGATAAAAATTTGAATTTGGATTTATAAGTGGAAACTTAAGTTAAGTTAAACAAATGTCGTTTAATTGGAATATAACTTAAGTAATGTTGAACGAAGTTGATTTTGATATCAAAGTAAATTAATAAAGTGAATTTATTAAATGAATGTGAACTTGAGTTATATAAATGAAATTCAACTTTATTTGTTAAATGAATTAGCAATTGAATTGAATAAATGGATTGGATGTTAATCAATCTAATGTGAAGTATTGATATGAAATAATGAATATAAGTGTTAATTCATTAAAAGCTAATGAAGTTGAGAAATTAAATAAATTGAATGGAAGTCAATTTAATTTAAAAGTGTTGAACCAAATCGAATGTAAAATTTATAATTTGGTTGTGTTGAATATACATTGGTTGTTATTTGATTGTTAGTTGATTGTGTATAAAAATTCATTAAGTATTAATGAAATTGAATTAGCTAATTGGAAAGCTATGTGATTAAATTCAAATTGGAAGTGAACGAATGTGAATTAGTGAATGTAAACTAATTGAATTGAAAGAGAATGTTGATTAAATCCAATGTAAATGAATCGAATATGATTTAAAATTGAAAACCAATTCAATGAATGTTAATGAGAAGTGAATCTATATTGATTTGGTTATGAAGTTGTTGGATGATAGTTGGATGATTGTTTGATGGTTGCATTGTTGCTTTTGAATGCATTGTTATGTTAGCATATGTAGTTATGTTGCTATACGATGTATATTGACTATATTTTCATATCTACATGTTCTCATATGGTTTGTTGAGTGTTTAGTAGGTGCGGATGGCGTTGCTTCGCATTTGGAGCTCGCTTTCGCGCTATATTAGCCGTATACGCTCGCTAAAAATATAATAAGGTACATATCTCGGATTAAATATCGTACTTTTACACTTTTTCCCTACGGGATGCCTCATCACTTGATGGGATGTATATTTGTGATATATATACACTGTCATTTTTTTTCGGATCGAGCCGCACAAAGGAGACGCTGGCGAAATTTTCTGAAAATTTAAGGCGTTAGAATATTTTAGAGAAATTTGAAAATTTTGAAAACTAAGTTATGATTTGAAAAATTAGTAAAGATTTTGTGAGAAGTTAACTATGAATTTTGGAGAAGTTAAACACTTAACGGATTTGAAAATCTAATTTGAACGGTTTGTTTTGGAAAGTTAACGGATTTTGTATCTTTTCCTTACTTGGTAATTTCGAGGACGAAATTCTTTTAAGGGGGGAAATTTGTAACGACCCAAAATTTTTGATAATTAAAATTTGAATATTTAATTAATTTTAAATATTAACAAGTGGAATTAAGAAGTCGAATGATTTATTTTTCGAATATTGGATTTAATTTGATAATTAAATCGATAAATTAATAATTGAAATTCCAGAGATAATTGAAAATCGAGTTTAAAATGATTGAAAATGATTTGGGAAATTTTATTTAATCATACTGGAGTTATAGAAATATTTTAGAACTCTTAAAATTGAATTTGGAGTTAATATGTGAAAATTGAATATTTTAATATTTAATTATCGACTAAAAAATAGCCAATTTTCGAACAGTCTCAGAATTGAACGAGACCAGTTCCATTGGATCCGTAATAGTTAGTTATTATCGGATTTCAATTTTCGTAGCAATCGAAGTTATCATTTGACCGTGGCAACTCGAAACGCATCGATATCGTTTTAATTTTAAATCGTCGAGTTAAAATAGTCATTTTTCAAACGGTCTCGGATTTCGACGAAACCAGTTTCATCGGATCCGTAATGTAATATTATTGTAAGATTTCAAATTTCGTAATTTTTGGATTTACCGTTTGTCCGGGGCAAACCAAAACGCCTCGAAATCGATTTAAATCGGTTTAATTTAAATTGATCGTTTATTGCCATATCTCACACATACGATCGAATTAGCTTCCGAAACACGTTCCATTGTGTTCAGAACGCGGAGTAAACCTTAGAAACGTCAGCCGGCACGCTCGATTTGGAGTTCGAAAATTCTGGATGAATAGTAATTTGTGAATTTTTCTATATAAGGACCTAGTTATTTCCATTTGCAATCAAACTAAACCCTAACCCTAGAAATAGAAGACAGCCGCCGTTCAAAAACTAATGGCCAGAATTTTTCGATTGTTCTCTCTTTAATCTCTCTCGATCTGTTCGCTATCAAGCCTCGACATCTAAAAGGAAAACGTTGGCAACGGCATGATCTACCAATCCATACGGCTGTGATTCGATTTGGGTATGAAAATAAAAGAATTTGTAAATAAATTATAATTTATATTGTGAATGTTTAAAATTGTATATCTCTTTCATACAAGATCGGAAAATTACGAAACCAGAAGCGTTGGAATCGCAGCGACGCGCTCTACGCTGCAACGCAGATCTGGACGCGTTTGGAATCAGTGAAATCTTTGGGTAAAATTAAACGCGTGTTTAATTTTATTCGAAATAAACGCTGGAATCAGAATTGAAATCACAGTGAGATTTTCTCACTCAAATTGAAAGTGGAATTTTCAGTTTTTGATTGATGATTGCTATTGGATGTGATATTAGATATAGTAGGATATATATCTATATATAGAAGTATATACATATTGGCATATGTATATATTGGATTGATTGATTTCCCGCCTCGTATAGCGGATGAGACCCTATTGCGCCGTTAGTAAGCGGATTTTTATAAAACCTATATACCGCGATAATTCCGTACTGGAGCGGAATTGGTATTGTGCTAACATCTGTGGATGCAGGGAAACAGGTTGGAGGGATCCGACTGGATTCCTCACCAGTAGTTGATTATTTACAGATATTTTGATATATTCTGTTATCATATTGATATATGATATTTGACTGTTGTGATGGACTGATTGGTGTTGTGGCATCATCGGATTCAGTTTTGGAAATGTAAAAATAACGACTTTTACTTTAAAAAGGGTTTTTAAAGTGATTTTTGAAAATATACGTTTTATGGAATTTTTGAATCGATTTATAAACGTAAAATTTTAAAGTTATAAAAGTTATAATTTTTAGTGAAATATAACCGAAGTGTCGTTTTTGAAATAAAAGTCGATTTATTTATAAAATGGTTTAAGTTGGGATTTTTGAATAACTATAAACGATTTGTATAGAAAGATTTATAAAAATTGATATTTTTGTAAATCAAAATATTGGACTTATAAAACGAATTTTGATAAGTGTTAGAAAGAAGTATAAATGGATTTCATAAGTGAATGAAATTAATAGATTTATAACGTGAAGTTATAAAGTAAATAGATATTGTAGAATAAAAGATTTGTAAGAAATTTACTTATAAATTTGACTTTTGCACTTAGATGGGATATAAATAGAAATTGCAAAATGAAATGATTTTGTAAGTTGAAATCGTTATAAAGTACAAATGTGATTTATAAACGTTGTTTTATAAATCCGAAATCACTTATTCTTATAAGTGAATTTTTGAAGTTAATAAAATGAGATTTATAAACCGGAGTTGTTATAGAAAATAGAAAATGGAATTTATAAACATTGTTTTATAAATTCGGAAACCAATCGATTGAATTTGATAAATTAAATATAGAAGATTATTGTAGGAGATATATTCGCGATTTTGGATAGCGAATTATTATTGAAATAAAATGTGTAGAAAATAGTGAAATGTAATTAGTAAAGTATATTCACGATTTTGGACAGTGAATATATTGTTAAGTAAAATGGATAGTTTTGGAAAAGCGATATTGTAAAATGAAGTTAATTGTTTTAAAAGATGTTTTAAACGTGTTAAATATCGAAATCATAGATTTCAACATTTATTGTTGAAATAGACGTTTTCGAGAAATAAGGAAATGATGGACTATAACACTGTTGTTATAGTTAATGATTTCCGAAAGGAAATGTTTTAATGTAGTATTGGGATTTATATATCTATCTAAATTCGAATCCCTATACTAGTGATTTTGAGTCGTCGTAACGATGTTTTACGTAACATTCGTTTTGACTCAAATAAAATGTGTTTAAAGAATGATTTCCTTAAAGAATGAATTTATACTTAATTTTGATTTAAGTATATCGAATATTTTCTAAGTGTTGAAAATAAATAGTTTTGTGAATTACTTATTTTAAATAAGTATGGAAAGGCTTTTCCAATATGAAATGAACTGTTTTGAGATTTTATCTTTTAAAGATAAAATTGAAATGTGGAGATTGATTTGAAATTGTTTTCAAATGGTTAAGTGTGGAAATAATATATCTAGTAAAGATATTTTTGGAAATTAAATAATTTGGAAAATTATTTGGAATCTGATGATGTTGCGCATCTTTATTGATAGTTAAATAACCGACTATCAATAATTACCTTGAATGGTATTTGTTGTGAATTGGATGAGTTTGAATGCCACACTTATTTTGAATAAGCGCTCACTATTCGGGTTAACCGGGAAAGGACCATGGGGTCGTATAACCCATTCCGAATACGTGATACGTCGTTATGAATCGCATTTGCTGACCGGTGTTGAAGACCGGATATTTTTGAAAAACGTAAGGATTACCGTCGAGTTACTCTACATCGGCTGATCTCCGGTTTAGAGGTTTTATCACCCTTAGTGACGGGAAGTCCTGACGTGATTGAAAATTATCCGGATGTGCAAGGGCTTCGTGAGAAGTGCCTTCGGTTCTGTTCGATCCCGGAACAGACTTGTATGGATTGTGTGTCTGACGTTACAATTTGAGATATAAAGCTGATTTCTTTCAAATACATTTCTGTTGGTGGCGGAGGATTTATTCTCTTAGCTTAACACCCTTCTCTGAGACGTACGAGCTCAGAGGTTATGTAGTTGAAATTTATCAGCGATATATCCCAATTTGGTAACGTGGCATACTGAGTGTTGCTGTGAAATGATCAGTGTTTGATCATTTGCGATATGATCATTTGTTTGATCTTATATCTTTGTGATCATAGGTTGATCATTTTGTTTGACCCGAAGCAGGGCTTTGTAGAAAGCGTAGCTTTGTGGACGAGACTTCGTCGAGCCTCACACCCCGAAAATGGTCGAAACAGGAATGTTGCGGCAAGGTTATGAGGGTCGCGCCCTTTAGGGTATGTCATTTCCTTCTGGAAAGGGGTGGTATCATGGTATGGAGCCCGGATACTTACTCATGTGGATACACTTTCTTTATGATGTGTGATGTTGGATATCGAGCGCTCGGATAAAGGTCCCAAAGGACCGGGTGATGACATATTCGTGAGTTACCTCTTACAGGGGTAACCCGACCTTGTTTGGCAGGGAGCAGTTTGTCTCTCGGGACGTCCAGCCAGAGGCGATCCTATTCGGCAGGAGGAAAGGAAGTTCCTTAGCCTGACCATTTGTTGGAAATCCACCTTCCAAATACGAACTTTGTACGGTATTAGTTGTAGAACCTATCATTCACTTATGGTGGCACCCCACTGTTTGGATGGTAGCTATAGTAGGCATAGTTCGGAATGTCTATGCTGGCTAAGATTTATATTATACTTTCGAAAATGATTTCTACACTATGCACTAATAATAATATCAAAAATGATTTGATTTTGCGTAGTAAGCATCTTTAACTATCATAAGAAGAAATCTCCTCCAATTCTGCGTTTGCATTGTGTGTGTGGTGGGAGGTCTTATGGTAGTTTCATTTTCCAAAAGCATTGCGAATTTGTTTTATTTTCTTTGTGAAAATAACTGTTTTACGATCTCACACCAGTCACCATGACTGACTCGGAGTTTATTGTTTCCCTTCTAAACTCTGGGTGCCCACAAATTTTCCACACGGGCAGTCTAGAGTTAGGTTATCAAGATATTCTGGATATTCTGGAGCTTTGGAGATAAGCTGGATGACGAGACGTAGTATTTGTATCTGATGGTATTTATTCCGCTGTGTATTCTGTATAAGGACAAGTTATATAACTGTCCATTGTTGTATATTGACTCTGATGATTGATGTATGTATAACTGATATAGTTCTTTGTTTTAAAAGACTAGTAATTATCTATTGTATATTGTTCCGCTGCGATATGTGAGATTCTGATATTGTTTCTGTTTCTGATGTTGTTGTGTTGTTTCTTCTTTCTCTTTCCTTCTATCTTTTCTTCTACCTCTTCTTTTAAAACCCTAATGGTTCGGTTTTTCGTTCACCTTGAGTAAATAGATGGAGATTAGTGTCTATTCAAGGGGTACGGAAAAGCGGGTTATTACCGCAAGGGTTCGACATGCTGATCGATTGAGGTAACATTAGGTCGAATTAAGGGTGGATTCGAGTTTGTCGTGTTGAGGAGAAGCTGTTGCTAGATTTTGGTGGAGCTCGGTCATCTCTAGGATGAAGTGACATTTTGAATAGTCGTTCATGGTCGAGCAGGTTGCGTTTGCTATGGCTTGCTCGAGCTTGGTGTTTTGGTGTCTGGGACGTATAACTTATGAAGAGGAGGTGACTGCAACTAACGGGGGATGATTTCATTGAGAACTGCTCGAGATTAAGAGGATTCGTGCATGTCTTTGTTTTGTGGACATCAGCTTGTCAATGGAGGGAAATTTATTTTGAATTTGGAGAAGAAGATGTTTTTGGGTAATTATATATAATTAAAGTAATTAAGAGATTAATTAACTCGATTTCTTATAAAATCGATATCTATCTCATAAGAGGTCGGATTTGGACGCGGTCTTTAGCGTTTGACTCGTATGAATGTTATCTTCGCAATGGAGTTGGACTCATTGAGTTTGGAGCTAATAGAATTGTGAAGACCCGTCTCTTCGACTCCCAAAAATCAACACTAATACATCCTCGGTATTCACATGCCATAAATCCAAGTGTCAAAGAAGCGGATTCTCAAGGGTAAGAAAGAAAAATAAAGATAGAACATAATCTCACATATGTTATTTCAATATAAACTTTACAGTGGAAATTAAAATACATTTATCAGAGTTAAACATGGACAGTTATAAATTTCCATCCTTACAAATGCGAAATATAATACTACACAAGTGTGGTGGAAATAGTCTTCAAAAAAATCTCCTAACTCCCTGCTTCGAGCTCCATCCGGCTTTCTTCTAAACTAAACCTGGCAAATAGGCTGCTAGGGGAAAATTAGAGCACCCAGAGTTTAAGGGAAGGGAAAAATAAACTCCGGGTCAGTCATGGGACTGGTGTGAGGACTCAAAATATGTGTTTTGAAAACAAAAAGGTATCTCATAAAACCACGCCGCACATAAACACGGAATGAGTTTTTACATTATGATAACCAAAACATTCTTACATAAAAATAATGCATATTAGTTTTAATGACATACCTTTGAAAACATTTGCAAGTAAACTTATTAATCTGAGCCGAATTGTTACATTGGTTAAATTTCAGCAATACTAGCCACAAACACGGGTTCTACAAACAAACTGGAAGGCACTTGTAACAACCCTGTATTTTGTGATTATTTTAATTGAATATTTTAATTATTTTAAATTGAATTTCTTGATTTGAAAACTTTATTTTATTTATTTAAATGGATAATTTTTGTTATTTTAAATATAAATTTTGATTTTGATGTGAATTAGAATTCCAAACATGACTAAATAGAATATTTTCTGAAAAAGTGAATTTTGGTCGATATGGTCAAACTCTGACTTTTAAATTTAAAAATTTGAAAGTTTGAAAGTTTGAAAATTTGAATTTTATCTTTTATTATGAAAGTAAATAAAATTTTAAGAATAATTCTTTTCGTTTCGTTAAAATCTGATTAATATTGTGAAAGTTATGCCTTTTTTACTATTAAGTGTAATTTGCTGTATTTAACAAAGTTGTTTATTTTAAATTATATAAATAATATTTTATTTGGTCATGTAATGTTCTAATTTACATTTATATGGGTAAAATAACATGTTATGTATATATTTTGGTTTTTAAAAACATTTTTAAAAGTGTAATTGACATTTTCCAATGTCAGTTGTATTTTGTTTACAATTTCTAATTTCTAGTTTCGATTAATTAAAGAAATTCTTTATTTATTTTCTATTTTCTTAAGACCTTATTTTATTCTCATTTCCACTTTATTTGTTCAGCATTTATTTTTATTTTACTTGACTTTTATTGGTTTAGAAGTATATTAATAATTTTCCATAGTTAATGGTATTTTATTTGTAATTTCTAAGTCTTGTTCACTACAACAAACAGGACCTTTAACAGCGTTTAAAAAACGCTATAAAATCTTTTAACAGCGTTTTTACGCATGCTGTATATCGACATGCAGTTATATGTCTGGGATATACAATGACAGGAAATAAACGCTGTTAAAAGTACTTTTTAACAGCGTTTCAGTGGTGCCATGAAATCTTTTAACAGCGTTTGTTCAGATGCAGTTATAGCTCTTTCTTAGCGGTTGTTTAGTGCGAAGATAATATTTTATAGCGTTTTTCCAGTGCTGTGATATTTATTTACAGCGTTTCACTGTTGCCATAAATCATGCTTTATGTTTTTAGATACAATTTAACAGCAGTTTTAAAACGCTGTTAAAACTTTCAATGGCTTTGTAAAAAACGCTGTGGAGTATGTTTATTGCTTTTAAAAGCTGCCGTATGTTTTAACAGCGTTTTAAAAACGCTGCTGAATGTTTTAACGGCGTTTTAAAAACGCTATGGAAAGTTTTAACAGCATTTTAAAAACGCTGTTGAATGTTTTAATTCCATTTCAGCAAACATTCACCCCAATGTGCATACATACCACATTTCAAAATTAGCATATTATATCAATATCACATTTCAAAATCAACATATTATATCAATACCACATTTTGGACACATATTTGATAAGCAACGTATGAAATTTCATAATCAAATACACAATATTGTTACACCAAACATAAATAGTTTGTCTCATCAATAATTCAGAAACAAAATATAGAATAAGTAGCAATAGCAAAACAACATCAAGTAGTACATACGTTAAAACCAAAAAGTAGTTCTAGCAGCAAAAATAATTTCGGTCCATAACTCGTTGCAAACTTCTTTTGCATCACAGTCCTCTATCTACCTGCAAAGTAAAAAATTGAAAGAACAAAATTAATTTTGCCGAGAACTGAAAAGCTGAATAAATGAAATTATGAAATGTTAGGACATCCAATTAATTTAAATATATATGCAAATATATGATTACAAAGTTTTTATTGGAACTCTATATTTTTATGTATTTGAGACCCTTCCAATTTTTTTTAGCTCAAAACTACTATAATAATAAAGTAGTGTACATTCCAAAACTGGTATGATCGGATCGAATACAATTAATGCTTTACTCAAATAATCAATCTTTGCCTTTCTCAGATTTTAAATGTTCATTTCCTTAGGGCATGCCACTGGTCCTTTGACATGCACATTCATGAACCAGTATCTGAATAGTAAATGAGCAGCTAGCTAATAGCTCAGCTGAAAAATAGGAATAACTTTTCTCAAATGACTCGGCCTGATATGCAGAATCAATTGTACAATAAAGCAAAAGTTCCTATTCTCGACAAGGTAAAACCCACAACACAAGCATGGAAAAAGAAATTGACAGTGAATATGGATACTTGCTATTTGGTGAAATTTGGTGAAGTAGAATATGCACTGAAGCAGTAATGGTGTGGTTGGCACAGCAGAGCAGAGAGGTATATGGTGGAGATATAGGGGATTGACAGTGCACTGCAGTAAGTATGAAAGTTTGTTTTTTTAATGTTTGGTATGCAAAAATCATGGTGTCAGAACAGAGGTCAGGTGGATAGGTGGTGATGAAGTAATGGCGGTGGATGGTCACTAATTGTATGGGGGATCAAGGCACTTATGGAATTAATGAGCAGTGAGTTTCTTTTCCTGTTTTTTTTGTGTGGGAAGAGATGGCATTAAAAGAAATTGACATTAAAAGAAATTGAAAATGCGAGAAATTGTTAAAAAACTTTTTTGTTTGCATTGTGGAAAATGCTGAATTAAGCAATTTGCCTCAGCATAGCAACAGACCTGCATTTATAATATGTTTTTAAACAGGCCTAAACTTGCTATAAGTTTTGTGTAACGTTAAGGCATCATGGTTTGTGCTAGAGGCACTGAATTTTACAGTTAATGGTCGAACATTTTTTAACACTGCGACGGACAACCGCTTTAACCGCCGATTGTGGTGCCCCTAGCAACCAGCATGGTGCCCGTAGTATTTCTCTAAGTTTTAACTGTGGGATAAACTGATATAAAAAATCCTTTTATTATATAATGGCTAATATTAGAAAGTAGATCTGATTCCATAGTATAACGTACATCACTGGGCCAACTCTGGACTATGTGTTTTCTCCTTTCCACACTGAACCAAAAAAGTCAGTACAAAAACTTATTTTAATGAAAAAAATAAAGTCTGCTCGATTCATTTTGCAAGTTCACATTGCATTTGTAAGTTATGACCTCAGTTCTGATTTGTAGAAGGTAAAGAAAAAATGATGGCAATAAGATAATATCTCAGTGTACTAGTGTATGACTAAAACATGAAGATAAATGTGTGATTAAGGGGAATAGGAGAGATTTATTGACATGAATGTGACAGATATGCATAACAAAGGCATGGAAGCTCAAATATCCTAAATAAAGACATGAATGTGACATGAATGTGGAAGATTATGTTCACGTGATATGAAGAGAAATTTGGTGACCGGCAATTAAGAACAAGATCATTAATCTAACTAAGGACAAGATCATGAATCTAATTATGGTTCTTGTATTGCTAAATAACAACATACTTAACACTAAAAGTATAAGAACTAGAACCTGGTGCACAAATCCATGCCAAATGTCACAAATCTTATGTGTATTCACCTTTTCCTTTATCAGTCTAATAAACTGGATATTGCATTCAGAATATGTGACATGTGCCTCACTGACAAATCATGCAGAGCCTGTCAAATAAAGATGATTTGTGAAGTTAAACACCCCACCTACATATGCAGATACATCGAACATAACTAGAATGTAGTGCCGACTTACCGGAACTTGTATCTGTTATAACTTTATCAGCAGGCCAAGCAATTGTAGTGCCGACTGCATCTTCAATATTTTGTAAGTCGGATGTTGGTCTCCATAGACGTGCATTTGGAGCATTTGCAACATCAACCCAAACCTTAACTGCATTTATCCCTAGAGGAACAAAATGAACCAATGCTTTTGGATCAAATGAAGAGACACGTCCTTCAGCTACAATTTCTTTCTTTCGATCCAAATCGATCAACTTGCACTTGTTATTTATCATTGAATTCGTACCCTGTCAATTAAGAATATACTATTTTATCATATGATTAAATACTTAGACGAATAAATGAGTTAATTCAATAAATAAGTTAACCTTTCCGACAACTACAGTAGGAACAGTATGAGTAGAAGATGCTACAAAATTAACCTGCTCCACAACCACCCTCGATTCAGGCCAAGCCACTTTCTTACCATTAGCTTCTCCAACTCGTGTCAAACCAACTGTCGGTCTCCATAAATAAGCATCTCGTTTTTTTGGATTATCTATCCAAACTGCCGTTGCAGATGGTCCAAGAGGAAGATCGTTCACAAGTTCTGTTGGATTAGTCGAATGTAGCCGTCCTTCAGCAACTATTTCTTCGGTCCCAGCCCAATCATACAACTTGCATTTATGATCAGTGCTACTAGTTTTACTCTATTAAAGAAAAATTATTATATTAATGAATTATTATTATTATTTTATGTAATCAGATTAAATGTTAGTTGCGAAATAATTTAAAGTTACCTCATTGTCTTCTTTCTCCAAATGGTCTACGTTGTGCAAAACAACTCTGGTGACTGGCCATGCTACTATCTCGCCTTCAACTTCTCCAATACGTGTCAAACGAAGTGTGGGCCTCCATAAAAAAGCATCTGGTTTTCTCGAAATGTCTATAATAATTTTCATAGCATCTGGCCCTAAAGGACTTAGTTGGACAAGCTCATTTGGATCACTTGATAGAACTCTTCCTTCGGCAACAATTTCATCCGTCCCACACCAATCCAATAATTCACATTTATCATGTTTGTTGTCATGATTGCCCTACAATTGACCGATAGCAAAATATAGTGGTTATAGAATTAATTACCCAAATTTAAATGATATCACAATATTAATGCAATTTATTTTACCTTTTGATGTGTGCTTGCTTCTCCCCAACTTTCTTTACTCTGTCAAAATAGATTAATACAATATTATAATTATATATTCTAAACATGCATATTGCGGTAAACTAAAATATTACCTGATTTTTCATTAGCCCTTGAACCATCGCCTTTAATTCTAAAATTTGGTTTTGCATTTGGATTGTTTGTTTATCCCTAACATGTGACCAAATTGCCTTGGTGGCGGTCATACCCCTTCCCATTCCTCTCAATCTTCCTGGTTTATCACGTCCTAGCACTTGCGACAATGCATCATCTTTGTAACTGTTTATTGAACCCGAATGAGATCCAACGACAACGTTTTTAATTTTTTCCTACAAAGATTAACATTGATATTATACACTAATTTTAAACTATCACGGTATTAAAAAAACTTACAATAGTATCTGCAACAGCCGCATTCACTGGTTTGCCATCTTTCCTAATATGAGATTTGACCCAAACATCAACTCTAGGAACGGGAGTGTAATCATTACTCTTCTCTTTCTACATTCAAACGATCATTAAAACAACATAGTGTGTCAACTAACTAGTCAATAAATATTATGATATATAAATTAACTTTTTACCATATCTTCAGCCAATCGAGCCATGCCTCTACGGCTGCATGTATGTGGCATCTGATTTTGTCTAATAGCTCTAAATCTATCACTTACCATCTGCAGTATTCAAAAAATATAAAAGGAGAAACTTCTCAATTTTTGTATACATTTTAATTTTCAACATTCGACGATAGAAATCGCACGGTTCTTTATCTGAAGGTACAAAAACAAAGCTTAACTAATTTTCTATACAACTTGGCAGCCAATTGACCCAAAAAAGGGTTTTTTGTACAAGATTCTTCATTTATTTGGATTACAACAGATACATAAAGGACAGTTTAATTTTAATTATCGCCTTGTTCATGAAGCTGCATGCAGTCAGCTTGTTGCCGCTAGCTTTATACGCTTATCACTTCAGTGTGCTGAGTTGTCGGTTTGTCATGTGCATAAGATATTTTTGAAACTGTACTTTTCTTTCAATTGATACGTAAAATGTAGCTGTACCACTGTAATTTTCCAATTTTTGTAATAATTTCTTAATATATATTCTTGAGATTATTTTTAAAAGTGATGTTGCCCAATTACAATCATCTTCCATTTATAAATCAAAATCTAACATTGATTTTGGGGTTAGATATTGATTTTTTACTTAGAAATCAAGCCTATGACACAACAGAGCATGAACACAGTCAATACACATGCATATCACCCTTATATACATACATGCATTCACTTTCACAAACATAAGCAAACCATACTACTACAAAATCATCACAAGTATCTAGGTAAAATCATAGATTTAATCTGTTTTTAAAAGAAAAGGTTTACTCACAGATTTTAAAAAGCAGAGACTTGAATGCTAGAATTTGAAAACTGGAAGACTTGAAATTGAAGAATTTGATTACTGCTATGATTCAAACTCTGGAAACCACTCTGATAATTTAAGGCTTGATACTCCAGGCTTTTGATTCCTTTAAAACTGCATGCAGCTTCCAAGTTTGAAAAGAAAATGCTCAAGCTATTCAAAATCATAGATTTGAATGTAGACTTGATCATCTCAGATTTGCATGCAGTAGCCGATTCTAGATTGCATTTGAAAACTAAAGTTGAATGATGAATGCAGGCTTGCTTTAGTTTTGAAAATAAGTTTGCAGGTTGATGAAAAAACTTTGCAAACTTGATTTGGAAATGAACTACTGGTTTTGAAGATGATTACTGATTTTGTTTAGAAAATGGTTTGCAACTTTTCTCATTTTTCAATTCTAAATAAAGAAAATCTTCAACTGAAAACTTATTACTTTAAAAACAATCCTCAAATAGAAAAAGAAAATCAAATTCAATTTGAACTAATTCTATTCAAATCTCAACTTAAAACCATTTCAAATTTAAACTTCCCATTTAAAATCAATGATAAAACCACTAGAAGTTTGCTTGCAGTGATAATTCACTGTATAAATTGATAACATAGAGTTCTTGACTGTAAATTTTTGTGTAAAAAAGGTATGCTAGTGAAAATATCAATTCAATTCATGTAAGAAAGTGTATGGATTCCTTTACTTTGTAAAAACATTGACTGTATAAAAATAATTTGACTGTAACAAAAATGTTAGCTGGTTAGTTGTCTTGATTGTATAAAAATGGCTTGGCTGTGTAAAAACGTTCATGATATTTGCCAATAACGTGAGACAAGAGTAAATACTTCTGCAGGTCAGAGATAGATTTTTCTAGCTTTGTCCAAAACACACCAGTGCCACATTGTACATTCATTACTATTGTCTATTTCTTAGTAGATAACTACTCATTTTAACAGTGAAAATAATACCCAAAATATTACCATTACTTTAAATTACACGCTAAAAATGGAATTATGAACTGCTCATTTTAACAGTGAAGATAACTGCTCATTTTAACAGTGAAGATAACTGCTCATTTTAACAGTGAAAACACATCAGTGCTCATTTTGATTATGAACTGAAGCCTTAGTTTAGATCAATTGTATATCTTTGCACAAAATGGAATAACTTTGCATCTTTTATTGTTGATCCAATCATTGGTTTCCAATATGGAATATGTTACATACTGTCTTCAGTGATCTTTCGCGTATCAGTGTTACAGAAAATAAACATGTTACAGAAAATAAACATGGCACAGAAAATAAACCATTAATGTGTTATAAATGATTTACCTTAAAGTCCGGATTTGTTTTCGACTTAATAAACTTCTTCCACTCCGTCATGGTTTTGATGTTATCTGGTTTTAGTTGAAGTCTCTCTTCTTCGTTCTTTGCATTTACTATTTTGCGAACTAGCATGCTTTTTGAAGATCTAAAAATGCATCCCATTTGCTGAAATATAGGCACTTTTTGCCATTCCTCGTCTAATTTAAATCTAGCCTGCAATATTTTTTTAAAAATCAACTTAATAACACACAGGATACAATTGGGAATATATGATATACATGAATCAACTGTTTCTCAAGGTGTTGTATTATCTAATCCTACTCAATCTAATTAAATTTGTTTGTTTCTTACCTGAATGGATTCCCAAAGAATGACTTTTAATTCGTTGCTGAGATGCTTCCAATTATCCAGTGTAACCGGAACATGCTCGCGTACAAGTGGGCCTAAATAAGAAGACAACTTGACCGATCCATCTCCTACTGGTTCACCTTCCCCATTAAACTCAACTTCAATTCGACTTAAAACATTTGCAGGAAGTCTTTTGGCTTTTGTTCGGCCTCTAGTTCCTTTTTTCACAATTGGATTAACATCGAAATTGTCATTTCTCTCGCTTGCTTCAACAACTTCAACATTTCCTTCTTGTTGCATTGCAATATCGTTGACGACTTGTGGAATTTCTTGAATTGGAGCATCATTATTTTCTAAGTTGCATTCATTTTGAGTATTGTTGTTAATCACGGTCCTCTTTCTTTTCGTATTTTTACCCATTATCTGCAATTAAAAGTACATGTAAACACACTTTAGTATTCATGCATAGCTAATAAAAGTACATATAAACAAACACTACGATATACATAGCTAATAAAAGTAAATTTATGACAAGGGAAACACTAAAATATACATAGCCTTATGTTGATGGTGGATGCGTGCAAGTAAATATACTGGATAGCCTACTGGATGTTTTAATTTCAGCATAATTCATATACTGGATAGCCTACTGGATAGCCTACTGGATGCGTGCAAGTAAACTCAAGTTAAAAAGTATTTCAGCATAAATCATATACAACATGATAGCCTACTGGATGCTTTACTCGGCAATACCAGACAGATACCAAATAGACAGAGATGTATATATGCATTCCCAACACTGTATTTCATGTCATAATATTATGCTTGTATATATATAAACACTAAAACGAAGTTACTTAACTTTGGTTAATTTATGCATTCCCAATCTATTAAGCAACTTTAGTTAATTAAGCAACTTACTGAAACTACTCAAGTATGCCTTCACAATCCTCTCTAACGTAGATAGCATCCTCCATGGAATCACCATCTCTATCGTTTTCTTCGCATTCTTCTCTAACAAAACTTATATCTAGAATAGACTCATCTGTCTCTAATTCATGATACCCTCGCGGTGGTGCCTTCAATACAACATACCAATTAGAAGAATCGTTTTCCCTTAAATAATTGATTTGCTTTGCTTGAGACGCAAGAATATACGGATCTCTTGAAAATGAGGCTTGATGTTGATGTAAATTAACAAGAGTAAACCCGTCTTCAACTTTCACTCCATGTCCTTTGTTTGCCCAATTGCACTTAAAAACAGGAATATAAAAGACATGGTAGTCTAACAAAATTATGTCAGTTAAAATCCCATAATATGTGACCACATCAACCACTTGAGAGGTATCCTTTGCACTTGCTCTACACATAGTAGTGGCATCATAAGTCACCCCGCAATTTTGAGTTTCTCTCTCAACATCTTGCGTGTGAAAACGTTGTCCGTTTATAATATATCCTTTGCATGACAATGCATTAGTACTCGGACCATATGCAATCCATTTTAACAACGTATCATGATTCTTCGATTCAATAGATATCTGGAAAAAATCAATGTATTTACCAAAGATTTTGAAAATATTATTTTGAAGTCAATTAAAGAGTATTTACAATAACCTTTTTTTTAATCCAATTAGCGAAGTTTTTTGTATGATTGTTCCAAAGCAATGTCGCATTTTTTTTCATACGTTGGTCTGAATTTTCCAACTCCTCAAGATGCAAACTAGCATAAAAGAAAAAAATTTAAGTTATACATGTTGTTATACACATCAAAACAAAACAAAATAGAATGCAATATTTACTCACTCTAAAAAAGGTTCCACTATAGCCATATTCATTAGGACAGCCAAATGAGCACTTTCTTTCTCGTTAAATGACAATGTAATTGTCTCAAGCTTTGAAATTGGACGGCCTTCGAGTATTGCGTGATTTTCATAATCTTCATTTCGACCTTGTTTCTCCTCTATTAGTGATGATTTTTTTAAAAATTCACCAAAAAATCTCATAGATTCTTCTGCAAGGTAGGACTCCGCAATACATCCTTCAGCTCGTGCATAGTTTCTTACATAATCTTTAAGAGTCTTCATATACCTTTCAAAGGGGTACATCCAACGAAAATGAACCGGTCCACACAATCGAGCTTCTCTTCCGAGATGAATTGTTAAATGTATCATTATATCGAAAAAAGAAGGTGGAAAATACCTTTCAAGGTCGCATAAAATTGTAACGATCTCATCATCGAGTTTTTGCAGCTTTTCTTTATCAAGAACACGTTGGCATATTTTATTGAAAAATGAACACAAACGGATTATTGTTTTCCTCGGTTTTTTTGGCAACAATCCTCTTATTGCAACTGACAATATTTGCTGCATCAACACATGATAATCATGAGACTTAAAGCCACTAACTTTGCAATCTTCTAATGATATACATCTTTTAAAATTTGAGCAATAACCATCAGACCCTTTGAAATCATATAATCTCTTGCAGGAATTTTTTTTTTTCACAACTTGACAGTGTGTACGGGGCCGGTGGAAGATATGTTTTCTTTCCACGAGGTTGTGCAAAAAGACTATGTCGAATTCCCAAGTCCTCTAAATCTTTTCTAGAATTAGTTCCATCTTTCGATTTGCTGTCATGCAATATTGTGCCTAACAAACTTTCTCCAACATTTTTCTCGACATGCATTACATCTAAATTATGTCGCAATGGAAGTTCCTGTAACAATCAAGAATATAACATTTTAGTATTATACATTTTTCTGTTTAATCAATGTAGGGAAAAAAATAAACACTAACCTCCCAATATGGTAAATCAAAGAAAATTGATCTTTTTTTCCACCTTGATAACTCTTTTTTTACAGGGTTATCATTCTCATTATGTTCATCTTCTTTGTTGTGAACACGCTTCCTTTTTTTGTCCACTATCTTTTTTTTTTCCCTTCTTATCTAGTATTTTCTTCTTTATCTTTTTTTTTATTTCTTCTTTCTTGTCTTTTCCAAAATCATTAGGAAAATCTTGAAGCATAGCAGAAATGTTTCTACCTGTCAAAATCCTAGGCTTTGTGTCTTTCTCCACTGTATTATCAAACCAAGTCTTCTGTTTTCTCAATGAGTCTGAAGAAGGTAAAAATCTTCTATGACCCATATACACAATCTTTCGACTATGATTTAACCATCGACTATGAGTGTTAACACCGCATAATGGACAAGCTTTTTTACCTTTTACACAACATCCAGCAAGATTTCCATAAGCCGGAAAATCATTTATCGTCCATAGTAAGATTGCTTTTAAATTAAAAAGTGTTTTACTAAATGCATCGTAAATATCAACACCTTTATGCCACAAATGATGTAAATCTTCTACAAGTGGTGCCATATATATATCAATATCATTTCCCGGTTGCTTTGGACCAGGAATCACCAATGTTAACATAATATTTTCTTCTTTCATACACAACATAGGTGGAAGATTATATGTCACTAGCATTACTGGCCAGCAACTATATTTAGAACTTTTAATGGCAAATGGATTGAAACCATCTGTAGCTAGACCAAGTCTGAGATTGCGTGGATCGGTTGAAAATGATTTATATTTCTCATCCACTACATTCCAAGTTACAGAATCCACAGGATGACGCATTTTTCCATCATTGCTTTTATTACTATAATGCCATCTTAGATCTTCTGCCATTTTTTTGGATCTAAACATTCTCCTGAATCTTGGAATGATTGGAAAATATCTCAACACTTTGACAGGGATGCCTTGCATGATCTCTTTTGTACTCTTATTTATCTTCCATCTTGAAGAACCACATTTTGGACAACTATTCAAATCTTTGTATTCTTTTCTAAAAAGACAACAATCGTTCTTACAAGCATGAATCTTCTCGAAACCCATATCAAATATTTTAAGAAATTTTTTTACTTCATATATAGTCTTGGGAAGTACATTATCCTTCGGCAATAATACATGTACCACATTTAATAGCTTATCAAAACCAGTATCGGATAAACCGCACTCACATTTAAGATTATATAAAGCGGTGATAGCAGATAATTTTGTCTGACCTGCACAATCGGGATACAATGGACTTTCTGCATCTTCCAATTTTTTAATCAAATCATCTTCTCGTCTTTGTGCATCAACATTATCTTTATCGTCGGCAAAAAAGGTATGATCGACAAAATCTTCATCTTCATAGTGAACGACTTTGAATAAATCATATGTGTCATTCAAATCCATTTCTTCAACTATATTTAGTTGTTCACCATGATTATACCACCTACTGCATTTGTACTTAGGATCCATTCCTTTTATAACCAAATGCTCAAACACAATCTTGTCATGATGATGAGTAAGATTTCGACAATCTATGCAAGGACATAAAATTTTTTCTGCAACTGCTAAATTTTTCTTCGCGGATTGCACAAAATTCCATGCTCCTTGTCGGTACTCTATACTAGTTCTATGATGAAAAATAGACAACACAAATATTAATTGTAATATTAAAATTTTAAAATTTTTGATGTGTATTTAGTTGTATATTATCCTATTACCTGTGTGAATGCAACCAGTCTTTCTCCATCATGAATATACACTGTAATGCACATCACAACATTACTGTTAAAGAGAAACATAAATTTTTGATGTGTATTTAGTTGTATATTATCCTATTACCTAAACTTATTCGTCTAACCTAGAAAAATTAAAACCAGCTACAAATGAAAGCTGGTTGGATCTGATCTTAAGACTACAAATCAAATATTGGATGCAGATAATTCAATAACTATACCTTAATGTCCTTTAATACATCATCTATCTACCACCAATCTAAAGCTTCTAAAAGGATACAAAGGGTCATCAAGATTCCATGTATATAATTTTGAATATGAAAACTGGCATAAAATGCAATATATATTTTAATTGAAGTTAAACAACTGATCATGAGAACAAACTTGGAGAACTGTTACAATTACATTTCCAACATATTATCATTAGGCATGAAATTTTTTTGTGGCACTTCCATTCCTAAATACGTTAGTGAAAATGCATGGTGCACAAATTATTTGCCTTTGGGTCAGGTAACAACTTTCTAGTTTTTAAGTCAAACTAAATATCCTTGAAACTAAGATGGGATCCAATGCCATAAAATAAATATTTTTTTAAGAGGCAAAATTATTGTAAGCATTCCAAGTATCAAATCATTTAATAGTACTCTGCACTTCATAAGGTCTCACAGGCCATGATTGAGACTAATGAGCCTATATTAAATAACTAGTTATATTTTTCCATTTCTCACTGTATATGTATTATTTTACTCTAGTGGATAAAATTCAATGAGCCTGAAAAGAAAACTACAAGTGTATACATCTGAGTAATGATCTAATGTTACTAATGCACGATAATCTAAAAAGGTAATTTTAACACTTGGCTAGTAATTATAGTTGACTAGGAATGAATAAGTGTAGACGTTAAAAAGAAATTATCAAAATATTGTTAACACGTGATGGACGGATACTTATGGTAATTATTCATAACTTCTCATATTTTAACTTCCAATTTATTTGATCTAGCCTGAGATTTATATCCTATATCAAGGTCGAAATGAAGATATTAAATCATGTATATATGTATGATGCAAGTGGACAAGTTCACACAAAATGCTCAAGGATAAATGAGAATCACGAAATTAATATGTATAAATGGTTTAAATAACCAGAACATTTACTTTGATAACCTTGCACCAAATGGTAATCAACAAATGTAAAGCTCAATACTAAAGTTTCAATCCTTAAACCAATAAAATCATATCAAATATTTTACATATATCAAAACATAAATAGAAATAATAATTAAAGACTGAAAATTTTAGATGAGCCATTATACAAATGAACAATGTTACAAGGCACTTGAAGAAATAATATCCCATTATATTAATACTTCCATTATGGTTCAGACTACCCAAACAAAAATTACCAAGACCTGTTGAGGATCAGGCCATGTAGCCCTACTAAACTTGCTAAATACCATTCACCTCTAGCAAGCTATCTTCTGGTTAGGTTTCATTAACACACCCATAAATTTTGTAGGCTTCACAGTAGTAAGGATCTGTAAGAACATTTTACACCTAGGCTACCTATTACTAATCAAATTTTAATAACAATGCATATCTCATATTTCAATTTGTAAAAAAACAATAAAACTATGAGAATATGAAAGAACTGCCAATAATAGTAATGATTCAGCTTGTACAAATTTTAGTTTACTAGCTTCATCAAGACCAATCATCAAAAACGTAATTCTTCTAGTCCAGCTACTTAACCCTAATTTTAAATCAAAAACTCAATTAAAAACAAAATAAATTTTCATATCGGGGCAAATGTCAAAACAAGGAATTTGAAATTCCAAAATCAGCAACGAATGGAGGAATTTCGAAATGGAACTTAGATAAAAATGAAGAGTATTACAACTTACTAACCAATCATGTACACATTACTAGTATATAAAAATGACCCCATTACCATGGTTTGGCTAATAAACTTCACAAAAAATAATGACTGTTATAATCTGATTATAGAGGCAATCGGACATCAAAGAATTTAAAGGTGTAATTTGAATTTAGAGTAGCCTTTTGACGAAATATGGAAGGGAATAAAACATAATTGTGAAATTATTTGATGGTAAACTAATAGACAATAATGATAATACTTGAGAGTTTTTAGCATCTGTTTCATACCTTGTTGTTTAAGCACACTAGACTGAAAATGACAGAACTCTACAAATATCAACTGTTCAACACCTGCACGCATAAAATAAATTTGTTATTAGCTACTTCATGGCCACATTAGACTGAAAATGACAGAACTCTACAAATTAGTCATTTTGTTATTAGCACCAAACTGTTTTCAAAAAATTTACCATTACAACGACGCCATTTTGTAGCACCAGAGTAATGTCTATGCATTACCCCTCTCCTGATACTTGGCTTGCGCCATTAACAACAATTTTATCCACTTATACAACAATGTCAGAATCATATACAACATTAGCACCAAATTGTTTCCAAAAAATATATGAAGGTAATAGCTGTTAGAAAAATAGAACATATGTAAACTTCATTCCCTTTATTAATAATGATTAACAAATTTGCAATAGACAACCAGTTTCTTATTTATTTTCACAGCTACAGATTTTTATAGAAAGATTCCAGAACACAGAATTGCTCTATCAACCCAAATTATAAGATGTTGTAGGGATCCAATCATCCGAACAACTAGTAGTAGCTTTAATTATGAAACAAGGTTACTTGTCACAATACCATACACATGCATCGGATTAAATGAGTGTGATGCATTTATGAGTTCAGTGAAATAATCAAAACTTCACATTGTTAATGATGACTTAAAAGAAATATAGTAAATGTAGAAAAGAAATATATATTAAAAAGTCACCGTCCTAGATTTGTAACCCATTTAAGATAATAGTCACCGTCCTTGATCACTAAAAGGGTAGCAAACTTAAGTTATTTTACTATTACGGTTCTTAAGCATTAATAGAACATGCATAGGTAATTTGGTTATCCAAATAAAAAATACGACTGAATGAATATCAAGCAACATGTTTAAATATATATATCCCTATAATTTGTGCTTTTTTCCAAAAAAATCTCTTCAATTTTGCATCATTGGATGCATACAAAAGGTTAGATTTAAACTTCCAGGTAGTTTTTTAATTGAATTGAAATGGTTAAAATATACCTTGATTAGAAACTAAAAGGTTAAACTTAAATTACAACTCAATTTTGATAATTGATCAGGTTTAAAAACTGACTGTATCAAGAAGGTAACTGATTACTTTAACCGCTAAAATAACACTGATATGAGAACCAGTTCTATATATTTTTCTCTTTCTTTCCACTGACTTCATCAAGAACTTAATTCAAATGAGAATAAGGATATCTTATCAAAGAAAACCTAGATCCCATTCTCAATGATTGGATTCATGTTTCAATTTCGAACCATCAAAATTAAAATGAAACCTTATCTAGTATTCTAGGTACTAGTAGCAAAAATAAGGTTGAAATGATAAAATTCAGTATTATCCATCATCAACCAAAGGCTAAACATAACTGAACAGAAAACAAGAGTGGAAAATTCATTAAACATCGGCTATTAAAGCCAATAACCCCTTTTAGAGTTATGCAATGCAAGCAACAATCGTAGCATAATGCAAGTGATTACAAATAAGAAGGAAAACATATAAAATATGGTTATGATACTTACAATACGAACTTCAGGTGGCTGATTTGGAATGATTTAGCTGAAGAGCCAAAGTGGTATGAAGGCAAATAGGGAAAAGGACTACCAATGGTGGCGGCGAAGAGGGCTAGCAACAGTGGTGAAAAAGATGCAACAATGGCTAAGATTAAGAGATATATGGCAATGATGAAGACAAATTGAAAAGTGCCAGTGGCAAAGAGACCTAGCGACAGCGGTTAAGGTATCCAACGTCGAGCGATGAATTCTAATTAGGGTTAACAATTTAGGGACAAAATTTTATAACTGGGAATTTATATTTGATGTGGGGATGGAAATTTCACAGAAATTTCTATGGTGCAATTTATTTAGTTTAGGTTTAGTAAAGAGAGGGAAGATGAAATTCTACCGCCTTTGGCTAACAGACGGCGTTTCACGAAATTATGTTCATAATAATTTTATTTTTAATCGCACAGGATATAAAGACGCCGTGCCAATTTGCTGTTATATACATGTTTTCTTGTAGTGATGTACTGGCTGAAAATAATTTTTGGAAGATTAAGTATCTAACAGTTGGTGATTCAGAACAATATTTGCAATGGTTTGTTAGGCTAACATGCTGGGAACAAATTTAAAGTAGCTTTACAACGTTAAAATGAAAAGTAGTTTGTTAAACACGAAACAGAATAGAAAAATAAATTAAACATAGGACATATTGTACAGGCATAGGTGGGAAGAAACTTGTAATGTTCATCCCTTTGCGAGAAAACCATCTACTATTACAACATGATGTTCAAGCAATGTATCTATTATTTAAACTTAAAAATAGATGTACTGGCGAATAAATTTTTATTATTTATGGGCACACAATTTAGATCTCCTAGTATCTATTTTGCAATTTTCTCCAAACAGTCCTCGAAGATCAAGGATTATAAGCTTACGTAAGAACACCAGTTTGAATTAGTTGACAATAATGGCCATGGAAATTGGTCGATCTATAAATCATTATATCAACTCCTCCTTATCGCACTAGACTACCAGTACAAAATCATTATATTATGTCTTCTTATCATACTAGTCGAGTGGTCAATTCAATGACCGTTACCTGAAGCAATAATCCACAATTGTCACCCTACTGCAATTTGCAGGTACTTTGTGAGATTTTATTATTGTCTCCCACTGTCCATGCTTATCAATCGATAACTTCAATATCAATCATACTTAATCTATTAAGTTCAATTACAAAGTGGATTGTTCAAATTGTTTGCAAGCTACAGAATAAAAAGTTTTAAGGCCAGCATGCCACTACTCAATCTTATAATCAATTATCAAACTATATTTTATTTATATCATATTGATTGCAGAAGCTAGTATTTAAATGCAATATCAATCATAGAGGAAATTAATACTAATTTGAAATCAGACTTCAATATTAACTGTAGTGACTAGACTAAATAGACGTAATGATAATTTTAAATCATAAAATCTTACATGAAGAGCAGTTTGTAAATCAACTATGGCTGGCGATGATACTACTAGCTAATGGCTGCTGGCGATGGCCACTGGAAATGATGGCTGGCGATCGACTGCGGCTGGGACGAGTATGAACGGAGCTAATCGATTGCGATGGCGACGATGACGAAGGCGCTGTTTCACTTCAACCGACGAGCTACAGGCGATGGAAATTTAGTTCGGAGGAAATATTTCTTGTCGATTGAAACTATTTTAGTTTTCTGGATCGATATTAAAATCTTGCGGAAGTTTTTTTTTAAGGAATATTGGAAATAGAGGGAGGGAAAGTGAAATGTAAGCGCTCAGGGAAAGTGAAATGTTAGCGCTCAATCTCACAGCGTTAGGGTTGGAAATTTATCGCCAAAATAATCGGTTCTCACGGCAATAGTTAATAAACGCTGTTTGTTTATGCTAAGGAAAGGAAGTTTTCTTGTAGTGGTTTCAAATTTATAAACTATTTCTTCTTCTATTTTTCTTAAAATTATTTATTTATTTCAGTTTATTTTATTTTGCTTCCTTTTTCTAATGCATTTACTGAAATTTTATTTGTTTTATTTGATTTAATAGAAATGGAAATTTGAAGAGGCTAAAGTTTTAAAACATATGACTTTTCATCTACTAGACTTTTCATTTCTTTGACTTTTCAATTGCCTCATGTTTTGGCCGTACTATCTATTGTGTAGCCGTGAGTTTCTCAACTCACTTTCACGTGAAAAATACTCTTTCCCATCTTCATTCTCATGGCAAAAAGAGATGGTAATGGCCTCCTCTTTTTTTTTTCTTTTTCTTCTCCCTTTTGCCTTGTTTTGGCCATGATTTCTTCACATATTTGCATGCTCTCCACTCTAGTTGCCTCGGCCATCACCACCACCACCTCCTCCTCTTCACCATCAAGTACCTACCACCTCCACCCCCTCTGACCAGATCTGGTCATGACCTTTAAATGAAGACAAACACCTCAAAAGTTGCACAAAACCTTCCAAAATGCATGCTAGCCTAGCCTAGTTGCTTCACCACCTTCATACATCACCTTGGCCACCCCCTATTGCTCCACCACCACCATGATATGACCACCACACATCAACTTAGCCTCTGTCCAGATCTGAAACATGTATGGCCGAGCCAAACAATGCATGTGGCCGAGCCTTGTGGTGCACCAAAACTCCATTTAGTGCATTGTCCTTTTGTCTTCTTCATGTTGTAGCCTCCACTCTTCATCTTCATGTTGCCTTGCTAGTTTAGGTCCAAACCCAAGCCATTCTAGTCCATGTAGTCGTGCTATATTAGGTCCAAACCCGAGCATTTTAAACCCCTAGGTCGAGCACTTGATGGTTGAAAGCATGGCCAAAGCAATTGTGTTCATTTGCTTTTTATTTCAAAGATCATCTCAATATATGTTGTATTATATTTATGTGTTATATTTTGTCTTGTTTATGGGTTGTTCACAAGATTAATAGCTTGGTTCTCTTCCCACTTGAGTCTATTGTCGTGTCATCGTGCTTTCTGGAATTCGTTTGTGTCATTTGATTTACTAACTCCAGCATAAAAAGGTGAATAAATCTCACCTGACATTTATACTTATGCAAATGTGAATTGACAACAATTGAATGTGTAGTACTATTATGTTATGTTATCCCTGTATGTGATTATTAATTATATGATGTTAAACATGTTTATTTACCTGTCATCTCATCTGTTACTAATATATGTTGTTAAACTGTTCATTTATATCTGTTTATCACACTGCAAGTTCCCTGTAGATTAGATCACTATGGGTTGAAATGATACATACCCGAACAGACTTTAGAATAGGGAAAAATCGTTATGGGCTGAAATGATAGGCCTGAACGATTTTTATTTATTTTATTTTACTTGGGATTGCGGGTTTGAAATGTTAAAACCCGGATTTTTCTTTGTAAACTGCGGATTGAAATGATATATATCCGTATCACTTGACCTAGGTTAGAAAACTATATATAGGCCCGTGGTTATTTTATAAAGTATTTTGAATATTTTAAATATGTTTAAGAGTGTAAATTTATGAAAATTTGATTTAAATTGGATTTTTAATGTTTAAATAAAGAAATTTTGATTCTTATAAGTTAAAAATGTAATTAAATGAATGGTTAAATTTTAATTATTGAAATATAACTTAAGTCTGGAAATTTGGATTTTTGGGTTTAAAAGAAAAGTTATATAAATAAAAATGGAAATTTAATTATATTGGAAAAACGGAAATAAAAATTTAAGTGCTAATAATTGTTAAAATGAAGAGAATAGAAATTTTACACTTAAATTTTATTATGTGAATTCTTGAAAATTGGTTTTATTTATAAGAAAATTTATTATAAAAATCATAAGTTAAAAGTATTTTAAATGAACATTTTGAATGTTAAATTATGGTTTTTATAATGTTTAATGGTTTAAATTGGGATTTATTGTTTGCTGGAAATACACTAAAATCTGGAAATACTTTTAATAGCACTTCAGAAATGCTATCGTTTCTGAAATGAACTAAAACTTAAATAAGAGGCTATTACAGTAGTTCTGTAAATGCTGTAGTTGCTGAAGTAAACTAAAAGGCCAATAACTTAATAAAGGGCTATTACAACAGTTCTGTAAATGTTGTAGTTGCCTGCTGTTTGCTGAATTTAATGAAAACCTTTATTATAAAACCTGAGCTATTACAGCATTTCTGGAAATGCTGTCTTTGCTAAATTGAACTAATTTTCAACTAAAATTGAGATTTTACAACAGTTTTAAATGTTGTCTTTGCTGAATAAAAATGTTTTCAAGTATAACTTATAACAGCTTTTTTCTAAATGTCGTGAAAGGCTGGAATTTTCAATGTTTATGGTTTTTAACTAAGTAAATGAACTCAGAATGGTCTAAACTTTGGAAATTGAATACTTGAGTTGAAAGTATAATAACTTCACTTTTAGATGGTTTAGATGAATTAATTTGATTGGAATATAAACTATTAAAAAGGTGATTTGAAATGAGAATAAATGAATGATATCTTGGAATTTAAATGGTATTTAAAGTTAAATATGGGCTTTGAATTCAAATGATGATTGGATAATGAAGTTTTTGAAAGATATGATATTTTGAAATATTGAAATGGTTTAGAAATGATTTAACCTTTAATTTGATAAGGATTTGAATTTGAAATGATATTTTGTTTTGAAGTATAAAATATTATTTTGGAATTTTATAACCACGAGTGTACTTCTCTGTATGTCATTTGATTTCCTGGTGATGGTTTGATGCACATTAACACTGTTAGTTGCATGGTTTACATCGTTATGGACATTTCTGTGATATTGTCACTACTGTTTAATTGATGGTTTTATGGATCCTTAAAGGATGGGTGATCCCAAGCATCCTCTAAGTTATTATGCATTGCTATTACAGTTCACTTGAGTTGGTTTACATTATATAAGTATATATGTCCTGACTCGAGTGTTTTGTGTTTTACTTTACGCTCGGGTCAGCTTGAGAATCACAGCTTTGGAAATTATCTTCTGGAGCTAGAGATTTGCTGGAGCTTATCTTTCCATCTGTTATTGCTTATCTTCTAATCCAGTTATTTACTATTCAGTATTGTTTCTGCATTAGTGATTTATGTATCCTGACTTCTATTGTATCCATTTTTAAACTATGATATTTTATATATGTTTTGAGAGTTGTATACAGTAGCTTCATGAACTACTATGGTATTTATTTCCGCTGCGAGTTATTCTGATTTTCTGTTTCTGTGATTCTGTGTTTGATTTTATTTGCTCTAAATTTTATTACAATCTGTTATTTTGAATTATTCAAGTCAGACGTGTGTGGATTATTGTCGATTTGAATGGTCCAAAATAGTGGGTCGTTACAGCACTTATTGGAGAATGGATTCCATACAACTGACTAGGTGAAGGGACTACCTTCCGACAGTACATCTCTAGAGGAATGTAGCGAGGTTAATAGAACATCTGCACCTCTACCAACACAAGACCGACCTACCTTTCTCACTAGATAGTACCGAAATATGTTATCACCCCGGTCGTTACCGACCTATCCGAGCGCTCGATTACCATACACCGCATTAATTTACATCCCGAACGTCATAGTGAGAAGAAATATATCTGGAAGGTGATGATCATACCCTAATGGTTACGAACCACACAGCTTGCTACATCTACCCTGTTTCGTTCATTTTCAGGTGTGAGGCTTAAGGTAACGATTACCTTTATCATAGAACATCATCTTTCTTTGAATGCCACACTGTCGTTCCATCAATCTTTATTGACTTCCACAAACATACAACCTCTGAGCACATACGTCTCATAGAAGGGTGTTAAGCTAAGAGAAGTTGCCTTCTCCGCCACAAAACAGATGTATGTTTATAAAAGTCAACGATGAAATCTCAAGAATGCAATGTCAGACATCCATCCATACAAGTTCGTTCTAGGACTGAACAAAACCAAAGGCACTCTCCTACAACATCTTGTCGAGAATTAACCCTAGGATTAGTAGCGAGAAGTCCTTGCACCTCAAAGAGTTTCAAAAATGAAGGGACCACTGCTACTTTAGTATTTTGAAGCTAACCAGAATCGTCAACAAGCAGTCCTTTCATTCCAAAATTCCCTAGTCTTCATTCTATATTCTCTCTATCAGGATTTTATTTTTCAAAGGCATACATTGGTTTGAAGTGGTTTTTGAATAGGGATTTCCGTGGATCCAACCCCGGTTCCTTCGAGTCCAATCATCGATAAAAAGAGGTTCTATGAATAGAGAATCATTCTTTAATTGGTTAAGTTCTTTTTATCAAAACTCTCTTTTAGAGATATACAACTTTTAAAACACTTCTTTTAGATATATACATAACTATTAAACTCCACTTATCAGAACCTTTGATTACTTAAAAACTTTTTAAACTAGGAATAATTGGAAATCATTTCATTTTACACTTAGGAAAACATTTCCAAAATCATTTCATTTAAATCTTAGCAAAGATTTCTTAATTCAAAACTCAAAATTTGATTGAGTTAAAACCATGTTACCTAGGATGTTAATCCAAAATCAGTAAATATTAAGTGAGCAGAATCTATAGAAATCATCTAATTCTACTCAATATCAATTCCCGTATTCAACAAATACTATGGGCGGAATAACGGTGAAATCACCTTTTAAATTCCAAGAATAGTACGAGTTCCCTCTTCGGGCTTTAAAACTGAGTACAAGAAGATCATCTATATAAAATCCAAGTTGTTTAAATCATGAAAAATATTTTTCTTTATCTTTTTGAAATTTCGATCCGAGTAAATCAAATTTACTGTCCCCTCCGTCGGGCTAGTCCGGATAGCTAGGGAGAGCAGGAAACTGGTTTTCCAAACCCAAGCCTAGACACTATCTCTCTGACACCCATAAGGCAGTCAAGTAATTTGACCGACTCTAAATCATTAAAACATTTTGATTATTTCATAAATCCTTCAAATTTCCTATAAAACACTTTATTAATCATTTAAAAAAATTTATAAAATAATTGGAAAAGAGTGGTTAAGTTTAAAACTATATTTCAAAAGTTATAGACAAGTGTTGCGGAAAATGCTTTTTAAGCTATATTGATCAAAACGACTTTTTATTATTTGAAAATTCATTTTTATTACTCAAATAACTTTTATAACATTTTAAAGGATATATAAGATTTATTCCATTTTTTAAACAACTTAAAAAATCATTTTCAAAGAAATCAAATTTTGGACTCTGAACTACAAAATCAGGATTTTTCCAAAACTTGTTATACTCATATTCTAAAAAATCCACTTATCGAAATCTCGATTTTCCTTCTTCGTTGGAAAATTATGGATATAATAGTTCGGAAAATTCTTATCTCAAAGAATTCCGAGCTATATTCCAACTTTTACACTAGTTTGACTTTTATAGCGTGAAATCACGAACTGCCGTTACGCGACGCGCTTATTTTTAACTAAATTTTCCATTTCTTTTCCAACTTCACCAAAACACTTTTAAATGTTTATAGAACATTTCAAATACATTTTAAACCATTTTTAGAGGTTTAACAATTCCATGTACACCATTTCATTAAATCATGGAAAGTGATTTCTTTTGTGTTTATCGATGTGTATATTCATGACTTGCATATAATTTCAACATTCATATGAAAACAAACAAATTTGATGATCAAAGCATATTAAATATCCATTTGCAAACATCATATCATCATCCAACATATAGTATAATATTTTAGTAGTTCTCACCTTAGATTCGAACGATCTAACTTTAAATCGGCTATACCTCTGCTACGATCGAACCAAAGCAAACGAAATCAAGCCTACAACCCAAGGAGGAGCTCGCCCTAGCCTTGGTGGAGATGGTGCTCATGGACAAGGTGGTGTGGGGTAGTGGTCGTTGATTTTGGAAGAGAAGTGGAGGAGTTTCAAACTAGTTTTGGAGTGGATTGATATTGTAAACTAGTATATACCTTTTTTCTTCTTTTATTTGTGGTATTTTTCTAGCTTTTATTTATTTTTATTTTTATAAATAAGAAGCAATTAGAGAGCTCTTAGAAAGCTTGAAAAGAAGAGGAAGAAGAAGCGAAATGATATTAGGAATTTGTGAGAAAGAGGGGTGGTATTTATAGGGAAAAGAAGAGTATAAAGAAAGACATGCACACATCACCTTTTGGATCACCATTTCGTAGCTTCTCCAACACACCTCCACTCCTCTAATGCACGGAACCCTCCATGTGCCCATCACTTCCATTTTCTTATGTGTGCATATGTTGACTTATATAAGCTTAAGGAGGAAGCTTACTTAAAATATCTTAGATTTTGTATCAAGTATGTATTTTTAAGTGTATAAGTATATATGTATGTATACATATGTTCATGTGCATGTTAGTGGATGCATTTGTATGTTACATATGTGTACATGACATATAATAACGTTGCATTGATTCCGAACAACTTTCGTTCGATAAACCGTTGCCAATCGGAGAACTGATTCCCTGTCACATCTTCACTTATACTTTAACGTACATATATTTGTAAGTAAAATTTGAAAAAAAATTTCTTATCATTTTAAATGAATTAAAATAATCATATTTTAATTATAAAACGATATAAATTAATAATGACAATTATTTACAAAAATTGCTATTATACCGATAAATGGATATCGATTTTTCCTTATATTTTCAAATCAAATATATATCTTTATAAAACTATTATAAATGATTTATTATCACTTTATAACTATTCAAAATGAATTATCATCATTTAAAATAATTATTTGAATAATTAAAATAATTATTTGAATAATTAAAATAATTATTAAATCATTAAATCTCAATTTAAATTAAATAAATCAATTATCATATTTAAGGGCATTACTAACAATGTCAAAAATACATTTTATTTTCAAAAACAAATCAATTGATTTTATTTTATATTCTTGTTTAATTATAAAAATAAGTGTATGTATCCAGTTCTGTGCGCGACGTTTTACGATTATAGAGTGGTTTATCTATAAAACAGTTTTCGGGCATTTTATCGATTTACATTTCGAGGAAAATATTTTTGAAAATATTTATTCAAAATAAGATTACTATTACTTATTATCACTCAGAACAATATTATTGGTATCATCAACCTTTTATTTGAATAAATTTAAAAATAAATATAATTTATCGAAGTGATAAATTTGCGTGTCGTTACAAGAATTTTGAGCTAAAATCGATGTCATTTGATTTTAGATCAAACTAGAAGGCAAAAGCTCAACTAGAATTTCGATGAGTTTACTCACCTTTAAATAAACTATATGATATCTATGTTGCTATACATTATTGTGGAATGCTTAGATGATAGTTTTAATAAAGTATATATTGATGATAAAATTATTGTGATTTAATTTAATTACGTTTAACACAGTTAAATTAGTTATACTTCGTTTGTGATATCTATTTAGCAGAATAAAACAATGTTCCGCTATAATAAAATTGAATATAGTATTTTGGGCATTTATCGATCAGAATAAATCACCGTTCTATGCTTGCAAAGTAAAAAGATTATTTTGATGTTAATTAATATGTGGATTAATTAATAAATGTTATGTTAGCTATTGATTGCTAATTGTTGGTAATAATATGTTTGTTATTATTGATTGATTATTTGTTTGGTTTTGAATCCCACTTGAAAAGCGGATTGCAAAAAGACTATTGTTTTCCAAGGGAATTTTGCAGACAGACCCTAAGGGGTTTCTCGCCATTATTAATTTGCCGTTATATGCATCTTACTCATATTCTTTTGTTGCATATATTGATGTTTGGTTGAAGTATTTATGACCTACTGTTTGATTTGTGTAAGTGTCATTATAGCAATTATCGCTATATCGTCATTGATGAAATATAATCTCCTTAAACCTTTGTGTTCGTTGAACTTGTGCTTGTATTTTTTACAAAATAATGGTTGGTCGTGTTTTTGCACTTTGAAAGTTGTTTAAACTGTATTTCAAGTATTATTGAAAACTTTGAAATAAAGGATAAGTGTTGTTTAAAATTTATAAAATGAGTTATGAATTTGATTAATTATCTTTCAGGATAATTAATATGTCTTAAATTTATAAAAGAGTATAAATGTGATTAAGTATCTTTCAGGATGATCAATGTTGTTTTAAATTAATAAAAATTATAAATTTGATTAATTATCGTTCAGGATAATTAATGTTGTTTTAAATCTATAAAAAGATTATAAATTAGATTAATTATCTTTCGAGATAATTAATGTTCTTTTAACTTTATAAAAACGTTACAAATTGATTAATTATCTTTTGGGGATAATTAATGTTGTTTTATCTTTACAAAAAGGTTGAAATTTGATTAATTATCTTTTGGGATAATTACTGTTGCTTTAAATTTATAAAATGATTATAAATTTAATTAATTTTCTTTTGGGATAATTAATGTGCTTCTATATAAATTTTAGAGAAGAGCCATGAAAGTATTTTAACGTCGTTTTAAATTGAAATTTATTCGGGATTAACATTGTTTTAAATTTATAAAAGTATTTTAAGTTGATTTATAATCTTTCGAGGTTATAAACGTTGTTTTAAAAGTTATAAATGATAATTTATAAATAAGAAATCTTTAAAAGGGAATGTTTAAAAATAAAGCTAAGTGTAAATTGTTTTGGGTTTATAGTAAACGATGTTTTAATGTCATTTTTTTACCCTTCTTTTTAATACATTGAGAAATATAATTTGCTCTTTAAAAAGAATATTTCGAAGAGTGTTTTTTTTAAAGTGTTTAACAAATATTTATGATGTGAAAATGAAACATAAGTGTGAGCTAAATGTTTTAAGAGATTTAATTTTCATATAAGACCATTTTTTTATTCCCGATAGTTGATTTATTGACTATCGATTCTGCTATCTTTTTTTGAGTTTCGTCAATTTAAGATGATTTATTTCTCATTTGAGCATTGATATCCTTTGCTATAATTGACTAAAACCAAAGAGCAAGTAGACATCGAGCTATTTAGGATTGCTCTCATTTGGGTATCTTACATGTACTTCAGATTGGATTCGGTGCTATATGCACGGAGATGTGAAATACTCGGAAACTAGGTAAGGTTGGCATGGTCCGGGTTGTACATTTTCGAGAGAGTCATAGAGTAAATGACCCTCTCAAGTATATTGTCTAGAAGTATACTTTAGAAAAAGGGGGCGCCCCTCATAGTCATTGTTGGAAAATTCTTTTTACTTAATTGATTCAAATCTTTGAATCGTTTTCTTAATTGCATTGAGAAGTGCCTGGAGCTATCCTCGATGTTTAATTATTTGTTTCCTTTCTTTCTAGTTTATTTTGTTCCGACTTGTATAAATTCTTTCATCTATGGATGCTGTTCTTGTGAGGTAAAAACCTGTTCCATGTTTCGCGGTGTGGTCTCATAGAATTATTATATATTCACTATATTTCTTAAGTTTTCTCACACTGGTTTTTTAGACTGATCCACGTATTATTTTATTATAATGCTCAGGTCAGACCGAGTATTTTGTTTCCAGGATATTGTTGGTGGGACATGGAGCTCATGGAGTAGAGCTGGATGTTCATCTACCATAGTATTTTTTACTTCCGCTGTATTATTATATATACCCATCATCATTTGTACGGTCGGGAAGTTATAACTGCCCAGGCCGATGAGGTTTGTTTTTAACTCTGATATACCATGTACTTTAGAGTGATAGCTTTTATTGTCTTTGCTATATTATATATTGTCGTTCCTGCATTTGTTAGAGTGACAGCGTGATAGAGGGCTCTCACATTGTGGATGATGTGATGAAGCTTTGTCTCTCACCCCTACATGTTTCTTTATGGGTTGGTTGAGAAGTCGAGAGGCTGGCTATAAAATTAGGAATGAGGTTACCATTTGTACTCACCTCCAAGGAGGGAGAACATTACATCTAATATCACAGCTGAAGGTTAAGTCACAACCTTGTCTTTGGTGGGGTAAACTCATCTGAAATAGGGTAAGTAATATTCTAGAATGAGTTGAGAGTATTATATGTACGAGAGCATAGTTGTTATTGCTATAAATACATATTGTGTCAATTAGTCTATTGAGTTGTTTATGAATTCTTGTCGAGACGTAGGATGGCATGGT
Organism: Allium fistulosum; assembly: GCA_030737815.1. NCBI lineage: Eukaryota > Viridiplantae > Streptophyta > Magnoliopsida > Asparagales > Amaryllidaceae > Allium > Allium fistulosum. The sequence goes on from CM060903.1 coordinate 595,494,403, forward strand.
GTCGATAGGGATTTCTAAACACTCGAACAAGGCAAATGGACACGATATTGATTTTTGAAAATTTGGGACATATTTTATATAGGATTATATCTTTTATATATAAAGATATAATTTTTTTTAAAATTTATATAGTTATTTATGGTGTGTTTATTTGTTAATGATAATATTTCTTTATTATCATTATTTTTTTGATTTGTCATGCTCGGATGGTTTATAAGCATTGACTATCATTTGTTGATTGTTAATTTATGCTCGATCAGTTTATGGGCATTTATTATTTTGATAAGTGTACGTACATTAAAATGAACCTCTTGTGAATTGAGTTTAAGAGTTTGACTATAAGGTGTTTGGTAAAAATGTTAAGTTAAAAGTCATCTTTTAATAAAAGTCGTTTAATATAATCTAAATGGGAAGATAAGACATTTAGAGGATAAAAATTTGTGAAAAATTTATTATAATAAAGGGAAGTTATTATAATATAAGATGATTTTAAAAGGTACATTTTTTATGAGTACGGTATATAAAATGATTTATAAAAGGTGTTTTATAAGTAACAATAGTTTTTGAGAATTTAAATCCCGGTATTGCTTGAATTGATTTCAAAAAGATTTTGGGAAAAGTAATAATGGTATTACTTGGAAGTATTTATAAGTATATATTTCAAAGAGAATTTTTAATAAATATACCTTTTCTTTGGAAAGTTTAGGAACACATTTCGATTAGTTTTGTGGTAATCTGAATAATCTTCTAAGTGACGATCAAGTGTTTGCTTAGGCAAACATTGTAGTAGACTTAGTAAATTATTCTCTTTGCCGTTGTGCGGTCGAAATGGGTTCAAATCCGAGCAAACCCAAAGCGAGTGTTAGTGAATAAATTGTTAAAGTTATGATATACAAAAATATGTGCAATATGATTTCAAGAAGGATTTTAAGAAGGAAAAAAACTGGGTATTTAGTTTTTAAGTTTCCTTAAAGGAAGTTGATTTAAAATAAAAAGTATTTTGATGACAGAATGTTTTGATAAATGAAAATTTTTAACTCTTGGATAGAAAAGAGAAATTTAACTCAAGTTTTTAAATGAGTTAAATGGATAGGAAGGTTTTAAGAAGCATTTTTTTGTTAAAACCGTAGTTTTGTTTAAACATTTAAGTCTCATAAACTATTTGATGTTATTGGGCCAACCCGTAAACATCTTTCCTTAGAACACTCTAAGGTAAAAAGGTTGAAAATTTGACTAAGTTTTAAAGGCTCGTATTTGGTTTGGGCCTTCATTTGAATTTTGAAAAAAATAAAATAAAAATAAAATTGTTATTTTGTATATATATACTCTGAGGATGTAGAAGAGTATTATACAAGTAACTAATAGTAAAGTATGATTTTAATTTAGTGTTTTATAAAGATGTGTCTTTATAAAATCTTTGTAAACTTAAGTGAAAATTTATGAAGCAATTCATAAATAATTTTAGTATTGAAAAAAATACTATATATGAAAATGAAAGTGATTTAGAAAATGACTGGTGCAGTTAAGAAACCAATAAAATTAAGTACGTGAGTTATACGTAGATCATTTTAGAGTGATCCACACCAGTATGAAAAGGGACTCCTCACTTGATTCTTATTAGCGAACGCCTGATTTGGATTCTCGGTATCATACCGAGGTTTTCTATTATAGTATATGGCTATGTAAGGAGAACATAGGTTTATAATCAAGGAAACCGATTAGAGTCCGCACCAGGGAGACCGAGTGAGCGATACTAGTTCGAAAGTCAAATCTATGTATTCGAGCAAGTGGTCGGATCAAATATTGCGTACGGATGATTTATCGACATCATATGAGCTTAGGTATATTTGTATGCTCTGTTGTGTGGCTTAGGAAAGTTTGAGGAGTGACTTTTAATTTTTTTCTATAGTAGCTTAGATAACCTTCTAAGTAATAACCAAAGGCTGATGAGCATTATGAGATGCTTAGGAAATTATATATATCCTTGGACGATCGAGAAAGTTAGGAACCTAAGCAAAATTCTAAATCCTTTTTGATAGTCATTTAAATTTTTTAACAATGTTAAGTATTCCTTTATTCCCTTATGGAATTTGATTTAATTGATAGTGAGATTTAATAGACTACAATTTATAAAGTTGTTATTTATTAGGACTTAAATCCTGGTGCTTTTGTAAAAGTGATTTGAAAGAATTTGTTAAATCAATGATAATAAAATTATTTTGAAAACTTTGGTTAAGTATTATTATTTTAGAATATTTGAAAGGAGTTTTTGTGAAGTGTTTTTTCAAATATTTTGTTATGACTATAGTTGGATGATTAGGAGTTTTCGATTTGGAAGACTCGTCAAGTATATTTGTTTACTCTAGTTATTGTTTTAGGAGGAACCATAATACCACTGGACGCTCCATGTTGTTTTGATTCTAGAATTATACCATGCTTTAGTAGGAGGAGCCCTCTCCTTGTAACAATTGAATTTGGTTTTGAAATATTTCTCTTTAAAGGAATTTGAAAATATATTTTGACTATAAAAATCCAGGCATTTAGTTATAAATTTATCTTTTGAAAAAATTGGATCCTCAGTATTTTATTTTAGAGTATTCACTGTATTTTTGTTGTATATGGTTGTTATATTGCTTTGGGTTGCATGTGGCTCAAAATCACACTCCAGTAGCATCATTATTATAAGTTGCATCATATTGCCTTATTGCATATGGATGTTATATTGTTTATATTTATAACGACCCACTATATTGGACCATTCAAATCGACAATAAATCCACACATGCCGGACTTGAATAATTCAAAATACCAGATTGTAAATATAAATTTGGCAAAATTCAGAATGTACAGTAAATAAATCACAGATCACAGACACAGAGTAATATAACAATGCAGCGGAAGCGAAGAAATAGTAGTTCATTAAGCTACTATATATATACATCATAGTTAACAAGATACAACAGAAGTAACAAGATACAACAGAAGTGTCAATATGATAATCAAGTATAAATCAGAATACATCACTGGAATCAACTGATAACTGAGAGCGAAATAGATAGCTGGATCTCCAAGAAAAGCTCCAACTCCAAGGGTGAGTCTCAAATGCTGTATCTGTAACGACCCGTATTTTTACGGATCAAAACATTCTAAAATGATTGACCTTTGGTTGTATGGTTGTTAAGTCATTTCTGGTTTAGCAGAATTTTGCTTGAATTTTGCTTAAGTCCTAAGTCGTAGCCGACTTAGGAGTTTGGACGAGTTAAGAGAAGTCTGGGTTGAGTTGCCGACTTAAGAAGTTAACTGGGCTAAGATGGTGGCATATGAGTTTTAGGCAGAAATATGGCTAAGTCGTAAGTCGTATACGACTTAGGGGATTGGAGCTACCCAGGTGATTGGCGAGTTAAGGTTAGAGTTAGGTCGTAGTGACCGAGTTATCGAGTTGGTGAGTTAAGTGTTAGGTCGGCAGGGCGAGTTAGCGACCTAAGAAACTGACCGACTTAGTAGTAGGTTAGCGACCTAGTAAAATGGGTGACCTATGGGATTGACCGACCTAGGAGATAAGTCGTGACCGACTTATAGGGTAGACGACTTAAGGGGTAGGCGCGACTTAAGGACTGGGCGAGATAAGGCTTAAGTTGTAGCAGTTAAGTCGTGACCGAGTTAAGGTGATGAGTCGTATCCGAGTCATCTCATGAGTCGTACCCCAAGTCAGCTCATGAGTCGTATCCGAGTCATCTGATGAGTCGTATCCTGGTTATCTGATGAGTCGTCTGACCAGTTGAGTCGTAACCCCAGCTATTTGATAAGTCGTAGACGACTTAGTAGTTGAGTCGTATATCCAGTTGAGTCGTAGACGAGTATCCCAGTAGCCTAGCTAAGTCGTGAGGTTTTATAAGTCGTAGGTCGTAGAGAGGCAGTGTGTTAGGTCGCTGGGTTTCGTCTAAGTGTTAAGTCGTGCATAGTTAAGTCGCGCAGTGTTAAGTCGAATGGTGCTAAGTTGTTAAGTCGTCCAGGCGACTTAGGAGTGAAGCGCGCATAAGTTAGGTCGCGCGCATGTTAAGTCGTAGGCTTGGTCTGTTAGGTCGGAGGCTCTGTTAAGTCGTAGGGGTTTTTAGGTCGTAGGTCGGCATAGTGTTAAGTCGGCAGCGACTTAAGGAGATAGCCGAGTTACGACTTAAGGGCAGTTTTCAGCTATAAATAGGAGAGCTTCTCTTCATTTTTGGGATCCGGATTTTGAAGCGACGAAGTGCTGCCATTTTGAGAGCTCGACTTCTACACTTCTTCACTTCTTTTCTCCACTCTAATCTAGTGCTTCCATCCATCCAAATCGAAGATCAAGATTGAAGATTCAAGAGCTTAGATTGAAGATCTTCATCTTTTCAAGAGAGATTTCTTCATTTGAAGCGGATTTGTGATAGATCAAGCTTGATCCTTTGCTGTCCAGATCTGAAGTGTGTTGATTTGGGTTTGTTTAGGAGATTTGGTGAGTGGTGATTATCTCTCACACGGATCCAAAGGAGTAGATCGGATTGTTGGCTCGATTTGGTGTTAAATTAGTGATTTCCATGCATTTTCTTCATCCTATGTGTAGATCCATGTAGATCCATTGTTCATGATGATGTTGCATCCATTTTATCATATGTTAACCTATGAAAGTTCATTCATCAAGTTTGTAGAGATATAATCCATGTTTTCATGCTTATTGGACTTTCAACTCTTTAATTACGAAAATGCCATTATTGTTATAATTGTCTACTTAGATCATTTTTGAATGCTTGATTGCTTGGATTGACGTTTGATTTGATTGATTATTATGAACTAGATGATTGATGATTAGATTTAGACCAAAGGTGATTCAAAAGCTAAGGGAAAGGCTCTTGGATTGGGAAAGCTGCTCGTGGCATATGTAGCGGGATGATGAAGCTCTTATGCATAGATTTGATGATGTGATGTTGAGATGAGGCTTCGCGAGGATGTTATGAAGCGAGGCAATCATGTGATGAAGACTTGGTCTAATCCAGACGGGATCATTCCAAGCATGTTGATAACTCGGTGATATGATTCGAGTTGAGGATAATGGATGCTCGAGAGGCGCTTGAGCTAGTATGGCAATAGTCGTCGAGGAGGATGACTAGGAGGTTGAGATCTCATCGTTGTTGAAGGTTCTAGCATGCTCTAAGCAAGAGTACATGGGGACGCCCAAAAGACTAAGTTGATGGTCAAGTACTCTGGGTAGATTCGATAATCCTAGGCACGGGTCACGATGACGTGCGGGAGTTATGTCTAGAACCGGGGTTACCATTAGCCCTTGACGGACGGCTGAAAGAATGTGCCGGTCATTCAATTAACGGTGATATCGCAACAATGACAACAGTGATAGCCGAGTCATGGATGTTTGGTTGTATCGTCATTCGGTCTCAAGAGCGGTATTTCCTGGGTGCTTATCTGACCTTGGTTTTAGACCTTGGGATTTGTACTTGGAAAACATCGCTCTTGACTCGAGTGACAATTGCTTTACTTTAAATTGTATACTCTGCTATGTTTGCTTCTGCTTAGTGTGTGTCTGGGGGCTATCACTGTAGAATGAGGTTGGAGTGGGAGGGTTGTATTCCTATTCCTTTTCCTTTATGCTCTTTCGGTATGTTGTTAGTTAATTTACTGCTCACTAAGACTGTTGTCTGACTCAAGGCTTTATGTTTTAATTCTTATTGCCTTGGGCTGTTCGTCCATTTTGGGACGGGCAGACTAGGTAGCAGGTGACAGGTGCTGTTCTCTTCTCACGATGCTGATATCGAAGACGAGCTGGAGGGTTGCATATTATCTTCTTATTATATGTACTGGATATTCCGCTGTTTTGTATTCTCTGAGAGATATGTAGTGAGGCTGGATGTATTGACTATATGAATGCTTGTATTCAACTATTATGGAGTTTTATAAGATGTCATTTTGTTCTGTAAAGCTTCACTATACATATGTTCTATTGTATTTTGTCCATGCGCTGTGAGTAATACGATAGATTCTGTTGTTTTAATCTTACCTTGACAATCGTCCATGGTCGCCTGGCACACTTTACAGCGCACTATCTCTAGATTCGGTGCAGGGGTCATGGGCGGTCGTCACATTTGGTATCAGAGCATTGGTTAATCGATTTTACCCAACGCTCGCTGTCGTAACTACGTATGAGAGACGTAATTGTAATTTGATGGATGATTACTATATATAATATAGTAGTTTAGCAGTAAGTTAGTCCTTTATGCAGTTGTTTCTCTAGATGTTCTAATCATTCCTTTTTATAGATATTGAGAATGAGTCGAAGAGGGAGACCAGCTGCTAGGGAAGGCCGTGCTACTGAAGAGACTGCTGATTATGCAGCCATGTTCGAAGCTATGATGACTTCGATCATGAGGAGGATACCAGTTCCGGGAGCGGCAGTTGATGTTGGAGTTCAAGCTCAAGCTCTAAAACCGGTGGATTTTGCTAAGTTGTGTAAGGACTACACTGCTCTTGGAGGAAAGGTTTTCTTGGGAACAGAATCAACTATCGAAGTCCAGAGATGGATAGATGCTTGTAGAAGGATCTTTGGTGATTTGGGAATTGATGATGCAACTAAGAGGAAGTTGGCATCAAGGCAGCTTCAAGGGAGAGCCTCTGATTGGTGGAACTCTATTACCATCACTACTCCGGAAGAAGAGATTACTTGGGAGCAATTCCAAGTCAGATTTGAAGCGAAGTTCATTTCTACAGCTCAGAAGTCTGTTCTGTTCAAGAAGTTTGTAGAGCTCAAGCAGGGTGGAAGATCTGTTCTTGAGTATGTTTCTGAGTTTGAAGCTTTGTCCAAGTATGCTCGGTCATATATTGAATCTGCTTATCAGAAGAATGAGAAGTTTGTGACCGGCTTGGATAGTTATCTTGGGAGACAGTTGGTGGATCATTTGGACGATTCATTTGAGAAACTTGTAGAGAAAGCTCTCAGGCATGAGAGTCTGTTTCCTAAGGAAGGACCTGTTGTTGCTGTTACCAAGGGAGAATCTAAACCACAGCAGGGTGGAAACCAGAAGAGGAAGCAGCAGCAGCAGAAAGGTAAGGATGGCCGGAAGAAGCCGAAAGGCGAGGTGACTTGCTACAATTGTCAACAGAAGGGCCATTTCTCTAAGGATTGTAAGAATCCGAAGGCGCCGATGAAGTGTCACAACTGTGACAAGCCGGGACATTTCAGGAAGAATTGTCCAGAACCAAGGAAGGACAGGCAGATTGTGCAAGCCTATGCTTTAGGAGCTGTTCCGTCGTCTTCGAAAGCTCCTACTGCTGAAGAGAAGGGAAAGAGTGTGGTTGTTCAAGGTACTCTTTTCCTATGTGGTGTTCCAGTTAGAGTTCTGTTTGATACTGGAGCGTCGCATTCGTTTGTTTGTAGTGAACTAGTAGGCCGGTTAGATTTGAAGCCGGATATTGTTGATAGGCCATTGGTTGTGACTAATCCAGTTGGGGGTTCGTCTTGTTTGTGTATGTTATGCCGTGGTCTAGTTGTGTCGAGTCATGGTTGCTCTTTTGTTTGTGATTGCTTTGTTCTGAACTTTGCGGGGTTCGGAATTATTTTGGGTATGGACTGGCTTAGGAAGTATGCGGCTAAGGTTGATTGTGAGAGGCTAGAGGTGACAGTCGAGAATGTGGAAGGGCGAAAGATTGTGATACGATGTAAGCATGAGGAAGGCGTCTTCATGAGCTTCATGTATTCGCTAGTTGTTCCACGGGATGGACTGTCTTTAGTGCCAATCGCAAATAGATTCGAGGATGTCTTTGACGAAGTCAAAGGGTTGCCGCCGCATAGAGAGATCGAGTTTCGTATAGATCTAGTTGAAGGAGCCAGACCTGTTGTGATGCCTCTTAGGCGGATGGCGCCTAAGGAACAGCAGGAGTTGAGGGTGCAAGTTGATGACCTTTTACAGAAAGGATTCATTCGGCGTAGTGTGTCCGAGTGGGGTGCACCAGTTGTGTTTGCAACCAAGGCAGATGGGTCGTTGAGATTGTGTGTGGATTATCGTGAGCTGAATAAAGTGACTAAGAAGAACAAGTATCCATTGCCGAGGATAGACGACTTGTTTGATCAGCTTCACGAAGCTAAGGTGTTTTCTCAGATGGATTTGGCAACGGGATTTCACCAGCTGAGAGTGGCTAAGGATAGTGTGCCGAAGACTGCTTTTAGGACACCATCCGGTTTCTTTGAGTGGCTGGTAATGCCGTTTGGATTGACTAACGCGCCAGCATATTTTGTGGATCTTATGAATAGAGTGTTCAGAGATCAGTTGAACAAATTCGTACTTGTGTTCGTGGATGATATTCTGATTTATTCCAGAACGGAAGAAGAGCACAAGACGCACTTGCGTATTGTTTTGGAAATCTTGTGGAAACATCAGCTGAAGGCTAAGTTTTCAAAGTGTCACTTCTGGAAGAGTGAAGTGAGGTTCTTAGGCCATGTGATTTCTGGAAATGGAATAGCGGTTGATCCCGCTAAGGTGGCAGCAATCCAGGATTGGGTTAGACCTAAGAATGCATCAGATGTGAGGAGTTTTCTTGGATTAGCAGGATATTATCGACGGTTTATCAAAGACTTCTCCAAGGTAGCTGCACCGTTAACAGGATTGACGAAGAAGAACCAAGTGTTCAGTTGGGATGCTAAGTGTGAGCAAGCTTTCGGAATCCTGAAAGAGAGGCTGACGAGTGCTCCTGTTTTGACTATTCCAAGTGGGAATGATGAGATGGTGGTTTACACCGATGCATGTGGTACTGGACTGGGAGCAGTGCTGATGCAGAAGGATAAAGTTGTTGCGTATGCCAGTCGACAACTGAAGCCGCATGAAAGGAATTACCCAACTCATGATTTGGAGTTAGCGGCGATTGTATTTGCTCTGAAGATGTGGAGGCATTATCTGTTGGGAGTTCGATTCGAGTTGTTTACGGATCACAAGTCGTTGAAGTATCTTTTCTCCCAAAAGGATTTGAATCTTCGGCAGCAACGTTGGCTAGAGTTTTTGGCATCATATGATTTTGGTATAGCTTATACTCCGGGAAAAGGTAACGCAGTGGCAGATGCGTTAAGTCGAAGACATGCAGGATTGGGAGCCATGTTTTCAGAATGGAAGAGTCTCGAGTATTTAGCTGGGTTTGACTTCAGGCCTAGATGCGAATTGGAACCTGAGATGTTGGCAAACTTATCAATAAGACCCACTCTTGTGGAAAGGATTGGTGAGAGCCAAAAGCGAGATGGTAAGCTTGTCAAGATTATCCGTGAATTGGAATCTGGGTTGGATCCAGAAAAGGATAAAGGATTCGAGGTCGATCGAGAGGGTTGGCTTCGGAAGCAAGGACGACTAGTTGTTCCCGATATAGATGAATTGAGGAGTGAAGTTCTGAAGGAAAGTCATCACTCGAAGTTGACAATTCATCCAGGTGGAAACAAGATGTATCGGGATATGAAGAGAACCTACTACTGGGAAGGCATGAAGAAGGATGTTGGAAATTTTAATTCCAAATGTATGAATTGCCAGTTGGTAAAAGCCGAACAGAAGAAGCCAAGTGGATTGCTTCAGCCATTAGAAGTTCCTACATGGAAGTGGGAACAAGTGTCGATGGATTTTATCGATGGATTGCCTAGAACCAGAACGGGAAATGAAGGGATTTGGGTCATTGTGGATCGTTTGACCAAGAGTGCAAGATTCATTCCAGTTCGATCGACTAGGACTGCATCAAAGTTGGCTGAGTTGTATGTTAAGTGGATAGTTCGATTCCATGGTATTCCGAAGAGTATAGTGAGCGATCGAGATCCATTGTTCACTAGTGGATTTTGGAAGAGCTTCCAGGAAGTCTTGGGAACCGAGTTGTGTTTGAGTACAGCTTATCATCCCCAAACAGATGGTCAGACTGAGAGAGTCAACCGAGTTTTGGAAGATCTCCTCAGAGCTTGTGTTTTGGATTTCGGAGGATCATGGGAAGATCACCTTCATTTGGTGGAGTTTGCGTACAACAACAGTTACCAGTCAAGCATTGGTATGGCACCGTATGAAGCGTTGTATGGAAGACCGTGTAACTCTCCGACATGTTGGTTGGAAACTGGAGAAAAGCTGATGATTGGGCCAGAGATGATTCGACAGACTTCGGATTGCATAGAGATCATTCGGCAACGGATGAAGGCAGCCCAAGACCGTCAGAAAAGTTATGCCGATAAGCGTCGTAAGGATTTGGAATTCGACGTTGGAGATATGGTTTTTGTGAAGATTTCTCCACTGAAGAATGTTATTCGATTCGGGAAGAAAGGAAAATTGACTCCGAGATTTGTTGGACCATTCCCGATCATCGAGCGAATTGGAAAGCTCGCCTACAGATTGGAGTTACCGGAGAAGATGTCGGGTGTGCACAATGTTTTTCATGTATCGTATCTACGGAAGTATGTGCACGACTCGAGTACAGTGGTTTCTGCTGATAGCTGTGAAGATTTCGAAGTTGATCCAGTTGATAGAAGACCTCGTAAGCCGCTTCGTATTGTGGATACTGACACGAAACAGCTTAGGAGGAAGATAGTTAAGTTGCTCAAGATACAATGGAGTGACGATGATAACGACTGTACGTGGGAGGTGGAAGAGAGGATGAAAGCAGCTCATCCTGAACTCTTCAAGGTATGGCCCTAAGGTGTCGTGTCGTCTAATGAAATTGTAACTTGTTCTAAGTCTTAGAACTCTGTACGCTAAGCTAGAATTGGATGCATGGTTTGTTGATCGTTATGGATGATAGGCGTACAGAATAGCTTTGATTGCCTTGTTTGTTTGGAATTTCGGGGGCGAAATTCCTAAGGGGGAGAGAATGTAACGACCCGTATTTTTACGGATCAAAACATTCTAAAATGATTGACCTTTGGTTGTATGGTTGTTAAGTCATTTCTGGTTTAGCAGAATTTTGCTTGAATTTTGCTTAAGTCCTAAGTCGTAGCCGACTTAGGAGTTTGGACGAGTTAAGAGAAGTCTGGGTTGAGTTGCCGACTTAAGAAGTTAACTGGGCTAAGATGGTGGCATATGAGTTTTAGGCAGAAATATGGCTAAGTCGTAAGTCGTATACGACTTAGGGGATTGGAGCTACCCAGGTGATTGGCGAGTTAAGGTTAGAGTTAGGTCGTAGTGACCGAGTTATCGAGTTGGTGAGTTAAGTGTTAGGTCGGCAGGGCGAGTTAGCGACCTAAGAAACTGACCGACTTAGTAGTAGGTTAGCGACCTAGTAAAATGGGTGACCTATGGGATTGACCGACCTAGGAGATAAGTCGTGACCGACTTATAGGGTAGACGACTTAAGGGGTAGGCGCGACTTAAGGACTGGGCGAGATAAGGCTTAAGTTGTAGCAGTTAAGTCGTGACCGAGTTAAGGTGATGAGTCGTATCCGAGTCATCTCATGAGTCGTACCCCAAGTCAGCTCATGAGTCGTATCCGAGTCATCTGATGAGTCGTATCCTGGTTATCTGATGAGTCGTCTGACCAGTTGAGTCGTAACCCCAGCTATTTGATAAGTCGTAGACGACTTAGTAGTTGAGTCGTATATCCAGTTGAGTCGTAGACGAGTATCCCAGTAGCCTAGCTAAGTCGTGAGGTTTTATAAGTCGTAGGTCGTAGAGAGGCAGTGTGTTAGGTCGCTGGGTTTCGTCTAAGTGTTAAGTCGTGCATAGTTAAGTCGCGCAGTGTTAAGTCGAATGGTGCTAAGTTGTTAAGTCGTCCAGGCGACTTAGGAGTGAAGCGCGCATAAGTTAGGTCGCGCGCATGTTAAGTCGTAGGCTTGGTCTGTTAGGTCGGAGGCTCTGTTAAGTCGTAGGGGTTTTTAGGTCGTAGGTCGGCATAGTGTTAAGTCGGCAGCGACTTAAGGAGATAGCCGAGTTACGACTTAAGGGCAGTTTTCAGCTATAAATAGGAGAGCTTCTCTTCATTTTTGGGATCCGGATTTTGAAGCGACGAAGTGCTGCCATTTTGAGAGCTCGACTTCTACACTTCTTCACTTCTTTTCTCCACTCTAATCTAGTGCTTCCATCCATCCAAATCGAAGATCAAGATTGAAGATTCAAGAGCTTAGATTGAAGATCTTCATCTTTTCAAGAGAGATTTCTTCATTTGAAGCGGATTTGTGATAGATCAAGCTTGATCCTTTGCTGTCCAGATCTGAAGTGTGTTGATTTGGGTTTGTTTAGGAGATTTGGTGAGTGGTGATTATCTCTCACACGGATCCAAAGGAGTAGATCGGATTGTTGGCTCGATTTGGTGTTAAATTAGTGATTTCCATGCATTTTCTTCATCCTATGTGTAGATCCATGTAGATCCATTGTTCATGATGATGTTGCATCCATTTTATCATATGTTAACCTATGCAAGTTCATTCATCAAGTTTGTAGAGATATAATCCATGTTTTCATGCTTATTGGACTTTCAACTCTTTAATTACGAAAATGCCATTATTGTTATAATTGTCTACTTAGATCATTTTTGAATGCTTGATTGCTTGGATTGACGTTTGATTTGATTGATTATTATGAACTAGATGATTGATGATTAGATTTAGACCAAAGGTGATTCAAAAGCTAAGGGAAAGGCTCTTGGATTGGGAAAGCTGCTCGTGGCATATGTAGCGGGATGATGAAGCTCTTATGCATAGATTTGATGATGTGATGTTGAGATGAGGCTTCGCGAGGATGTTATGAAGCGAGGCAATCATGTGATGAAGACTTGGTCTAATCCAGACGGGATCATTCCAAGCATGTTGATAACTCGGTGATATGATTCGAGTTGAGGATAATGGATGCTCGAGAGGCGCTTGAGCTAGTATGGCAATAGTCGTCGAGGAGGATGACTAGGAGGTTGAGATCTCATCGTTGTTGAAGGTTCTAGCATGCTCTAAGCAAGAGTACATGGGGACGCCCAAAATACTAAGTTGATGGTCAAGTACTCTGGGTAGATTCGATAATCCTAGGCACGGGTCACGATGACGTGCGGGAGTTATGTCTAGAACCGGGGTTACCATTAGCCCTTGACGGACGGCTGAAAGAATGTGCCGGTCATTCAATTAACGGTGATATCGCAACAATGACAACAGTGATAGCCGAGTCATGGATGTTTGGTTGTATCGTCATTCGGTCTCAAGAGCGGTATTTCCTGGGTGCTTATCTGACCTTGGTTTTAGACCTTGGGATTTGTACTTGGAAAACATCGCTCTTGACTCGAGTGACAATTGCTTTACTTTAAATTGTATACTCTGCTATGTTTGCTTCTGCTTAGTGTGTGTCTGGGGGCTATCACTGTAGAATGAGGTTGGAGTGGGAGGGTTGTATTCCTATTCCTTTTCCTTTATGCTCTTTCGGTATGTTGTTAGTTAATTTACTGCTCACTAAGACTGTTGTCTGACTCAAGGCTTTATGTTTTAATTCTTATTGCCTTGGGTTGTTCGTCCATTTTGGGACGGGCAGACTAGGTAGCAGGTGACAGGTGATGTTCTCTTCTCACGATGCTGATATCGAAGACGAGCTGGAGGGTTGCATATTATCTTCTTATTATATGTACTGGATATTCCGCTGTTTTGTATTCTCTGAGAGATATGTAGTGAGGCTGGATGTATTGACTATATGAATGCTTGTATTCAACTATTATGGAGTTTTATAAGATGTCATTTTGTTCTGTAAAGCTTCACTATACATATGTTCTATTGTATTTTGTCCATGCGCTGTGAGTAATACGATAGATTCTGTTGTTTTAATCTTACCTTGACAATCGTCCATGGTCGCCTGGCACACTTTACAGCGCACTATCTCTAGATTCGGTGCAGGGGTCATGGGCGGTCGTCACAGTATCACTCAGTCCGACCCGAGCGTAAATCAACATACAAAACACTCGAGTCGGGACATACATACTTATACATTGTAAACCAACTCAAGTGAACTGTAATATAAAGGTACAAGTAACTTAAAGAATGCTTGGGATCGCCCATCTTTTAAGGATCCGTTAAACTATTTACTATGTAGTAATATTTCGCTAATATAATAATGTCTATAATAAAATAAACTTACTTTTAAATAGCGTTAAGGGGTTTCCCATATAGCCCTTAACACATAATAGTCCCAGTAGTCTATCCAGTATCAGCGTAACCCCAGATCAGGAGCTACCCTCAATACTCCATAGGCTACGGCACAAATGCAAACTCGTAGTAAAGCTCGATATGGTAGGTGACACGGCATAACTAGGCAATGCCAGGGTAGATATACCAATTACGCATCCGGGCTAGTGGAAACGCATAGCAGCCACTACCGCCCACCTCGGAACACACTCCCAAATCAAAAATCGAAGGGTGGCCACCAAATAAATCACAAAGTAATAGAATAGTATCGAAGAAATGCGTCCGATCAGAGGTACTACCTCATTGGCCCATCAATCGCTCCTGTTTTAGCCACCTTATGCCAACTCACGGGAGTCGGGTCCACGTTCATACCTCAATAGGATCGTCGCCACCATCCTACTTTATTCTGGAATCTCCACCGCGTACACGGTTGTCAAAATGGTTTTCGGTATCGACAAAGAGTATGCCCATATCCGATCTCGGTCTCTTTGTGTGACGACCCGGCTTTCCACTCCCGGAAAATCGCATCGACAGAAAGAAAGAAAGGGGTGAGAAATAGAAAAGAGAAGAAGAGAAAAGAAAACAACAACAGATACTCACAGCGGAAACGAAACGAAATATAATATATCACATAAATATTACATAGTATCATATACATCATCTATCAGAGTTACACAGATTACACATCACATACTAGACAGTTATAAACATCTGTCTAGTTATTACATCTCAACACAATACAGATCAATACAAAGATCAACACAGCGGAAACTACTATCTATATCTACAACGCCGAAGCCTCCTGCTCCATTGCTCCTCCAGATTACTCGTCAAAGCTAAACCTGAATCCCTTGGCTACTCGTAAAAATTTGAGTACCCAAGAGTTTATAAAACAGAGATAAACAACTTGGGTCAGACATGGGTCTGGTGTGAGTAACAGGTTAAACTTGTTTAACTTCAAAACCTTTTGAAAGAAAAGGTATCACGTAAGACTCCCCACCAATAAATATGGGTAAGTTTTTACCTTACGCTAACCAAAACATTTGATAGGAAATTCGATTGTATTATAATAGGTCTAGGGTTTTCAAATAAATATGAAATAGCTGGAATGCTTACATCTCACGTTCCAACATAGTTGGGCACAACTAAAACGTACGGCACTTATTGGAGTTTGGATTCCATCAATGGCAGGGCTACCGGGGTACCGCCCGTCACAGTACGTGGCCTAGATCACCGTACCGAGGATCACTCCCAATCCCCTGCAACACAAGGCCGGAACATCCCTTACTGGATAATTCCCGCACAAGATACCTCACGGTTGTCATGACCAACCGCGCACACTAAGTCGAAAATAGAAAGGGACATCTAGACAGAGGTCATCTTGTCCTACTTGGGTGCTACCCACTAACCTTGCTGCACCTCCCCTGTTTTAGCCATTCCCGGTTTGTGAGGCTTGAGGTCACGATTACCTTTTAAAAGAACACATCTATCTTAGAATGCTCATCGTCCACCTGACGATGTGCTGAAAGCATTCAATCCATACAAGTTCGTTCCGGGTTCGAACGAAACCGAAGGCATTATCTCGTTACACTCGTATTGGAATCACCCTCAGAGTTAACGACAATAACCCTTGCACTCTAAATCTTTATCTCGAATCTGAAAGTACTATCTCCGTCAACTCATTACGGAATCACCCACAGAGTTATACTGACAAAGAATCGTTCTTACACCTCGAGTCTTCACTTGCTCCATTTGGATTTCACGACCTAACGTAAATTTGGATCGATGTGGTATTCGGGTCTCCAGACCTGGAAATCCGGTATACGGAAACCCGATCCCGGTCTCATCGAAATCCAAAACGTATCTTTTAAGGCCAAGTTGTTTTAAAGGTTAAAACAATTTAATTCAATTATCTTTATACACTTAGAAAGATAATTCAAAATAGATAATCAACATTATCAATATCATCAGATAATCCATATTATCACAATTCAACTAAACATCCATATCACATAGCATATATCTCATCAGAGATATCAATCAAATGCAAAGCATTCAGTATTATCATCCATCCATAAGTAATGATCTATATCATCTCTAATTAATTTAAAGTTAATTAAATTAATTACTTTTATTTTATAAATCCTTCTTACTTAAACATTAATTAATTACAAATTAATTAATTATCCTCTAATTACCTTTTTCAATTAATCATCTTTGATTAATTATCTTTTAATTACCTTTAAGTAATTTATCTTTATTTAATTACTCAAATTAATTAACCTTAACCACTTATAGTAATTAACCTTTAATTACTTCATTAATTAATTAACTATAATTAATTAAATTAATCACTATAATTAATTATATTAAACCTTAATTAATTACATTAATTAATCACTTCATTTATTAATTATACTTAATTAATCAATCTTAATTACATCATTAATTATATTAATTAATGATCCTTAATTACAAATTAATTATTAATTACTTAATTAAATTAATTACATTAAGTAATTAACTTTAAATTAAACAACATTTATTAATCACCTTGATTAATCTTCAATCAGTAATTAACTACCCTTAATTACTTTCATTTACTAAATTAATTCTCCTTAATTAATTTCTTAATTAATCCCTTGATTAATTATTCAAAGTAATTAAACTTAAATTACTTTCCTTAATACATAACCATCAATTAATTACTTCCAGTAATTATCTTATTATTTACTTCCTAAATAATCATACCTTAATAATTACATTAAGTAATTATTATCAAATCATTTCTTAATTAATTAATCTAACCAAATCAAATTAACTTAATTAATTACAATAAGTAATTAATTTATTAATTACTTTTATTTAGTAATTACACTTAAACAATTCCATAAATGACTATCCTTAATTAATTAATCTAATTAATTATCAAAATTAATCACATTAATTAATTATTAAATAATCTCGAGTTAATGACCTTCATTAACAATTATTTAATTACTTTTCTTAAGTAATTAACTTAGATTAACCATTATTAATTTAAAATTAATAAATCTTAATAACCAATTAATTTATCTCTAATTATTTAATTAATTCAGTGTTAACCATAACTTAATTAATCTTTAAGTACTTTATTAATTAATCATTAATTAATACTCAAATTTATAATCCTTAATTACAATTTAATTATTGCTTAATAAATTAACTTAAACCTTAATTAAGTTAATTTAAATCCTTAATTACAAATTAATTATCCCAAATCATTAATTAATTGAATTAATTAATTATCCATATTAATTTACCTTATTAATTTAATTTATCACAAACCATTAAGTATTTGTAAAACATTTCCTTATTAATGATAATTATCATTCAAAACATCTTTGAAAACATTAATCTTTCAAATTTACTTTTAAATTCCATTTTAAATAGGATATTTAAAATGAATAAAAGAAAATTTAACTATTACAAAGTTTAAAATCCATTTACACACTCTTAAATCATATGTTGAAGAAATACTCATCTTATAAAAGAACTTAAAGAATTTTAAAACAAATTTACTTTTAAATTCTTACCATTTAATATATATTTTAACAATTAAAGTTATGCAAATAAAAAACTTTCTTTTATTACAAATCTGAGATACAGATTTAAATTAAATTCCAGATTACATTTAGATTTAAACTTAATTCCAATTTAAAACTCAATTTTTAAATTTAATTATCTAAACATTTTAATGGTTGCTAAAATATCTAAATTTCAACAACTTATTTCATTTTTGAACTTAGATTCAATTTAAACTGGCATCAGATTTAAATTTAAATTTTAGACTTGTTTAAAACCCTTACTTAAATCATTTAAACTCAGTTTTAAAATTTTAAAACAGTTTAGTTTTTAAAATCTGGAACCCAGACTTTTACCCGAGCCTTTACAATTTTACTTCGAGTCGCCTCTCCACATCACTCGAGTATCACTCGAAACAACTCGAGAAAATCTCGAGTAGCTTTCCTCTGCTAACAACTAAACTTCACCAGATACAAATCACGATCGTGTGCACGTGCACTGTAACGACCCAGAATTTTGAACGAATTAAATTGAAAATATTTAATTAATTTTAAATATTTGAACGATGATTTAATTTGAATCCTCGATATAAATTTGAATTTGACGATTTAATTATAAAATCTAATCTATTTAATGCTGAATAAAAATTTTGAATCTGCCGTTTAAAGCTAGAGAAAAATATTTGGAAAGCTTATAAAACTCGTGTTGATAATTCTGAAGATAACAGAAGCTTCAGAATCCAATTTTGAATTGGTTTGATCAGTTTTGAAATTTATATCGTTTAACCGATAGTTAAAAATAGTCATTTTTCAAACAGTCTCGGAATTCGACGAAACCAGTTCCATTGGGTCCGTAATACTGAATTAGTGTCGGATTTCAATTTTCGTATTTTTCCGAGTTGATACGTAACCGTACGACACATAAATGCATTGGAAATTTTCAAATTGAATTCAATTTAAAATTGGTAATTATATCAGTTCACATCACCACGACCATTCCCTTTGTTTCAGCCTTAAATTACGCCGAGCATCACGAAAAAATCACGCAACCCATGTTCCTGTAACAACCCGGTATTTTATATCAATTAATTTTCGTCTCTAGACGATCAAATCGATTGTTTAGTGCTATTGCAGATTTGAGTCGATTTAAATCCTTTTTAGATTTTTGTGAAATTCTTTTATAAAAGGTTGGTTAAATGTTGATGATATTTAAAAATGGAGCCTATCCTTTGTTTTAAACCCGTGTAAAAATTAAACTCGTCCCCTCCATTCAATTTTCACTTTCACGAACCCTAAATCAAAACGAACGAAAATGGCGGCATCTCATTTTCGTCCTTCTTCTTCGATCGTGAATTAGGGCTTCTTGATTTCGTGTCGATCTTCGCAGCTCCTCTCAGGCGAGCTCTTCCTTTTGCTTCGGGGAAAAAGGCGCCAACGTCAATGATTCCTTCATCTTGCTCGTGGCTTCTTCGACGTGCTCATGCTCTATGGGGCTTCGGCGTAACTTCGTTCCTCCTCCTCATCGCTACGGCTTCGCCTTTCATTCGTGGCTAAGGTGAGTGTTCCCAGCACTCGCATCTAATTTAATCTAGTTATTTATGAATCTTGTATTAGTTCTCTCGGCTTCGATTTTGAACTGTTAATTGCTTTATCTCGACTGCTTGATAATGTTTTCTTAGTCGTCGTGGTTTTGTGGTAATCTTTGTCTTCGGTCTCCTTTTGCTTGCGAATTCGAATTGGGTTTTTGCTGGTGAGTGATCTTTTTCACTCACATCTATTCACTCTATTGTTTGAACTTAATCCGAGGTTCCTGATTTTTGTATGATTTCGTTTCGACTGTGACTTCTCTGCAGTTTTGTTTCTTTGTAGCACTGAAGCTCGGCATTTTGATGTTGAACTGGGATAGTGTATCAGTGATGTTGCATCCCTGTTATACTTGATCTTATTGCTGTTTCGTTTCGTTTGATTAATTGAACTACAGTCGATCTTGAGCATTTTTATGTTGGCATCAGTCTTGACTTTGGCCTTGACATTTACTTTACCACTTGCCACAAGTCTGGGTAATTTTCCATTGGGTTGCATTTGCTTTCGGTTACTATGAGCTAGTTTCAATCGCTAGTGCATTCATTGTTTTCATGTATAACTAGTATTGTCCACTGTGCATTTGGCTTGAGCAGTTTTGTACCTCGACCCTGGCCATTCCAGTTGTACTTTATCGAGCACCTACTATTCATGGTTGCTAATTGTCACTGCATACCTTTGCGTAATGGTCTGGTCATTTTGTATCTTCATTCTCTTGGTCATGTTGGTCTTGTTGCAGTTTGATTGTGCTGTTTAACTGTGTACATGCATCACTGTATCTTCATTCATGTTGGTTTAGATGTGCACTTCAGTCTGCATTTACATTGACCTTGGTGGTCATTGTTGCACTGCTTTATGTCATACTTGTTGATGTCTTTGTAGTCTGTTTACGGTCAGTACTTCACTGCCATTATGTCATTCATGTTGCATATTCTCTGAAGCACACTTGAACTTACCTATGCAATTTGCCACTGTTTCCTATATGACATAGTTTGCCTTGGAATTGTTACTGTTGCCTTGACATTTACAATTCGTACACGTCTTTGATGATTTTTAATTTTTTGGTCTACATTCATACTTCTTCTGTTAACGTCGACTTGCCTTCTTGTCTTTGATACTGCTATGTCTGGGTCATCGAAGTGCTGACTTGAGAGACCTCGATCCTCATGTAGCTCACTGTCCTTGTGCATTTTACCGTGTTCATTTGTGTAGTTGCCAGTTTCTTCTTTGCCGCACTGAGTTGTAGTTACTGTCTGGTTCATCTTGTTGTTGTGGCCCAGTCCTTGTCCACCGTATAATCTGGTCTCTGACTTGCTGGTTTGAGTTCGAGACTTGTACTGTATTTGAATCCTGTAGCTTGTATTCTCTGCTGCACTTTTTGATTCAGTGTACATGTGCATGCATCTTTGCATTTGCGATTTCGTTGGGTATCTGCACATGCTTCTGGTCCATTGCTCAGCGAAGTCTGACTTGATTAGTTGTGAAGTTGCCATTGATTTAAGTCCATCTTGTTGTTTCATTCCCTTGCATCATTGGGTGGCACTTGCTACCCATTTAACATGTGCATTTCCCTCACGTGTTTTGCGCACTGTGTGGCCACCAAATTGTATATGTGTGGACTAGTCTTCATTTGCATTGTGCAGTAGCTTGAGCATTTAGCTTATTGAATTGGTTATCTCACTGGACTTGTTGAGTTGTCCCTGTTGTCACTTTAGTCTGGACTGCATATATGAAGTGGTCGCTGACCTGATTTGTACATTGGTTAGCTCCACTTGACTTTGTTAAGCATGTCTCTATTGTTCCCTTGACTTGGTGCCTGTAGTTCTATTGCAGTCTGATTTGGTTGTCCCTTGCACTGGCCATTGAATTCAAGTGGAGGCTGCATTTTCGTAGCAGTTTTACCCTTGTCCCTTGTGGTGACTTTAAATTCTGTTGTGGCGAGGCAGTGCACGCGTGCGTGCACTGCAGCCACACTGAATTGACAGATTTTAATCGATATCTCTTTTATTCTTAATTCATCGACCTGTTGCGTAATTCGTACGCTGTATTGGCGAGGCAGTACACGTTAGCGTGTACTGCAGCCAATTAGCATTGATATTTTTAAATTGACATTTCAGTTGCTTAAACTGTTTTGGACTTCTGTTTTGTGGATTAACACTGTTTAGTGTTATATCTGCCGTTATCCAATTCTCGTATCGAGAGTTGGATATACGAGATTTCTGTGACTGTCATCTATATTGAGATGGATTATTACTGCCTATATGCACTAATAAACTGGTTTGAATTAGACTGATCCGGGTATTATTTTCTTTTGAATGTAATACTCGGGTCAGACCGAGTATTTACAGGTTGTAGATTTTTAGCTTTGGGTTGCTGCTAGAGCTATGAAGACTATTTATATCATTTGATGTGGTCTTCGTCTTGTTGTAGTAGTCAGTGTGTTTGTTTTAAGATGATAATGTATTCATGTATATTAGTCGATAATGTACTTGTATATATAACTTCTTGAGTCGACAGTTGTAGTTGTATCATTTGTATTGTGTCAAATGTATTGTAACTGATATCAGTTATTGTATATATGAGACTTTTCGTTCCATCTTTATTCCGCATTTATGTTATCTGTGTTATTTTTATATCTATTGTTCTAAACTATTATAGCCACTGTGTAGTAGCTTTGAGTTTGTATCGGTATGTCGGATTTCCTCTAAAGATGAAATGCAATGTTTTATTATCTGACATATCGGTGCTCGCACAAAGCAATTACATAGATGGTCGCTCCTCAACAGCCTTATTCTCCGTGCTAGTTGACAACACTACACCGTAGTGTTCTTGGCTAGCGTGGGTATAGAGGTGGGGCTTCACAGTTCCCCTTTCCCTCCTCTAAAATCGACCATTTGCGTTCAAATTAAAATTCTCGTTCCCTTTCATTCTTCAGGAGAAAAAAAAAATAAACTAAACAATGGCTTCGTTCTTTTATTCCAGAAGGGGATAGTTGGATCTCGCGATCGAATTGATCGCGACTCAGCCGGCAGCATTCACGAGTGAGTGTGGAGATGAACGCGATTGGATACCACGTTCAATTTGTAGCTTTGTGGCCGAGTGGTTGGGCACGTCGCTGGGAATTTCGCGAATAGGGTTTCGCGTGGGTGCCGATGCGAGGGGAATGGTGGTAGCGCATCGCGAGTCACGATCGATGGTAGGAGGCGAAGTCGAAGTTTCTGGGTTCTGTGGCTCGCGTGTTGGAGAAGGCGGCAATTGTCGTTGGTTCGACGATGGAGTTGAGCGACGCGAGGCTAGGGCTGGGGACGGCATGACATCTCGCGTGGGATGTTAGGCAATTGCGTTCGACCGAGTCGATTTTTGGTGGCGACGAAGTCGATTGGGCTCGAGTTCGCGGCAGTCAGGGGCGATGGGATTTCTGTTGGCAGCGCTTGGAGTTTGGTGGTGTCGCGATGGGTCGCGAGCCAGTGATGGAGTGTCGATTGTGATGTCGAGTTGGGCGTGTGATCGACGTGGTGAAGCTGGGGTCTTCTTCGATGTCAGTAAGGATGGACTCGAGTTGGAGCAATCGAGCTGGGTTCTAAATTTTACAGTAAGGTATGCAAGTTATTTAGTTAAGTAAAATGGTTAAAAGAAAATTAGTTTAAATTTAATTTTTTTTTGTTTTTGTTTGTTAAGTAATTCCATTAAAAAGAAATTGGTTTAGGATTTAAAAGTATTAGTTAAAATATAGTTTTTGGTTAATTAGATTTATTTGAAGAGAAATAGAAAGGAAATTCTATTTTGATTTTATAAAAAGAAATATAATTTCAAATTTGTTTGTTAAGTTGTTATAAACAATAGTTTACGATAATAAATTTGTTTTATCTATTTTAGTTACTAAAAAGAGAAATTTTAGTTAAAACTAAATTTATAGTTAATTAAATTTATTTAAAGGAAACTGAGTTAAAAATGAGGTCATTGTATAATTAAAACATATCAAGTTAGGAATTTAATAGTTCGATTTATTTCGAATATTAATAAAATTGTATAATTATTTATACAAGGTATAAAGCAAGAAAAATCGAGAAAACAAGTCTGGGAAAAACGGATTGCAAAATAAAAGCTAAGGTGAGATTATTTTCTCACTCAAAAATATAAATTGTTTGACAGTTATTGATTGTTTGATATGATTGCTATGTTGATCGTGATATTAGATATAGTAGGATATATCTATTATATATAGCAATATATACATATTGGCATATGTATATATTGGATTGATGATTTCCCGCCTCGTATAGCGGATGAGACCCTATTGCGCCGTTAGTAAGCGGATTTATAAAAACCTATATACCGCGATAATTCCGTACTGGAGCGGAATTGGTATTGTGCTAACATCTTTGGATGCAGGGAAACAGGTTGGAGGGATCCAACTGGACCCCTCAATATTGTTGTGAATTTATTTTATTGTGATATGATAATTTTGTGAATGATTATATTGATACGATCGATGATATTGATGATTGGGAATTGTTTGAAAATATAAATTGGCCGAATGGATGTTTGATATCATTGGATTCCAAAATATACGAAATTGGATTTTTGAAATCAAAAATAGGAATTTCTAAATGAATCAATTTTGGAGATTTAATAATTTTGAAGAAAGGGATTTTTTAAAGTATAAAAAAGTTAATTTTTATAATCTTATGGAATAAATTCCAGAATAAAGTGAAATTGCTAAATAAAAGAATTTCATAAAACAGTGATTATAAATTGAAGAAATTAATTTAAATTTGGATTTTTAAATAGATTGAAAGAGACAAAGAAATTTATTCTCTTCAAAAGGAATTTATTTAAAATGAAATAAGTTGGAAGTCCAATTAGAAATTAAATTTATGAATTGAAATAACTTGGGAAATCAATGTAAAAATGATTTCAAATTGAAGAATGCTTTTAAAAATAGAATATTGAATAAATTGGAAAGAATAAGGAAAATTATTTAGAAATGATAAAATTTTGGAAATCAATCTGTAATTGATGTAGTATTTGGAAATGACGTTAAAATGGGTTTATAAAAGGGTAAATTTTACAGTTGTAAAGTTTTAAAAGAATGATCTTTGTAAATAAATGAAATTATAAGTATTTAACTTATAATATGGATTGTGGTATATAAATTGAATTGGTAAATAAAGAAGATTTATAAACTGAAGTTTTTATAAATAGAAATAGAATTTATAACCGTGTTTATAAATTCGAAATCGATTGAATTTGATAAATTAAATATAGAAGATTATCAAAGAAGATATATTCGCGATTTTAAATAGCGAATTTTTATTGAAATAAAATGTGTAGAAAAGACTGAAAATGTGATTAGTGAAGTATATTCACGATTTTGGACAGTGAATATATTTTTAAGTAAAATGGATAGGGTTTTGGGAAAGCGATATTTTGAAATGAAGTTAATTGTTTTAAAAGATGTTTTAAAACGTGTGAACTATCGAAATCATAGATTTCAACATTTGTTGTTGAAATAGACGTTTTCGAAAAATAAGGAAATGGTGGACTATAACACTGTTGTTATAGTAAATGATTTCCAAAAGGAAATGTTTTTATCTAGTATTGGGATTTACATATCTATCTAAATTTCGAATCCCTATACTAGTGATTTTTGAGTCGTCGTAACGATGTTTTACGTAGCATTCGTTTTGACTCAAATTGATGTTGTTATAGAAAATAGATTTCCTTAAAGAAAAAAATATATACTTAATTTGATTTAAGTATATCGAATATTTTCCAAGTGTTGAAAATAAATGATTGTGAAATACTTATTATTTAATAAGTATGGAAATGCTTTCCCAATATGAAATGAACTGTTTTGAGATTTTTATCTTTTAAAGATAAATTGAAATGTGGAAATTGATTTGAAATTGTTTTCAAATGGTTAAGTGTGGGAATTTTATATCTAGTAAATATATTTTTGAAGATGAAATAATTTGGAAAATTATTTGGAATCTGATGATGTTGCGCATCTTTATTGATAGTTAAATAACCGACTATCAATAATTACCTTTAGATAGGTATCTGTTGTGAATTGGATGAATTTGAATGCCACACTTATTTTTGAATAATCGCTCACTATTCGGGTTAGCCGGGAAAGGACCATGGGGTCGTATAACCCATTCCGAATCAGTGATACGTCGTTATGAATCGCATTTGAAGACCGGTGTTGAAGACCGGATATTTTTGAAAACGGAAGGATTACCGTCGAGTTACTCTACACCGACTGATCCTCGGTTTAGAGGTTTTATCACCCTTAGTGACGGGAAGTCCTGACGTGATTGAAAATTATCCGGAATTGCAAGGGCTTCGTGAGAAGTGCCTTCGGTTCTGTTCGATCCCGGAACAGACTTGTATGGATTGTGTGTCTGACGTTACAATTTGAGATATAAAGCTGATTTCTTTCAAATACATTTCTGTTGGTGGCGGAGAATTTATTCTCTTAGCTTAACACCCTTCTCTGAGACGTACGAGCTCAGAGGTTATGTAGTTGAAATTTATCAGCGATATATCCCAATTTGGTAACGTGGCATACTGAGTGTTGCTGTGAAATGATCGGTGTTTGATCATTTGTGATATGATCATTTGTTTGATCTTATATCTTTGTGGTCATAGGTTGATCATTTTGTTTGACCCGAAGCAGGGCTTTTTGTAGAAAGCGTAGCTTTGTGGACGAGACTTCGTCGAGCCTCACACCCCGGAAATGGTCGAAACAGGAAGGATGCAGCAAGGTTCTAGGGAGTAGCGCCCCTTAGTGTATGTCATTCCTTCTGGATAAAGGTGGTATCATGGTATGGAGCACAGATACTTAACCTCTGTGGTTACTGCATTATTATTATTATGTGGTTGTTGGAAATCGAGGATCCTCGGGAAGATCGGTGACGATCGGGGGATGGCATACGCGTGTCAGTAGTTACCTATTTTTGCAGAGGTAACCCGGCCTTGTGTTGGCAGAGATCCGGTTAGGTTCTTGGGTCGTCTATTCCAGGGACGTACCCATCGTGGATAGGAAGTTCCTTAGCCTGACCATTTGTTGGAAATCCAAAGAAACAATACGAGCCTTGTACGGTATTAGTTGTAGAACCTGCCATTCACTTATGGTGGCGCCCCACTGTTTGGATGGTAGCTATAGTAGGCATACGATACTGGTCGTATGTTGGCTAAGATTAATATTATACTTTCGAAATGATTTCTACACTATGCACTAATAATAATATTAAAAAGAATTTGATTTTTTCGTAGTAAGCATCTTTGACTATCATAAGAAGAAATCTCCTCCAATTCTGCGTTTGCATTGTGTGTGTGGTGGGAGGTCTTATGGTAGTTTCATTTTCCAAAAGCATTGCGAATTGACATTAAAGTTTTCCTGTTGGTTATTTTAAAGATAAATAACTGTTTTACGATCTCACACCAGTCACCATGACTGACTCGGAGTTTATTGTTCCCTTCTAAACTCTGGGTGCCCACCAATTTTCACACGGGCAGCCTAGAGTTATATTATCAGGATATTCTGGATATTCTGGAGCTTGGAGATAAGCTGGATGACGAGACGTAGTATTTGTATCTGATATACTTATTCCGCTGTGTATTCTGTATGAGGACAAGTTTATGAAACTGTCCATTGTTGTATATTGATTCTGATTGATGTATGTATAAACTGATATAGTTCTTTGTTTTAAAAGACTAGTGTTTATCTATTATATATTGTTCCGCTGCGATGTGTAAGATTCTGATATTGTTTTTTGTTCTGATGTTGTTCTGTTGTGCTTCTTCTCTGCTTTCTTCCTTCTTCTTCTCTTTTTCTCCTACTTCTTCTTTCTAAAACCCTCACTATTGGAGTTTCCGGCGTTCGATTTCTCGGCAGTCGATAAAGTGAGTATCGATGTCGAATTTTCGAAAGTCGAAAATTTCGGGATGTGACAAAGTGGTATCAGAGCATATGGTTAAGCGACAACCCTGCTCTGTTGGGTGTTACTCATTAGAGATAGAGTCAGTAGTACTCTAGAATGAGTTGAGTGTAATAATAGATACGAGTGCGTATTTGTTAGTGAATATAAAAATTGTTTTATATTGTGTTTGCTTATCCGTTGAGATGTTTGTGAATTTTGATCGGTATGTGGGACGCCATATTATCGATAGGGATTTCTAAACACTTAAACGAGGCAAGACGACACAGTATTGTTTTAAATAGGGTAAATGAAATAATTTTACCCAAAACTATTTTTGTATAGAAAAGAAATGATTTTCTATGAATTATCATAATATATGGATGCTTGTTTGTTAGGAAAGTGATAATATTGAAAGTTATCATTATTGTATGAAATGGAATAAGAAATTCAAATCGCAACTCCAAGATTTAAGAAATAAAATTCACATATAAATGAAATTTAAAGAATGTAAATTATAAAAGTAAATTCTAATTTAAAACGGCATTCCAGAGAAGTTTTGGAAATGTTTTGAAAAGAATGTGAAAATTTTTGGAGATTTGGAAAGTTTAAATCTTTTTGAATTTGAATATGAATTTCAAAGGTTTGAAAAGTATTTTAGAGAGATGAAAGCTCTAAACTCTTTTCGGTCGCTGGAAAATAATTCCGATGATGATCGCGACATCATCGGTGTTCATTTTCGGGTTTCCAAAAGAGAAATTGCTGCCAAATGGTTTTAAATGGAGGTTGTTTTGAAATTTGGGTTTTGTTTTAGAAAATTCAAAGAATAGTTTGAATTGTTTTCAAAAATGATTTTTGAAATGTTGAAAAAACTCTGGAATGCTATATGAAAATGTTTATGAAATATTATGAAGTCGATAACTTGTAAAGTTTAAGTTTAAATAAAAATCTAACTTAAAAGAAATGAATTCATATATGAATAGAATTTGTGAATATGAAATATTAATGTGATATATAGTTTGAAATAAAGTTCCAGAAAAATATTTGAAGATAAAATTCATAAAGGAATGGAATCAGTAATATGAATGTACAAATGACTTTATAAATCAAATTGTAAATAAGTCGAAGACTTATAAAGTATTTGAAATTCGATTGAAATGAGAGTTCAAAATTGAACGAAACTGAATGATGTAACTTCAACAGTGAAGTAAAAATGATATAAGTAGTTTATATTGAAAATTTTGTAATAGAATTTGCAAAATGGGTTGAATGTGTAACTAGATATAATGGCTAGTAGGATATACAGGTGTAAAGGAATTGGGATTTTAACTTTGAAGAGAATTTGAATTTCTCAACAAAAGGTAAGTGTTTCAATTTGAATATGAGATTTGATGACTTATTTCTCTAGCCGCTTGGCTTTTTCTTTTTCTTTTTGAAATCTGAGAGTCCGTAGGGACGTTTTGTAGTCGTGCCGTATTAGCCGCGCAAAGGAGACGCTGGCGAAATTTTTCGAAAATTTAGGGCGTTAGAAAATTTTTGAGAAAATTTTGAAAGTTTAAATTTGAATTTGAATTCGAATTTGAATTTAGAAGTTAAACAATGTTGTTTGAAACTTAAAATTTAAGTTGGAAAGTTAGATAAATTAATAACGAATCTTTATTAGAAAGATTTGTTTTGATAAGTTGGTGAAACTATTTAGATGTTGAAAATGATAGACGAGTTAAGGACATTTTTTTTTCCTAACTTGTAATTTCGAGGACGAAATTCTTTTAAGGAGGGAAGTTTGTAACGACCCAGAATTTTGAACGAATTAAATTGAAAATATTTAATTAATTTTAAATATTTGAACGATGATTTAATTTGAATCCTCGATATAAATTTGAATTTGACGATTTAATTATAAAATCTAATCTATTTAATGCTAAATAAAAATTTTGAATCTGCCGTTTAAAGCTAGAGAAAAATATTTGGAAAGCTTATAAAACTCGTGTTGATAATTCTGAAGATAACAGAAGCTTCAGAATCCAATTTTGAATTGGTTTGATCAGTTTTGAAATTTATATCGTTTAACCGATAGTTAAAAATAGTCATTTTTCAAACAGTCTCGGAATTCGACGAAACCAGTTCCATTGGGTCCGTAATACTGAATTAGTGTCGGATTTCAATTTTCGTATTTTTCCGAGTTGATACGTAACCGTACGACACATAAATGCGTTGGAAATTTTCAAATTGAATTCAATTTAAAATTGGTAATTATATCAGTTCACATCACCACGACCATTCCCTTTGTTTCAGCCTTAAATTACGCCGAGCATCACGAAAAAATCACGCAACCCATGTTCCCCTTTCCCTCCTCTAAAATCGACCATTTGCGTTCAAATTAAAATTCTCGTTCCCTTTCATTCTTCAGGAGAAAAAAAAAATAAACTAAACAATGGCTTCGTTCTTTTATTCCAGAAGGGGATAGTTGGATCTCGCGATCGAATTGATCGCGACTCAGCCGGCAGCATTCACGAGTGAGTGTGGAGATGAACGCGATTGGATACCACGTTCAATTTGTAGCTTTGTGGCCGAGTGGTTGGGCACGTCGCTGGGAATTTCGCGAATAGGGTTTCGCGTGGGTGCCGATGCGAGGGGAATGGTGGTAGCGCATCGCGAGTCACGATCGATGGTAGGAGGCGAAGTCGAAGTTTCTGGGTTCTGTGGCTCGCGTGTTGGAGAAGGCGGCAATTGTCGTTGGTTCGACGATGGAGTTGAGCGACGCGAGGCTAGGGCTGGGGACGGCATGACATCTCGCGTGGGATGTTAGGCAATTGCGTTCGACCGAGTCGATTTTTGGTGGCGACGAAGTCGATTGGGCTCGAGTTCGCGGCAGTCAGGGGCGATGGGATTTCTGTTGGCAGCGCTTGGAGTTTGGTGGTGTCGCGATGGGTCGCGAGCCAGTGATGGAGTGTCGATTGTGATGTCGAGTTGGGCGTGTGATCGACGTGGTGAAGCTGGGGTCTTCTTCGATGTCAGTAAGGATGGACTCGAGTTGGAGCAATCGAGCTGGGTTCTAAATTTTACAGTAAGGTATGCAAGTTATTTAGTTAAGTAAAATGGTTAAAAGAAAATTAGTTTAAATTTAATTTTTTTTTGTTTTTGTTTGTTAAGTAATTCCATTAAAAAGAAATTGGTTTAGGATTTAAAAGTATTAGTTAAAATATAGTTTTTGGTTAATTAGATTTATTTGAAGAGAAATAGAAAGGAAATTCTATTTTGATTTTATAAAAAGAAATATAATTTCAAATTTGTTTGTTAAGTTGTTATAAACAATAGTTTACGATAATAAATTTGTTTTATCTATTTTAGTTACTAAAAAGAGAAATTTTAGTTAAAACTAAATTTATAGTTAATTAAATTTATTTAAAGGAAACTGAGTTAAAAATGAGGTCATTGTATAATTAAAACATATCAAGTTAGGAATTTAATAGTTCGATTTATTTCGAATATTAATAAAATTGTATAATTATTTATACAAGGTATAAAGCAAGAAAAATCGAGAAAACAAGTCTGGGAAAAACGGATTGCAAAATAAAAGCTAAGGTGAGATTATTTTCTCACTCAAAAATATAAATTGTTTGACAGTTATTGATTGTTTGATATGATTGCTATGTTGATCGTGATATTAGATATAGTAGGATATATCTATTATATATAGCAATATATACATATTGGCATATGTATATATTGGATTGATGATTTCCCGCCTCGTATAGCGGATGAGACCCTATTGCGCCGTTAGTAAGCGGATTTATAAAAACCTATATACCGCGATAATTCCGTACTGGAGCGGAATTGGTATTGTGCTAACATCTTTGGATGCAGGGAAACAGGTTGGAGGGATCCAACTGGACCCCTCAATATTGTTGTGAATTTATTTTATTGTGATATGATAATTTTGTGAATGATTATATTGATACGATCGATGATATTGATGATTGGGAATTGTTTGAAAATATAAATTGGCCGAATGGATGTTTGATATCATTGGATTCCAAAATATACGAAATTGGATTTTTGAAATCAAAAATAGGAATTTCTAAATGAATCAATTTTGGAGATTTAATAATTTTGAAGAAAGGGATTTTTTAAAGTATAAAAAAGTTAATTTTTATAATCTTATGGAATAAATTCCAGAATAAAGTGAAATTGCTAAATAAAAGAATTTCATAAAACAGTGATTATAAATTGAAGAAATTAATTTAAATTTGGATTTTTAAATAGATTGAAAGAGACAAAGAAATTTATTCTCTTCAAAAGGAATTTATTTAAAATGAAATAAGTTGGAAGTCCAATTAGAAATTAAATTTATGAATTGAAATAACTTGGGAAATCAATGTAAAAATGATTTCAAATTGAAGAATGCTTTTAAAAATAGAATATTGAATAAATTGGAAAGAATAAGGAAAATTATTTAGAAATGATAAAATTTTGGAAATCAATCTGTAATTGATGTAGTATTTGGAAATGACGTTAAAATGGGTTTATAAAAGGGTAAATTTTACAGTTGTAAAGTTTTAAAAGAATGATCTTTGTAAATAAATGAAATTATAAGTATTTAACTTATAATATGGATTGTGGTATATAAATTGAATTGGTAAATAAAGAAGATTTATAAACTGAAGTTTTTATAAATAGAAATAGAATTTATAACCGTGTTTATAAATTCGAAATCGATTGAATTTGATAAATTAAATATAGAAGATTATCAAAGAAGATATATTCGCGATTTTAAATAGCGAATTTTTATTGAAATAAAATGTGTAGAAAAGACTGAAAATGTGATTAGTGAAGTATATTCACGATTTTGGACAGTGAATATATTTTTAAGTAAAATGGATAGGGTTTTGGGAAAGCGATATTTTGAAATGAAGTTAATTGTTTTAAAAGATGTTTTAAAACGTGTGAACTATCGAAATCATAGATTTCAACATTTGTTGTTGAAATAGACGTTTTCGAAAAATAAGGAAATGGTGGACTATAACACTGTTGTTATAGTAAATGATTTCCAAAAGGAAATGTTTTTATCTAGTATTGGGATTTACATATCTATCTAAATTTCGAATCCCTATACTAGTGATTTTTGAGTCGTCGTAACGATGTTTTACGTAGCATTCGTTTTGACTCAAATTGATGTTGTTATAGAAAATAGATTTCCTTAAAGAAAAAAATATATACTTAATTTGATTTAAGTATATCGAATATTTTCCAAGTGTTGAAAATAAATGATTGTGAAATACTTATTATTTAATAAGTATGGAAATGCTTTCCCAATATGAAATGAACTGTTTTGAGATTTTTATCTTTTAAAGATAAATTGAAATGTGGAAATTGATTTGAAATTGTTTTCAAATGGTTAAGTGTGGGAATTTTATATCTAGTAAATATATTTTTGAAGATGAAATAATTTGGAAAATTATTTGGAATCTGATGATGTTGCGCATCTTTATTGATAGTTAAATAACCGACTATCAATAATTACCTTTAGATAGGTATCTGTTGTGAATTGGATGAATTTGAATGCCACACTTATTTTTGAATAATCGCTCACTATTCGGGTTAGCCGGGAAAGGACCATGGGGTCGTATAACCCATTCCGAATCAGTGATACGTCGTTATGAATCGCATTTGAAGACCGGTGTTGAAGACCGGATATTTTTGAAAACGGAAGGATTACCGTCGAGTTACTCTACACCGACTGATCCTCGGTTTAGAGGTTTTATCACCCTTAGTGACGGGAAGTCCTGACGTGATTGAAAATTATCCGGAATTGCAAGGGCTTCGTGAGAAGTGCCTTCGGTTCTGTTCGATCCCGGAACAGACTTGTATGGATTGTGTGTCTGACGTTACAATTTGAGATATAAAGCTGATTTCTTTCAAATACATTTCTGTTGGTGGCGGAGAATTTATTCTCTTAGCTTAACACCCTTCTCTGAGACGTACGAGCTCAGAGGTTATGTAGTTGAAATTTATCAGCGATATATCCCAATTTGGTAACGTGGCATACTGAGTGTTGCTGTGAAATGATCGGTGTTTGATCATTTGTGATATGATCATTTGTTTGATCTTATATCTTTGTGGTCATAGGTTGATCATTTTGTTTGACCCGAAGCAGGGCTTTTTGTAGAAAGCGTAGCTTTGTGGACGAGACTTCGTCGAGCCTCACACCCCGGAAATGGTCGAAACAGGAAGGATGCAGCAAGGTTCTAGGGAGTAGCGCCCCTTAGTGTATGTCATTCCTTCTGGATAAAGGTGGTATCATGGTATGGAGCCCAGATACTTAACCTCTGTGGTTACTGCATTATTATTATTATGTGGTTGTTGGAAATCGAGGATCCTCGGGAAGATCGGTGACGATCGGGGGATGGCATACGCGTGTCAGTAGTTACCTATTTTTGCAGAGGTAACCCGGCCTTGTGTTGGCAGAGATCCGGTTAGGTTCTCGGGTCGTCTATTCCAGGGACGTACCCATCGTGGATAGGAAGTTCCTTAGCCTGACCATTTGTTGGAAATCCAAAGAAACAATACGAGCCTTGTACGGTATTAGTTGTAGAACCTGCCATTCACTTATGGTGGCGCCCCACTGTTTGGATGGTAGCTATAGTAGGCATACGATACTGGTCGTATGTTGGCTAAGATTAATATTATACTTTCGAAATGATTTCTACACTATGCACTAATAATAATATTAAAAAGAATTTGATTTTTTCGTAGTAAGCATCTTTGACTATCATAAGAAGAAATCTCCTCCAATTCTGCGTTTGCATTGTGTGTGTGGTGGGAGGTCTTATGGTAGTTTCATTTTCCAAAAGCATTGCGAATTGACATTAAAGTTTTCCTGTTGGTTATTTTAAAGATAAATAACTGTTTTACGATCTCACACCAGTCACCATGACTGACTCAGAGTTTATTGTTCCCTTCTAAACTCTGGGTGCCCACCAATTTTCACACGGGCAGCCTAGAGTTATATTATCAGGATATTCTGGATATTCTGGAGCTTGGAGATAAGCTGGATGACGAGACGTAGTATTTGTATCTGATATACTTATTCCGCTGTGTATTCTGTATGAGGACAAGTTTATGAAACTGTCCATTGTTGTATATTGATTCTGATTGATGTATGTATAAACTGATATAGTTCTTTGTTTTAAAAGACTAGTGTTTATCTATTATATATTGTTCCGCTGCGATGTGTAAGATTCTGATATTGTTTTCTGTTCTGATGTTGTTCTGTTGTGCTTCTTCTCTGCTTTCTTCCTTCTTCTTCTCTTTTTCTCCTACTTCTTCTTTCTAAAACCCTCACTATTGGAGTTTCCGGCGTTCGATTTCTCGGCAGTCGATAAAGTGAGTATCGATGTCGAATTTTCGAAAGTCGAAAATTTCGGGATGTGACATGCACCGCCCTCTGATCATCTTCAGCCACCTCCGGTGACCTCCCCACCTCGACAATCATCTCCGCACCATCCCACGATCATCAGATCGTCAAAACGAATTCGAAAACAAAATCGAGCCTGCTATCCCAAACCTGGAACAGAAGATCGAATTCCCACCAAACCTGGCAAATCCCTCGTCTTCGAGATTCCCACCACCAGAGCTTCTGAAATTCCGGCCATGTCATCGTCATCGACCAAGCTTCACTCCCCCAAAACCGCTTTGCACTCGATCCATTGGAGAATTCGTGAAGATCATTTTATCAAGACTAGTAAAAACTAGGGTTAAATTCTTTAATCCTAAATCATTTCTGCCTCTATGTTTTAATTTCAATTCTAGTAATTTTCCTGATATCCTCGATCATTACACTATCATTCTTGAAGAAAACAACATCCCAAATTCACTGAGATCATCAAAATTACCAAAAACTCATTTCTAACTTAAACCAGAACTGCTCCTATAATACTAAACTAAAAACTATGATATTAATGCTAAAAATCATATTATCATTTATGTTTTCAATTTATAAATCTGAATTTATAAATTACAAAGTTCGAATTTTTACTTTTATATAACATGCACTGTTATTTTTGATTTACAGAGATGCTTAGTTTTTAAAGTTTTACTTAACTAACATTCTTAACATTCCTCTGTGATACATCAATAACTTTTGATTTTAAGTTTAGTTCTAACAAACTAAATCAAATGGTGAAGGTTTTTAAATAAACTTTGAGCCTGGCCAATCAAAACAAGAACAGAGTATATATTCACATATGCACACAATACATCCATTGTTCACAGCAGCTTTCAGTTATACATACAAACATTACATATTTATTCACTTCAAACATGATTATCACATGAAGAAATCAAGCAATTTACTTAAGTTAGTTTTAAATAAAAAGTGTTACTCACCTTATCAAAGATGAACAGAGGCCTATTTTTTTGAAAACTTGAAACAGGTTTGAACTTTTAAACAAGAATGCCTCCTTTTGATTTGAGAAGTTGAGTTGTTGAAGCTTTAGATTGCTTAAACTACATGCATGCTGGTCCCCAGATTGAAGAAATGAAAGTAAACAGTTTTGAGTTGTTTTCCAGATTTGAATAGAATGCAGTAGGCTTTAAAATGATTCCAAATTCAAAAATGAAGGCAGGCTTTAAACTTGATTTTGATTACAGATGGAAGAGAATGCAAACTGGTTGTTTTGAGATGATTACAGATCTTAGATTAGAGGATTGGTTTGAGAAGAGTGAATTTCAGATTTGCTTAGAGTTATTTTGTGAGCTGAAATCTTTTTCTTAGTTTTGGAAAAAGAATAGAAAAAGAATGGAAGGGAGAAAGCAAATGTTTATATAAGTGAAAAATGATTTATAAAAATAAAAGAAAAAGAAAATAATAAGGACACTTGTCATTTTGAGTTTATCTTTTATTTACACATGTTAAGACAAGTCATTAGATAAAGACACATGTCTTTTAAGTATTTATCTTATTTCTATTTATTTTAAAGTAATTAAAAAGCCTTTTTCTTATTTATTAAACACTTATCTATCTATATAAATCATTTTAAAGAAACAAAACCAATTATATTTAAAATTAAAAGTTATACAAATATTATAATATCCAAACAATTTAAATATTTATTCTCTTGAATTTCAAAGCTTAAATTCAAATTCAATTAAATTAAATCCTAAGATTCAATTTAAAAAGTCAAGTTATATATATATATACATATATAACTATTTATTCAATTAAATAACAATTTCATATTCTTTAAAATCCATTCATATTAATAAAAATAATACATTATACTTATTATATGAAATTAACATATTTGATATTTAAATAATTTATATAAGAGATTATATTATCAAGTGATATTTTAAAAAGAAACAAAACAAGCCTTTTTGTTAACTCTTATATAATTTTAAACTTAAGTAAAAATATCTTAAGCAATTAAAGTATTTTAAAACTATAAATTTACTAATTTAAATAACTTTGAAAAGTCATATTAAATTAAATCTAAATTCCCAATTTACCCAAAGCTTCTATTTACAATATATATAAATAAATATATATATTCAATAGAAAATATCTTATTAACTTTTAAAAGATAAAATCACCAATTAATACTAATTTAATCAGATTATTAAATTAAATTCAAATCTTATTATCAAAGATCATCAATATCAATTTAATTATTTAACAGATTATTAAATTGATATTGTTAAAATTTCCGGGATATTACATTCCTTCCCCCTTAAAATAATTTCGTCCCCGAAATTTAAACAAAGGTAATTTAATAATCTTATTAAAGATTTTAAATTTTAAAACACAAGCATATACTATCATCCATATGCTAACAACCATAGCAACCAATTCATCCAATCAATCAAATCTAACTATCCAGACAAAATTCTAGATAGAATTCCTCGAGTTTCCCCAAGTATATATATACCGGGATACTCGCTCTACAACAATCTAAACTACTAAGCTATAGATCTCCTACTCATCTAGATCTACAGAACTAAACAGAATATCAGACTACAAACGAGTCTGCCTCAACAACTAAACCTTCCAGAACTGCTGATTCTAAAACCAGAGATAGATCTTACACGTACCCCTCAGAGATACATAAAACTCAATGAATTCCAATTGTCCAAACTGACAATTCAATCCTGAAAACCCAATACTTATCCAAATCAGAACACAGAAGAGATCCAAACATAACTTTACTTCACAACATCAGTAGATTCCAAACTTACTTCTCCTATCCAGAGATATACTCCAAACTGCTTTCGCTGCTCAATTCTAATCTGAGGTAGATAAGAATGCTGATGAAGAACACAAGCACAAACTGAACAACATATTCTAGAAATATGGTTCACGGATCCATAAAGAAAACTCAGATACTTCATCAAAACTTGAGTTGCTTCACCAACTCCATCTCTAGAAAACATTAGTCGAACCACCGGTAACACTCCTGAAATCCAGTTGACAAGAAAATTCAACCTTCAGATGCGGACAACTCCTGACTTCTCTGAAGACACTCAGAAAAACTCTGATAACCCAAGAGAACCCTCAAACTATCGCAAGTCACTTTTGCGATCAACCCATCCTATTTCCAAAGAAAAACTGTTCTCTCTTTACCAATCAGAACAGCTCATACTTAACTATCCAATCCATCGAAGAAATGGATGCACCCTGCTGCTTCTGAATTTCACCTCCAGAAAAACTACTCAGCCTGACAACTTCCTGCCATCACAGAATACTCCGAGCTGCACTGCTGATACTGATGCCAAGGACTTTCTATCCAAAGATCTTTGAGAAACTCGAACTCCAAACCAAACAGAAATACCATGCTGAACTCAGCCATAACACTGAAACAGACACACTTCCTTAAACTTGTTCCAAAGAAAACATCTTCGGAAACATCCATCGTCACTGCATCTCATCACACAGCTACTATTACCTGAGGTATCAAGATACCATCACTTGCTTCTGTTCAACCGATAGATCCAAACTCTACTCATCCAACTTTACAGATAAACTCCGAACCTTAACAGGTTTCCTTCAGAGATTGGATGAAATCCTTCATCACAGCAAAACTTACTCGAGACAGTATTGGGTCTACAGTCTCGATAAATACACTTCCAACCTTAATTCCAACCATTGGTAGTCGTGTTTCATACACTACTACCCTATCTACCTTTATATCTTATATTGGAGAACCTGTACGGGTAACCCAACAATATAGGTAGAATATATATATATATATAGTTATATAAAAATTACAAATACGCTCTCTCACGATAGACACCACTCCAGAGCTAGGTATTCACTCAACCAATAGCTCTGATATTCACTTAACCAAAAGCTTAGGCATTCGCTCAACCTAAGCTCTGATACCACGTGTGACGACCCGGCTTTCCACTCCCGGAAAATCGCATCGACAGAAAGAAAGAAAGGGGTGAGAAATAGAAAAGAGAAGAAGAGAAAAGAAAACAACAACAGATACTCACAGCGGAAACGAAACGAAATATAATATATCACATAAATATTACATAGTATCATATACATCATCTATCAGAGTTACACAGATTACACATCACATACTAGACAGTTATAAACATCTGTCTAGTTATTACATCTCAACACAATACAGATCAATACAAAGATCAACACAGCGGAAACTACTATCTATATCTACAACGCCGAAGCCTCCTGCTCCATTGCTCCTCCAGATTACTCGTCAAAGCTAAACCTGAATCCCTTGGCTACTCGTAAAAATTTGAGTACCCAAGAGTTTATAAAACAGAGATAAACAACTTGGGTCAGACATGGGTCTGGTGTGAGTAACAGGTTAAACTTGTTTAACTTCAAAACCTTTTGAAAGAAAAGGTATCACGTAAGACTCCCCACCAATAAATATGGGTAAGTTTTTACCTTACGCTAACCAAAACATTTGATAGGAAATTCGATTGTATTATAATAGGTCTAGGGTTTTCAAATAAATATGAAATAGCTGGAATGCTTACATCTCACGTTCCAACATAGTTGGGCACAACTAAAACGTACGGCACTTATTGGAGTTTGGATTCCATCAATGGCAGGGCTACCGGGGTACCGCCCGTCACAGTACGTGGCCTAGATCACCGTACCGAGGATCACTCCCAATCCCCTGCAACACAAGGCCGGAACATCCCTTACTGGATAATTCCCGCACAAGATACCTCACGGTTGTCATGACCAACCGCGCACACTAAGTCGAAAATAGAAAGGGACATCTAGACAGAGGTCATCTTGTCCTACTTGGGTGCTACCCACTAACCTTGCTGCACCTCCCCTGTTTTAGCCATTCCCGGTTTGTGAGGCTTGAGGTCACGATTACCTTTTAAAAGAACACATCTATCTTAGAATGCTCATCGTCCACCTGACGATGTGCTGAAAGCATTCAATCCATACAAGTTCGTTCCGGGTTCGAACGAAACCGAAGGCATTATCTCGTTACACTCGTATTGGAATCACCCTCAGAGTTAACGACAATAACCCTTGCACTCTAAATCTTTATCTCGAATCTGAAAGTACTATCTCCGTCAACTCATTACGGAATCACCCACAGAGTTATACTGACAAAGAATCGTTCTTACACCTCGAGTCTTCACTTGCTCCATTTGGATTTCACGACCTAACGTAAATTTGGATCGATGTGGTATTCGGGTCTCCAGACCTGGAAATCCGGTATACGGAAACCCGATCCCGGTCTCATCGAAATCCAAAACGTATCTTTTAAGGCCAAGTTGTTTTAAAGGTTAAAACAATTTAATTCAATTATCTTTATACACTTAGAAAGATAATTCAAAATAGATAATCAACATTATCAATATCATCAGATAATCCATATTATCACAATTCAACTAAACATCCATATCACATAGCATATATCTCATCAGAGATATCAATCAAATGCAAAGCATTCAGTATTATCATCCATCCATAAGTAATGATCTATATCATCTCTAATTAATTTAAAGTTAATTAAATTAATTACTTTTATTTTATAAATCCTTCTTACTTAAACATTAATTAATTACAAATTAATTAATTATCCTCTAATTACCTTTTTCAATTAATCATCTTTGATTAATTATCTTTTAATTACCTTTAAGTAATTTATCTTTATTTAATTACTCAAATTAATTAACCTTAACCACTTATAGTAATTAACCTTTAATTACTTCATTAATTAATTAACTATAATTAATTAAATTAATCACTATAATTAATTATATTAAACCTTAATTAATTACATTAATTAATCACTTCATTTATTAATTATACTTAATTAATCAATCTTAATTACATCATTAATTATATTAATTAATGATCCTTAATTACAAATTAATTATTAATTACTTAATTAAATTAATTACATTAAGTAATTAACTTTAAATTAAACAACATTTATTAATCACCTTGATTAA
The DNA here is from genome assembly GCA_030737815.1 of Allium fistulosum. Taxonomy (NCBI): domain Eukaryota; kingdom Viridiplantae; phylum Streptophyta; class Magnoliopsida; order Asparagales; family Amaryllidaceae; genus Allium; species Allium fistulosum. Next base: position 595,535,055 of record CM060903.1, read on the forward strand.
TCTTCAATCAGTAATTAACTACCCTTAATTACTTTCATTTACTAAATTAATTCTCCTTAATTAATTTCTTAATTAATCCCTTGATTAATTATTCAAAGTAATTAAACTTAAATTACTTTCCTTAATACATAACCATCAATTAATTACTTCCAGTAATTATCTTATTATTTACTTCCTAAATAATCATACCTTAATAATTACATTAAGTAATTATTATCAAATCATTTCTTAATTAATTAATCTAACCAAATCAAATTAACTTAATTAATTACAATAAGTAATTAATTTATTAATTACTTTTATTTAGTAATTACACTTAAACAATTCCATAAATGACTATCCTTAATTAATTAATCTAATTAATTATCAAAATTAATCACATTAATTAATTATTAAATAATCTCGAGTTAATGACCTTCATTAACAATTATTTAATTACTTTTCTTAAGTAATTAACTTAGATTAACCATTATTAATTTCAAATTAATAAATCTTAATAACCAATTAATTTATCTCTAATTATTTAATTAATTCAGTGTTAACCATAACTTAATTAATCTTTAAGTACTTTATTAATTAATCATTAATTAATACTCAAATTTATAATCCTTAATTACAATTTAATTATTGCTTAATAAATTAACTTAAACCTTAATTAAGTTAATTTAAATCCTTAATTACAAATTAATTATCCCAAATCATTAATTAATTGAATTAATTAATTATCCATATTAATTTACCTTATTAATTTAATTTATCACAAACCATTAAGTATTTGTAAAACATTTCCTTATTAATGATAATTATCATTCAAAACATCTTTGAAAACATTAATCTTTCAAATTTACTTTTAAATTCCATTTTAAATAGGAGATTTAAAATGAATAAAAGAAAATTTAACTATTACAAAGTTTAAAATCCATTTACACACTCTTAAATCATATGTTGAAGAAATACTCATCTTATAAAAGAACTTAAAGAATTTTAAAACAAATTTACTTTTAAATTCTTACCATTTAATATATATTTTAACAATTAAAGTTATGCAAATAAAAAACTTTCTTTTATTACAAATCTGAGATACAGATTTAAATTAAATTCCAGATTACATTTAGATTTAAACTTAATTCCAATTTAAAACTCAATTTTTAAATTTAATTATCTAAACATTTTAATGGTTGCTAAAATATCTAAATTTCAACAACTTATTTCATTTTTGAACTTAGATTCAATTTAAACTGGCATAAGATTTAAATTTAAATTTTAGACTTGTTTAAAACCCTTACTTAAATCATTTAAACTCAGTTTTAAAATTTTAAAACAGTTTAGTTTTTAAAATCTGGAACCCAGACTTTTACCCGAGCCTTTACAATTTTACTTCGAGTCGCCTCTCCACATCACTCGAGTATCACTCGAAACAACTCGAGAAAATCTCGAGTAGCTTTCCTCTGCTAACAACTAAACTTCACCAGATACAAATCACGATCGTGTGCACGTGCACCGCCCTCTGATCATCTTCAGCCACCTCCGGTGACCTCCCCACCTCGACAATCATCTCCGCACCATCCCACGATCATCAGATCGTCAAAACGAATTCGAAAACAAAATCGAGCCTGCTATCCCAAACCTGGAACAGAAGATCGAATTCCCACCAAACCTGGCAAATCCCTCGTCTTCGAGATTCCCACCACCAGAGCTTCTGAAATTCCGGCCATGTCATCATCATCGACCAAGCTTCACTCCCCCAAAACCGCTTTGCACTCGATCCATTGGAGAATTCGTGAAGATCATTTTATCAAGACTAGTAAAAACTAGGGTTAAATTCTTTAATCCTAAATCATTTCTGCCTCTATGTTTTAATTTCAATTCTAGTAATTTTCCTGATATCCTCGATCATTACACTATCATTCTTGAAGAAAACAACATCCCAAATTCACTGAGATCATCAAAATTACCAAAAACTCATTTCTAACTTAAACCAGAACTGCTCCTATAATACTAAACTAAAAACTATGATATTAATGCTAAAAATCATATTATCATTTATGTTTTCAATTTATAAATCTGAATTTATAAATTACAAAGTTCGAATTTTTACTTTTATATAACATGCACTGTTATTTTTGATTTACAGAGATGCTTAGTTTTTAAAGTTTTACTTAACTAACATTCTTAACATTCCTCTGTGATACATCAATAACTTTTGATTTTAAGTTTAGTTCTAACAAACTAAATCAAATGGTGAAGGTTTTTAAATAAACTTTGAGCCTGGCCAATCAAAACAAGAACAGAGTATATATTCACATATGCACACAATACATCCATTGTTCACAGCAGCTTTCAGTTATACATACAAACATTACATATTTATTCACTTCAAACATGATTATCACATGAAGAAATCAAGCAATTTACTTAAGTTAGTTTTAAATAAAAAGTGTTACTCACCTTATCAAAGATGAACAGAGGCCTATTTTTTTGAAAACTTGAAACAGGTTTGAACTTTTAAACAAGAATGCCTCCTTTTGATTTGAGAAGTTGAGTTGTTGAAGCTTTAGATTGCTTAAACTACATGCATGCTGGTCCCCAGATTGAAGAAATGAAAGTAAACAGTTTTGAGTTGTTTTCCAGATTTGAATAGAATGCAGTAGGCTTTAAAATGATTCCAGATTCAAAAATGAAGGCAGGCTTTAAACTTGATTTTGATTACAGATGGAAGAGAATGCAAACTGGTTGTTTTGAGATGATTACAGATCTTAGATTAGAGGATTGGTTTGAGAAGAGTGAATTTTAGATTTGCTTAGAGTTATTTTGTGAGCTGAAATCTTTTTCTTAGTTTTGGAAAAAGAATAGAAAAAGAATGGAAGGGAGAAAGCAAATGTTTATATAAGTGAAAAATGATTTATAAAAATAAAAGAAAAAGAAAATAATAAGGACACTTGTCATTTTGAGTTTATCTTTTATTTACACATGTTAAGACAAGTCATTAGATAAAGACACATGTCTTTTAAGTATTTATCTTATTTCTATTTATTTTAAAGTAATTAAAAAGCCTTTTTCTTATTTATTAAACACTTATCTATATATATAAATCATTTTAAAGAAACAAAACCAATAATATTTAAAATTAAAAGTTATACAAATATTATAATATCCAAACAATTTAAATATTTATTCTCTTGAATTTCAAAGCTTAAATTCAAATTCAATTAAATTAAATCCTAAGATTCAATTTAAAAAGTCAAGTTATATATATATATATATACATATATAACTATTTATTCAATTAAATAACAATTTCATATTCTTTAAAATCCATTCATATTAATAAAAATAATACATTATACTTATTATATGAAATTAACATATTTGATATTTAAATAATTTATATAAGAGATTATATTATCAAGTGATATTTTAAAAAGAAACAAAACAAGCCTTTTTGTTAACTCTTATATAATTTTAAACTTAAGTAAAAATATCTTAAGCAATTAAAGTATTTTAAAACTATAAATTTACTAATTTAAATAACTTTGAAAAGTCATATTAAATTAAATCTAAATTCCCAATTTACCCAAAGCTTCTATTTACAATATATATAAATAAATATATATATTCAATAGAAAATATCTTATTAACTTTTAAAAGATAAAATCACCAATTAATACTAATTTAATCAGATTATTAAATTAAATTCAAATCTTATTATCAAAGATCATCAATATCAATTTAATTATTTAACAGATTATTAAATTGATATTGTTAAAATTTCCGGGATATTACACTTTGTCAACCAATCGTTATTATAACCCATGGATATTTATTAAAAAATCATTTACTTTAAAATCCAAAATATCATATCCATTTCAAAACTAAATACTATATTATTTCATTTCATAGCCAAATCAATATATCATTTCCATTTCAAAAACCAAAGCCATAATATCATTTAAATTCAAAAGCCAAATCAATATATCATTTAAATAAAACCCAAATTTCCAAATCACTGAATACTTCCTTAAATTTATTAAACTTGAAATATTCCTTTAAATCATCTTAAACCAAAGCACTTTATAAAGTCACATTCTTAAATCTTCAATTTCAATAAGTTCCAAGTTAATCTATTTTAAGACAATTCTTAATCAAATATAGTTTCACACAATTTCATTTTTCAAAACCATAGTACTTTTCAAAGTTATAACAACTCTGAAACCCAACACTTTGAGACCATAATATTTTGAAATCATAACAATTTAGAAATGTTATTCTTTGAAAATCATAATACTTAGAAAATCATAACACCCTTAAAATAATATTCATTTAAACCATTGAAATTCATTGTCAAATAATATTCATTTCAAAGTTGTAGCATTTCTCAGTTCATTCATTCAATTATAAAATTTCCAAAACATTGTATTTTCAGCTAACAACAGCACTTATTAAGTGCTACAGTAGATATATTAGTAATATTTCAAAACATTGTCAAATTCAGAAACAGCGGCACTTATAAAGTGCTACAGTAGGTATTAGAATTTCAAAACAGTTCAGTTTAAGAAACAGCAGCACTTGCCAAGTGTTACAGTAGATATTTAGTAATATTTCAAAACAGTTTACTTTCAGCAGCAACAGCTCTTACAAAGTGCTGCAGTAGCTTTCTGGTTATTCGAAATTATAGTTTAGTTTCAGCAACTACAGCACCTACAAAGTGCTGCACTAGCTCTTTGTTATTTCAGAACTTAGTCTATTTCCAGAAATGACAGCACTTAACAAATGCTGTCTTAAGACCACAGCATTTCTTAAGTGCTACCAATATTAATTCCAGCTTTATCATAAAATTTTCAGAAACAATAAAACTTAAAATTTGGCCATTTTAACTTATAGAAATCATATTTTTCGCTTCAAAAATATTCATTCGGATATCTTAACTTATGATTCAATAAAATAAACACTTAATATGTAAATATCCAATTTAAACAATAATTCATTCATTAAGTCAAAAGTAAATTATTTTCTCAACTTTTACTTTAACAATTAACTTAATACTTTATTTTAAAATACCCATTTCCCAAATAAAATTTTAATTTCCCTTTATTTACTTAACTTAAAAGTTTTCATTCAAAACCAAATTTCCAAATTCCAAGTTAAGTCATAATTAAAGTTACATTCTTCTATTTAAAAATCATAACTATTTATTTTACAAAACATAACATTTCACAAAAGAATATTTTATCATAGTTAATGTAACCATAAATTTTCTTTTAGATCTATTCATTTAGACATCAATTAACTACGATTTTCTAGTTAAATACATTTTATTACAAAATGTCCAATTAAAACTGTATTCCATTTATCAGTTCAAAATACATTATTTATTACACAAAACATGTCCGTTTCATAAAGTAAAATTCATTACCATTACTAGGTTAGATTTAAAATTTCATATTAAGTCCAGTTATATTTTTAGGTTATTCATCATCAATAAATATCTTTAAATTCAATTTAAAACCAACACATCTTTAAAATTTCCATTAAAGCCACTTATTTTAAATCACTCAAAACTTATTAACCTAACAAATTAAATTATTGAAAATTTTACGGGTCGTTACACTCTCCCCCACTCAAAACTTTTCGTCCCCAAAAAGGAAGAAGGTAGGAGAATAGAAACACCCTGAAAGAACACTAAATTGAAACTCAAAATAAAATCCATGATTTTAACCATATAAATTCATTTCAATTTAAATTAATTTATACCCAAAACATATAGAATGAGATAGGATTAAGACAAGATGAAAGAAGACTGACATTATAACCGTCGTCATAGGTGAATTCTACAAGATGGAGATGATCTTTCAAATTCAAGAACAAAAGCACGAAGGAGATCCTCGAGAACCTGATTCACTCTTCCCGTTGGACCATCGGTCTGTGGATGGTAAGCAGTGCTCAGATTCAGGTAAGTACTCAATGATTTATGAAAAGTTTCCAAAACTGATAGGTAAAGATAAGTTCTTCTGGAGGGGAGGACTATAGATTCAACTTCAGGAATAAAAAAAATCAATTCGGAATTCAATTCCCGCTTAGGATGCAGGAAAACAGGAACATCCAAAAGAAAAGAGATTGGAAAACAAAATAAGATAATAAATTTTAAACCACGAAAATTTCAACTTAAATTAATAATTGATTTCATCCATTTGATTTCACTTAAGTAAAATAAATCTTAACTATCTTTAATCTCATTATCTCATCATACAACTATCTTAAATTAACAATTTTCCAAAGTCATGAATTTGAAAATCATTTATTATACTCATAATTTATTCAATAAATTTTCATTCTTCTTTATTCCAGATTATTATTAAATTTATTCCTCTTAATATGTAACAGCCCTAGATTTTTGTATATATTTTATTTGACTTTATTATATTTTGAAAACTATTTTAAACTTGTTTTATTTCAAACATTTCATTTTTAAATATAAATGTTGATTATTATGTGAATTTTAATTTCAAACTGGTATAAATTGAACATTTTCCTGAAAAAGGGATTTCTGGTCAAACTGGTCAAACTTTGATTTTTAAACCTTAAATTTAAATATTTAAATTCTTAAATTTTATCTTTTATTAACTTGAATATTGCTTTTCGTTTCGTTGAAAACGGATTTGAATTGTGAAAGTTATGTATATTTCAATTTTGAGTGCAATTTGATTTATTTAACAATTTTGTCTATTTTAAATTATATAAATTGCATTTTCTTTGTCATATTCTATTTTAATATGTGTTAATATGTTATTTTATGTGTACTTTGTCTTTTAATATTTTTAAAGTGATAATAAATTTTTTCCAAAATTTATTGCATTTATTTTCTATTTTTAAAAGCTAGTTTCCATTTTCTGCTATTTTCCTCATTTAAATTATATTTAATTAAAAGTTATTTATTTATTTTTGTGAATTAATTTTTTTATGTTATTATCTTTATTTATAAATATTTTCTAAGTCCATATAAATCTTCCAAAGTTTATTCTGTTTATTTTCAAATTTTCTAGACTAGTTTTCATTTTGTACTATTTTCTTATTTTAATCATATATAATTAATATTTATTTATTTATATTTTGTATATTTGTTATATTTTCGAATTCTAACTGAAATTATATGTATTTTCAGATATTTAAACTTATAAAAATAAAATATAGAAATTTGAAAGGTTTTGGTGACTTTTTATCTCCTAAGGCCTTTTATATTCCTACCGTTTCACATTTTAACCATTTCTTTTCACTCAAATGGCCATATCTCTTCATTCTTTCAGCTGCCACCTTAATTTCACTTTCACGTATATTCATTTTCTCATTCCTGAACAAAAAAATTTCGGCCATTGCCTTCGAGAAAAGTTTGGGTAAAATTTCTTTTTCTTTTCTTTTGTTTTATTCTTCTTTGATTTGAGTTTTGCACTTGCTCTTCACCTCTATAGGTTCGGCCATGCTCCTCTCCATGACCTGCTGCCTCCACCACCACCTGAGAACATCACCATCATAACCACTTCTCTAACCAAACCCCAAGCCATGCCTCCTTGTGGATTGATCCATCACTAAAGTCCAACAAACTCCATAAAACTTGCCTAGACCGAACACATCATCCACATCCACCACTTCCACCACCCATGGCTGCCACCAACACCACCTACACCACCTCCAGCACCACCTAAACTCTCGGCCACACCATCCCCTTGGCTGCAATAGTGAGGGCCGTGACCTATATGCCCTTGGCCGAGCCAAACTATGGCTTTAAACCTTTGTATATTGCTTTGTTAGTGTAGTTCCACCACCACCCACCTTTGCACCACCTTCTAGCATGTTAGGCCGACCCTTAGCAACCCAGACTTGAACCAAAAACATTGCTTTAGACCTGTAATACAGTCATGGCCGAACTCAATGTGAGTTGGAAACAAGTGCAAAATAATTCCGCTTCGATTTGTGCAGTCTATTCTATCATTGTTTATCGTATTTGCATTTGAAACTTATGTATATTATTATTGTTTGTGTGACTTGTATTCAAGGGATTTGATATTTTGGCTCCTCCACTCTTATTTGAATCGTGTTATCGTGCTTGTTTGGATCTCATTCGTGCATTCGTCATTGTGTCTCCAGTAGAAAACTGTGAGTTATTCTCACCAGACAATATGTACATATATATATAACTAGTGAATTGACCCCTTTTGAATCTGTAAAATGCATTATCATGTTACACCTGCTATGTTATGATTTTATGATGTTCACCCATGCTTAAACACCTATTTATATTATATGTTACTATTATACTATGTTGTTCTATTATTTTTATCAGTTTATCACATTGCAAGTTCCCTTTAGATTAGAATCACTATGGGTTGAAATGATACATACCCGAACGGACTTTAGAACAGGAGAAAATCGTTATGGGCTGAAATGATATGCCTAAATGATTTTCAATTATTTTCATTTACTTGGGATTGCGGGTTTGAAATGATCAAACCCGGGTATCTTTGTAAATTACGGGTTGAAATGATAAATTACCCGTATCACTTTACCTAGGCTAGAAAATGAAATACAGACCCGTTGTTAAAATATGTTTTATAAATTTTTTTAAAATATTTTCGAAATGTAAATATTATAATATTTTGATTTAAACTAAATAAAAATGATTTTCGTAAAGCATTATTGATTTTCTGAAAATTTATAAGTGAAATAAATTAATGGTAAAATTAGAAAATTTGAAATGTAAGTTATTTTGGGAAATTTTAATTTGGTGATAATTGGAATTTAAATTAAATATGAAATGTGATAAATTCATTATAATTTGGATTAAAGTGAATTTAAATGATTTTTATATTATATTAATGATTTTGAATAAAGTTAAAATGTGAAATGAATGAATATTTAAGTTGAAATTTTGAAATATAACTAAAATTGGAAATTTGTGAATTTGGCTTAAAAGTGAATTTTAAGTTAAGTAAATAAAAATGGAATTAAGTTATATTTGAAAATTTAAACTTAAATGTTAAGTTAATTTAATTTAATGAATTTATAATTTAATATTGGAATTTAATAAGTGAATTATTATTAAATTTTGATTTTTGAATGGAGGTTTAACTTTATAAAATCATGAATATAAGGGTATTTGAATGATTGTTTTAAAAGTGAAATTATATGATTTTATAAGTTAAAAATGATTTATATAAAAATATAATTGTTTGTGAAATTATACTGAATATTTGATGTTAATTAACTGCATTTCTGAAATGCTATTAATTCTAATGTAAATGATAATACAACATTTGTAAATGCTGTAGTTGATAATAATGAACCAAATGGCTAAATTTAATTAAAAGCTATTATAGCATTTTTGTAAATGTTATAATGGTTGAATTTAACTAAGTTTATTTGAAACTAATATAACCTATTACAACATTTTAAATGCTGTCTTTTGTTAATTGAACTGTTTTAAATGTGACTTTCCGTAGCATTTTCTAAATGCTGCGAAAGTTGAATTTTCATTGTTTTAATTAATTTAAGTGAACGAATGAACTTTGAAAGATTAAAATTTTGGAAATTTAATAATTTAATTATTAAATATAATAACTTCATTTTATGATTTAAAATAAAGTAATTTGTTTCGAAATATAAACTATTTTGAAATATGATATTTTGATATTTTGAAATGGATTTTTGAAGGATATTGAATTTTGAAATGATATTTGATTTCAAAGTATAAAATACCATTTTAAAATTTTAACCATGGGATGTATTTAATTTATAGTTTAACTGATCCTTAAAGGATGGCGATCCCAAGCATCCTTTGAGTTATTGTGCATTTCTACTACAGTTCACTTGAGTTGGTTTACATTATATAAGTATATATTGTCCTGAATCGAGTGTTTTGTGTTTTACTTTACGCTCGGGTCAGCCTGAGTATTTACAGCTTAGCTTTGGATTTCTTTCTGGAGCTAGGAATCGTTGGAGATTCTGCTTGTCTAGTTATCTGTTCCTTTCAGTTCAGTTGTTCTATTTCAGTTCTGGTATTCATAAACTTCTATTTATTTGAGATTTCTATTGTATATGTTTTCAAGCAGATATTATGTATTATGTTTTGAGAGTTTGTTATAGTAGCTTCATGAACTACTATGGTTTTATATTCCGCTACGAGTTATTCTGATATTCTGTGTCTGTGATTCTGTATTTGATTTTATTTTCTCCAAATTTTATTACAATCTGTTATTTTGAATTTTTCAAGTCAGACATGTGTGGATTATTGTCGATTTGAATGGTCCAAAATAGTGGGTCGTTACAGTTAGTATCAGAGCTTTGGTTTTTAGGCAAACCATAGCCTACGGAGCAAAAACTCATTAGAGATAGGGTTTAAAAACCGTAGAATGAGTGAAATCAATCTCAGAATCCTTTCTTTGTGAGAGAACGTATTTTCGAAGTATAAAATGATTTCTAAATAATTTTTAAAGAATTTTCAAAGATTATTTGATATAAATTTTCTTGCTTTGAAAGTAAAATATTTCTTAAGCTTCATTCCTTTCGTATCCACCTTGTTAGTAATTTCTTTGATTAGGATCCTCTAAAATTTTGAACTTCTCTCTTGATTGATCTAGATCCATTGTTGATAGGAATCTATTTTGGGTATGGCAAAATCAGTAGTTTGTTAGGTTGCTTTGAGTAAACTCTGTTGTATCTTTTGCTTAGCTAAAGTTGTCCAACTAAAGATATTTATGCTTCTGTTTTCGTATGTTATGAATTCGAGTCTTTCCAAATTTTGAATGGGAATTTTTCTGTATCGATATAGGTTATATATCTCTAATCTTCGTTTGGATTCTTATCGAATAAGATTCCTTTGAATTTTGGAACGCTCCCACTTGTTCTGAAATCCATTCCTGTCTCCCCTAATTGTATTCTTTTGATTTTGGAGCATTGCATCACTCCACTTTGTATGACCTTTATAGGGTGGCGATTCCGCCAATCTTTGAATGATTATAATTGGCATTGATTCACCGGAGATTTCTGTATCCTCGGTTTACGATGTTTTCTATCTTCTGCTATATTTAGATTCTATCTCTGGCAATCGAAGGTCGATTTGCCTTAGATTTTCGCATCGATTATATTCCTGAAGTTACGGTTGACCGGTTAAGGTCGCCCGCGATTCATATAGGCTTATCCATCTTCTATTTGGTAATTTAATTATCTTATCTTCGTTTGAGCCTATCTTTGAATTAGAATTCTATTTGATTAGAGTCCTTCTAAATTTGAATCTCTATTTTGCTTTGAAATCCATCCTTGAATCATCCCTTGGAAAGTTTGTGGTTGATTGTCTTTTGAAAATTGTGTATTCATCGTAGTTTTTATTTTGATAAGGATGACCATATTTTTATATAAAGATGAAATGTTTTTGATAAGGATTATATACCTTTTTAAAAAAAATGAGAATTTGAAGTTTTGAAAGGATTTGAAATTGTGAAAATTTTATAAGAAATGGTTTCATATAAAATGATTTATAACTGAAGGTTTTGAATCTGAATTTAAGTGATTGAACTCCGGCATTTTGGAATTGGTTTTAGGATTTTGAAATAATAAATAATATGATTTGAAATTATTTTTCTGAATAAGTAATGTTTCAATAATTTTAATGGGTTTTAATGATTTCGAAGGAATTTCAAAGAAGTTTTCAAAGTAAATGGAAGTCCAGAACTCACTTGTGTCGCTGGAAAATAATTTCGGTGATGAGTGCACGCATTATCGACATTGATTTTCGAGTTTCCGAGTGAGGGAGAGGCCACTTCGGTAGCTTTGCTATGCGATCGATTTGTGAAACCAATTTTGATTTCAAATTCCGAAGTGTGATGTGATATTCGAAAGATATATGTATATATATTTGTAAAATTTGAAATGAGCCGGGGTTCAGTCCTTGAATTTTGGATTTGATTTGATATAACCCTATTTTTGGAATTGATTTACTGATTTAATTGTGATTTCCAACTCTTGGATTGAAATATGATTTCTTCGACTATTTTGAAGGTTCGAGCACTTCCAAATCAAGGTTAACTTTTCAAAGCTAAGTAATTTTGAAAAGTATAAAGTATATAAGTTTGGTATGTATGTTTAAAGTATGTAGTAATATGATTTAAATAGGTTGAAACTGTTTTGTTAAGTAAATGAATAAGGCTATTTTGAATTTTTTCTAATATGAAATTTAGATTTGAAATGTTTTGAGAAGAATTTAGTCTTCAAAATATTTTGAATAAAATTTAGTTGAAATGTTTAACTTAGTAACATCTTTATGAAACTATATATTTAAAAAGTTGGAATAGATACATAAGTTGTACGTATGCTGTTTTATTAGAAAATTAAATTGATCCAAGTTTGAGTACACAAGTTCGAGGTGAGTTACACCATTTCGTGTTAGGATTTTTCATTTGATTCTTGATGGCGAATATTTGATATGGATTTTGGGCTTGATTCTAGGATTCTCTATCATAGTATATGGCTATGCAAGGAGACTGATGGTTTCTAGTCGAGAAACCATATCGAAATCCGCATTAGAGAAGTCGAATGAACAATACTAGCTCGAAAGCGAACTTGTGTGATCGAGCGAGCGATCGAATATGACTTTGCGAAATGATGACATATGTACATCTTATATTCTAATATCATTGATATACTTGACGCTAAAATTGGAAGTTGTTGGGTTGGATATCTTTGTAATTTAATTGGAATTTTTTCTTTATGAAAAACTACTATCAATTTAAAACCATTCCTTTTTTACTATTTTTCTTTTATTTTCTTAAACAAACTATTTTATTCTATTTTATATACAAAACTATTTTATGTACAAAACTATTTCACAAACTAATTTGTATACAAAACTATTCTAAACTTAAAACCATTTAGTAAGCAAAGATGTTTAATCCCATATAGCTCTTCGTACAGCGAAATTTATTTTTGAAAATTTTGATCCTTATATAAGATGGACTTTATGTAAATATAAGATGATTTTGGAAATGAATTATTTGACTTAAACTATATTAATTTGGAAATTTGGATTTATTTTCCAAATTTATTATTTTGGAAACTTTGGAACTGAAGATATTTGATTTGGGAGCATAATTTGGTGAAAGCGTATATGATTTTGAAAATTATATTGATATTGAAACAAAATTGAAATTTGAGAACCTTATGTTACTAAATACTTGATTTGGGAGTTATCGAACTTATATAAAATTTGGTTTGTATAAGTATGATGTTGATTCGAAAACTATGGATTTGAAAAGGTACTCCATTTGAAAAGTGAAATCTTATATAATTGAAGTCTATATAAGTGTGATTTGATATACTATTGATTTTGGAAAGTATTTGATTTGAAAATGAAATCTTATATATAATGGACTTTATATAAGTATGATATTTGAAAGTGATTTGAAAAGGTACTATATGATACATATTTTCGAAGTAAAGATATGGAAAGTGCCTTCTGCTTGATATCCGCTTTGTGGCCACATTGTGGATTCATTCTATCGATATTTCTCTAATTTTTGGTTTTCCGGATATGATACTCGAGTTTCCATCGAATTCCATGGCAATCTCCATGGTCTTACGAGCGCGACTTCATAGCGTAATCGCAAGGTTGGGGGGCGGCCTACGGGTACGGATGTTTCCTGGGAGATCCAGGCGTAACCATTGTGTATCTGCGATCTATTGAGTCGGTTGGTAGCGTAATCAGCAGGGGCTGCGAGAGCCTAGGGTACGGATGTTTCCTGGGAGATCCAGGCGTAACCATTGTGTATCTGCAGTACTACCAGTCTTCATGGCGTAATCGCAAGGTTGGGGGGCGGCCTAAGGGTACGGATGTTTCTTGGGGGATCCAGGCGAAACCATTGTGTATCCGCGATCCATGATCGACATGTTTTGTTTGTTTTTTGGATTGTACTTTCCATATCTGTTTTTAAAAGTTTTCCAGTATTTTCACTGGATGTTGAAACAAGTCTACTAAGTACTTGGAGAATTCTAGCTTTGCGCCTGATCAACGCATTTCCAGAGTCTGCAGGAACGAGGATAAACTTGTCAAGACATCGAGTTATAAAAGTATTTTGATAAAATATTATATAAATGATACTTTGATCAGTTATTTCCTTTTTTAAAGGATTTTAAAGTGTTTTAAATATTTTACCTCTTTAACCAACAAATTTAAATAATGGTTCATTCTTCTCTTTCAACCTGCTTTCCCTCCTAGCTACTTTTCTTCCCTACCTTCTTTCGGGATGTCTTCCAACCTATTGTTCTTTCTAGTTTTTTCTCCGCTCCCTTCCTTTTCGAGGACAAAAAGATTTGAGTGGGGGAGAGTGTAACAGCCCTAGATTTTTGTATATATTTTATTTGACTTTATTATATTTTGAAAACTATTTTAAACTTGTTTTATTTCAAACATTTCATTTTTAAATATAAATGTTGATTATTATGTGAATTTTAATTTCAAACTGGTATAAATTGAACATTTTCCTGAAAAAGGGATTTCTGGTCAAACTGGTCAAACTTTGATTTTTAAACCTTAAATTTAAATATTTAAATTATTAAATTTTATCTTTTATTATGAAAATATATTTAATAACTTGAATACTGCTTTTTGTTTCGTTGAAAACGGATTTGAATTGTGAAAGTTATGTATATTTCAATTTTGAGTGCAATTTGATTTATTTAACAATTTTGTCTATTTTAAATTATATAAATTGCATTTTCTTTGTCATATTCTATTTTAATATGTGTTAATATGTTATTTTATGTGTACTTTGTCTTTTAATATTTTTAAAGTGATAATAAAATTTTTCCAAAATTTATTGCATTTATTTTCTATTTTTAAAAGCTAGTTTCCATTTTCTGCTATTTTCCTCATTTAAATTATATTTAATTAAAAGTTATTTATTTATTTTTGTGAATGAATTTTTTTATGTTATTATCTTTATTTATAAATATTTTCTAAGTCCATATAAATCTTCCAAAGTTTATTCTGTTTATTTTCAAATTTTCTAGACTAGTTTTCATTTTGTACTATTTTCTTATTTTAATCATATATAATTAATATTTATTTATATTTTTTATATTTGTTATATTTTCGAATTCTAACTGAAATTATATGTATTTTCATATATTTAAACTTATAAAAAGAAAATATAGAAATTTGAAAGGTTTTGGTGACTTTTTATCTCCTAAGGCCTTTTATATTCCTACCGTTTCACATTTTAACCATTTCTTTTCACTCAAATGGCCATATCTCTTCATTCTTTCAGCTGCCACCTTCATTTCACTTTCACGTATATTCATTTTCTCATTCCTGAACAAAAAAATTTCGGCCATTTCCTTTGAGAAAAGTTTGGGTAAAATTTCTTTTTCTTTTCTTTTGTTTTACTATTATTCTTCTTTGATTTGAGTTTTGCACATGCTCTTCACCTCTATAGGTTAGGCCATGCTCCTCTCCATGACCTGCTGCCTCCACCACCACCTGAGAACATCACCATCATCACCACTTCTCTGACCAAACCCCAAGCCATGCCTCCTTGTGGATTGATCCATCACCAAAATCCAACAAACTCCATAAAACTTGCCTAGACCGAACACATCATCCACATCCACCACTTCCACCACCCATGGCCGCCACCAACACCACCTCCACCACCTCCAGCACCACCTAAACTCTCGGCCACACCATCCCCTTGGCTGCTATAGTGAGGGCCGTGACCTATATGCCCTTGGCCGAGCCAAACTATGGCCTTAAACCCTTGTATATTGCTTTGTTAGTGTAGTTCCACCACCACCCACCTTTGCACCACCTTCTAGCATGTTAGGCCGACCCTTAGCAACCCAGACCTGAACCAAAAACATTGCTTTAGACCTGTAATACACTCATGGCCGAACTCAATGTGAGTTGGAGACAAGTACAAAACAATTCCGCTTCGATTTGTGCAGTCTATTCTATCATTGTTTATCGTATTTGCATTTGAAACTTATGTATATTATTATTGTTTGTGTGACTTGTATTCAAGGGATTTGATATTTTGGCTCCTCCACTCTTATTTGAATCGTGTTATCGTGCTTGTTTGGATCTCATTCGTGCATTCGTCGTTGTGTCTCCAACACAAAACTGTGAGTTATTCTCACCAGACAATATGTACATATATAACTAGTGAATTGACCCCTTTTGAATCTGTAAAATGCTTTATCATGTTACACCTGCTATGTTATGATTTTTTGATGTTCACCCATGCTTAAACACCTATTATATTATATGTTACTGTTATATTATGCTGTTCTATTATTTTTATCAGTTTATCACATTGCAAGTTCCCTTTAGATTAGAATCACTATGGGTTGAAATGATACATACCCGAACGGACTTTAGAATAGGAGAAAATCGTTAAGGGCTGAAATGATATGCCCGAATGATTTTCAATTATTTTCATTTACTTGGGATTGTGGGTTTGAAATGATCAAACCCGGGTATCATTGTAAATTACGGGTTGAAATGATAAATTACCCGTATCACTTTACCTAGGCTAGAAAATGAAATACAGACCCGTTGTTAAAATATGTTTTATAAATTTTTTTAAAATATTTTAGAAATGTAAATATTATAATATTTTGATTTAAACTAAATAAAAATGATTTTTGTAAAGCATTATTGATTTTCTGAAAATTTATAAGTGAAATAAATTAATGGTAAAATTAGAAAATTTGAAATGTAAGTTATTTTGGGAAATTTTAATTTGGTGATAATTGGAATTTAAATTAAATATGAAATGTGATAAATTCATGATAATTTGGATTAAAGTGAATTTAAATGATTTTTATATTATATTAATGATTTTGAATAAAATGTTAAGTAATTATCCTTTATGTAACTTACAAAAAACTTCAATAATGGCGCCCTCTACCCACCCTGTACCCCCGATCTCCTTCGTCCCCAGCAAATACAACTCCACCCTGAATGACCCACCCCCCCCTCCCTCCTCCTCTGCCGCCCGCAACCAGGAAGCGATCCCATCCCGAACCCCTCTTCCTCCACCCGGACCAAACAAGCCTCTCTGTATCGAGATTCCCACAGCCAAGTCTTACGCCCAGGTAGCGGGTTCTGCACCTCGCTCCCCCCTCCTGCCCAATCCTCCGGCCAAGAGGCGCCACCCCTTACCGCTTTTCAAAAACGTTCGTCAAACGGTTGAATTTCTGAAACAGGAAAACCGTTGCCTTCGATGTGCTGGTCTTAGACACGTGGCGCAGCTTTGTCGGGACACAAAGATATGCTATAAGTGCGGATTTTTTGGGCATCCTCAATCTCACTGTCCCGATAAAATCCCCAATCAGTCTCTGGCTCGTAAAACCAGTAAAGTCCCTTCCTCTCCCAATAAAGACAAACCTACCTCTGCTCGTTGGGCCCCAAAGTCACATCCACACTCAGCTCAAACGAAACCTTTCAGCTCCCCAATGCACTTCACATCCCCTGTAGCTACACATAGTCTGCCCCAATCCCCAAAGCAACATCATAACACTTTCTCGAACCCCAAGACTTTCTCAATGGCGGACCCAGAACTGCTCCTCATCGCAAACATCATCTCCGGCACATGGTCCATAGACTCTCTTCACCATACTCTATCCTCCACATTCCAACACAGAGAATGGCCACTTTGGATCCAGTCCGACTCCAGCTTCATCTTCTACTGCCCCACTTTCTCAATCAGAGACCAAATTCTCCAGCGTTCGACCATCTCTAGGGTCAGAGGAACCGTGCAATTCCAACCTTGGTCTGAGCTCGACCGCCCTGCGCCGTCCTTAGAACCACCTTCATGGGCGCAAATCCAAGGTTTCCCAGAGCTCCTACGATTCAACCCTGAAGCCATCACTGAAGCAGTTAAGCCAGTGGGTAGATTCCTGGCCCAGGATGACTGCGAATGGGCAGAACTCGACCACCGTTTTTTATACATTCGAATACAGTTCTACAGTGGCATCATCTCTCCATCATCCTTTGTCACCATCCTTAACAACACATAATACCTCCTACGCATCGAAAGATGGGAGCATGAACACCCTAACAGGCGCCCGGAGAACCACCTGCTGGGTTTTGACTACGAAAGACACTTCCCCCTATTCGAGCACCACATCCCTATCGAAGACCTAGAGTCAGAAGACAGATTTGACGTCTTGAATTACTCCCCAATCTACTCCGGCTCCCCACCGGCACCCGGCCAACTCTACGACCAGTCATTCGAAGTGGTGGGTCCAAGGGGCTGGGACCCATGGCCAGTCCTAGAACATAGGTGGGACCCATTCTCTGACTTGGACCTCTCATCCTCGCTCTTCCAACAGATCCCAACCCCTCCAGTTTCAGCTGCCCCACCGCATCCTCCCCATAATCCAACCCCTCAAACTGATACCCAATCACTCCCGGTGCAGATCCATAATTCCTCCCCCAAGTTGACCCACCCTGTAACGACCCGGGATTTTCGATCCTGAAAATTCCAGATAGTTATGAAAAAGAAGGAAAAGATAGAAGAGAAGAAACAGAAACACAACACAGATCCTCACATTCGCAGCGGATATAATATAATATCAAATAATAGCAGTTTACAAAAGAATAGCATATCAGTAAATTTCCAATTTAATACATCAGAGTTACATATACACATACACAGGACATATACAATCACATGGCTAGAAATAAAGTCATAGCGGAAAACACTCCATACGTCCTGCCATCCAGCTAGCCACCTGAGCTCCAGAACGTCCTCACCTGAAAATCTGTAATACTCGGTCTGACCCGAGCATTACATAAAAGTAACACCCGGTCAGGATGGAAACCAGCGTGAGTAAACTCATCTAACACAGAATACAAAAACATACAACTTATATAAACCCGGGGGTAACTTGTATCTATTTACAATTTCACAAGTCATTTTAAAACATCACTTACATCACACACCAATTTCTAAGTACCAAAACTTAGATTTTTTCCAATTCACTTAAATCATTCCATTTCATCCTATTGATTCCACACATCAATTATAAAGATTCGAAGTGGTTTCGGGTATTAACTAATACCCGACTCCGGTCTCTTCGAATCCAATGCCATCTTAACACAAGTTATCTAATTAAATACAATTCGACTTTAATTGTCGGATATCACTTTTACACAGCAATTCCTAATTGATTGATAATCACATTATCATCGTCCATCCAACATCATATCACAAATCAATTCATAAATGAGATATCAACCAATTCAAAGTACTCATCATAATTCAATCATTAATAAGCAAGATTTATCACTTCCATTAATTATATTAATCCAATAATCCTCTAATTACTTTTATTAGTAAATTATTCTTAAATTTCATATAATAATTAACCCTTTTAACTTAATTACATTTATTAATAAATTTTGATTATTCATCAATAGATATCAATCCCATAGATATCATCCAATTCAGACATTCAATAAGCAAGCATTATCAATTCATATCATAATTAATTTAATTACTTAAATTAGATTAAGTCCTAAAAATTTATCACTTAATCTTGCTTATACCATCATTAATTAATTACTAACCTTAATTAATTAATCACATCCTTGATTAACTCAACTAATTAATTAATCAAACCCTAATCCCAGATTAATCATCCTTTATTTATCAATTTATAAACTTTTAAAGTTAGTTTCAATTTAAAATGAAAAAAAACTTATCTTTTATATAAACTTTCTTTTAAAATTACATTAATAACTCGATTTTTAAAATCACTTTAAAATTTCTTAACAAAGTTTAAATTTAACGAACTTCAAAACTTCTTAAAAAATATGATTTAGTAAACAATTATTAAGTCATCAAGTAATTTATATAAGAGTTTTAAACTAAATTAAAAATTTAATTATCAAAACACAAGTTTTAAAACCCTTTTTAAATTCTTAATTACTGTTCATTTATGCTGCTTCGAGTCAACCCCGTAGCACACGAATCAATCCCGAGTTCCCCTTCTTCCCATTTTTATTTAACTTTGATTAAATTTAAGTATTCACAACTACAGGCTACCCCAACCCAACCTACTCGATAACAAACCCGAGTTTCCCATTCTAATACTCGAACTCGACTTCGAGTCTTCACGGCCAAACCTCTCTAACGCACACCCTCCATCACGTGCACATGCACGCCACCGTTGGTCGCCTCCGACCAACGTCATCACCTCCGGCAACTCACTCATCATCACAGAAACCCAATTCGACCACAAAACCTCACAAACGCGACTTCGATCAAGATTTGACTACCCTACACGCCTGGAACCACAACCGCTCCCCATAATCTCCCTTCAACCACCAAGCTTCGACCACCAGAGGTCGAAGGGTGCTGACCAACTCTTGCCAAGCCAATACGCTACCTTCTGCCAGAATTTCATGGCACTCGATCCAACAGAGCTCACGAAGAAACCCAAAATCCAAACCATACAAAAACTAGGGTTATAATCGAATTTCGATCATCGCCGACGCCACAGTCCCCTATAGTCACAACCACCATTTTTACCTGAAACCCCATGACCTCCTCCACCTTCAGTAGCAACTCCGACCACCACGGTTGCCTCAGCCTCCAGAAATGACCCAAAACCCACTCTCCAGAAAAACCCAAAATTCTCATCCATTTCATTACTAAAAATTTGGATTTTTGTTTTAAAAATCAAAATTTCCAATGATGATTCGATATATATAGATGAATCAATATAACATAATATTTGATTTATTACATTATATAAGTTGCCTCTGCAATTTCTTGTTTACAGATGATTTTCAAACATAAGATACTTGAATCTATTTTTAGCACTTAGATTACAATTAAACTAATCTATTTTATTTTGAATTTAAGTCCAACAGTGATTAAATAAAAAGATCTTGAGTTTTAATTGTAACCTTAGACTCTGAGATAAGAAACAGAGAAGAGGAATAAAATCAGACAAGCACACACGAATACAATCATCTATATACAGTGGCGCTACTTATATAAACATATACATGCCAGTAAAATTTTCAGACACATGCAAACAATATATATCAAACACTGATGATTTTAAATCAAGCAACCAAATTTAAGACAAAATATAATTAAGTTTACTCACAGTTTCAAAAAGAGCAGAGAAGCTTCCTCCTGGAAGCAGTATTGATTTTTACTTCCAGTCTTCAAGCTTTGATGATGTTGTGTTCCAGTTTAAGCTTGCTAATCTAGTTTAGTTTTTAGGCTTGCTACTATATTTTTTTTCCAGCTTAGATTGATGAACGAAATGAAACAAATATGAAGATATTGTACAGGGTTATGATATAGATACAAGATATGATCCAAGTTTTCTTGTACTGGAACTGATTTTATCAATGCTGGCCAGAGATTTTTTTTCAATTGTTGGCTGAAATGGAAAGGAATGCGTGCTGCATTAATTGTTATTGTCCTTTTATTTTTTAATCTACATACTTATCAACTTTTGTAGTGTCTTCTTTAGCAAGTTGCAACAAATATTTATATTTTGTTCCCTGTTTCTTCTTTCCTTTTGTCTTATATTTTCCTTTGCTTTGTTTTATCACTCTACTTGTTTCATACTTATCTCTCCTTTATTTGAATACTTGAATATAATTTACTACCTTATTTTTCCCTTTTTTTTTTCAGGTTCCTGCCTAACATTTCTATCCTACAGGCAACATAATTACTTGCCTGGCAACCTTTATACTCTATGTTTGTATTTCTTTTTGAATGTGCATTTACCTTTGTTTGTTTCTTTTGCAAGTACTTTCAATATACATGCTCTTGTTTATAAGCTTACATACTTATACTTTAAATGTTCCTTTCTTTTATGAACAAATCTTGTTCTTGTTTTACTGCTAAATGAAAGGGTTCGTTTTAATTATTGTTTTCTTATGTCTATATTTGAATGGAATAAAATTGAATTCTTGTTTAATACAAATTCTTGTTTGTTACATAATTTATTCATTATTTATTTAAAACTCAAACTATCAATTATTTATTTATATTAACATTAACAATATTTTTATTTCTCTAGAAAGTTAGTTAATTTAAATTCAAAAGTTCAGATAATTTATCGAATTTAAATTAACTAAATTCTGAAATGTTACAACATATATATTTATTTATGTTTATATTCAAACTTTCTCATATTTTACTTTATCTTGGTTTATACACATATATATATATTAAACATCATAAAGTTTGTATATATTTGTATATACATCACTGAATATTTGATCTAAAGTTTAAATGGTGAAATTTATATTCACACTTCTATAATATTTATTACAGTTTTAAATCAATTTATATATATCCCGATATTTTAATTATCAGCAATTTATTCGTTTGACTAATTAATCTTATTATTTCAATAATAAAATCAGTTAATTTCCCGACTAACAGACGTCCAAAAATCTGGGTCGTCACACTCCTCCCCCCTTAGAACTTTTCGTCCTCGAAAAGGAACGAAGCGAGAATTTTAATTTACTGTTTATCTTAGTTAAATTATTCCTTAAACATCTTTAACTCTTTTACTCCTTTGTATTAAAATTTTAAACACTTCAAAATCTACATAATATTAAGGAAATAGTTTTATACAAAATACTTTTTATAACTCGATGTCTCAATAAGTCCATCCTTGTTCTCATAGAAATTCGGTCATACGTTGACCAGGCGTAAGACTGAAAATCTATAAGTACTCGGTAAACTCGTTTTCAACACCCAGTGAAAATACTTTGGAAAAATAATTTTATTAAAAATATAGGAAACATTTTCGAAAATGGAGGAAATATCTTTAGTAAAAATGCTCTGGAAATCATCACCCCCATCCATGGTCGCAGTTAACCCGATGGTTACGTTGCCGTCCCGGCAAAATCCACAGATAACTGTAGGCCTCCGCGCCCCTCGATTATGCCATGGAACCCGCTACAGATCGCAGTTATACCCGGGCCTTACGTTGCTATCACAGCACAAACCCATATAACTGTAGGCATCAGCGCCACCGAATTTCGCTGCCAAAAGAATGAAACTCCTCCACTTGACCATAGACCGCAGTCTACCGATGTTGCGCTGCCATCCCGACAGAATCAAGTGTAGACTGTTGGCACTCATCCTCCACACGATTTTCGCTATGGTCCACACACAGTAGGTCGCAGCGACATCGAGTTACACTGTCGTCACAGCATAACCCAAATGCCCCTGTAGGCATCAGCGCCATCGACTTTCGCTACCAAATAATCCTCAGGAACTAGTTTGTCCGGACTCCTCAAAGGATCAACTTTAGAACCTCCCTCTTAGAGGTTCAAGGCAGTACCACTCAGTGGCACTCCTGAGAAGTTCATTCAAGGGAGCGCCTTTTTCCCCAGAGCTACTTTCAAAACACTTTATACTATACACATATAGTATTTCCCAAATCATACACCGAGTATGAATCACATATAAGTGCCTTTACACAAAATCGATTCCCAAAATCGATAATTCTCCAAATAGGTTTTTCCAAATTCAAATATTGATTTTTTTACCAAAAATCAAGCCTTTCCCAAAATTCAAAGGTTCCAAAAAATTTTCCTCAAAATCATTTTCACAAAATCCTTTTTTATAAATACATATATATAAAAGTTTTGAAAAATCTTTGAATCAATTTGCACTTGTATAAATTCACTTTTATACTTCAAATACTTTCAAAAATCATTTTCTTCTGGCAATAGTTTCAACAAGGTGGTTTTTATTTTATTATCAAAGATACACCATTTTAAATTTTCTTTTCTTTCCAAAACAAATATTAAATTTAAATTTTAAATCTACTTATAATGTCACTTGCCAAATTACTTACTTTTATTATAAAGTAAAATTTTAATTAGTAAGATACCCAATTTCCACTTTATTTCCCTAAAGTTAATTTCTACCATAGAAATATAAATTTTAAATTTATTTTATTTTAGTTCCTCATATATTCACAAATATATTTTCCATTTCAAAAATCATCTTATAACCTTTTATCTACAACTTCAAAATCAAATTTCCACCTTTATTCATTGTCAATTTCTCAAAATATACTTTCAATTTCAAAAATAATTTACAGTTCTTATCTAAAAATTTCAATATCACTTTTATTCAAAACTCGTACGATGTCCACATATCATTCGTACGTAATATCAATCTGATCGCTCACTCGATCACACAATTTCACTTCCGAACTAGTATCGTCCACCCGACTATCTAGTGCGGACTCAGATCTGGTTTCCTGATCAGAAACCGTCATTCTCCTTGCATAGTCATAACTATGATAAAGAATATCCAGAACCAATCAAAAATCCATATCCAGGTTCGCCGTCGAAAATCGAGCGAAAATTCCCAACTCGGATCGATAATACTATCTCGAAATTCTGTGCTCGAATCTGGATCAAATCACTATGCGAATAGAATAATATACGTACATCCTACGTATTTATCTTTATTGATTGTTTGTTAAATCAATTTCCTTTCTATTCATCCTCACTTTGATTTTATTCACTTATCCACATTTGCCTTAATCCCAATTTGGATTACCACTTCACTTCTTATCTCAGTTGGGTATTTAATCAATAACAGTTTGAACTCCGACCAGTTTATTATTTAGAAAATAGCTTGAAAATTTTGAAAAATAGATAAGTAGTTGAAAAATAATTATTAGTTTGTAAAATAGCTGTAAAATAGTTAAGTAATTGTAAGATAGTTGAAAAATAGTAAAATAATTGCAAAATAGTTGTAAAACCTTTAAATAGTTCCAAAAGTAATTGTAAAACAAGCTTAAGATAGTTTTAGGTTTAAAAGAAAAGCTGTATGGTAAATAGTTTGGAAAAATAGGTTTATATTAAAACAATTTATTTTGAAAATAGTCCAGAGTCAAACTGTTTAACTACCCAATTTCCATTTCAATCAATTTCCCATTAAATTGATCCAGCCTGAATTCAAGTGGAATTATCCACAAGTCAAATCAAATTCCATTTGATTTTTAAACTTATTCAACTTTAATCACAATTCCAAATTATTCCAAATCAATTTGGATTAATTTCAAATTGAACCAGCTTCAATTCCAAATCATCTCAAATCTAATTTACCATTTGAATTTGAACTCCTTCAACTTCAATTTTATTTCAAATTATTTCAATTCAAATTTCCCATTTAAACTTATGCTTATCCATCTTCAATTACAATTCCAATTAATTCAAATCAAATTCAATTTGAACTAATTCTATTCAAATCTCAATTTAAAACTCTCGAATTATATAAATTTGAGTTAAACATTTTAAATGTTGATTTAATCCCTTAAGTCAAATTAACTTTTGCCTTTTTAAATCAAATCAACCTTAATTAAATTTTTTTATTATTTAACAACTTAAATCTTTAAACCATTTAATTCTGAATCCTAATTCCAAAATCCCACTTTAAAATTATCTTTACTTAACTTATTACAAAGTTCAAATAAGAGTTCAAAAACAATTTAATCTTCAGATTCTAATTTATTATCAATTCCCAGTTTCATAGATTATTTATAACAATAGAGTGATATCAGGATAAATAATCATCCAAATTTATCCAAACACCAATTAACAGCATCCATTTTCAATTTCCAGATCGCAAACCCATTTTGAGATCACTCATAACTCCCATTTAAAATCAACTATTTAACTTCCCAAGTTAAATTTCAATTCCATCTTGAAATTTTCAATTCAGGTTGTTTATTTCAACTTATTTAACTTTTCCAAAATTAAATTCAATTTACTTAATCCAGTCAACCGTACCCAATTTTGAATTCCTATTTCAAAATTCAAACTCCACATTAATTTTTTTTTATATAAGTTCAAAAACTTACCACTTTGGATTTTCATATCTCATTTCCAAATTTGAAACTCAACATTTAGAGTTTATTTCAAACCATCTTTGTATCCATATATACATGTTTATGTCTTAGCCCACCAGGCTATACTTAACAATTTAAACCACCTTTGGTTTTAATTCAAGACAGATCTCCTTTTAAGTTTCAAACAACTTCTTATTTTAAAATAAGATCACATTCAAGTATATTCTGAACAATATTATTTATTCTTTTCCTTTAACACTTTAAAACAATTCAAATGTTTCTAAACTTAGGTTTAAACTTCACAATTTAAATCTGTACAAGTTATACTCATCTAAGTTTATACCCTTAACACATTTTATTTTGCTTACTCATTAACACACATTCCATTATTAAATACAACAGCCATTTATGATAATAACCAAGATTATCATATCTGGAAATCAATTCATTAACATCTTTATTCTGAAAACATTTCTACCAATTCAAGATTTTAATTTCAGTTTGGATCCATTTCAAATTTATCTTCATTCAATTACAATTTGGTTGTACCACTATTAACACTTAATTCTCATTATTTTATTTAATTCCAATAATTTTTAACAATCAGTTACTTTAACATTTATTAGTAAGAAATATTGCTTTATATATATATCGAAATATATTCTTACTTAAAATCATTTAAAATCTTTATATAAGAAAATAACAAATACGCTCTCATATATATATATATACACACTCAACTCATTTAGGATACTATTGACCCTATCCTTATGAGCATACCCACCAGAGCCAAGGTTCTCGCTCAACCTTTGCTCTGATACCAAATGTAACGACCCGGGATTTTCGATCCTGAAAATTCCAGATAGTTATGAAAAAGAAGGAAAAGATAGAAGAGAAGAAACAGAAACACAACACAGATCCTCACATTCGCAGCAGATAAAATATAATATCAAATAATAGCAGTTTACAAAAGAATAGCATATCAGTAAATTTCCAATTTAATACATCAGAGTTACATATACACATACACAGGACATATACAATCACATGGCTAGAAATAAAGTCATAGCGGAAAACACTCCATACGTCCTGCCATCCAGCTAGCCACCTGAGCTCCAGAACGTCCTCACCTGAAAATCTGTAATACTCGGTCTGACCCGAGCATTACATAAAAGTAACACCCGGTCAGGCTGGAAACCAGCGTGAGTAAACTCATCTAACACAGAATACAAAAACATACAACTTATATAAACCCGGGGGTAACTTGTATCTATTTACAATTTCACAAGTCATTTTAAAACATCACTTACATCACACACCAATTTCTAAGTACCAAAACTTAGATTTTTTCCAATTCACTTAAATCATTCCATTTCATCCTATTGATTCCACACATCAATTATAAAGATTCGAAGTGGTTTCGGGTATTAACTAATACCCGACTCCGGTCTCTTCGAATCCAATGCCATCTTAACACAAGTTATCTAATTAAATACAATTCGACTTTAATTGTCGGATATCACTTTTACACAGCAATTCCTAATTGATTGATAATCACATTATCATCGTCCATCCAACATCATATCACAAATCAATTCATAAATGAGATATCAACCAATTCAAAGTACTCATCATAATTCAATCATTAATAAGCAAGATTTATCACTTCCATTAATTATATTAATCCAATAATCCTCTAATTACTTTTATTAGTAAATTATTCTTAAATTTCATATAATAATTAACCCTTTTAACTTAATTACATTTATTAATAAATTTTGATTATTCATCAATAGATATCAATCCCATAGATATCATCCAATTCAGACATTCAATAAGCAAGCATTATCAATTCATATCATAATTAATTTAATTACTTAAATTAGATTAAGTCCTAAAAATTTATCACTTAATCTTGCTTATACCATCATTAATTAATTAGTAACCTTAATTAATTAATCACATCCTTGATTAACTCAACTAATTAATTAATCAAACCCTAATCCCAGATTAATCATCCTTTATTTATCAATTTATAAACTTTTAAAGTTAGTTTCAATTTAAAATGAAAAAAACTTATCTTTTATATAAACTTTCTTTTAAAATTACATTAATAACTCGATTTTTAAAATCACTTTAAAATTTCTTAACAAAGTTTAAATTTAACGAACTTCAAAACTTCTTAAAAAATATGATTTAGTAAACAATTATTAAGTCATCAAGTAATTTATATAAGAGTTTTAAACTAAATTAAAAATTTAATTATCAAAACACAAGTTTTAAAACCCTTTTTAAATTCTTAATTACTGTTCATTTATGCTGCTTCGAGTCAACCCCATAGCACACGAATCAATCCCGAGTTCCCCTTCTTCCCATTTTTATTTAACTTTGATTAAATTTAAGTATTCACAACTACAGGCTACCCCAACCCAACCTACTCGAGAACAAACCCGAGTTTCCCATTCTAATACTCGAACTCGACTTCGAGTCTTCACGGCCAAACTTCTCTGACGCACACCCTCCATCACGTGCACATGCACGCCACCGTTGGTCGCCTCCGACCAACGTCATCACCTCCGGCAACTCACTCATCATCACAGAAACCCAATTCGACCACAAAACCTCACAAACGCGACTTCGATCAAGATTTGACTACCCTACATGCCTGGAACCACAACCGCTCCCCATAATCTCCCTTCAACCACCAAGCTTCGACCACCAGAGGTCGAAGGGTGCTGACCAACTCTTGCCAAGCCAATACGCTACCTTTTGCCAGAATTTCATGGCACTCGATCCAACAGAGCTCACGAAGAAACCCAAAATCCAAACCATACAAAAACTAGGGTTATAATCGAATTTCGATCATCGCCGACGCCACAGTCCCCTATAGTCACAACCACCATTTTTACCTGAAACCCCATGACCTCCTCCACCTTCAGTAGCAACTCCGACCACCACGGTTGCCTCAGCCTCCAGAAATGACCCAAAACCCACTCTCCAGAAAAACCCAAAATTCTCATCCATTTCATTACTAAAAATTTGGATTTTTGTTTTAAAAATCAAAATTTCCAATGATGATTCGATATATATAGATGAATCAATATAACATAATATTTGATTTATTACATTATATAAGTTGCCTCTGCAATTTCTTGTTTACAGATGATTTTCAAACATAAGATACTTGAATCTATTTTTAGCACTTAGATTACAATTAAAATAATCTATTTTATTTTGAATTTAAGTCCAACAGTGATTAAATAAAAAGATCTTGAGTTTTAATTGTAACCTTAGACTCTGAGATAAGAAACAGAGAAGAGGAATAAAATCAGACAAGCACACACGAATACAATCATCTATATACAGTGGCGCTACTTATATAAACATATACATGCCAGTAAAATTTTCAGACACATGCAAACAATATATATCAAACACTGATGATTTTAAATCAAGCAACCAAATTTAAGACAAAATATAATTAAGTTTACTCACAGTTTCAAAAAGAGCAGAGAAGCTTCCTCCTGGAAGCAGTATTGATTTTTACTTCCAGTCTTCAAGCTTTGATGATGTTGTGTTCCAGTTTAAGCTTGCTAATCTAGTTTAGTTTTTAGGCTTGCTACTATATTTTTTTTTCAGCTTAGATTGATGAACGAAATGAAACAAATATGAAGATATTGTACAGGGTTATGATATAGATACAAGATATGATCCAAGTTTTCTTGTACTGGAACTGATTTTATCAATGCTGGCCAGAGATTTTTTTTCAATTGTTGGCTGAAATGGAAAGGAATGCGTGCTGCATTAATTGTTATTGTCCTTTTATTTTTTAATCTACATACTTATCAACTTTTGTAGTGTCTTCTTTAGCAAGTTACAACAAATATTTATATTTTGTTCCCTGTTTCTTCTTTCCTTTTGTCTTATATTTTCCTTTGCTTTGTTTTATCACTCTACTTGTTTCATACTTATCTCTCCTTTATTTGAATACTTGAATATAATTTACTACCTTATTTTTCCCTTTTCTTTTTTTCAGGTTCCTGCCTAACATTTCTATCCTACAGGCAACATAATTACTTGCCTGGCAACCTTTATACTCTATGTTTGTATTTCTTTTTGAATGTGCATTTACCTTTGTTTGTTTCTTTTGCAAGTACTTTCAATATACATGCTCTTGTTTATAAGCTTACATACTTATACTTTAAATGCTCCTTTCTTTTATGAACAAATCTTGTTCTTGTTTTACTGCTAAATGAAAGGGTTCGTTTTAATTATTGTTTTCTTATGTCTATATTTGAATGGAATAAAATTGAATTCTTGTTTAATACAAATTCTTGTTTGTTACATAATTTATTCATTATTTATTTAAAACTCAAACTATCAATTATTTATTTATATTAACATTAACAATATTTTTATTTCTCTAGAAAGTTAGTTAATTTAAATTCAAAAGTTCAGATAATTTATCGAATTTAAATTAACTAAATTCTGAAATGTTACAACATATATATTTATTTATGTTTATATTCAAACTTTCTCATATTTTACTTTATCTTGGTTTATACACATATATATATATATTAAACATCATAAAGTTTGTATATATTTGTATATACATCACTGAATATTTGATCTAAAGTTTAAATGGTGAAATTTATATTCACACTTCTATAATATTTATTACAGTTTTAAATCAATTTATATATATCCCGATATTTTAATTATCAGCAATTTATTCGTTTGACTAATTAATCTTATTATTTCAATAATAAAATCAGTTAATTTCCCGACTAACAGACGTCCAAAAATCTGGGTCGTCACACACCCTCTCCCGTTCATCAATTCCCCGTCCCTAGCCCAGCAGAATCTAGCCCAGCGGCTCACCCAAGGACTGATCAAGAGCCTCAGCCAGCCACTCCAGCGGCCGCTCGGTGGTCCCAGCCCATCACCCCAACAGCTGTGCGCCGTAGCTCCAGACTGGACAGAGCAGCATCTCATCCCGGTAGTTTCTTTAAACATGTAGTATTTTCCTCTCTTAATAAAAGCTTAAATAAGAAAATGGCACGTTGCATGGGAGTGAACTTGCATGGAGAACACTACACCTCCATGTAGGCACTAGAATCGGAACGCCTATCGTTCTCCCAATGAAGCTAATATCCTGGAATACACGGGGGTTGGGGGACCCCAGTAAAAGACATTCTGTTAGCCTTGTCATATCCCCACAAAAAGTAGACATCCTTTTCCTGCAAGAATCCAAACTGTCAGACCCAACCCCCAACATGCTCAGACAGATCGGTGGGCCTTTCCTAACTGGGTGGGCCCACATAAATGCTGTCGGTTCGAGCGGAGGTATTTTGAAAGCCTGGAATGAAACCGTGTGGTCCCACTGCCAAACCTTCTATCACACTTCAGCCTTACATGTAGCCCTTCGACATCTACAAACTGGAATAATCTTCTTCTTCTCCAATATCTACGGCCCACAAAACCCTCGAGACCGAAATGAACTCTGGTCGAACTGTCTCACCTTCTCCACTCATATTAATGGCCCTTGGGTTGTCGGAGGTGATTTCAACACCACCAAATCCCCAACTGAAAGGAACTCAGGCAATCTATCCCAAGACTCTAAAGCCTTCAACCAGTTCATCAATCTTTGCTCCCTAATAGACCCACCCATCAGCAACCGCCTTTACACTTGGTCTAATCGCAGATCAGATCCCTCACTAGCTAAATTGGACCGCTTCCTCTTCAACCCAGCCTGGGAGGATTTACACCCCCTCTCCAGTGTGTCGGGTCTAGCCACAATTATCTCCGACCACTGCCCTCTCCTCCTAGACACGGGATCCCTCACAAGTCATATCAGACCCTTCAGGTTCGAACGCCTCTGGCTCCTTGAGCCATCATTCGATAACTTCATCAAAGAAATCTGGTCTCAGCCTTCTCCCATCCAATCAGCCACTGTCAGGGTCGTCTCCAAGCTCCGTTCCCTACGAAAAATCATCAAACCCAGGGCCAAATCAGTTTTGGGCTCCATCCGCTCGCGCATTTCCGCCATCCAAGATGAGATTCTGGACCTAAATATCCTGGAAGAATCCTCTCCTCTTTCCGAATTGGACCGATCTCGCCTGAGAGAGCTGGAAGCTGACCTAGACAGATTGTCACTGCAAGAAGAAATAGGTTGGAAACAACGTTCTAAAGCGAAATGGATTGAGGATGGCGATAAGAACACTGCTTACTTCCACCGACTCGCCAATGGCAGACGTAGATCCACTTTTATCCCTGAAATTACCCACGACAACAACACCACCTCCGACCATTCTGTCATCCTTAAACTTTTCACCGACTACTACCGAACCATTCTGGGCAATCACCACCCCCCTTCCTCCAATTGACTGGAAGCTGCTCTACCCGGAGAACCCTCCCATCCCCATTGACCAACCCTTCACTGAAGTAGAAATTTGGGCAGCGCTTAAAAGCATGTCTGATGACAAGGCTCCTGGCCCGGATGGTTTTGGGCCTCTTTTCTTCAAACACTACTGGGAAATAATCAAACTCGACATCATCGAAATGTGCTCTGAATTTCATGCCGACCCATCATCCGTGGCCCGCATCAACTATGCAAATATCATCCTCCTCCCAAAATCCCCCGGCGCCACTTCCCTTTCGTCCTTTCGTCCTATTAGTCTCCTAAACACAACCTTCAAGATCATAACTAAGGTCCTGGCCAACCGCCTTCAAACCTTCATAGCCCCTCTAATTGGAATTGAGCAATCCGCATTCATCTTGGGCCGTAACATCATGGACTGCGTAGCAACGACCCAAGAGGTCATATCCTTCTGCCACTCTACTTCAACACCAGGCATGCTACTCAAACTAGACTACTCAAAAGCTTTTGACTCAGTCAACTGGCAATTCATCTTGGAGCTCATGGAACACAGAGGCTTCCCCACAAAATGGTGCAACTGGATATACTCCATTCTTAACTCTAGCATGTCCTCAATAGTCATTAATGGGGCCTCGGGGGGTCTAATCAAATCGGCCCGTGGACTGTGACAAGGAGACCCACTTTCCCCCTTGCTTTTCGTCCTGGTGGCCGATGTGTTCAACCGTATGATCAAGTTAGCAATTTCGAACAACATCTTTCAGGGCATCAAACTCCCCAATTCAAATCTAGTCATATCCAACCTTCAATTCGCCGACGACACCATTCTATTCGCATCACCCATGATCAACCACATTCACTGCCTCAAAGTAGCTCTATACTCATTCGAACTCATATCCGGCCTGTCCATCAACTTTAGTAAAAGCTCCATCATCATGCTCGGAAACGCTGACCATCTCGGGCAAACCTGTTCCAGCCTTCTCAACTGCAAGATCGCACACTTCCCCATCTCCTACCTCGGTGTCCCAATCCGTCCAACCAAATTACACAGATCTGATTGGTTCCCCCTCATCGCCAAAATCGAAAATAGACTCCTGTCATGGAAAGCTCGCTCCCTGTCCTCAGTAGGGCGCCTAGTCCTTGTTAAATCTGTCCTCTCAGCAATTCCCACATACTGGATGTCGCTGTACAAGCTCCCTTCCTGGGTAATCAAAAAAATTGACTCGATCAGAAGTTCCTTTCTCTGGAATGGTAGTAATATAAAGAGACTCGTGAACTGGCCGACCGCTTGCATGCACTCGAAAAACGGCGGCCTTGGAATCGTTAACCTTCATGACTTCAACATCGTGCTCCTTGCCAAATGGCTCTGGCGGTTCCTAACCCCAGGCTCCTTCCTTTGGAAATCTTGAATTACCTCTCTCCACTATCCCTCAAACCCTCATCTTGCCCTCCATGCCCCCACCGAAATCAAACCATCACCCTTCTGGTCTGGTGTCGTATCAACCCTACCCCGCGTCAAACGGCTCCTCCACGTCAACCTGGGTAATGGGGCTAATTGCCTCTTCTGGCTGGATATATGGCATAACCAGCTTCCCCTCTCCTCCATCCTTCCCAACCTCTTCTCCCACTCATCTAACATCTTCGCTTCCACCCTGGACATTTCTATTTCGGGCCCAGTTCAGCTTCTCCCGACCTCTTACTTTGACCTCCACACCCTCACCGAGCTTCACCTTGCCACCTCTATCCTCCGTAACATCCATCTCAACCCCCGGCCAGACTCCTTAACCTGGGCCCCCAACCCAACAACCGGCTTCTCCGTTGCCTCATGCTACGCTCACCTGAACAACCCCGATCGCCTCTTCACCTTCCCCAGACTTTGGAAGTGCCGGATTCAGCCCCGTTTCGCTTTCCTGCAATGGTGCCTTATTCACGGGCGAATCAACACAAGAGACAGGCTCCTTCGCCATAACATCGTAGTCGACCCCTGCTGTGTCTTATGCTCTACCACTACAGAAAGTTTACAACATCTTTTCTTTGAATGCGATTTTGCTATCAGGGTCTGGGCTGCGACGACTGTTCACATTCTTGGACACATTCCCACATTCAACTCGTTTTTCGACCACTGGCAGTACAACCCCCAACTATCACTTGGATCTCATAGTAGCTATATTCAGTTGGTGCATTTGGGCCGAGCGAAATGCACGTGTATTCTGCAAGCCCATATCCAACTTCGAAGGAACTTGTAGACGTATTATTCACTACTTCTCATCTATATCAGGTCACAGCTTCTCCGCGCCGTTCAGGCTGAGATTACCACATCCCAGTTCTCCACCAGCTGAATCCTCGGGCAGCACTTCAGCAGTTCCTTCTGGCAGACATCGAGGGCATCACTAACCGCTATATAGGTCTAGCCTTTTTTCATTCCTGTTGTTCGCAATATGTATTTGTATATAAAACTCTGTCTCGCAATGACTAGCTTGCTGTATCTTATTACTTTCTGGCCAGCGATCAGGCTTGTTGATCGCGCTATTTACCTATTTATATGATATCTAATCGGCTGTGTAGTTCCACGCTACACATCCGTGTTGCTC
The DNA here is from genome assembly GCA_030737815.1 of Allium fistulosum. Classification (NCBI taxonomy): domain Eukaryota; kingdom Viridiplantae; phylum Streptophyta; class Magnoliopsida; order Asparagales; family Amaryllidaceae; genus Allium; species Allium fistulosum. Next base: position 595,569,927 of record CM060903.1, read on the forward strand.
TAAAAAAATGATTTTGAATAAAGTTAAAATGTGAAATGAATGAATATTTAAGTTGAAATTTTGAAATATAACTAAAATTGGAAATTTGTGAATTTGGCTTAAAAGTGAATTTTAAGTTAAGTAAATAAAAATGGAATTAAGTTATATTTGAAAATTTAAACTTAAGTGTTAAGTTAATTTAATTTAATGAATTTATAATTTAATATTGGAATTTAATAAGTGAATTATTATCTAATTTTGATTTTTGAATGGAGGTTTAACTTTATAAAATCATGAATATAAGAGTATTTGAATGATTGTTTTAAAAGTGAAATTATATGATTTTATAAGTTAAAAATGATTTATATAAAAATATAATTGTTTGTGAAATTATACTGAATATTTGAAGATAATTAACTGCATTTCTGAAATGCTATTAATTCTAATGTAAATGATAATACAACATTTGTAAATGCTATAGTTGATAATAATGAACCAAATGGCTAAATTTAATTAAAGGCTATTATAGCATTTTTGTAAATGTTATAATGGTTGAATTTAACTAAGTTTATTTGAAACTAATATAACCCTATTACAGCAATTTAAATGCTGTCTTTTGTTAAATTGAACTGTTTTAAATGTGACATTCCGTAGCATTTTCTAAATGCTGCGAAAGTTGAATTTTCATTGTTTTAATTAATTTAAGTGAACGAATGAACTTTGAAAGATTAAAATTTTGGAAATTTAATAATTTAATTATTAAATATAATAACTTAATTTTTATGATTTAAAATAAAGTAATTTGTTTCGAAATATAAACTATTTTGAAATATGATATTTTGATATTTTGAAATGGATTTTTGAAGGATATTGAATTTTGAAATGATATTTGATTTTGAAGTATAAAATACCATTTTGAAATTTTAACCATGGGATGTATTTAATTTATAGTTTAACTGATCCTTAAAGGATGGCGATCCCAAGCATCCTTTGAGTTATTGTGCATTTCTACTACAGTTCACTTGAGTTGGTTTACATTATATAAGTATATATTGTCCTGACTCGAGTGTTTTGTGTTTTACTTTACGCTCGGGTCAACTTGAGTATTTACAGCTTAGCTTTGGATTTCTTTCTGGAGCTAGGAATCGTTGGAGATTCTGCTTGTCTAGTTATCTGTTCCTTTCAGTTCAGTTGTTCTATTTCAGTTCTGGTATTCATAAACTTCTATTTATTTGAGATTTCTATTGTATATGTTTTCAAGCAAATATTATGTATTATGTTTTGAGAGTTTGTTATAGTAGCTTCATGAACTACTATGGTTTTATATGCCGCTGCGAGTTATTCTGATATTCTGTGTCTGTGATTCTGTATTTGATTTTATTTGCTCCAAATTTTATTACAATCTGTTATTTTGAATTTTTCAAGTCAGACATGTGTGGATTATTGTCGATTTGAATGGTCCAAAATTGTGGGTCGTTACATAATATATCTAATCATATATATTAAGTATATTTACACTTTTTATAACTGCTCCAATTTATTTATAAATTCCTTTAACACAATTTTATATTGTACATTATTCAATTAACCCCCCTTTTTTTACCTCTATAAATCTCCTTATAACTAAAATTTAAGTGTATAACATTTATTATAACCACTCAAATTTTATTTATAAAATCCTTTTATATTGTACACTATCCAATTACATAGTTAACTTCTGAATGATTTAGGTAAGTTTTATTGGGGTGCAACTGAATATTATACAAATAAAATTTTCAAATTCAATTATTTCAAGCTTAAAAATTTATTCAAATTCTTGATTTCCTTTTATAATTGAAATTATCCTTTAAGATTAAATTTTAAGAATTAAATTTCCGGTTAACTTCAAACAATTTTTTTTAGAGATAACTAAATATATATACAATATATGTATCAAATCAAATTTGAAATCATATACCAAGATATATATTATAAATCAAGTCATATTTTAGAAATTCAAATCAATTAAATTTTTCAAAACAAAATTGTAGCAAGGCTACAAGATGGTCACTTCACGTCAAAACTCGAAAATGAATGTCGATGATGCTGTAGTCATCACCGAAATTATTTTCCAGCGACAAAGAAAAGAGCACCGATTCAAAACTTTAAAATTCTTTAGAAACAATTTCTATTTGAAAATACTTTAAATAATATATCCTTTAAAACATTAAAACCAAGGTTCGAAGTCATCGAAAATTAAATTCTCAAATTCTTGATAGAAATTCATTTAAATTTCCAAATTAATTTATAACCATATTTTTATAGTTAAATTATTTATATATGAAACAAAAGCTAATGGTTACAGGATATATATAAAATCAAATATTATTTGTTAACAACCAATTCAATTAACTATCAAAATTCAACAAATTATACATATATAAAATATAATTATACAAAATTTATCCCATTTAACAAGTTTGAAAACAATATGGTGTCGGTTTGCTCTGTTCAAGTGTTTTGGAGATCCTATCGATAGCGTTGATCAGACGAATCGATCGGAAACCAAAATCAACATCAACAACTCAAACAACACTATATATAATAAAACATTTTAAATGTTAGTTTACAAATATACTTCAAGAATGATTTGAAGATAAGTCGAAAGCAAAAGACAAGATGATTAATTAACAGAATTAGGGAATGAATAAGCTTATATAAATCACTGGCAACCTTAACCGGGTCGACCATGACTTCTAGAATAAGATCGATGTGGAGTTCTGGGACAAACCTACATCCATCTCAAGAGATAGAATTCGGGATAACAAGAGATAGATAGCATTGTAAACCGAGGATGCAGAAATCTTCGGTGAATCAATGCTTCTTGTAAAGGAGTTTTGTGAGGCCCCACCTCTATACTCACAATAGCCAAGGACACTACTGGGTAATGCCGTCGACTAGCATGAAGAATAAGGCTGTTGAGGAGTGACCATCTGTGTAATTGCTTTGTGCGAGTACCGATATGTCAGATAATACAACTTACATTTCATTTCAAGAGGAAATTCGACATATCTAATACAAACTCAAAGCTACCACACAGTGGCTATGTGGGCTTCGAAAACAAATATAGAAATAAACATAACACAAATTAGTCATAGATATTCATATCACAAAGGCGGAAACAAATATGAATATAACACATAGAAATGTACATCAAAGTAGTGGTCAAACTAGATCCACTATATCACAAAAGAATAGATACAAGTGCTAGACAAAAGAATAAGTATACATCAAGGAGTCTCTATCTCGAATGTATAACAAAAAAACTACTAATCTAAAGTAGTTAGCCAAAAATCAGATGATGGTCCCAGATAAGAAGGCAAGTAGAAGCACCTGAAATACCTCGGTCTGACCCGAGTATTATTTAAGAAGAAAATAATAAACGGATCAGTCTAGCTATAAATATCATATAAAATGAGATAGGATAAGAGATTTGACCAAAAACGTATGATAACAAAAATGCCATACTGTGACAAGTATACATAAGGAAACAACAAAAATCATACAATATCTCAAATATTCTCAAACACTAAAAAGAATGTCATATTCTTTAAATTATTCACCAAAACACAAATATTGACAAACATATCAATGCCAATCACAAAATTCGGTGAAAACACAAATACTAGAAATCCAGAAATCACAAAAAGGGGAAGGCCTATCACAAACGGGAGCATGAAAACTCACCAACACATGTATCACAAATGAGATGCTATCCCATAAGCTGAACATCGACGCACCCTAAAAGATACGCCTCATGCACAGACTCGGTCGTGGTACAGTCCCCCACGCGAACGAATGAGCCGAACATCGACGCACCCTAAAAGATACGCCTCATGCATAGACTCGGTAGTGGTACAGTCCCCCACACGGACGAATGAGCCAAACATCGACGCACCCTAAAAGATACGCCCTATGCACAGACTCGGTCGTGGTACAATCCCCCATGTAGACAAATGAGCCGAATGCTCCACAAACGATCAAAAGACCATGGGTCGCTACCCCACCAAATTGAACTGAAGTTCCACAAACGGGGTTTTTAGTCACCACACAAACAAAGAGACATCGCACATCGCTGGTCTAAATCACAAAAAGATAATCATTGATCAATAAGAAGTGTGAATCACACTAAGCTAGTAAATATAAGAGTTTAGCTTCATGTCCCATAACCACTAGCTTAACTTAAATATTTACGAACAAATTGTAGATTTCCACTCGAAAATTGTCACAAGATTTCAATCGAACAAGTCTAAGAATTAACCGACAAAGTAAACGCAAGCGTTTCATACCACTTGTTTTGCTAAGCCGTTTAATTAAATTTCTCATACGAATGAGGTAAATGTTTGTATATACTAATAGATTGGAAAACGGTTTTAAAAATGAGCTTTGTATTTAAAAGTAGTGTTGAAATCGTTTTTGTGAAAGATTTTGAGTATTTACTACTAGTATAGAAACCTTTGTATTTTAAAGTGACAAATCACAAAAATGATTGTTGAAACAATCAATCACCAAAAATTCACATACGAAAATGTGAATTAAATCCATAAAAATCGATATCAAATCCATCAAACGGATATTCCCAAAAATCCAAAGAAAGAAGTCATCAAAGTCGATAATAAGTTATAACAACTATCCGGATCAACAAAAAATCGATTAAAATTGGAAATCCACACAAAACCTTCCTAAATAGGCAAAAATGAACAGTTCCAGACGTCTGAAAGCTCAACTAGACGTCTGGAATTGGGCTCTGGAAATATATAGTTTTCCCAGAAACCTTCCAGGCGTCTGAAATTGCAAACCAGATGTCTAAACACCAATTTAGACGTCTGAACCAATAATTCGGAGGTTTGGAATTAGTCTCTGCCATTTTTATTTTTCTGCCATGTATATTTTTGCTCCAGGTCAGAATCCAGACGTCTGAACTTGAATTTCAGACGTCTGAACGACTCAGCTGGGCAGAAATTACCCTAGGCCAATGATGGCCAAATCGATTCGGGAGCGATTGGGCGAGCGATGACGACTAAGGATTTATGCCAAGCGACAACCCAGTCTTAAAGGCACTTCGATACACCCCAAACAACAATGTCCAAACATCCATATTTGGATTTTTATAAAATTGGACTTCAAAACCAAAAATTGGAGAATTCACAAAACCAATTCAAATCAAAGCAAATGAACACAATTAAATGTTAGGAATTTATACCTAACAACAATGAGAGTTATAGACGTAGATGTGAGTTAAAGAACTCACCTTTAAACCCAAAAACAACGAACGAGAAGCTCTAAAACAAAGGAAAGATCAACTACTCTTCAACTTCAACTCTAGAAGCTCCAACCTATGATCATAGAAAAATATTTCCTAAATTAGGTTATAGGAAATTTCTGAAATTGGAGAGAGATTGAGATGGAGAAGATGAAGAGGATGCTTACCTAAGCTTCTCCTTGATTTTGGACATGAATTTGAGTTTCCTAAACAAAACTAGGGTTTAGGAATTTCCATTTCCCTTTCTTTCCACCATTTTTACTTTGAGCTTGAGTGTTAGGAAATAGAATGAGTGAATGGTGAAGAGTAGAGGAGTTAGGGTATTATGATGGGTTAGTGGGCTGAAACCCAAAACCAAACCCAAACCCAAAGCCCAAATAAAAAATAGCAAAATTCTACTCAACTCCAAACATATCGATGTTTATACTCAAAAAAGTTGTAAACGCCATTTTGGACTCAATGGAAGTGGTCTCGAGTCCCAATTCGACTGTTTACAAAAAGTGATATTTCAGACATAAATCCGATTAACGATGTTATATTTAAATAAAACATTTAAATATGCAATCGTAAAATATGCGGGTTATTACAGACTCCCCTCCTTAAAGAAATTGCGTCCTCGCAATACTTAAGAAGAAAATAAAGAGTAACAACCATAAAAGCATATCAACACGAAAGAAAACTTGAAATAAGAAGTTCACCTCAAAGAGCTCGAGAGAGTAAGTTCGGATGTGTTCGCTCGATGAAGTCCCAAGAACAATCATTAGGATTTGAGGACCATTTAACTTTCACAAGAAGAACATCTTTATTTCGAAGGCGTTTAACCTCCGAAGCAATGATACGAATAGAATGTTGCTCATAAGTCAAATTTGGTGAAACTTCAATTTCTTTGATTACACCGGGCTCAAGAACAAAATCGGAATCATTAGGGCATTTCCGTAGTTGAGTGACGTGGAATACGTCATGAATAGCAGAAAATTGAGCCGGTAATAAAAAGCGATAAGCCATGGAACCAATGCGTTCGGTGATGGGAAATGGACCAACATATCGAGGTGCTAATTTTCCCGATCGACTGAAACGCACAAAACCCTTCATAGGTGAAACACGAATGAACACCAATAAAGTCTGGACCTAAAACCAGCTTCTCACCGGCTTTAAGCCAACACGAAGGAGATCGGCATGGCCTTCCATAGAGTGCCTCGAAAGGTGCCATACCAATACTAGATTGGAAGCTATTATTATAGGAAAACTTAACAAGAGAAATATGATCTTCCCAACTTCCACCAAAATCAAGAACACATGCACGAAGAAGATCTTCAAGAGTTAGATTCACACACTCAGTTTGTCCATCGGACTGAGGATGATAAGCGGTGCTAAAATTTAGCTTTGTTCCCAAAGCTTTTTGAAGACCCTTCCAAAATCCACTAGTAAATAATGGATCCCGATCACTAACAACAGAAGTAGGAACTCCATGCAATTTAACAATTTTTTTGATATAGAGTTTGGCCAAAAGAGGTACAGTCCGATTGGATCGAACGGCAATAAAATGGGCGGATTTTGTAAGTCTATCTACAATCACCCATAAACTTTCACGACCCAAACGAAAACGGGGAAGACCGTCAATAAAGTTTGTGGAAATTTTATCCCACCTCCAAATGGAATGTCCAAAGGTTGCAATAACCCACCCAACCTTTGATGCTCGGCCTTTATGAGTTGGCAGGTCATGCAATGCTTAAAGAAGTTAGCAATATCAGATTTCATTCCATCCCAATAATAAAGTTGCTACTACTACCGGGATGAATGGCAAATTTAGGACGATGAGAATCTTCTAAAATGTCTTCACGAAGATCACAAATGTTTGGCACAATAAGTCTACCGAACTTTCGAATGCCATCACGAGCATCGATTTCAAATTCTTTCAAACCATCAACCTTATTTTGATCCCTACAACTTTGGCTAAGAAAAGCCAATTCGGGATCTTTCTTTTGAGCTTCAAGGATGCTGTCTAAATGATAAGGATGAGCCTCAAGGCTACACAAAACAAGAGATGAACATAAATTGGATTCACGATCTCGAATCTCACAAGTGGATAAAGTCTCGAGATCATTCCATTCGGATATCATCATTGAAACAACTGCTTGCTGCTTACGACTAAGGGCATCGGCAACACGATTACCCTTTCCGGAAGTATAGAGAATATCAAGTCATAAGATGCAAGGAACTCGAGCCAACGTTGTTGACGCAAATTAAGTTCATTTTGAGAAAATAAATACTTCAAAGATTTATAATCGGTGTAGAGAACAAATTTCTCTCCCAAAAGATAATAAGGCGAAATTCTAAGAGCGAAAACAATGGCCGTGAGCTCTAGATCATGAGTGGCATATCTAGTCTCGGCAGGCTTTAATTGTCAAGAAGCATATGTGATAGCACATTCCTTTTGCAAGAGAATGGCACCCAAACCAATACGACTAGCATCGGTACAACAGTGAAGTCTTGGTTCCCTTTGGGAATCACAAGAATAGGAGTATCAGAAAGGAGGTCTTTTAAATGATCCTCTTTCCCAAAAAGCTAAGACTTTCAAAATTATGATTAACTTGATGTAATCATCTTTTTAGAAAAATTTACTTATTACAAGTCAATTTACTGTGTTTGACTGTCTCATCATAGCGTTTAGGAGATTCCTATCGATAAAGTTGATCAAGCGCATCGACCAGAATTCTTAAAGCACTCAATGGACAAAACAACACAAAATCATCTTCTATATGATAAACATGTCTCTTAAAAATTTTACGAATATTCTTTGCTCGTTTTAAGAACAAAATCAAATCATACTTATAAATATCTTATTAAAAAGATTTGCAAATTTTAAATTGTTGTTTTCATCCATAATCAATAAATACAAGGATAAACTCATCGAGATATTCGTAGAATACTCGATTCTTAAGATGGATGAAATAAGGTAGAAGGTTCGTCAAACCGAATGACATAACGAACCACTCATAAGAATAATAACGAGTACGGAATGCGGTAAGTGGAATGCTACCCTTCGCAACTCGTAGCTGATGAAAATCGGTGGCAAGGTCGAGCTGAAAAGACCTTAGCACCACTCAATAGATTTCTTAGGTGGTAATCCTAAGACAAGCTCAAATATACCGGAAAATTCACAAACTACTTGAATGAGAGAAATAACACTTTCCTCATCAAGTGGGTTTAAAGAATAAAATGATGCCACCGAATTTGGAAATCAAAATCATTAAAAACAATAGAAATCTGCTTAACGGATTGAGAATGTCGAAGATGGATAGTCCTCTCAGGACATAGGATATGGGATTTATAATGATTAAGCCAATCCTTTCCCAAAAATCAATTGCGAAGCCTAAGTAACGCATAACATGCAAATCGGCTCGGAAAGAATAATCACATAAAATAATCCCGACATTTTTACAAAGTAAACTGTGTGTTGCGGATCCACCATCTGGATTCGCAATTCTCAATGAAGTCATCAAGCCCATAATATTTAAAGAAAAAGTATCAACAAGTTCTTTTGATATAAAAGAGCGAGATGCACCCGAATCAAAAGAAATTCGAAATAGGATAATCACGAAACAAATTAATGCCATCATGGATAGAATGAGAAATACCTTGACCAAGAGAAGTGTTACTAGAGGCTTGCACAACATTCAGCTTTCCCTCTTTCTTACTTTGAAGTATGGGACATGAAGATATAGGATGACCAGAACTTTTGCAATAACGACAAGTAAAGGACTTCAGACACTTAATTGCATAGTGGTCCTTAGATCCACAATTGTAGCATTCTCCACGATTAGAGGTAGGAGTCTTTGTTTCCGAAGTTGCTTGCTTCCCTTTCTTGTTAGGATTAGGTTTGAACTTAATATTGGGATGCCTCTTCTTATTGATGTTGAAGTTCTGTTTGGCATCCACAACTTCAACATCACTTTCTTTATCCGCCTCCAAAAGTCGAAGAGCAAAATTTACAAGCTGATCGAAAGAAACTTCTAGTTTCAGAAGTAAAGGCTTTTTGAGGTTCTTATTCAACCCATAGACAAATCTCTGATTTTTCTTCAATGGGGTATTAATATACTTGACCCCATATTTAGAGAGAGATTCAAAATATGTGACATAATCTGCCACAGAAGATTCACCTTGAACAAGGTCAATAAAGCGTCGGGCCAAAGTTACCTTTTCAGCCTCCCTCGCAAACTTCAATTCGAATCTTTCCCGGAATTGCTCCCAAGTAAGATCCGCTTCAATAATCTCAGAAACCAAAAGCTCATACCAATCTAATGCTCTTTCTTGGAGCATGCTAGAAGCCACTTGGACTCGAAGTGGATCAATAAGATTCATGCGGGAAAAGATGCGATCGCACGATCTAAGCCAAGCTTGGATTTCTATAACGCTTTCGAAACACTTGAATGGCCTTCCACCCAAAGCGGTATAATCTCTACACAAGCGTGCAAACCCAGATTTAGGATGAGTTGGCTCTGGAATGGGTCCGATAGCTTGAGCATTTTTCACAAGATCTAAAAGCTGCTGGGCAGACATAAATACTCCATCCTGAGGAGTAGCACTGGATTGACTGGCGCTGGGACGGCCTGGTCTAACCATTTCTCTTCATTAAGAAAGAAAGAAGAAGAAAAAGGTTATTCACAGAATGAATATCAAACAAACTTGCTTGATAAAACAGGGCATCATAAAAAGAAATATGATAGAACGGTACGAAGACTCGAATTAAATCCTTTGGCACGATTCCTAAGAAAGACCTAGGACAATGATCCTTGCTAGATTATTCTACATTGTTCCGAAGTTTGGCTCTGATACCAAGCTGTGACGCCCCATCTCTATACTCACAATAGCCAAGGACACTACTGGGTAATGCCGCCGACTAGCATGAAGAATAAGGCTGTTGAGGAGCGACCATCTGTGTAATTGCTTTGTGCAAGTACCGATATGTCAGATAATACAACTTACATTCATTTCAAGAGGAAATCCGACATATCTAATACAAACTCAAAGCTACCACATAGTGGCTATGTGGGCTTTGGAAACAAATATAGAAATAAACATAACACAAATCAGTCACAGATATTCATATCACAAAGGCGGAAACAAATATGAATATAACACATAGAAATGTACATCAAAGTAGTGGTCAAACTAGATCCACTACATGACAAAAGAATAGATACAAGTGCTAGACAAAAGAATAAGTATACATCAAGGAGTCTGTATCTCGAATGTATAACAAAAAACTACTAATCTAAAGTAGTTAGCCAAAAATAAGATGATGGTCCCAGATAAGAAGGCAAGTAGAAGCACCTGAAATACCTCGGTCTGACCCGAGTATTATTTAAGAAGAAAATAATAAACGGATCAGTCTAGCTATAAATATCATATAAAATGAGATAGGATAAGAGATATGACCAAAAAGTATGATAACAAAAATGCCATACTGTGATAAGTATACATAAGGTGTAACGACCCTATATTTTGGACCATTCAAATAGACAATAAATCCACACATGTCGGACTTGAATAATTCAAAACAATAGATTGTTAATTTAAATTGGCAAAACTCAGCATATACAGTAAATAAAATAATCACAGATCACAGACACAGAGTAATATAACACAATGCAGCGGAAACAAAAGAATAGTAGTTCATGAAGCTACTATATATATAACAGAGTTAAACAAGATACAACAGAAGTCTCGAATACATAGATATCTCAATACAATAGTCAAATACAAGATCTGAATACATCACTGGAATCAACTGAATAACTGATAGCAGAATCGATAGCTGGATCTCCAAGCGAAGCTCCAACTCCAAAGGTGAGTCTCAAATACTGTATCACTCAGTCTGACCCGAGCGTAAAGAAAACACAAAACACTTGAGTCAGGATTAACATTCTTATATCAATAAATCTAACTTGAGTGAAATAACGATTGAAATACGAGTAACTCAAAGGATGTTTGGGATAACCATCCTCTAAGGATCCATTAAACTATCTACTATGTAGTAGTGTACGCTAAGTAGATAATGTCTAATCAGTAAAGTACGATATCAAAATAGCGTTAAGTCATGGCCCATTCCACCCTTAACACATTTTATTCCCAAGAGCATATACAAGACCGTAGTTTCCCCAAAACCGGAAGTCACCAGAGGGCAATCCATATACTAAAGGTACAAACCAAAATCGTAGTGGTCGCGAATAGGATAATCAGTATGACAAGGTACATGAGGCAATACCAACTAGGATACTAGTAGTTGCGTGATCTGGACTGATGTTGGGCATAGCAGCTACTACCCCAACACCGCGAAACAACACTCCCATAATCGAGGGGTGCACCCAAATCGAATCACAAAAGTAATAGATATGGTAACGAAGAAGTGTGTCCGCTAGAGGTGGCGAACCTCAATGGCCCGGCACGGCTCCTGTTTTAGTCATGTCAGGGGTCATCCAAAATCGTTCTCTTTCTTCAGTCAACGCGTTCATCAAAACCATCCACTTCATTCTGGATCAACACTCCGCGTATATTAGTTATTAAAGTGGTTTCGGCATCGACAGAGAGTATGTCCATATCCGATCCCGGTCTCTTTAATAACTACGTATTATTACACCGATGGTCATTTAATAAATTTTCAAAATAGTTATATTTCAAAACCGACATATCATTGCCATTTCAAAACCATACCAATACGATATCACTTTTCCTTTAAATAAATCCATTTCCAAAATAATATCACTTTCCAAAGTTATATCGCTTTCGAAATCATAAGTCTTTTAAAAATCAAAACACTTTGGAAATCACAACTTTGAAATCATAGCACTTTGGAAATCATAACACTTTTCTTTTAAACAGTTTAGATATTAAAATTAGTATATATAATAAAATAGTTTATAAATAAAATAATTTATATTAAAAATGATTTATATTCAAATAGTTTATATTAAAATAATTCATAAAGTAAAATATCAATAGTTTAAATATAATTTAAAATTACTTTATAAAATAAAGTAGTTTCCTCAAATTTCACAAATCGATTCGAATTAACTCGAATTCCAAAATTTTAATTTAAATCAAATCTCAAATCATCAATTTCAATTCGATTCAGTTTCTAAATAACCATTTCAATCTATCGATTTCAAATTCATATTTAAACCATAAAATAAGCCATTTCAATTTCAATATATTTCAAAACTTTAAATATTCAACATTTCAATAACATCTAATACAACTTCTATTCACAAATTTTAAATAAACAAAATATCCCATTTAAATTTATATAAATTTGAAATATTCATTAAAGTCACCTTTAATCAAATTCAAGAAAAACATATCTTTAGAATTTCAAATTTAATAAGTTTCGAATCAAACTTATTTAAGTATAATTCTTAAATAAATATAATTTCAAATCAATTTCAAAACATTATAACTCAATATTTGAAAATATAGATATTAAATAAATACTTAAACATATTATTTATCAACTTTATCAAATCAACTTTAATGAATCTTTAAAATCAATATTTATCAAAACCATATATTTCTTTTCAAAACTATAGAAATCATGTTCAAAATATTTATATATAGACTAACGGTGTGTGTATATAATTTTCTACCCTATGGTCAAGTGGTACGGATATTTATCATTTCAATCCGCAATTTAAATATATACGGGTATATATCTTTTCAACCCGCAATCCCAAATTCAAAAATATTGAAAATCGCTTGGGTTTATCATTTCAACCCATAACAATTTTCTCCTATTCTACAGATCGTTCGGGTATGTATCATTTCAACCCATAGTGATTCTATACTAACAGGGAAGTTGCAGAGGGATAACAGATATGATAATAAAATAACAACAGTAACAGGCATATATGAATATCATCACTATAAATAACAGGTAAGGGTGTCAGATGTCATAGGTGAACAGATATAGATGATGACACACACACACACACACATATATATATATATATATATCAATATAAATAACAGATAATGGTGTCAGGTGTCACAGGTGAACAGATACAGGTGATGGCATAGATATAGCAATATAAATAACTAACAGCAGCATATTTCAATTGTCGTTTCAATTGAAATCAAATTTAATAAATATAAGAACGTTAATCGTGAGTGATTGCTCACCTTTCGAGGCTAGAGATGCACGAGAAGATGACATGGATACGCACACTGATACGGACATAGAGATTGAGTTACGAATCCAAGCAAAACTAATCGGCACGAATTCAACGATCAAAGCTGATAACGGAAATCGATGAAATCAAATCAAAACATTCAACATAACAACAAATAAAACATGTCCTGCGTCAAAGTTTAACAATATAATTCTATGTGCTACCGAGATCGAAATAGTCTGAAATTTGGTATGAATAAAGATCAAAACTTGTATTTCAAACTGCAAAAGATTCACTTGTTTTGGACAAGAGACGAGAAAAGTTATGATGTCACGAACATAGACTCAGGCCATGTTTGCAGCAGTGTAAAATAATTTCTAAGTACAAAAGAATAGCTGTTTGGGTCTAACTTCCAGATCCTCGAACACTAATCAAACGATGTCGGATTTGGCTGAAATTTGACAGGCATAAACTAGGTAACTTTGACTTCTTTTTAAAAATAGAATCAACCCATTCCGACGTAAGACAGAAGAGATACGATGCGTCAAACATGAACTCAGGTCGTGTTTGCAGCAGTGTAAATAATTTCTAAGTACAAAAGAATAGCTGTCTGGGTCTAACTTCCAGATCCTCGACCACTAATCAAACGATGTCGGATTTGGCTAAAATTTGACAAGCATAAACTAGGTAACTTTGACTTCTTTTTAAAAATAAAATCAACCCATTCCGATAAAACATGAGTGAGATATGATATCGTGAACATGCGGTCTAACTGCTGTTCAGGAAAAATAATAATAAATAAATAAATAACATAATAAGAAGAAGGAAATATATATTCGAATATAAATAAAAATATTATATTCAAATAATATATAAATGTCATATATACACAATAGTCAAATATATTTTTATATATATAACTTTGTTCAAACCTTTACACAGTAACAAGCTAAAACATTATATCTTATGCCAACATAATATTGTCACATACATTAAAGTAGACATCTACACGTATGCAGTGGCTTAAAAAAAAGTATGCAGACTAAAATGTATATGTAGGTAGGCTTGCAAATATAGGTGAAAGCTTTTAATACAGTGGACTGCAATATAGCACTGTAACTTAAGTAGTAATACAACTTATACATATAATACTGTAACCTTTATATAGTAGAGTATAAACAAAATTATGCATAGATTATATTTATAAACATATCTCTGTATAAATCAGACTACAACCATAATGTATGCAAAGTGTACTCAAAACCAAATATATATATATATATATCTTACTGTAGACAATAGACAGTAAAACTATTTATACAACGAACCAGTTTTGTATAATATTCATACAGGTACATGCGAATAAAGTTTTATAAAACTTAAATAAACTAAACTAATATATAAAATGATATACATATTACCTATTTAAGAAAGAAGGAAATGTAGAGAGTTCGGCTACAGAGGAGAGGGTGACGTACAAGGCTGAATGGCATATGGAACGGCGGCTGCAAATTGGAATGCCGAAGGGTTCGCTAGCGAGGGTTGAGGTGATAGTTCGGCCGAGGGAGGTGCTGCCATGGGCGTTTGTTTCGGGTGTGGAGATGGGGTGCGGCAAGATCTGGTGGGGTTTGGCAAAAGGCGGATGATGTGGACGGGGCTGCCTTGGTTGTCTCGGTAGATCTGGGTTCGGGTGATGGTCACGAGGAGGTGGTGGCCGGTTGCAAGGCTGTTGGATGGGCAAAAGAAGGGTGGTTGTCATTTCAGGTGGAGTGAAGGCGATGTGGTGGCGGATGTCATGGCAACGGGAATGAAGGTGGCAGATCTGTTTGATGGGCTCGGTAGGAAGGGTAGGCGGAGAAGGCATGAGGTCGCGGCTACCAATGGTGAACGCGGGCCTGAGTAGATGATTGGTGAAGAGCTTCACTGGCCGAACGTGGCAGGCGGAAGAGAAAAGACGGAGGAGAGGTGGGCACGTGCTTAGGCGAGGGTGGCGGTGGATGGGAAGGTCCAGGCGTGGGCGTTGGTAAGGGGGATGAGGTCGGAGTTGGGAGGAAGGTCGATGGCGGTGTAGTTTGCTGGAGAGGTGCTCGGTGGGGTGATGGTAGCTTTAGGAAGTAGATGTGAAGCTTGCAGGCAAAAGAACAGGGAAAGGTTTGGCTTCAGAGGAAATATAGTGCAAGAAAATATATATTTTGTTATTGTTGCTTTTCAGATCACCGCAGATAAACAGAGAGAAAATGAAAATCAAATCCTAGAAAAGCAAATGTCACCAATCAAATAGCTTTCTGTAACGTTATAATTACGATTCATTAAATGCTAGGCTGCGCAGTTCAAATCTTTAAAGCAAAGAACCAAAGGGTTAAAATTTTCGGTACCGGTACGCACTGTTTTTATTATTCATTTTCGTCGCGTACCGAACCTCAAAAGACAGAAATAAATATAGTACGGAGATCAGAACGACGAGACGATCAAAACGGTATAAAGATATCAGTGGTATGATTGAATTATAAAAATTCGAATTTTCTAATAGCGGAAAATGCAAGAAAAACACTGAAAAATAAGATCGACGGAGCCAAAGATGTCCGAATTTGGAAAAACGACAAACTGACATCTTGCTCAGAAGATGGTTTAGAATTTTTCTATATAAAAATATTTAGGTTTCGGAAATATTTTATTTTCATCACTTTTTAAATGATTAAATTGAAGTAAATTTACGCGCGAAATAAACTTTCATATTTTCGAACGAAAATTTACTAGTCGCTATGTTTAACTAGACGTATTCCAAATATTAAATTTTTATTTCAAAATTTTATCGGTTAAAATTTTACTAATTACGTTATTAAAACAGTTAAAATTTATGGGTCGTTACATTCTCCCCCACTCAAAACTTTTCGTCCCCGAAAAGGGAGAAGGTAGGAGAATAGAAACAACCAGAAAGAAAGTAGATTGGAATACAAGTAAAATAATTAATTTAAACCATATAAATTTCAATTTAAATTAATTAATATTTAACAATTTGGTTAAATCCTTTTTGAGTTCACTTAAGTTAAATCAATCTATCTATTTCATTATCTCATATCTAGTCATCCTAAATTAACAATTTCTAAATCATCAATTTGTATAATCATTTATTATACTCATATTTTATTCAACAAATTTAATTCTTTTATTCCAAATTATTATTAAATTTGTTCCACGTGATATATTTTATCACATATATTTAAATCATATAAATTAATTTAAACCACATAAATTTCAATTTAAATTAATTTATATTCATTAATTGATTTTAAATTCAAGGTATTTCCAATAGTTGATCTAATTTCAATTTATTAATTCCTTAAAACAAAATTTATTTTTCAATTATCTTATTATTCTATTTATCTCTATTAACATTTTATAATTAAAATTTAAGTGTATAACATTTATTATAACCACTCAAATTTTATTTATGAAATCATTTTATATTGTATATTATCCAATTACATTTTAACTTCTAAATAATTTAGGTAAGTTATATTGAAATGCAATTTAGTACTATACAAATAAAATTTTCAAATTCAATTATCTCAAGTTTAAATATTTATTCAAATTTGACTTCAGTTTATAATTGAAATCATCTTTAAATCATAAACTTAAGAATTTAAATCTCCGATTTACTTTAACAATTTTGAGATAAATATATATATAGTATATATCAGATTAAAATTTTCCTTTATATATATAATAAATCAAGCCATACCACAGGAATTCAAAACAAATTAAATTTCCAAACCTTTTAGAGATAATTATGTGTATACTATATATATTAATCCAAATTAAATTTAAAATAATATACTCATATATATATAATTCAAATCAAAATATTTTTTTTTCAAAACAAAACCGTAGCAAAGCTACAGAACGGTCTCTCCACTTCGAAACTCGAAAATGAATGTCGATGATGCTGCAGTCATCAACGAAATTATTTTCCAGCGACAAAAGAGAAGAGTACTGATTCCAACATTTTTAAAATCTTTGAAAACGGTTTCTATTCGAAAATACCTTTAATAATATACACTTTAAAACCAAAGTTGAAATCACCGGAAATCAAATTCTCAAATTCCTTATTTCTAAAATTTATTTCGATTCCAAATCAATTTATAAACCATGTTTATAAATTCATTTAGAACAACAAATGATAATCAAATATTATCATTCAACCACCAATTTAATTAACCATTTTAATTCCAGAAAATCCTATACTTATATATATATATATATATATATAATATAGTCATACGAATCTATTCAATTTACCAAATTTGAAATAATATTGTGTCAGTTTGCTCTATTCAAGTGTTTTGGAAATCCTATCGATAGCGTTGATCAGACGAATCGATCGAAAACCCAAATCAACATCAACAACTCAAACAACACAGTATATATTAAAAGCGTTTATATAGATTAATTTACACATACGTTTCTTTGCTCGATGATACATGAATGAATTTTCAAAATAAGGATAGGGTTTCAAATTTGATGGACTTAAATCAAAGAGAAATTTGGTTCGAAGATAAGTTCGAAACGAGATATGATGATTAATAGCAAAGTAGGAAGATTGATAAGTTTATATAAATCGCGGTCAACCTTAACCGGGTCGACCGTGACTTCAAGAATAAGATCGTTGTAGAATTCCGAGGTAAATCGAAATTCGATCTCAATAAATAAAATTCAGGTATAGCAGGAGATAGATAGCATCGTAAACCGAGGATACAGAAATCTCCGGTAAATCGATGCCTATTATAAAGGAGTTTACTCCTTTACGAATCATTCTAAGATTGGCGAGACCGCCGATCTATTATAGATAACATTCAGAATGGAGTTATGGGGTGCTCCATGATTAAAAGAAGACGAATAGTGAAGGACACGAATGAATTTTGGAACCGAGGGGAACGTTCCAAAATTCAAAGGAATTGAATCAAAGGAAGAGATTGAAACTCGAATGAGAGTGATTCTGTAAATACATTTACTCTATATGTTAAGTTTTGCCTAGAGCTACCAAATCTCTGATACCAACTGTAACGACCCTATATTTTGGACCATTCAAATCGACAATAAATCCACACATGTCGGACTTGAATAATTCAAAACAATAGATTGTTAATTTAAATTGGCAAAACTCAGCATATACAGTAAATAAAATAATCACAGATCACAGACACAGAGTAATATAACACAATGCAGCGGAAACAAAAGAATAGTAGTTCATGAAGCTACTATATATATAACAGAGTTAAACAAGATACAACAGAAGTCTCGAATACATAGATATCTCAATACAATAGTCAAATACAAGATCTGAATACATCACTGGAATCAACTGAATAACTGATAGCAGAATCGATAGCTGGATCTCCAAGCGAAGCTCCAACTCCAAAGGTGAGTCTCAAATAGTGTATCACTCAGTCTGACCCGAGCGTAAAGAAAACACAAAACACTCGAGTCAGGATTAACATTCTTATATCAATAAATCTAACTTGAGTGAAATAACGATTGAAATACGAGTAACTCAAAGGATGTTTAGGATAACCATCCTCTAAGGATCCGTTAAACTATCTACTATGTAGTAGTGTACGCTAAGTAGATAATGTCTAATCAGTAAAGTACGATATCAAAATAGCGTTAAGTCATGGCCCATTCCACCCTTAACACATTTTATTCCCAAGAGCATATACAAGACCGTAGTTTCCCCAAAACCGGAAGTCACCAGAGGGCAATCCATATACTTGTGACGACCGCCCATGACCCCTGCACCGAATCTAGAGAAAGCGCGCTGTAAGGTGTGCCAGGCGACCATGGACGATTGTCAGAGAAATTAAAACAACAGATTCTATCGTATTACTCACAGCGCATGGACAAAATACAATAGAACATATGTATAGTGAAGCTTTACAGAATAAAATGCCATCATATAAAACTTCATAATAGTTGAATACAATCATCCAAATAGTCAATACATCAAGCCTCACTACATAACACTCAGAGATTATACAAACAACGGAACATCCAGTACATATAAGAAGATAATATGCAACCCCCTAGCTCGTCTTCGATATCAGCATCGTGAGAAGAGAACAGCACCTGTCACCTGCTACCTAGTCTGCCCGTCCCAAAGATGGACGAACAGCCCAAGGCAATAAGAATTAAAAACATAAAGCCTTGAGTCAGACAACAGTCTTAGTGAGCAGTAAATTAACTAACAATATACCAAAAGAGCATAAAGGAAAAGGAATAGGAATACAACCCTCCCACTCCGCCTCTTTCTACAGTGATAGCCCCCAGACACACACTAAGCAGAAGTAACAAAGCAGAGCATACAATTTAAAGTAAAGTAATAATCATTCGAGTCAAGGGCGATGTTTTCCAAGTACCAAGGCCTAAATCAGATAAGCACCCAGAAAATACCGCTCTTGAGTCCGAATGACGATACAACCAAACATCCATGACTCTGGCTATCACTGTTATCATTGCTTCGATATCACCGTTAATTGAATGACCGGCACATTCTTTCAGCCGTCCGTCAAGGGCTAATGGAAACCCCGGTTCTAGACATAACTCCCGCACGTCGTCGTAGCCCGTGCCTAGGACTATCGAATCTATCCAGAGTACTCGACCATCAACAGTTAGTCGTTGGGACTATCGAATCTGCCCAAACGTACTCTTGCTTAGAGCATGCTAGAACCTTCAACAACGATGCTATCCAAGCCTCCTAGTCATCCTCCTCGACGACTATTCTCATATCCATTCATTATCCTCAACTTTAATCATATCACCGAGTTATCAACATGCTTGAAATGATCCCGTCCGGATTTGACCAAGTCTTCATTACATGATGCCTCGCTTCATTACATCCTAGCAAAGCCTCATCTCAACATCACATCATCAAATCTATGCATAAGAGCTTCATCATCCCGCTACATATGCCACGAGCAGCTTTCCCAATTCAAGAGCCTTTCCCTTAGCTTTTGAATCATCTTCGACCACCTTGTCTAAAACCAATCAACAATCATCTAATTCGCAGCAATCAATCATGTCAAACATCAATCCAAGTAACCAAGCATTCAAATATAAGCAAAATGAACAATTATAACAATAATGGCAATTTCGTAATTAAGGAGTTGAAACTCTAACAAGCATGAAAACATGAGAATTATCTCTACAACTTGATGAATGAACTTGCATAGGTTAATCACATACAAAAATGGTTGTCAAATCATCATGAACAATGGATCTACATGGATCTACACTTAGGATGAAGAAAATGCATGGAAATCACTATTTTAACACCAAATCGAGCCAACAATCCGATATACTCCTTTGGATCCGTGTGAGAGATAATCACCACTCACCAAATCACCTAAACAACCCCAAATCAACACGCTTCAGATTTGGATAGCAAAGGATCAAGCTTGATCTATCACGAATCCGCTTCAAACAAAGAAATCTCTCTTGAAAAGATGAAGATCTTCAATCTAAGCTCTTGAATCTTCAATTTGATCTTCAACTTGGATGGATGGAAGCACTAGATTAGATTGGAGAAAAGAAGTGAAGAAGTGTAGAAGTCGAGCTCTCAAAATGGCAGCACTTCGTCGCTTCAAAATCCCAATCCCAAAAAGTGAGAAAAACCCCTTCCTATTTATAGCAGAAATTTCCTTAAGTCGTAACTCGGCTATCTCCATAGGTCGTTTCCGACCTAAGCCTCTCCGACCTAACAGATATGCACGCGCGCCCCAACTCCTACGACCTAACACTTACCTGTCTATGACTCACGACATAATAGCTATCTCCTAAGTCGGTCACGACTTATAGCATGCGCGCCTACGACTCAATTGAGAAGCGACCTAACAACATTACGACCTAACTCCTTAAGCTACCACGCGACCTAACATAAGTCGCAAACAACTGGACTGCGACCTAACTACGAAGCCAAAGCCCAGCGACCTAGCAACTCGCGCGACCTACGACTTAACAAGTGCGCGACTTACGACTTAGAAATCACGCGACCTAACACTTAAGCTATACCTTGCGACCTAACAACCCATACATAAGTCGCTTACGACTTAACACCTTAACTCGTCCATGACTTAACTCCCATAGGTCGTACCGTCCTTAAGTCGCTAACTCACTTAAGTCGCACTATTACTTAACTTGCTAACTCGCTGTTTCTTAACTCGGTCACTTCCTTAGGTTGTCTATCCCTTAGGTCGTTAACTCACCCAGTCGACTTAACTTGGCAACGACTTAAACACTTAACTCGGTAACAATTTAACTCGCCACTATCCTTAAGTCACGCCTACCTCTTAAGTCGTCCAAACAACCTATCTCCAATCCCTTAACCCGCCCTTTCCCTGGGTAGCTCCTATCCCCTAAGTCGTATACGACTTACGACTTATACTAAGTCGTGAACGACTTAGGACTTAGCCATATTTTTGCCTAAAACTCATATGTCACCACCTTAACCCAGTTAAACTCTTAAGTCGGCAACTCGACCCAGACTTCTCTTAACTCGTCCAAACCGACTTAGGACTTAGAAAAATTCTGAATGACTTATCAACAATGTAACCAATTATCAACTGTTTTACGATGTTCCGATCCGTAAAATACGGGTCGTTACATTCTCTCCCCCTTAGGAATTTCGCCCCCGAAATTCCAAGCAAACAAAGCAATCGAAGACTATTCTGTACGCCTACCATCCATAGCAATCAACAAACCATACATCCAATTCTAGCTTAGCGTACAGAATTCTAAAACTTAGAACAAGTTACAATATCGTGAGATGAGACGACACCTTAGGGCCATACCTTGAAGAGTTCAGGATGAGCTGCCTTCATCCTCTCTTCCACCTCCCACGTACAGTCGTTATCATCATCACTCCATTGTATCTTGAGCAACTTAACTACCTTCCTTCTAAGCTGTTTCGTGTCGGTTTCAACAACACGAAGCGGCTTACGAGTTCTTCTATCAACTGGATCAACTTCGAAGTCTTCACAGCTATCAGCAGAAACCACTGTATTCGAGTCGTGCACATACTTCCGTAGATATGATACATGAAAAACATTGTGCACACTCGACATCTTCTCTGGTAACTCCAATCTGTAGGCGAGCTTTCCAATTCGCTCGATGATCGGGAATGGTCCAACAAATCTCGGAGTCAATTTTCCTTTCTTCCCGAATCGAATAACATTCTTCAGTGGAGAAATCTTCACAAAAACCATATCACCTACGTCGAACTCCAAATCCTTACGATGCTTATCAGCATAACTCTTCTGACGGTCTTGGGCTGCCTTCATTCGTTGCCGAATGATCTCTATACAATCTGAAGTCTGCCGAATCATCTCTGGCCCAAGTATCAGCTTTTCTCCAGTTTCCAACCAACATGTCGGAGAGTTACACGGTCTTCCATACAATGCCTCATACGGTGCCATACCAATACTTGACTGGTAACTATTGTTGTATGCAAACTCCACCAAATGAAGGTGATTTTCCCATGATCCTCCGAAATCCAAAACACAAGCTCTGAGGAGATCTTCCAAAACTCGGTTGACTCTCTCGGTCTGACCATCTGTTTGAGGGTGATAAGCTGTACTCAAACACAACTCGGTTCCCAAAACTTCCTAGAAGCTCTTCCAAAATCCACTAGTGAACAATGGATCTCGATCGCTCACTATACTCTTCGGAATACCATGGAATCGAACTATCCACTTCACATACAACTCAGCCAACTTTGATGCAGTCCTAGTCGATCGAACAGGAATGAACCTCGCACTCTTGGTCAGACGATCTACAATGACCCAAATCCCTTCATTTCCCGTTCTTGTTCTAGGTAGTCCATCAATAAAATCCATCGATATCTGCTCCCACTTCCATGTAGGAACTTCTAATGGCTGAAGCAATCCACTTGGCTTCTTCTGCTCGGCTTTTACCAACTGGCAGTTCATACACTTGGAAATAAAATTTCCAACATCCTTCTTCATGCCTTCCCAGTAGTAGGTTCTCTTCATATCCCGATACATCTTATTTCCACCTGGATGAATTGTCAACTTTGAGTGGTGACTTTCCTTCAGAACTTCACTCCTCAATTCATCTATATCGGGAACAACTAGTCGTCCTTGCTTTCGAAGCCAACCCTCTCGATCGACCTCGAATCCTTTATCCTTTTCTGGATCCAATCCAGATTCCAAATCACGGATAATCTTGACAAGCTTATCATCTCGCTTCTGACTCTCGCCAATTCTCTCCACAAGAGTCGGTCTTATCGATAAGTTTGCCAACATCTCAGGTTCCAATTCGCATCTGGGCCTGAAGTCAAATCCAGCTAAATACTCGAGACTCTTCCATTCTGAAAACATGGCTCCCAATCCTACATGTCTTCGACTTAACGCATCTTCCACCGCGTTACCTTTTCCCGGAGTATAAGCTATACCAAAATCATATGATGCCAAAAACTCTAGCCAACGTTGCTGCCGAAGATTCAAATCCTTTTGGGAGAAAAGATACTTCAACGACTTATGATCCGTAAACAACTCGAATCGAACTCCCAACAGATAATGTCTCCACATCTTCAGAGCAAATACAATCGCCGCTAACTCCAAATCATGAGTCGGGTAATTCCTTTCATGCGGCTTCAGTTGTCGACTGGCATACGCAACAACTTTATCCCTCTGCATCAGTACTGCTCCAAGTCCAGTACCACATGCGTCGGTGTAAACCACCATCTCATCATTCCCACTTGGAATAGTCAAAACAGGAGCACTTGTCAATCTCTCTTTCAGGATTCCGAAAGCTTGCTCACACTTAGCTTCCCATCTGAACACTTGGTTCTTCTTCGTCAATCCTGTTAGCGGTGCAACTATCTTGGAGAAGTCTTTGATAAACCGTCGATAATATCCTGCTAATCCAAGAAAACTTCTCACATCAGATGCATTCTTGGGTCTAACCCAATCCTGGATTGCTGCCACCTTAGCGGGATCAACCGCTATTCCACTTCCAGAAATCACATGGCCTAAGAACCTCACTTCACTCTTCCAGAAGTGACACTTCGAAAACTTAGCCTTCAGCTGATGTTTCCGCAAGATTTCCAAAACAATACGCAAGTGTGTCTTGTGCTCTTCTCCAGTTCTGGAATAAATCAGAATATCATCCACGAACACAAGCACAAACTTGTTCAACTGATCTCTGAACCCTCTATTCATAAGATCCACAAAATATGCTGGCGCGTTAGTCAATCCAAATGGCATTACCAGCCACTCAAAGAAACCGGATGATGTTCGAAAAGCAGTCTTCGGCACACTATCCTTAGCCACTCTCAATTGGTGAAATCCCGTTGCCAAATCCATCTGAGAAAACACCTTGGCTTCGTGAAGCTGATCAAACAAGTCATCTATTCTCGGCAATGGATACTTGTTCTTCTTAGTCACCTTATTCAGCTCACGATAATCCACACACAATCTCAACGACCCATATGCCTTGGTTGCAAACACAACTGGTGCACCCCACTCGGACACACTACGCCGAATGAATCCTTTCTGCAAAAGATCATCAACTTGCACCCTCAACTCCTGCTGTTCCCTAGGCGCCATCCGCCTAAGAGGCATCACAACAGGTCTGGCTCCTTCAACCAGATCTATACGAAACTCGATCTCTCTATGCGGCGGCAACCCTTTGACTTCGTCAAAGACATCCTCGAATCCATTCGCGATTGGCACTAATGACAGTCCATCCCGTGGAACAACTAGCGAATACATGAAGCTCATGAAGACGCCTTCTTCATGCTTACATCGTATCACAATCTTTCGCCCCTCCACATTCTCGACTGTCACTTCCAACCTTTCGCAATCAACCTTAGCCGCATACTTCCTAAGCCAGTCCATACCCAAAATAATTCCGAACCCCGCAAAGTTCAGAACAAAACAATCACAAACAAAAGAGCAACCATGACTCGACACAATCAGACCACGGCATAACATACACAAACAAGACAAACCCCCAACTGGATTAGTCACAACCAATGGCCTATCAACAATATCCGGTTCCAAACCTAACCGGCCTACGAGTTCACTACAAACAAACGAATGCGACGCTCCAGTATCAAACAGAACTCTAACTGGAACACCACATAGGAAAAGAGTACCTTGAACCACCACACTCTTTCCCTTCTCTTCAGCGGTAGGAGCTTTTGAAGACGAAGGAACAGCTCCCAAAGCATAAGCTTGCACAATCTGCTTGTCCTTCCTCGGTTCTGGACAATTCTTCCTGATGTGCCCTGGCTTGTCACAGTTGTGACACTTCATCGGTGCCTTCGGATTCTTACAATCCTTAAAGAAATGGCCCTTCTGCTGACAGTTGTAGCAAATCACCTCGCCTTTCGGCTTCTTCTGGCCATCCCTTCCCTTCTGCTGTTGCTGCTTCCTCTTCTTATTTCCACCCTGCTGGGGTTTAGACTCTTCCCTGGTAACAGCAACAACAGATCCTTCCTTAGGAAACAGACTCTCATGCCTAAGATCTTTCTCCACAAGCTTCTCAAATGAATCGTCCAAATGATCCACCAACTGTCTCCCAAGATAACTGTCCAAGCCTGTCACAAACTTCTCATTCTTCTGATAAGCCGATTCAATATATGACCGGGCATATTTGGACAAAGCTTCGAACTCAGAAACATACTCAAGAACTAGTCTTACACCTTGCTTGAGCTCCACAAACTTCTTGAACAGAACAGACTTCTGAGCTGTAGAAATGAACTTAGCCTCAAATCTGACTTGGAATTGCTCCCAAGTAATCTCTTCCTCCGGAGTATTGATGGTAATAGAGTTCCACCAATCAGAAGCTCTCCCTTGAAGCTGTCTTGATGCCAACTTCCTCTTAGTTGCATCCTCAATTCCCAAATCACCAAAGATCCTTCTACAAGCATCTATCCATCTCTGGACCTCAATGGTAGATTCTGTTCCCTAGAAAACCTTCCCTCCAAGAGCAGTATAATCCTTGCACAACTTAGCAAAATCCACTGGTTTCGGAGTTTGGACTTGAACTCCAACATAAACTGCTGCCCCCGGGACTGGTATCCTTCTCATGATCGAAGTCATCATAGCTTCGAACATAGCTGCATAATCAGCAGTCCCTTCAGTAGCTCGGTCTTCCCTAGCAGCTGGTCTCCCTCTTCGACTCATTCTCAATATCTATAAAAAGGAATGATCAGAACATCTAGAGAAACAACTGCACAAAGGACTAACTTACTTCTAAGCTACTATATTATATATAGTAATCATCCATCAAATTACAATTACGTCTCTCATACGTAGTTACGACAGCGAGCGTTGGGTAAAATCGATTAACCAATGCTCTAATACCAAATGTGACGACCGCCCATGACCCCTGCACCGAATCTAGAGAAAGCGCGCTGTAAGGTGTGCCAGGAGACCATGGACGATTGTCAGAGAAATTAAAACAACAGATTCTATCGTATTACTCACAGCGCATGGACAAAATACAATAGAACATATGTATAGTGAAGCTTTACAGAATAAAATGCCATCATATAAAACTTCATAATAGTTGAATACAAGCATCCAAATAGTCAATACATCAAGCCTCACTACATAACACTCAGAGATTATACAAACAGCAGAACATCCAGTACATATAAGAAGATAATATGCAACCCTCTAGCTCGTCTTCGATATCAGCATCGTGAGAAGAGAACAGCACCTGTCACCTGCTACCTAGTCTACCCGTCCCAAAGATGGACGAACAGCCCAAGGCAATAAGAATTAAAAACATAAAGCCTTGAGTCAGACAACAGTCTTAATGAGCAGTGAATTAACTAACAACATACCAAAAGGGCATAAAGGAAAAGGAATAGGAATACAACCCTCCCACTCCGCCTCTTTCTACAGTGATAGCCCCTAGACACACACTAAGCAGAAGTAACACAGCAGAGCATACAATTTAAAGTAAAGTAATAATCATTCGAGTCAAGGGCGATGTTTTCCAAGTACCAAGGCCTAAATCAGATAAGCACCCAGAAAATACCGCTCTTGAGTCCGAATGACGATACAACCAAACATCCATGACTCTGGCTATCACTGTTATCATTGCTTCGATATCACCGTTAATTGAATGACCGGCACATTTTTTCATCCGTCCGTCAAGGGCTAATGGAAACCCCGGTTCTAGACATAACTCCCGCACGTCGTCGCAGCCCGTGCCTAGGACTATCGAATCTGCCCAGAGTACTCGACCATCAACGGTTAGTCGTTGGGACTATCGAATCTGCCCAAACGTACTCTTGCTTAGAGCATGCTATAACCTTCAACAACGATGCTATCCAAGCCTCCTAGTCATCCTCCTCGACGACTATTCTCATATCCATTCATTATCCTCAACTCGAATCATATCACCGAGTTATCAACATGCTTGGAATGATCCCGTCCGGATTAGACCAAGTCTTCATTACATGATGCCTCACTTCATTACATCCTAGCAAAGCCTCATCTCAACATCACATCATCAAATCTATGCATAAGAGCTTCATCATCCCGCTACATATGCCACGAGCAGCTTTCCCAATTCAAGAGCCTTTCCCTTAGCTTTTGAATCATCTTCGACCACCTTGTCTAAAACCAATCAACAATCATCTAATTCGCAGCAATCAATCATGTCAAACATCAATCCAAGTAACCAAGCATTCAAATATAAGCAAAATGAACAATTATAACAATATTGACAATTTCGTAATTAAGGAGTTGAAAGTCTAACAAGCATGAAAACATGAGAATTATCTCTACAAATTGATGAATGAACTTGCATAGGTTAATCACATACAAAAATGGTTGTCAAATCATCATGAACAATGGATCTACATGGATCTACACTTAGGATGAAGAAAATGCATGGAAATCACTATATTAACACCAAATCGAGCCAACAATCCGATATACTCCTTTGGATCCGTGTGAGAGATAATCACCACTCACCAAATCACCTAAACAACCCCAAATCAACACGCTTCAGATCTGGACAGCAAAGGATCAAGCTTGATCTATCACGAATCCGCTTCAAACGAAGAAATCTCTCTTGAAAAGATGAAGATCTTCAATCTAAGCTCTTGAATCTTCAATTTGATCTTCAACTTGGATGGATGGAAGCACTAGATTAGAGTGGAGAAAAGAAGTGAAGAAGTGTAGAAGTCGAGCTCTCAAAATGGCAGCACTTCGTCGCTTCAAAATCCGGATCCCAAAAAGTGAGAAAAACCCCTTCCTATTTATAGCAGAAATTTCCTTAAGTCGTAACTCGGCTATCTCCATAGGTCGTTTCCGACCTAAGCCTCTCCGACCTAACAGATATGCACGTGCGCCCCAACTCCTATGACCTAACACTTACCTGTCTATGACTCACGACATAACAGCTATCTCCTAAGTCGGTCACGACTTATAGCATGCGCGCCTACGACTCAATTGAGAAGCGACCTAACAACATTACGACCTAACTCCTTAAGCTACCACGCGACCTAACATAAGTCGCAAACAACTGGACTGCGACCTAACTACTAAGCCAAAGCCCAGCGACCTAGCAACTCGCGCGACCTACGACTTAACAAGTGCGCGACTTACGACTTAGAAATCACGCGACCTAACACTTAAGCTATACCCTGCAACCTAACAACCCATACATAAGTCGCTTACGACTTAACACCTTAACTCGTCCACGACTTAACTCCCATAGGTCGTACCCTCCTTAAGTCGCTAACTCACTTAAGTCACACTATTACTTAACTTGCAAACTCGTTGTTTCTTAACTCGGTCACTTCCTTAGGTTGTCTATCCCTTAGGTCGTTAACTCACCCAGTCGACTTAACTTGGCAACGACTTAAACACTTAACTCGGTAACAATTTAACTCGCCACTATCCTTAAGTCGCGCCTACCTCTTAAGTCGTCCAAACGACCTATCTCCAATCCCTTAACCCGCCCTTTCCCTGGGTAGCTCCTATCCCCTAAGTCGTATACGACTTACGACTTATACTAAGTCGTGAACGACTTAGGACTTAGCCATATTTTTGCCTAAAACTCATATGTCACCACCTTAACCCAGTTAAACTCTTAAGTCAGCAACTCGACCCAGACTTCTCTTAACTCGTCCAAACCGACTTAGGACTTAGAAAAATTCTGAATGACTTATCAACAATGTAACCAATTGTCAACTGTTTTACGATGTTCCGATCCGTAAAATACGGGTCATTACAATACTAAAGGTACAAACCAAAATCGTAGTGGTCGCGAATAGGATAATCAGTATGACAAGGTACATGAGGCAATACCAACTAGGATACTAGTAGTTGCGTGATCCAGACTGATGTTGGGCATAGCAGCTACTACCCCAACACCGCGAAACAACACTCCCATAATCGAGGGGTGCACCCAAATCGAATCACAAAAGTAATAGATATGGTAACGAAGAAGTGTGTCCGCTAGAGGTGGCGAATCTCAATGGCCCGGCGCGGCTCCTGTTTTAGTCATGTCAGGGGTCATCCAAAATCGTTCTCTTTCTTCAGTCAACGCGTTCATCAAAACCATCCACTTCATTCTGGATCAACACTCCGCGTATATTAGTTATTAAAGTGGTTTCGGTATCGACAGAGAGTATGTCCATATTCGATCCCGGTCTCTTTAATAACTACGTATTATTACACCGATGGTCATTTAATAAATTTTCAAAATAGTTATATTTCAAAACCGACATATCATTGCCATTTCAAAACCATACCAATACGATATCACTTTTCCTTTAAATAAATCCATTTCCAAAATAATATCACTTTCCAAAGTTATATCGCTTTCGAAATCATAAGTCTTTTAAAAATCAAAACACTTTGGAAATCACAACTTTGAAATCATAGCACTTTGGAAATCATAACACTTTTCTTTTAAACAGTTTAGATATTAAAATTAGTATATATAATAAAATAGTTTATAAATAAAATAATTTATATTAAAAATGATTTATATTCAAATAGTTTATATTAAAATAATTCATAAAGTAAAATATCAATAGTTTAAATATAATTTAAAATTACTTTATAAAATAAAGTAGTTCCTCAAATTTCACAAATCGATTCGAATTAACTCGAATTCCAAAATTTTAATTTAAATCAAATCTCAAATCATCAATTTTAATTCGATTCAGTTTCTAAATAACCATTTCAATCTATCGATTTCAAATTCATATTTAAACCATAAAATAAGCCATTTCAATTTCAATATATTTCAAAACTTTAAATATTCAACATTTCAATAACATCTAATACAACTTCTATTCACAAATTTTAAATAAACAAAATATCCCATTTAAATTTATATAAATTTGAAATATTCATTAAAGTCACCTTTAATCAAATTCAAGAAAAACATATCTTTAGAATTTCAAATTTAATAAATTTCAAATCAAACTTATTTAAGTATAATTCTTAAATAAATATAATTTCAAATCAATTTCAAAACATTATAACTCTATATTTGAAAATATAGATATTAAATAAATACTTAAACATATTATTTATCAACTTTATCAAATCAACTTTAATGAATCTTTAAAATCAATATTTATCAAAACCATATATTTCTTTTCAAAACTATAGAAATCATGTTCAAAATATTTATATATAGACTAACGGTGTCTGTATATAATTTTCTACCCTATGGTCAAGTGGTACAGATATTTATCATTTCAATCCGCAATTTAAATATATACGGGTATATATCTTTTCAACCCGCAATCCCAAATTCAAAAAAATTGAAAATCGCTTGGGTTTATCATTTCAACCCATAACAATTTTCTCCTATTCTACAGATCGTTCGGGTATGTATCATTTCAACCCATAGTGATTCTATACTAACAGGGAACTTGCAGAGGGATAACAGATATGATAATAAAATAACAACACTAACAGGCATATATGAATATCATCACTATAAATAACAGGTAAGGGTGTCAGATGTCATAGGTGAACAGATATAGATGATGACATATATATATATATATATATATATATATATATATATCAATATAAATAACAGATAATGGTGTCAGGTGTCACAGGTGAACAGATACAGGTGATGGCATCGATATAGCAATATAAATAACTAACAGTAACAGCAGCATATTTCAATTGTCGTTTCAATTGAAATCAAATTTAATAAATATAAGAACGTTAATCGTGAGTGATTGCTCACCTTTCGAGGCTAGAGATGCACGAGAAGATGACACGGATACGCACACTGATATGGACATAGAGATTGAGTTACGAATCCAAGCAAAACAAATCGGCACGAATTCAACGATCAAAACTGATAACAGAAATCGATGAAATCAAATCAAAACATTCAACATAGCAACAAATAAAACATGTCCTGCGTCAAAGTTTAACAATATAATTCTATGTGCTACCGAGATCGAAATAGTCTGAAATTTGGTATGCATAAAGATCAAAACTTGTATTTCAAACTGCAAAAGATTCACTTGTTTTGGACAAGAGACGAGAAAAGTTATGATGTCACGAACATAGACTCAGGCCATGTTTGCAGCAGTGTAAAATAATTTCTAAGTACAAAAGAATAGCTGTCTGGGTCTAACTTCCAGATCCTCGACCACTAATCAAACGATGTCGGATTTGGCTGAAATTTGACAGGCATAAACTAGGTAACTTTGACTTCTTTTTAAAAATAAAATCAACCCATTCCGACGTAAGACAGAAGTGATACGATGCATCAAACATGAACTCAGGTCGTGTTTGCAGCAGTGTAAAATAATTTCTAAGTACAAAAGAATAGTTGTCTGGGTCTAACTTCCAGATCATCGACCACTAATCAAACGATGTCGGATTTGGCTGAAATTTGACAGGCATAAACTAGTTAACTTTGACTTCTTTTTAAAAATAAAATCAACCCATTCCGACGTAAGACAGAAGAGATACGATGCGTCAAACATGAACTCAGGTCGTGTTTGCAGCAGTGTAAAATAATTTCTAAGTACAAAAGAATAGCTGTCTGGGTCTAACTTCCAGATCCTCGACCACTAATCAAACGATGTCGGATTTGGCTGAAATTTGACAGGCTTAAACTAGGTAACTTCGACTTCTTTTTAAAAATAAAATCAACCCATTCCGATAAAACATGAGTGAGATATGATATCGTGAACATGCGGTCTAACTGTTGTTCAGGAAAAATAATAATAATAAATAAATAACATAATAAGAAGAAGGAAATATATATTCGAATATAAATAAAAATATAATATTCAAATAATATATCAATGTCATATATACACAACAGTCAAATATATTTTTATATATATAACTTTGTTCTAACCTTTACACAGTAACAAGCTAAAACATTATATCTTATGCCAACATAATATTGTCACATACATTAAAGTAGACATCTACACGTATGCAGTGGCTTAAAAAAAAGTATGCAGACTAAAATGTATGATAACGAAATGTATATGTAGGTAGGCTTGCAAATATAGGTGAAAGCTTTTAATACAGTGGACTGCAATATAGCACTGTAACTTAAGTAGTAATACAACTTATACATATAATACTGTAACCTTTATATAGTAGTGTATAAACAAAATTATGCATAGATTATATTTATAAACATATCTCTGTATAAATCAGACTACAACCATAATGTATGCAAAGTGTACTCAAAACCAAATATATATATATCTTACTGTAGACAATAGACAGTAAAACTATTTATACAACGAACCAGTTTTGTATAATATTCATACAGGTACATGCGAATAAAGTTTTATAAAACTTAAATAAACTAAACTAATATATAAAATGATATACATATTACCTATTTAAGAAAGAAGGAAAGGTAGAGAGTTTGGCTACAGAGGAGAGAGTGACGTACAAGGCTGAATGGCATATGGAACGGCGACTGCAAATTGGAATGCCGAAGGGTTCGCTAGCGAGGGTTGAGGTGATAGTTCGGCCGAGGGAGGTGCTGCCATGGGCGTTTGTTTCGGGTGTGGAGATGGGGTGCGGCAAGATCTGGTGGGGTTTGGCAAAAGGCGGATGATGTGGACGGGGCTGCCTTGGTTGTCTCGGCAGATCTGGGTTCGGGTGATGGTCACGAGGAGGTGGTGGCCGGTTGCAAGGCTGTTGGATGGGCAAAAGAAGGGTGGTTGTCATTTCAGGTGGAGTGAAGGCGATGTGGTGGCGGATGTCATGGCAACGGGAATGAAGGTGGCAGATCTGTTTGATGGGCTCGGTAGGAAGGGTAGGCGGAGAAGGCATGAGGTCGCGGCTACCAATGGTGAACGCGGGCCTGAGTAGATGATTGGTGGAGAGCTTCACTGGCCGAACGTGGCAGGCGGAAGAGAAAAGACGGAGGAGAGGTGGGCACGTGCTTAGGCAAGGGTGGCGGTGGATGGGAAGGTCCAGGCGTGGGCGTTGGTAAGGGGGATGAGGTCGGAGTTGGGAGGAAGGTCGATGGCGGTGTAGTTTGCTGGAGAGGTGCTCGGTGGGGTGATGGTAGCTTTAGGAAGGAGATGTGAAGCTTGCAGGCAAAAGAACAGGGAAAGGTTTGGCTTTAGAGGAAATATAGTGCAAGAAAATATATATTTTGTTATTGTTGCTTTTTAGATCACCGCAGATAAACAGAGAGAAAATGAAAATCAAATCCTGGAAAAGCAAATGTCACCAATCAAATAGCTATCTGCAACGTTATAATTACGATTCATTAAATGCTAGGCTGCGCAGTTCAAATCTTTAAAGCAAAGAACCAAAGGGTTAAAATTTTCGGTACCGGTACGCACTGTTTTTATTATTCATTTTCGTCGCGTACCGAACCTCAAAAGACAGAAATAAATATAGTACGGAGATCAGCACGACGAGACGATCAAAGCGGTATAAAGATATCAGTGGTATGATTGAATTATAAAAATTTGAATTTTCTAATAGCGGAAAATGCAAGAAAAACACTGAAAAATAAGATCGACGGAGCCAAAGATGTCCGAATTTGGAAAAACGACAAACTGACATCTTGCTCAGAAGATGGTTTAGAATTTTTCTATATAAAAATATTTAGGTTTTGGAAACATTTTATTTTCATCACTTTTTAACTGATTAAATTGAAGTAAATTTACGCGCGAAATAAACTTTCATATTTTCGGACGAAAATTTACTAGTCGCTATGTTTAACTAGACGTATTCCAAATATTAAATTTTTATTTCAAAATTTTATCGATTAAAATTTTACTAATTACGTTATTAAAACAGTTAAAATTTACGGGTCGTTACATAAGGTAACAACAAAAATCATACGATATCTCAAATATTCTCAAACACTAAAAAGAATGTCGTATTCTTTAAATTATTCACCAAAACACAAATATTGACAAACATATCGATGCCAATCACAAAAATCGGTGAAAACACAAATACTAGAAATCATCAACTAGAAATCCAGAAATCACAAAAAGAAGAAGGCCTATCACAAACTGGAGCATGAAAACTCACCAACACATGTATCACAAATGAGATGCTATCCCATAAGCCGAACATCGACGCACCCTAAAAGATACGCCTCATGCACTGTGACGCCCCACCTCTATACCCACGCTAACCAAGAACACTGCGATGTAGTGCTGTCAATTAGCACGGAGAATAAGGCTGTGGAGGAGCGACCATCCATGTAACTTCTTTGTGCGAGCACCGATACGTCAGATAGAATAGAATGCATATCTTTTAAGGAGGAAATCC
Source organism: Allium fistulosum (assembly GCA_030737815.1). Lineage (NCBI taxonomy): Eukaryota > Viridiplantae > Streptophyta > Magnoliopsida > Asparagales > Amaryllidaceae > Allium > Allium fistulosum. Next base: position 595,605,179 of record CM060903.1, read on the forward strand.
GACATACCGATACAAACACAAAGCTATCACACGGTGGCTATATATAATCTTCGGAAACAAACATAGAAATAATCATAACATAAATCAGTCACAGACATCCATATCACAAAGGCGGAAGAAGATATGAATAAATATATAACACATGAAAGTGTACATCAGAGTAGTGGTCAGAAAGATCCACGATAATACAAAAGAATAGCGTCACATGCTATACAAAAGAATAAGTACACAACATAGAGTCTATATCTCAAAGGTGTACATCCAAAAACTACAAATCTATGTAGTTAGCCAAAAGTCAGAAATATCCTGAAGAGAAGTCAAGCAGAAGCACCTGTAACATCTCGGTCTGACCCGAGTATTATTTATAAGAAAATAATAAACGGATCAGTCTAACTATAAATATCAGATGATATGGTATACAGTAAAAGGCATGACATGAACATGTAATAACCATAGCGACATACTACTATAAGTACGTAAATGATAATCAACAAAAGATTTATCAATATCACAAGAATCTTCTCAAAGATAAAATAGGGTATCATACCCTAAACTTGTATTCATAACAAGTCAATTACACATAAATTCACCAATGCACAAAAGCTGATATCATATCAATGAAAATCATGAAAATTGGTGAAGCACAAAATTCCAGAAATCATCATCAGAAATCCAGAAAACACATAAAGGGGGGAGGCCTAACACATGAATGGGAGCATGAAAACTCACCTACGCGTAAACACATGACGAGAAGTTATCTCATGGAAGCTATCCATTAAATTTTCACACATGAATGGCCCGAAGACCATAGGAAATGTGATGGCGAAACATCACATAATCGGGGTATAGTCTCCCACGTAGACAAAGAGACATCGCTCAATCGCTAGTCTAAATCACAAAAATGATCGTCATGATCATAAGGAAGTGTCAATCACACCAAGCCAGTAAATATATGAGTTTAGCTTCATGTCCCATAACCACTTGCTTAACTTAAATATTTACGAACAAGCTGTAAATCTTCACTAGGAAATTGTCACAAAAAGGGTTCAATCGAACAAGTCCAAGAGCTAACCGACGAAGTGAACGCAAGCGTTTCATACCACTCGTTTTACTAAGTCGTTTAAGTCGATTTCTCATTCGAGTGAAGTAAAGGCTTGTATATACTAGTAGATTGAAAATCGGTTTGAGAAAACGAACTTTTGATACTTAAAATAGTGTTGAAATCGCTTTGATGAAAGAGTTTTGATATTTACTATTAGTATTGAAACCTTCATATATCTTTAAAGTGACAAGTCATAAAACGATGGTAGAACAAATCAATTCACGTTCGAAGACGTGAGTAAAGTCCAAAGAAGTCAATCCCAAAACCATCAAAGTAGAAATTCTGATCAATGTTTTTCAGACGAGATTGCCTACGCAGAGTAATACGGGGCAGCGCCCCGTCACGGTACGACTTAGTGAAGGCAAGCTGGTCCAGCGACCTAAGGAAAAGTAGGTCATACGACCTAAGAGTTCACGCGACCTAACAAGGCTAAGGATAAGGTCGGAGACGACCTACGACTTAACAAAGTCCTGCGACCTAAGGAAAATAGGTCATACGACCTAAGGAAATCGCGAACTCAAAAGACCAAGTGTAAGGTCGGCGACGACCTACGACTTACGACCTAAGTGGGATGCGACTTAGTGGGGCATAGGTCGGAGACGACCTACGACTTAAGGTCAAGCGACCTAGTGAATTAGCAGGGGAAATATTAGGTCGGAGACGACCTACGACTTAAGGTTTAACTCGCGAACGACTTAGCATTTTGCCTGGGGATTGTAGGTCGGCAACGACCTAAGACTTAACAAAATTCGAGCGACTTAGTGGTTTGCCTTGGAATTTTAGGTCGGCAACGACCTAACGGTTTGCCTGGAAATTATAGGTCGGCAACGACCTAACGTTTTGCCTGGAAATTATAGGTCGGCAACGACCTAACGTTTTGCCTGGGGATTTTAGGTCGGCAACGACCTAAGACTTAAGAGCGAAGACCTTACATTTCGCCTGGGGGTTATAGGTCGGCAACGACCTAAGAAGTTGGAGATTTTTCAACACGCGAGCTAGCAGCCTGGACGACCTAAGGAGTTAACTCGTGGACGACCTAGGGATGTTAACTCGTGGACGACCTAGGGATGGCCAGAACCGACTTAAGGCCAGAAAAATCACCAAAACGCTGAAAATTGAAGTTTTTCGCCAATCCAATCCAAACCAAATGCAAATGTTGATGCAAATGCAATAGGGGATCATTCCCAACAGTCCAAGATAGATATAGGCAAGATGTGAGATCAAAAATCTCACCTTTTCACGGAATTTGATGAAGATGGAGATTGAAAGCAAGGAGAAGCAATCCAAAGCTTGAATCCACTAGCTTCTACTTGAATTTGATGTTGAATCTCGGATTTGCAATAGAATTTGTGTTTGGAGTTTTAATTTCCACTTCCCACCACCATTTTTGACAAAGCTTGAAGTTAAAACAAATGGTGAATCAAGTGAGGAAGAAGGATGGGCTGAACTAAGGAAGTGCAGTCCAAACCAAAGTCTCAAGCGGGAAAAGTGACGAAAATTTCACTATCTCCAAACATATCGAAGTTTACACTCAAAAAGATCGCAAACGTCATTTTGAACTCAATGGGGGTGGTCTCGAGTCCTAATTTGACCGTATGCAAAAAGTAGCTTTTCGGACTAACATCCGACTAACGATAAAATATTTAAATAAAATATTTAAAGATAGAATCGATAGATATGCGGGTTGTTACATGCACAGACTCGGTCGTGGTACAGTCACCCACGCAGACGAATGAGCCGAACATCGACTGTAACGACCCCGAATTTTATAAATATTTAAAATGATAATTTATTAATTTTTGAATCAAGATTGTGAAATTAATTGATAATAGATGCGAGTTTCCCCGGATTCAAGTATATTCTGTATGAATCATTTAAATTTAAGAATATTGTATATGTATATATGTGTATGAGAATATATATATAATAATAAAGCATAAACTGTAAAGTCAAACAACGTGTTAATATATTACTTAAAATATTAAGTGAATACATTAGAGAATTTTAACTATCTAATAATTATAGAAATTCATTTGAATTACAAAGTAAATAAATAAGCGAACGCTAAATAAACAAACAACATTTTCAACTACATTTCAAAATATAAAATAACATCTATTACCTTTATAAATCTGCATAATCAAAATTTACAAAAGTAAGCATAATAAACTGATGTTCGAATAGGATATATGCCTGCAAAACTTAAGGAAACAAAAGCAAAATACAAAGTAAAAATATATTATACCTATAGCTTGTAGTTTAAGTCTAAGGCAAGTGTATAAAATATGGATAAGTATCAAAGGGAACATCAAGTACTAATAGCATTAAATGTGCATATCCTAGCAGCAAACATAATCTATACGAATTGCATAAAACTTCTTCCAGCCTCCATCCTTTTGAAAAAATCTCTGATAAATTGTACAAACTTGTACACTTGTGATATCCCGGGATTTCAGGGTATTTAAAATGTGATAATCTTTTAAATTAATTGGTAAAGTAGTTATTTTCAAACAATTTAATAATGAGTTGTTTTTAAATATAGATATAAATAGATTTTAAATAGACATATTATTTCAAATTTAATAAGGGTTGTTTAAAATGTATATATATATATATCTGTGTATTTAAATTTATTTTAAATAGGATAATTATTGACAATTAATAATGTGATTATTTAAATCTAATATATATATTTATTTGAATTGATTTTTAATTTGGATTTTAAATTGACTTTGAAATTGAATTTAAAAATTGAATTTAAAGATTTATATATATCTTAAAATGAAATAATAATATAGTTTGAATTTAAAATATATGAATAAAAGTTTTTATTTAAAAATAAGATTTGTTTTGTATTATTCTCTTTAAAGAAATATATTTATAGAAATTGGAAGAGTATTTATTTAATAGGAAAAAAATACAAAAGCTTTTAAATTAGCATTTTAAATAAGCTTAAAATATTTTATATGGTTTTTATTTAAATCATAATTGGTTTATATTCTATTTTCTTTAAACATTGTATTTATGTAAAAATTTAGAAAGCATTTATTAAAGTACAAATGTATTTATTAATTAGGAAATAAATATAAAAGTTTTTAAAATCTTTTAAAAATAAATAAAAATGCTTAATGACAAGTGTTAGGATAATAGAGCTTGTAAGTATATGTGTTAAATGAATAAGTAGTGTATGAGACAAGTGTCATCTTTTTATTTTTATTTTCTTTAATTTTAATAAATCCTAAATGAACTCTATTTAAACTCCTATCTTCCTTTCCATTTTCTTTTGCTATCTCCTCATTTTCTAAACTCAAGAGAACAAATCCGTAAAACTTTCCTCTAACCAGAAATTCAAGCAAAGTAAACAACTCAAAAACAAAAATCAAAACCCTGTAATTCCCTATTAAAAGCCTGTAATCTCCTCTAAATCAAAACAGACTTGTAAACAAATTTCCAAAGCAAGTCTGTGATCTTTTAAAACCAAAGAATCCAAGAATCAGGATCAAGATACTTCTCAAACTCAAGTTCAAAAGTCTGGATCAACTCATCATCATCCAATTCAACTGAGCACTCCAGTTTTAAAGAAATCAAAGTCTTGAATCATCTCAGCCAACAAGCCTTTCAGTTTTAAAGAAATGAAGCAGATTCAGTTGCAAAACTTCCAGTTTTTCCAAAACTCTCTGCCTCTTTGAATAAGTGAGTAAACATCTTATTTTTAAAAGGCTTAAATAAATTAAAACTGTTTATATGATTCCTGATTAAAATTGTGCTTTGCATGTGTATATAAAAAAATTGATGAATCCATGTATGTTTGTTTGTGTTTGAATTATGCATGTTAGTTTTTCCCTGTTTCATAGTTACAGGTTTGAAACAAATCAAATTAAATGTCCCTGCACCTGTTCTATGTTTGGTTTGTCTCTGGGATGAATGATGGTTGCTTGTATATATTTATATATATATATAATGGTATCTTTGTGTTTATAAATGCATATAAGCCTGCATGTCTGATATATCAAAGCATATCTCTGTTCATAATATAGAGTTGAGTTTTTGATATAAAAAAATGCAAATCTATTGATATGTTCACTATAAAACTTAGGATTTTAAACAAGATAGTTTAGATTAAACTTAATCTAGATTTTAAAAATAGATTCAAGTATTTAATTTTGAAATCTCCTGGAATCAAGATGATACAGTAGGAATTTTAATAGTATGTTAAAAATCAAGTATTTTAATTTGTTGTTTAAATTATATAACTCGAATCAGCTCGGAATAATATGATTTTTAAATTGAAAATCATGAATTCTAGTTTTGGATCGAACGAGTTATTCTGGGTTAACCAGAATATGATCTTTTCGTGTTATCTGATGATCTGTGCATCTGGGTTGCTCGAGATTGCTGATGGAGCTAGGTGAAGCATTGGAGAGTATAGTAAAAATGGTTGATGAATTTATAAATCTCTTTGATAATTGGAATTGCTTGATTTTAATTTTAACCCTAGTTTTGTTGAACTTGGGAATTTTGACTACTGCATCTTCAAAATCGCATCGAGTTGTATAAAATTTTAGGGGAATGATGCGTGGTGAGTCAGTAACTCGTGGCCGGAGTTGTAGGATGTATAGTTGATCGGAGGCGATGGCTCAGGGGGATTTCCTGATGATGTTTGGGTTTCAGCAACCATGAGAAACTCGATTTTAGATTGAGGCAAGAAATGGGGTTATGTTGGTCGTAGAGAGTTTTCAGGGTGTTGTATGACGTGTCGGTGAAGTCAACGATGATCGGAGGTGGTCCAGTCGGCGTGCATCGTGCACGCGTGTACGCTTTGTTTCAGGCGAAACGATGGATTTGGGAAGAAGCAGTTGTACCGGGTTGGTCTCGAGAAAAATGAGAGTGCGACTCGAAGTAGCAGTGTTGCGTGAGGAAACTCGGGGTTTTTCTTGATTTACTCGAGTTTGTCTCGGGTTGTACTTGTCTTGATAACCAGATTTCATATTTTAAAGAATGTACAGATTTATAAAGAGTAAAGATTTTACAAATTTTAAAGTTTTAAATAATTTAATTTTTAAGAAAGCTTAGTAAATTTAAAAGTGTAATTAAAGGGATATGTTTATAAAATGAATTATTTAACAAGTTTAAAAATAAAAGTAATTAAAGTGATATAAATTTGTTTAACTTGAATTTGTTAAAGTTAAATTTTTAAGTTATTTTAAACTAAATTTTAAGATGTATTTAAGTGTTAATTTAAAAGAGTTAAATGTTTTAAAAATATTATTAATCATGATTAGGTAATTATTTAAGATTAAGATTTATCTTTAAGTTAATTAAGGCGTTGGTAATTAAATTAAGTAATTAATTAAAAGTAATTAATTAGTTTAATTAATTTATGATTAAGGATTAATTAAAGTTAATTGAGAGTTATAATTAATTAAATTAGAGATTAATTAATGATTAGAGATAAAATAACTAAGTAATTAAGATTTATTAATTTATGATTAGAGATTAATTAATTTAGTAATTAAATTGTAATTAGAGGTAAATAAATTGGTAATTAAGAAGTACTTAATTTGTAATTGAGTTTTATTAATTATTAATTAAGGGGTGATTAATTTGTAATTAAATGATAATTAAAGATTAATCAACTTATAATTAAGGATTAATTAATTTATTATTAATTTTTATTAATTGATAATTAAGGTTTATTAATTAATAATTAAAAGAATAATTAATTTGTAATTAAAGATTAATTAATTTGTTTAAGGGTAATTAAAGGATGAATTACTCAATTATAAATAATAAATGGATGTAATTAATTTAAGTTAATTAATTTGTAAATTAATTAAAGATAATCTGATGCTGATTAAAGTATAATTACTTAATGAGAAGTGATTAAGGATTAATTATTTGGTATAATTAATTAAAGGATTAATAATTAATTAAAGAGTTAATTAATTAGGGTAAGTAATTATAGGATGATAATTACTGTTTATGATTAATTGAGGTGGATTAATAAAAGTGATTAATTAAAGTTTAATTAATTAATGTAATTAATTAAGGGTCAATGTAATTAATTATAGTTAATTAATGGAAGTAATTAATTAAGGATCATTAATTAATGTAATTAATGAAAGTAATTAAAGGTTAATTACTGTTAATGAATAAGAATAATTAATTTGTAAAATTAATTAAAGGATAAATACTTTATGTAATTAATAAATAATTAATCAAGGATGATTAATATTTAATGACTTAATTAAAGGTTGTAATTAATTAATGATTGATTAAGCAAGATTAGATAATTAACTCTTAAGTAATTAATTTAATTTAAGATAATTAAATTAATTATAATATAGGGTTAATAATTGTTGCTTATAGCTGATTGTTAATATAGAATATCTAAATTGGATGATATCTATTGGATGATATGCTGTGATGTTCTGTGATATGATTTTGGATATATCTGTGATAAATGTGTGATATTTATCTATGTTAATGCTGTGTGAATTCAAGTATTGAATTGAATCAAATTGTTTAAACCTTTAAACAACTTGGCCTTAAAAGATGGCGATTTGGATTTCGATGAGACCGGGATCGGGTTTTCAGATTTGGATATCCGAATACCACATCGATCCAAATTAACGATAGGTCGTGAATCAAGTGAAGATGAAGATTCGGATTGCAAGGGTTATTGTCGTTAACTCTGAGGGTGATTCCAAAATGAGTGTAACGTGATAATGCCTTCGGTTTCGTTCGAACCCGGAACGAACTTGTATGGATTGAATGCTTTCAGCACATCGTCAGGTGGACGATGAGCATTCTAAGTGATGTGTTCTGATTAAAGGTAATCGTAGCCTCAAGCCTCATCAACCGGGAATGGCTAAAACAGGGGAGGTGCAGCAAGGTTAGTGGGTAGCACCCAAGTAGTATAAGATTCCCCTGTCTAGAGTCCCTTTTTATTTCGGCTGTGTGGGCGGTTGCTGGCTCCAACCGCGGGGTTTCTTATGCGGGAATTATCCAGTAAGGGATGGTTCCGGCCTTGTGTTGCAGGGGATTGGGCGTGATCCTCGGTACGTTGATCTAGGCCACGTACTGTGACGAGCGGTACCCCGGTAGCTCTGCCATTGTATGGAATCCATAATCCAATAAGTGCCGTACGTTTTAGTTGTGCCCAACTATGTTGGAACGTGAGATGTAAGCATTCCAGCTATTTCTGTATTTTACTTGGAAACCCTAGACACTATTATAATATAACTGGATTTCCTATCAAATGTTTGGTTAGCGTAAGGTAAAAACTTACCCATGTTTATGTGTGGGGAGTCTTACGTGATACCTTTGTTTTCAAAAGATTTTGAAGTTAAGTAACCTTAACCGTTTACTCACACCAGACCCATGTCTGACCCAAGTGTTTATTTTCTGTTTTATAAACTCTTGGGTACTCAAATTTTTACGAGTAGCCAAGGGATTCAGGTTTGCTTTGACGAATCTTTGGAGGAGCAATGGAGCAGGAGGCTTCAACGTTCGTAGATATAGTGTTCCGCTGTGTTAGTTTCTCTGAGTCGTTTGTTTAAGTTGTGTTTTGGGTTGTAATAACTAGACAGGTGTTTATAACTGTCTAGTATGTATTGTATAAGTTGTGTAACTCTGATAGTTGTTGTATATGATACTATGTAATATCTTATTTGATTAGTATAATTTATTCGTTCCGCTGTTGAGATTCTAGTGTTGTTCTTTCTTTCTTCTCTATCTTTTCTCTTTTCTATCCCTTTCTTTCTTCAAGACGATGCGACTTTCTGGTCGATGAAAGCCGGGTCGTTACAACACTGTTGCATAAGAGAATTATAACCTGTAAGCTATTTTTCTCACATCACTTTCCATTGCCAGTTCGAGCCAAACAAAACTAAGTTAAAACTCCATTAAAACCTAAACAAAACTTCATTTAAACATCATCAACCAGCAACAACAACTCAATACAACAGAAACAAGATGATTGGCAGGATGGTCAAAGTAGAAAACACTTTCCAGTTTTTGAAGTACAAATAGGGTCTCTGTTCTTCTTCTCCATAAAACTGTGAGTAACACTTTATTTTAAAGGTTTAATCTTAAGTAAATATGGTATATGCTATTCTCGGTGAAAATGTATACTTGGTGTACATATGTTGTGTAAAAGTCTGGATACTCTTGTTTCTTTTATGCTCTGTTGCCTGTAGTAGTTTTGAGTGAACATGGAGATAAACCTTTATCACTTAATCTAGCTATTGTTTGAATGTATGGTATAAACTACAATTGTTTGTTTAACAAAAATCTAGATGTTAAAAATTTAAATAGGTTAAACTAGCAGCTAGGTGACTCTGTAAACCAAGAAAACATATACAACTTTAAATATGTTAAAAAATCAAACTTCTGGTTTTAAAGATTCAGGAATATAAATTGAAACTACGTACGAATTTATGATTTTTAAAACAAGAAGTACGATTTTAAAGCAAGGGAGTAAAGAGCAGTTCTCATGTCACCATTTTGAACGTTTTGAGTTGCCGGAGACGTTCGAATCGACTGGAGTCGACGTAGTTGGTCGAGGGGGTAGAGGAGTGATGGGGGAAGCTAGGAAAAATGGAGTCGAGGTCGCCAGATCAACGTGGAGCAGGCGGCAACGTTTTCTTGCCTGTAAACCTAATTTTTAAGTACCTCGGTAAATTGTCTCGTTCGAAGCCATGAAGCGATCGAGTGATTCGAGCTTCTAGGGTTGGATTCGGGGAAGGTAGACGAGGCTAAGGGCGGAGTGCGATGGTCACTGGTGATCGGAGGTGGGAACGCGGCGAGGTTTCCAGGCTATGGTTTTGCTCCAGTTTCATGACAGGAACTCGATTTCGTTCGTATGCCTGAATGGATGATCGGAGGCCGGAGAGGGGATGTCGAGATGATCGTCGAGATGTGGAGGTGGTCGTAGATGACCGGACGTGGCCGGACCCTCGGTGCACGTGCACAGTCGAGATCTGGTGGTGTTTGTCTGGGTTGACAGGTGAAATGAACTCGAGAATTTCTCGAGTAATCTCGTCGTTTGGTTCGGGGGATTTGCAGTTTTCTCGAAGCAAAATTTAGAGTGCTCGAGTAGGAGATAGGTTGGCTCGGGTTTTCTGGCATTCGTGTAAGTTGTTTCAGTAGTTATACTTTAGTTTTAAAGAAACAGAGGAGTATACGAGAGGGGGAGAAAGAAAATGACTCGGGGAAGGAAAGGGGGAAACTCAAGTTTGACTCGAGTGAAAACTGGACATGCTCGGGTTCGTTTGCATGTATTAACTAGGAAGCAAGTTTTTAAATTTTTAACATGATTAAGCTTCGAAAGGGAAGGGTGCCACAGGGGTAGACTCGAGTAGTTTTGGGGTGAGCTCGAGTTTGTTAGTTAACAAATCTCAAAAAGTTTCTTTTTAAACAAAGGAATGATTTATTTATCAACTTTATAAATTAATGATTTAGATTAATTTACAATTAGAGATTAATTAAAAGTAGTTAAGAAATGTTATTAGTTAATGAAGACAATTAACTAGGGATTATTAAGTAATTAAATTAATGTGATTAATTTTGATAGTTAATTAAATTAATAAATTAGATAATCAATTTTAAATTGATTTAAATGTAATAACTTAATGAAAGTAATTAAGGATAAATTACTTATTGTAATTGATTTTGGATATTTTGATTAACTGGAGTTAATTAAATTGGTTTAATTAACTTAAGGAAATAATTGGACAAGTGAATTTACTTAGTGAAATTTATGGAAATAATTAATTGTAGGTTAATTAATTTATAATTAATGGTTAATTAATAAATGACTAAAGAGTAATTAATCAAAATGATTTGTAATTAATTAATGTGAATTAACCAGAATTAGTAATTCACAAGAAATTAATCTGATTTGAATTAATCAGACAATTAAATTGACCCTACTTATGGATGATTGGATTTGACTGAATGATTGAATTGTTTGATATCCCTGATATATGATGCTTTGTGATATACCCTGATTTATGTTGTGATCTGTAATTTACTTATCTGTGATATATATCTGTGATCTGTGAATAAAGATAAGCGATATAGTTTATATCGTTTATCAACTATATCTTGTATTCTGATATGTGATGATTCATTGTATTGCACTATTGTGTGAAACCCCTGGACTACACTTTTACACACACAAATATGGATTTCACGTGGAAATCGGTTAAGTCCCAGATAATTTAAATCTGATGTTTTTGAAATTGAAATTTTAATTTCAATTGATTTTGAAATTGGAAATTTGGGTTTAAAGTGAAAAGCTTTTGAAATGGAATTTCAAAGATAAAATTTATTTTGAACAACTTAATCGAGTTTTGGAAATTTAAATAATTTGATTTAAATTTGAATTCAAGTTTGGAATTGAATCCTATGATTTGAAACTAGGGATTGAAAATGTTATAAATGTGTTTATCTGAATTTAAACCATTTAAAAAATGTAATTTTGAGAATTTGAACTTAACCAAAGGATTTCAACTCGTATGGATGAATCAGATTTTCCGAAATAAAACTGTTGTTTTAAAAGAATAAAAGCATTCAGATAAGAAATGAAATTCCAGTTTAATTAAAGGAATTTCAATATTGAATTGAAAATGGTTTTCCAAGTTATGAATAAATTGTTTTGAAAAGCTATGAATTGAATCTGTTTATTTTTAACAGATTTAAAATAATGATTGGTTTAAATCATTTGAAATGGGATTGTTTTGAAAGCTATAAGTTAAATCTTAAAGATTTAACGAGTTAAACTGAAATGGAGGTTAATTGGGAAAATCTGTGAATGAATCTTTTGTTTAAAAGATTAAAGTGTGGAAACTGTTTAAACCGTAAAGGTTGAATCTTTTTGTTTAAAGATTTAAAAATGGTAATTTGTCTTAAACCATTTGAAAAAAAAAGTTGAATTAATAAGTTGTGACTTAATTGAAATCCCATATCCATATGATTTTAAATTGCGCTCACTATTCGGGTTAGCTGGGAAAGGACCTTTGGGTCGTATAACCCATTCCGAATATGTGATACGACGTATATGGATGGCATTTGAAGACCGGTGTTGAAGACCGGATATTTTTGAAAACGGAAGGATTACCGTCGAGTTACTCTGCATCGGCTGATCCCCGATATAGAGGTTTTATCACCCTTAGTGACGGGAAGTCCGGACGTGATTGGAAATTATCCGGATTTGCAAGGGCTTCGTGAGAAGTGCCTTCGGTTCTGTTCGAACCCGGAACAGACTTGTATGGATACATGTCTGACATTACACTTTGAGATATAAAGCCGATTTCTTTCAAATACATTTCTGTTGGTGGCGGAGAATTTATTCTCTTAGCTTAACACCCTTCTCTGAGACGTACGAGCTCAGAGGTTATGTAGTTGAAATTTATCAGCGATATATCCCAATTTGGTAATGTGGCATGTTGAGTGTTGCTGTGAAATGATCGTTGATTGATCATTTGCGATATGATCATTTGTTTGATCTTATATCTTTGTGATCATCTCTTTGATCATTTGTTTGACCCGAAGCATGGCTTTGTAGAAAGCGTAGCTTTGTGGACGAGACTTCGTCGAGCCTCATACCCCGGAAATGGTCGAAACAGGAAGGATGCGGCAAGGTTCTAGGGAGTAGCGCCCCTTAGTGTATGTCATTCCTTCTGGATAGAGTTGGTATCATGGTATGGAGCCCAGATACTTAACCTATGTGGTTGCTGCATTTTTACTATGTGGTTTGTTGCGAATCGGGGATCCTCGGGAAGATCGGTTACGATCGGGGGATGACATACGCGTGTCAGTAGTTACCTATTTTTGCAGAGGTAACCTGTCACATACCGAAATTTTCGACTTTCGAAAATTCGACATCGATACTCACTTTATCGACTGCCGAGAAATCGAGTGCCGGAAACTCCAATAGTGAGGGTTTTAGAAAGAAGAAATAGAAGAAAAAGAGGTAGAAGAAAAGATAGAAGAAGAAGAGAAGAACAACAGAACAACATCAGGACAGAAAACAATATCAGAATCTCACATATCACAGCGGAACAATATATAATAAATAAACACTAGTCTTTTAAAACAAAGAGTTATATCAGTTTATACATACATCAATCATCAGAGTCAATATACAACAATGGACAGTTATATAACTTGTCCTCATACAGAATACACAGCGGAATAAATAATATCAGATACAAATACTACGTCTCGTCCTCCAGCTTATCTCCAAAGCTCCAGAATATCCTGATAACATAACTCTAGGCTGCCCGTGTGGAAATTTGTGGGCACCCAGAGTTTAGAAGGGAACAATAAACTCCGAGTCAGTCATGGTGACTGGTGTGAGATCGTAAAACAGTTATTTATCTTTAAAATAAACAACAGAAAAATTTTAAAGTAAATTCGAAATGCTTTTGGAAAATGAAACTACCATAAGACCTCCCACCACACACACAATGCAAACGCAGACTTGGAGGAGATTTCTTCTTATGTTAGTCAAAGATGCTTACTACGCAAAAAAATCAAATCCTTTTTGATATTATTATTAGTGCATAGTGGAAAACATTTCGAAAGTATAATATAAATCTTAGCCAGCATAGGTACCATTATATTATGCCTGCTATAGCTGCCTCCTGAGGAGACAGGTTATACAATTGAAATCGTAAAGGCTCGTATTGTTTCTTTGGATTTCCAACAAATGGCCAGGCTAAGGAACTTCCTATCCACGATGGGTACGTCCCTGGAATAGACGACCCGAGAACCTAACCGGATCTCTGCCAACACAAGGCCGGGTTACCTCTGCAAAAATAGGTAACTACTGACACGCGTATGCCATCCCCCGATCGTCACCGATCTTCCCGAGGATCCCCGATTCGCAACAACCACAAAGTAATAAATTTGCAGCAACCACAGAGGTTAAGTATCTGGGCTCCATACCATGATACCACCTTTATCCAGAAGGAATGACATACACTAAGGGGCGCTACTCCCTAGAACCTTGCCGCATCCTTCCTGTTTCGACCATTTCCGGGGTGTGAGGCTCGACGAAGTCTCGTCCACAAAGCTACGCTTTCTACAAAGCCCTGCTTCGGGTCAAACAAAATGATCAACCTATGATCACAAAGATATAAGATCAAACAAATGATCATATCGCAAATGATCAAACACTGATCATTTCACAGCAACACTCAGTATGCCACGTTACCAAATTGGGATATATCGCTGATAAATTTCAACTACATAACCTCTGAGCTCGTACGTCTCAGAGAAGGGTGTTAAGCTAAGAGAATAAATTCTCCTCCACCAACAGAAATGTATTTGAAAGAAATCAGCTTTATATCTCAAATTGTAACGTCAGACACACAATCCATACAAGTCTGTTCCGGGATCGAACAGAACCGAAGGCACTTCTCACGAAGCCCTTGCATATCCGGATAAATTTCTAATCACGTCCGGACTTCCCATCACTAAGGGTGATAAAACCTCTAAACCGGAGATCAGCCGATGTAGAGTAACTCGACGGTAATCCTTCCGTTTTCAAAAATATCCGGTCTTCAACACCGGTCTTCAAATGCGATTCATAACGACGTATCACATATTCGGAATGGGTTATACGACCCCATGGTCCTTTCCCGGCTAACCCGAATAGTGAGCGTTTATTCAAAAATAAGTGTGGCATTTATATTCATCCAATTCACAACAAATACCATTCAAGGTAATTATTGATAGTCGGTTATTTAACTATCAATAAAGATGCACAACATCATCAGATTCCAAATAATTTTCCAAATTATTTATTTTCAAAAATATCTTTACTAGATATAAAATTTTCCACGCTTTAAAAATAAATCAACGTTTATTTTTAAACGAATTCCCATTTCTCTTTATAAATTCCATAGTGAATTTATATTTATCGAATATCAGTAGATATTCGATTTTTTTCAAATCGATTTCAATATTAAATTTCGATTTATCTTTAAGAAGATAAATTCTCAAAAACGTTCATTCCATATTGGAAAAACAATTCCATACTTATATAATAATAAGTAGTTCACAAATCTATTTATTTTCAAAACTTGAAAATATTCGACATACTTAAATCAAATTAAGTATATATTTCATTCTTTAAGGAAATCATTTATTTTAACAACATCTATTTGAGTGAAAACGAATGTTACGTAAAACATCGTTACGACGACTCAAGATCACTAGTATAGGGATTCGAAATTTAGATAGATATATAAATCCCAATACTACATCAAAACATATCCTTTTGGGAAATCATTTACTATAACAACAGCGTTATAGTCCACCATTTCCTTATTTTTCGAAAACGCCTATTTCAACAAGAACTGCGGAAATCTATGCTTTCGATTCATAATACATTTTAAAACATCTTTAAAATGTTTAACTTCATTTTTTTTTAATATCACTTCTTCAAAAACAAATCCATTTTACTTAACAATATATTCACTGTCCAAAATCGTGAATATAATTCACTAAACCCAATTTTCAATCATTTCTACACCTTTTTTTTTCAATAGAAATTCGCTATCCAAAATCGCGAATATATCTTCTTTAATAATCTTCTATATTAAATTCATCAAATTTGATTGATTTCCGAATTTATAAAACAACGTTTATAAATTCCATTTCTATTTTCTAACGACTTCAATTTAACAAATCTCCTTTATTAATAATTCGATAAATATTCCATTTAAAGGCAAAAATCCCCTTTATAAGTTAATCTCTTATAAACCTTTTATTCTACAGTTTCATCCATTTTATAACTTCACAATTCATAAATCTATAAATTTCATTCATTTTAACTTCACAATTTATAAATTTATAAATTTCATATCAATTTTCCAATTTCGTTTCAATTTGCCAATTAAATTTCAAATTGGACTTCTCACTTATTTCTTTTTAAATAAATCCCTTTTTAAAGAAAATAAATTTCTTTGTCTCTTTCAATCTATTTAAAAATCCAGATTTTAAATTAATTTCCTCAATTTAAAATCACTATTATACGAAATTCATTTATTTAACATTTTCACTTTATTCTGGAAATAAATTCGATAAGATTATAAAAATTAACTTTTTATACTTTAAAATTCCTTTCTTCAAAATTTCTTCAATTTCAAAAATTGATTCACTTAGAAATTTTCTACTTGAATTTCAAAAATTCAATTTCGTTTATCTTTGGAATCCAATGATGTCAAACATCCATTCAGCTAAATTTTAGCTTTCAAACAATTTCCAGACATCAATTCAATAACATCAATAATCATTCACAGATTATCACATCACAGTAAAAATAAATTTAATCAATGTGAGGGGTCCAGTTGGATCCCTCCAACCTGTTTCCCTGCATCCAAAGACGTTAGCACAATACCAATTCCGCTCCAGTACGGAATTATCGCGGTATATGGGTTTTATAAAAATCCGCTTACTAACGGCGCAATAGGGTCTCATCCGCTATACGAGGCGGGAAATCATCAATCCAATATATACATATGCCAATATGTATATATTGCTATATATAGATATATCCTATCATATCTAATAGCACATTCAAACAAATCAATCAATAACTGCAATTCAATCATAAATCTGAGTGAGAAGATCTCACCTTAGATTTTAATTTTTCCATCCAATTTCCCAATCCAGACTGTTTCTTCGATTATTTTAACCTTGTATAAATAATTATACAATTCGTTAATATCCGAAAAAATCGGATAAATTAAATTCCCATTTGATAAGTTTCATTTTACCTAATAAGTTAATTTCAAACAAATTTTCTTCTTTTTAAAAAAAAAAAAATATTTTTCGGTTAAACCAATTCCCTTATTAGTAAATTGGTAAATTAAAAATATACACATGTTTTTTTTTCTTTTGAAACTTCATATATACTAACTGTTTTATCTTTCTGTTAACTAAAAAAAATTAAAACAGTTTCATAAAACTTCACCTTTCAGTCTATAAAACTAACAAAACAGGTTCTTGATAACCAATTAAACTAAAAGTTTTAACTTACTTAACCATAAATTTAAAACAATAATTTAAAAGAAAAACTTTTAACTTTGCTGTTTAAATTTTCTTTCCGCAGTTAACTAATTTAACATTTATTTTAAAATTAAATTTAAGTTTAAAATTTATACCTTACTACGATACGAGGCTCGAGACCATCGAACCTCACTGCCTCCATCATCGAATGTCCATTAACCTTCCTTCCAGTGACCTACCACTTCACGCGACCTTACTCGCAAATGTGCCTCTGGCTTCTTGTCCAAACCCTCACCATCGTTTATGACCCACGCGCTCCCATCTCGAGTCCAGGTTCCTCCCCTCCCTCACACACGATCACGCTGCTAAGCACGACTCCCATAATCGTTGTCACAACCCCTACGCCTCTCGACCTAACGGCATCGCGCACCTCCACGCGAAAGCGCCTCCACCTTGTCGCTCGAATTCGCCGCTGTTCCATATTTCCCTGACGCGTGCTTTGGGGCCTCGCGCCCTAAAACTCGATCGCGTCCAATTATCTGCCTCGCGAACCACTAGGTGCTCCCCCTCTGCCCCAACGTCGCTCACAACTCTACCCCTAGGCTTTGGCCATTAAATTTGAAGAGGAAGATGATTTCGAATAGGGGAAAGGAAAAAGGGGCTCGCGAATTTTAAACTAAAAGGGATTTGATTTCTTTTTTTCTTTTTTTACTGAAGAGAGAAAGGGGAAGAGAGGCTTGGCATTAATTTTGAACTGGAAAGAATTCGTTAACGAAATTTGAGGAAGTTGGCTTCGTTCGAACGAAATAAAGAAAATAAGGTGGACGCCATTTTTTTTTTCCTTCTGTGAATCGATTTTGAAAGTGAGGAAGAGGACATGAATATTTAAAATTGGAGGAGGGATGTTCTGCACGATTATTTTCGTGAAACTAGGCGTGAATTTAGGCGTGATAAATGGAACGAAACGTGCTGAGGTTTGACTAATTACAATTTAAATTTAAATTGAATTTTCGATAAAAATTCAATGCGTTTCCTCACCGTACGGTCACGAAACAACTTCGAAAAATATGAAATTGGAAATCCAGTAATAATTCAATATTACGGACCCAATGGAACTGGTTTCGTCGAATTCCAAGACGGTGCCCCGGAACGTTATTTTTAAATATCGATTCGAACGATTTAAATTCAAAACTGAACAGAACAGTTTCAAATTTAATTCTGAAAGTTCTATTACCCTCAGAATTATCAATACGAATTTTAAAAGCGTTTGAAATATTTTTCTTCGGCTTAAAATTAAAGATTCAAATTTTTATTCAATTTACAATAGATTAAATTTTATAATTTAATCGCCAAATTCAAAGTTAAATCGAGGATTCAAATTAAATCATCGTTCAAATATTTAAAATTAATTAAATATTCTCAATTTAATTTGTTCAAAATTCAGGGTCGTTACAGACTTCCCTCCTTAAAAGAATTTCGTCCTCGAAATTACAAGTTAGGAAAAATGGTCCTTAACTCGTCTACTATTTTTCACAATCCAATAGTTTTATCAATTCATCAAAACAAATCTTTCTCCTAAAGATTCGTTATCATTTCAACTAAATTTCAACTTCAACTATAAGTTCAAACAACATTGTTTAACTTCTCAATTCAAATTCGAGTTTAAATTCAAATTTTAAACTCTCAAAATTTCTCAAAATTTTTCTAACGCCCTAAATTTTCGAAAAATTTCGCCAGCGTCTCCTTTGCGCGGCTAATACGGCACGACTACAAAACGTCCCTACGGACTCTCAGATTTCAAAAAGAAAAAGAAAAAGCCAAGCGGCTAGAGAAATAAGTCATCAAATCTCATATTCAAATTTAAATACATACCTTTTTCGAGCAATTCAAATTTATCTTCGAAATTAAAATCCCAATTCCTTTACACCTGTATACTACTAGCCATAATATCTAGTTACATACATACAAACCATTTTGTTACAAAATTTTCAATATAAACTGCTTATACATTTCTAGCTTACTATTGAAGTTACATATTCAATTTCATTCAATTTTTCATTTCAAAATTCCATTGAATTCAATTTCTATCTTCTATTCTGAATATTGAATTTTTATCGATTATATTTCATTTACTAATTCATATCACTCTATATATTAGTTTCATTTACTAATTCCTTTAAATTTCAATTTCCAATATTCAGCTTGAATTACATTTACTAACAAATTCAAAACAAAGTTTAACATTCATCTTTAATTTCATTTACTTTAATTTGTAAATTTCATTCATTCGGAAATTTATTTCTACTTACTTGAATAGATTTGCAAATTCGAACCATTCTTTTATCAATTCAAGTTTTAATTTCACTAATTCAACTTTCATAATATTTCATAAATATTTTTATATAGCATTCCGGAGTCTTTTTCAACCTTTTCAAAAATCATTTTGAAATCAATTCAAATCATCCTTTGAATTTCCAAAACAAAACCCAAATTTTCAATAACTTCCATTTAAAACAATTTGGCAGCAATTCCTCTTTTGGAAACCCGAAAATGAACACCGATAGTGCTGCAGTCATTATCGAAGTTATTTTCCAGCGACCGAAAAAAGTTTAGAGCTTTTCATCTCTTCAAAACATTTTTCAAACCCTTTGAAATTCATTTTCAAATCCAAAAAGATTTAAACTTTCCAAATCCTCAAAATTTTCAAATTCTTTTCAAAACATTTCCAAATACTTCTCTGGAATTCCGTTTTAAATTACAAATCACATTTAAAATTTATATTCTCAAATTTCATTTATATGTGAATTTATTTCTTAACTTTGGAGTTTCGATTTCAGTTTCTTATTCAGTTTCAATAGTAATGATAACATTTCAATATCATCACTTTCCTAACAACCATGCAACCATATACTGTAATAATTTACAGAAAATCATTTCATTTATATACAAAAATAGTTTTAGGTAAAATTATCTTATTTACCCCATTTAAAACAATACTGTGTCGGTTTATCTTGTTTAAGAGTTTAGAAACCCCTATCGATTTCAGTTAGCTAGACTGCACCGACCAGAATCTATAAACAATCAACCGATAAGTCAACACAATACAAAACAATTTTATATTCAATAACAAATACGCGCTCATATCTATTATTACACTCAAACTCATTCTAGAGTACTACTGACTCTATCTCTAATGAGTAACACCCAACAGAGCAGGGTTGTCGCTTAACCATATGCTCTGATACCACTTTGTCACATACCGAAATTTTCGACTTTCGAAAATTCGACATCGATACTCACTTTATCGACTGCCGAGAAATCGAGTGCCGGAAACTCCAATAGTGAGGGTTTTAGAAAGAAGAAATAGAAGAAAAAGAGGTAGAAGAAAAGATAGAAGAAGAAGAGAAGAACAACAGAACAACATCAGGACAGAAAACAATATCAGAATCTCACATATCGCAGCGGAACAATATATAATAAATAAACACTAGTCTTTTAAAACAAAGAGTTATATCAGTTTATACATACATCAATCATCAGAGTCAATATACAACAATGGACAGTTATATAACTTGTCCTCATACAGAATACACAGCGGAATAAATAATATCAGATACAAATACTACGTCTCGTCCTCCAGCTTATCTCCAAAGCTCCAGAATATCCTGATAACATAACTCTAGGCTGCCCGTGTGGAAATTTGTGGGCACCCAGAGTTTAGAAGGGAACAATAAACTCCGAGTCAGTCATGGTGATTGGTGTGAGATCGTAAAACAGTTATTTATCTTTAAAATAAACAACAGAAAAATTTTAAAGTAAATTCGAAATGCTTTTGGAAAATGAAACTACCATAAGACCTCCCACCACACACACAATGCAAACGCAGACTTGGAGGAGATTTCTTCTTATGTTAGTCAAAGATGCTTACTACGCAAAAAAATCAAATCCTTTTTTATATTATTATTAGTGCATAGTGGAAAACATTTCGAAAGTATAATATAAATCTTAGCCAGCATAGGTACCATTATATTATGCCTGCTATAGCTGCCTCCTGAGGAGACAGGTTATACAATTGAAATCGTAAAGGCTCGTATTGTTTCTTTGGATTTCCAACAAATGGCCAGGCTAAGGAACTTCCTATCCACGATGGGTACGTCCCTGGAATAGACGACCCGAGAACCTAACCGGATCTCTGCCAACACAAGGCCGGGTTACCTCTGCAAAAATAGGTAACTACTGACACGCGTATGCCATCCCCCGATCGTCACCGATCTTCCCGAGGATCCCCGATTCGCAACAACCACAAAGTAATAAATTTGCAGCAACCACAGAGGTTAAGTATCTGGGCTCCATACCATGATACCACCTTTATCCAGAAGGAATGACATACACTAAGGGGCGCTACTCCCTAGAACCTTGCCGCATCCTTCCTGTTTCGACCATTTCCGGGGTGTGAGGCTCGACGAAGTCTCGTCCACAAAGCTACGCTTTCTATAAAGCCCTGCTTCGGGTCAAACAAAATGATCAACCTATGATCACAAAGATATAAGATCAAACAAATGATCATATCGCAAATGATCAAACACTGATCATTTCACAGCAACACTCAGTATGCCACGTTACCAAATTGGGATATATCGCTGATAAATTTCAACTACATAACCTCTGAGCTCGTACGTCTCAGAGAAGGGTGTTAAGCTAAGAGAATAAATTCTCCGCCACCAACAGAAATGTATTTGAAAGAAATCAGCTTTATATCTCAAATTGTAACGTCAGACACACAATCCATACAAGTCTGTTCCGGGATCGAACAGAACCGAAGGCACTTCTCACGAAGCCCTTGCATACCCGGATAAATTTCTAATCACGTCCGGACTTCCCGTCACTAAGGGTGATAAAACCTCTAAACCGGAGATCAGCCGATGTAGAGTAACTCGACGGTAATCCTTCCGTTTTCAAAAATATCCGGTCTTCAACACCGGTCTTCAAATGCGATTCATAACGACGTATCACATATTCGGAATGGGTTATACGACCCCATGGTCCTTTCCCGACTAACCCGAATAGTGAGCGTTTATTCAAAAATAAGTGTGGCATTTATATTCATCCAATTCACAACAAATACCATTCAAGGTAATTATTGATAGTCGGTTATTTAACTATCAATAAAGATGCACAACATCATCAGATTCCAAATAATTTTCCAAATTATTTATTTTCAAAAATATCTTTACTAGATATAATATTTTCCACACTTTAAAAATAAATCAACGTTTATTTTTAAACGAATTCCCATTTCTCTTTATAAATTCCATAGTGAATTTATATTTATCGAATATCAGTAGATATTCGATTTTTTTCAAATCGATTTCAATATTAAATTTCGATTTATCTTTAAGAAGATAAATTCTCAAAAACGTTCATTCCATATTGGAAAAACAATTCCATACTTATATAATAATAAGTAGTTCACAAATCTATTTATTTTCAAAACTTGAAAATATTCGACATACTTAAATCAAATTAAGTATATATTTCATTCTTTAAGGAAATCATTTATTTTAACAACATCTATTTGAGTCAAAACGAATGTTACGTAAAACATCGTTACGACGACTCAAGATCACTAGTATAGGGATTCGAAATTTAGATAGATATATAAATCCCAATACTACATCAAAACATTTCCTTTTGGGAAATCATTTACTATAACAACAGCGTTATAGTCCACCATTTCCTTATTTTTCGAAAACGCCTATTTCAACAAGAACTGCAGAAATCTATGCTTTCGATTCATAATACATTTTAAAACATCTTTAAAATGTTTAACTTCATTTTTTTTTAATATCACTTCTTCAAAAACAAATCCATTTTACTTAACAATATATTCACTGTCCAAAATCGTGAATATAATTCACTAAACCCAATTTTCAATCATTTCTACACCTTTTTTTTTCAATAGAAATTCGCTATCCAAAATCGCGAATATATCTTCTTTAATAATCTTCTATATTAAATTCATCAAATTTGATTGATTTCCGAATTTATAAAACAACGTTTATAAATTCCATTTCTATTTTCTAACGACTTCAATTTAACAAATCTCCTTTATTAATAATTCGATAAATATTCCATTTAAAGGAAAAAATCCCCTTTATAAGTTAATCTCTTATAAACCTTTTATTCTACAGTTTCATCCATTTTATAACTTCACAATTCATAAATCTATAAATTTCATTCATTTTAACTTCACAATTTATAAATTTATAAATTTCATATCAATTTTCCAATTTCGTTTCAATTTGCCAATTAAATTTCAAATTGGACTTCTCACTTATTTCTTTTTAAATAAATCCCTTTTTAAAGAAAATAAATTTCTTTTTCTCTTTGAATCTATTTAAAAATCCAGATTTTAAATTAATTTCCTCAATTTAAAATCACTATTATACGAAATTCATTTATTTAACATTTTCACTTTATTCTGGAAATAAATTCGATAAGATTATAAAAATTAACTTTTTATACTTTAAAATTCCTTTCTTCAAAATTTCTTCAATTTCAAAAATTGATTCACTTAGAAATTTTCTACTTGAATTTCAAAAATTCAATTTCGTTTATCTTTGGAATCCAATGATGTCAAACATCCATTCAGCTAAATTTTAGCTTTCAAACAATTTCCAGACATCAATTCAATAACATCAATAATCATTCACAGATTATCACATCACAGTAAAAATAAATTTAATCAATGTGAGGGGTCCGTTGGATCCCTCCAACCTGTTTCCCTGCATCCAAAGACGTTAGCACAATACCAATTCCGCTCCAGTACGGAATTATCGCGGTATATGGGTTTTATAAAAATCCGCTTACTAACGGCGCAATAGGGTCTCATCCGCTATACGAGGCGGGAAATCATCAATCCAATATATACATATGCCAATATGTATATATTGCTATATATAGATATATCCTATCATATCTAATAGCACATTCAAACAAATCAATCAATAACTGCAATTCAATCATAAATCTGAGTGAGAAGATCTCACCTTAGATTTTAATTTTGCCATCCAATTTCCCAATCCAGACTGTTTCTTCGATTATTTTAACCTTGTATAAATAATTATACAATTCGTTAATATCCGAAAAAATCGGATAAATTAAATTCCCATTTGATAAGTTTCATTTTACCTAATAAGTTAATTTCAAACAAATTTTCTTTTTTTTAAAAAAAAAAAAAAAATTTTCGGTTAAACCAATTCCCTTATTAGTAAATTGGTAAATTAAAAATATACACATGTTTTTTTTTCTTTTGAAACTTCATATATACTAACTGTTTTATCTTTCTGTTAACTAAAAAAAAATTAAAACAGTTTCATAAAACTTCACCTTTCAGTCTATAAAACTAACAAAACAGGTTCTTGATAACCAATTAAACTAAAAGTTTTAACTTACTTAACCATAAATTTAAAACAATAATTTAAAAGAAAAACTTTTAACTTTGCTGTTTAAATTTTCTTTCCGCAGTTAACTAATTTAACATTTATTTTAAAATTAAATTTAAGTTTAAAATTTATACCTTACTACGATACGAGGCTCGAGACCATCGAACCTCACTGCCTCCATCATCGAATGTCCATTAACCTTCCTTCCAGTGACCTACCACTTCACGCGACCTTACTCGCAAATGTGCCTCTGGCTTCTTGTCCAAACCCTCACCATCGTTTATGACCCACGCGCTCCCATCTCGAGTCCAGGTTCCTCCCCTCCCTCACACACGATCACGCTGCTAAGCATGACTCCCATAATCGTTGTCACAACCCCTACGCCTCTCGACCTAACGGCATCGCGCACCTCCACGCGAAAGCGCCTCCGCCTTGTCGCTCGAATTCGCCGCTGTTCCATATTTCCCTGACGCGTGCTTTGGGGCCTCGCGCCCTAAAACTCGATCGCGTCCAATTATCTGCCTCGCGAACCACTAGGTGCTCCCCCTCTGCCCCAACGTCGCTCACAACTCTACCCCTAGGCTTTGGCCATTAAATTTGAAGAGGAAGATGATTTCGAACAGGGGAAAGGAAAAAGGGGCTCGCGAATTTTAAACTAAAAGGGATTTGATTTCTTTTTTTCTTTTTTTACTGAAGAGAGAAAGGGGAAGAGAGGCTTGGCATTAATTTTGAACTGGAAAGAATTCGTTAACGAAATTTGAGGAAGTTGGCTTCGTTCGAACGAAATAAAGAAAATAAGGTGGACGCCATTTTTTTTTTCCTTCTGTGAATCGATTTTGAAAGTGAGGAAGAGGACATGAATATTTAAAATTGGAGGAGGGATGTTCTGCACGATTATTTTCGTGAAACTAGGCGTGAATTTAGGCGTGATAAATGGAACGAAACGTGCTTAGGTTTGACTAATTAAAATTTAAATTTAAATTGAATTTTCGATAAAAATTCAATGCGTTTCCTCACCGTACGGTCACGAAACAACTTCGAAAAATATGAAATTGGAAATCCAGTAATAATTCAATATTACGGACCCAATGGAACTGGTTTCGTCGAATTCCGAGACTGTGCCCCGGAACGTTATTTTTAAATATCGATTCGAACGATTTAAATTCAAAACTGAACAGAACAGTTTCAAATTTAATTCTGAAAGTTCTATTACCCTCAGAATTATCAATACGAATTTTAAAAGCGTTTGAAATATTTTTCTTCGGCTTAAAATTAAAGATTCAAATTTTTATTCAATTTACAATAGATTAAATTTTATAATTTAATCGCCAAATTCAAAGTTAAATCGAGGATTCAAATTAAATCATCGTTCAAATATTTAAAATTAATTAAATATTATCAATTTAATTTGTTCAAAATTCAGGGTCGTTACATAACCCGGCCTTGTGTTGGCAGAGATCCGGTTAGGTTCTCGGGTCGTCTATTCCAAGGACGTACCCATCGTGGATAGGAAGTTCCTTAGCCTGACCATTTGTTGGAAATCCAAAGAAACAATACGAGCCTTTACGATTTCAATTGTATAACCTGTCTCCTCAGGAGGCAGCTATAGCAGGCATAATATAATGGTACCTATGCTGGCTAAGATTTATATTCTACTTTCGAAATGATTTTTCTACACTATGCACTAATAATAATATCCAATGATTTGATTTTGCGTAGTAAGCATTTTTGACTATCATAAGGAGAAATCTCCTCCAATTCTGCGTTTGCATTGTGTGTGTGGCGGGAGGCCTTATGGTAGTTTCATTTTCCAAAAGCATTACGGATTTCAATGTTTAAACCCTTTTGCTATTTGTTTTTAAAGATAAACTGTTTTTGTTGCTCACACCAGTCCCATGACTGATCCGGAGTTTATTGTTCCCTTCCTAAACTCTGGGTGCTCATAATTTTCCACACGAGCAGTCTAGAGTTGGGTTTCTTTTCAGATATTCAGGTTTAGTAGAATATCTGGAGCTAGTTCATTCATCGGAGTTGCTTATCTTGGAATTGTGGATTCATTCTTGTCTGAAGATCATTTTGGAGTTATCACTTCTATTGATATTGTTCCGCTGCTGTTGTTATCTTTTCTTTTCCACTGCTATTTCTTGTATCATATCTCTGATGTATATTGATATTCATTGTATCACTCTGTTGTATCAAATATTGTATATCAATGTATTATTCTTTTCTTCCATTGTGTTATTTACTTAATTGTGTTATAGCTCCGGCGAATCGGATTTGAACGGTCGAATCTGCGGCATTCTAGTACAATGTGAAGTACGGATGTTGATTTTCGAGCGGGCAAAACCCGAGACGTTACATCGACGCACCCTAAAAGATACACCTCATGCACAGACTCGGTCGTGGTACAGTCCCCTACGCGAACGAATGAGCCGAACATTGACGCACCCTAAAAGATACGCCTCGTGCACAGACTCGGTCGTGGTACAGTCCCCCACACGGACGAATGAGCCGAATGCTCCACGGACGATCAAAAGACCATGGGTCGCTACCCCACCAAATTGAACCGAAGTTCCACAAACGGGGTTTTTAGTCCCCACACAAACAAAGAGACATCGCTCATCGCTAGTCTAAATCACAAAATGATCACCATTGATCAATAATGAAACGACCCAGTATTTTCAACCATTCGCATCCATTATAAGTGTATAGGTAGACACTCATGCCGGAGTTGAATTGCTCAAAATACTGCGTTGTAAATAAAATTTGGCAAAACCCATCATATACAGTAAATAAAATAATTACAGATCACAGACACAGAGTAATATAACAATACTGCAGCGGAAACAAAGGATAGTAGTTCATGAAGCTACTATATATATATATATATAACAGAGTTAAACAAGATACAACAGAGGTCTCGAATACAATAGATGTCTCAATACAATAATCAAATACCAGATCTGAATACATCACTGGATCGACGGAATGACTGAAAGCAGGATCGATAGATAGCTGGATGTAACGTCCCAGATTTTCGCGTTCGAAAATCGACATCCATACTTTACATCGTACTCGAATGTCGTAGATTCGAGCGTTCAAATCCGAGTCGCCGGAGCTTATAACACAGTTAAGTAAATATCACAGCGGAATAAAAAGAATATAGATATACAACATCTGATACAATATCCAGATACAATGATGATACAATGAATATCTATATACATCAAAGATATGATACAATAAATTGCAGCGGAAAAGAAAACGATAGATAACATCAGCAGCGGATAATCTCCATCTTCAAAGACAAATCCAGAAATAGCTCAAACTCCCAATAATGATGCACAAAGATAAGCAAGTGCAGTCCGATCCAAAGACTGAACTTGCTCCAGATAATCTACTAAACCTGAATATCTGAAAAACCCAACTCTAGACTGCTCGTGTAGGAAATTATGAGCACCCAGAGTTTAGGAAAGGAACAATAAACTCCGGATCAGTCATGGGACTGGTGTGAGCAACAAAAACAGTTTATCTTTAAAAACAAATAGCAGAGATTTTTAAAGTCAATTCGCAATGCTTTTTGGAAAATGAAACTACCATAAGACCTCCCACCACACACACAATGCAAACGCAGAATTGGAGGAGATTTCTTCTTATGATAGTCAAAGATGCTTACTACGCAAAATCAAATCATTTGATATTATTACTAGTGCATAGTGCAGAAAACAATTTCGAAAGTAGAATATAAATCTTAGCCAGCATAGACATTTCGCACTTATGCCTACTATAGCTACCATGTTCAATAGCAGGTTACCACCACATTCCATGGCAGGTAATACAACTAAAACCGTACAAAGTTCGTATTTGGAAGATGGATTTCCAACAAATGGTCAGGCTAAGGAACTTCCTATTCCACAAAAGAAACGCCTCTGGCGGGACGCTCCGAGAACCACACCGTTCTCTGCCAAACAAGGCCGGCAACCCCTTTTCCCAAGGGATAAAAGAAACCTCAGATATGCCACCCCCGGTCCTTTGGGACCTTTAACCGAGGCGCCTCGAAAACCAACATCACACGTCATAAATAAAGTGTGTCCACATGAGTAAGTATCTGGGCTCCATACCATGATACTACCCTTTTCCAGAAGGAATGGTCATACCCTAGGGGAGCTACCCCTGAAAACCTTGCCGCACGATTCCTGTTTCGACCATTACCGGGTTGTGAGGCTCGACGAAGTCTCGTCCACAAAGCTACGCTTTTTCAAAAAGCCACGCTTTGGGTCAACAGATGATCAACCTATGATCACAAAGATAAATGATCAAACAAATGATCATATCACAAATGATCAAACACCGATCATCACACAGCAACACTCAGCATGCCACATTACCAAATTGGGATATATCGCTGATAAATTTCAACTACATAACCTCTGAGCTCGTACGTCTCAGAGAAGGGTGTTAAGCTAAGAGAATAAATTCTCCGCCACCAACAGAAATGTATTTGAAAGAAATCGGCTTTATATCTCAAAGTGTAATGTCAGACATGTAACCATACAAGTCTGTTCCGGGATCGAACAGAACCGAAGGCACTTCTCACGAAGCCCTTGCAAATCCGGATAATTTCCAATCACGTCCGGACTTCCCGTCACAAAAAGAGTGATATAAATCTCTATACCGAAGCAACTCAGTGCAGAGACATTCGACAGGTTGTCCTTTCATTTTCGAAAACATCCGGTCTTCATCACCGGTCTTCAAATGCCATCCATATACGACGTATCACTATTCGGAATGGGTTATACGACCCAAAGGTCCTTTCCCGGCTAACCCGAATAGTGAGCGCAATTAAAAAGCATATGGATATGGGATTTCAATTAAGTCACAGCTTATTACCCAAAATCTTGCTTCAAATGGTTTAAACAAATTACCATTTTAATCTTTTTAAACAAAAAGATTCAATTCACAAAGTTCAACTGAATTTCACAGATTCATTCACAGATTTTCCAAATCGATTCCCAATTCAATTTAATTAATTCGTTAAATCTTTTAATCAAAGATTTAACTAATAGCTTTCAAAACAATTCCATTTCAAATGGTTTAAACAAACATCAATTTTAAATCTGTTAAGATAACAGATTTAATTCATAGCTTTCAAAAACAATTCCATTTCAAATGGGTTAAATAAATCACCATTTTAAATCTGTTAAAAATAAACAGATTTAATTCATAGCTTTTTAAAAAAGAATTCATTCATAACTTAGATAAACTATTTTTCTTCAATTCAATCTTGAAATTCCTTTAATTAAACTGGAATTTCATTTCTTATCTGAAAGCTTTTATCATTAGGAAACAAACAGTTTCATTTCAGAAAATCTGATTTATTCATACGAGTTGAAATCCTTGGGTTAAATTCAAATTCCCAAAATTATACTTTAAAAATGGTTTAGATTCATACAAACACATTTATATCATCTTTAATCCCTAGTTTCAAATCATAGGATTCAATTTCAAATTTGAATTCAAATTTAAATCAAATTATTTAAATCTTCAAAACTCGTTTAAGTTATTCAAAATAAGTTTTATCTTTGAAATTCCATTTCAAAAGCTTTTCACTTTAAACCCAAAATTTCAAATTTCAAAATCAATTGAAATTAAAATTTCAATTTCAAAAACATCAAATTTACATTATCTGTGACTTAACTGATTTCCACGTGAAATCCATATTTGTGTGTGTAAAGGTGTAGTCCAGGGGTTTCACTCACAATAGTGCACATCATATAATCATCACAGATCAGAATACAGAATATAGTTGATAAGCGATAAACTATAACGCCTATCATATAGATCACAGATATATATCACAGATAAGTAAATTATAGATCACAACATAAATCAGGATGTATCACAAAGCATCATATATCAGGGATATCAAACAATCAAATCGTCCAATAGAATCCAAATATTCATAAGTAAGGTCAAGTATTCAATAGTCATTTATAAATAGGATAAATTAATTGTTTAATCTTAATTTATTCACTTATCTCCAATTTAATTTATTACTTATGAATTAATTATCCCATCCTGATTTATTAATTATGTGATATCCCGGGATTTCAGGGAATTTAAAATGTGATAATCTTGTAAGTTAATTATTTAAAATTGGTAAAATTGTTATTTTCAAACAATTAAATAATGAGTTGTTTTTAAATATAAATATAAATAGATTTTAAATAGACTTATTATTTTCAAATTTAATAAGGGTTGTTTAAAATGTATATATATATATATATATGTATATTGATTTTAAATAGGATAATTATTGATAAGTAATAATATGTTTGTTTGAAATGGATATCTATATTTATTTAAATTGATTTTAAATTGGACTTTAAATTGACTTTGAATTTGAATGTAAGAATTGAATTTGAAAGAAATATATATATCTTAAAATGAAAATAATAATATAGTTTGAATTTAAAATATATGAATAAAGTTTTTATTTAGAAATAAGATTTGTTTTATATTTTTCTTTTTATAGAAATTTATAGAAATTTGAAAGAGTATTTATTTAATAGGAATAAATACAAAAGCTTTTGAATATTCATTTAAAAATGGATTAAATATAATATATATATGATTTTATTAGAATATAATTGGTTTATATTCTATTTCCTTTTAAAAATTGTATTTACATAAGGTTTAGAAAAGTATTTATAAATTAAGAAATGTATTAATCAATTAGGAAATTAATAATAAAAAGCTTTAAAAATAATATGAATATAAATAATTACAAGTGTTAGCTTCTTAACCATGTTAAATACATGTGTTAAGTAATTGAATAAGGTATGAGACAAGTGTCTCTTTTATTTTCTTTTTCTTTAAATTTTAATAAAATCAAAATTTACTTATATAAACTTCTACCTTTCCCCTTCATTCTTTTTCTCTAATTTTCAGTTCAAAGACCAAAAACCCAAAACCAGAAAAGTTATCTATCCCGAAATGATCTCCACAACCCAAAAACTAAAATTTATTTCCAAACTCAAGAATCAAATCTGAAATCTTCTTCTCAAAACCGAATGCAAACCAGAAATAAATCTAAATCCTGTAAAGCTTCTTCTTCAACTTGTAAACTGTTTTATTCTCAAGCCTACAATCTCCTCAAAACCGAATGCAAACCAGAGAATTATAAAAGCCTGTAATCACTTCCACAAATACAAGCCTGAAATTTATTTCCAAAACTCAAAATCGAAATCTGTAAAGCAATCACCAGATCAACTCAAAACATTTTTCTCAAGCCTGTAACCATCCTTCAAGTATGCATGCAAGTATATCTGAAGCCAAAGCAAAAGTTTCCAAAGCTTTGCAGTTTTAAGGAAATCAAGCAAATTCTTTCCAGTTCAAATCAAAGCATTCAAGTTTTCAAATTGTCAAGAGATTCAGTTTTCAAATCTCAGTTTTCAAGTCTCTGCAATTCATTAAAAAGGTGAGTAAACCTTTATTTTTAAAACAGTTTTAAAATCTGAGAATAAACTTAAATGTTGTGATGAATGTTATAGTAGTTTGGTTTGCATATGATTTACCTGTGAATGTATACTGGTAAAATAAAATGCATGTTCTAAAAATTAGTAGGTATACACATATACTTCTCTGTTATTTTAATGTGAGTAGATTTAACTTAAACAGTTTTAATTAAATTCATATGATAGATATTTGAAGTAGAAGTATGATGCATGTTGAATATATGTATGCATGTTGATGTGAATATGAATATATGTGTATAAATTAGTATAGAATTTTGTGTGTATGATTTTATTCAGGTGTGCATGTCTGTTTGAATCCCTGTTCTCCTCTGTTTCATATTACAGGTTTCAAATACTAGAATTAAGCTCAAATCTCTTTACCTGTTATTGTTAAACTTTGGGTTAGAAATAAAATGGTTTAGTATATTAATAATCTATGTACTAAAAATAGATTCAGGTATCTGATGTTGGAAATCCTCTGGAAACTTAGAAATTTAGTAACCATTCCAACATAAATGTTAAAATCAAATGATGTAATTTGATGAATCAATTATACAAATTGTATTGTCTTTATAAAATATGAATTTTAAAAAGAAAATCAGAATTTTTAGTATTAAAATGAAGATGCATTTTGGGAATATCGGGAAATTGTTTTCTGAGCATTTTCTGGCGATCAGAACATTTTTGGTGATCGTGGTTTCATCTGGAGATAGCTTGATTATCAGAGAGTTTGGGAAAAATGCTAAGTGATTTTATTTATCACTGAGGTATTGATGATCGATCGAATTGGGTTTAAACCCTAGATTTTGTGTGGTCTGGAAAATGGATCGTGGCAGTGTCTCAAGGTAATCGAGTTCGATGGGAACAAGCGTAATGGCTTCGTGGATGATCGAAGGTAGTGTGACTGTGGTGGCGTGATCTCTGGTTGTCGGAGTCACTAGGATGAGGGGGATTCGTGATTGAGGTTCTGGTTCCAGTTCTCTCCATTGTCTCGATTTCGATTTTGTGTCTGTGGTGATCTATGGGTGGTCAGAATCGAAGTGATGGACCATTTATGACTTGTCGAGGGTAGTGGGGTTGGTCGGAGTTCTGGCGAGCTAGCGTACACGTGCACAGCGACGTTGTGATGTCTGGGAGGATGGGTTCGTGGCGACTCGGAGGGAGACTCGGGATTTTGGGAGATAAACTCGAGTCTGGCATCGTGTTCGTGAGTGTTACTATTATGGTTTTTAACAGTTTTTAAGATTTAAACTAAATACTGTTTTTTTTTTTTTATAAGAAGAAGGTGGAGAAAACTCGGGTTGGACTCGAGCAGGGTAAAGGTTTTACCCGAAGCAAGATTAGTTAAGGAATGATAAGCATGTTAAAAGTTTTTATAAAGTAAATTTAATTTTTGAAATTTAGAAACAAATTTAGTTTAAAGTTCCTTAGATAAATTCATAAATAAATGTTCTCCTTAACATTTGATTAAGAAGTTTGAAATTTGTTTAAAGTAAATTTTATTAGGTAAAATTTAAAGTTATTTTAAACTTAAGTTAAAAATGCAATTTTAAAGGTTTTATAAAAACAAGTTTTAAAGTTTAAATTGAAAACCAGTTTAAACCATTACTTGTAGATGTTTAAGGCATTTAAGGGAGGTTATGTTTTATTAACTTTAATTTATCAAATTAAATGATTATTTATTTTAAACCTTAATTAATGATTGAATTAAGAAAAGTTAGTTATTAAGATAAGATGGTTTAATCTTAAGATAATTAAAGTTTTAATGTCTTGATATTAATTAAGTTAATTAAGAAAATTAGGTATAATTAATTAATTTAATTAATAATGATTAAGGATTAGTTAAGGAATTGATTAAGCATAATTAATTAACTCAATAATGAAGGTTGATTTAATTAATGACTAAAGAATAATTAATTTGTAATTAATTAATTAAGTAATTAGAGGTTGATTAATTTGAAATTAAGAAGTACTTAATTAAGTTTATTAATTAATAATTAGGTTTTATTAATTAATAAATAAGAAATAATTAATCTATAAAGATTAAATAAAGGTTAATTAACTGTTATTAAGAATTGATTAACTAATAATTAATGATTAATTAATTTGTTATTAAGATTTATTAATTGATAATTAAGGTTTATTAATTAATAATTAAAAGAATAATTAATTTGAAATTAGAGATTTATTTAATTAAAGAGTAATTAAAGGATAAATTACTCAGCTATGATTTATAAATTATGAATGTGATTAATTTAAGTTAATTAATTTGTTAATTATATAAAGATAGTCACTTGGTAATTGATTAAGTATAAATTACTTAATGAGATTGATAAGTGTAATTACTTAGTATAAGTAATTAATAAATAAATTACTGAATGTAATTGATATAAGGGAATTACTTACTGGGTAGTAATTGAAGTATAATTACTTTGCAAAAGTAATTAATAATTAATTATTTGGTGTAATTAATTAAAGGATTAAAGTAATTAATTAAGAAGTTAATTAATTAAGGTAAGTAATTATAGGATGATAATTACTGTATAAAATTAATTAAGGTGGATTAATAGAAATGATTAATTAATTAATGGTAGTAATTAATTAAGGATTATTAATTAATGTAATTAATGAAAAGTAATTAAAGGTTATTACTGTTAATGGTTAAGAATAATTAATTTGTGAAATTAATTAAAAGATAATTACTTTATGTAATAAATAATTAATCAAGAGTGATTAATATTTAATGATTAATTAATTAAATGGATTGTAATTAATTAATGTTGATTAAGCAAATTCTTAAGAAATTAATTTAATTTAAGTTGATTAAATTAATTATAATAGAGATTAATAAATGGTTGCTTATGAATGATGGTTGAGTAGAATGTCTGATTTGGTTGATATCTATTAAATGATATGCTATGATATTCTGTGATATGATATTGGATATATCTGTGATAAATGTGATATTTATCTGTGTTAAATGCTGTGTAAATTCAAGTATTGAATTAAATTAAATTGTTTAAACCTTTAAACAACTTGGCCTTAAAAGATACGTTTTGGATTTCGATGAGACCGGGATCGGGTTTCCGTATACCGGTATTCCAGGTCTGGAGACCCGAATACCACATCGATCCAAATTAACGATAGGTCGTGAATCTCAAGTGAAGA
This sequence comes from Allium fistulosum, assembly GCA_030737815.1. Classification (NCBI taxonomy): domain Eukaryota; kingdom Viridiplantae; phylum Streptophyta; class Magnoliopsida; order Asparagales; family Amaryllidaceae; genus Allium; species Allium fistulosum. The sequence goes on from CM060903.1 coordinate 595,640,437, forward strand.
TGAAGATTCAGAGTGCAAGGGTTATTGTCGTTAACTCTGAGGGTGATTCCAAAACGAGTGTAACGAGATAATGCCTTCGGTTTCGTTCGAACCCGGAACGAACTTGTATGGATTGAATGCTTTCAGCACATCGTCAGGTGGACGATGAGCATTCTAAGTGATGTGTTCTGATTTAAAGGTAATCGTAACCTCAAGCCTCATCAAACCGGGAATGGCTAAAACAGGGGAGGTGCAGCAAGGTTAGTGGGTAGCACCCAAGTAGTATGAGATTCCTCTGTCTAGAGGTCCCTTCTTTTTATTCGGCTGTGTGGGCGGTTGAATAGCTACAACCGCTGGGGTTTCTTATGCGGGAATTATCCAGTAAGGGATGTTCCGGCCTTGTGTTGCAGGGGATTGGGAGTGATCCTCGGTACGTTGATCTAGGCCACGTACTGTGACGGGCGGTACCCCGGTAGCCCTGCCATTGTATGGAATCCAAAATCCAATAAGTGCCGTACGATTTAGTTGTGCCCAACTATGTTGGAACGTGAGATGTAAGCATTCCAGCTATTTCTGTATTTTACTTGAAAACCCTAGACCCTATTATAATATAATCGGATTTCTTATCAAATGTTTTGGTTAGCGTAAGGTAAAAACTTACCCATGTTTATGTGTGGGAAGTCTTACGTGATACCTTTGTTTTCAAAAGGTTTTGAAGTTAAACAACTTTAACCGTTTACTCACACCAGACCCATGTCTGACCCAAGTGTTTATTTTCTGTTTTATTAAACTCTTGGGTACTCAAATTTTTACGAGTAGCCAAGGGATTCAGGTTAGCTTTGACGAGTTATCTGGAGGAGCAATGGAGCAGGAGGCTTCAACGTTCGTAGATATAGTGTTCCGCTGTGTTAGTTTCTCTGAGTCATTTGTTGAGTTGTATTTGAGCTGTAATAACTAGACAGGTATTTATAACTGTCTAGTATGTGTTGTATAAGCTGTGTATCTCTGATGTATATGATACAATGTAATATCTTATTTGATTAATGTAATTTATTCGTTCCGCTGTTTAGATTCTGATGTGTTTCTTTCTTTCTTCTCTATCTTTTCTCTTTTCTATCTCTTTCTTTCTTCAAGATGATACGACTTTTTGTGGAGAAAAAGTCGGGTCGTCACAGTTGGTATCAGAGCATTAGGTTGAGTGAATACCTAGGCTCTGGAGTGGTGTCTATCCTGAGAGAGCGTATTTGTAATTTTTATATAACTATAAATACATATTTCTACCTATCTATTGGGTTACCTGTTCGGGTTTTCCAATATAAGATATAAAGGTAGATATGGTGGTGGTGTGTGAAACACGACTACCAATGGTTGGAGTTTGAATGTTGAGGTTGGAAGTCTATCTGACGAGACTGTAGACCCAATACCGTCTCGAGTGAACTTTGTTATGGTGTAAAGATTTCATTGATCTCTGAAGGAACTGTTAAGGTTCGGAGTCCATCTTTGAAGTGGGATGAGTGGAGTTTGGATCTGTCGAATGAGCAGAAGCAAGTGATGGTATCTGAGTAACTCAGGAAGGAGTAGTTGTGTGATGAGACGCAGTGACTGGATGTTTCTGAAGATGTTTTCTTTTGGAACAAGTTAAGGAAGTGTGTCTACTTCAGTGTTGTGGCTGAGTTCAGCATAATGTTTCTGTTTGGTTTGGAGTCCGAGTTCTCGAGAAGCTTTGGATAGGAAGTCTTGGCATCTGGGTCAGCGGTGCAGCTCGGAAGTGTTTTGTGTTCCAACTAGAAGATCTTTTAGCTTAGAAGTTTTCTAGAGGTGGAGTTCAGAAGCTGCGGAGTGGATCCATTTCTTCGATGGATTGGTTAAAAAGCATAAGCTGTTCTGATTGGTAAAGAGAGAGCAGTTTCTTGGATATTAGGCTGGGTTGATCGCAAAAGTGACTTGCGATTGCTGAGTATTCTCTTGAGTTATCAGAGTTTTTCTGGATGTCTTCAGCGAAGTCAGAAGTTTGTCTGCATTTGAGATTGAGTTCTGTATCAACTTGATTTCAGGATTGCTACCGGAAATTCAGCTAGGTCGAAGAATGTCTCCTAGAGAAAGGATTTGGTGAAACAGCCCGGTATTTCATAGAACTTCTGAGTTTTATTTTTATGGATCTGTTGAACCTTATCTCCAGAATGTGTTGTCTAGTCTGTGCTTGAGTTCATCGACGGCATTCTCATCTTCTCTAGATCAGAGTGGTGCAGCGGAAGCAAGATGGCAGCTGTTCTAGAATGGAAGAAACCGGAAGTTGCAGTGTTTTGGGATTAGAAAATTTCTACATGAAATATTTCTGGATTTAAGTCCAGATTGGTTAGTGCATCTGTTTTGTCTTTTCCAGATAGGAGAAGTAAGTTGTCTACTGAGGTTTGTGAAGTAGAGTTTGTGTACTGGATTTCTGTAAATCTTGAAAGGATCCGTTTGTTGGATTGTTTTGATCCAGTTTGTTTCTAGAAGCATCGGTAAAGGTTGAGCTGATCGGAATGGATGTAGACAGTCCGGAATTGTCAAAAGAGTTCTAAAGATTAGAGACGGAGGAATTTGGAATTCGAAGTTGGAGACTTCGTTATTATTGAAGTTTTCTCTGGTAAAAGGGAGCTATAAGATTGGGTAAGACTGGGAAGTCAGCTCCGAGTTGTTTTGGATCTCTTCTGTATTCTGATTTGGATAAGTGTTTGATCTACAGGATTGAATTGCCAGTTTGGATAACTGAGATTCAGAGTATATCGCGTATCTTTGAGGAAGTACGTGTTTGATCTATCTCTGGTTTTGGAACCAGTAGTTCGGGAAGGATTTGGTTGTTGAGTCAGACTCGTCTGTAGTCTGATATTCTGTTTAGTTTTATAGATCTAGTTGTGTAGGAGCTCTGTAGCTCAGTAGAATTGGTTGTTTGGATTCTGTTGAGCGAGTATCCCGGTATATATATATATACTTGGGGAAACTCGTGGAAATTTAGGAAGCTTATCCGGATCTATGTCCGGATAGCTAGAATTGTTTGTTTGTTTGAATTGGTTGTTTGGATGAAATTGTTTGCTTGGTTGTGTATGGCTGATATGTATGCCTAAATTGATTGAAATAAAATAAAAACTTTGGATTATCTTTTGTTTTAAATTTCGGGGACGAAATTATTTTAAGGGGGAAGGAATGTGATATCCCGGGATTTCAGGGAATTTAAAATGTGATAATCTTGTAAGTTAATTATTTAAAATTGGTAAAATTGTTATTTTCAAACAATTAAATAATGAGTTGTTTTTAAATATAAATATAAATAGATTTTAAATAGACTTATTATTTTCAAATTTAATAAGGGTTGTTTAAAATGTATATATATATATATATGTATATTGATTTTAAATAGGATAATTATTGATAAGTAATAATATGTTTGTTTGAAATGGATATCTATATTTATTTAAATTGATTTTAAATTGGACTTTAAATTGACTTTGAATTTGAATGTAAGAATTGAATTTGAAAGAAATATATATATCTTAAAATGAAAATAATAATATAGTTTGAATTTAAAATATATGAATAAAGTTTTTATTTAGAAATAAGATTTGTTTTATATTTTTCTTTTTATAGAAATTTATAGAAATTTGAAAGAGTATTTATTTAATAGGAATAAATACAAAAGCTTTTGAATATTCATTTAAAAATGGATTAAATATAATATATATATGATTTTATTAGAATATAATTGGTTTATATTCTATTTCCTTTTAAAAATTGTATTTACATAAGGTTTAGAAAAGTATTTATAAATTAAGAAATGTATTAATCAATTAGGAAATTAATAATAAAAAGCTTTAAAAATAATATGAATATAAATAATTACAAGTGTTAGCTTCTTAACCATGTTAAATACATGTGTTAAGTAATTGAATAAGGTATGAGACAAGTGTCTCTTTTATTTTCTTTTTCTTTAAATTTTAATAAAATCAAAATTTACTTATATAAACTTCTACCTTTCCCCTTCATTCTTTTTCTCTAATTTTCAGTTCAAAGACCAAAAACCCAAAACCAGAAAAGTTATCTATCCCGAAATGATCTCCACAACCCAAAAACTAAAATTTATTTCCAAACTCAAGAATCAAATCTGAAATCTTCTTCTCAAAACCGAATGCAAACCAGAAATAAATCTAAATCCTGTAAAGCTTCTTCTTCAACTTGTAAACTGTTTTATTCTCAAGCCTACAATCTCCTCAAAACCGAATGCAAACCAGAGAATTATAAAAGCCTGTAATCACTTCCACAAATACAAGCCTGAAATTTATTTCCAAAACTCAAAATCGAAATCTGTAAAGCAATCACGAGATCAACTCAAAACATTTTTCTCAAGCCTGTAACCATCCTTCAAGTATGCATGCAAGTATATCTGAAGCCAAAGCAAAAGTTTCCAAAGCTTTGCAGTTTTAAGGAAATCAAGCAAATTCTTTCCAGTTCAAATCAAAGCATTCAAGTTTTCAAATTGTCAAGAGATTCAGTTTTCAAATCTCAGTTTTCAAGTCTCTGCAATTCATTAAAAAGGTGAGTAAACCTTTATTTTTAAAACAGTTTTAAAATCTGAGAATAAACTTAAATGTTGTGATGAATGTTATAGTAGTTTGGTTTGCATATGATTTACCTGTGAATGTATACTGGTAAAATAAAATGCATGTTCTAAAAATTAGTAGGTATACACATATACTTCTCTGTTATTTTAATGTGAGTAGATTTAACTTAAACAGTTTTAATTAAATTCATATGATAGATATTTGAAGTAGAAGTATGATGCATGTTGAATATATGTATGCATGTTGATGTGAATATGAATATATGTGTATAAATTAGTATAGAATTTTGTGTGTATGATTTTATTCAGGTGTGCATGTCTGTTTGAATCCCTGTTCTCCTCCGTTTCATATTACAGGTTTCAAATACTAGAATTAAGCTCAAATCTCTTTACCTGTTATTGTTAAACTTTGGGTTAGAAATAAAATGGTTTAGTATATTAATAATCTATGTACTAAAAATAGATTCAGGTATCTGATGTTGGAAATCCTCTGGAAACTTAGAAATTTAGTAACCATTCCAACATAAATGTTAAAATCAAATGATGTAATTTGATGAATCAATTATACAAATTGTATTGTCTTTATAAAATATGAATTTTAAAAAGAAAATCAGAATTTTTAGTATTAAAATGAAGATGCATTTTGGGAATATCGGGAAATTGTTTTCTGAGCATTTTCTGGCGATCAGAACATTTTTGGTGATCGTGGTTTCGTCTGGAGATAGCTTGATTATCAGAGAGTTTGGGAAAAATGCTAAGTGATTTTATTTATCACTGAGGTATTGATGATCGATCGAATTGGGTTTAAACCCTAGATTTTGTGTGGTCTGGAAAATGGATCGTGGCAGTGTCTCAAGGTAATCGAGTTCGATGGGAACAAGCGTAATGGCTTCGTGGATGATCGAAGGTAGTGTGACTGTGGTGGCGTGATCTCTGGTTGTCGGAGTCACTAGGATGAGGGGGATTCGTGATTGAGGTTCTGGTTCCAGTTCTCTCCATTGTCTCGATTTCGATTTTGTGTCTGTGGTGATCTATGGGTGGTCAGAATCGAAGTGATGGACCATTTATGACTTGTCGAGGGTAGTGGGGTTGGTCGGAGTTCTGGCGAGCTAGCGTACACGTGCACAGCGACGTTGTGATGTCTGGGAGGATGGGTTCGTGGCGACTCGGAGGGAGACTCGGGATTTTGGGAGATAAACTCGAGTCTGGCATCGTGTTCGTGAGTGTTACTATTATGGTTTTTAACAGTTTTTAAGATTTAAACTAAATACTGTTTTTTTTTTTTTTATAAGAAGAAGGTGGAGAAAACTCGGGTTGGACTCGAGCAGGGTAAAGGTTTTACCCGAAGCAAGATTAGTTAAGGAATGATAAGCATGTTAAAAGTTTTTATAAAGTAAATTTAATTTTTGAAATTTAGAAACAAATTTAGTTTAAAGTTCCTTAGATAAATTCATAAATAAATGTTCTCCTTAACATTTGATTAAGAAGTTTGAAATTTGTTTAAAGTAAATTTTATTAGGTAAAATTTAAAGTTATTTTAAACTTAAGTTAAAAATGCAATTTTAAAGGTTTTATAAAAACAAGTTTTAAAGTTTAAATTGAAAACCAGTTTAAACCATTACTTGTAGATGTTTAAGGCATTTAAGGGAGGTTATGTTTTATTAACTTTAATTTATCAAATTAAATGATTATTTATTTTAAACCTTAATTAATGATTGAATTAAGAAAAGTTAGTTATTAAGATAAGATGGTTTAATCTTAAGATAATTAAAGTTTTAATGTCTTGATATTAATTAAGTTAATTAAGAAAATTAGGTATAATTAATTAATTTAATTAATAATGATTAAGGATTAGTTAAGGAATTGATTAAGCATAATTAATTAACTCAATAATGAAGGTTGATTTAATTAATGACTAAAGAATAATTATTTTGTAATTAATTAATTAAGTAATTAGAGGTTGATTAATTTGAAATTAAGAAGTACTTAATTAAGTTTATTAATTAATAATTAGGTTTTATTAATTAATAAATAAGAAATAATTAATCTATAAAGATTAAATAAAGGTTAATTAACTGTTATTAAGAATTGATTAACTAATAATTAATGATTAATTAATTTGTTATTAAGATTTATTAATTGATAATTAAGGTTTATTAATTAATAATTAAAAGAATAATTAATTTGAAATTAGAGATTTATTTAATTAAAGAGTAATTAAAGGATAAATTACTCAGCTATGATTTATAAATTATGAATGTGATTAATTTAAGTTAATTAATTTGTTAATTATATAAAGATAGTCACTTGGTAATTGATTAAGTATAAATTACTTAATGAGATTGATAAGTGTAATTACTTAGTATAAGTAATTAATAAATAAATTACTGAATGTAATTGATATAAGGGAATTACTTACTAGGTAGTAATTGAAGTATAATTACTTTGCAAAAGTAATTAATAATTAATTATTTGGTGTAATTAATTAAAGGATTAAAGTAATTAATTAAGAAGTTAATTAATTAAGGTAAGTAATTATAGGATGATAATTACTGTATAAAATTAATTAAGGTGGATTAATAGAAATGATTAATTAATTAATGGTAGTAATTAATTAAGGATTATTAATTAATGTAATTAATGAAAAGTAATTAAAGGTTATTACTGTTAATGGTTAAGAATAATTAATTTGTGAAATTAATTAAAAGATAATTACTTTATGTAATAAATAATTAATCAAGAGTGATTAATATTTAATGATTAATTAATTAAATGGATTGTAATTAATTAATGTTGATTAAGCAAATTCTTAAGAAATTAATTTAATTTAAGTTGATTAAATTAATTATAATAGAGATTAATAAATGGTTGCTTATGAATGATGGTTGAGTAGAATGTCTGATTTGGTTGATATCTATTAAATGATATGCTATGATATTCTGTGATATGATATTGGATATATCTGTGATAAATGTGATATTTATCTGTGTTAAATGCTGTGTAAATTCAAGTATTGAATTAAATTAAATTGTTTAAACCTTTAAACAACTTGGCCTTAAAAGATACGTTTTGGATTTCGATGAGACCGGGATCGGGTTTCCGTATACCGGTATTCCAGGTCTGGAGACCCGAATACCACATCGATCCAAATTAACGATAGGTCGTGAATCTCAAGTGAAGATGAAGATTCAGAGTGCAAGGGTTATTGTCGTTAACTCTGAGGGTGATTCCAAAACGAGTGTAACGAGATAATGCCTTCGGTTTCGTTCGAACCCGGAACGAACTTGTATGGATTGAATGCTTTCAGCACATCGTCAGGTGGACGATGAGCATTCTAAGTGATGTGTTCTGATTTAAAGGTAATCGTAACCTCAAGCCTCATCAAACCGGGAATGGCTAAAACAGGGGAGGTGCAGCAAGGTTAGTGGGTAGCACCCAAGTAGTATGAGATTCCTCTGTCTAGAGGTCCCTTCTTTTTATTCGGCTGTGTGGGCGGTTGAATAGCTACAACCGCTGGGGTTTCTTATGCGGGAATTATCCAGTAAGGGATGTTCCGGCCTTGTGTTGCAGGGGATTGGGAGTGATCCTCGGTACGTTGATCTAGGCCACGTACTGTGACGGGCGGTACCCCGGTAGCCCTGCCATTGTATGGAATCCAAAATCCAATAAGTGCCGTACGATTTAGTTGTGCCCAACTATGTTGGAACGTGAGATGTAAGCATTCCAGCTATTTCTGTATTTTACTTGAAAACCCTAGACCCTATTATAATATAATCGGATTTCTTATCAAATGTTTTGGTTAGCGTAAGGTAAAAACTTACCCATGTTTATGTGTGGGAAGTCTTACGTGATACCTTTGTTTTCAAAAGGTTTTGAAGTTAAACAACTTTAACCGTTTACTCACACCAGACCCATGTCTGACCCAAGTGTTTATTTTCTGTTTTATTAAACTCTTGGGTACTCAAATTTTTACGAGTAGCCAAGGGATTCAGGTTAGCTTTGACGAGTTATCTGGAGGAGCAATGGAGCAGGAGGCTTCAACGTTCGTAGATATAGTGTTCCGCTGTGTTAGTTTCTCTGAGTCATTTGTTGAGTTGTATTTGAGCTGTAATAACTAGACAGGTATTTATAACTGTCTAGTATGTGTTGTATAAGCTGTGTATCTCTGATGTATATGATACAATGTAATATCTTATTTGATTAATGTAATTTATTCGTTCCGCTGTTTAGATTCTGATGTGTTTCTTTCTTTCTTCTCTATCTTTTCTCTTTTCTATCTCTTTCTTTCTTCAAGATGATACGACTTTTTGTGGAGAAAAAGTCGGGTCGTCACAAATTACAAATCATTTGATATAGATTAATTTATCAACCACTTTAATTTATTAAATGTTTTCTTAATTAATCATATTAATCAAGTTATCCTTTAAACCAATTACATAATTTAATTAACCTTAATAAATCCAAATATCCAAAAATTTATTACAATAAGTGATTAATTACAAATTCCATTCCTTAAGTAATTACATTTAAACAATCTATAATTGATTTTCGGAATTAACTAATCAATAAATTATTAACATTAATCACTTAAATCAAACACTTAACAATTCTTAGTTAATTATCTTCATTAACTAATAATATTTCTTCGATTACTTACTTAAGAAATAGTTTATTATTAATCATTTCTAATTAATTTATTACAAATCACTGATAATTTCTTTCCAAAACTATTTATTAAGAAAATTTGTTTACCTTAATTATCATTTTAAAAATCTTCTTTATACTTTGGAAATCACTTTATTACAGTTATAAAAAGTTTAATATTAATTGACTTCATACTTAATCAAGGACTAATAAAAAACATTGTTTAATTTAACATTATCAACTTTAAATGATTTTGGGCTTAACCCATTTTAAAGCAACCCAAGTAACATGATAATGACTCGAGTAAAACTCGAGTGTTTCCAGCAACTTTCCCGCGTCTTCCCCTCCTCTGTTTCTTCTTCTCTTTTTTTACAAAACTTAGCTTAATTTCAAAATGTAAAAAAAAACAGTAGGCTTATCACCTACAGATCACTCGAGTACGAACTCGAGTTTCCCAAGCCAAAACTCGAACGCGACTTCGAGACTTCCCACGAGCCTAAACTCGCTGACACCCCACCACCATCTCGTGCACATGCACGCCACCGTTGGTCACCTCCGACCAACATCATCGCCTCCGGCAACTCTCTCAACACCACATCATCCCAAAACGACCACCCAAACATACAAACTCACCGCGAATCGAAATTGGGTATTACTGTCGAATCCAAACCCAAACGTCCCTGCACAATCTCCCTTCGACCACCAAGCTCCGGTCACTAGAGACCATGCGAACCTGCCCACGCCTCCGCCACTCACCCACGAAACCATCCCCATAGGTGCGATCGCCCAGATTAACGTGATGATGACGCGATTTGCTCGTGAACAACAGCAAACCAAAACGAACCCAAAACCCTAGTTTGATCTCGTATGATCATTCTAGTTTATTATAAATTTGTTGACTATTTTTCCCAACATCAGAGATGTTCATTCTATCTTCAAAACAAATTTCAACATTTATTATTGATTCGATTGTCAGAAATTCATGAAAATGCAATTTTTGTTCATATATAAATTGCTCTGAGAATACTAAACCAAAAATCTAAGTTTTTGTTTTAAAATTCATGGCTTGCAATATAGATTCAATAAATATTCTTGAATTGATTTTTTTTTAACAATCAAATTTATCAAAAATGGTTCTTCATTTCCTGTAAAACATGATTCCAGAAGTATATCCTTCTAACATTTTTAAACAGATTTGTTTATCCTAATTTGTGTTTAAGAAACCTGTTTTGTTTAAACTTTAAGACTATTACTGATTTCATGAATAAGTTTTGAATTTTTTTGAACCTCTAATTAATCTCTGTAACTACAAACAGAGGAGAACAATTAATATAAATGCTCACAGAACAATCCATATATATATATATAAAAACATACATATAAACAGAGGAGACTTATTCCAGATTTTATCATGCAACCAAACTTATATTCTTAAAGTTTTAAATTAAAAATGTTACTCACAGGTGAAAACAAAGAAGTCTGGAAAAAACAAAGTTGCTCACCTATCATGATTGAAGAACAGAGGAGAAGAGCAGAGCTTTTAGTTTAAACAGAGCTTCATCCATATCGAACTGGCTTTGTTGAATCTAGTTGAGTTGTTATTGAGTTGAAATGTTAAAATGTTTGTTTAAGTTTGAATGGTTTGTTTACTTCAGATTTTAGCTTCAAGGAACGAACTGAGTTTAAGCTTTAAGATGGTGATATATGGGAAGAGTTGTACAGGTTAATATGTTTGTACAGGGTAATATTATATGTTTGTACCCTATGCCAGAGATTTTTATTCAATGGTGGCTGGTGATGTTTTTCCCCATGTACTAAAGAGGCTAGCATTTATTATCATGTACACACTTACCTTTATTTGCTTTACTTTATTTTGTGCCTTGCTTCATTTCAGCTGTAGAGATAATTGTGTAGTGTACTAAAGATGATGGCATTAAATTAACATGTACAACTTACCTTTATTTCGGCTGTACAAGCATGGAGATAGTTTGTGGTGGCTTGTACTTCTTGTTTTCCTTATACAGGTTAATTCATACTCACCTATGTACATTTTGTTTCATTTGTTTACATGAATCATTTCATTTGATTTCTTTTTTTTTTCTTTTTTTCCTTCTTGTACATAAATATTTACTATCTTGTTTATAACATGCATACTATATTACTTATCTTTATATAGGTTGAATGTTTTTCTTTTTGTTCTTCACAACTTATACTTTGCCATACCAATGAATTCCCCTTTTATATGTTGTCATGATTTTTAGCTAATGTGATGTTTGAAGTTATCTATGTGTTTACTTGATAATCTATACATAACTATATATTTTGTTTTCTTTTATAAGCCAATAATTTAAATGTATTTTATTTTTAAACAACAGATTTGTTTTATACTTAAACTTAAGATTAATAAGATATATTTCATAAAATCAAATTGTCTTTGAACCATTAACTAAAAATAAAAATTCAAATCCAATTTGATTCTCAATTCTCATTAATATATTTTTAAAACCATTTATTTAGGATTTTATTTCAAATCCAATATATACATATATACAATATCTACAATATTTTAAATTCAAATGATTTATATAGAATTTATTCGAATTTGGGGAAACTCGCTTCCATTTATAATAAATTTTACAAATTTTTATTCAAAAATTCATTTAATTATTAATTTAAATAAATTAAAATCTAGGGTCGTTACAAATTTCCCCCCTGTAACGACCACGACTTTCTCTCCATAGAAAGTCGTATCGCTAATAAGAAAGAAAGGGATAGAAAGAGAAAAGAAGAGAAAGAAAGAACTAAACAATATCAGAATCTCACAGCGAAATGAAACAAAATATATTATATCACATAAATATTACATAGTATCATATACAACACTTATCAGAGTTACACAGATTCACATCATATACTAGACAGTTATAAATATCTGTCTAGTTATTACATCTCAATACAAACAAAGATCTAAACAAGATCAACACAGCGGAAACTACTATCTATATCTACAACGCTGAAGCCTCCTGCTCCATTGCTCCTCCACAATTCGTCAAGGCTAACCTGAATCCCTTGGCTACTCGTAAAAATTTGAGTACCCAAGAGTTTATAAAACAGAAATAAACAACTTGGGTCAGACATGGGTCTGGTGTGAGTAACAGGTTAAACTTGCTTAACTTCAAAACCTTTTGAAAGAAAAGGTATCACGTAAGACTTCCCACACATAAACATGGGTAAGTTTTTACCTTACGCTAACCAAAACATTTGATAGGAAATTCGATTGTATTATAATAGGGTCTAGGGTTTTCAAGTAAAATACAGAAATAGCTGAAATGCTTACATCTCACATTTCAACATAGTTGGGCACAACTAATACGTACGGCACTTATTGGAGTTTGGATTCCATACAATGGCAGGGCTACCGGGGTACCGCCCGTCACAGTACGTGGCCTAGATCACCGTACCGAGGATCACTCCCAATCCCCTGCAACACAAGGTCGGAACATCCCTTACTGGATAATTCCCGCACAAGATACCTCACGGTTGGGATCAGCAACCGCACACACTAAGCCGAAATAAGAAGGGACTTCTAGACAGAGGTAATCTTGTCCTACTTGGGTGCTACCCACTAACCTTGCTGCACCTCCCCTGTTTTAGCCATTCCCGGTTTGTGAGGCTTGAGGCTACGATTACCTTAGAAAAGAACACATCACTTAGAATGCTCATCGTCCACCTGACGATGTTCTGAAAGCATTCAATCCATACAAGTTCGTTCCGGGTTCGAACGAAACCGAAGGCATTATCTCGTTACACTCGTTTTGGAATCACCCTCAGAGTTAACGACAATAACCCTTGCACTCTAAATCTTCATCTTCACTTGATTCACGACCTATCGTAAATTTGGATCGATGTGGTATTCGGGTCTCCAGACCTGGAAATCCGGTATACGGAAACCCGATCCCGGTCTCATCGAAATCCAAAGCGTATCTTTTAAGGCCAAGTTGTTTTAAAGTTAAAACAATTCAATTCAATTATCTTTATACACATAGAAGGATAATTCACAATAGATAATCAACATTATCAGATAATCCATATTATCATCACAATTCAACTAAACATCCATATCACGCAGCATATATCTCATCAGAGATATCAATCAATGCAAAGCATTCAATATTATCATCCATTCTTAAGTAATGATTTATACCATTTCTAATTAATTTAAAATGAATTAAATTAATTACTTCATTCTATAAATCCTGCTTACTTAATCATTAATTAATTACAAATTAATTAATTATCCTTTAATTACCCTTTAATTCCATTCAGGTAATTTATCTTTAATTAATTACTTAAATTAATTATCCTTAACCACTTATAGTAATTAACCTTTAATTACTTCATTAATTAATTAACTATAATATAATTAAATTAATCAACTATAATTAATTACATTAATCCTTAATTAATTACATTAATTAATCACTTCAATTATTAATTATTACTTAATTAATCAAATCTTAGTTACATTATTAATTATATTAATTTATGATCCTTAATTACAACTTAATTATTAATTACTCAATTAAATTAATTACATTAAGTAATTATCTTTAATTAAACAACATTTATTAATCACCTTGATTAATCTTTAATCAGTAATTAACTACCCTTAATTACTTTCACTAACTAAATTAATTACTTCCTTAATTAATTTCTTAATTAATCCCTTGATTAATTATTCAAATTAATTAACTCAAATTACTTTTATTAATAAAATCATTATTCAACTAATTACTTCCAGTAATTACCATATTATTTACTTCCCTAAATAATCTTACCTTAATAATTACATTAAGTAATTATTATCAAATCATCTCTTGATTATCCTAAATTAATTAAACTTCATTAATTAACTTAACTAAATCAAATTAACTTCAATTAATTACAATAAGTAATTAATTCTTAATTACTTCCAATAAGTAATTACATTTAAACAATTTCAGAAATGATTATTCTTAAATTAATTCAACTAATTAATTATCAAAATTAATCCTATTAATTAATTATTTAATAATCCATAGTTAATGACTTCATTAACTATTATTTAATTACTTTCCTTAAGTAATTAAATTATATTAATTATTATTTTAAGATAAACTTTATTCTTATTGATAAACAAGTTATCATTTACCATTCATATTTGAAACATCCATTTCAAATCTACTTTTAAATTTCATTTTAAATTCTGTATTTAAAATGAATACCAATTTATTTCTAACTAAGTTTTTAAAACCAAATTAAAAACTTTTACTTATTAAAAATCTTATCTCTTATAAAAGAAATTTAAGAAGAGTTTAAACCAATTTCCTTTTTAATTTCAAACAATTTAAATCTAACTACCATTTAAACCTATTTAAAATATATAAATTTATAACTTATTTATTTCAAATCTTTAAGATTCAAAACCAACTTGAATCTACATAGTTAAATTTTGATTTAAATTCTTGTTTAAAAATTTTCTTTACAAATTTAAAATCAGTTTAAATTTTTAAAAACAGACAGTTAATAACCTGTCAACAAAAAAATTCTCGAATCCAACCTATTTTGCTTCGAGTCGTAACCCTAAATTACCCGAGACACTCACGAACAAAAACAAGGAAAACTCGAGTCTCTTCTTCCATCCCCAAAGAAACTGTTACCAGTACAAACATTCAAGCGTGCACGTGCACCACTCTCCGACTGATGCCAGCCACCTCCGGTGACCTCCCCACATCGACAATCATCTCTGCACCATCCCACGATCATCAGATCATCAAAACGAACTCGAAAGCAAAAACGAGCCTGTATCCAAAACCTGGAACAGAAAATCGAACTCCCACCAAAACCTGTCAACGGCGATTCCTCCCATCTCCGGTCACCATCACCTTTGAAACTCCAGCGACGACTTCGACAACCCATCCTCCTCTAAAAACCAAAACCCCAAGTCACTCGATCAATTATATTTGTCGAATTGATCACTTCTTCTAGCCGCAGTAAAACTAGGGTTAAAAACTTCGAACACCAACCATTTCCCCCACCGTAGCCATGACCATCTACGACCAATTTCCCAGTCATCCCCATAGGCTCCTCCATCACCTCTCACAAGCCCGACCACCCTCGATCACGTGATCATCGGAAATGCTCGAAAACATGATTTCCAGACGAACCCAAATAACCCATTCAATACTACATTAAAAATTGTGAACTTGATCTTAAAAATCCTAACTTTCATCTACTATTTCAGATATATGATTGTATCAACAAATTTCCATATTTGGTTTTTTAACACTTTTCAAATTCCTCTGTGATTTCTTCTTCCAGACAGTGTTTCTATTTAAATTCTTGCAAATGTCTTTAAAGCTTGGTTTAGTTTTAAACAACAACTTTGTTTAAAATACTTAAGCCTACAGAAGATTTGAGTGAGAAGAGATTTGAGTTAAAACTAAGTTTTAAATCTCTAAAATTGTAAACAGAGGTGATCACAATAGCTTATCTGAACATACTCATATGTTTCCAGAACCTTAAAACAATCATAGCAACACATTCCAGACATACACCACAAGTCTACTTAAAACTTAAGTCATATCCATTAAACAAGGGTATCTCATGTTTACAGTTTTCAAAACAGAGGGTTGAAACTATGACCTGAGGTGTTTAACAACTACAGATATGCACACTTACATAATTTCACAAAGCATTTCTCAAACACATACATATAAACAAACATTCACATCCAAATACTATTTATCACAGAATTAGATATGCATCATAATTTCCTAAGTTAATTTAAGTAAAAATGTTACTCACTTGATTAAAGATGAAACAGAGGCAGAGCTTTATTTTGAAAAGCTTTTTGAAACTGGGAATCTTAAACTGGAATGCCTCATTGATTTAAAAACTTGAGTTGCTGGAGCTTTAGATTGCTTTAAACCTACATGCAAGATGGCTTCCAGGTTGAAAAATGACTGCAAGCAGTTTGAATTGCTTCCAGACAAATTTCCAGGTTTGCTTCAATTATCTCAGATTGAAGAAAATGCTTGCAAGCTTCTAGATTTGCTTTGCATACTTCCAGATTAAAAGAAAATGCATCCTAATCATCTAAGGTTGAAGATAACGAATGCAGATTTGCAGGCTGAAGACTTTTATTTGCAAAATTGGTCTTTGAAAATGAGTTTCTAGTTTTTGAGGAGGAACAGATTTTGATTTGCAAACTTGTTTACAGGTTTTTGAATTTGATTTCTGATTTGGATATCTTCCTGGGTTTTGTTTTTAGTTTTTGTAAAGATGAAGAGAAAAATAGAAGTTGAGAATATTTTGAACGGTAAAACTTTGAACTGGAAACAATAACCAGATTTCTTTCTTTTGGAAAATGAGCAAAAAGAATGAGAAGGGAAAGAGATGTATATATAGATTTAATTTGGATTTATTGAAAATTAAAGAAAATAAAATAAATAAGGGACACTTGTCATTAGTATTCCTAGTTACTTAACACTTGTTATTATGAGGCTTTAGTATAATTACACTTGTCTTTGTATTTTTCTATTTATTTTAAATTATTTAAAAAGCCTTGTCTTATTTATTTAAACACTTATCTATATATATTAAAGAGAAACAAAAGCTAATTATACTTATAAATAAAAGTTTATACAAATATTTTAAAATCCAAAACAATTTAAATATATATTCTTTTGAATTTCAAAACTTAAATTCAAATTTAAATAAAATTAAATCCTAAGATTCCATTTAAAAGTTAAGTTATATATATTTACATACACTATTTATTCCATTTAAAATAACAATTCCTTTTAGCATTAAAATTCATACATATAAACAATAATACATTATACTTGTTATTTGAAAATAACATATTTTATAATTTAAACAAGAGATTATATTATCAAGAAATATTTAAAAGAAATAAAACAAACCAATTTTGTAAATCTTATTTATTTAAACTTAAGTTAAAATATCTCTTAAACAATTAAATATTTACTTAAAGTATTTTAAAACTATAAAATTACTTATTTAAATATCTTTGAAAAGTCCAGATTAAATTAAATATAAATTTCCAATTTATCAAAGCTTCTATTTACAATATATATAAATATATATATATATATTCAAATAGAAATATCTTATTAACTTTTAAAAGATAAAATCATCAATTAAATACTAATTTAATCAGATTATTAAATTAAATTCAAATCTTATTATCAAAGATTATCCATATCAATTTAATTATTCAACAGATTATTAAATTGATATCGTCAAAATTTCCGGGATATTACATTCCTTCCCCCTTAAAATAATTTCGTCCCCGAAATTTAAACAAAGGTAATTTAATAATCTTATTAAAGATTTAAATTCAAAACACAAGCATCTACTATCATCCATATGCTAGCAACCATAGCAAACAAATCATTCAATCAAACAATTCTATCTATCTAGACTAAATTCTAGATAAAATACCTCGAGTTTCCCCAAGTATATATATATACCGGGATACTCGCTCTATAAACAATCTAAACTACTAAGCTATAGATCTCCTACTCATCCAGATCTACAGAACTAAACAGAATATCAGACTACATACGAGTCTGACTCAACAATCAAACCTCCAGAACTGCAGATTCCAAAACCAAAGATAGATCAAACACGTACTCCCTCAGAGATACGTAAAACACCATGAATTCCAGTTATCCAAACCGACAATTCAATTTCGAAGACCAAAAACTTATCCAGGTCAGAACACAGAAGAGATCCAAACTTACTTCTCCCATCCAGAGATACACTCCAAACTGCTTTCGCTGCTCAACTCTGATATGAGGTAGGACACAAGCACAGACTAGACAACTCATTCCAGAAATAAGGTTCACTGATCCATAAATAAAACTCAGATATTCCAGCAAAACTTGAGTTGCTTCACCAACTCCATCTCTAGGAAACATCCTTCCACTAGACTGAACCACCGGTATCACTCCTGGAATCCAAGTCGATAAGAAAACTCAACCTTCAGATGCGGACAACTCCTGACTTCTCTGAAGACATCCAGAAAAATTTTGACAACCCAAGAGAACACTCAAACAATCGCAAGTCACTTTTGCGATCAACCCATCCTAATTCCAACAGACTGTTCTCTCTTTTAAAAATTAAAAATCAGAACAGCTTACAATTATTTATCCAATCCATCTAAGAAATGGATCCACTCTGCTGCTTCTGAACTTCACTTCCAGAAAAACTGCTCATCCAGAAAACTTCCTGCCATCACAGAATACTCCGAGCTGCACTGCTGATACTGATGCTCCTATCCAAAGCTCTTCGAGAAACTCGGACTCCAAACCAACAGAAACACCGTGCTGAACTCAGCCACAACACCGAAGCATTCACACTCCCTTAATCTTGTTCCAAAGAAAACATCTTTAGGAACATCCATCGTCACTGTATCTCATCATACAGCTACTATTACCTGAGGTATCAAGGTACCATCACTCGCTTCTGTTCAACCGACAGATCCAACCTTACTCATCCAAACTTCAAAGATAAACTCCGAACCTTTAAAAGGTTTCCTTCAGAGATCGATGAAATCCTTTACCATAGCAAAGCTTACTCGAGACGGTATTAGGTCTACAGTCTCGACAGATACACTTCCAACCTCAATACTCAGACTCCAACCATTGGTAGTCGTGTTACACACACCACTACCCTATCTACCTTTATATCCTATATTGGAAAACCCGAACAGGTAACCCAACAAATAGGTAGAAATATATATATATATATTTAAAATGGTACTTTTTATATAGAAATTATTTCTGGGTAAAATTATTTCATTTACCTCTTTAAAACAATATTGTGTCCGTTGGCCTGGTTCAAGTGTTTAGAGATCCCTATCAATAACGTTAGCTACTCGTATTGACCAGAATCCATATACCACTCAACCGATCAATTAACACAATATAAAATCATTTTTATATAACTAACAATTACGCACTCTCAAGATAGACACCACTTCAGAGCCTAGGTATTCACTCTACCTACTGCTCTGATATTCACTTAACCAAAAGCTTAGGCATTCGCTCAACCTATGCTCTGATACCACTGTAACGACCACGACTTTCTCTCCATAGAAAGTCGTATCGCTAATAAGAAAGAAAGGGATAGAAAGAGAAAAGAAGAGAAAGAAAGAACTAAACAATATCAGAATCTCACAGCGAAACGAAACAAAATATATTATATCACATAAATATTACATAGTATCATATACAACACTTATCAGAGTTACACAGATTCACATCATATACTAGACAGTTATAAATATCTGTCTAGTTATTACATCTCAATACAAACAAAGATCTAAATAAGATCAACACAGCGGAAACTACTATCTATATCTACAACGCTGAAGCCTCCTGCTCCATTGCTCCTCCACAATTCGTCAAGGCTAACCTGAATCCCTTGGCTACTCGTAAAAATTTGAGTACCCAAGAGTTTATAAAACAGAAATAAACAACTTGGGTCAGACATGGGTCTGGTGTGAGTAACAGGTTAAACTTGCTTAACTTCAAAACCTTTTGAAAGAAAAGGTATCACGTAAGACTTCCCACACATAAACATGGGTAAGTTTTTACCTTACGCTAACCAAAACATTTGATAGGAAATTCGATTGTATTATAATAGGGTCTAGGGTTTTCAAGTAAAATACAGAAATAGCTGAAATGCTTACATCTCACATTTCAACATAGTTGGGCACAACTAATACGTACGACACTTATTGGAGTTTGGATTCCATACAATGGCAGGGCTACCGGGGTACCGCCCGTCACAGTACGTGGCCTAGATCACCGTACTGAGGATCACTCCCAATCCCCTGCAACACAAGGTCGGAACATCCCTTACTGGATAATTCCTGCACAAGATACCTCACAGTTGGGATCAGCAACCGCACACACTAAGCCGAAATAAGAAGGGACTTCTAGACAGAGGTAATCTTGTCCTACTTGGGTGCTACCCACTAACCTTGCTGCACCTCCCCTGTTTTAGCCATTCCCGGTTTGTGAGGCTTGAGGCTACGATTACCTTAGAAAAGAACACATCACTTAGAATGCTCATCGTCCACCTGACGATGTTCTGAAAGCATTCAATCCATACAAGTTCGTTCCGGGTTCGAACGAAACCGAAGGCATTATCCCGTTACACTCGTTTTGGAATCACCCTCAGAGTTAACGACAATAACCCTTGCACTCTAAATCTTCATCTTCACTTGATTCACGACCTATCGTAAATTTGGATCGATGTGGTATTCGGGTCTCCAGACCTGGAAATCCGGTATACGGAAACCCGATCCCGGTCTCATCGAAATCCAAAGCGTATCTTTTAAGGCCAAGTTGTTTTAAAGTTAAAACAATTCAATTCAATTATCTTTATACACATAGAAGGATAATTCACAATAGATAATCAACATTATCAGATAATCCATATTATCATCACAATTCAACTAAACATCCATATCACGCAGCATATATCTCATCAGAGATATCAATCAATGCAAAGCATTCAATATTATCATCCATTCTTAAGTAATGATTTATACCATTTCTAATTAATTTAAAATGAATTAAATTAATTACTTCATTCTATAAATCCTGCTTACTTAATCATTAATTAATTACAAATTAATTAATTATCCTTTAATTACCCTTTAATTCCATTCAGGTAATTTATCTTTAATTAATTACTTAAATTAATTATCCTTAACCACTTATAGTAATTAACCTTTAATTACTTCATTAATTAATTAACTAGAATATAATTAAATTAATCAACTATAATTAATTACATTAATCCTTAATTAATTACATTAATTAATCACTTCAATTATTAATTATTACTTAATTAATCAATCTTAGTTACATTATTAATTATATTAATTTATGATCCTTAATTACAACTTAATTATTAATTACTCAATTAAATTAATTACATTAAGTAATTAATCTTTAATTAAACAACATTTATTAATCACCTTGATTAATCTTTAATCAGTAATTAACTACCCTTAATTACTTTCACTAACTAAATTAATTACTTCCTTAATTAATTTCTTAATTAATCCCTTGATTAATTATTCAAATTAATTAACTCAAATTACTTTTATTAATAAAATCATTATTCAACTAATTACTTCCAGTAATTACCATATTATTTACTTCCCTAAATAATCTTACCTTAATAATTACATTAAGTAATTATAATCAAATCATCTCTTGATTATCCTAAATTAATTAAACTTAATTAATTAACTTAACTAAATCAAATTAACTTCAATTAATTACAATAAGTAATTAATTCTTAATTACTTCCAATAAGTAATTACATTTAAACAATTTCAGAAATGATTATTCTTAAATTAATTCAACTAATTAATTATCAAAATTAATCCTATTAATTAATTATTTAATAATCCATAGTTAATGACTTCATTAACTATTATTTAATTACTTTCCTTAAGTAATTAAATTATATTAATTATTATTTTAAGATAAACTTTATTCTTATTGATAAACAAGTTATCATTTACCATTCATATTTGAAACATCCATTTCAAATCTACTTTTAAATTTCATTTTAAATTCTGTATTTAAAATGAATACCAATTTATTTCTAACTAAGTTTTTAAAACCAAATTAAAAACTTTTACTTATTAAAAATCTTATCTCTTATAAAAGAAATTTAAGAAGAGTTTAAACCAATTTCCTTTTTAATTTCAAACAATTTAAATCTAACTACCATTTAAACCTATTTAAAATATATAAATTTATAACTTATTTATTTCAAATCTTTAAGATTCAAAACCAACTTGAATCTACATAGTTAAATTTTGATTTAAATTCTTGTTTAAAAATTTTCTTTACAAATTTAAAATCAGTTTAAATTTTTAAAAACAGACAGTTAATAACCTGTCAACACAAAAATTCTCGAATCCAACCTATTTTGCTTCGAGTCGTAACCCTAAATTACCCGAGACACTCACGAACAAAAACAAGGAAAACTCGAGTCTCTTCTTCCATCCCCAAAGAAACTGTTACCAGTACAAACATTCAAGCGTGCACGTGCACCACTCTCCGACTGATGCCAGCCACCTCCGGTGACCTCCCCACATCGACAATCATCTCTGCACCATCCCACGATCATCAGATCATCAAAACGAACTCGAAAGCAAAAACGAGCCTGTATCCAAAACCTGGAACAGAAAATCGAACTCCCACCAAAACCTGTCAACGGCGATTCCTCCCATCTCCGGTCACCATCACCTTTGAAACTCCAGCGACGACTTCGACAACCCATCCTCCTCTAAAAACCAAAACCCCAAGTCACTCGATCAATTATATTTGTCGAATTGATCACTTCTTCTAGCCGCAGTAAAACTAGGGTTAAAAACTTCGAACACCAACCATTTCCCCCACCGTAGCCATGACCATCTACGACCAATTTCCCAGTCATCCCCATAGGCTCCTCCATCACCTCTCACAAGCCCGACCACCCTCGATCACGTGATCATCGGAAATGCTCGAAAACATGATTTCCAGACGAACCCAAATAACCCATTCAATACTACATTAAAAATTGTGAACTTGATCTTAAAAATCCTAACTTTCATCTACTATTTCAGATATATGATTGTATCAACAAATTTCCATATTTGGTTTTTTAACACTTTTCAAATTCCTCTGTGATTTCTTCTTCCAGACAGTGTTTCTATTTAAATTCTTGCAAATGTCTTTAAAGCTTGGTTTAGTTTTAAACAACAACTTTGTTTAAAATACTTAAGCCTACAGAAGATTTGAGTGAGAAGAGATTTGAGTTAAAACTAAGTTTTAAATCTCTAAAATTTTAAACAGAGGTGATCACAATAGCTTATCTGAACATACTCATATGTTTCCAGAACCTTAAAACAATCATAGCAACACATTCCAGACATACACCACAAGTCTACTTAAAACTTAAGTCATATCCATTAAACAAGGGTATCTCATGTTTACAGTTTTCAAAGCAGAGGGTTGAAACTATGACCTGAGGTGTTTAACAACTACAGATATGCACACTTACATAATTTCACAAAGCATTTCTCAAACACATACATATAAACAAACATTCACATCCAAATACTATTTATCACAGAATTAGATATGCATCATAATTTCCTAAGTTAATTTAAGTAAAAATGTTACTCACTTGATTAAAGATGAAACAGAGGCAGAGCCTTATTTTGAAAAGCTTTTTGAAACTGGGAATCTTAAACTGGAATGCCTCATTGATTTAAAAACTGGAGTTGCTGGAGCTTTAGATTGCTTTAAACCTACATGCAAGATGGCTTCCAGGTTGAAAAATGACTGCAAGCAGTTTGAATTGCTTCCAGACAAATTTCCAGGTTTGCTTCAATTATCTCAGATTGAAGAAAATGCTTGCAAGCTTCCAGATTTGCTTTGCATACTTCCAGATTAAAAGAAAATGCATCCTAATCATCTAAGGTTGAAGATAACGAATGCAGATTTGCAGGCTGAAGACTTTTATTTGCAAAATTGGTCTTTGAAAATGAGTTTCTAGTTTTTGAGGAGGAACAGATTTTGATTTGCAAACTTGTTTACAGGTTTTTGAATTTGATTTCTGATTTGGATATCTTCCTGGTGTCACATACCGAAATTTTCGACTTTCGAAAATTCGACATCGATACTCACTTTATCGACTGCCGAGCAATCGAGTGCCGAAAACTCCAATAGTGAGGGTTTTAGAAAGAAGAAATAGAAGAAAAAGAGGTAGAAGAAAAGATAGAAGAAGAAGAGAAGAACAACAGAACAGCAACAGAAACAGAACAATATCAGAATCTCACATATCGCAGCGGAACAATATATAATAGATAAATGAATATCATTTAAAAACAAAAGAATTATATCTGTTATTACATTACATCACATCATATCATCAGAGTCAATAAACAACAATGGACAGTTATATAAACTTGTCCTCATACAGAATACATAGTGGAATAAATATTATCAGATACAAATACTACGTCTCGTCATCCAGCTTGCTTCCAAAGCTCCAGAATATCCAGAATATCCTGATAATCTAACTCTAGACTGCCCGTGTGGAAATTGGTGGGCACCCAGAGTTTAGAAGGGAACAATAAACTCCGAGTCAGTCATGGTGACTGGTGTGAGATCGTAAAACAGTTATTTATCTTTAAAAATAAATAGCAGAGAATTTTAAAGTCAATTCGCAATGCTTTTGGAAAATGAATCTACCATAAGACCTCCCACCACACACACAATGCAAACGCAGACTTGGAGGAGATTTCTTCTTATGATAGTCAAAGATGCTTACTACGCAAAAATCAAAATTCTTTTTGATATTATTATTAGTGCATAGTGGAAAACATTTCGAAAGTAGAATATAAATCTTAGCCAGCATAGGTACCATTATAGTATGCTTGCTATAGCTGCCTCCTGAGGAGACAGGTTATACAATTGAAATCGTAAAGGCTCGTATTGTTTCTTTGGATTTCCAACAAATGGTCAGGCTAAGGAACTTCCTATCCACGATGGGTACGTCCCTGGAATAGACGACCCGAGAACCTAACCGGATCTCTGCCAACACAAGGCCGGGTTACCTCTGCAAAAATAGGTAACTACTGACACGCGTATGCCATCCCCCGATCGTCACCGATCTTCCCGAGGATCCCCGATTCGCAACAAACCACATAGAAAAATAATGCAGTAACCACAGAGGTTAAGTATCTGGGCTCCATACCATGATACCACCTTTATCCAGAAGGAATGACATACACTAAGGGGCGCTACTCCCTAGAACCTTGCTGCATTCGTCCTGTTTCGACCATTTCCGGGGTGTGAGGCTCGATGAAGTCTCGTCCACAAAGCTACGCTTTCTACAAAAAGCCCTGCTTCGGGTCCAACAAAATGATCAACCTATGATCATAAAGATATAAGATCAAACAAATGATCATATCACAAATGATCAAACACTGATCATTTCACAGCAACACTCAGTATGCCACGTTACCAAATTGGGATATATCGCTGATAAATTTCAACTACATAACCTCTGAGCTCGTACGTCTCAGAGAAGGGTGTTAAGCTAAGAGAATAAATTCTCCGCCACCAACAGAAATGTATTTGAAAGAAATCAGCTTTATATCTCAAATTGTAACGTCAGACACACAATCCATACAAGTCTGTTCCGGGATCGAACAGAACCGAAGGCACTTCTCACGAAGCCCTTGCAATTCCGGATAATTTTCAATCACGTCAGGACTTCCCGTCACTAAGGGTGATAAAACCTCTAAATCGAAGATCAGTCGATGTAGAGTAACTCGACGGTAATCCTTCCGTTTTCAAAAATATCCGGTCTTCAACACCGGTCTTCAAATGCGATTCATAACGACGTATCACATATTCGGAATGGGTTATACGACCCCATGGTCCTTTCCCGGCTAACCCGAATAGTGAGCGATTTTTCAAAAATAAGTGTGGCATTCAAATTCATCCAATTCACAACAAATACCTATCTAAAGGTAAATATTGATAGTCGGTTATTTAACTATCAATAAAGATGCGCAACATCATCAGATTCCAAATAATTTCCCGAATTATTTAATTTCCAAAAATATCTTGATAAGATATATTATTTCCACACTTAACCATTTGAAAATAATTTCAAATAAATTTCCACATTTAAATTTATCTTTAAAAGATAAAATCTCAAAATAGTTCATTTCATATTGGAAAAGCATTTCCATACTTATTTAAAAATAAGTATTTCACAAATCATTTATTTTCAACACTTAGAAAATATTCGATATACTTAAATCAAATTAAGTATATATCCATTCTTTAAGGAAATCATAAATTTCAACATCTATTTGAGTCAAAACGAATGTTGCGTAAAACATCGTTACGACGACTCGAAATCACTAGTATAGGGATTCGAATTTAGGTAGATATATAAATCCCAATACTACATTAAAAACATTTCCTTTCGGAAATCATTTACTATAACAACAGTGTTATAGTCCACCATTTCCTTAAATTTCTCGAAAACGTCTATTTCAACAATAAATGTTGAAATCTATGATTTCGATATTTAACACATTTTAAAACACCTTTAAAATGTTTTAACTTCATTTTTAAAATATTACTTCTTCAAAAATGAATCCATTTTACTAAACAATATATTCACTGTCCAAAATCGTGAATATAATTTACTTAACCCCATTTCAATCATTTCTACACATTTTTATTTCAATAAAAATTCGCTATCCAAAATCGTGAATATATTTTCTTAAATAATCTTCTATATTTTAATTTATCAAATTCAATCGATTTCGAATTTATAAGCACGTTTATAAATTCTATTTCTATTTATAAAAACTTCAGTTTATAAATCTTCTTTATTTACCAATTCAATTCACAATTCAATTTATATACCACAATCCAGATTATAAGTTAAATACTTATAATTTCATTTATTTACAAAGATCATTCTTTTAAAACTTTACAACTGTAAAATTTACCCTTTTATAAACCCATTTTAACGTCATTTCCAAATACTACATCAATTACAGATTGATTTCCAAAATTTTATCATTTCTAAATAATTTTCCTTATTCTTTCCAATTTATTCAATATTCTATTTTTAAAAGAATTCTTCAATTTGAAATCATTTTTACATTGATTTCCCAAGTTATTTCAATTCATATATTTAATTTCTAATTGGACTTCCAACTTATTTCATTTTAAATAAATTCCTTTTGAAGAGTATAAATTTCTTTGTCTCTTTCAATCTATTTAAAAATCCAAATGTAAATCAAATTCTTCAATTTATAACCACTGTTTTATGAAATTCTTTTATTTAGCAATTTCACTTTATTCTGGAATTTATTCCATAAGATTATAAAAATTAACTTTTTATACTTTAAAAATTCCTTTCTTCAAAATTATTAAATTTCTAAAATTGATTCATTTAGAAATTCCTATTTTTGATTTCAAAAATCCAATTTCGTATATTTTGGAATCCAATGATATCAAACATCCATTTGGCCAATTTTTATTTTCAAACAATTCCCAATCATCAATATCATCGATCGTATCAATATAATCATTCACAGAATTATCATATCACAATAAAATAAATTCACAACAATATTGAGGGGTCCAGTTGGATCCCTCCAACCTGTTTCCCTGCATCCAAAGACGTTAGCACAATACCAATTCCGCTCCAGTACGGAATTATCGCGGTATATAGGTTTTTATAAATCCGCTTACTAACGGCGCAATAGGGTCTCATCCGCTATACGAGGCGGGAAATCATCAATCCAATATATACATATGCCAATATGTATATATTGCTATATATATAGATATATCCTATCATATCTAATAGCACATCCAATAGCAATCAAACAGTCAATAATAACTGTAATTCAAAATTTCCTTCGAGTGAGAAAATCTCACCTTTGCTTTTTATTTGCAATCCCATCCCATTCCAGTTTGTTTTCTTTGCAAATTTAACCTTGTATAAATGATTATACAATTTTATCAATATCCGAAATAAATCGAACAAATTAGTTTTCACTTAATACATTATTTTGAATCTATATAGGTTAGAAAATAAATGTATAACTTAGTAACTTATTTCACAGTAAAGTAGATTCCTTTTTAAAACTCTTTAAACAACTAATTTTTTTATTTTATTTTAAAATAGGCATGTGAAAGTATCTAATTTATAACATACTTTAAAATTTAACAGTACATACATATATTTTCTTCTATAAACATATGAAACTAAAAATTTTCTTTACTGTAAAATCTTTTCTTTTACAAATATTTATTTTACGAAACAGTGGATAACTTCATTTTTTTTTCATTTCTTCAAACTGTATATTCATATAGTTATCATCTTAAATTAAAATAGGTATGTATATATATATTTTTTTATATAGATATATTTTATTATATTTAAGTTAAAACAAAATGTTTATACTTTAGTGATACCTATATTTTTTACAAAAACTTTACTGTAAAGATTTTATTTTCTGCTTAAACTATATGGATGTATATATATATAAATTTGACAAAAGATTTTTAAAGTAAATGTCTTACTGCAATCAGAGAAACCCAGACCAGACGCCATCGCGAATTCCATCAGTTCGCGAGCACCACTGCCACAACTGCTCTCCACCGCCGCACTGCTTCCTCAGTGCCATCTGACGTAGTCACTGCCGAGCTCGCCATCGACATTTGCCAGCGCTCTTCTTCCAATTCGCGACTCTGACGAACTCGCGTCGCCATCGCGAACGCCTCCTGGAACCACGCCGCCCCTTTCGCCTCGCCCACGAATTTGCCCTTCCACTACGCGCGCCCTCATTTCGAGATCGCCTCCAGCCTCGATTGACAATCCACAGCCCATCAACTCGCGACATCATCTCTTCGTCGCCACGACTTTAAACTGCTCGAATTTTTTTTCTTTCGACAAAGCTTCCGCCATTTTTATTTTATTTTATGGTGAATCGATTTCGAACTAGTGGGGGGGGGGGAAATCGCAATCCTTGAATAGAAGGGAGATAGGAAAAAATGGTAGGCAATGTACTGAGAAGTGAGAAGGAGACTTCGGCCATTTTTATCTTCTTTCTTTTGATTATATTTCGAACGAGATAATTTTTGTTTAAGGAACGAAAGGGGAAAGGGACGAGTATACGTGATGGGGTGCACGATTATTCTCGTGATTGCAGGCGTGATTCTAGGAGATGAACGTGTGGATGTTGGCCAGATTTTAAATTTTAAAAATCTAAACTGAATTCAATTTAATTTCTATGCGTTTATTCGCCGTATGGCCACATAACAATTCCAAATGCTACGAAATTTGAAATCCGATAATAATACAATATTACGGACCCAACGGAACTGGTTTCGTCGAATTCCGAGACGGTGCCTCGGACGGCTATTTTCCAATATCAATTCGAACGATATAATTCAAAACTGAACAAAACGTTTTCAAACTCAATTCTGAAGATTCTGTTATCTTCAGTATTATCAATACGAATTTTAAAAGCTTTCGAAATATTTTCTTCAACTTAAAATTGAAGATTCAAATTTTTATTCAACGCTATATAGATTAAATTCTGTAATTTAACCACCAATTTCAAAGTTATATCGGAGATTCAAATTAAATCATCGTTCAAATATTTAAAATAAATTAAATATTCTCAATTTAATTTGTTCGAAATTCTGGATCGTTACACCTGGGTTTTGTTTTTAGTTTTTGTAAAGATGAAGAGAAAAATAGAAGTTGAGAATATTTTGAACGGTAAAACTTTGAACTGGAAACAATAACCAGATTTCTTTCTTTTGGAAAATGAGCAAAAAGAATGAGAAGGGAAAGAGATGTATATATAGATTTAATTTGGATTTATTGAAAATTAAAGAAAATAAAATAAATAAGGGACACTTGTCATTAGTATTCCTAGTTACTTAACACTTGTTATTATGAGGCTTTAGTATAATTACACTTGTCTTTGTATTTTTCTATTTATTTTAAATTATTTAAAAAGCCTTGTCTTATTTATTTAAACACTTATCTATATATATTAAAGAGAAACAAAAGCTAATTATACTTATAAATAAAAGTTTATACAAATATTTTAAAATCCAAAACAATTTAAATATATATTCTTTTGAATTTCAAAACTTAAATTCAAATTTAAATAAAATTAAATCCTAAGATTCCATTTAAA
Source organism: Allium fistulosum (assembly GCA_030737815.1). Classification (NCBI taxonomy): domain Eukaryota; kingdom Viridiplantae; phylum Streptophyta; class Magnoliopsida; order Asparagales; family Amaryllidaceae; genus Allium; species Allium fistulosum. Next base: position 595,670,502 of record CM060903.1, read on the forward strand.
AGTTAAGTTATATATATTTACATACACTATTTATTCCATTTAAAATAACAATTCCTTTTAGCATTAAAATTCATACATATAAACAATAATACATTATACTTGTTATTTGAAAATAACATATTTTATAATTTAAACAAGAGATTATATTATCAAGAAATATTTAAAAGAAATAAAACAAACCAATTTTGTAAATCTTATTTATTTAATCTTAAGTTAAAATATCTCTTAAACAATTAAATATTTACTTAAAGTATTTTAAAACTATAAAATTACTTATTTAAATATCTTTGAAAAGTCCAGATTAAATTAAATATAAATTTCCAATTTATCAAAGCTTCTATTTACAATATATATAAATAAATATATATATTCAAATAGAAATATCTTATTAACTTTTAAAAGATAAAATAATCAATTAAATACTAATTTAATCAGATTATTAAATTAAATTCAAATCTTATTATCAAAGATTATCCATATCAATTTAATTATTCAACAGATTATTAAATTGATATCGTCAAAATTTCCGGGATATTACACCCCCTTAAAAGAATTTCGTCCTCGAAATTCGCAGGCACGAAAACAATAGAGATAGACAGATTCGATTTCCTATAATTCCTCAAACCTACGATATGAATTCCAAACTCAAGTCGGAATATCTCAGAATACAAACCAATTTGTCCCTCTTCGGACTTTGGTATTTACAGAAATTTCAATAGAATTTCAAATTTGGTTTCAAACGAAATCGTTTTATCGATTCAATTCAATTTAGCCTTCATATTCTATTAATCAATTTAACTTTAATTTAAAATTTCCAATTTCAAATTAATTAAGGTTTAAATTAAAAAAACTGATAAGAAATCGATGCAATACGAAGTAATCATCTTCGACAACGATTCGTAGAGCCATCATCACACCGAAACTTCTTCTTGTAGCTGGTACGAAGAAATCAAAAGAATTTGGAAATGAATCAAAGAAAATTGATAGAGAAAGATTGTTTCCACTGTCGCAGGGTATTGACCATTTATAGTCGTACTTCCCTGTCCCCTATCTCGTCTTCTTCTAGCACTCATATCTACTATCAGTGGATAGTAAGAGAATTTACTGAGACGTTCAGACGGATATCTGAGAATTACTCATTCTAGAGTTTACTTCACTCTATCTCTAATGAGCTACTTAACGTGTTATACTCCTGAGCTAAAGTTCAACCTTAGCTCTGATACCAAATGTAACGTCCCAGATTATCACGCTCGAAAATCGACATCCATACTTTACATCGTACTCGAATGTCGTAGATTCGAGCGTTCAAATCCGAGTCGCCGGAGCTTATAACACAGTTAAGTAAATATCACAGCGGAATAAAAAGAATATAGATATACAACATCTGATACAATATCCAGATACAATGATGATACAATGAATATCTATATACATCAGAGATATGATACAATAAATTGCAACGGAAAAGAAAACGATAGATAACATCAGCAGCGGATAATCTCCATCTTCAAAGACAAATCCAGAAATAGCTCAAACTCCCAATAATGATGCACAAAGATAAGCAAGTGCAGTCCGATCCAAAGACTGAACTAGCTCCAGATAATCTACTAAACCTGAATATCTGAAAAACCCAACTCTAGACTGCTCGTGTAGGAAATTATGACCACCCAGAGTTTAGGAAAGGAACAATAAACTCCGGATCAGTCATGGGACTGGTGTGAGCAACAAAAACAGTTTATCTTTAAAAACAAATAGCAGAGATTTTTAAAGTCAATTCGCAATGCTTTTTGGAAATGAAACTACCATAAGACCTCCCACCACACACACAATGCAAACGCAGAATTGGAGGAGATTTCTTCTTATGATAGTCAAAGATGCTTACTACGCAAAATCAAATCATTTGATATTATTACTAGTGCATAGTGCAGAAAACAATTTCGAAAGTAGAATATAAATCTTAGCCAGCATAGACATTTCGCACTTATGCCTACTATAGCTACCATGTTCAATAGCAGGTTACCACCACATTCCATGGCAGGTAATACAACTAAAACTGTACAAAGTTCGTATTTGGAAGATGGATTTCCAACAAATGGTCAGGCTAAGGAACTTCCTATTCCACGAAAGAAACGCCTCTGGCGGGACGCTCCGAGAACCACACCGTTCTCTGCCAAACAAGGCCGGCAACCCCTTTTCCCAAGGGATAAAAGAAACCTCAGATATGCCACCCCCGGTCCTTTGGGACCTTTAACCGAGGCGCCTCGAAAACCAACATCACACGTCATAAATAAAGTGTGTCCACATGAGTAAGTATCTGGGCTCCATACCATGATACTACCCTTTTCCAGAAGGAATGGTCATACCCTAGGGGAGCTACCCCTGAAAACCTTGCCGCACGATTCCTGTTTCGACCATTACCGGGTTGTGAGGCTCGACGAAGTCTCGTCCACAAAGCTACGCTTTTTCAAAAAGCCACGCTTTGGGTCAACAGATGATCAACCTATGATCACAAAGATAAATGATCAAACAAATGATCATATCACAAATGATCAAACACCGATCATCACACAGCAACACTTAGCATGCCACATTACCAAATTGGGATATATCGCTGATAAATTTCAACTACATAACCTCTGAGCTCGTACGTCTCAGAGAAGGGTGTTAAGCTAAGAGAATAAATTCTCCGCCACCAACATAAATGTATTTGAAAGAAATCGGCTTTATATCTCAAAGTGTAATGTCAGACATGTAACCATACAAGTCTGTTCCGGGATCGAACAGAACCGAAGGCACTTCTCACGAAGCCCTTGCAAATCCGGATAATTTCCAATCACGTCCGGACTTCCCGTCACAAAAAGAGTGATATAAATCTCTATACCGGAGCAACTCAGTGCAGAGACATTCGACAGGTTGTCCTTTCATTTTCGAAAACATCCGGTCTTCATCACCGGTCTTCAAATGCCATCCATATACGACGTATCACTATTCGGAATGGGTTATACGACCCAAAGGTCCTTTCCCGGCTAACCCGAATAGTGAGCGCAATTAAAAAGCATATGGATATGGGATTTCAATTAAGTCACAGCTTATTACCCAAAATCTTGCTTCAAATGGTTTAAACAAATTACCATTTTAATCTTTTTAAACAAAAAGATTCAATTCACAAAGTTCAACTGAATTTCACAGATTCATTCACAGATTTTCCAAATCGATTCCCAATTCAATTTAATTAATTCGTTAAATCTTTTAATCAAAGATTTAACTAATAGCTTTCAAAACAATTCCATTTCAAATGGTTTAAACAAACATCAATTTTAAATCTGTTAAGATAACAGATTTAATTCATAGCTTTCAAAAACAATTCCATTTCAAATGGGTTAAATAAATCACCATTTTAAATCTGTTAAAAATAAACAGATTTAATTCATAGCTTTTTAAAAAAGAATTCATTCATAACTTAGATAAACTATTTTTCTTCAATTCAATCTTGAAATTCCTTTAATTAAACTGGAATTTCATTTCTTATCTGAAAGCTTTTATCATTAGGAAACAAACAGTTTCATTTCAGAAAATCTGATTTATTCATACGAGTTGAAATCCTTGGGTTAAATTCAAATTCCCAAAATTATACTTTAAAAATGGTTTAGATTCATACAAACACATTTATATCATCTTTAATCCCTAGTTTCAAATCATAGGATTCAATTTCAAATTTGAATTCAAATTTAAATCAAATTATTTAAATCTTCAAAACTCGTTTAAGTTATTCAAAATAACTTTTATCTTTGAAATTCCATTTCAAAAGCTTTTCACTTTAAACCCAAAATTTCAAATTTCAAAATCAATTGAAATTAAAATTTCAATTTCAAAAACATCAAATTTACATTATCTGTGACTTAACTGATTTCCACGTGAAATCCATATTTGTGTGTGTAAAGGTGTAGTCCAGGGGTTTCACTCACAATAGTGCACATCATACAATCATCACAGATCAGAATACAGAATATAGTTGATAAGCGATATAAACTATAACGCCTATCATATAGATCACAGATATATATCACAGATAAGTAAATTACAGATCACAACATAAATCAGGATGTATCACAAAGCATCATATATCAGGGATATCAAACAATCAAATCGTCCAATAGAATCCAAATATTCATAAGTAAGGTCAAGTATTCAATAGTCATTTATAAATAGGATAAATTAATTGTTTAATCTTAATTTATTCACTTATCTCCAATTTAATTTATTACTTATGAATTAATTATCCCATCCTGATTTATTAATTACAAATCATTTGATATAGATTAATTTATCAACCACTTTAATTTATTAAATTTTTTCTTAATTAATCATATTAATCAAGTTATCCTTTAAACCAATTACATAATTTAATTAACCTTAATAAATCCAAATATCCAAAAATGTATTACAATAAGTGATTAATTACAAATTCCATTCCTTAAGTAATTACATTTAAACAATCTATAATTGATTTTCGGAATTAACTAATCAATAAATTATTAACATTAATCACTTAAATCAAATACTTAACAATTCTTAGTTAATTATCTTCATTAACTAATAATATTTCTTCGATTACTTACTTAAGAAATAGTTTATTATTAATCATTTCTAATTAATTTATTACAAATCACTGATAATTTCTTTCCAAAACTATTTATTAAGAAAATTTGTTTACCTTAATTATCATTTTAAAAATCTTCTTTATACTTTGGAAATCACTTTATTACAGTTATAAAAAGTTTAATATTAATTGACTTCATACTTAATCAAGGACTAATAAAAAACATTGTTTAATTTAACATTATCAACTTTAAATGATTTTGGGCTTAACCCATTTTAAAGCAACCCAAGTAACATGATAATGACTCGAGTAAAACTCGAGTGTTTCCAGCAACTTTCCCGCGTCTTCCCCTCCTCTGTTTCTTCTTCTCTTTTTTTACAAAACTTAGCTTAATTTCAAAATGTTAAAAAAAAAAAGTAGGCTTATCACCTACAGATCACTCGAGTACGAACTCGAGTTTCCCAAGCCAAAACTCGAACGCGACTTCGAGACTTCCCACGAGCCTAAACTCGCTGACACCCCACCACCATCTCGTGCACATGCACGCCACCGTTGGTCACCTCCGACCAACATCATCGCCTCCGGCAACTCTCTCAACACCACATCATCCCAAAACGACCACCCAAACATACAAACTCACCGCGAATCGAAATTGGGTATTACTGTCGAACCCAAACCCAAACGTCCCTGCACAATCTCCCTTCGACCACCAAGCTCCGGTCACCAGAGACCATGCGAACCTGCCCACGCCTCCGCCACTCACCCACGAAACCATCCCCATAGGTGCGATCGTCCAGATTAACGTGATGATGACGCGATTTGCTCGTGAACAACAGCAAACCAAAACGAACCCAAAACCCTAGTTTGATCTCGTATGATCATTCTAGTTTATTATAAATTTGTTGACTATTTTTCCCAACATCAGAGATGTTCATTCTATCTTCAAAACAAATTTCAACATTTATTATTGATTCGATTGTCAGAAATTCATGAAAATGCAATTTTTGTTCATATATAAATTGCTCTGAGAATACTAAACCAAAAATCTAAGTTTTTGTTTTAAAATTCATGGCTTGCAATATAGATTCAATAAATATTCTTGAATTGATTTTTTTTAACAATCAAATTTATCAAAAATGGTTCTTCATTTCCTGTAAAACATGATTCCAGAAGTATATCCTTCTAACATTTTTAAACAGATTTGTTTATCCTAATTTGTGTTTAAGAAACCTGTTTTGTTTAAACTTTAAGACTATTACTGATTTCATGAATAAGTTTTGAATTTTTTTGAACCTCTAATTAATCTCTGTAACTACAAACAGAGGAGAACAATTAATATAAATGCTCACAGAACAATCCATATATATATATATAAACATACATATAAACAGAGGAGACTTATTCCAGATTTTATCATGCAACCAAACTTATATTCTTAAAGTTTTAAATTAAAAATGTTACTCACAGGTGAAAACAAAGAAGTCTGGAAAAAACAAAGTTGCTCACCTATCATGATTGAAGAACAGAGGAGAAGAGCAGAGCTTTTAGTTTAAACAGATCTTCATCCATATCGAACTGGCTTTGTTGAATCTAGTTGAGTTGTTGTTGAGTTGAAATGTTAAAATGTTTGTTTAAGTTTGAATGGTTTGTTTACTTCAGATTTTAGCTTCAAGGAACGAACTGAGTTTAAGCTTTAAGATGGTGATATATGGGAAGAGTTGTACAGGTTAATATGTTTGTACAGGGTAATATTATATGTTTGTACCCTATGCCAGAGATTTTTATTCAATGGTGGCTGGTGATGTTTTTCCCCATGTACTAAAGAGGCTAGCATTTATTATCATGTACACACTTACCTTTATTTGCTTTACTTTATTTTGTGCCTTGCTTCATTTCAGCTGTAGAGATAATTGTGTAGTGTACTAAAGATGATGGCATTAAATTAACATGTACAACTTACCTTTATTTCGGCTGTACAAGCATGGAGATAGTTTGTGGTGGCTTGTACTTCTTGTTTTCCTTATACAGGTTAATTCATACTCACCTATGTACATTTTGTTTCATTTGTTTACATGAATCATTTCATTTGATTTCTTTTTTTTTTCTTTTTTTTCCTTCTTGTACATAAATATTTACTATCTTGTTTATAACTTGCATACTATATTACTTATCTTTATATAGGTTGAATGTTTTTCTTTTTGTTCTTCACAACTTATACTTTGCCATACCAATGAATTCCCCTTTTATATGTTGTCATGATTTTTAGCTAATGTGATGTTTGAAGTTATCTATGTGTTTACTTGATAATCTATACATAACTATATATTTTGTTTTCTTTTATAAGCCAATACTTTAAATGTATTTTATTTTTAAACAACAGATTTGTTTTATACTTAAACTTAAGATTAATAAGATATATTTCATAAAATCAAATTGTCTTTGAACCATTAACTAAAAATAAAAATTCAAATTGATTCTCAATTCTCATTAATATATTTTTAAAACCATTTATTTAGGATTTTATTTCAAATCCAATATATACATATATACAATATCTACAATATTTTAAATTCAAATGATTTATATAGAATTTATTCGAATTTGGGGAAACTCGCTTCCATTTATAATAAATTTTGAAAGTTTTTATTCAAAAATTCATTTAATTATTAATTTAAATAAATTAAAATCTAGGGTCGTTACACTGGATCTCCAAGCGAAGCTCCAACTCCAAAGGTGAGTCTCAAATGCTGTATCACTCAGTCTGACCCGAGCGTAAAGCAAAACACAAAACACTCGAGTCAGGATTAACATTCTTATATTAATAAATCCAACTCAAGTGAAATATCAACTGAAATACAAGTAACTTAAAGGATGTTTGGGATAACCATCCCCTAAGGATCCGTTAAACTATTTACTATGTAGTAATATTCGCTATTATAATAGTGTCTAAATAAGTAAAGTATAATCATATCGGAAAATAGCGTTAAGGGGATGGAGAACCTTAACGCGGTCGGATCTTAAAATCATAATCGTAGTAAAGCTCGATATGGTAGGTGACACGGCACAACTAGGCAATGCCAGGGTAGATATACCAATTACGCACACGGACTGATGGATACGCATAGCAGCCACTACCGTTCCACCTCGAACAACATTCCCAAATCGAAGGATGGCCATCTAGTCAAATCACAAGTAAGAGTATAATATCGAAGAAATGCGTCCGAGAAGAGGTGCTACCTCACTGGTCCGAGATCGCTCCTGTTATAGCCACCTTATGCCAACTCACGGGAGTTGGGTCCACGTAACATACCTTAAGAACGTCGCCACCATCCTACTTCATTCTGGAAACTCCACCGCGTACACGGTTGTCAAAGTGGTTTTTGGTATCGACAGAGAGTATGTCCATATCCGATCCCGGTCTCTTTGCCAACCAATCGTTATTATAACACCGTGGTCGTTTCAAAATAGTTTATACTTTAAACCAAAATCATTATCATTTCAAAACCTAATTTAATACGATATCATTTCACTTCAAATATCCATTTTACAAAATCATATTACTTTCCAAAGTTATAATGCTTTCGAAATCATAGTCTGGAAATCACAGTATTTTGGAAATCATAACACTTTCCCTTTAAACAGTTTAGATATTAAAATTTCGTTATAAAATAAATTAGTTTCCTCAAATTCCACAACTTGATTTCAAATTAACTCGATTTCCAAAAATTTAATTTATTTTTAATCAAATCTCAAATCATCCGTTTCAACTCGATTTAGCTTCTAAATAAACCATTTCAAATTATCAATTTCAAATACACATCTGAATCATAAAATAAGCCATTTCAGTTTTGATATATTTCAAAGCTTTAAATATTCGACATTTCAAAACTAAATTCGATAAATTTATATATATATCAAATTCACTTTACAATTATTTAGTTTTGAAATATTAACTTAACATTTCCATAACATTTGAATACAATTTCATTTTTACAATTCAAATAAACAAGATATCTCATTTAAATATTTACGTTTAGAATATCCATTTAAGTCACCCTTTCAAAGTTCAAGTTGTAAATCACTTCTTTAAATTTCAAATTCAATACATTCAAATCTAACTTATTTAAGTATAATTCTTAAATAAATATAATTTCAATCAATTTCAAATCATTATAAATTCTATATTTAAAAATATAGATATTAAATAAATACTCAACATATTATTTATCAACTTTATTAAATCAACTTTAATAAATCTTTAAAAATCAATATTTATAAAAACCATATATTTCTTTTCAAAACCATAGAAATCATTTTCAAAACGTTTATATATAGACCAACGGTGCCTGTATATAATTTTCTATCCTATGGTCAAGTGATACGGATATTTATCATTTCAATCCGCAATTTAAAACATATTCGGGTATATATCTTTTCAACCCGAAATCCCAAATTCAATTCAATGAAAATCGCTTGGGTTTATCATTTCAACCCATAACGATTTTCTCCTATTCTACAGATCGTTCGGGTATGTATCATTTCAACCCATAGTGATTCTATACTAACAGGGAACTTGCAGAGTGAAAACAGATATGAAAATAAAATAACAACAGTAACAGGCATATAACATCAGTATAAATAACAGATAATGGTGTCGGATGTCATAGGTGAACATATACAGATAATGACATATATAACAATGTAAATAACTAACATCAGCATATTTCAATTGACATTTCAATTGAAATCAAATTTAATAACTATAAGAATATTAATCGTGAGTGATTGCTCACCTTTCGAGGCTAGATAGATTTGACAAGGAAATGAGCTATGAATCCAGACACGAATCTCAAAGCAAATCAGGATTGGTACGAATCTCAAACCAAGCAAGATTTTTGAACGCGAATTTGACGAACAAGGCTGATAGAAATAAGTGAGAATAATCCATCAGCTTGATATAAATGGAATAGTATATATACTATATTTTCAAGTAATACTCATAATAATATATATATATATATATATATACTCAAATCAACGTACAATATACCAAATAAATTACAAAACCCCATAACTTTATGTAAATATTTTAAATATATCCTATAACCCTACAAAAATATAGAAACAATCATTTCCAAAATTTTACAATCTAATATATTTATATATCACTGAAATAAATTCATACTTAACAACTACTTACATATATTAAAATAATTTACCTAACTTACATATAGAATCATAATTCAGCGTATACGTATAACAGATTATTCTAGCTTAAACCCAACAAAATATCCCAATATACATATGTATAAGACTCATATAGTACAACACTTAACATGTTAAAATTCATATTTCATCTGTTATTATAAACGTATATATATGCAGAAGGTTATAGATATAGTACAAATCTGAACTCATACCCGCAGCTATTAAACAGTTCCAATATAAACCTTGTTTATGAATATATACGCGTTTATTTTAAAACCAGTTGTTATAAAAATCAATATAACTTTCCTTACAAAACCCATACATACACAACACTGCACACATATGATATACTACGTATATATATAAACTATAAAACACCCATACTAATATATATAAGTTTAGCACCCAACCAAATGCAGTCAGACCCATATATATACCCAACAGATTGTATAACTAATGATATATATCAGTGTATCCTAATATATGTAGTTAATATATAACAGACATAATATTATATAACAAACAAGTCTTAAAACAGAATATAAACCATCATATTATATTTTGATATTCATATTTATCTAGAAATCAAAGTAAATTTTGAAACACCTAATCATAAAATCAAATCTGTATTATATACGACTGACGTAGCCTATATATATAAATCCTATGTATATATATTAAAATTAGGTATGCATATCACCTGGTAGTATATATATAAACAGATCATAGTAGTTTTTATAACATAACATATCTTGTATAACTTCCATTGTTATATGTATTTATATCTGTTAATTGAAGAAAAGAATCTAGCAAAACTTAAAGACATATATACTTCTTGCATGCTATTCGCACTATATCACATAAACCCCAAGCTATTTACATATATACGCAAACTATTATTATATATATATAACAGACTCTAAAATAAAATACTCCAATTGATAATATAATACAACTTGTATAACCATAAAATAAAATGGATAACCTGTTATATTTTATAAAATAAGCAGCTAGATTTTTTTTGTATAACCAATAACATATATATATATGACTAGTATGGGTTCTAACATAATATACGCTCACAATATGTACATGTATAAGCAAATACGTATGTTATTGAACATATATATGTACCTTTAAATATCAGTAACAAAATATATCCTTTAATATAGTTTGAAATATACTATACTATAAGCAATAAGGTAAACATATACAATACCTATTCAAAGAAGGAGAAGTGAAAGATACGGTGGTCGAGCTCGAGTTTAGATCTAGGTTTCGGTTTGGGTGTTGGCCAATGCATGGGTGACGTCCTAGGCACGGTTGGTGGTAGTGAAGAGGCTAAGGAGGGAGGCGTGGGGAGGAAGCGGTGGTGGCTGTTGGTGACGTGGGTTAGGGGTTGTCGTGTGAGGCGTTTCACGGTGAAGGGTGGCGGAGACTCGCCGCGTTGGTTGCTGGAGGTGCTGGTCGTGCCTTGGGTTGCGGGCGTGGGAAGGATCTGGGCAACAATTTGAAGTGGAAACGAAAATACAGAGGGGAAGAGGAAGTGTAAAAGGGAAGGCTAACAATTGGAAGGAGGAGGAAATTTAGATTTTCAGATTTATTTTGAAATGGAACGAACGTGATTATAGGGAAAGGATAAATGAAAAGTTGGAACAGGTTCAAAATTTGAAAGCAACAGCAAATATAAATTCCTGGAAAAGATTAAAAGCACGGCTAGACATTGATTCAAAACAAATAAGTACAGAAATTTATTTGAGGAGAAACGGTAGGGTAGGAATAGAAATAGGTTGAATTGTTCAGAGGCTTTAATGTAGGAGCACGCTAGAAATTTGAACTGAAGGAAGGAGTAAAGTCAGAAATTTTGGTACCGTTACAACGAACCGTTTTATTATTTCCGTCACGTACCGGACCTCAAAATATAGAAATAAATATACCGCAGAGATCAGCACGACAAGACGATTAAAATGGTACACAGATATCAGTGGTACGGTCATCCGATCAAAAGTCGATAACCGGTACCATAAATGCTGCTATTCTAACAGAATTAAGATAAACGGAGCAACAGAAGTCCAAATTTGACGAAACGAAAGATGACGTCTCACTCAGAAGATGATTTACAAATTTTCTATGTAAAAATATTTAGGTTTGGAAAACATTTTATTATCATCAATTTTAACCGTTAAAATTGAAGTAAATTTACGCGCGAAATAAATTTTCATATTTTCGGATGAAAATTTACCAGTTGCTATGTTTAATTAGACTCATTCCAAATATCAAATTTATATTTCAAAATTTTATTGTTTAAAATTTAACACAAATTCAATTAATTAACTAAATAAAACCACTGAAATTTACGGGTCGTTACACTCTTCCCCACTCAAAACTTTTCGTCCCCGAAAAGGAAGGAAGTAGGAGAATGGAAACAACCAGAAAGAAAAATAGATTAAAAGACAAGATAAGACTATTACTTTAAACCATATAATTTCAAATTAAACTAATTAGTATTTAACAAATTTGATTTAATCCACTGAGTTCACTTAAGTTAAATCAATTCATCTATTTTTGAATTCATTACCTTATGTCTAGTCATCCTCAATTAACAATTTCTAAGTCATCAAATTTGTATCATCATTTATTATACTCATGTTTTATTCGACAAATTAAATTCTTTTATTCCAAATTATTATTAAGTTTATTCCACTTAATATGTCCTATCACGTATATTAAACCATATAAATTAATTTAAATCATAAAAATTTCAATTTAAATTACTTTATATTCAAAATTGATTTTAAATTCAAGGTATTACCATACTTTAATCAAATTTCAATTTATTAGTTCCTTCAAAACAATTTATTTGTCTCATCTATTATTTAATTAACTTATTATTCTGCTTATCTCTATTAACATCTTTATAATAAAATTTAAGTGTATAACATTTATTATAACACTCAAATCTTTCCTTATAAAGTCATTTTATATTGTATATTGTCCAATTACATTTTTAACTTCTGAAAATTTTAGGTAAGTTATGTTGAGATGAAATCGGGTATTATACAAATAATATTTTACAATTCAGTTATTCTCAATTAAATATTTATCCAAGAATTTTGGCTTCAGTTTATAATTGAAATCATCTTTAACCTAAAATTTAAGAATTTAAATCTCAGATTTACTTTTAAACAATTTAGAGATATATATAATATGTTTATATAAAATTAAATTAAATTTTAAAATGAGATACCTATATATATAAATCAAATTATACTGAAGAAATTCAAATCGAAATATTTTTTTTTTCAAAACAAAACCGTAGCAAAGCTACAGAATGGTTTCTCCTCTTTGAAACTCGAAAATGAATATCGATGATGCGGCCGCCATCACCGAAATTATTTTCCAGCGACAAAGAGAAGAGCACGGATTTCAACATTTTAAAATTCTTTGAAAACCATTTTATTCGAAAATACTTTAACTAATATACATTTTAAGACTTAAAACAAAGTTGAAATCACCAGAAATTTAATTCTTAAATTCTCAATTTAAATTCATTTCAATTCCAAATAAATTCAAAACAGTTATCATTTTGCAATAGTCAATGACTTACAAAACAATAAAATGATAATCAAATGTTATCATTTCAACAACCAAATTATTTAACTTTCAATTCTAGAAAAATTTTCTTATATATTTATAATATAATCATACAAATTTATTTCATTTATCAAATTTAAAAATTATATTGTGTCAGTTTGCTCTGTTCAAGTGTTTTGGAAATCCTATCGATAGCGTTGATCAGACGAATCGATCGAAAATCCAAACCAACATCAACAACTCAAATAACACACTATAAACATAAACTATTTTTATATTAATTACAAATACACTCCCTCACACGATGATTTCAGAATTGGATTCCAACACATGGATAGAGATCCAAATATAGAAGGGCTCTAATCAAAGAGAATTCTAATCTAAAATAGATAGGCTCAAAACGAAGGTTAGATGATTGTATTTCAAACAGGAAGATGGATAAAGTTGTATAAATCGCGGACAACCTTAACCGGGTCAGCCGTGACTTCATAGATAAGATCGATGTAGAATTCTGAAGCCAATCGACATTCGATTACCAGAGGTAGAATTCGGGTATAGCTTAAGACAGCAGCATCGTAAACCGAGGATACAGAAATCTCCGGTGAATCAATACCGATTGTAAAGGAGTTTCACCCCAGTACAAATTATTCGAAGATTGGCGAGACCGCCGATTTATTATAGAGATCATTCGAAGTGGAGTTATGGGATACTCCAGAATCAAAAGACACGAATGGGGAGACACGAATGGACTTTGAAGTGAACGTTCCGAAATTCAAAGGAACCGAGTCAAAGAAGAAGGAATTCAAGCTCGAACGAAAGTGATTCTGTAATTGAATTTTACTACATATGCTGAGTTTTGCCTAAAACCAGAGCTCTGATACCACATGAAACGACCCAGTATTTTCAACCATTCGCATCCATTATAAGTGTATAGGTAGACACTCATGCCGGAGTTGAATTGCTCAAAATACTGCGTTGTAAATAAAATTTGGCAAAACTCATCATATACAGTAAATAAAATAATTACAGATCACAGACACAGAGTAATATAACAATACTGCAGCGGAAACAAAGGATAGTAGTTCATGAAGCTACTATATATATATATAACAGAGTTAAACAAGATACAATAGAGGTCTCGAATACAATAGATGTCTCAATACAATAATCAAATACCAGATCTGAATACATCACTGGATCGACGGAATGACTGAAAGCAGGATCGATAGATAGCTGGATCTCCAAGCGAAGCTCCAACTCCAAAGGTGAGTCTCAAATGCTGTATCACTCAGTCTGACCCGAGCGTAAAGCAAAACACAAAACACTCGAGTCAGGATTAACATTCTTATATTAATAAATCCAACTCAAGTGAAATATCAACTGAAATACAAGTAACTTAAAGAATGTTTGGGATAACCATCCCCTAAGGATCCGTTAAACTATTTACTATGTAGTAATATTCGCTATTATAATAGTGTCTAAATAAGTAAAGTATAATCATATCGGAAAATAGCGTTACAGGGATGGAGAACCTTAACGCGGTCGGATCTTAAAATCATAATCGTAGTAAAGCTCGATATGGTAGGTGACACGGCACAACTAGGCAATGCCAGGGTAGATATACCAATTACGCACACGGACTGATGGATACGCATAGCAGCCACTACCGTTCCACCTCGAACAACATTCCCAAATCGAAGGATGGCCATCTAGTCAAATCACAAGTAAGAGTATAATATCGAAGAAATGCATCCGAGAAGAGGTGCTACCTCACTGGTCCGAGATCGCTCCTGTTTTAGCCACCTTATGCCAACTCACGGGAGTTGGGTCCACGTAACATACCTTAAGAACGTCGCCACCATCCTACTTCATTCTGGAAACTCCACCGCGTACACGGTTGTCAAAGTGGTTTTCGGTATCGACAGAGAGTATGTCCATATCCGATCCCGGTCTCTTTGCCAACCAATCGTTATTATAACACCGTGGTCGTTTCAAAATAGTTTATACTTTAAACCAAAATCATTATCATTTCAAAACCCAATTTAATACGATATCATTTCACTTCAAATATCCATTTTACAAAATCATATTACTTTCCAAAGTTATAATGCTTTCGAAATCATAGTCTGGAAATCACAGTATTTTGGAAATCATAACACTTTCCCTTTAAATAGTTTAGATATTAAAATTTCGTTATAAAATAAATTAGTTTCCTCAAATTCCACAACTCGATTTCAAATTAACTCGATTTCCAAAAATTTAATTTATTTTTAATCAAATCTCAAATCATCCGTTTCAACTCGATTTAGCTCTAAATAAACCATTTCAAATTATCAATTTCAAATACACATCTGAATCATAAAATAAGCCATTTCAGTTTTGATATATTTCAAAGCTTTAAATATTCGACATTTCAAAACTAAATTCGATAAATTAATATATATATCAAATTCACTTTACAATTATTTAGTTTTGAAATATTAACTTAACATTTCCATAACATTTGAATACAATTTCATTTTTACAATTCAAATAAACAAGATATCTCATTTAAATATTTACGTTTAGAATATCCATTTAAGTCACCCTTTCAAAGTTCAAGTTGTAAATCACTTCTTTAAATTTCAAATTCAATACATTCAAATCTAACTTATTTAAGTATAATTCTTAAATAAATATAATTTCAATCAATTTCAAATCATTATAAATTCTATATTTAAAAATATAGATATTAAATAAATACTCAACATATTATTTATCAACTTTATTAAATCAACTTTAATAAATCTTTAAAAATCAATATTTATAAAAACCATATATTTCTTTTCAAAACCATAGAAATCATTTTCAAAACGTTTATATATAGACCAACGGTGCCTGTATATAATTTTCTATCCTATGGTCAAGTGATACAGATATTTATCATTTCAATCCGCAATTTAAAACATATTCGGGTATATATCTTTTCAACCCGAAATCCCAAATTCAATTCAATGAAAATCGCTTGGGTTTATCATTTCAACCCATAACGATTTTCTCCTATTCTACAGATCGTTCGGGTATGTATCATTTCAACCCATAGTGATTCTATACTAACAGGGAACTTGCAGAGTTATAACAGATATGAAAATAAAATAACAACAGTAACAGGCATATAACATCAGTATAAATAACAGATAATGGTGTCGGATGTCATAGGTGAACATATACAGATAATGACATATATAACAATGTAAATAACTAACATCAGCATATTTCAATTGACATTTCAATTGAAATCAAATTTAATAACTATAAGAATATTAATCGTGATTGATTGCTCACCTTTCGAGGCTAGATAGAGTTGACAAGGAAATGAGCTATGAATCCAGACACGAATCTCAAAGCAAATCAGGATTGGTACGAATCTCAAACAAAGCAAGATTTTTGAACGCGAATTTGACGAACAAGGCTGATAGAAATAAATGAGAACAATCCATCAGCTTGATATAAATGGAATAGTATATATACTATATTTTCAAGTAATACTCATAATAATATATATATATACTCAAATCAACGTACAATATACCAAATAAATTACAAAACCCCATAAGTTTATGTAAATATTTTAAATATATCCTATAACCCTACAAAAATATAGAAACAATCATTTCCAAAATTTTACAATCTAATATATTTATATATCACTGAAATAAATTCATACTTAACAACTACTTACATATATTAAAATAATTTACCTAACTTACATATAGAATCATAATTCAGCGTATACGTATAACAGATTATTCTAGCTTAAACCCAACAAAATATCCCAATATACATATGTATAAGACTCATATAGTACAACACTTAACAGGTTAAAATTCATATTTCATCTGTTATTATAAACGTATATATATGCAGCAGGTTATAGATATAGTACAAATCTGAACTCATACCCGCAGCTATTAAACAGTTCCAATATAAACCTTGTTTATGAATATATACGCGTTTATTTTAAAACCAATTGTTATAAAAATCAATATCTTTCCTTACAAAACCCATACATACACAACACTGCACACATATGATATACTACGTATATATATAAACTATAAAACACCCATACTAATATATATAAGTTTAGCACCCAACCAAATGCAGTCAGACCCATATATATACCCAACAGATTGTATAACTAATGATATATATCAGTGTATCCTAATATATGTAGTTAATATATAACAGACATAATATTATATAACAAACAAGTCTTAAAACAGAATATAAACCATCATATTATATTTTGATATTCATATTTATCTAGAAATCAAAGTAAATTTTGAAACACCTAATCATAAAATCAAATCTGTATTATATACGACTGACGTAGCCTATATATATAAATCCTATGTATATATATTAAAATTAGGTATGCATATCACCTGGTAGTATATATATAAACAGATCATAGTAGTTTTTATAACATAACATATCTTGTATAACTTCCATTGTTATATGTATTTATATCTGTTAATTGAAGAAAAGAATCTAGCAAAACTTAAAGACATATATACTTCTTGCATGTTATTCGCACTATATCACATAAACCCCAAGCTATTTACATATATACGCAAACTATTATTATATATATATAACAGACTCTAAAATAACATACTCCAATTGATAATATAATACAACTTGTATAACTATAAAATAAAATGGATAACCTGTTATATTTTATAAAATAAGCAGCTAGATTTTTTTTGTATAACCAATAACATATATATATATATATGACTAGTATGGGTTCTAACATAATATACGCTCACAATATGTACATGTATAAGCAAATACGTATGTTATTGAACATATATATGTACCTTTAAATATCAGTAACAAAATATATCCTTTAATATAGTTTGAAATATACTATACTATAAGCAATAAGGTAAACATATACAATACCTATTAAAAGAAGGAGAAGTGAAAGATTGTAATACCCCAAAATTTTGTGAAAAATCATTTTTGAAAAATGATTTAATTTTGAAATATTTAGATTTAAATATGGTGAAGTCTCAGGAATAAATAGTGTGCAGGTATATGTGTGCACGTGCACACTGAAATGGCACAAGGAAGAACTCCAGATTTCTTGGATTTAAAACAAGAATTAAAGGGCAATACAAACATGATTTGGCAACATGGTTGTTTGATTTCTGAAATTATATGGATCATCTTAGAAAGTAAGAAAAAGTAGGCTTTACTTTAAATCAGTAAACAAATTTTATTTAAAACCCAGAAGAGAAAATTATGTATATTAACCTGTATACATATAGGTGCATATGCTTCTGAAATTAAAGAGAAATTAAAATAAGCTTAGATAAGATATGTGTACAAATATATATATTTTTAAACACTGAAAAGTATATATATATATATATAAGCAAGTAAAACTATGACATTAAAATGACATGAAATGTGATACAAGTTAATGAGCTTGTATAGGCAAAAATAGCAAAAGGGGATTTTCAGAAATAATTAAAATAAAAATAGGATAGTCACACTTTTAACATGACTAGGAGAGTGGCCATTTTCTGAAAAGTAAAAGAAAGAAAATGCAGCCTTTAAATTGGTTAATATGGCCGGGGTATTATGAATGAAAAATGCATGATGCTAGCCAGGACAGAAATGGAATTCTGTTTCAACAAAACCCTAGAGGAAAAATGCTTATAAATAGGCAGTTCAGCCAGTAGAATCATTTTACCCCGAGCTGCACAAAAATAAGAAAAGAAGGAAAATATTGGAAGAAAGGAGAGAACACTCAAACAAGAATTTTCTGGATTAAAACATTTAGGTGAGTAA
The DNA here is from genome assembly GCA_030737815.1 of Allium fistulosum. Lineage (NCBI taxonomy): Eukaryota > Viridiplantae > Streptophyta > Magnoliopsida > Asparagales > Amaryllidaceae > Allium > Allium fistulosum. The sequence goes on from CM060903.1 coordinate 595,689,748, forward strand.
TCTCACTAAGTTCATGGCATTAAGACCTGAGATGAGGCAGCCACTTTTTATTTCCATTTATATATATTTCTGGTTTTGATGTATATGATTTCATCAATGCTTTCTGGATGTTTTATTTTAAATCTGATATGATTTAATATGGATGATTTTGGATGACCTTTGATTGGTTGAGACATTTGTCTTTGGATGAGTATCATACTGATTTATTTATACTCACAAATGTTAAAATTTAGGATCTCAAAAATCATATAGAGAATACTCCCAGCTGTTATAGATCCATGGTATGGAAACTTTATAAAAATGATTAGAGCTGCATTATACTTGGTATAAGTGCTGAGGCTTGAAAAGAAAAATGTTAAGGGTGCAATAGAATTTTCTAAGTGCTGAGCCCTTAATCAAATCAAAAAAAAAAAAAAGAGAAACCCACAAGCTAAAATTATGATTGAACCAGATCTTGAATCTGAATCAATCATAAAGGCTTGCAGATCAATATAACATGCCATGCCTCTTTTACAGTTGAAAATATTCTCATATTTTACTAAGATCAAGACATATTGACCCCATTTAGGAAATAACTGTCTGATTATTTCTGAGGAGAATTATGCTAGAAGAAATTATGGATGTTTCCATGTTTGCAGTGATATGTTCACTTAGCATATTTGATGATAGGATTTAAGACTATACACTAGTAAATAAACTAGGGAAGGGAAGGCCAAGAAAGCTGCTGGAATGCTTGTCATATTTGAAGTATGCAAGTTGGCACATGGTTTGTTTAAGCCCTGAGATCTTTGTGCAATGATGTGAATTAGTTCATTGCAATGTGTCCCAGTGATTCCTTAATAGCAGATGAGGCAGGAATTTAAATTGAATATTACAACCTGTAAATGAAGAAATAGGAATATGGATATTTCTTAGGTTGAATGGTATGGAACCAAGATGATTCCAGTAAGTGAAATTGTTGCAAATAGATAATTATGTTTGCATGATTATGTATGCAAGTGAAAGAATGATAAATGAATATATCATACCTGAATCAACATAATTATACTATGTTAAAATAATTGATTGCAGAAATTTGCTTAAACAACTGAATTGCATATTAGTTGAATCAACAAGTTAGTACCCTTATATTCTCTATTGCTTAATATCATGAATTAATTGATGTTACTCATACCAGATCATAGATCTGACCCTTGTTTGCTCATGGCATCTGGGGTGTCTCATTTTAAAATGAGGCAGCCACTTATGTTCTTTCAGGTAACCCAGGCACTAAGTAAAAATGAAGTTATGGCTTTTATGGAGGAGTGAATGAACATGCTAGCTAGTTTCAATAAGAGTTTAAATCGATTATATCTGCATGTATTCAGGAAAAATTTTATGTTCTAAGATCTCCAGTATGTAATGAATTCTATTATGGTTAGATGAACTAGTTGTATCATGTTAAATATATTGTTATGCACTAAGGTTTAAAATCTCAAAGGAAAAATCTGAGTGGGAAACAAGGAAATGATTTTAATTACTGATATGGATGTTTGGAAGAGAAATATGCATATGTAGTTGAGCTGTTGTTTTGTAAAGTTTACATTATGTAATAGTTAATCTTGAGATATAACAGAGCACTGAGTTTTAGAACAAAATCTGGATTTAGCATGAAGTAAACTTAACAGGATTTTATTTTCTTTTTACTGAAATGCTTTGTAATTAAGTTTGAATTCATTTCTGAATTGAATTGAGAAGATAAGATGTTTTCCTAAAGCTTTAAACAGAATGCAATGAAATTGAACTAGTGTGGCAGATACAGGATTCATGAGTTAACCAGCTTCAATTAAATGAAGTATTGGTTGATCATGATAGATTGTATTCTGAAATTGTTTTGTATGTTGGGTTATAGGCAAAAATTAAACATATATGTACAATTATAGGTAGGTATCAGATTTCTAACCTTTCAAAAAAAAAAGAAGAAAACCAAAAATTGTGTTTGAACCGACCTGCATGGTACTCGAACTCGTGACCTTTTGTGTATAAGTTAGGCGCGTTTCCATTACGCCTAGATGTTGCTTGTGTTCACTTAGGATCCACTTTCTTTTATACTGAATCTAATATTATCCAGACTTTAAACACAATCATCAACATTAAAAGCTTGTTTTCTACTGAATATTACTTGATCATTTCTTGATCCTAATGACAGACTAAAGTACATATTTTAGTGGATTTTATGGCCAAAAATCTGAATACAATAACGTATCTGAATTACTAAATCTCTAAATCAAACAGGATGTTATTGAACAAAAAAAAAATATAATAAAGTATATACTCTGAATTTAAACAAGAAGAACACATACATCTTCATATGTATGTGTATATTATTAGATATGCACTGATATATTTATATTGGTAAGTTATTTTGATCCTGGATATATTTTGGTTATTGGAAAAAGAAAATGACCTTGGAAAATATGTTTGTAATGAATGATATATCAATATATCATCTCATAGCAAAAAAAAAAAAAAAATCCTTATGAAATTAGGGTGGAAATAGGAGGGTCATTTCAGTTGGTATCAGAGCTATGTTATTCAACATAGTAGAAGTAAGGATCAAGTTCTTAGATAGAAAAATAAAATTAAAAGGAACTAAATATCAAACTAACCAGCTATGTAAATTATTATTAGCAAACTATGGTAGGGAGACCACCAAATCAGGGAGCAGGATCTTCCCATGCACCACCAATGGTCAATCTGCAAGACTTGGTGAGAGCATTTAGGGATGGGGCAGGACAAAGGCAAGAAAATCCCTATGAAGAACTCTCAAAACTGCTTAAGACATATACTCATTTAGGAGGCAAAAGCTTTGAAGGGACAGAGAGTATCATGGAAATTCAAACATGGTTGAGAACATTGGAAAGAATTTTCAATGACATGCAACTTGATGATCAAAGAAAGAGGCAAGTGGCTTCAAGACAGCTGAAAGGAGTAGCTTTAGGCTGGTGGGAAGTAATCATTGCAGGAAGGAATGAGAATGAAATCACTTGGAATCAATTCAAAGAGATGTTGGAGGCAAGGTTTGTACCAGCATCAGCAAAGACTACCTTGCTAGAAGAATTCATTAGGCTTAGACAAGGAACCATGACTGTCACAGAATACACTCAAAAGTTTGAGGGACTTTCCACATATGGAGCAATGCTTGTGGCAGATGAAGCATCTAAAAATGATAGGTACATAAAAGGTCTAAACCCAGGACTTAGCAGAGCTATGTTACCTTATGCAGACAAGACTTTTGATCATGTGATAGACTTAGCTTTGAGGTTGGAGCAGCATGACAAGGAAAGGGAGAAGTTCAGAAATTTTAAGAGCAATAATAACAAGAAAGGTAAGGGGAGGTATCACCCTTATGATAAGAAGAAAGAAGAGGCTAGTAACAAAAGCACTGGAGATGTCAAAGCTAAGGAAGACAAGAAGAAAATTGTGTGCCATCAGTGTGGAAAAGAAGGGCATATCAAACCAAAATGTCCAGAGTTGAAAGGAGGAGCTTTCAAATGCTATCTATGTGGGAAAGAGGGACATATGAAGAGGAATTGTCCTGAGTATAAACAGCAAGGCAAATTGGCAAATTTGGAAGGAAAAGGCAAAGCCACAGTGGAAAGTAACACTGTAAACCATAGCCAAGTGGAAGGTACATTACTTATTTGTACCATACCCATAACAGTAGTGTATGATACTGGGGCAACTCACTCCTTAATTTCTTATGAATTGGTTAAAGTGCTAAAACTGAATTGCATATTAGTTGAAACCCCATTGCATATACACAGTCCATTGGGGAGTTCTAGTGTCTTAAATATGATTTGTGTGGATGTGGAGTTAAACATAGGAGGAAATATTTTTATTTCCAATTTATATGTTTTGAATTACCCAAATATAGGTGTTATATTGGGGGTAGACTGGTTAAGGCAATTTAAAGCCATAATTAATTTAGACTCATCCACCATATCATTGCAAAATTCTAGAGGCCAGAGAATCACAGTTTTATGTGAGGTAGCTAAGGAAGGAAAACTATATCATTTAGTTGACTTAGAAAAAGATCTGAGTGAACTAACCATTGAAGAAATTCCCATAGTTAATGAATACTTGGATGTGTTTGGGGAAGTTAAGGGTGTTCCACACCACAGACCAGTTGAGTTCCAAATTAATCTCATTCCAGGAGCAAGTCCAATAATTAAGAAACCTTATAGAATGGGGCCAAGTGAACTGAAAGAATTGAAAAATCAGTTGGAAGAATTAGAAGGCAAGGGATTTATAAGGCCAAGCAATTCCTGCTGGGGTTCTCCAGTAGTGTTTGTAAGAAAACATGATGGTACCTTGAGAATGTGCATAGATTACAGGGAGCTAAATAAAGTAACCATCAAGAATAAATACCCATTGCCTAGAATAGATGATCTCTTTGACCAACTCAGTGAAGCTAAAATATTTTCTAGGCTAGACATAGCATCAGGATTCCATCAAATGAAGGTTGAAGACTCAAGTGTTAAGTACACTGCATTTAACACAAGATATGGCTTATATGAATTTTTGGTTATGCCATTTGGTTTGACAAATGCTCCTTCATATTTTGTTGATTTGATGAATAGAATATTTAGAGATTATCTAGACAAATTTGTACTGATTTTTATTGATGACATTTTGATTTATTCCAAGACAGTGGAAGAGCATAAAAATCATTTGCATTTAGTTTTGTCAAGACTAAGGGAAAATGATTTAAAGGCAAAATTTTCAAAATGTGCATTTTGGAAAGAAGAAGTGCATTTCCTTGGGCATGTTATCTCTGCCAAAGGAATATCAGTAAACCCTAACAAGGTAGTGGCAATCCAAGCATGGAAAAGACCTAGCACCATCAGTGAGATTAGATCATTTATGGGGATGGCAGGATATTATAGGAGATTTATAAAAGATTTCTCAAAAATATCATCACCACTTACCAATTTAACTAGAAAGAACCAAGCCTTTGTATGGACAGAAAAATGTGAGCAAGCTTTTATCAAAATAAAGGAAGCTCTGATTAATGCACCAGTGTTGAGAGTGCCAGAAGGAAATGAAAATTTGGTTGTGTACACTGATGCAAGTGGCTCTGGGTTAGGGGCTGTGTTGATGCAGCAAGACCAGGTGGTAGCCTATGCATCTAGGCAATTAAAGCCACATGAAACCAGGTATGCAACCCATGATCTTGAACTAGCAGCAGTTGTGTATGCTTTGAAACTTTGGAGACATTATTTGTTAGGTGCCAAATTCATTTTGTACACTGATCATAAGGCACTGAAATATTTATTCTCACAAAAAGATTTGAACATGAGGCAACATAGATGGGTAGAGTTCCTAGCTGCCTATGATCTAGATATACTGTATACACCAGGCAAGGCAAATAAAGTTGCAGATGCCTTGAGTAGACAACATGCCAAAGTAGCCATGTTGATGATGGAAGAGTTTAGGGATTTGTCTATACTTACTGATTTGGAAATTGAGGAAAGTAGTGAGGAACAAATGATGCCCATTGAAGAAGGTGAAGGTAAAGGGAAATTAAGTATGATATCTCTGCAATCAGATTTACTTCTTAAGATTGGGCAAATGCAGGAACAAGACCTAAACATGGTGGAAAAGAAAATGCTCATATCAAAAGGGGAGGAAGTAATAAATTATCAAGTTGATAAAAATGGGTATTTGAGGAATAAAAACAGGATATGTCTTCCAGAAAATATAGAATTGAAAGAGGAAATATTAAATGAGTACCATAGGAGTAAGTACTCCATACACCCAGGTAGCACCAAGATGTATCAAAATTTGAAAAGAAATCTTTGGTGGAAGGGGATGAAGTCAGATGTGGCCAGATATGTTGCAAGGTGCATGACTTGCCAACAAGTCAAGGCAGAGACACAAAGGCCATCAGGACTATTGCAACCCCTTAGCATACCACAGTGGAAGTGGGAGGATATATCTATGGATTTCATAGATGGTCTGCCTAGATCTAAGAAGGGAAACACAAGTATATGGGTAATTGTGGATAGGCTAACTAAGGTAGCACATTTTATCCCAGTTAGAGCAGAAAGAAATGCTCCAAAATTGGCTCAAATATTCATGAAAGAGGTAGTAAGGTTGCATGGCATACCTAAAACCATTGTGAGTGATAGGGATACCATCTTCACCTCAAGGTTTTGGAAAAGTTTTCAAGAGGCTATGGGGAGTGAATTGTGCTTAAGCACTGCCTACCATCCACAATCAGATGGTCAAACTGAGGTGGTGAACAAAGTCTTAGAGGATTTGTTGAGAGCATGTACAATGGACTTTGGAGGCAACTGGGAAGACCACCTCCATCTAGCTGAATTCACATACAATAACAGTTACCAAAGCACCATAGGGATGGCACCATTTGAAGCCTTATATGGCAAGCCATGTTTATCACCTATATGCTGGGTAGAGGCTGGAGAAAGGGCTGTTCTTGGACCTGAATATGTTAAAGAAACTACAGAGAGAATTGGGTTAATAAGAAAAAGAATAGCAGCAGCTCAAGATAGGCAAAAGAAATTTGCAGATAGGAAGAGAAAGCAAGTGGAATATGAAGTGGGAGACTTTGTTTTCATCAGGATTTCACCTATGAAGAAAGTCATGAGATTTGGCAAGCAAGGTAAGCTTACACCAAGGTATGTTGGACCCTATAAAATTCTGGAAAGAATTGGTTCATTGGCTTACAAATTAGAACTACCAGAGGAGATGAAAGCAATGCATAATGTTTTTCATGTGTCCCAACTTAGAAAATGGGTACATGATAAGGAAGACATTTTGGAAGAGCCTACCAAAATTCAAATAAATCCTGACTTGGTTTATGAAAAAGAACCAGTGGGGATTGTAGCCAAGGAAGAAAAGAAATTAAGGAGCAAAACCTTGAAACTAGTTAAGATCCAGTGGAGTAGTGATCCTAATGACTGCACATGGGAGTTAGAGGATAAGATTAGAATGGATTATCCTAAGCTTTTTGCAAATTAAAAGGTAATTTTTTTTTTTCTTTCTGGAAAAATTATTTGTTATGCATGGTTGATATGGTTGAATTTGTTTGCTTATGCATATGTTTGATAAGTTTTCAGAAAAGAAAAAGATGCTCACTATAAATGTTAGAAAAAATTGTGAGGACACAATTCCTAAAAGGAGGGGTGAATGTAATACCCCAAAATTTTGTGAAAAATCATTTTTGAAAAATGATTTAATTTTGAAATATTTAGATTTAAATATGGTGAAGTCTCAGGAATAAATAGTGTGCAGGTATATGTGTGCACGTGCACACTGAAATGGCACAAGGAAGAACTCCAGATTTCTTGGATTTAAAACAAGAATTAAAGGGCAATACAAACATGATTTGGCAACATGGTTGTTTGATTTCTGAAATTATATGGATCATCTTAGAAAGTAAGAAAAAGTAGGCTTTACTTTAAATCAGTAAACAAATTTTATTTAAAACCCAGAAGAGAAAATTATGTATATTAACCTGTATACATATAGGTGCATATGCTTCTGAAATTAAAGAGAAATTAAAATAAGCTTAGATAAGATATGTGTACAAATATATATATTTTTAAACACTGAAAAGTATATATATATATATATAAGCAAGTAAAACTATGACATTAAAATGACATGAAATGTGATACAAGTTAATGAGCTTGTATAGGCAAAAATAGCAAAAGGGGATTTTCAGAAATAATTAAAATAAAAATAGGATAGTCACACTTTTAACATGACTAGGAGAGTGGCCATTTTCTGAAAAGTAAAAGAAAGAAAATGCAGCCTTTAAATTGGTTAATATGGCCGGGGTATTATGAATGAAAAATGCATGATGCTAGCCAGGACAGAAATGGAATTCTGTTTCAACAAAACCCTAGAGGAAAAATGCTTATAAATAGGCAGTTCAGCCAGTAGAATCATTTTACCCCGAGCTGCACAAAAATAAGAAAAGAAGGAAAATATTGGAAGAAAGGAGAGAACACTCAAACAAGAATTTTCTGGATTAAAACATTTAGGTGAGTAATCTCACTAAGTTCATGGCATTAAGACCTGAGATGAGGCAGCCACTTTTTATTTCCATTTATATATATTTCTGGTTTTGATGTATATGATTTCATCAATGCTTTCTGGATGTTTTATTTTAAATCTGATATGATTTAATATGGATGATTTTGGATGACCTTTGATTGGTTGAGACATTTGTCTTTGGATGAGTATCATACTGATTTATTTATACTCACAAATGTTAAAATTTAGGATCTCAAAAATCATATAGAGAATACTCCCAGCTGTTATAGATCCATGGTATGGAAACTTTATAAAAATGATTAGAGCTGCATTATACTTGGTATAAGTGCTGAGGCTTGAAAAGAAAAATGTTAAGGGTGCAATAGAATTTTCTAAGTGCTGAGCCCTTAATCAAATCAAAAAAAAAAAAAAGAGAAACCCACAAGCTAAAATTATGATTGAACCAGATCTTGAATCTGAATCAATCATAAAGGCTTGCAGATCAATATAACATGCCATGCCTCTTTTACAGTTGAAAATATTCTCATATTTTACTAAGATCAAGACATATTGACCCCATTTAGGAAATAACTGTCTGATTATTTCTGAGGAGAATTATGCTAGAAGAAATTATGGATGTTTCCATGTTTGCAGTGATATGTTCACTTAGCATATTTGATGATAGGATTTAAGACTATACACTAGTAAATAAACTAGGGAAGGGAAGGCCAAGAAAGCTGCTGGAATGCTTGTCATATTTGAAGTATGCAAGTTGGCACATGGTTTGTTTAAGCCCTGAGATCTTTGTGCAATGATGTGAATTAGTTCATTGCAATGTGTCCCAGTGATTCCTTAATAGCAGATGAGGCAGGAATTTAAATTGAATATTACAACCTGTAAATGAAGAAATAGGAATATGGATATTTCTTAGGTTGAATGGTATGGAACCAAGATGATTCCAGTAAGTGAAATTGTTGCAAATAGATAATTATGTTTGCATGATTATGTATGCAAGTGAAAGAATGATAAATGAATATATCATACCTGAATCAACATAATTATACTATGTTAAAATAATTGATTGCAGAAATTTGCTTAAACAACTGAATTGCATATTAGTTGAATCAACAAGTTAGTACCCTTATATTCTCTATTGCTTAATATCATGAATGAATTGATGTTACTCATACCAGATCATAGATCTGACCCTTGTTTGCTCATGGCATCTGGGGTGTCTCATTTTAAAATGAGGCAGCCACTTATGTTCTTTCAGGTAACCCAGGCACTAAGTAAAAATGAAGTTATGGCTTTTATGGAGGAGTGAATGAACATGCTAGCTAGTTTCAATAAGAGTTTAAATCGATTATATCTGCATGTATTCAGGAAAAATTTTATGTTCTAAGATCTCCAGTATGTAATGAATTCTATTATGGTTAGATGAACTAGTTGTATCATGTTAAATATATTGTTATGCACTAAGGTTTAAAATCTCAAAGGAAAAATCTGAGTGGGAAACAAGGAAATGATTTTAATTACTGATATGGATGTTTGGAAGAGAAATATGCATATGTAGTTGAGCTGTTGTTTTGTAAAGTTTACATTATGTAATAGTTAATCTTGAGATATAACAGAGCACTGAGTTTTAGAACAAAATCTGGATTTAGCAAGAAGTAAACTTAACAGGATTTTATTTTCTTTTTACTGAAATGCTTTGTAATTAAGTTTGAATTCATTTCTGAATTGAATTGAGAAGAGTAAGATGTTTTCCTAAAGCTTTAAACAGAATGCAATGAAATTGAACTAGTGTGGCATATACAGGATTCATGAGTTAACCAGCTTCAATTAAATGAAGTATTGGTTGATCATGATAGATTGTATTCTGAAATTGTTTTGTATGTTGGGTTATAGGCAAAAATTAAACATATATGTACAATTATAGGTAGGTATCAGATTTCTAACCTTTCAAAAAAAAAAAGAAGAAAACCAAAAATTGTGTTTGAACCGACCTGCATGGTACTCGAACTCGTGACCTTTTGTGTATAAGTTAGGCGCGTTTCCATTACGCCTAGATGTTGCTTGTGTTCACTTAGGATCCACTTTCTTTTATACTGAATCTAATATTATCCAGACTTTAAACACAATCATCAACATTAAAAGCTTGTTTTCTACTGAATATTACTTGATCATTTCTTGATCCTAATGACAGACTAAAGTACATATTTTAGTGGATTTTATGGCCAAAAATCTGAATACAATAACGTATCTGAATTACTAAATCTCTAAATCAAACAGGATGTTATTGAACAAAAAAAAAATATAATAAAGTATATACTCTGAATTTAAACAAGAAGAACACATACATCTTCATATGTATGTGTATATTATTAGATATGCACTGATATATTTATATTGGTAAGTTATTTTGATCCTGGATATATTTTGGTTATTGGAAAAAGAAAATGACCTTGGAAAATATGTTTGTAATGAATGATATATCAATATATCATCTCATAGCAAAAAAAAAAAAAAAATCCTTATGAAATTAGGGTGGAAATAGGAGGGTCATTTCAAAGATACGGTGGCCGAGCTCGAGTTTAGATCTAGGTTTCGGTTTGGATGTTGGCCAGTGCATGGGTGACGTCCTAGGCACGGTTGGTGGTAGTGAAGAGGCTAAGGAGGGAGGCGTGGGGAGGAAGCGGTGGTGGCTGTTGGTGACGTGGGTTAGGGGTTGTCGTGTGAGGCGTTTCATGGTGGAGGGTGGTGGAGAATCGCCGCGTTGGTTGCTGGAGGTGCTGGTCGTGCCTTGGGTTGCGGGCGTGGGAAGGATCTGGGCAACAATTTGAAGTGGAAACGAAAATACAGAGGGGAAGAGGAAGTGTAAAAGGGAAGGCTAACAATTGGAAGGAGGAGGAAATTTAGATTTGCATATTTATTTTGAAATGGAACGAATGTGATTATAGGGAAAGGATAAATGAAAAGTTGGAACAGGTTCAAAATTTGAAAGCAACAGCAAATATAAATTCCTGGAAAAGATTAAAAGCACGGCTAGACATTGATTCAAAACAAATAAGTACAGAAATTTATTTGAGGAGAAACGGTAGGGTAGGAATAGAAATAGGTTGAATTGTTCAGAGGCTTTAATGTAGGAGCACGCTAGAAATTTGAACTGAAGGAAGGAGTAAAGTCAGAAATTTTGGTATCGTTACAACGAACCGTTTTATTATTTCCGTTGCGTACCGGACCTCAAAATATAGAAATAAATATACCGTAGAGATCAGTACGACAAGACGATTAAAATGGTACACAGATATCAGTGGTATGGTCATCCGATCAAAAGTCGATAACCGGTACCAGAAATGCTGCTATTCTAACAGAATTAAGATAAACGGAGCAACAGAAGTCCAAATTTGACGAAACGAAAGATGACGTCTCACTCAGAAGATGATTTACAAATTTTCTATGTAAAAATATTTAGGTTTGGAAAACATTTTATTATCATCAATTTTAACAGATAAAATTGAAGTAAATTTACGCGCGAAATAAATTTTCATATTTTCGGATGAAAATTTACCAGTTGCTATGTTTAATTAGACTCATTCCAAATATCAAATTTATATTTCAAAATTTTATTGTTTAAAATTTCACACAAATTCAATTAATTAACTAAATAAAACCGCTGAAATTTACGGGTCGTTACAAATAAGAAGTGTGAATCACACTAAGCTAGTAAATATAAGAGTTTAGCTTCATGTCCCATAACCACTAGCTTAACTTAAATATTTACGAACAAATTGTAGATTTCCACTCGAAAATTGTCACAAGATTTCAATCGAACAAGTCTAAGAATTAACCGACAAAGTAAACGCAAGCGTTTCATACCACTTGTTTTGCTAAGACGTTTAATTAAATTTCTCATACGAATGAGGTAAAGGTTTGTATATACTAATAGATTGGAAAACGGTTTTAAAAACGAGCTTTGTATTTAAAAGTAGTGTTGAAATCGTTTTTGTGAAAGAGTTGAGTATTTACTACTAGTATAGAAACCTTTGTATTTTAAAGTGACAAATCACAAAAATGATTGTAGAAACAATCAATCACCAAAAATTCACATACAAAAATGTGAATTAAATTCATAAAAATCGATATCAAATCCGTCAAACGGATATTCCCAAAAATCCAAAGAAAGAAGTCATCAAAGTCGTTAATAAGTGGTAACAACTATCCAGATCTACAAAAAATCGATTAAAATTGGAAATCCACACAAAACAGCCTAAATAGGCAAAAATGAACAGTTCCAGATGTCTGAAAGGTCAACCAGACATTTGGAATTGGGCTTTGGAAATATATAGTTTTCCCAGAAACATTCCAGGCGTCTGAAATTGCAAACCAGACGTCTGAACACCAATTCAGACGTCTGAACCAATAATTCAGACGTCTGAACCAATAATTTAGACGTCTAGAATTAGTCTTTGCCATTTTTATTTTTCTGCCATGTATAATTTTGCTCTAGGTCTGAATCCAGACGTCTGAACTTGAATTTCAGACGTCTGAACCATTCAGCTGGGCAGAAATTACCCTTGGCCAATGATGGCCAAATCAATGTGGGAGCGATCGGGCGAGCGACGACGACTAAGGATTTATGCCAAGCAAAACCTAGTCTTAAAGGCTCTTCGATACACCCCAAACAACAATGTCCAAACATCCATAGTAGGATTTTTATAAAATTGGACTTCAAAACCAAAAATTGGAGAATTCACAAAACTAATTCAAATCAAAGCAAATGAACACAATTAAATGTTAGGAATTTATACCTAACAACAATGAGAGTTATAGACGTAGATGTGAGTTAAAGAACTCACCTTTAAACCCAAAAACAACGAACGAGAAGCTCTAAAACAAAGGAAAGATCAACTACTCTTCAACTTCAGCTCTAGAAGCTCCAACCTATGATCATAGACAAATATTTCCTAAATTAGGTTATAGGAAATTTCTAAAATTGGAGAGAGATTGAGATGGAGTAGATGAAGAGGATGCTTACTTAAGCTTCTCCTTGATTTTGGACTTGAGTTTGAGTTTCCTGAACAAAACTAGGGTTTAGGAATTTCCATTTCCCTTTCTTTCCCCCATTTTTACTTTGAGCTTGAGTGTTAGGAAATAGAATGAGTGAATTGTGAAGAGTAGAGGAGTTAGGGTATTATGATGGGTTAGTGGGCTGAAACCCAAACCCAAACCCAAAGCCCAAATAAAAAATAGCAAAATTCTACTCAACTCCAAACATATCGATGTTTATACTCAAAAAAGTTTTAAACGCCATTTTGGACTCAATGGAAGTGGTCTCGAGTCCTAATTCGACTGTTTACAAAAAGTGATATTTCGGACATAAATCCGACTAACGATGCTATATTTAAATAAAACATTTAAATATACAATCGTAAAATATGTGGGTTATTACAAGTTTCACCCCTTTACAATCATTCGAAGATTGGCGAGACCGCCAATTTGTTATAAAGATCATTCGAAGTGGAGTTATGGGATACTCTAGAATCAAAAGAAGACAAATAGGGCGAGACAAGAATGGATTTTGGAACCGCAAGGAACGTTCCAAAATTCAAAAGAAATCGAGTCAAAAAGAAAGAGATTCAAGCTCGAACGAAAGTGATTCTATAAATAAATTTACCGTATATGCTAAGCTTTGCCTAGAGCCAAAGCTCTAATACCAACTATAACGACCCACTATTTTGGACCATTCAAATCGACAATAAATCCACACATGCCGGACTTGAATAATTCAAAATACCAGATTGTAAACATAAATTTGGCAAAACTCAGAATATACAGTAAATAAATCACAGATCACAGAGACAGAGTAATATAACAATGCAGCAGAAGCGAAGAAATAGTAGTTCATGAAGCTACTATATATATATACATCAGAGTTAACAAGATACAACAAAAGTAACAAGATACAATAGAAGTATCAATATGATAATCAAGTATAAATCAGAATACATCACTGGAATCAACTGGTAACTGAGAGCGAAATAGATAGCTGGATCTCCAAGAAAAGCTCCAACTCCAAGGGTGAGTCTCAAATGATGTATCACTCAGTCTGACCAAAGCGTAAATCAACACACAAAACACTCGAGTCAGGACATACATACTTATACAATGTAAACCAACTCAAGTGAACTGTAATATAAAGGTTCAAGTAACTTAAAGAATGCTTGGGATCGCCCATCCTTTAAGGATCCGTTAAACTATTTACTATGTAGTAATATTTCGCTAATATAATAATGTCTATAATAAAATAAACTTACTTTTAAATAGCGTTAAGGGGTTACCCATATAGCCCTTAACACATAATAGTCCCAGTAGTCTATCCAGTATCAACGTAACCCCAGATTGGGAGCTACCCTCAATACTCCATAGGCTTCGGCACAAATCCAAACTCGTAGTAAAGCTCGATATGGTAGGTGACACGGCACAACTAGGCAATGCCGGGGTAGATATACCAATTACGCATCCAGGCTGGTGGAAACGCATAGCAGCCACTACCGCCCAACTTTGGAAAACACTCCCAAATCAAAAATCGAAGGGTGACCACCAAATAAATCACAAAGTAATAGAATAGTATCGAAGAAATGCGTCCGTTCAGAGGTGCTACCTCATTGGCCCGTCAATCGCTCCTGTTTTAGCCACCTTATGCCAACTCATGGGAGTCGGGTCCACATTCATACCTCAATAGGATCGTCGCCGCCATCCTACTTCATTCTGGAATCTCCACCGCGTACACGGTTGTCAAAGTGGTTTTCGGTATCGACAGAGAGTATGCCCATATCCGATCCCGGTCTCTTTGCCAACCAATCGTTATTATAACCCATTGATATTTATTTCAAATTATTTACTTTAAAATCCAAAATATCATATCCATTTCAAAACTAAATACTATATTATTTCATTTCATAGCCAAATCAATATATCATTTCCATTTCAAAACCCAAACCATAATATCATTTAAATTTAAAAGCAAAATCAATATATCATTTAAATAAAACCCAAATTTCCAAATCACTGAATACTTCCTTAAATTTATTAAACTTGAAATATTCCTTTAAATCATCTTAAACCAAACCACTTTATAAAGTCACATACTTAAATCTTCAATTTCAATAAGTTCCAAGTTAATATATTTTAAGACAATTCTTAATTAAATACAGTTTCACACAATTTCATTTTTCAAAACCATTGTACTTTTCAAAGTTATAACAACTCTGAAACCCAACACTTTGAGACCATAATATTTTGAAATCATAACAATTTAGAAATGTTATTCTTTGAAAATATTAATACTTAGAAAATCATAACACCCTTAAAATAATATTCATTTAAACCATTGAAATTCATTGTCAAATAATATTCATTTCAAAGTTGTAGCATTTCTCAGTTCATTCATTCAATTATAAAATTTCCAAAACATTGTATTTTCAGCTAACAACAGCACTTATTAAGTGCTACAGTAGATATATTAGTAATATTTCAAAACATTGTCAAATTCAGAAACAGCAGCACTTATAAAGTGCTACAGTAGGTATTAGAATTTCAAAACATTTCAGTTTAAGAAACAGCGGCACTTGCCAAGTGCTACAGTAGATATTTAGTAATATTTCAAAACAGTTTACTTTCAGCAGCAACAGCTCTTACAAAGTGCTGCAGTAGCTCTTTGGTTATTCCAAATTATAGTTTAGTTTCAGCAACAACAGCACCAACAGCACCAACAAAGTGCTGCAGTAGCTCTTTGTTATTTCAGAACTTAGTCTATTTCCAGAAATGACAGCACTTAACAAATGCTGTCTTAAGACCACAGCATTTCTGAATTGCTACCAATATTAATTCCAGCATTATTATAAAATTTTCAGAAACAATAAAACTTAAAATTTGGCCATTTTAACTTATAGAAATCATATTTTCGCTTCAAAAATATTCATTCAGATATCTTAACTTATGATTCAATAAAATAAACACCTAATAAGTAAATATCCAATTTAAACAATAATTCATTCATTAAGTCAAAAGTAAATTATTTTCTCAACTTTTACTTTAACAATTAACTTAATACTTTATTTTAAAATACCCATTTCCCAAATAAAATTTTAATTTCCCTTTATTTACTTAACTTAAAAGTTTTCATTCAAAACCAAATTTCCAAATTCCAAGTTAAGTCATAATTAAAGTTACATTCTCCATTTAAAAATCATAACTATTTATTTTACAATACATAACATTTCACAAAATAATATTTTATCATAGTTAATGTAACCATAAATTTTCTTTTAGATCTATTCATTTAGACATCAATTAACTATGATTTTCTAGTTAAATACATTTTATTACAGAATGTCCAATTAAAAATGTATTCCATTTATCAGTTCAAAATACATTATTTATTACACAAAACATGTCCGTTTCATAAAGTAAAATTCATTACCATTACTAGGTTAGATTTAAAATTCCATATTAAGTCCAGTTATATTATTAAGTTATTCATCATCAATAAATGTCTTTAAATTCAATTTAAAACCAACACATCTTTAAAATTTCCATTAAAGCCACCTATTGACTTATAAAGTCTTAACTTATAGAAAACCAACATCTTCTTATATTTAAGTCATTTAAATCAAATCATTTAGCTCAAATTTCATATATGTAAAACATTCAAAATATTCAATAATTTTTAGGAAAATAGTATTTAAAAATATAACCATGGGCCTGTATGATATTTACTAACCTAGGTCAAGTGATACGGATATGTATCATTTCAATCCGTAATTTAAAAAGGAAAAATCCGGGTTCTATCATTTCAAACCCTCAATCCCAAGTCAAATAAAATAAAATAAAAATACAATAAAAATCACTCGAGCCTATCATTTCACCCCATAATGATTTTTCCTTATTCTAATATCCGTTCGGGTATGTATCATTTCAACCCATAGTCATAGGGAACTTGCAGTGTGAGAATCAGTAAATAAATGAACAGTATAACATATAATAACATATCAGGTAATGTAACAGGTATATAAACAACATTTAACATCATATAATATATCACAGGCATGTATGAACATTGTATCAATTTATACAGATTCACTTGTCATCATTTCAAAATAATATAAGTACATATGTCTAGAGTGATAAAACTCACCTTTAGAGTTAGAGATGACAATCAATCACAAGATAAACTACTCCGAAAAGCACGACATTGCACGAATCAAATACGAGTGGATGGAGGGCCAAGATTCAATCTTGTAACAGATAATTACAAAACATATATAAGAATATGATTTCAATACAAACAAATAGAAATTAAAACAATGTAAAGATGTGAAACAAAATGACATAACCTTTGGTTTAACCAACAAGTGGCTCGGCCACTATGTAAATGGGCTAGCCACACCATCACATGGCTCGGCTATGATCATTCAAGGGCATCTATTGTAATATCCCGGAAATTTGGGGCAATATCAATTTAATAATCTGTTTAAATAATTAAATTGATTTGTTAATCTTTGATAAAAATATTTAAATTGGTTTAAAAATCTAATTAAATGAATATTTAATTAGTGAATTTTATCCTTTAAAAACTAATAAAATGATTTCTATTTATAATGTATATATATATGTGTATATTGTAAATAGATAAGCTTGGATTTGAAATTTAAATAATAAATGAAATCTTGTTTTAAATTTCTAATGTATATTCTTATAGTTTGGAAATT
This sequence comes from Allium fistulosum, assembly GCA_030737815.1. Classification (NCBI taxonomy): domain Eukaryota; kingdom Viridiplantae; phylum Streptophyta; class Magnoliopsida; order Asparagales; family Amaryllidaceae; genus Allium; species Allium fistulosum. The sequence goes on from CM060903.1 coordinate 595,707,567, forward strand.
ATGATTTATTTAATATTAGCTTTACAAAGCTATTTAAACAAAATAATTATATGGTTTTAAATAAGATTTATTTTATTTTTGAATATTGCTTAATAAATATGATTTAAGAGTATATATATATATATTTAAAGTACAAATTTACATATGATATGTTAATTCATTTAATAATAGAAGTAATTTATAATCTCTTTTATAAATTATTTTAATATTGATAAATGTGTTATTTTCAAACAATATTAATAGTGTATTGTTTTTAAATAAATAGATTTTAATGTAAATAGAATTGTTAATTCAAATTTAATGTGTTGTTTTAAATTTACTTTAAATCGGATTTTCAAATATAATTTGAATTTGAATGTAAATTTATTTTGAAATTCAAAAGAGGTAATATTTAAATAGTTTTGGATTTATATAAATATATGGATAAGCTTTTATTTAAATATAATTAGTTTTATTTTCTTTTAAGTAACTTATATATATATAAATAAGCATTTATAAATTAAGAAAAGGCTTTTATTTACATTTAAATAAATATGAATTACTTAGAAGACACGTGTAATTATATAAAGCTTAATAGTAACATGTGTTGTAAAATTAAGATATGAGAAAGACAAGTGTCAGGCGTATCAGTGTTTAGGTGGGTTTTTAACAAAGGAGTGGAACTCGAGATTTTTGAATGCGTGACTCGAAGCAGTGCGGGGTTTTCTCGAAGTAAAATAGGGACTTGGCTCGGGGTTTCGAAGGGGAGATTCGTAGGTTTATAACTGCGTTTTAAAACTAAGTATAACAGTTTTTAGAAAATAAAATGGAAGGAAAAAAAAACTCGAAGGAGTACTCGGGTATTTTGATGTTTTTCTCGGGTATTTTGGATGTTGGGCTCGGGTCATTGACCTGGTACAGTTTTTTTAAATCTGTTGTTTTAAATTTTTAAAACTATTTTTAAAAATTTGAAAACAGAAATTTAAACAAGGTTTAAATTAAAATTTTAAAGTATGGATTCAAATTAAACTTGAATCCCAGTTGTAAAAATAAATAAGTTTTTATTTTAATATATAAACATCTTTAAATGTTCAAAGTATAGTTTAAAAGAATTTTTAAATTAAATAAATTGGTTTAAAAATCTTGTAAATTTCTTTTATAAATGTTAAGTGTTCTTAACATTTGATTTAAAAAGATTTTGTATATTTGATTTAAATATTGGTTAAAATTAAATTGTAATCTATTTTAAATCTTTAATTTAAAATAAATTAAAAGAAAGATTTTAAAGTTAAATCTTTTAAAGTCTTTGTTAGTAATAATTAAAGTAGTTAAAGGTTAATACTTTAATTTAGAAAGTGATTAAGGTTTAATGATAAAGAAGTCATTAAATTAATAAGGTAATTAAAGAATAATTTGGTAATTTAATTAATTAATGATTTAGTGTTAATTAATTAAATAATTAGGATTATAAGTTAATAAATTAAGGTTAATTAATTTAGGATTAATCATTTATTTAGATAAGTATAGATTTTTAATAAATGATAAATCTTTTATGAATTGGTTAAGTATAATTACTTAATGAAAGTAATTAAAGGAAATAACTACTTAAGGTAATTAATTAAATAAATTTGATGAGTTAAATTAATTAATTTAATTAATTTAAGATAATCATTTGGTAATTTGAATAAGTATAATTACTTAAATGTAATTAGTGAAGTGTAATTACTTAGGAAAGTAATTAAAGGTAATTACTGGATGTAATTAACTAAAGATGATTTAATAATAAAAGTAATTTGAGTTAATTACTTTTGAATAATTAATCAAGGGATTAATTAAAGGATAATTAATTAAGGAGTAATTAATTTATGAAGTGGAGTAATTAAGGGAAGTTAATTACTGAATGAGATTAATCAAAGGTGATTAATAAATGTGACTAATTAATTATTAAATGTAATTAATTTAAATAAGATAATTAATTAAGGGTAATTAAGGATCATTAATTAATAAAATTAATGATGTAATTAAGGATTGATTAATTAAGAGTAGTTAAAAAAATAATAAGTGATTAAAGTAATTAATTAATTGTAATTAATTAAGGATTAATGTAATTAAATATAGTTAATTAATTAATGATGTAATTAAAGATTAATTACTGTAATGGTTTAAGTTAATTAATTTGTGAAATTAATTAAGAATTAATTACTTAAAGTAATTAAAGGATTATTAATCAGGAATGATTAATTAAGATGGATACTTAGAGTAATGATTAATTAATTGGTTTAATTAATAATTAAGTAAGCAGGATTTATAGAATGAAGTAATTAGTTTAATTCACTTTAAATTAATTAGATGATATAAATCATTGCTTAAGGATGGATGAATGAGATTGAATGTATTTCATTGTTTGATATCTCTGATGAGATATGATTGATATATGATATGGATGTTTGGTTGAATTATAATGATAATGTGAATTATCTGTTTGGCATGATAATGTAGATTATCTATTGAATTATCTATCTTTGTTTATATAGATAAGAATTGAATTGTTTTTGTGACGCCCCACCTCTATACCCACGCTAACCAAGAACACTACGATGTAGTGCTGTCAATTAGCGCGGAGAATAAGGCTGTGGAGGAGCGACCATCCATGTAACTTCTTTGTGCGAGCACCGATACGTCAGATAGAATAGAATGCATATCTTTTAAGGAGGAAATCCGACATACCGATACAAACACAAAGCTATCACACGGTGGCTATATATAACCTTCGGAAAACAAACATAGAAATAATCATAACATAAATCAGTCACAGACATCCATATCACAAAGGCGGAAGAAGATATGAATAAATATATAACACATGAAAGTGTACATCAGAGTAGTGGTCAGAAAGATCCACGATAATACAAAAGAATAGCATCACGTGCTATACAAAAGAATAAGTACACAACATAGAGTCTATATCTCAAAGGTGTACATCCAAAAACTACTAATCTAGGTAGTTAGCCAAAAGTCAGAATAATCCTGAAGAGAAGTCAAGCAGAAGCACCTGTAACATCTCGGTCTGACCCGAGTATTATTTATAAGAAAATAATAAACGGATCAGTCTAACTATAAATATCAGATGATATGGTATACAGTAAAAGGCATGACATGAACATGTAATAACCATAGCGACATACTACTATAAGTATGTAAATGATAATCAACAAAAGATTAATCAATATCACAAGAATCTTCTCAAAGATAAAATAGGGTATCATACCCTAAACTTGTATTCATAACAAGTCAATAACACATGAATTCACCAATGCACAAAAACTGATATCATATCAATGAAAATCATGAAAATTGGTGAAGCACAAAATTCCAGAAATCATCATCAGAAATCCAGAAAACACATAAAGGGGGGGAGGCCTAACACATGAATGGGAGCATGAAAACTCACCTACGCGTAAACACATGACGAGAAGCTATCTCATGGAAGCTATCCATTAAATTTTAACACAGGAATGGCCCGAAGACCGTAGGGTGCTACCCTAGAAATGTGATGGAGAAATATCACATGATCGGGGTATAGTCTCCCACGTAGACAAAGAGACATCGCTCAATCGCTAGTCTAAATCACAAAAATGATCGTCATGATCATAAGGAAGTGTCAATCACACCAAGCTAGTAAATATATGAGTTTAGCTTCATGTCCCATAACCACTTGCTTAACTTAAATATTTACGAACAAGCTGTAAATCTTCACTAGGAAATTGTCACAAAAAGGGTTCAATCGAACAAGTCCAAGAGCTAACCGACGAAGTGAACGCAAGCGTTTCATACCACTCGTTTTACTAAGTCGTTTAAGTCGATTTCTCATTCGAGTGAAGTAAAGGCTTGTATATACTAGTAGATTGAAAATCGGTTTGAGAAAACGAACTTTTGATACTTAAAATAGTGTTGAAATCGCTTTGATGAAAGAGTTTTGATATTTACTATTAGTATTGAAACCTTCATATATCTTTAAAGTGACAAGTCATAAAACGATGGTAGAACAAATCAATTCACGTTCGAAGATGTGAGTAAAGTCCAAAGAAGTCAATCCCAAAACCATCAAAGTAGAAATTCTGATAAACGTTTTTCAGAAGAGATTGCCTACGCAGAGTAATACGGGGTTCGACCTAGTGAAGGCAAGCGGTCTCGAGAAGCCAAACGACCTAGGGGAAGAATGCCACGCGACCTAGCAGAAGAACAGGTCAAACGACCAAGTACTAACTCGCGAACGACTTACGACTTAAGGGATAAGGTCATACGACCTAAGTGGAGAATGCCACGCGAGCTAGCAGAAGAACAGGTCAAACGACCAAGTACTAACTCGCGAACGACTTACGACTTAAGGGAGGAATGCCACACGACCTAGCAGATAACAGGTCATTCGACCAAAGGGTAAGGTCGGTGGCGACCTACGACTTAACAAAGTCGAGCAACCTACGACTTAACGAAGTCAAGCGACCTACGACTTAGGGTCAAGCGACCTAAGAGAAGCAGCGGGAATGTTAGGTCTGAGACGACCTACGACTTAAGGTCATACGATCTAACAGTTGCGAGCTAGGGGAGTTGGCATGGCCGAGCGACTTAAGAGAAGCAGCGACCTACGACTTAACGATTTAAAGCCAACGACCTAGGACTTAAGAGTCATACGACCTAGGACTTAAGGGAGGCAAGAGACTTACGACTTAAGGGAGGCAAGCGACTTACGACTTAAGGGATAAGGTCATACGACCTAAGTCTTGAATGACTTAACGACTTAAGCCTTTAACGACTTAACGACTTAAGCCAGGGCGAGCGAGCTAACTGCAAAACGACCTACGACTTAAGGCCTTTAACTCCTGAACGACTTATGCCTTTAGCTCCTGAACGACTCATGCCATTAGCTCCTGAACGACTTATGCCTTTAGCTTGTGAACGACTTAGCACACCCAGAACGACTTAAGCCAGGCGAACAGAAATGCACGCGCGCGACTTAAGCCCTTAACTCGTGAACGACTCACGACTTAGGGTTAACTCGTGGACGACTCAGCGAAGGCCAGAAACGACTTAAGGCCAGAAAAATCACCAAAACGCTGAAAATTGAAGTTTTTCGCCAATCCAATCCAAACCAAATGCAAATGTTGATGCAAATACAATAGGGGATCATTCCCAACAGTCCAAGATAGATATAGGCAAGATGTGAGATCAAAAATCTCACCTTTTCACGGAATTTGATGAAGATAGAGATTTGAGAGCAAAGCAAGAACACCAACAAGCTTGAATCAATGGTCTTCACGTGAATTTGATGTTGAATCTCGGATTTGCAATGGAATTTGTGTTTGGAGTTTTAATTTCTCTTTCCCCCCACCATTTTTGAAGAAGCTTGAAGTGTTTGATGAAGTGATGAAGAGAAGAGGGGGGTGGGGCTGAGTTAAGAAGGTGCAGTCCCAACCAAAGTCACAAGTGGGAAAAGTGACGAAAATTTCACTATCTCCAAACATATCGAAGTTTACACTCAAAAAGATCGCAAACGTCATTTTGAACTCAATGGGGGTGGTCTCGAGTCCTAATTTGACCGTATGCAAAAAGTAGCTTTTCGGACTAACATCCGACTAACGATAAAATATTTAAATATAAAATCGATAGATATGCGGGTTGTTACAGACTCCCCTCCTTAAAGAAATTGCGTCCTCGCAATATATATGGTGGAAATAAAAAGTAACAACCATAAAAGCATATTAACACAAAAGAAATTGGAATTAAAAAGTTTACCTCAAAGAGCATGAGAAAGTAATTCCGGATGTGTACGCTCGATGAATTCTCTAGTTTCCCAAGAGCAATCCTTAGGATTTGAGGACCATTGAACTTTAACAAGCGGAACATCTTTATTTCGAAGCCGTTTGATCTCCGAAGCAATAATTCGAACAGGATGCTGCTCATAAGTTAAATTAGGTGAAACTTCAATCTCTTCCACAACACCGGGCTCAAGAGTAGAATCGGAATCCCGAAGGCACTTCCGTAATTGAGAAACGTGAAACACGTCATGCATAGCAGAAAACTGAGCCGGTAATGAAAGGCGGTAAGCCATGGAACCAATACGCTCAGTGATAGGAAATGGCCCAATATATCGAGGCGCTAACTTTCCCGATCGACTGAAACGTACCACACCCTTCATTGGTGAAACACGAATAAATACAAGATCACCAACAGAAAATTCTAATTTCCTTCTTCGGTTGTCGGCATAGGATTTTTGTCTACTCTGGGCTTCTTTCATCCTATGTCGAATAAGTTCAATCTTTTCTGTGGAATCTCGAATAAAGTCTGGTCCTAAAACCAGTTTCTCGCCGGCCTCAAGCCAACAAGAAGGAGATCGGCATGGCCTTCCATAGAGTGCCTCAAAAGGAGCCATACCAATACTAGATTGGAAGCTGTTATTATAGGAAAACTCAACAAGTGAAATATGATCTTCCCAACTTCCACCAAAGTCAAGAACACAAGCACGAAGAAGATCTTCAAGTGTTTGATTCACACGCTCAGTTTGTCCATCGGACTGGGGGTGATAAGCGGTGCTAAAATTAAGCTTCGTTCCCAAAGCTTTTTGAAGACTCTTCCAGAATCCACAAGTAAACAATGGATCCCGATCACTAACAATGGAAGAAGGAACTCCATGCAGTTTAACAATTTCTTTGACAAAGAGTTTGGCCAGAAGAGGAACGGTTCGGTTTGACCGAACATGAATAAAATGGGCGGATTTAGTAAGTCTATCAACAATCACCCATAAGCTATTATGACCCGAACGAGAACGGGGAAGGCCATCTATAAAATCCATGGAAATTTGATCCCACTTCCATACTGGAATTTCCAATGGTTGCAATAACCCACCGGGCCTTTGATGTTCAGCCTTAACAAGTTGGCAAGTCATGCAACACTTAACAAAGTTAGCGATATCAGATTTCATTCCCTCCCAATAATAAAGTCGCTTCATATCAGCGTACATTTTACTGCTACCGGGATGAATGGAATACTTGGAACGATGAGAATCTTCTAGAACGTCTCTACGAAGATCACTAATATTTGGTACGATCAATCTACCAAATTTTCGAATACCGCCACGAGAATCGATATCAAAGTCTTTCAAACCTTCAATATCGGTTTTATCCTTAAGATTTTGGCCAAGCAAAGCCAATTCAGGATCTAGCTGTTGAGCTTCAAGAATGCGGTCTAATAAAGAAGGACGAGCCTCAAGGCTACATAAAACAAGAGATGAACACAAATCGGAAACGCGATCTCGAATTTCACAAGTGGATAAAAGTTCGAGATCGTTCCATTCAGATATCATCATGGAAACAACCGCTTGTTGTTTTCGACTAAGTGCGTCGGCAACACGATTCCCCTTCCCGGGAGTATAAAGAATGTCAAGATCATAAGAGGCCAGAAATTCGAGCCAACGCTGTTGACGCAAATTAAGTTCCTTTTGAGAAAATAAATATTTCAAAGACTTATGATCAGTATAAAGTATAAACTTTTCTCCCAAAAGATAATGTCGCCAAATTCGAAGGGCGAAAACGATAGCCGCGAGTTCTAAATCATGTGTGGCATATCTAGTCTCAGCCGGCTTTAATTGCCTAGAAGCATAAGCAATAACACGTTCTTTTTGCATAAGAACGGCACCCAAACCAACGCGACTAGCATCGGTGTAAACGACAAAGTCTTGATTCCCTTCGGGAATAATAAGAATAGGAGCATCAGAAAGGAGTTCTTTTAATTTTTGAAAAGAAGTTTCACATTTGTCCGACCAAATGTATTTAACACCTTTCTTTGTTAAGCCAGTAAGAGGTACGGCAATCTTAGAAAAGTCTTTTATAAAACGGCGGTAATAACCTGCCAATCCGAGAAAGCTACGGATTTCAGTCACGCTCTCCGGTCTCTTCCAATTTTGAATCGCTTCAATCTTTGAAGGATCCACGGATATTCCGGATTCAGAAATAATATGACCGAGAAATTTCACACTAGATTGCCAAAAATGGCATTTAGAAAATTTTGCTTTTAGTTGATTGCTCCTAAGAGTTTCCAATACAATTCGAAGATGCTTTTCGTGTTCCTCCTCGGTTTTAGAAAACACAAGAATATCGTCAATAAAGATGAGAACAAACCGATCGAGAAAATCTTTGAAAACTTTATTCATAAGGTCAACGAAATAAGCCGGAGCATTCGTTAAACCGAATGGCATAACTAGCCATTCATAAGATCCATATCGCGTACGGAACGAAGTCAAAGGAATACTATCCTCTGCAATACGAAGCTGATGGAAACCGGTAGCCAAGTCCAATTGTGAAAATACTCTAGCACCAGTGAGTTGATCAAACAGATCATCAATCCGAGGCAATGGATATTTATTCTTAATAGTAAGATCATTAAGCTTGCGATAGTCGACGCAAAGCCTAAGAGTACCATCGGACTTACTTACGAAAATAGCTGAAGCTCCCCAAGGCGAGGAACTAGAGCGAATAAGTTGCTTCGCCTCCAACTCGGATAGTTGTTTGCGCATCTCTTCATTCTCCTTATTAGACATGCGATAAGGAGGACGGGTAATAGGTTGTGCTCCAGGTAAAAGATTAATTTTGAACTCAATTGCTCGTTTAGGTGGTAATCCTAAAACGGGCTCAAAGATGTCGGAAAATTCACGAACGATACGAATACGAGAAATGACATCCTCCTCATCATCATTGTCATCGTCACGAGGATTTAAAGAATATAATGATGCAACTAAAACGGAATCCGAATCTTTAAGAATAATAGAAATCTGATTAACAGATTGCGGATGACGGAGATAAATAGTCCGCTCAGGACATAGGATATGAGCTTCATAACGAGTAAGCCAATCCATACCCAAAATCATTCCAAAGCCTAAGTAACGCATGACATGCAAATCGGCTAGGAAAGAAAAATCACATAAAATAATCTCTACGTCTTTACAAAGTAAACTAAGAGTTGCGGATCCACCAACCGGATTCGCAATTCTTAATGAAGTCATTAAAGCAGTAACACTTAAAGAAAAAGTATCGACAAGTTCCTTTGATATAAAAGAATGGGATGCACCCGTATCAAAGAGAACTCTAATAGGTTGATCATGAAATAATATAATGCCATCAAGGACAGAATGTGACATACCTTGACGGCCAGATGTGTTACCAGGGGCTTGAGCCACATTAAGCTTTCCCTCCTTCTGTTGAAGCCTTTTGCATTGGTGCATATAATGATCTGTGCCTTTACAGTAGCGGCAAGAGCGGGGCTTTGGACACTTGTTCGAATAATGGCCCTTAACACCACAGTTGTAGCATTTGTTATCATCAGAGGAAAAAGTCTTTGCAGTAGGAGCTGCTTGTTTACCCTTTTTGTTCGGGTAAGGACCTTTAAATTTGTTGGGCCTCTTTTTGTTGTTAAAGCCAGGTTTGGAAGCTACTACTTCAACATCACTTTCTTTATCAGCCTCTTCAAGACGAAGAGCGATATCTACAATTTGGTCGAAAGAAACTTCTAACTTCAAAAGTAATGGCTTCTTGAGGCTTTTGTTTAAGCCATAAACGAACCTCTGGTTCTTCTTTAGTGGAGTATTTATATATTCGACCCCATATTTGGAAAGGGATTCGAATGATGCGACGTAGTCCGCCACAGAAGCCTGACCTTGAACAAGGTCAATAAATCGCCGAGCCAATGTTACCTTTTCAGCCTCGGGTACGAATTTCGATTCGAAGCGTTCTCGGAAGTGCTCCCAAGTGAGGTCCGCTTCATTAATTTCGGAAGTGAGAAGTTCATACCAATCCAATGCTCTCTCTTGGAGCATACTGGAAGCCACTTGAACGCGGTGCAGATCGATAAGGTTCATGCGAGAGAAAATTCGATCGCATGATTTTAACCAAGCTTGAACCTCGATAATAGGTTCGGAACCTTTAAAAGGCTTCCCACCCAAATTGGTGTAATCGCTGCACAACCGTGCAAATCCCGACTTTGGGTGAGTAGGTTCCGGGTTAACTCCAGCTGCTTGGGCATTCGTCACTAACTCAAGAAGCTGTTGAGTTGTCATAAAGACTCCATCTCGAGGAGCCGCAGTAGATGTCCCAGCTCTGGGACGGCCTGGTCTTGACATCCTCTTCCTTTAGAAAGAAAGAAGAGAAAGAAGAAGGTTATTCACTAATGAACATCAAGCAATCTTGAATGATGAAACAAGGAATCATAAAGAAAACAGGATAAGTCGGTTCGAGGACTCGAACTAAATCCTGAAACACAACTCCTAAGGTGGACTTAGGACGATGATCCTTGTTAAGTTATTCTACGTTGTTCCGAAGTTTGGCTCTGATACCAAGCTGTGACGCCCCACCTCTATACCCACGCTAACCAAGAACACTACGATGTAGTGCTGTCAATTAGCGCGGAGAATAAGGCTGTGGAGGAGCGACCATCCATGTAACTTCTTTGTGCGAGCACCGATACGTCAGATAGAATAGAATGCATATCTTTTAAGGAGGAAATCCGACATACCGATACAAACACAAAGCTATCACACGGTGGCTATATATAACCTTCGGAAAACAAACATAGAAATAATCATAACATAAATCAGTCACAGACATCCATATCACAAAGGCGGAAGAAGATATGAATAAATATATAACACATGAAAGTGTACATCAGAGTAGTGGTCAGAAAGATCCACGATAATACAAAAGAATAGCATCACGTGCTATACAAAAGAATAAGTACACAACATAGAGTCTATATCTCAAAGGTGTACATCCAAAAACTACTAATCTAGGTAGTTAGCCAAAAGTCAGAATAATCCTGAAGAGAAGTCAAGCAGAAGCACCTGTAACATCTCGGTCTGACCCGAGTATTATTTATAAGAAAATAATAAACGGATCAGTCTAACTATAAATATCAGATGATATGGTATACAGTAAAAGGCATGACATGAACATGTAATAACCATAGCGACATACTACTATAAGTATGTAAATGATAATCAACAAAAGATTAATCAATATCACAAGAATCTTCTCAAAGATAAAATAGGGTATCATACCCTAAACTTGTATTCATAACAAGTCAATAACACATGAATTCACCAATGCACAAAAACTGATATCATATCAATGAAAATCATGAAAATTGGTGAAGCACAAAATTCCAGAAATCATCATCAGAAATCCAGAAAACACATAAAGGGGGGGAGGCCTAACACATGAATGGGAGCATGAAAACTCACCTACGCGTAAACACATGACGAGAAGCTATCTCATGGAAGCTATCCATTAAATTTTAACACAGGAATGGCCCGAAGACCGTAGGGTGCTACCCTAGAAATGTGATGGAGAAATATCACATGATCGGGGTATAGTCTCCCACGTAGACAAAGAGACATCGCTCAATCGCTAGTCTAAATCACAAAAATGATCGTCATGATCATAAGGAAGTGTCAATCACACCAAGCTAGTAAATATATGAGTTTAGCTTCATGTCCCATAACCACTTGCTTAACTTAAATATTTACGAACAAGCTGTAAATCTTCACTAGGAAATTGTCACAAAAAGGGTTCAATCGAACAAGTCCAAGAGCTAACCGACGAAGTGAACGCAAGCGTTTCATACCACTCGTTTTACTAAGTCGTTTAAGTCGATTTCTCATTCGAGTGAAGTAAAGGCTTGTATATACTAGTAGATTGAAAATCGGTTTGAGAAAACGAACTTTTGATACTTAAAATAGTGTTGAAATCGCTTTGATGAAAGAGTTTTGATATTTACTATTAGTATTGAAACCTTCATATATCTTTAAAGTGACAAGTCATAAAACGATGGTAGAACAAATCAATTCACGTTCGAAGACGTGAGTAAAGTCCAAAGAAGTCAATCCCAAAACCATCAAAGTAGAAATTCTGATAAACGTTTTTCAGAAGAGATTGCCTACGCAGAGTAATACGGGGTTCGACCTAGTGAAGGCAAGCGGTCTCGAGAAGCCAAACGACCTAGGGGAAGAATGCCACGCGACCTAGCAGAAGAACAGGTCAAACGACCAAGTACTAACTCGCGAACGACTTACGACTTAAGGGATAAGGTCATACGACCTAAGTGGAGAATGCCACGCGAGCTAGCAGAAGAACAGGTCAAACGACCAAGTACTAACTCGCGAACGACTTACGACTTAAGGGAGGAATGCCACACGACCTAGCAGATAACAGGTCATTCGACCAAAGGGTAAGGTCGGTGGCGACCTACGACTTAACAAAGTCGAGCAACCTACGACTTAACGAAGTCAAGCGACCTACGACTTAGGGTCAAGCGACCTAAGAGAAGCAGCGGGAATGTTAGGTCTGAGACGACCTACGACTTAAGGTCATACGACCTAACAGTTGCGAGCTAGGGGAGTTGGCATGGCCGAGCGACTTAAGAGAAGCAGCGACCTACGACTTAACGATTTAAAGCCAACGACCTAGGACTTAAGAGTCATACGACCTAGGACTTAAGGGAGGCAAGAGACTTACGACTTAAGGGAGGCAAGCGACTTACGACTTAAGGGATAAGGTCATACGACCTAAGTCTTGAACGACTTAACGACTTAAGCCTTTAACGACTTAACGACTTAAGCCAGGGCGAGCGAGCTAACTGCAAAACGACCTACGACTTAAGGCCTTTAACTCCTGAACGACTTATGCCTTTAGCTCCTGAACGACTCATGCCATTAGCTCCTGAACGACTTATGCCTTTAGCTTGTGAACGACTTAGCACACCCAGAACGACTTAAGCCAGGCGAACAGAAATGCACGCGTGTGACTTAAGCCCTTAACTCGTGAACGACTCACGACTTAGGGTTAACTCGTGGACGACTCAGCGAAGGCCAGAAACGACTTAAGGCCAGAAAAATCACCAAAACGCTGAAAATTGAAGTTTTTCGCCAATCCAATCCAAACCAAATGCAAATGTTGATGCAAATACAATAGGGGATCATTCCCAACAGTCCAAGATAGATATAGGCAAGATGTGAGATCAAAAATCTCACCTTTTCACGGAATTTGATGAAGATAGAGATTTGAGAGCAAAGCAAGAACACCAACAAGCTTGAATCAATGGTCTTCACGTGAATTTGATGTTGAATCTCGGATTTGCAATGGAATTTGTGTTTGGAGTTTTAATTTCTCTTTCCCCCCACCATTTTTGAAGAAGCTTGAAGTGTTTGATGAAGTGATGAAGAGAAGAGGGGGGTGGGGCTGAGTTAAGAAGGTGCAGTCCCAACCAAAGTCACAAGTGGGAAAAGTGACGAAAATTTCACTATCTCCAAACATATCGAAGTTTACACTCAAAAAGATCGCAAACGTCATTTTGAACTCAATGGGGGTGGTCTCGAGTCCTAATTTGACCGTATGCAAAAAGTAGCTTTTCGGACTAACATCCGACTAACGATAAAATATTTAAATATAAAATCGATAGATATGCGGGTTGTTACAGTTTTAACCTTAAAACAACTTGGCCCTTAAAAGATACGTTTTGGATTTCGATGAGACCGGGATCGGGTTTCCGTATACCGGGATTCCAGGTTTGGAGACCCGAATACCACATCGATCCAAATTAACGATAGGTCGTGAATCTCAAGTGAAGATGAAGTTTCAGAGTGCAAGGGTTATTGTCGTTAACTCTGAGGGTGATTCCAAAACGAGTGTAACGAAATAATGCCTTCGGTTTCGTTCGAACCCGGAACGAACTTGTATGGATTGAATGCTTTCAGAACATCGTCAGGTGGACGATGAGCATTCTAAGTGATATGTTCTGATTAAAGGTAATCGTAACCTCAAGCCTCATCAACCGGGAATGGCTAAAACAGGGGAGGTGCAGCAAGTCTTCGTGGGTAGCACCCACTGAGAGCAAGATAGATCCCTGTCTAGAGGTCCCTTTTCTTTTTATTCGGCTTAGTGTGTGGTTGGTCGCGCCAACTACGGGGTTATCTTGTTCGGAATTATCCAGTAAGGGATGGTTCCGGCTTTGTGTTGCAGGGGAGCGGGCGTACTCCTCGGTACGGTGATCTACGCCACGTACTGTGACGGGCGGTACCCCAGTAGCCCTGCCATTGTATGGAAACCCATTCTTCCTACGTGCCCTTACGGTTTTGATTGTATAACCCACTTTGTGGGTAGTATGCTGGAATTTAATAATGTAACAATTTCAGCTATTTCATATTTATTTGAAAACCCTAGACCCTATTATAATATAACTGGATTTCCTATCAAATGTTTTGGTTAGCGTAAGGTAAAAACTTACCCATGTTTATTTGTGGGGAGTCTTACGTGATACCTTTTCTTTCTAAAGGTTTTGAAGTTAAGCAAGTTTAACCTGTTACTCACACCAGACCCATGTCTGACCCAAGTGTTTATTTCTGTTTTATAAACTCTTGGGTACTCAAATTTTTACGAGTAGCCAAGGGATTCAGGTTTAGCTTTGACGAATATTCTGGAGGAGCAATGGAGCAGGAGGCTTCGGCGTTCGTAGATATAGTATTCCGCTGTGTTGATATCTGTGATAGTGTGTGTATTGTATTGAGTTGTAATAACTAGACAGATGTTTATAACTGTCTAGTATGTGATGTGTATCTGTGTAACTCTGATAATTGTTGTAAACTATGTAATAGTTTATGTTATTAATATAATTTATTCGTTCCGCTGTGAGATCGTTGTTGTTGTTTCTTTCTTTCTTCTCTTCTTTTCTATTTTCTACCCCTTTCTTTCTTCATAATGATGCGACTTTCTGGGCATAGGAAGTCGGGTCGTCACATCTATGCTCGGCCATAGTGGTCATAAGGCACGGCTAGACAAGGATATGAAGAGGAGTGGCAAGGCAAAGGTCAAGTGGAGACAAAAGCATGGATCAAGAGGAGTTTTTGCAATTTTGGTGATGGAGTTTGCTCTAGGGTTCATGGCCTTGGTATGGTGATGAGGTGAGGAGGTGGAGGCCGATCATGTTGGTGGTGGAGGGGAGAAGAGGTCGGCTAGCATGGTGTGGCCGAGCTAAATAATTAGAGAACAAAAGGAAAAAGAAAAGAGAAAAGAGAAGAGAAGGAGGAGGCCATTGAAAACTTACTGTGTTTTCCTCTGGATGCAAATGAATTTGAGAGATGAGAAACTTTTCTTTTTTACGTGAATTGCAAAATAGGTGGCGGCTAGGGTTATGAAGATGAATGGCCAAAAGAATAAATGGTAAGAAAATATTAAAGGGGATTTATTTCCCATTTAATAAAAGAAACGTATGAAGAATCTTTAAATCAGAAGAGAAAGGACAAGTTGGGAAATATTTTGTGTGTAAATGATGAAGTGTAATGCACGGCTAGAAGGAGTTTGGATGGCAAGAAAGTGGAAATGAATGTTAAGAATGGAAAAGGCAGGAGTTACGGGAAAAAGAAACATATATATTTTTCTGAAATTTGTATAAAATGTTACATTTCTAAATGTGAAATCTTGTCAATTGTACACAACAATTAAGATTTAAAGCCAATTAATTAATTTTCCTTAGTTCCATTCCTTTTACCAATTTATTACTTTATAATAAATTTACGTTTCTATTTATTTTATACATTCACACCCGTTACTGCATAAATTCTCATTAATGACATTAAAAATTTTCTAATTATTTTATAGACTAAATATGCAAATTATAATAGCTGTTATCACTACCCTCTAATTTTCACCTAAGTTTATCATATATTCAACTAATTATCATAATTACTTACCTAATATTGAATTCATTCAATTACTATCAATTATACAAATTTATTTATTTATACACCACTTACCCTTATTTACTTATATTTAAATTTATACTCAAATATAACTGTTATAACTAAATTAATAGGCCAATTAAATACTAACTCACACCCGTTACTATTACATTAATCCACATTAATGAATCCATTATTATTTTCAAATCAAATGTTACAATTACTCAATTAACACTGATTTACATCAATCTCTATTTATCACATATTATCTCATTAATGATTCAACATTCACACTTGTTTCTTACATTCAAATTTATAACTAATTTACATTATTTCATCATTGGGACTTCATTTCAATTGTTACTAATTAGTTCTAATTACCATTGTTCAATTATTAGTAGATAAAGTTTTTTTCTTTTCTTTTTCCTATATTAAATCACTCAAAACTTATTAACCTAACAAGTTAAATTATTGAAAATTTTACGGGTCATTACAATATTGTTTATGCTTATGATAGAAATTGCTAGTTTATTGCTCTTTTTTCAGCATGATTCTCTTCTGGATTATGTAAATATAAGATAGGTACAGGGATGCAAGAGATTACTATTTTATTTCTTATGCACCTGCATTCGCATCGAGATGGTAAGTTGCTTGCAAAAATAAAAGTCAAATGCAAACGAGGTATGTAGTAGATTTAGAAATTGATGATTGATTGATGATCTTATATCCCAGAATGGAAGGCCATTTGGCTTTTGTTTTCTTTACTAATTTGGGCCAGTTTTAGCGAGTTGTAGTTTTTCCAAATCAGCCGTGCAAAGGAGGTGCTGCCGAATTTTTCGTAACATAAGGGACTTTAAAAGTTTGATAACTCATTTTAATTAATAAGTTTATAAAGCCTAAGGGTTTGGAGACATTTTCTTCCCTTTGGAATTTTGGGGACGAAATTCTGTTAAGGTGGGAGAATGTAACATCCCAGAATTTTATCATTTTGATTTTGAATATTTAATTAATTTTAAATATTTAAATAAATAGTGTTTAAAAATCTATAACTTATATTCGAATTTAGGGATTATTTAAATATCTGGATTTTGAATTAAATATCAATTAAATTGATTTAATAGCTTTATTTAACTCATTTTAAGCAATAAATAATAATGATGAACTCATTTTGTAAATTTATTTACAATAATAAATAGTTCGAATAAATAACAAGAAAATCAATTGTTAACTACTTGATCTTTAATGGCGTATTTTGTGACAACCCACATTTTGGAAGGTTTTAATTGACAATAATCCACACATGTCTAACTCAAACAATCCGAAACATAGATAATCAATGGGGTTTAATTAAGAAAAATAAAAAAAGAAGAAGAAAACAAACACAGAATCTCGCAGCGGAATGACAAAATATAATAATCATATAAACAGTTCATGAAGTTATTTACTATACATTTGATTATAAGTTATACAAAATATATCAGAGTTATATATACAACAGAAACAAAATATAATACTGCAGAATAACATGATGCAAGGATTAATAATAATAATAGTATACCAAATCTCCGTCTTCGTCCTCCAGGAAATGATCTTCAATGCGTTGAAATACTCAAGGCTGACCGGAGCGTAATGAAAAGACAAAACACTCGAGTCGGGACTAAAATATCCTTATGTGAGTCAAATTGATATCACATATAACATGACTGTAATGGCGTCAAAGATGTTTACGGGATTTCACATCTTTGGTCCAGTGTATAACGTGCGTGCAATAACTCAAGAGATGTTACGGGATTTTCCATCTCTTAAGGATCCGTCAAAATATTTATATATAGTAGAATACGCTACATATATAATGTCTAATCAGTTAAATAAATATTTTTCTTAGCGTTAAGGCTTTACATTAATCCCCTTTAACGTGTTTTTAAGCATTGTCATACAGTTTGCATTTAGCACAAACAGTAGCACGTCGGTAGCCAGTGATGCGCCGTGATACGATAAAACTAAACCAAAATCGTAGGGGTCTCGTATAGGGTTAAAAGTATGAAAAGGCACGTAAGGCAATGCCCAAGGTAGGATACTACCAGTTCGGGTCGTATGGCTGGTGGTAACGCATCGTAGCCATGACCTCCCACAGTGTACATCCATCCCATATCGAGTGGGAGGTTATCCCAAAATCAAGGTGCACCAATCGAAACCAACAACAAGAGTAATAATATGGACCAAGTCCAAGAAAATCGAAGAACAGATGTCCGCTAGGGGTAGCTAGCCCACTTGGCCCAGTCAAGTCATCCTGTTTTAGTCATTTCAAATTGGCACAAGCCGGGGTCTATCCATCATCATTTTCTTTCTCCAAATCCAGCAAACGACGCCAAATCCAACCACTTCATTCTGGAGTCTCCTCCGCGTACACAGTTGTTAAAGTGTTTTCAATAGTGACAGAGAGTATGCCAATAAGAGGCCCCGGTCTCTTTAACAACCAAACGTCATTTTACACACCGGTTGGTTCTTTTACATTTCGAAAACCATTCATACTTGATATCAAAATAACATATTCGCTTCAAAATCAATTTCATTTCAAAATCATCATATTTACTCAAAATATACTATTTCATTAAAAGTCATTTTCGCCTCAATATCCCAATTTTGCTTCCAAAATTGTTTCGAATTCCAATTTAGGTTATAACTTCATTTAAACCCAATTCGTATTTAAATCAACGATTTTAATATAAACAATCTAGCCTTGACCAGTTTGAATTTTTAGAAAATAGTTTAAATAATTTTAAATAGTTTGATGTAAAAGAGTTTGAGTATTGAAAATGGTTTATATAATAAAATAACTTGAAAAATCAAAATAATTTGAATATTTAAAAATATAGATTTTAAATAGTTTATATTAAAATAATTTATTTTCAAATTAAACTGTCACTTTTCATTTTAACAAATCTGGACCTAAGTCCAAAATCCAGTGAACGAATTCAATTTCAATTATTCCATTTCAAATCATTTTTAATCTCATTTCGATTCAAATCGACTAAACTTCGATTCAATTCCAAACAATTTCAATTTCAATTGCAATTCAAATCAATTTCGACTTCAAATTAATTCAATTTCGATTTCAAACTAATTCAATTTCGATTTCGATTCTAATTTGAATTAATTTCAATTCAATTCTCAATTTTAAACCATTCCAATTTATATCAGTTTCGAGTTCAATTTCAAAATATAGATTTAATTAACTTAATTCAAATTAAACTTTAATTTTCGAATTTTGATTCAAATCTTAAAATTAATTCCATTCCCGAGTCCAAATTTGAAATATTGACTTATATCACTTTTACTTAAATAACTTCGAAGTTCAAGTAAAAGTTCAACCCTTTAAAACCATTCAATTTCTATAATTCAAGTTATATTTCAATCATAGCTTCAAATTCCAAATTAAATTCTTTTAAAACAATTTCTTTTAGCAATTTCAACTCAACAGTTCAACATTGAATTCGAAATAAATTCAATCTTTATAAATTAATTTTTTATTTCTTTAAATCCAAGTAACTTAAATAATTTCAAAATCAAGAGTTTTAAAATTATTTAATTTAACCAATCCGGTGTCCGTATATAATTTTCTATCCTATGGCCAAGTGATCAGTTATTTCATTTTAATTTCAGGGATGGATATATATCATTTCAATCTAAAATAAACGTCATAGGTATTTATGATTTCAACCTATTTCTTAATTTATTCGAATTAATTCAATTTACAGTTTTATATACTGTAAATAATTTACAGGCTGATAACAGGATATATATAAAAATAAATAAACATCTAATCATCCAAATATCAACCAATTGGCATCCATCACAATCAATCATCCAAACAGTCAAAATATCACAACAATGTAATATCCCGGAATTTTGGACAATATCAATTTAATAATCTGTTTAAATAATTAAATTGATTTGATAATTTTTGATAATAAAATTTGAATTAGTTTAATAATCTAATTGAATAAATATTTAATTAGTGGAATTTATCTTTTAAAACTAATAAAATGATTTCTATTTATAATGTATATATATATAAGTATATATATATTGTAAATAGATTAGCTTTGGGTTGAAATATAATAAATAAATAAAATCTTGTTTTAAATTTCTAATATATATAGTGATAGTTTGGAGATTTGGATTTAATTAATATTAGTTTTTCAAAGTTATTTAAAATTAATAACTATATGGTTTTAAACTAGATTAATAATAAGGATTATTTTATTTGCTTAATAAATATGATTTAAGAGTATATATATATAAGTTTAAAATACAATTTACATATGATATGTTAATTCATTTAGTAATAGAAGTAATTTATAATCTCTTTTATAAATTATTTTAAAATTGATAAATTTGTTATTTCAAACAATATTATTAATATATTGTTTTATATATAGATATAAATAGACTTTAATAAAATAGGATTGTTATTTCTAATTGAATGTGTTGTTTTAAATTTACTTTAAATTGGATTTTTAGACATAATTTGAATTTAAATTTAAATTAATTTTGAAATTCAAAAAGGGATAATATTTAAAATATTTGGATTTAAATATATGTATAAGCTTTTACTTATAAGTATAATTGGTCTATTTCTTTAAAAGTTATCTATATATATAAATAAGAAAGTGTAAATTTATAAATAAAGAAAAAGGCTTTTATTTACATTTAAAATAAAAAGATTACTTAAAAGACATGTGTAAATCTATAAATGCTTGTTTAAACAAGTGTACACTAATAAAACAATGTAAATGACAAATGTCAAAGTTTCAGATTTTTGTTTTCCTTTTAATTGAATAAATCATTTCTACTTATATAAACATATGCCTCTCATTCCATTTTCTTTTTCTATCTTCTTCTCTTCAATACTTAAGAAACCTTCAGCCTGAAAACAATTTCTCAAACCAAAATCAGTAATCAAATTCCTCAATCTCAAAACAAAGATCTGTAATTCATTTCAAAAACCAACAACCTGTAACCATTTCTTTAATCTGAAAACCAAAAGCCTGCATTTCTTTAGCCTGTAAATATTTCTTCAATCAAAACAAAAGCCTGTTTTTCTCTTCAAATCTGAAAGCAAGCAAACCTGATCTAAGCAACACATATCAACAAACAAGTTAGAGCATGCATACAAGTTTCTACAGCAAGTATTCAAGTTTAAAAGTTTTAAAGATCAAAGGATATTCAAAAAGATTTTCAAAAACTGTTTCAGAGGAGAAGCTCTGTTCTTCATTTTTTCTCAAACCTGGTGAGTAACAATACTTTTAAAATTTTTAAGATGAAATCTGGTTGCATGTGAATATCTGAAGCAAATATGTTTGGTATATATGTGTTGTTTTTATATATGAATGTATATATGTGAGTGCATGTTGTATCTGTGATTTTCTGTTTTAGTTTCTAGGCATAAATTTTTGATTTAAAAACTACTATCTCTTGATCTACTTGTTGATAGAACTTAGGATTCAAACAATATTTGTTTGTTTAAATCATGGATTAGAGTTTAAAATTTTATTAAGTCAAAATAAAACGTAAACTACTCTGTAAATAAAAAGGAACAGGGAAGTTTTGGTTTTGTATAAAATTCAAATATGTTAATTTAGCAATCCAGGATTAGAAACTGAATCTCTAAACCAAATTATGATTTTTAGAAGATAAATCAAAAATTTTAGATTTGTAAATGGTGAAATATGCTAGTATGAACGGAAATGGGGAAATGATGAAATTCTGGCGATCACGGTGATATTGAACTACGGGGTTTTGATCAGAGGAGGTCGAAGTGATAAGGAACTGGGGAAAAATAAAGCCACGTTTTTCCGATCGCCGTGGTGGGTTGGCGAAGGTGATTTAGGGTTCTAGCTCACGTTTTAGTTAGGATCGAATTTCGAATTACTGTTGTCTCATCATCGAACTAGAGTTGATCGCACCAGTGGCCATCGGATCATGGGAGGAAGACGAAGCTTTGACCAAAATTTCGACGTTGTTGGTGGCGTGAGGCGAGCAGACGGGGTAGTTTTTGATGATCGTATGTTGTTCCATTTTGGGTCAGAATGTTCGATGTTGATTGGCTCACGAACTTGTCGATTTGTGGGTTCTGAACGATTAGGTAGCTGATCTGGAAATTATGGAAGAGGGTGGTGTTGGCCAGAACGCCGTCGATCTTCTGTGCACGTGCACGAGACATTTTGGAGCCTGGGTTGTTTTCTTGGTTTGGGAAGATGAAGTCGCTGTTCGACTCGAGAAGTTTGCGTGAGTGCTTGGGGAAATTAGAGTTTTGACTCGAAGCATATAGGTTTGGGCTAGGGTCTTTTGATGATAACAGAAGTAAAACCTGACAGTGTTTTAAAAGTTTAAAATAAGTTTAAATTTGTAGAGTAGGATTTTAAATAAAGTTTTGGATTCAATTTAAACTTGAATCCCAGTTGTGAAATAAATAAGTTTTTATTAAAATGTTTAAACAACTTTAAATATTTAAAGAATAATTTAAAAAGATTTGAATAAATGAATTGGTTTAAAAATCTTAAATTTCCTTTATAAATGTTTAGTGTTCTTAACATTTGGATTTAAAAAGATTTTGTAAATTTGATTTAAGTCTTGGTTAAAGCTAAATTGTAATTATTTTAAATCTTTAAAATTGAAATGAATTAAAAGAAAGATTTAAAAGTAAAATGTTTCAAAGCTTTGTTAATAATAATTAGAGTAGTTATAAAGATTAATCTTTATTTTAAAGATTAATAAAGGTTTAATGTTTTAGGATTTATTAAATTAATAAGGTAATTAAAGAATAATTTAATTAACTAATGATTTGGTGTTAATTAATTAAATAATTAAGATTATGAGTTAATTAGTTAAAGGTTAATTAATTTGGAATTAAGGATCATTTAATTAGATAAGTGTAGATTTTTAATAAATGATTAGGAATTAATTAATCAAGTGATTAAAGATTAATTAAGCAATTAATTGAGTAATTAGAGATTTATTAATTGGTAGTTAAGAATTAATTATATTGTGATTAATAATGGTTGATTTAAGTTTTAATACTTAAGGAATGTAAGTAAAAATGGTTAATAATTAATGAGAGATCATTAATTAAGAATTATTAAATAATTAATTAATGTGATTAATTTTGTTAATCAATTAGATTAATTAATCATTTATGAATTGGTTAAGTATAATTACTTAATGGAAGTAATTAAAGTAATTAATTACTTAAGGTAATTAATTAAATAAATTTGATAAGTTTAAATTAATTAGTTAAATTAATTTAAGATAATCACTGGGTGATTGATAAGTATAATTACTTAAATGTAATTAGTGAAGTGTAATTACTTAGGAAAGTAATTAAAGTTAATTAGTGGATGTAATTAACTGAAGATGATTTAATAGTAAAAGTAATTTGAGGTTAATTACTTTGTATAATTAATCAAGGGATTAATTAAAGGATAATTTATTAAGGAGTAATTAATTTATAAAATGGAGTAATTAAGGGAAGTTAATTACTAAATGAGATTAATCAAAGGTGATTAATAAATGTGACTAATTAATTATTAAATGTAATTAATTTAAATAAGATAATTAATTAAGGGTAATTAAGGATCATTAATTAATAAAATTAATGATGTAATTAAGGATTGATTAATTAAGATTAGTAAAAAAAAAAAGTGATTAAAGTAATTAATTAATTGTAATTAATTAAGGATTTATGTAATTAAATATAGTTAATTAATTAATGATGTAATTAATGATTAATTACTGTAATGGTTTAAGTTAATTAATTTGTGAAATTAATTAAGTATTAATTACTTAAAGTAATTAAAGGATTATTAATCAGGAATGATTAATTAAGATGGATACTTAGAGTAATGATTAATTAATTGGTTTAATTAATAATTAAGTAAGCAGGATTTATAGAATGAAGTAATTAGTTTAATTCACTTTAAATTAATTAGATGATATAAATCATTGCTTAAGGATGGATGAATGAGATTGAATGTATTTCATTGTTTGATATCTCTGATGAGATATGATTGATATATGATATGGATGTTTGGTTGAATTATAATGATAATGTGAATTATCTGTTTGGGATGATAATGTAGATTATCTATTGAATTATCTATCTTTGTGTATATAGATAAGAATTGAATTGTTTTAAACCTTTAAAACAACTTGGCCTTAAAAGATACGTTTTGGATTTCGATGAGACCGGGATCGGGTTTCCGTATACCGGTATTCCAGGTCTGGAGACCCGAATACCACATCGATCCAAATTAACGATAGGTCGTGAATCTCAAGTGAAGATGAAGATTCAGAGTGCAAGGGTTATTGTCGTTAACTCTGAGGGTGATTCCAAAACGAGTGTAACGAGATAATGCCTTCGGTTTCGTTCGAACCCGGAACGAACTTGTATGGATTGAATGCTTTCAGCACATCGTCAGGCGGACGATGAGCATTCTAAGTGATATGTTCTGATTAAAGGTAATCGTAACCTCAAGCCTCATCAACCAGGAATGGCTAAAACAGGGGAGGTGCAGCAAGGCTTCGTGGGTATCACCCACTGAGAGCAAGATAGATCCCTGTCTAGAGGTCCCTTTTCTTTTTATTCGGCTTAGTGTGTGGTTGGTCGCGCCAACTACGGGGTTATCTTGTTCGGAATTATCCAGTAAGGGATGGTTCCGGCTTTGTGTTGCAGGGGAGCGGGCGTACTCCTCGGTACGGTGATCTAGGCCACGTACTGTGACGGGCGGTACCCCAGTAGCCCTGCCAATGTATGGAAACCCATTCTTCCTACGTGCCCTTACGGTTTTGATTGTATAACCCACTTTGTGGCTAGTATGCTGGAATTTAATAATGTAACAATTTCAGCAATTTCATATTTATTTGAAAACCCTAGACCCTATTATAATATAACTGGATTTCCTATCAAATGTTTTGGTTAGCGTAAGGTAAAAACTTACCCATGTTTATTTGTGGGGAGTCTTACGTGATACCTTTTCTTTTTAAAGGTTTTGAAGTTAAGCAAGTTTAACCTGTTACTCACACCAGACCCATGTCTGACCCAAGTGTTTATTTCTGTTTTATAAACTCTTGGGTACTCAAATTTTTACGATTAGCCAAGGGATTCAGGTTTAGCTTTGACGAATATTCTGGAGGAGCAATGGAGCAGGAGGCTTCGGCGTTCGTAGATATAGTATTCCGCTGTGTTGATATCTGTGATAGTGTCTTGTCTTGTATTTGAGTTGTAATGTCTAGACAGATGTTTATAACTGTCTAGTAAGTGATGTATATGCTGTGTAACTCTGTAAATTGTTGTAAACTATGTAATAGTTTATGTTATTAATATAATTTATTCGTTCCGCTGTGAGATCGTTGTTGTTGTTTCTTTCTTTCTTCTCTTCTTTTCTATTTTCTACCCCTTTCTTTCTTCATAATGATGCGACTTTCTGGGCATAGGAAGTCGGGTCGTTACATTTGGTATCAGAGCATAGGTTGAGCGAATACCTAAGCTATTGGTTAAGTGAATATCAGAACACTAGGTTGAGTGAATACCTAGGTTCGGAAGGATTGTTCATTAGAAACAGGATCTGTAGCAACCTGTTTGAGTCCGAGTGTATATATATATATACGAGAGCGCGTATTTGTTAGTTATATAAAATGATTTTATATTGTGTTAATTGATCGGTTGAGTGGTATATGGATTCTGGTCAATACGAGTAGCTAACGTTATTGATAGGAATCTCTAAACACTTGGACCAGGCCAACGGACACAATATTGTTTTAAAAAGGGAAGGTGAAATAATTTTACCCAGATATATTTTCTATATATAAAAAAGTATCATTTTAAATGTATATGGCATTTGTAATGATTGGTTGAGATGATAATAATTTATCATCTAGGATTAGGAGTCTGAGTGTTGAGGTTGGAAATGTATCTGTCGAGACTGTAGACCTAATACCGTCTCGAGTGAACTTTGCAATTGTGAGGATTTCATCGATCTCTGAAGAAAACCTGTTAAGGTTCGGAGTTCATCTTTGAAGTTTGGATGGGTAGAGTTGGATCTGTCGGAGAACAGAAGCGAGTGATGGTATCTCAGGTAATAGTAGCTGTGTGATGAGACGCAGTGACTATGGATGTTCCCGAAGATGTTTTCTTTGGAACAAGTTAATGAAGTGTGTCTGTTTCGGTGTTGTGGCTGAGTTCACCATGGTGATTCTGTTTGGGAATCGAGTTTCTCGAAAAGATTTGGTTAGGAAGTCTTTGGTATCTGTGGCAGCGGTGCAGCTCGGAGTATTCTGTGTGTTGGCAGTAAGTTTTCCTGGATGAGCAGTTTTCTGAAGAAGGAGTTCAGAAGCAGCAGAGTGGATCCATTTCTTCGATAGATTGGATAGTTAAGTATAAGTTGTTCTGATTGGTAAAGAGAGAACAGTTTTCTTTGCAGTTAGGCTGGGTTGATCGCAAAAGTGACTTGCGATTGCTGAGTGTTCTCTTGAGTTATCTGAGATTTTCTGGGATGTGTTGTCCAGTTTGTGCTTGTGTTCTTCATCAGCATTCTACTCCAGATCAGAGTGGTGCAGCAGAAGCAGTTTGGGAGTGCATTTCTGGATAGAAGAAGTAAGTTTGGAATCTACTGATGGAGTAGAGTTGTGTTTTGGATTATGGGTAGATCTTGGAGAGATCATTCTATTGAGTTATCTTTGGTCCTGTTTGTTTCAAGAAGCATCAGCGAAGGTTGAGTTGATCAGGAAGGATTTGTAGTCAGCACAGGATCGTCTGAAGGATTTTGTAGATAAGAGACGGAGGAATTTGGAATTCGAAGTTGGAGACTTCGTTGTTGTGAAGTTTTTCTCTGGTAAAAGGGAGCTATAAGATTTGGTAAGTCTGGGAAGTCAGCTCCGAGTTGTTTTGGATATTTTCTGTGTTTTGATTTGGATAAGAGTTTGATCTGCTGGATTGAATTGTCAGTTTGGATAACTGAGATTCATTGTGTTTCATGTATCTCTGAGGGAGTACGTGTTTGATCTATCACTGGTTTTGGAACCAGCAGTTCTGAAGATTTGGTTGTCGAGTCAGACTCGTCTGTAGTCAGATATCTTGTTTAGTTCTATAGATCTAGATGAGTAGAAGCTCTATAGCTTAGTAGTATTGATTGTTTGGATTCTGTAGTGCGAGTATCCTGGTATAGTTGTACTTGGGGAAACTCGAGGAAATTGTATCTAGAAATTTGTTTGGATAGTTAGAATTGTTTGATTATGTGAATTGGTTGCTATGGTTGTTAGCATATGGATGATAATTTATGGTTGTGATTTAAATAGATTATTAAATTACCTTTGTTTTAAATTTCGGGGACGAAATTATTTTAAGGGGGAAGGAATGTAATATCCCGAAATTTTGGACAATATCAATTTAATAATCTGTTTAAATAATTAAATTGATTTGATAATTTTTGATAATAAAATTTGAATTAGTTTAATAATCTAATTGAATAAATATTTAATTAGTGGAATTTATCTTTTAAAACTAATAAAATGATTTCTATTTATAATGTATATATATATAAGTATATATATATTGTAAATAGATTAGCTTTGGGTTGAAATATAATAAATAAATAAAATCTTGTTTTAAATTTCTAATATATATATAGTGATAGTTTGGAGATTTGGATTTAATTAATATTAGTTTTTCAAAGTTATTTAAAATTAATAACTATATGGTTTTAAACTAGATTAATAATAAGGATTATTTTATTTGCTTAATAAATATGATTTAAGAGTATATATATATAAGTTTAAAATACAATTTACATATGATATGTTAATTCATTTAGTAATAGAAGTAATTTATAATCTCTTTTATAAATTATTTTAAAATTGATAAATTTGTTATTTCAAACAATATTATTAATATATTGTTTTATATATAGATATAAATAGACTTTAATAAAATAGGATTGTTATTTCTAATTGAATGTGTTGTTTTAAATTTACTTTAAATTGGATTTTTAGATATAATTTGAATTTAAATTTAAATTAATTTTGAAATTCAAAAAGGGATAATATTTAAAATATTTGGATTTAAATATATGTATAAGCTTTTATTTATAAGTATAATTGGTCTATTTCTTTAAAAGTTATCTATATATATAAATAAGAAAGTGTAAATTTATAAATAAAGAAAAAGGCTTTTATTTACATTTAAAATAAAAAGATTACTTAAAAGACATGTGTAAATCTATAAATGCTTATTTAAACAAGTGTACACTAATAAAACAATGTAAATGACAAATGTCAAAGTTTCAGATTTTTGTTTTCCTTTTAATTGAATAAATCATTTCTACTTATATAAACATATGCCTCTCATTCCATTTTCTTTTTCTATCTTCTTCTCTTCAAAACTTAAGAAACCTTCAGCCTGAAAACAATTTCTCAAACCAAAATCAGTAATCAAATTCCTCAATCTCAAAACAAAGATCTGTAATTCATTTCAAAAACCAACAACCTGTAACCATTTCTTCAATCTGAAAACCAAAAGCCTGCATTTCTTTAGCCTGTAAATATTTCTTCAATCAAAACAAAAGCCTGTTTTTCTCTTCAAATCTGAAAGCAAGCAAACCTGATCTAAGCAACACATATCAACAAACAAGTTAGAGCATGCATACAAGTTTCTACAGCAAGTATTCAAGTTTAAAAGTTTTAAAGATCAAAGGATATTCAAAAAGCTTTTCAAAAACCGTTTCAGAGGAGAAGCTCTGTTCTTCATTTTTTCTCAAACCTGGTGAGTAACAATACTTTTAAAATTTTTAAGATGAAATCTGGTTGCATGTGAATATCTGAAGCAAATATGTTTGGTATATATGTGTTGTTTTTATATATGAATGTATATATGTGAGTGCATGTTGTATCTGTGATTTTCTGTTTTAGTTTCCAGGCATAAATTTTTGATTTAAAAACTACTATCTCTTGATCTACTTGTTGATAGAACTTAGGATTCAAACAATATTTGTTTGTTTAAATCATGGATTGGAGTTTAAAATTTTATTAAGTCAAAATAAAACGTAAACTACTCTATAAATAAAAAGGAACAGGGAAGTTTTGGTTTTGTATAAAATTCAAATATGTTAATTTAGCAATCCAGGATTAGAAACTGAATCTCTAAACCAAATTATGATTTTTAGAAGAGAAATCAAAAATTTTAGATTTGTAAATGGTGAAATATGCTAGTATGAACGGAAATGGGGAAATGATGAAATTCTGGCGATCACGGTGATATTGAACTACGGGGTTCTGATCAGAGGAGGTCGAAGTGATAAGGAACTGGGGAAAAATAAAGCCACGTTTTTCCGATCGCCGTGGTGGGTTGGCGAAGGTGATTTAGGGTTCTAGCTCACGTTTTAGTTAGGATCGAATTTCGAATTACTGTTGTCTCATCATCGAACTAGAGTTGATCGCACCAGTGGCCATCGGATCATGGGAGGAAGACGAAGCTTTGACCAAAATTTCGACGTTGTTGGTGGCGTGAGGCGAGCAGACGGGGTAGTTTTTGATGATCGTATGTTGTTCCATTTTGGGTCAGAATGTTCGATGTTGATTGGCTCACGAACTTGTCGATTTGTGGGTTCTGAACGATTAGGTAGCTGATCTGGAAATTGTGGAAGAGGGTGGTGTTGGCCAGAACGCCGTCGATCTTCTGTGCACGTGCACGAGACATTTTGGAGCCTGGGTTGTTTTCTTGGTTTGGGAAGATGAAGTCGCTGTTCGACTCGAGAAGTTTGCGTGAGTGCTCGTGTGACGACCGCCCATGACCCCTACACCGAATCTAGAGATAAAGCGCTGTAAAGTGTGCCAGGCGACCATGGACGATTGTCAAGGTAAGATTTAAAACAACAGAATCTATCGTATTACTCACAGCGCATGGACAAAATACAATAGAATATAAGTATAGTGAAGCTTTACAGAACAAGGTGACATCATATAAAACTCCATAATAGTTGAATACAAGCATCCACATAGTCAATACATCAAGCCTCACTACAAATCTCTCAGAGAATACAAAACAGCGGAATATCCAGTACATATAAGAAGATAATATGCAACCCTCTAGCTCGTCTTCGATATCAGCATCGCGAGAAGAGAACAGCACCTGTCACCTGCTACCTAGTCTGCCCGTCCCAAAATGGACGAACAGCCCAAGGCAATAAGAATTAAAACATAAAGCCTTGAGTCAGACAACAGTCTTAGTGAGCAGTAAATTAACTAACAACATACCAAAAGAGCATAAAGGAAAAGGAATAGGAATACAACCCTCCCACTCCAACCTCATTCTACAGTGATAGCCCCCAGACACACACTAAGCAGAAGCAAACATAGCAGAGCATACAATTTAAAGTAAAACTACTATCACTCGAGTCAAGGGCGATGTTTTCCAAGTACCAAGGCCTAAATCAGATAAGCACCCAGAAAATACCGCTCTTGAGTCCGAATGACGATACAACCAAACATCCATGACTCTGGCTATCACTGTTATCATTGCTTCGATATCACCGTTAATTGAATGACCGGCACATTCTTTCAGCCGTCCGTCAAGGGCTAATGGAAACCCCGGTTCTAGACATAACTCCCGCACGTCGTCGCAGCCCGTGCCTAGGACTATCGAATCTGCCCAGAGTACTCGACCATCAACAGTTGGCCGTTGGGACTATCGAATCTGCCCAAACGTACTCTTGCTTAGAGCATGCTAGAACCTTCAACAACGATGCTATCCAAGCCTCCTAGTCATCCTCCTCGACGACTATTCTCATATCCATTCATTATCTTCAACTCGAATCATATCACCGAGTTATCAACATGCTTGGAATGATCCCGTCTGGATTAGACCAAGTCTTCATCACATGATTGCCTCGCTTCATTACATCCTCGCAAAGCCTCATCTCATCATCACATCATCAAATCTATGCATAAGAGCTTCATCATCCCGCTACATATGCCACGAGCAGCTTTCCCAATTCAAGAGCCTTTCCCTTAGCTTTTGAATCGTCTTCGGTCTAGATCTAATCATCAATCATCTAGTTCATAACAATCAATCAAATCAAACATCAATCCAAACAATCAAGCATTCAAATATGATCTAAGTAGACAATTATAACAATAATGGCATTTTCGTAATTAAAGGGTTGAAAGTCCAATAAGCATGAAAACATGGATTATATCTCTACAAACTTGATGAATGAACTTGCATAGGTTAACATATGATAAAATAGATGTAACATCATCATGAACAATGGATCTATATGGATCTATACATAGGATGAAGAAAATGCATGGAAATCTCTATTTTAACACCAAATCGAGCCAACAATCCGATATACTCCTTTGGATCCGTGTGAGAGATAATCACCACTCACCAAATCACCTAAACAACCTCAAATCAACACACTTCAGATCTGGACAGCGAAGGATGAAGCTAGATCTATCACAAATCCGCTTCAAATGAAGAAATCTCTCTTGAAAAGATGAAGATCTTCATCCAAGCTTTTGAATCTTCAATCTTGATCTTCGATTTGGATAGATGGAAGCACTAGATTAGAGTGGAGAATAGAAGTGAGGAAGTGTAGAAGTCGAGCTCTCAAAATGGCAGCACTTCGTCGCTTCAAAAATCCGGATCCCAAAAAGTGAGAACAACCCCTCCTATTTATAGCTGAAATCTGTCCTTAAGTCGAAATCTGGCTATCTCCCTAAGTCGCTTCCGACCTAAGCCTCTCCGACCTAACAGATGTACGACTTAACTCCTTTGCGACCTAACACTTAGGAAACCCAGCGACCTAACAACCTAACGACTCAGTTGGGTTGCGACCTAACACAAGTCGACCTAAAACAACACGCGACCTAACAAATCACAGATACTCAACCACTCCTAAGTCGTCTAGACGACCTAACGATGTTACGACCTAACACTTAGACCCACACGACCTATCAGTGCTACGACCTAACACTTATGCGACCTATCTCCTTAGGTCGCTAACACGGCAACTCCTTAGGTCGCTAACAAGCTAACTCCTTAGGTCGCTAACAAGCTAACTCCTTAGGTCGCTAACACGGAACCACTAGGTCGCTAACAAGCTAACTCCTTAGGTCGCTAACACGGAACCACTAGGTCGCTAACAAGCTAACTCCTTAGGTCGCTAACACGGAACCACTAGGTCGCTAACAAGCTAACTCCTTAGGTCGCTAACACGGAACCACTAGGTCGCTAACAAGCTAACTCCTTAGGTCGCTAACACGGAACCACTAGGTCGCTAACAAGCTAACTCCTTAGGTCGCTAACACGGAACCACTAGGTCGCTAACAAGCTAACTCCTTAGGTCGCTTAAGCCTCTTAAGTCGGTCACGACTTATCACTTAGGTCGGTCACTACCCTAAGTCGGCAACTCGACCCAGACTTACCTCATAACTTGCCTACAACATTTAGTTCTCTAGGTCGCGTTCGACCTAGGACTTAGGCAATTTCAACTAAAGTCTGAAACAACTAGAAAATGCTGAAAATCCCAGATTTGACACACTTTTCGATCCGTGAAAAATACGGGTCGTTACATTCTCTCCCCCTTAGGAATTTCGCCCCCGAAATCCCAAGCAATCAAAACTATTCTGTACGCCTACCATCCATAACAATCAACAAACCATGCATCCAATTCTAACTTAGCGTACAGAATTCTAAAACTTAGAACAAGTTACAATATCGCGAGATGAGACGACACCTTAGGGCCATACCTTGAAGAGCTCAGGATGAGCTGCCTTCATCCTCTCTTCCACTTCCCACGTACAGTCGTTATCATCATCACTCCATTGTATCTTGAGCAACTTAACTACCTTCCTCCTGAGCTGTTTCGTGTCGGTTTCAACGACACGAAGTGGCTTACGAGGTCTTCTATCGACTGGATCAACTTCTAAGTCTTCACAGCTATCAGCAGAAACCACTGTATTCGAGTCGTGCACATACTTCCGTAGATAAGATACATGAAAAACATTGTGCACACCCGACATCTTCTCAGGTAACTCCAACCTATAGGCGAGCTTTCCAATTCGCTCGATGATCGGGAATGGTCCAACAAATCTCGGAGTCAATTTTCCTTTCTTCCCGAATCGAATAACATTCTTTAGTGGAGAAATCTTCACAAAAACCATATCACCAACGTCGAATTCCAAATCCTTTCGACGTTTATCGGCATAACTCTTCTGACGGTCTTGAGCTGCCTTCATTCGTTGCCGAATGATCTCTATGCAATCCGAAGTCTGTCGAATCATCTCTGGCCCAAGTATCAACTTTTCTCCAGTTTCCAACCAACATGTCGGAGAGTTACACGACCTTCCATACAATGCCTCATACGGTGCCATACCAATACTTGACTGGTAACTGTTGTTGTATGCAAACTCCACCAAATGAAGGTGATCTTCCCATGATCCTCCGAAATCTAAAACACAAGCTCTGAGGAGATCTTCCAAAACTCGGTTGACTCTCTCGGTCTGACCATCTGTTTGGGGGTGATAAGCTGTACTCAAACACAACTCGGTTCCCAAGACTTCCTGGAAGCTCTTCCAAAATCCACTAGTGAACAATGGGTCTCGATCGCTCACTATACTCTTCGGAATACCATGGAAACGAACTATCCACTTAACATACAACTCAGCCAACTTTGGTGCAGTCCTAGTCGATCGAACAGGAATGAATCGTGCACTCTTAGTCAGACGATCCACAATGACCCAGATCCCTTCATTTCCCGTTCTGGTTCTAGGTAATCAATCGATAAAATCCATCGACACTTGTTCCCACTTCCATGTAGGAACTTCTAATGGCTGAAGCAATCCGCTTGGCTTCTTCTGTTCGGCTTTTACCAACTGGCAATTCATACACTTGGAAATGAAATCTCCAACATCCTTCTTCATACCTTCCCAGTAGTAGGTTCTCTTCATATCCCGATACATCTTATTTCCACCTGGATGAATTGTCAACTTCGAGTGATGACTTTCCTTCAAAACCTCATTCCTCAATTCATCTATATCGGGAACAACTAGTCGTCCTTGCTTTCGAAGCCAACCATCTCGATCAACCTCGAATCCTTTATCCTTTTCTGGATCCAATCCAGATTCCAATTCACGGATAATCTTGACAAGCTTATCATCTCGCTTTTGGCCCTCGCCAATTCTTTCCACAAGAGTGGGTCTTATTGATAAGTTTGCCAACATCTCAGGTTCCAATTCGCATCTAGGCCTGAAGTCAAATCCAGCTAAATACTCGAGACTCTTCCATTCAGAAAACATGGCTCCCAATCCTGCATGTCTTCGACTTAACGCATCAGCCACTGCGTTACCTTTTCCCGGAGTATAAGCTATACCAAAAACATATGATGCCAAAAACTCTAGCCAACGTTGCTGCCGAAGATTCAAATCCCTTTGGGAGAAAAGATACTTCAACGACTTGTGATCTGTAAACAACTCGAATCGAACTCCCAACAGATAATGTCTCCACATCTTCAGAGCAAATACAATCGCCGCTAACTCCAAATCATGAGTTGGGTAATTCCTTTCATGCGGCTTCAGTTGTCGACTGGCATACGCAACAACTTTATCCTTCTGCATCAGCACTGCTCCAAGTCCAGTACCACATGCGTCAGTGTAAACCACCATCTCATCATTCCCACTTGGAATAGTCAAAACAGGAGCACTTGTCAATCTCTCTTTCAGGATTCCGAAAGCTTGCTCACACTTAGCATTCCAACAGAACACTTGGTTCTTCTTCGTCAATCCTGTTAACGGTGCAGCTATCTTGGAGAAGTCTTTGATAAACCGTCGATAATATCCTGCTAATCCAAGAAAACTTCTCACATCAGATGCATTCTTAGGTTTAGCCCAATCCTGGATTGCTGCCACCTTAGCGGGATCAACCGCTATTCCATTTCCAGAAATCACATGGCCTAAGAACCTCACTTCCCTCTTCCAGAAGTGACACTTCGAAAACTTAGCCTTCAGCTGATGTCTCCGCAAGATTTCCAAAACAATACGCAAGTGCGTCTTGTGCTCCTCTTCCGTTCTGGAATAAATCAGAATATCATCCACGAACACAAGTACGAACTTGTTCAACTGATCTCTGAACACTCTATTCATAAGATCCACAAAATATGCTGGCGCGTTAGTCAATCCAAACGGCATTACCAGCCACTCAAAGAAACCGGATGGTGTCCTAAAAGCAGTCTTCGGCACACTATCCTTAGCCACTCTCAACTGGTGAAATCCCGTTGCCAAATCCATCTGAGAAAACACCTTAGCTTCGTGAAGCTGATCAAACAGGTCATCTATTCTCGGCAATGGATACTTGTTCTTCTTAGTCACCTTATTCAGCTCACGATAATCGACGCACAGTCTCAATGACCCATCTGCCTTGGTTGCAAACACAACTGGTGCACCCCACTCGGACACACTACGCCGAATGAATCCTTTCTGTAAAAGGTCATCAACTTGCACCCTCAGCTCTTGCTGTTCCCTAGGCGCCATCCGCCTAAGAGGCATCACAACAGGTCTGGCTCCTTCAACTAGATCTATACGAAACTCGATCTCTCTATGCGGCGGCAACCCTTTGACTTCGTCAAAGACATCCTCGAATCCATTAGCGATCGGCACTGATGACAGTCCATCCCGTGGAACAACTAGCGAATACATGAAGCTCATGAAGACGCCTTCTTCATGCTTACATCGTATCACAATCTTTCGCCCCTCCACATTCTCGACTGTCACTTCCAACCTTTCGCAATCAACCTTTGCCGCATACTTCCTAAGCCAGTCCATACCCAAGATAATTCCGAACCCCGCAAAGTTCAGAACAAAGCAATCACAAACAAAAGAGCAACCATGACTCGACACAACTAGACCACGGCATAACATACACAAACAAGACGAACCCCCAACTGGATTAGTCACAACCAATGGCCTATCAACAATATCCGGTTCCAAACCTAACCGGCCTACTAGTTCATTACAAACAAATGAATGCGACGCTCCAGTATCAAACAGAACTCTAACTGGAACACCACATAGGAAAAGAGTACCTTGAACAACCACACTCTTTCCCTTCTCTTCAGCAGTAGGAGCTTTCGAAGACGACGGAACAGCCCCCAAAGCATAGGCTTGCACAATCTGCCTGTCCTTCCTTGGTTCTGGACAATTCTTCCTGAAATGCCCCGGCTTGTCACAGTTGTGACACTTCATCGGCACCTTAGGATTCTTACAATCCTTAGAGAAATGGCCCTTCTGCTGACAATTGTAGCAAGTCACCTCGCCTTTCGGCTTCTTCTGGCCATCCTTACCCTTCTGCTGCTGCTGCTTCCTCTTCTGGTTTCCACCCTGCTGTGGTTTAGATTCTCCCTTGGTAACAGCAACAACAGGTCCTTCCTTAGGAAACAGACTCTCATGCCTAAGAGATTTCTCCACAAGCTTCTCAAATGAATCGTCCAAATGATCCACCAACTGTCTCCCAAGATAACTATCCAAGCCGGTCACAAACTTCTCGTTCTTCTGATAAGCAGATTCAATATATGACCGAGCATATTTGGACAAAGCTTCAAACTCAGAAACATACTCAAGAACAGATCTTCCACCCTGCTTGAGCTCTACAAACTTCTTGAACAGAACAGACTTCTGAGCTGTAGAAATGAACTTAGCTTCAAATCTAGCTTGGAATTGCTCCCAAGTAATCTCTTCCTCCGTAGTATTGATGGTAATAGAGTTCCACCAATCAGAGGCTCTCCCTTGAAGCTGCCTTGATGCCAACTTCCTCTTAGTTGCATCATCAATTCCCAAATCACCAAAGATCCTTCTACAAGCATCTATCCACCTCTGGACCTCAATAGTAGATTCTGTTCCCAAGAAAACCTTCCCTCCAAGAGCAGTATAATCCTTGCACAACTTAGCAAAATCCACTGGTTTCGGAGTTTGGACTTGAACTCCAACATCAACTGCTGCCCCCGGAACTGGTATCCTTCTCATGATCGAAGTCATCATAGCTTCGAACATGGCTGCATAATCAGCAGTCTCTTCAGTAGCACGGCCTTCCCTAGCAGCTGGTCTCCCTCTTCGACTCATTCTCAATATCTATAAAAAGGAATGATTAGAACATCTAGAGAAACAACTGCATAAAGGACTCAAACTCTGCTAAGCTACTATATTATATATAGTATTCATCCATCAAAATACAATTACGTCTCTCATACGTAGTTACTTCAGCGAGCGTTGGGTAAAATCGATTAACCAATGCTCTGATACCAAATGTGACGACCGCCCATGACCCCTGCACCGAATCTAGAGATAAAGCGCTGTAAAGTGTGCCAGGCGACCATGGACGATTGTCAAGGTAAGATTTAAAACAACAGAATCTATCGTATTACTCACAGCGCATGGACAAAATACAATAGAATATAAGTATAGTGAAGCTTTACAGAACAAGGTGACATCATATAAAACTCCATAATAGTTGAATACAAGCATCCACATAGTCAATACATCAAGCCTCACTACAAATCTCTCAGAGAATACAAAACAGCGGAATATCCAGTACATATAAGAAGATAATATGCAACCCTCTAGCTCGTCTTCGATATCAGCATCGCGAGAAGAGAACAGCACCTGTCACCTGCTACCTAGTCTGCCCATCCCAAAATGGACGAACAGCCCAAGGCAATAAGAATTAAAACATAAAGCCTTGAGTCAGACAACAGTCTTAGTGAGCAGTAAATTAACTAACAACATACCAAAAGAGCATAAAGGAAAAGGAATAGGAATACAACCCTCCCACTCCAACCTCATTCTACAGTGATAGCCCCCAGACACACACTAAGCAGAAGCAAACATAGCAGAGCATACAATTTAAAGTAAAACTACTATCACTCGAGTCAAGGGCGATGTTTTCCAAGTACCAAGGCCTAAATCAGATAAGCACCTAGAAAATACCGCTCTTGAGTCCGAATGACGATACAACCAAACATCCATGACTCTGGCTATCACTGTTATCATTGCTTCGATATCACCGTTAATTGAATGACCGGCACATTCTTTCAGCCGTCCGTCAAGGGCTAATGGAAACCCCGGTTATAGACATAACTCCCGCACGTCGTCGCAGCCCGTGCCTAGGACTATCGAATCTGCCCAGAGTACTCGACCATCAACAGTTGGCCGTTGGGACTATCGAATCTGCCCAAACGTACTCTTGCTTAGAGCATGCTAGAACCTTCAACAACGATGCTATCCAAGCCTCCTAGTCATCCTCCTCGACGACTATTCTCATATCCATTCATTATCTTCAACTCGAATCATATCACCGAGTTATCAACATGCTTGGAATGATCCCGTCTGGATTAGACCAAGTCTTCATCACATGATTGCCTCGCTTCATTACATCCTCGCAAAGCCTCATCTCATCATCACATCATCAAATCTATGCATAAGAGCTTCATCATCCCGCTACATATGCCACGAGCAGCTTTCCCAATTCAAGAGCCTTTCCCTTAGCTTTTGAATCGTCTTCGGTCTAGATCTAATCATCAATCATCTAGTTCATAACAATCAATCAAATCAAACATCAATCCAAACAATCAAGCATTCAAATATGATCTAAGTAGACAATTATAACAATAATGGCATTTTCGTAATTAAAGGGTTGAAAGTCCAATAAGCATGAAAACATGGATTATATCTCTACAAACTTGATGAATGAACTTGCATAGGTTAACATATGATAAAATAGATGTAACATCATCATGAACAATGGATCTATATGGATCTATACATAGGATGAAGAAAATGCATGGAAATCTCTATTTTAACACCAAATCGAGCCAACAATCCGATATACTCCTTTGGATCCGTGTGAGAGATAATCACCACTCACCAAATCACCTAAACAACCTCAAATCAACACACTTCAGATCTGGACAGCGAAGGATGAAGCTAGATCTATCACAAATCCGCTTCAAATGAAGAAATCTCTCTTGAAAAGATGAAGATCTTCAATCCAAGCTTTTGAATCTTCAATCTTGATCTTCGATTTGGATAGATGGAAGCACTAGATTAGAGTGGAGAAAAGAAGTGAGGAAGTGTAGAAGTCGAGCTCTCAAAATGGCAGCACTTCGTCGCTTCAAAAATCCGGATCCCAAAAAGTGAGAACAACCCCTCCTATTTATAGCTGAAATCTGTCCTTAAGTCGAAATCTGGCTATCTCCCTAAGTCGCTTCCGACCTAAGCCTCTCCGACCTAAGCCTCTCCGACCTAACAGATGTACGACTTAACTCCTTTGCGACCTAACACTTAGGAAACCCAGCGACCTAACAACCTAACGACTCAGTTGGGTTGCGACCTAACACAAGTCGACCTAAAACAACACGCGACCTAACAAATCACAGATACTCAACCACTCCTAAGTCGTCTAGACGACCTAACGATGTTACGACCTAACACTTAGACCCACACGACCTATCAGTGCTACGACCTAACACTTATGCGACCTATCTCCTTAGGTCGCTAACACGGCAACTCCTTAGGTCGCTAACAAGCTAACTCCTTAGGTCGCTAACAAGCTAACTCCTTAGGTCGCTAACACGGAACCACTAGGTCGCTAACAAGCTAACTCCTTAGGTCGCTAACACGGAACCACTAGGTCGCTAACAAGCTAACTCCTTAGGTCGCTAACACGGAACCACTAGGTCGCTAACAAGCTAACTCCTTAGGTCGCTAACACGGAACCACTAGGTCGCTAACAAGCTAACTCCTTAGGTCGCTAACACGGAACCACTAGGTCGCTAACAAGCTAACTCCTTAGGTCGCTAACACGGAACCACTAGGTCGCTAACAAGCTAACTCCTTAGGTCGCTTAAGCCTCTTAAGTCGGTCACGACTTATCACTTAGGTCGGTCACTACCCTAAGTCGGCAACTCGACCCAGACTTACCTCATAACTTGCCTACAACATTTAGTTCTCTAGGTCGCGTTCGACCTAGGACTTAGGCAATTTCAACTAAAGTCTGAAACAACTAGAAAATGCTGAAAATCCCAGATTTGACACACTTTTCGATCCGTGAAAAATACGGGTCGTTACAGCTCGGGGAAATTAGAGTTTTGACTCGAAGCATATAGGTTTGGGCTAGGGTCTTTTGATGATAACAGAAGTAAAACCTGACAGTGTTTTAAAAGTTTAAAATAAGTTTAAATTTGTAGAGTAGGATTTTAAATAAAGTTTTGGATTCAATTTAAACTTGAATCCCAGTTGTGAAATAAATAAGTTTTTATTAAAATGTTTAAACAACTTTAAATATTTAAAGAATAATTTAAAAAGATTTGAATAAATGAATTGGTTTAAAAATCTTAAATTTCCTTTATAAATGTTTAGTGTTCTTAACATTTGGATTTAAAAAGATTTTGTAAATTTGATTTAAGTCTTGGTTAAAGCTAAATTGTAAATATTTTAAATCTTTAAAATTGAAATGAATTAAAAGAAAGATTTAAAAGTAAAATGTTTCAAAGCTTTGTTAATAATAATTAGAGTAGTTATAAAGATTAATCTTTATTTTAAAGATTAATAAAGGTTTAATGTTTTAGGATTTATTAAATTAATAAGGTAATTAAAGAATAATTTAATAATTTAATTAACTAATGATTTGGTGTTAATTAATTAAATAATTAAGATTATGAGTTAATTAGTTAAAGGTTAATTAATTTGGAATTAAGGATCATTTAATTAGATAAGTGTAGATTTTTAATAAATGATTAGGAATTAATTAATCAAGTGATTAAAGATTAATTAAGCAATTAATTGAGTAATTAGAGATTTATTAATTGGTAGTTAAGAATTAATTAATTTGTGATTAATAATGGTTGATTTAAGTTTTAATACTTAAGGAATGTAAGTAAATAATGGTTAATAATTAATGAGAGATCATTAATTAAGAATTATTAAATAATTAATTAATGTGATTAATTTTGTTAATCAATTAGATTAATTAATCATTTATGAATTGGTTAAGTATAATTACTTAATGGAAGTAATTAAAGTAATTAATTACTTAAGGTAATTAATTAAATAAATTTGATAAGTTTAAATTAATTAGTTAAATTAATTTAAGATAATCACTGGGTGATTGATAAGTATAATTACTTAAATGTAATTAGTGAAGTGTAATTACTTAGGAAAGTAATTAAAGTTAATTAGTGGATGTAATTAACTGAAGATGATTTAATAGTAAAAGTAATTTGAGGTTAATTACTTTGTATAATTAATCAAGGGATTAATTAAAGGATAATTTATTAAGGAGTAATTAATTTATAAAATGGAGTAATTAAGGGAAGTTAATTACTAAATGAGATTAATCAAAGGTGATTAATAAATGTGACTAATTAATTATTAAATGTAATTAATTTAAATAAGATAATTAATTAAGGGTAATTAAGGATCATTAATTAATAAAATTAATGATGTAATTAAGGATTGATTAATTAAGATTAGTAAAAAAAAAGTGATTAAAGTAATTAATTAATTGTAATTAATTAAGGATTAATGTAATTAAATATAGTTAATTAATTAATGATGTAATTAAAGATTAATTACTGTAATGGTTTAAGTTAATTAATTTGTGAAATTAATTAAGTATTAATTACTTAAAGTAATTAAAGGATTATTAATCAGGAATGATTAATTAAGATGGATACTTAGAGTAATGATTAATTAATTGGTTTAATTAATAATTAAGTAAGCAGGATTTATAGAATGAAGTAATTAGTTTAATTCACTTTAAATTAATTAGATGATATAAATCATTGCTTAAGGATGGTTGAATGAGATTGAATGTATTTCATTGTTTGATATCTCTGATGAGATATGATTGATATATGATATGGATGTTTGGTTGAATTATAATGATAATGTGAATTATCTGTTTGGGATGATAATGTAGATTATCTATTGAATTATCTATCTTTGTGTATATAGATAAGAAATGAATTGTTTTAAACCTTTAAAACAACTTGGCCTTAAAAGATACGTTTTGGATTTCGATGAGACCGAGATCGGGTTTCCGTATACCGGTATTCCAGGTCTGGAGACCCGAATACCACATCGATCCAAATTAACGATAGGTCGTGAATCTCAAGTGAAGATGAAGATTCAGAGTGCAAGGGTTATTTTCGTTAACTCTGAGGGTGATTCCAAAACGAGTGTAACGAGATAATGCCTTCGGTTTCGTTCGAACCCGGAACGAACTTGTATGGATTGAATGCTTTCAGCACATCGTCAGGCGGACGATGAGCATTCTAAGTGATATGTTCTGATTAAAGGTAATCGTAACCTCAAGCCTCATCAACCGGGAATGGCTAAAACAGGGGAGGTGCAGCAAGGCTTCGTGGGTAGCACCCACTGAGAGCAAGATAGATCCCTGTCTAGAGGTCCCTTTTCTTTTTATTCGGCTTAGTGTGTGGTTGGTCGCGCCAACTACGGGGTTATCTTG
Organism: Allium fistulosum; assembly: GCA_030737815.1. NCBI lineage: Eukaryota > Viridiplantae > Streptophyta > Magnoliopsida > Asparagales > Amaryllidaceae > Allium > Allium fistulosum. Next base: position 595,749,893 of record CM060903.1, read on the forward strand.
TTCGGAATTATCCAGTAAGGGATGGTTCCGGCTTTGTGTTGCAGGGGAGCGGGCGTACTCCTCGGTACGGTGATCTAGGCCACGTACTGTGACGGGCGGTACCCCAGTAGCCCTGCCATTGTATGGAAACCCATTCTTCCTACGTGCCCTTACGGTTTTGATTGTATAACCCACTTTGTGGCTAGTATGCTGGAATTTAATAATGTAACAATTTCAGCTATTTCATATTTATTTGAAAACCCTAGACCCTATTATAATATAACTGGATTTCCTATCAAATGTTTTGGTTAGCGTAAGGTAAAAACTTACCCATGTTTATTTGTGGGGAGTCTTACGTGATACCTTTTCTTTCTAAAGGTTTTGAAGTTAAGCAAGTTTAACCTGTTACTCACACCAGACCCATGTCTGACCCAAGTGTTTATTTCTGTTTTATAAACTCTTGGGTACTCAAATTTTTACGAGTAGCCAAGGGATTCAGGTTTAGCTTTGACGAATATTCTGGAGGAGCAATGGAGCAGGAGGCTTCGGCGTTCGTAGATATAGTATTTGTAACGACCCGATATTTTCAACCATTCGCATCCATTATAAGTGTATAGGTAGACACTCATGCCGGAGTTGAATTGCTCAAAATACCGCGTTGTAAATAAAATTTGGCAAATCTCAGAATATACAGTAAATAAATATAATCACAGACACAGAGTAAAATAATGCAGCGGAAGTAAAAGAAATAGTAGTTCATGAAGCTACTATATAAATATATCAGAGTTACATAAGATACAACAGAAGAAATAGAGTACAACAAAAGTCTCAATAAAATAACCAAGTACAAGCTGAGTAGAACAACGGAACTGAAATAGATAGGACATGACAAGCAGATAATCTCCAGCGATTCAAATCTCCAAGAGAGTGGAAATCCAAATCTGTGAATAACTCAGGCTGACCCGAGCTTAAAGCAAAACACAAAACACTCGAGTCAGGACAATATATACTTATATAATGTAAACCAACTCAAGTGAACTGTAATAAAGGTACAAGTAACTTAGAAGATGCTTGGGACCGCCCATCCTCTAAGGATCCGTTAAAATATCTACTATGTAGTAATATTCGCTATTATAATAGTGTCTAAATAAGTAAAGTATAATCATATAGAAAATAGCGTTAAGGGGATGGAGAACCTTAACGCGGTCGGATCTTAAAATCATAATCGTAGTAAAGCTCGATATGGTAGGTGACACGGCACAACTAGGCAATGCCAGGGTAGATATACCAATTACGCACACGGACTGATGGATACGCATAGCAGCCACTACCGTTCCACCTCGAACAACACTCCCAAATCGGAGGATGGCCATCTAATCAATCACAAGTAAGAGTATAATATCGAAGAAATGTGTCCGAGAAGAGGTGCTACCTCACTGGTCCGAGATCGCTCCTGTTTTAGCCACCTTATGCCAACTCACGGGAGTTGGGTCCACGTAACATACCTTAAGAACGTCGCCACCATCCTACTTCATTCTGGAATCTCCACCGCGTACACAGTTGCCAAAGTGGTTTTCGGTAAGACAGAGAGTATGTCCATATCCGATCCCGGTCTCTTTAACAACCCAACGTTATTATAACCCGTGGTTATAAGTTTAAAAACAGTTTATACTTCAAAATAGAATATCATTTCAAATCCAAATCTTTATCAAAATAAAGATTAAATCAATTCCAAACCATTTCCATATTTTTAAAATATCATATCATTTCAAAACTTCATTTCAAATCATTTTAATATCATAAAATATCATATCCTTACAAAACTTCATTTCAAACCATTTTATTAAAATAAAATATCCTATCAGTTCAAATCCAAATATTCAACTTTAAATACCTTTTAAATTCAAAGATATCGTTCATTTACTATCATTTCAAATCACCTTTAAATAGTTTATTCCAATCAAAGTAATTCATTAAAACCTTTTAAAAGTGTAATTATTATATTTTCAAATCAAGTATTCAATTTCCAAAATTTCAAACCATTCTGAGTTCGTTTACTAAGTCAAAAATCCTAATTATTAAAATTTCAGCATTTCACAGCATTTAAAAACAACTGCTATAAGTTATATTTGAAAACATTTTTAATTCAGCAAAGACAGCACTTAAAACTGTTGTTAAAACTCAGTTTTAGTTGAATTATAGTTCAAAACAGAAAAGACAGCATTTCAGAAGTGCTGCGGTAGTTCAGATTTCAAAACAAGGAGTAAATTTGGTTTCAGCAAAGACTGCAGACCATTATAGCATTTCCAGAGAATGCTATAATAGACCTGGGTTCAATATTAGCCTATAAGTTCAACTGCAGCATTTCAGAAATGCTGTAGTAGCCCTTTTATTCAATTTTTAGTGTAATTCAGAACCATAGCATTTCTGAATGCTATTAAAAGTGATTTCCAGCTTTTTAGTGTATTTCCAGCAATTAAATAATTTCATTTTAAACTCTTTAAACATTTTAAAAATCATAATTTAACATTTAAAATATTCATTTACATATCATTTAACATGTATCTTTTTCACAATAAATTTCTTATAATTAAATCCAATTTTCAACAATTTACTTAATAAATTTAAGTGTAAAAGTTTCCAATTCTTCACATTTCAACAAATAACTTAACACTTCAAATTTAAATTACCATTTCACAAATTTAACTAAATTTCCAATTTTATTTAATTAACTAAAACCTTTAATTAAAACCAAATTTCACATTTCCAAGTCAAGTTATATTTTAAAAGATCACTTTTAAACATTCATTTATTTAACCACTTAAATTCATAGAAAAAAATCAATAATACTTTAATAAATCACTTAAATTCACATTTAATCAAATTATCATATTTACCATTTCCAAATAAAATTTAATATCCATTTTATTTATATAACTTAAATATCATTTTTAACCAAATTCCAAATTTCCAACTTAAGTTATATTTCAAAAATCCAGTTAAACCATTCATTAATTACATTTTTAACACATAGAAAAATCATAATTTCTTTATTTTAAACATTTCAAAATCTATTTAAATCAAATTTCATAAATTTATAATTTTTAAAATACTTAAAAATATCCAAAACACTTTATAAAATAACCACGGGCCTGTATATAGTTTTCTAGCCTAGGTCAAGTGATACGGATATGTATCATTTCGATCCGCAGTTTAAAAAGAAAAATCCGGGTTCTATCATTTCAAACCCGCAATCCCAAGTTAAAATAAATTAAATAAAAACCATTCAGGCCTATCATTTCAGCCCATAACGATTTTTTCCTATTCTAAAGTCCGTTCGGGTATGTATCATTTCAACCCATAGTGATTCTAGTCTACAGGGAACTTGCAATGGTGATAACAGATATAAATAATAGAATAACATTAAATAAAAGTAACATATGATATAACAGGTGAATAACAGGTGTGAACATCATATGATAATAATATAAGCATATATAACATGATAATATATTTTTACAGATTCGCAGGGTGTCAATTTACTAGTTATATAGGTACATATTGTCTGGTGAGAATAACTCACCGTTTTGTGCTGGAGACACAACGACGAATGCACGAATGAGATCCAAACAAGCACGATAACACGATTCAAATAAGAGTGGAGGAGCCAAAGTATCAAATCCCTTGAATACAAGTCAAACAAAACAATATAACAACGATGAGTTTCAAATCAGCTACGATCAAAACTACACTAGAATAGACTGCACAGAATCAAATAGAAATGCTTGCACTTGCTTTTTACCTCATATGCTTCAGCAATGGGCTGTAAAAGCACTGTAATGGAAGGGTTTTGGATCAGGTTTGGATCAGGTTTTGGGTTCAACAAGTCGTCCATACATAGGAAAAGATGATGCAAAGGTATGTGTGCATGGAACTACAACTATAGGGCAAACAAACATGATTTCATGCAACCAAAGGCCACGACCAAGGCAACCTTAGGCACGGCCAGATCTGTAGGGGGTTAGGTACAGGTGTGGTAGTGGGTTTCAGGTCGTCTATTGGTGGTGGAGGTGGAGTAGGTGGCGGCCAAAGCAAGATATGGAGGGTAGGTGATGATATGTGTGGTCTAGGCAATGTTTTAAGGAGTTTTGTGCAAGTTTTTGTGGGATTTTGGTCAAGGGAATGGTATGGCATGATCATGGCAGAGGATTAGGAGGAGGAGCTGCTGCAAATGATGGTGGAGAGGATGGTGGTGGTGGTGGTAGAGGCTAGGCCTAGCAAAACACAAGAAGGATCAATGCAACAATCAATAGAAAAATCATAAAAACAAGAAGAAAGATGATAGAATTTACCAAATTTTTGTAAAACAAATGGCCGTGAGTTTTTTTCTCAAGAAAGATGATAAAATTTTCGTGATAAAGAGTGAGGAATGTGGCTGAAAGATGGAGTAAAGGTACGGCCAAAAATCAATAAAGAGGAGGTTGAGAAATGAAAGGTCGGTAGATAAAAGGACATTGGAGTTACAAGAGTTATAAAACCTTTCAAATTTCCACCATTTCTTTTTAAATTTTAAATACATGTAAAATATGTATAAATACAGATAAAACACGAAAATATAGTAAATAAACAAAAATAAATAAATAAATATTAATTAAATATAATTAAATTAAGAAAATAACAAAGAAAATGTAAATTAGGCTTGAAAATTTGAAAATAAATGAAATGAACTTTGGGAAAATTGTATGTACATGAAAAATATTTATAAATAAAGATAAAAACATAAAAAAAAAATGCATACATAAAAATGAATAAATAAATTTTAATTAAATACAATTTAAATGAAGAAAATAGCAGAAAAATGGAAACTACCTTTAAAAATAGAAAATAAATTCAATGAGCTTTGGAAAAATTCAAACATCACTTTATAAATATTTAAAAGACAAAATATACATAAAATAACATATTAACACATATTAAAATAAAATATGACAAAGAAAAATATAATTTATACAATTTAAAATAACAAAATTACAAAATAAACAATTTATACTCAAAATTGAAATGTACATATCTTTTGCAGTTTAACTCCGTTTTCAACGAAACGAAAAGCAGTATTCATGTTATTAAATCTATTTTCATAATAAAAGATAAAATTTATAATTTCAAATATTTAAAATTTAAATTTAAAAGTCAAAGTTTGACTATTTTAACCAAAATTCACTTTTTGGAAATTATTCTATTCAGTCATATTTGTAATTCTAATCCATATCAAAATCAAAGTTTATATTTAAAATAACAAAATTTATTCTTTTTCATAAATAAAGCTTTTGAATCTGAAAAAATCAATTTAAAAATATTTGTAAAATACAGGGTTTTTACACTCTCCCTCACTCAAAGCTTTTCGTCCTCGAAAAGGAACGAGGTACGGGAAAGCACAGAAAAAGATAGAATGAAATAGAATTAAGACAAGATGATAAGAAGATTGGAATTACACCTGATAACTATTGTTATAGGTAAGTTTAACAAGATGGAGGTGATCAAATCAAGAATACAAGCACGAAAAAGATCCCCTAGAGTCTGAATCTCCCTTTTCACTTGACCGACGGTCTATGAATTGAAAAACAGTGTTCAGATTCAAAAGTGAGTATCCAAGATTATACAGAAAGATTTCTAAACAGACTGGTATAAGCAATAGCCTTCACATTCTGTAACAAGATAAGAGAATTAAGGACAACCAAAAGATAGTTTGAAAAACAAAATAAGATAATAAATTTGAAACAATAATGCTTTGAAATCATAACAATTTAGGGATGTTTATCATTTGGAAATCATACTACTAAAATCATAACACTTTGGAAATGTTATCCAAAAAAAAACATAACACTTAGAAAATCATAACACCTTTTTAAAAATAATCTTCATTTAAACCATTTTAATCCAAGATCAAACAATATTCATTTTAAAGTTGTAACATTTCTAAGTTCATTCAATTATAAAAATTTCCAAAACACTGTATTTTCAAAACAGCAGCACTTATAAAATGCTACAGTAGATATATTAATATTTCAAATCAGTTTAATATCAGAAATATTCATTTGGATATCATTTAACTTATGACTTATTAAAACAAACTTTTATGAATGGAATATTCAAATCAAACTATACTTCATTTATTAAGTTAAAAGTTCACTATTTTAGTTAGCTCTTAATTTAACACATAACCTAACACTTTTTTTAAAATACCCATTTCATAAATAGATATTCCTTTAATAAGTTACACTTAAAATTTCCATTTGAAAACCAAATTCTCAATTATCAAGTTTTAGTGATGTTAAAATACATTTTAACTATTTAAATCATAATTATTCATTTTTCAAGACATATCAATTTCATAAATAAAGTATTTATCATAGCAAATATAACAATCAAATTTCTTTACACATTTATTCATTTAGACATCAATTAAACTATGAATTCAAGTTAAATAAACTTTATTACCAAAAGTCCAATTCAAATGTATTTTATTTTATCTATTCAAAGATACATTATTTATTATACAACATATTCATTTTAGGAAATAGCCTTTATTAAAATTCCTAGGTTAGACTTAAGGTTCCATAGTAAATTAAATTTGATTATTAAGTTATTTAAATAAAATCTCTTTAAATTCCTTTTTCACTATTTACCTCTGTTAATCTTTATAACTAAAATTTAAGTGTATAACATTTATTATAACCACTCAAATTTTATTTATAAAATCCTTTCTGTATTGTATATTATCCAATTTCATATTCAACTTCTGTGTAATTTAGGTAAGTTATATTGGAATGAAATTGTGTGTTATACAAATAAAAATTTCTGATTCAATTATCTCAAGTTTGAATCCTTTATCCAATTTTTTTTTTTTGATTTTTCTTTTTATAATTGAAATTAAGAAGAAAAAATGTAAGAATTAATTTTCGATTCCCTTCAAACCATTTAGAGATAAATAAATATATGTACATAATATGTCAAATCAATTTAAATCATTTATCTATATATATTATAAATCAAATCATATTTAGAAATTCAAATAAATTAAATCTTTCAAAAAAAAAGCTGTAGTAAGACTACAGAACGGTCTCTTCAGTTCAAAACTCGAAAATGAATGTCGATGATGCTGCAGTCATCACCGAAATTATTTTCCAGCGACAAAGAGAAGAGCACTAAATTTTTAAACTTTAAAATCCTTTAGAGACAAATTTTTATTCAAAAATACTTTAAATAATATCCTTTTAAAAATTTTAAACACAAAGTTTGAAATCCATCGGAAATTAAATTCTTTAAATTTCTTATTTTAAATTCATTTTAGTTCCCAAATAAATTTATAAACAACTATTTATAAATTCATTTGTAGAACAGTAAATGATAAATCAAGTATTATCATTTCAAATTATCAATTTAAATCAATTTATTAAGTTCCATAAAATTATATATCCAAATTTATTTCATTAACCAAATTTTAAAATAATATTGTGTCAATTTGTTCTGTCAAAGTGTTTTAGAAATCCTATCGATAGCGTTGATCAGACGAATCGATCGGAAACCCAAATCAACATCAACAACTCAAACAACACAATATAAAACAAAACATTAATTTACAAGTACAGTTCAAAATGTTTGGAAGATAGATTGGAACAAAAGACAAGATGATTAAACAGAGTAGAGAGATGGGTAAGCTTAGATAAATCGCGGACAACCTTAACCGGGTCAACCGTGACTTAATGGATAAGATCAAATGTGGATTTTCTGGGGTAAATCTACCTTCGATCTCAAGAGATAGAGTTTGGAATAACAAAAGATATTAGCATCTAAACCAAGGATAAATATAAATCTCTGGTTAATCGATGCTGATTGTAAAGGATTTTCAACCCTTTACAAGAAAATTAGAATATTGGCGAGACCGCCAATTTACTATAAAGATCATTCGAAGTGGAGTTATGTGATACTCCAAAATCAAAAGAAGATGAATAGTGAGGGACAAGAATGAATTTTGGAACCGTAGGGAACGTTCCAAAAATTCAAAGGAAATTCGAATCAAGAGGAAAAGATTCAAACTCGAACGAAAGTGATTCTGTAAATAAATCTACTCCATATGCTGAGTTTTTCCTCAAAGCCAAAGCTCTGATACCAACTGTAACGACCCGATATTTTCAACCATTCGCATCCATTATAAGTGTATAGGTAGACACTCATGCCGGAGTTGAATTGCTCAAAATACCGCGTTGTAAATAAAATTTGGCAAATCTCAGAATATACAGTAAATAAATATAATCACAGACACAGAGTAAAATAATGCAGCGGAAGTAAAAGAAATAGTAGTTCATGAAGCTACTATATAAATATATCAGAGTTACATAAGATACAACAGAAGAAATAGAGTACAACAAAAGTCTCAATAAAATAACCAAGTACAAGCTGAGTAGAACAACGGAACTGAAATAGATAGGACATGACAAGCAGATAATCTCCAGCGATTCAAATCTCCAAGAGAGTGGAAATCCAAATCTGTGAATAACTCAGGCTGACCCGAGCGTAAAGCAAAACACAAAACACTCGAGTCAGGACAATATATACTTATATAATGTAAACCAACTCAAGTGAACTGTAATAAAGGTACAAGTAACTTAGAAGATGCTTGGGACCGCCCATCCTCTAAGGATCCGTTAAAATATCTACTATGTAGTAATATTCGCTATTATAATAGTGTCTAAATAAGTAAAGTATAATCATATAGAAAATAGCGTTAAGGGGATGGAGAACCTTAACGCGGTCGGATCTTAAAATCATAATCGTAGTAAAGCTCGATATGGTAGGTGACACGGCACAACTAGGCAATGCCAGGGTAGATATACCAATTACGCACACGGACTGATGGATACGCATAGCAGCCACTACCGTTCCACCTCGAACAACACTCCCAAATCGGAGGATGGCCATCTAATCAATCACAAGTAAGAGTATAATATCGAAGAAATGTGTCCGAGAAGAGGTGCTACCTCACTGGTCCGAGATCGCTCCTGTTTTAGCCACCTTATGCCAACTCACGGGAGTTGGGTCCACGTAACATACCTTAAGAACGTCGCCACCATCCTACTTCATTCTGGAATCTCCACCGCGTACACAGTTGCCAAAGTGGTTTTCGGTAAGACAGAGAGTATGTCCATATCCGATCCCGGTCTCTTTAACAACCCAACGTTATTATAACCCGTGGTTATAAGTTTAAAAACAGTTTATACTTCAAAATAGAATATCATTTCAAATCCAAATCTTTATCAAAATAAAGATTAAATCAATTCCAAACCATTTCCATATTTTTAAAATATCATATCATTTCAAAACTTCATTTCAAATCATTTTAATATCATAAAATATCATATCCTTACAAAACTTCATTTCAAACCATTTTATTAAAATAAAATATCCTATCAGTTCAAATCCAAATATTCAACTTTAAATACCTTTTAAATTCAAAGATATCGTTCATTTACTATCATTTCAAATCACCTTTAAATAGTTTATTCCAATCAAAGTAATTCATTAAAACCTTTTAAAAGTGTAATTATTATATTTTCAAATCAAGTATTCAATTTCCAAAATTTCAAACCATTCTGAGTTCGTTTACTAAGTCAAAAATCCTAATTATTAAAATTTCAGCATTTCACAGCATTTAAAAACAACTGCTATAAGTTATATTTGAAAACATTTTTAATTCAGCAAAGACAGCACTTAAAACTGTTGTTAAAACTCAGTTTTAGTTGAATTATAGTTCAAAACAGAAAAGACAGCATTTCAGAAGTGCTGCGGTAGTTCAGATTTCAAAACAAGGAGTAAATTTGGTTTCAGCAAAGACTGCAGACCATTATAGCATTTCCAGAGAATGCTATAATAGACCTGGGTTCAATATTAGCCTATAAGTTCAACTGCAGCATTTCAGAAATGCTGTAGTAGCCCTTTTATTCAATTTTTAGTGTAATTCAGAACCATAGCATTTCTGAATGCTATTAAAAGTGATTTCCAGCTTTTTAGTGTATTTCCAGCAATTAAATAATTTCATTTTAAACTCTTTAAACATTTTAAAAATCATAATTTAACATTTAAAATATTCATTTACATATCATTTAACATGTATCTTTTTCACAATAAATTTCTTATAATTAAATCCAATTTTCAACAATTTACTTAATAAATTTAAGTGTAAAAGTTTCCAATTCTTCACATTTCAACAAATAACTTAACACTTCAAATTTAAATTACCATTTCACAAATTTAACTAAATTTCCAATTTTATTTAATTAACTAAAACCTTTAATTAAAACCAAATTTCACATTTCCAAGTCAAGTTATATTTTAAAAGATCACTTTTAAACATTCATTTATTTAACCACTTAAATTCATAGAAAAAAATCAATAATACTTTAATAAATCACTTAAATTCACATTTAATCAAATTATCATATTTACCATTTCCAAATAAAATTTAATATCCATTTTATTTATATAACTTAAATATCATTTTTAACCAAATTCCAAATTTCCAACTTAAGTTATATTTCAAAAATCCAGTTAAACCATTCATTAATTACATTTTTAACACATAGAAAAATCATAATTTCTTTATTTTAAACATTTCAAAATCTATTTAAATCAAATTTCATAAATTTATAATTTTTAAAATACTTAAAAATATCCAAAACACTTTATAAAATAACCACGGGCCTGTATATAGTTTTCTAGCCTAGGTCAAGTGATACGGATATGTATCATTTCGATCCGCAGTTTAAAAAGAAAAATCCGGGTTCTATCATTTCAAACCCGCAATCCCAAGTTAAAATAAATTAAATAAAAACCATTCAGGCCTATCATTTCAGCCCATAACGATTTTTTCCTATTCTAAAGTCCGTTCGGGTATGTATCATTTCAACCCATAGTGATTCTAGTCTACAGGGAACTTGCAATGGTGATAACAGATATAAATAATAGAATAACATTAAATAAAAGTAACATATGATATAACAGGTGAATAACAGGTGTGAACATCATATGATAATAATATAAGCATATATAACATGATAATATATTTTTACAGATTCGCAGGGTGTCAATTTACTAGTTATATAGGTACATATTGTCTGGTGAGAATAACTCACCGTTTTGTGCTGGAGACACAACGACGAATGCACGAATGAGATCCAAACAAGCACGATAACACGATTCAAATAAGAGTGGAGGAGCCAAAGTATCAAATCCCTTGAATACAAGTCAAACAAAACAATATAACAACGATGAGTTTCAAATCAGCTACGATCAAAACTACACTAGAATAGACTGCACAGAATCAAATAGAAATGCTTGCACTTGCTTTTTACCTCATATGCTTCAGCAATGGGCTGTAAAAGCACTGTAATGGAAGGGTTTTGGATCAGGTTTGGATCAGGTTTTGGGTTCAACAAGTCGTCCATACATAGGAAAAGATGATGCAAAGGTATGTGTGCATGGAACTACAACTATAGGGCAAACAAACATGATTTCATGCAACCAAAGGCCACGACCAAGGCAACCTTAGGCACGGCCAGATCTGTAGGGGGTTAGGTACAGGTGTGGTAGTGGGTTTCAGGTCGTCTATTGGTGGTGGAGGTGGAGTAGGTGGCGGCCAAAGCAAGATATGGAGGGTAGGTGATGATATGTGTGGTCTAGGCAATGTTTTAAGGAGTTTTGTGCAAGTTTTTGTGGGATTTTGGTCAAGGGAATGGTATGGCATGATCATGGCAGAGGATTAGGAGGAGGAGCTGCTGCAAATGATGGTGGAGAGGACGGTGGTGGTGGTGGTAGAGGCTAGGCCTAGCAAAACACAAGAAGGATCAATGCAACAATCAATAGAAAAATCATAAAAACAAGAAGAAAGATGATAGAATTTACCAAATTTTTGTAAAACAAATGGCCGTGAGTTTTTTTCTCAAGAAAGATGATAAAATTTTCGTGAGAAAGAGTGAGGAATGTGGCTGAAAGATGGAGTAAAGGTACGAACAAAAATCAATAAAGAGGAGGTTGAGAAATGAAAGGTCGGTAGATAAAAGGACATTGGAGTTACAAGAGTTATAAAACCTTTCAAATTTCCACCATTTCTTTTTAAATTTTAAATACATGTAAAATATGTATAAATACAGATAAAACACGAAAATATAGTAAATAAACAAAAATAAATAAATAAATATTAATTAAATATAATTAAATTAAGAAAATAACAAAGAAAATGTAAATTAGGCTTGAAAATTTGAAAATAAATGAAATGAACTTTGGGAAAATTGTATGTACATGAAAAATATTTATAAATAAAGATAAAAACATAAAAAAAAATGCATACATAAAAATGAATAAATAAATTTTAATTAAATACAATTTAAATGAAGAAAATAGCAGAAAAATGGAAACTACCTTTAAAAATAGAAAATAAATTCAATGAGCTTTGGAAAAATTCAAACATCACTTTATAAATATTTAAAAGACAAAATATACATAAAATAACATATTAACACATATTAAAATAAAATATGACAAAGAAAAATATAATTTATACAATTTAAAATAACAAAATTACAAAATAAACAATTTATACTCAAAATTGAAATGTACATATCTTTTGCAGTTTAACTCCGTTTTCAACGAAACGAAAAGCAGTATTCATGTTATTAAATCTATTTTCATAATAAAAGATAAAATTTATAATTTCAAATATTTAAAATTTAAATTTAAAAGTCAAAGTTTGACTATTTTAACCAAAATTCACTTTTTGGAAATTATTCTATTCAGTCATATTTGTAATTCTAATCCATATCAAAATCAAAGTTTATATTTAAAATAACAAAATTTATTCTTTTTCATAAATAAAGCTTTTGAATCTGGAAAAATCAATTTAAAAATATTTGTAAAATACAGGGTTTTTACAGTATTCCGCTGTGTTGATATCTGTGATAGTGTCTTGTCTTGTATTTGAGTTGTAATGTCTAGACAGATGTTTATAACTGTCTAGTAAGTGATGTATATGCTGTGTAACTCTGTAAATTGTTGTAAACTATGTAATAGTTTATGTTATTAATATAATTTATTCGTTCCGCTGTGAGATCGTTGTTGTTGTTTCTTTCTTTCTTCTCTTCTTTTCTATTTTCTACCCCTTTCTTTCTTCATAATGATGCGACTTTCTGGGCATAGGAAGTCGGGTCGTTACATTTGGTATCAGAGCATAGGTTGAGCGAATACCTAAGCTATTGGTTAAGTGAATATCAGAACACTAGGTTGAGTGAATACCTAGGTTCGGAAGGATTGTTCATTAGAAACAGGATCTGTAGCAACCTGTTTGAGTCCGAGTGTATATATATATATACGAGAGCGCGTATTTGTTAGTTATATAAAATGATTTTATATTGTGTTAATTGATCGGTTGAGTGGTATATGGATTCTGGTCAATACGAGTAGCTAACGTTATTGATAGGAATCTCTAAACACTTGGACCAGGCCAACGGACACAATATTGTTTTAAAAAGGGAAGGTGAAATAATTTTACCCAGATATATTTTCTATATATAAAAAAGTATCATTTTAAATGTATATGGTATTTGTAATGATTGGTTGAGATGATAATAATTTATCATCTTGGATTAGGAGTCTGAGTGTTGAGGTTGGAAATGTATCTGTCGAGACTGTAGACCTAATACCGTCTCGAGTGAACTTTGCAATTGTGAGGATTTCATCGATCTCTGAAGAAAACCTGTTAAGGTTCGGAGTTCATCTTTGAAGTTTGGATGGGTAGAGTTGGATCTGTCGGAGAACAGAAGCGAGTGATGGTATCTCAGGTAATAGTAGCTGTGTGATGAGACGCAGTGACTATGGATGTTCCCGAAGATGTTTTCTTTGGAACAAGTTAATGAAGTGTGTCTGTTTCGGTGTTGTGGCTGAGTTCACCATGGTGATTCTGTTTGGGAATCGAGTTTCTCGAAAAGATTTGGTTAGGAAGTCTTTGGTATCTGTGGCAGCGGTGCAGCTCGGAGTATTCTGTGTGTTGGCAGTAAGTTTTCCTGGATGAGCAGTTTTCTGAAGAAGGAGTTCAGAAGCAGCAGAGTGGATCCATTTCTTCGATAGATTGGATAGTTAAGTATAAGTTGTTCTGATTGGTAAAGAGAGAACAGTTTTCTTTGCAGTTAGGCTGGGTTGATCGCAAAAGTGACTTGCGATTGCTGAGTGTTCTCTTGAGTTATCTGAGATTTTCTGGGATGTGTTGTCCAGTTTGTGCTTGTGTTCTTCATCAGCATTCTACTCCAGATCAGAGTGGTGCAGCAGAAGCAGTTTGGGAGTGCATTTCTGGATAGAAGAAGTAAGTTTGGAATCTACTGATGGAGTAGAGTTGTGTTTTGGATTATGGGTAGATCTTGGAGAGATCATTCTATTGAGTTATCTTTGGTCCTGTTTGTTTCAAGAAGCATCAGCGAAGGTTGAGTTGATCAGGAAGGATTTGTAGTCAGCACAGGATCGTCTGAAGGATTTTGTAGATAAGAGACGGAGGAATTTGGAATTCGAAGTTGGAGACTTCGTTGTTGTGAAGTTTTTCTCTGGTAAAAGGGAGCTATAAGATTTGGTAAGTCTGGGAAGTCAGCTCCGAGTTGTTTTGGATATTTTCTGTGTTTTGATTTGGATAAGAGTTTGATCTGCTGGATTGAATTGTCAGTTTGGATAACTGAGATTCATTGTGTTTCATGTATCTCTGAGGGAGTACGTGTTTGATCTATCACTGGTTTTGGAACCAGCAGTTCTGAAGATTTGGTTGTCGAGTCAGACTCGTCTGTAGTCAGATATCTTGTTTAGTTCTATAGATCTAGATGAGTAGAAGCTCTATAGCTTAGTAGTATTGATTGTTTGGATTCTATAGTGCGAGTATCCTGGTATAGTTGTACTTGGGGAAACTCGAGGAAATTGTATCTAGAAATTTGTCTGGATAGTTAGAATTGTTTGATTATGTGAATTGGTTGCTATGGTTGTTAGCATATGGATGATAATTTATGGTTGTGATTTAAATAGATTATTAAATTACCTTTGTTTTAAATTTCGGGGACGAAATTATTTTAAGGGGGAAGGAATGTAATATCCCGGAATTTTGGACAATATCAATTTAATAATCTGTTTAAATAATTAAATTGATTTGATAATTTTTGATAATAAAATTTGAATTAGTTTAATAATCTAATTGAATAAATATTTAATTAGTGGAATTTATCTTTTAAAACTAATAAAATGATTTCTATTTATAATGTATATATATATAAGTATATATATTGTAAATAGATTAGCTTTGGGTTGAAATATAATAAATAAATAAAATCTTGTTTTAAATTTCTAATATATATAGTGATAGTTTGGAGATTTGGATTTAATTAATATTAGTTTTTCAAAGTTATTTAAAATTAATAACTATATGGTTTTAAACTAGATTAATAATAAGGATTATTTTATTTGCTTAATAAATATGATTTAAGAGTATATATATATAAGTTTAAAATACAATTTACATATGATATGTTAATTCATTTAGTAATAGAAGTAATTTATAATCTCTTTTATAAATTATTTTAAAATTGATAAATTTGTTATTTCAAACAATATTATTAATATATTGTTTTATATATAGATATAAATAGACTTTAATAAAATAGGATTGTTATTTCAAATTGAATGTGTTGTTTTAAATTTACTTTAAATTGGATTTTTAGATATAATTTGAATTTAAATTTAAATTAATTTTGAAATTCAAAAAGGGATAATATTTAAAATATTTGGATTTAAATATATGTATAAGCTTTTATTTATAAGTATAATTGGTCTATTTCTTTAAAAGTTATCTATATATATAAATAAGAAAGTGTAAATTTATAAATAAAGAAAAAGGCTTTTATTTACATTTAAAATAAAAAGATTACTTAAAAGACATGTGTAAATCTATAAATGCTTGTTTAAACAAGTGTACACTAATAAAACAATGTAAATGACAAATGTCAAAGTTTCAGATTTTTGTTTTCCTTTTAATTGAATAAATCATTTCTACTTATATAAACATATGCCTCTCATTCCATTTTCTTTTTCTATCTTCTTCTCTTCAAAACTTAAGAAACCTTCAGCCTGAAAACAATTTCTCAAACCAAAATCAGTAATCAAATTCCTCAATCTCAAAACAAAGATCTGTAATTCATTTCAAAAACCAACAACCTGTAACCATTTCTTCAATCTGAAAACCAAAAGCCTGCATTTCTTTAGCCTGTAAATATTTCTTCAATCAAAACAAAAGCCTGTTTTTCTCTTCAAATCTGAAAGCAAGCAAACCTGATCTAAGCAACACATATCAACAAACAAGTTAGAGCATGCATACAAGTTTCTACAGCAAGTATTCAAGTTTAAAAGTTTTAAAGATCAAAGGATATTCAAAAAGCTTTTCAAAAACTGTTTCAGAGGAGAAGCTCTGTTCTTCATTTTTTCTCAAACCTGGTGAGTAACAATACTTTTAAAATTTTTAAGATGAAATCTGGTTGCATGTGAATATCTGAAGCAAATATGTTTGGTATATATGTGTTGTTTTTATATATGAATGTATATATGTGAGTGCATGTTGTATCTGTGATTTTCTGTTTTAGTTTCCAGGCATAAATTTTTGATTTAAAAACTACTATCTCTTGATCTACTTGTTGATAGAACTTAGGATTCAAACAATATTTGTTTGTTTAAATCATGGATTGGAGTTTAAAATTTTATTAAGTCAAAATAAAACGTAAACTACTCTGTAAATAAAAAGGAACAGGGAAGTTTTGGTTTTGTAAAAAATTCAAATATGTTAATTTAGCAATCCAGGATTAGAAACTGAATCTCTAAACCAAATTATGATTTTTAGAAGAGAAATCAAAAATTTTAGATTTGTAAATGGTGAAATATGCTAGTATGAACGGAAATGGGGAAATGATGAAATTCTGGCGATCACGGTGATATTGAACTACGGGGTTCTGATCAGAGGAGGTCGAAGTGATAAGGAACTGGGGAAAAATAAAGCCACGTTTTTCCGATCGCCGTGGTGGGTTGGCGAAGGTGATTTAGGGTTCTAGCTCACGTTTTAGTTAGGATCGAATTTCGAATTACTGTTGTCTCATCATCGAACTAGAGTTGATTGCACCAGTGGCCATCGGATCATGGGAGGAAGACGAAGCTTTGACCAAAATTTCGATGTTGTTGGTGGCGTGAGGCGAGCAGACGGGGTAGTTTTTGATGATCGTATGTTGTTCCATTTTGGGTCAGAATGTTCGATGTTGATTGGCTCACGAACTTGTCGATTTGTGGGTTCTGAACGATTAGGTAGCTGATCTGGAAATTGTGGAAGAGGGTGGTGTTGGCCAGAACGCCGTCGATCTTCTGTGCACGTGCACGAGACATTTTGGAGCCTGGGTTGTTTTCTTGGTTTGGGAAGATGAAGTCGCTGTTCGACTCGAGAAGTTTGCGTGAGTGCTCGGGGAAATTAGAGTTTTGACTCGAAGCATATAGGTTTGGGCTAGGGTCTTTTGATGATAACAGAAGTAAAACCTGACAGTGTTTTAAAAGTTTAAAATAAGTTTAAATTTGTAGAGTAGGATTTTAAATAAAGTTTTGGATTCAATTTAAACTTGAATCCCAGTTGTGAAATAAATAAGTTTTTATTAAAATGTTTAAACAACTTTAAATATTTAAAGAATAATTTAAAAAGATTTGAATAAATGAATTGGTTTAAAAATCTTAAATTTCCTTTATAAATGTTTAGTGTTCTTAACATTTGGATTTAAAAAGATTTTGTAAATTTGATTTAAGTCTTGGTTAAAGCTAAATTGTAATTATTTTAAATCTTTAAAATTGAAATGAATTAAAAGAAAGATTTAAAAGTAAAATGTTTCAAAGCTTTGTTAATAATAATTAGAGTAGGTATAAAGATTAATCTTTATTTTAAAGATTAATAAAGGTTTAATGTTTTAGGATTTATTAAATTAATAAGGTAATTAAAGAATAATTTAATAATTTAATTAACTAATGATTTGGTGTTAATTAATTAAATAATTAAGATTATGAGTTAATTAATTAAAGGTTAATTAATTTGGAATTAAGGATCATTTAATTAGATAAGTGTAGATTTTTAATAAATGATTAGGAATTAATTAATCAAGTGATTAAAGATTAATTAAGCAATTAATTGAGTAATTAGAGATTTATTAATTGGTAGTTAAGAATTAATTAATTTGTGATTAATAATGGTTGATTTAAGTTTTAATACTTAAGGAATGTAAGTAAAGAATGGTTAATAATTAATGAGAGATCATTAATTAAGAATTATTAAATAATTAATTAATGTGATTAATTTTGTTAATCAATTAGATTAATTAATCATTTATGAATTGGTTAAGTATAATTACTTAATGGAAGTAATTAAAGTAATTAATTACTTAAGGTAATTAATTAAATAAATTTGATAAGTTTAAATTAATTAGTTAAATTAATTTAAGATAATCACTGGGTGATTGATAAGTATAATTACTTAAATGTAATTAGTGAAGTGTAATTACTTAGGAAAGTAATTAAAGTTAATTAGTGGATGTAATTAACTGAAGATGATTTAATAGTAAAAGTAATTTGAGGTTAATTACTTTGTATAATTAATCAAGGGATTAATTAAAGGATAATTTATTAAGGAGTAATTAATTTATAAAATGGAGTAATTAAGGGAAGTTAATTACTAAATGAGATTAATCAAAGGTGATTAATAAATGTGACTAATTAATTATTAAATGTAATTAATTTAAATAAGATAATTAATTAAGGGTAATTAAGGAT
The DNA here is from genome assembly GCA_030737815.1 of Allium fistulosum. NCBI lineage: Eukaryota > Viridiplantae > Streptophyta > Magnoliopsida > Asparagales > Amaryllidaceae > Allium > Allium fistulosum. The sequence goes on from CM060903.1 coordinate 595,768,793, forward strand.
CATTAATTAATAAAATTAATGATGTAATTAAGGATTGATTAATTAAGATTAGTAAAAAAAAAGTGATTAAAGTAATTAATTAATTGTAATTAATTAAGGATTAATGTAATTAAATATAGTTAATTAATTAATGATGTAATTAAAGATTAATTACTGTAATGGTTTAAGTTAATTAATTTGTGAAATTAATTAAGTATTAATTACTTAAAGTAATTAAAGGATTATTAATCAGGAATGATTAATTAAGATGGATACTTAGAGTAATGATTAATTAATTGGTTTAATTAATAATTAAGTAAGCAGGATTTATAGAATGAAGTAATTAGTTTAATTCACTTTAAATTAATTAGATGATATAAATCATTGCTTAAGGATGGATGAATGAGATTGAATGTATTTCATTGTTTGATATCTCTGATGAGATATGATTGATATATGATATGGATGTTTGGTTGAATTATAATGATAATGTGAATTATCTGTTTGGGGTGATAATGTAGATTATCTATTGAATTATCTATCTTTGTGTATATAGATAAGAATTGAATTGTTTTAAACCTTTAAAACAACTTGGCCTTAAAAGATACGTTTTGGATTTCGATGAGACCGGGATCGGGTTTCCGTATACCGGTATTCCAGGTCTGGAGACCCGAATACCACATCGATCCAAATTAACGATAGGTCGTGAATCTCAAGTGAAGATGAAGATTCAGAGTGCAAGGGTTATTGTCGTTAACTCTGAGGGTGATTCCAAAACGAGTGTAACGAGATAATGCCTTCGGTTTCGTTCGAACCCGGAACGAACTTGTATGGATTGAATGCTTTCAGCACATCGTCAGGCGGACGATGAGCATTCTAAGTGATATGTTCTGATTAAAGGTAATCGTAATCTCAAGCCTCATCAGCCGGGAATGGCTAAAACAGGGGAGGTGCAGCAAGGCTCGTGAGTAGCACCCACTGAGAGCAAGATAGATCCCTGTCTAGAGGTCCCTTTTCTTTTTATTCGGCTTAGTGTGTGGTTGGTCGCGCCAACTACGGGGTTATCTTGTTCGGAATTATCCAGTAAGGGATGGTTCCGGCTTTGTGTTGCAGGGGAGCGGGCGTACTCCTCGGTACGGTGATCTAGGCCACGTACTGTGACGGGCGGTACCCCAGTAGCCCTGCCATTGTATGGAAACCCATTCTTCCTACGTGCCCTTACGGTTTTGATTGTATAACCCACTTTGTGGCTAGTATGCTGGAATTTAATAATGTAACAATTTCAGCTATTTCATATTTATTTGAAAACCCTAGACCCTATTATAATATAACTGGATTTCCTATCAAATGTTTTGGTTAGCGTAAGGTAAAAACTTACCCATGTTTATTTGTGGGGAGTCTTACGTGATACCTTTTCTTTCTAAAGGTTTTGAAGTTAAGCAAGTTTAACCTGTTACTCACACCAGACCCATGTCTGACCCAAGTGTTTATTTCTGTTTTATAAACTCTTGGGTACTCAAATTTTTACGAGTAGCCAAGGGATTCAGGTTTAGCTTTGACGAATATTCTGGAGGAGCAATGGAGCAGGAGGCTTCGGCGTTCGTAGATATAGTATTCCGCTGTGTTGATATCTGTGATAGTGTCTTGTCTTGTATTTGAGTTGTAATGTCTAGACAGATGTTTATAACTGTCTAGTAAGTGATGTATATGCTGTGTAACTCTGTAAATTGTTGTAAACTATGTAATAGTTTATGTTATTAATATAATTTATTCGTTCCGCTGTGAGATCGTTGTTGTTGTTTCTTTCTTTCTTCTCTTCTTTTCTATTTTCTACCCCTTTCTTTCTTCATAATGATGCGACTTTCTGGGCATAGGAAGTCGGGTCGTTACAAACAATTAATTGGATATCAGTAAACCGGAGTTTACTAGTAATTTAATTCCAATTCAATTTAACTATCAATTCAAATTTCCATTAGTTAATTCATATGTCAATTTAAATGACAATTGAAATTATCAAACAACAATCAATAAAATTAAATCACTTCATAATTTTAAATTTAACTAACATAAAAATATTCTAAAATTTCGTGGGCATTATAAAACACTCACTTTTTATTTGAAACTAAAAATATTTCAGCTTCAAATAAATTCCAATCTAGTTCCCTGACATAGACGACGTCGATACGATCCTAAGGTAATTTGTTTCGTCCGAATCGGACCTCGCACGAATAAGATACAATTTTAAGTATAACGATATAATTAAACGTAATTAATTTTTTTTTTAAAATTAACTAAATAACATAACAACAGTTACCTCCTTCTCAAATGCGCCTTCTCAAACGCGCAAACCCATACGTGACCAACCACACCACAGACGCGTGCAACCAGAGATGACCAGACGACGATCAACTCCCACCATCGCGACCGCCATTCTCCGGTCTACTAACGCCAGAAGTCCTAGCCCCTCTGCTGCCTTCGTCTGCTCTCGAGAAACTAAAATGTGCACAAACTTCGCCCACAGATCCTGGCGATTTCGTGGGCTTTCTGCTCGATTCGACCGTACAAATCGTAGAACTCATCGCGATCTACGATTTTCCTTTTGGAAGTTTTTGATTTTATTGAGTGGATCGGAAGAAAAAGAGGAGAGAAGTCGATGAATTTTCGGCCATTAATTAGTTTGAATGAGAGCGGCCGTGATGTTTGCTTTAGGGTTTGCGAATAAACGTGGCCTAATATATAAATCTTCGACCCGATACCCACCTAAATTTTCCGAACTCCAAACGAAGCGTGCCGCCTGGCATTCAATATGTTTTACCCCTATTCCGAACACAATGGAACTAGTCTCAAGGCCTATTTTGATCGTATGCAGAAGATAGCTTTTTAAAATAAAATTATTTTAATTAAATTCCTTTAATTAATTTCTACGCGTTTCAAGATCGCACGGCCAAACGATAAGTCCGATCACTACAAAACTTGAAATCCTATAATAATTCACTATTACGGATCCGATGAAATTGGTTTCATCAAAATCCAAGACAGTGGCCAAAATGGCTATTTTTACTCATTAATTAAAACAAGTAATTTCTAGAAATTAATTTAATCACTTTAAATTCAATTTTAAAATTTAACAATCTTCATTCTCGTTTAAATAAAATTTAAACCAACTCTTGAAATCATTTTTATTCATATTAAATCCAGAATTCAATTATATAAATAATTCCAATATTAAATTTAAACAATTTAATTATCCAATAAATTGACTATATTTAAAATATAAGTTATTTAACTTATAAAATTTACTTCCAAAACAAATTCAAATAATAAAACAACTATTTTCATTTTACAACAATTCAACATTAATGACATTACTTACAATTCAATATTATTTAATTTACTTCCTAATATAAGTTACAATCCCTTATCTTCTAGAATTTTGTTATTCAAAATCTTATCCAAGTTCATATCCAATAAATTACATTAATAATTAATTAAAATTTTATTTCTAACCATTTTTATTCAATAGTTAATTAAATTTAATAATTTAAAATAGTTAAAAATACAAGTCGTTATAGCAAGCTGTGACGCCCCACCACGAGACCTATATTAACAAAGTGTATTACTGGGTAATAATGTTTGCTAATGCAGAGAATAGGGCTGGTTAAGAGCGATCATGTGATAACCTGGATTTTTGGATATCTGGTAAATTGGTAAATTAACTGATTTTTACTATTAAGATGCTGGTTTTTAGTTAGTTGAACAATTTTATACAAATATCTGGATGAATATTATGAATAGATATATGAAAAACTCTATAAAGTTGGAATTTATAAGTTTACAAGTATATGAGTGTGTGTGTATATATATATATTGTGATTTGAAGCATGAGTTTGAATCCAATATAATAAATTTTCAAAAGTTATTTAAAGTTAACTATGTATTTTAAAAACTCTAAAGATAAATATTTATTCATTTGAAGGCATGATAGTTAAAATAAGATTTAATAAAGGATTTATTATGCTCTCTTTTAAAATTTCTTAAACTATAATGGTTTGTAAATATACATAGGAAAGTTTAAAACAAATGATACATAAATTTGTGTAAAACATTAGAAAAGATTTAAATAAAGAATAAATACTCTTTCTTTTAAAATTACACATGAATAAGAATAATTTAAAATGTATAGATTTTTAAACAATTTAAATAAAAAAATTAAAACACTTTAAATACATGTGTAAGTCTCTTAAGACATCTAAATAACATGTGTAAGCTATTAAATAAACCAAGTGACAAATGTTATATATATAAAAATAATAATAAAACAAGTGTCTCTTAACCTCATATTTTCCAATTCTTTTCATAACTTAAGTAATCTTCAGCCAACATCTAAACGAAAATCTAAAACCAATAATTTCCTCTAACCAAATCAAACTACAGCTATTTGAATCATCTTTAAAACTGAAGTGCAAATCAAAGTTTCAAACCTGAAGCAAGATGCCAATTTCAAAAGCAAATCAAACAAGATTTTCTCAGATTTAAGCAAGCAACTCAGTTTAAATTTAAATACAATCAGTTTTCAACCTGTAATAACTCAAGAATCATCTCAACAATCAAGCAGTAATTTAGATTCAAAGACCAAGAAGATCTGATTCAATTTCTAGTTTTCAAGTTTTCAAATTCAGAGAAAAATCAAATTCCAGGCTTTCAAATAAGGCTCTGTTCTTCTTTAACAGGTGAGTAACATCACTATTTCTAAAGTTTAAATTTATAAAGAAGTTGCATGTTAAATCTCTGTGACAAATATGTATTGCATGTATGTATAAGTGGAATCTGCTGTGACAAATGGATGTATTGGTTGCTCTGTTCTTGTTTTGTTTGCCAGGCTTAAATTTCTATTTGAAATTCCTCATCTCTTGATCCAGTTTTATTTAGGACTTAATTCATAAACAAGAATTGTTTGATTTATTATATACTAATGTTTAAAAAGTTTAATTTAAGTCAAACTTTTAGTCTGAGTGTCTCTGTAACCAAAATAACAGTGCATGGTATATAAAAGTTAAAATTCAAACTTTGTAATTTATAAATTCAGGTTTATAAATTGAATAGGTTAGTTATAATATGATTTTTAACATTAAAATCAAAATTTTTAGTTTGTTAATAAAGGTGCAGTTTTGGTTTAAGCAAAATATGAGTTTTAGGTAATATCTGATGATCTCAGTGGTCTGGGAAGTTATGATCGTCATTGGTGATTGATTAATGATCGGTGATGGTAGAAATATTGTCTGGAAGGTGTTTAATTCATGGAGGAAGTAGCAGTAGTGGATTCTTTGCTAGAACCCTAGTTTTAGCGTGTCTTGGTAATTTGGTCACTGCGGTATATCTAGTCGATCGAGTGCAAAGGGGTTTTGAGGGCTGAAAGATTGGTCGTAGGCGAGGCTGTGGCCGGTGGTGGAAGATCTCTGATGGACGGAGTGACGTGGGGGAAGTGTTGACAGGCTTTGGTGATGGTTGGGTCTTTTTGTTCCAGGTTTTTCGAAATTGAACTCTATTTCGATTTCGCGAATGGATTGAAGTTTGGATGATCGTGGTTTGGTTGGTGGTCGATCGTTGTCTTGTGGGGATACTCGGCGATGGTCGGAGTGGACGCTGGTGATCGTGCACGTGCACGCGATCGAGTATGTATCTGGTGATGTATGGTTGTTAGCAGAGAAATGCTCGGGTTTTTCTCGAGTTATTTCGAGTGATGTTTGAAGTATTTAGAGAGGCGACTCGAAGAAATTTTGAGGTGTCTCGAGTATTTTTAGTTGTTGCCAGGTTTTTAAGAAACCTGTCAGTTTAAATTTTAAACAGAATTTAAATTGTGGAGTAATATTTAAACAAGAATTTAAAATTAAGTTTAAATATATAGATTCAAGTTGGTTTTGAATCTTAAAGATTTGAAATAAATAAGTTTTATAAATTTAAATGTTTTAAATAAGTTTTAAATGGTAGTTAGATTTAAATGTTTGAAATTAAAAAGGAATTTGGTTTAAGCTCTTTTAAAAATCTTTTTTTAAGAGATAAGGAATTTTTAACATGTAAAAGTAATAATAATAAAATAGTTAAAGATTATAATTAATTAATTAAGAGTTTAATTAATTTGTAATTAAGAATTATTAATTAGATAATTAAAGTTAATTAATTAATAATTAGCAGTAATTAATTAAGAAATTAATTAAGTAATTAATTGGTAATTAGTAATTAATTAATTGATAATTAAGGGTTAATTAACCAAGTATTAAGAATTAATTAAATTTTAATTAATGATTAAGGATAAATTAATCTCTGATTAAGGTTAATTAATTGACTTATAAAAGTAATTAAGGTATGATTAATTAATTAAATGATTGTAATTAATTAATAAATTGATTAAGCAGGATTAAGTAATTAGTTCTTAAGTAATTAATTTAATTTAAGATAATTAAATTAATTATAATATGGATTAATAAATTCTGTTTGGATGATTGTTAGAGTAAAATGTCTGGATTGATTGATATCTATTGGGTGATATTCTGTGATACTCTGTGATATGCTTTGGATATATCTGTGATGAATGTATAGATTATCTATGATAAATGCTACGTGAATTCAAAGTGTTAAATTGAATTGTTTAACTTTTAAATAACTTGACCATTAAGATGACATTGGTTTCGAAGAGACCGGGGTCGGGTATTAGTAAATATCCGAAACCACTTCGATTTGAAATCTTCTATAATTCTTTTTAGATTGATATGTGAAATCCATAGGCCGGTTTTGAATAATATGGACCATTTAAACTAAGTTGGATACTTAGATATTGTTTTGTGAAAATAAGTGTTGATATATAAGTTGTTCACTTATAGTAAAGTACGAGTTACCCCCGGGTTTAAATAAGTTCTATGGATTGAAATTTCATATTAGATGAGTTTACTCACGCTGGTTTCCAGCCTGACCCGGGTGTTACTTTGATGTAATGCTCGGGTCAGACCGAGTATTACAGATTTCCAGGTAAGGACGTTCTGGAGCTCAGGAGGCGAGCTGGATGGCAGGAACGTATGGAGTGTGATATATTGTTATTTATTGGGACGAGTTATTTTAACTGTCCAGTGATTAAGAAATGTTGTAACTCTGATATATAAAAATGTAATTAACTGATATAGTTTTTCTTTGTATAACTGATATTATTATTTGCTATTGTAATTTGATCCGCTGCGAATGTGAGAATCTGTGTCTTGTTCTGTTTCTTTCTTCTATCTCTTTTCTTTTTCTTCTAACTATCTGGAATTTTCGGGTTCGAAATTTCCGGGTCGTTACACTTGGTATCAGAGCGGAAGGTTAAGCGAGAACCTTGGCTCTGTCGGGATTACTCATTAAGGATAGGGTCAATAGTACCCTAGAATGAGTTGAGTGTATATATATATGAGAACGTATTTGTTATTTTCTTATATAAAGGTTTTAAAATGGTTTTAAAAATAAATAATTTTTATATAAGTTTATCTTTTGATATATATATATATATAGAAATAATTTTCTAATTATTAAATATATTAATGAAATTGGTTGTTAAATCATTGGAATTAAATAAAATAATAAGAATTAAGTGGTAATACAACCAAATTTGAAATTGAATGAAGATAAGTTTGAAATGAATCCAAACTGAAATTAAAATCTTAAATTTGTAGAAATGTTATCAAGAATAAAGATAACAATGAATTGGTTTCCAGATATGATAATCTTGGTTATTATCATAAATGGTAATTGTGTTTAATAATGAATGTTGTTAATGATTTAGCAAAATGAAATGTTTAGGGAAGTAAACATTTAAGTGAGTATAACTTATAAATTGGAATTGAAGATAATTTTAAATTGTGAAATTTTAAATCTAATTCCAGAAAACTTGAAATTGTTTTAAAGAAGTTTGTTTTGAATTAAAACCAAAGGTGGTTTAAAAATTTAAAGTATAACTTGGTGTGTAAAGAAAATGTATATATGAGGAATATACATAATACCAATGATGATTTGAAATAAACACTTAGTGTTGAGTTTTAAATTGGAATGTGATGTGAAACCCAAAGTAAAGTAGGTTTTAAAACTTAAAAGGGGAAAGATTATTAATCTGAAGTTTAAAATTTGAACGGGAATTCAAATTGTGAAAAGTTGACCGGATTAAGTAAATTTAATTTAACTTGGAGGAAGTTAAATAAGTTTGAATGAATGACTTGAATTGGAAATTTCAAGATGAAATTTAAATTTAACTTGGGTAGTTAAATGGTTAATTTAAATGGGAGTTATGGGTAATCTCAAAATGGGGTTGAGATCTGGAAATCTAAAATGGATACTGTAAATTGGTGTTAGGATAAATTTGGATGTTTATTTATCCTGATATTATTCTATTGTTATAAATAATCAATGAAATTGAGAATTGGTTTTGAAAATTGAAAATGGATAATAAATTGGAATCTGAAGAATAAATTGTTTTGAATTCTTATTTGAACTTTGTAATAAGTTAAGTAAAGATAATTTTAAAATAAAATTTTGGAATTTGGGTTCAGAATTAAATGGTTTAAAGATTTAAGTTGTTAAATAAAAAAAAATTAAGGTTGATTTGATTTAAAAAGTAAAGGTTAATTTAATTTAAAGGATTAAATCAACATTTAAAATATTTAACTCGAATTTATATAATTCGAGATGGTTTTAAGTTGAAATTTGAATAGAAGTAGTTCAAATTGAATTTGATTTGAATTAGGAAAGAAATTGAGGATTAATTCAACTTGAATTGAGGTTAAATCAATTTCAATGGAAATTGAAGTTATTTAAATTGCAATTGAGTTAATTTAAATGGAGGTGGAAATTTGAATTGAATTGATAAGAATTGACAGTTTGGCTCTGGATTATTTTCAAATTGTTTTAATACAAGTATATTTTTCCAAACTATTTACTATACAATCTTTCTTCTTAAACCCAAACTATCTTATACTTATTTTACAATTATTTTGGAACTACTTAACTATTTTGAAACTGTCTTATAAACTAATTACTATTTTTCAGTTACTTATATCTAATCACTATTTTAAAAACTATTTTGCAATTATCTAACTATTTTATACCTACTTAACTATTTTACAGCTATTTTACAAACTAATAACTATTTTCCAACTACTTATCTATTTTAAACTTTTTCAAGCTATTTTTAAATTTAAATAAGTCAAAGTTCAAACTGTTTGTAATTGAAGTAATAACTCAATTGGAAATGGAAGCAATTGAGAATAAGTGAATGGAATTAAAGGAAATGTGAATAGAAAAGAGAATTGATTTGGCTAATAACCAACAAAGATAAATACGTAGGATATACGTATATTATTCTATTCGCATAGTGATTTGATCCAGATTCGAACACAGAATTTCGTGATAGTATTATCGATCCGAGTTGGGATTTTTCGCTCGATTTTCGACGGCGAACCTGGATATGGATTTTTGATTGGTTCTGGATATTCTCTATCATAGTTGTGACTATGCAAGGAGAATGACGGTTTCTAATCAAGAAACCAGATCTGAGTCCGCACTAGGAAGTCGGGTGGACGATACTAGTTCGGAAGTGAAATTGTGTGATCGATTGAGTGATCAGATTGATATTGTGTATGGATGATATGTGTACATCGTACGGATTTGAATGAAATTGATATTGAAGATTTGTGGATAAGAACTGTAAAATGGTTTTTGAAAAGAAATATGGTTAATAACTTTACAAAGAAATCAAACTTGAATATTTGATTTGGCAATAAATAAAGTTATATTTTATAATATGATAAACTCCCCTTATTGAATCTAGCCAGAATAAAGAGGATTTTGAAATGTTTAAAGTATAAAAGAGGTTTTATACAAGTTTGAAGTGATCCAAAGATTTTCAAAATTATATATATCTATATATATATAAAGGATCTTATGAGAATAAATTTGAAAAAGATTTTGGGAACCTATGGATTTCTAAAAAGGCTTTTGATTTTTGGAAAAATCAATTTTGGGAATTTGGAAAGCCTAATTTGAGAATTATCGATTTTGGTAATCGATTTTGTGTAAAGGAGATTTTGATAAATCATAAAGGGTATGATTTGAAGATACTATAAATATATAGTATAAAATGTTTTGAGTATAGCTCTGGGGAAAAAGGCGCTCCCTTGAAATGAACTTCTCAGGAGTGCCACTGGGTGGTACTGCCTTGAACCCCAAAGGGGGGATTCTAAAGTTGATCCTATGAGGAGTCCGGACAAACTAGTTCCTGAGGATTATTTGTGTAGCGAAAGTCGAGGGGCTGGTGCCCACAGAGGCATTTGGGTTATGCTGTGACGACAGTTTAACTCGATGTCACTGCGATCTACTGCAGACCATAGCGAAAGTCATGTGTGCCGCTGAGAGCAAACTGTCTACGTTTGATTTTATATCGGTAGACTGTGACACTATGGTAACATAGCGAAAGTCGTTTGTGCCGCTGAGAGCCAACAGTCTGCGTTTGATTTTATATCGGTAGACTGCGACCTATGTGGGAGAAGTTTCATTATTTGGCAGCGAAATTCGGTGGCGCTGATGCCTACAGTTATATGGGTTTGTGCTGTGATAGCAACGTAAGGCCCGGGTATAACTGCGATCTGTAGCGGGTTCCATGGCGTAATCGAGGAGCGCGGAGACCTACAGTTATCTTTGGATTTTGCCGGGACGACAACGTAACCATCGGGTTAACTGCGACCATGGATGGGGGTGATGATTTCCAAAGCATTCTCACCAAACATATTTCCTCTATTTTCAAAAATGTTTTCTATATTTTCAAAAATTATTTTCCAATATTTTCACTGGGTGTTGAAAACGGGTTTGCTAAGTCCTTATAGATTTTCAGTCCTACGTCTGATCAACGTATGACCGAATTTCTGTGAGAACAAGGATGGACTTGTTAAAACATCGAGTTATAAAAAGTGTTTTTATAAAAACTATTTTGATAATATTATGTAGATTTTTTTTAATGTTTTGAAAAATTTAAATAAAAAGAGTTAAGAGTTAAGATGTCTAAGGAATAATTTAACTAATAATCAACATTATAATAAAATTCTTGCTTCGTTCCTTTTCGAGGACGAAAAGATTTAAAGGGGGAAGGAATGTGATAACCTGGATTTTTGGATATCTGGTAAATTGGTAAATTAACTGATTTTTACTATTAAGATGCTGGTTTTTAGTAAGTTGAACAAATTTATACAAATATCTGGATGAATATTATGAATAGATATATGAAAAACTCTATAAAGTTGGAATTTATAAGTTTACAAGTATATGAGTGTGTGTGTATATATATATATTGTGATTTGAAGCATGAGTTTGAATCCAATATAATAAATTTTCAAAATTTATTTAAAGTTAACTATGTATTTTAAAAACTCTAAAGATAAATATTTATTCATTTGAAGGCATGATAGTTAAAATAAGATTTAATAAAGGATTTATTATGCTCTCTTTTAAAATTTCTTAAACTATAATGGTTTGTAAATATACATAGGAAAGTTTAAAACAAATGATACATAAATTTGTGTAAAACATTAGAAAAGATTTAAATAAAGAATAAATACTCTTTCTTTTAAAATTACACATGAATAAGAATAATTTAAAATGTATAGATTTTTAAACAATTTAAATAAAAAAATTAAAACACTTTAAATACATGTGTAAGTCTCTTAAGACATCTAAATAACATGTGTAAGCTATTAAATAAACCAAGTGACAAATGTTATATATATAAAAATAATAATAAAACAAGTGTCTCTTAACCTCATATTTTCCAATTCTTTTCATAACTTAAGTAATCTTCAGCCAACATCTAAACGAAAATCTGAAACCAATAATTTCCTCTAACCAAATCAAACTACAGCTATTTGAATCATCTTTAAAACTGAAGTGCAAATCAAAGTTTCAAACCTGAAGCAAGATGCCAATTTCAAAAGCAAATCAAACAAGATTTTCTCAGATTTAAGCAAGCAACTCAGTTTAAATTTAAATACAATCAGTTTTCAACCTGTAATAACTCAAGAATCATCTCAACAATCAAGCAGTAATTTCAGATTCAAAGACCAAGAAGATCTGATTCAATTTCTAGTTTTCAAGTTTTCAAATTCAGAGAAAAATCAAATTCCAGGCTTTCAAATAAGGCTCTGTTCTTCTTTAACAGGTGAGTAACATCACTATTTCTAAAGTTTAAATTTATAAATAAGTTGCATGTTAAATCTCTGTGACAAATATGTATTGCATGTATGTATAAGTGGAATCTGCTGTGACAAATGGATGTATTGGTTGCTCTGTTCTTGTTTTGTTTGCCAGGCTTAAATTTCTATTTGAAATTCCTCATCTCTTGATCCAGTTTTATTTAGGACTTAATTCATAAACAAGAATTGTTTGATTTATTATATACTAATGTTTAAAAAGTTTAATTTAAGTCAAACTTTTAGTCTGAGTGTCTCTGTAACCAAAATAACAGTGCATGGTATATAAAAGTTAAAATTCAAACTTTGTAATTTATAAATTCAGGTTTATAAATTGAATAGGTTAGTTATAATATGATTTTTAACATTAAAATCAAAATTTTTAGTTTGTTAATAAAGGTGCAGTTTTGGTTTAAGCAAAATATGAGTTTTAGGTAATATCTGATGATCTCAGTGGTCTGGGAAGTTATGATCGTCATTGGTGATTGATTAATGATCGGTGATGGTAGAAATATTGTCTGGAAGGTGTTTAATTCATGGAGGAAGTAGCAGTAGTGGATTCTTTGCTAGAACCCTAGTTTTAGCGTGTCTTGGTAATTTGGTCACTGCGGTATATCTAGTCGATCGAGTGCAAAGGGGTTTTGAGGGCTGAAAGATTGGTCGTAGGCGAGGCTGTGGCCGGTGGTGGAAGATCTCTGATGGACGGAGTGACGTGGGGGAAGTGTTGACAGGCTTTGGTGATGGTTGGGTCTTTTTGTTCCAGGTTTTTCGAAATTGAACTCTATTTCGATTTCGCAAATGGATTGAAGTTTGGATGATCGTGGTTTGGTTGGTGGTCGATCGTTGTCTTGTGGGGATACTCGGCGATGGTCGGAGTGGACGCTGGTGATCGTGCACGTGCACGCGATCGAGTATGTATCTGGTGATGTATGGTTGTTAGTAGAGAAATGCTCGGGTTTTTCTCGAGTTATTTCGAGTGATGTTCGAAGTATTTAGAGAGGCGACTCGAAGAAATTTTGAGGGGTCTCGAGTATTTTTAGTTGTTGCTAGGTTTTTAAGAAACCTGTCAGTTTAAATTTTAAACAGAATTTAAATTGTGGAGTAATATTTAAACAAGAATTTAAAATTAAGTTTAAATATATAGATTCAAGTTGGTTTTGAATCTTAAAGATTTGAAATAAATAAGTTTTATAAATTTAAATGTTTTAAATAAGTTTTAAATGGTAGTTAGATTTAAATGTTTGAAATTAAAAAGGAATTTGGTTTAAGCTCTTTTAAAAATCTTTTTTTAAGAGATAAGGAATTTTTAACATGTAAAAGTAATAATAATAAAATAGTTAAAGATTATAATTAATTAATTAAGAGTTTAATTAATTTGTAATTAAGAATTATTAATTAGATAATTAAAGTTAATTAATTAATAATTAGCAGTAATTAATTAAGAAATTAATTAAGTAATTAATTGGTAATTAGTAATTAATTGATTGATAATTAAGGGTTAATTAACCAAGTATTAAGAATTAATTAAATTTTAATTAATGATTAAGGATAAATTAATCTCTGATTAAGGTTAATTAATTGACTTATAAAAGTAATTAAGGTATGATTAATTAATTAAATGATTGTAATTAATTAATAAATTGATTAAGCAGGATTAAGTAATTAGTTCTTAAGTAATTAATTTAATTTAAGATAATTAAATTAATTATAATATGGATTAATAAATTCTGTTTGGATGATTGTTAGAGTAAAATGTCTGGATTGATTGATATCTATTGGGTGATATTCTGTGATACTCTGTGATATGCTTTGGATATATCTGTGATGAATGTATAGATTATCTATGATAAATGCTACGTGAATTCAAAGTGTTAAATTGAATTGTTTAACTTTTAAATAACTTGACCTTTAAGATGACATTGGTTTCGAAGAGACCGGGGTCGGGTATTAGTAAATATCCGAAACCACTTCGATTTGAAATCTTCTATAATTCTTTTTAGATTGATATGTGAAATCCATAGGCCGGTTTTGAATAATATGGACCATTTAAACTAAGTTGGATACTTAGATATTGTTTTGTGAAAATAAGTGTTGATATATAAGTTGTTCACTTATAGTAAAGTACGAGTTACCCCCGAGTTTAAATAAGTTCTGTGGATTGAAATTTCATATTAGATGAGTTTACTCACGCTGGTTTCCAGCCTGACCCGGGTGTTACTTTGATGTAATGCTCGGGTCAGACCGAGTATTACAGATTTCCAGGTAAGGACGTTCTGGAGCTCAGGAGGCGAGCTGGATGGCAGGAACGTATGGAGTGTGATATATTGTTATTTATTGGGACGAGTTATTTTAACTGTCCAGTGATTAAGAAATGTTGTAACTCTGATATATAAAAATGTAATTAACTGATACAGTTTTTCTTTGTATAACTGATATTATTATTTGCTATTGTAATTTGATCCGCTGCGAATGTGAGAATCTGTGTCTTGTTCTGTTTCTTTCTTCTATCTCTTTTCTTTTTCTTCTAACTATCTGGAATTTTCGGGTTCGAAATTTCCGGGTCGTTACAGATCATCTATAGCTTTGTCTTAAACATCTATTAGATACATCGCTTTAGTGCTCTAAGTTTTTTTTCCTATCTCAAGTGGATCGACATATTCAATAAATGCTTAATACAAAACTATAGTGGCTAACGGATCTATCAGAACAAAATACAAAAACAATATGTACAACACAATCACAGAACAACATATAAACACATATATACATATACATAGATACATCCTAGTACAGTACAAAATGATATATCATAAGTGGTACAAGGACCACACTATATACAACGAGTCAAAAATATAGTTACATATCAAATTTCAGACCGAGTTGTTTTAGATTAGTTACCTACCTTAGGACTATGCTATGCTGCTTCCGCCTTGGATGCCTGCTTATCTCTTTTTGTAGTTTTGTTGTAGTTGAACTCTGATAAGCAGACATCCAAGCATTTAAATTTATAATTTAAACATTCAAAATATTTTGTTCTCAAATATCTCTTTTTAAGTAGTTTTGTAGTCTTTTTGATTGACTTTGATATGTATCTATATTTTTGACTCATTGTATATAGTGTGGTCCTAGTACCACTTACGATGTATCATTTTGTATTGTACTAGGGACGTATCAGTGTATATGTATATATATATATACGTATGTTTGTTGTTTTGTGATGTGTTGTACATTTTGTTGTTGTATTTTGTTCTGATAGATCCATTAGCCACTATAGTTTTGTATTAAGCATTTATTGTATATGTCGATCCACTTGAGAAAGGAAAAAAATTAGAGCATTAAATCGACGTATTTAATAGATGTTTAAGACAAAGCTATAGATGGTCGCTCCTAGCCAGCCCTATTCTCCGCATTAGCATATAGTATTATCCAAAAATACTCTTTGTTAAAATGGGTCTCGGGTTGGGGCGTCCGCTATAGTATTGACTATCTGGTGATTACATTTGGAGTTTCGAACTCTTAGTCGAGTTCTATTTATATTGTGATTCATATCACCATTCTTTGGCCTTTTTGAGATTTGTATATGCCGATGAGATGAGGCGTATATTTGTAGATAATAGATGTTTAAGACAAAGCTATAGATGGTCGCTCCTAACCAGCCCTATTCTTTGCATTAGCAGACAGTATTACCCAGTAATGCTCTTTGTTATTGTGGGTCTCGAGGTGGGGCGTCACAGCTTGGTATAAATGAATTTATAGGATTTTTCCATAATTTTTAATTTGGAAAATATCTAAATTATCATTTGACATATTTTGTCGGCAAATGATGGTATTTTTGAAATTTTACAAAATAAGATAACCAGTGTGTTTTATTGTTATTTTGGGATTGTATCACATTTTTGTGCACGGTCGTATTTTTGTTTTGTTGTTTGCATTTCATACGCGAATGAAATGCTGCATAGCGAGATGCCAGATATATTTGAATAATACAAACCCACACTTAGATTTTTCAACAAGCTTGACTTTTCTTTTCCTCATTCCTTGATTTTTCCCTCTTCTCTCCCTTGTTCATTTTCATCTCCTGTAAGTAAAAAAGAAATAAAACTCTCCTCTTTAAAAACCAAAATCAATTCATACACTCAACTAAAAAAAAATACAAAACAAGTTTCTTTGAGTTCATAATAACTAGATCTATAAATCTATATGCTCGAATTTGGGTGCGATCATGTTTGGTGGAGTTCGACAATGGAAGACGTGGCTATGGTTTGACATGGTGATCGATTGACGCAACATTAGCTCGAATAGAGGGTGGATTCGACTTTCTCATATCAAGGAACAACTATGGCCAGATTTTGGTGGTGATCGGTGTCACTAGGGTGAAACGACATTTAGAACAGTGGTTCGAGCTCGAGCAGGTCGTGTTTGTTATGGATTGCTCGAGCTTGGTGTTTTAGTGTCCGGGGTATAGAGCTTTCGAAGAGGATGTGATTGCAACCGATAGCCAGTGATTTCTTTGAGAATTGCTCGCGATTGGGAGGATTCGTGCACGTCTTGGTTGCATGCACATCAACGTGTCAGTGGACGGAAACTGATTTTGAATTTGGGGAAGAGGATGCATTTGGGTAGTTATATATAATTAAAGTAGTTAAGTGATGTAACGACCCACTTTTCTGTACAGTCTAAGCTGACAATAAACAACACATGTCAACTCAAATTGAACAAAAAGGCGGATTGTTAGGGGTGAAGAGGAAGAAAGAAGATAAGAAGAAAACATAAACAACAACATAGAATCTCACAATCGCAGTGGAAAAATATATAGTACATAATAACAGACCTTTATACAAAAGAAACTGTAATTGTTAATATACATACCATCAGCAGAGTGCAACAATCAACAAATCAATCTGGACAGCTATAATAACTTGTCCTCACAAATGCTGAATATACAGCATACACACATAGCGGAATATAATAAAGTACGTGGAATACGCCTGAGTCTTCCCCAGCTCGCCTCCTGAGCTCCATAGCATCCTAACCTGAATCTGTAATACTCGGTCTGACCCGAGCATTATAATAAAATAACACCCGAGTCAGTCTGGAAAACTAGCGTGAGAAAACACACCCAACTGGATTTAAAGTTATATGAAAATCTTTGAAATCAAAAGGTATCTCGTAAGACCACGTCACACATAAACACGACGAGTTTTTATCTTACGATAACCAAACCACTTTTACATACAAATCCTATGATATTATAATAGTGTCTAAGTACAAATACTTATTAAAATAGCTGAAATGCTTGCATCTCACATTTCAACATAGTTGGGAACAGTCAAAACCGTACGACGCTTATTGGAGAATGGATTCCATACAATGACTAGGCACTGAGGTACCACCTATCACGGTACACGTCTAGAAAATGTACCGAGATTGAACCTATCGATCCCTGCCAATACAAGACCGGCCTAGCCCTTACTGGGTAGTACCGAATATGTCATCACGCCGATTGCTTTTCACCCTTTTGAGATCTCATGCACAACCAGTCCATAAATATGTAGATGTATCTAGAAGAGTGACAACATACCCTAATGGGTGCGACCCACTTAGCCTTGCTGCATCTCCCTTGATTTTCAGTCATTCCCGGTTGATGAGGCTTGAGACTACGATTACCTTTCAAGAAATCCCACTTAGAATGCTCATTGTCCTCCAATGACAATGTGCTGATAGCATTTATCCATACAAGTTGATCTGGGTCTGAACAAACCGAATGTTCGAAATCACCATCTTCGCTATCTTCAAGGTTTCACAATTCGTAACGCGCAAATCGGATCGAAGTGGTTTCAGATAATTAAATCTGATCCCGGTCTCTTTGAAACGATTAACGAATTTGGCCATATCTAATAGTAGGTTATTTAACTATCAAATTACACACATAAGCAATCACTAAATTTTTCAAAAACATTCATTTCAAAATATCTTTACAAAGACATATATTCAATTTCTTCCAATATTTGAAAACACTTTTGAATACTTATATTCATAACAAGATATTTTCAAACCATATCAGTACTTAGAAATATTTCAGACTTCCAATTTGTAATTCATTACTTAGAAAAAATTTTCTATAATCATTTTATAGTTAAAATATTTCCAAAACCCTTCATTTCAATACTTAGGAAAATATTATAAGTATATTTTCCAAAATCATTTCTAATATCCATGCTTAGGAAATATTCCGTACTTATCTCATAAATCCCTGGAATTTTTATTAATTCCCTTAAAAATTCAAAAAATTATCGATTATACTTATTTATAATCCAACTAACAATTTATAACCTCTTTAATGAATTCAAATTCATTTTCGAAGTTCCCATATCTAAACAAATTGGAAATTTCCTTTTCTCATGTTTCTTAAGTTCCCGAATTCCATTATAAGATTTTCTCATATATAATCACATCCATTAAATAAAACCCGGTTCAGAAATCTCGAGAGCATTTATAAATAAATTCGATCATTTACTTTTAAACTATATATATAATAATAAATTTCAAAACATGTTTAATAATTATTTAAAATATCAAAGCACTTTTAAAATAGACGTTAATAACTAATTCCAATTCATTTATAAAATTGCTAATCGATTTACAACCTTGTTTATAAACTTAGAATTCATTTCAACAAATTTAGATAGTTAAATAACTAACTTTCTGAAATATTTTAATCAAATTAATAGTTTTAGATCTATATAGTTTAATAAATAAAAATCCTTTCCTAAAACAAACCAAAAATTTTCATGAAAAACCATTTTTAAAATCAACATACCTGATTTAACCTTATAAATCTCTCTCGATTTATCACAAATCGATTCTCATTTCCCATTCCATAACTATTCCACTAATTCCAAAATAGAATTTACTATTTCTTTCTAAATCAATTTCTGTATCTCATTTTAAATTCTCACCGTGAATTTCTATTTCCAATTTATCAAATGATAATCATTCCATTTTATTTATAAACAGCGTTTATAAATTGACAAACTCATTTGAGTTTCACTTGTTTTATAAAATATTCTCATTTATAACGCTTCATTTATAAATCCATCCCTTTATAAATCCCATCATATTTCTAATTTATTTTAAATATCGATTTCAACTCCTTTTCCATATTTTCAGAAATATCACTTAAAATTCATTATACAAATACTCTATCCATCACTTTAAAATCTCTATTTAAAATCCTTTAGGAAATAGTTAAGTAAAAATCAAAAATCAAGTCATTGATTATAAACAAATTAATTTCTTTTTGATAATCAAAGATTTCTCCGAAACACTTATTATTTAACAATTCGTTTTTAAATTTCCTTTTGAAATACAAAATATCACTTATAGTCTTCCAAAAATCAATCTTTTATTTAATTCAAATTTATCCCTTTTAAAATAATCCAAATTCAATGTAAATATTATTGTTTCCAAAATCACTGTGACGACCCGCCCTTTCGACCCTCGAAAATCGACATAAATACGCTCATTGTATAACATGTCGAACGATCAAGTGCAAAAAAGATAGATTGTTGAAGGGAAATAAAGTAGGTAGAATAAAAAAGAAACTAAACAAAACAGAATCTCACAGCGGACTGAATAACATATAATATAAATAGTTCTTTACACAAATCAAAACTATCATATACATATCTCACATCAGAGTACACAAATCAATAGTTACCAGCCTGGACAGTTATAACAACCTGCCCTCACAATTTTGCTGGTAATTTCAACAAAACACTGCAGCGGAATAAACAAGTACGAGAATACATCTCGGTCTCCAACTCGTCTCCTAAGCTCCATAGCATCCTAACCTGAACTGTAATACTCGGTATAACCCGAGCATTATAATAAAATAACACCCGAGTCAGTCTGGAAAACCAGCGTGAGAAAACACACTCAATTTGAATTATTAAAGTTATCAAAATCCTTTGAAAATCAAAGGTATCTCGTAAAACCATGCCAAACATTAACACGACGGGTTTTTACCTTACGATAACCAAAACATTTCATATCAAATCCTCTTATATTATAACAGTGTCTAAGTACAAATACTTATTCAAATAGATGAAATTGTTACATTAATTAAATTCCAGCATACTAGGCTCTACAATCAAAACCGTAAAGGTACGTATTGGAGAATGGATTCCATACAAATGACTAGGTACCGGGGTATCACCTGTCACAGTACATGTCTAGAAACAATGTACCGAGGACCACGTCGGGATCCCCTACAGCACAAGACCAGACTATCACTAACCTGGATAGACCGAATATGTTATCACCCCGGGAGTTCCCACCCTCTCTCGAGCTCCTTCCATATCGTAGTAACAAATAATATCCGAGGGTATATAGAATGGTGATAAACATACCCTAATTGGGTGCGACCCACTTAGCCTTGCTACAACTCCCCTGATTTTCAGTCATTCCCGGTTGATGAGGCTAGAGGCTACGATTACCTTTTTAAGGAATTTTCACTTAGAATGCTCATTGTCCTACAATGACAATGTACTGATAGCATTCATCCATACAAGTCCATTTTGGGTCCGAACGAAACTGAAGGCACTATTCCTACTACATACATTTTGGAATAATCCTCAGGATTAGTAGCGATTAGCCCTTGCGCTTCACTGCTCCATCTTCGACTCCATGCTCTTGTTTTCCCTTTGAAAACGTACTCGTTGGATCGAAGTGGTTTACTGATAACCTATCTGATCCCGGTCTCTTCGAAACAACGTTCGATATTTTCCGGTAAACTCAACCCATGTTCTTTAGGAAATAAACAGACGAAAATAAGATCGGAGATCACCTCCTAACCGTTTGTGGAAGGATTTCCTTATCATCGCTCTAGAAGAACAAAACGAGTTTATACGTACAATATAGCTCCTCAAACGGTAACTGTACCATATAATCTCCGTGTTTCTTTTAGATATTCCCAAAGTTATATTTTGGGTCCAGATTTTTGATAGTCGGTTCTTTAACTATCAAATAACAATCACACAATCATAGATTCCATTTTCCATTGAAAAACACTAAGTCTTATTCAATTTAAATTTCAATCACTTAAATCTCTTTATCCAAAATATATACTTTCTTACCGAATTTAGTATATTCACAGTCTATTCTTTTCAAAGATATCTGGAAACATTTAAAATTATCTGGAAAGTACCACTGCGGTATCAAACCATGGGTTCACAGCTCAATGGTTACGTCTATATCCTAGAGAAATCCAAAACTTAACTGTAGGCAATCTCTACCTCCGATTTTGCCATGAAAGTATACCATTACTTTCCAAAAACTTTATTTAATAATTATCTCAAAAAAATTCTTATAAGTTTTGTAACGACCCACTATTTTGGACCATTCAAATCGACAATAATCCACGCATGTCTGACTTGAATAATTCAAAATAACAGATTGTAATAAAATTTGGAGCAAATAAAATCAAATACAGAATCACAGACACAGAATATCAGAATAACTCGCAGCGGAATATAAAAACCATAGTAGTTCATGAAGCTACTATAACAAACTCTCAAAACAAAATACATAATATCTGTTTGAAAACATATACAATAGAAATCTCAAATACATAGAAGTTTATAATACTAGAGCTGAAATAGAACAACTGAAACTGGAATGGATTGACAACTAGATAAGCAGAATCTCCAACGATTCCTAGCTCCAGAAAGAGATCCAAATCTAAGCTGTAAATACTCAGGCTGACCCGAGCGTAAAGCAAAATACAAAACACTCGAGTCAGGACAATATATACTTATATAATGTAAACCAACTCAAGTGAACTGTAGCAGTAATGCATAATAACTTAAAGGATGCTTGGGATCGCCCATCCTCTAAGGATCAGTTAAACCATAAATTAAATACATCCCGTGGTTAAAATTTCAAATTTGGTATTTTATATTTCAAAATCAAATATCATTTCAAAATTCAATATCATTCAAAAAATCTAGTTCAAAATATCAAAATATCATATTTCAAAATAGTTTATATTACGAAACAAATTACTTCATTTTAAATCATAAAATGAAGTTATTATATTAAATAATTAAATTATTAAATTTCCAAAATTTTAATCTTTCAAAGTTCATTCGTTCACTTAAATTAATTAAAACAATGAAAATTCAACTTTTGCAACATTTAGAAAATGCTATGCAAAGTCACATTTAAAACAGTTCAATTTAACAAAAGACAGCATTTAAAATGCTGTAATAGGGTTACATTAGTTTCAAATAAACTTAGTTAAATTCAACCATTATAACATTTACAAAAATGCCATAATAGCCTTTAATTAAATTCAGCCATTTGGTTCATTATTATCAACTACAACATTTACAAATGTTGTATTATCATTTACATTAGAATTTAATAGCGTTTCAGAAATGCAGTTAACTAACTTCAAATATTCAGTATAATTTCACAAACAATTATATTTTTATATAAATCATTTTTTTTACTTATAAAATCATATAATTTCACTTTTAAAACAATTATTCAAATACCCTTATATTCATGATTTTATAAAGTAAAACCTCCATTCAAAAATCAAAATTTAATAATAATTCACTTATTAAATTCCAATATTAAATTATAAATTCATTAAATTAAATTAACTTAACACTTAAGTTTAAATTTTCAAATATAACTTAATTCCATTTTTATTTACTTAACTTAAAATTCATTTTTAAGCCAAATTCACAAATTTCCAATTTTAGTTATATTTCAAAATTTCGACTTAAATATTCATTCATTTCACATTTTAACTTTATTCAAAATCATTAATATAAAATAAAATCTTTTAAATTCACTTTAATCCAAATTATCATGAATGTATCACATTTCATATTTAATTTAAATTCCAATTATCACCAAATTAAAATTTCCCAGAATAACTTACATTTCAAATTTTCTAATTTTACCATTAATTTATTTCACTTATAAATTTTCAGAAAATCAATAATGCTTTACAAAAATCATTTTTATTTAGTTTAAGTCAAAATATTATAATATTTACATTTCTAAAATAATAAAAAAAAAATTATAAAACATATTTTAACACGGGTCTGTATTTCATTTCTAGCCTAGGTAAAGTGATACGGGTAATTTATCATTTCAACCCGTAATTTACAAAGATACCCGGGTTTGATCATTTCAAACCCGCAATCCCAAGAAAATGAAAATAATTGAAAATCATTCAGGCCTATCATTTTAGCCCATAACGATTTTCTCTTATTCTAAAGTCCGTTCGGGTATGTATCATTTCAACCCATAGTGATTCTAATCTAAAGGGAACTTGCAGTGTGATAAACTGATAAAAATAACAGAACAACATAATATAACAGTAACATATGATATAACAGGTGTTTAAGCATGGGTGAACATCATATAATCATAACATAGCAGATATAATATGGTGATGCATTTTACAGATTCAAAAGTGGTCAATTTACTAGTTATATAGGTATACACTGTCTGGTGAGAATAACTCACCTGTTAAGCTGGAGATTTGCCAACAAGCACACAACACAAAGATTACGAGGGCACGACAACTCTAATACAATTTGAGTGTGGAGAGAAAATCCAATGATATAGATCTTGTGTTATAACCCAAACAAAAATCAAAGCAAACCATAAATTTCAATACACTAGAAATGAAATAACTTTTAAATAAAGAGAGATACGAATGCCAAATCTTTTGCCATGCTTTCTCTATTTGTTTGCATGGCCTAGGGGATCAATTAGGTCAGGTTTGTACTTGGTTTGGATTAGGTATGGGTCTGGAAAAGGTAAGGCTACAAGCATGAACATGGAGGGGAGTTACAAGGTAGGAATGCAAATGGTCAAGGCAACAAAAGAGTGTTTGGGTGTAACAACAAGGCTTGGCCTTACATGGATTGGGCTCGGCCTTGGCATGAGCAGGTCTGGTGGTGGCTGGAGCAGAGGCCAGAGGTGGTGGAGGAGCAGGTGGTGGCGGCTAAGGGGTGGCCAAGGTGAACTATGGTGGTGGTGAAGGTGCTAAGGTGGCTAGGCATTGGTTTAAGGAGTTTTGCAATGTTTGTGTGGATTTTTTGTGGTGCTACCTTCAAGTGATGGTCACAACCTGGTCAAGACCAGTGGAGAGGAGGGTGATGTGGCTGTGGATGGTGGTGGTGCTGGAAAATGGAGTGGTGAAGCAATAGTGGTAAACAATCATGTTTTTATGGCTTGTTTTGCAATTTTTGTGGAGTTTTGGCATCATGGTGGCTCGGCCTTTGTCAAGACTAGAGGAGTAGCTGGTGTTGATGGCAGGGAAGAGATGTAGGAGTTTGTGGCCATGGATGTGGAGGAGAGGCCTATCCAAAAACAAGAGAAAACAAGGCAATTTTCATAGAAAAATAAGGAGAAAAGAAGAAAAATGAAACCATTACCAAAAGATTTTGCTTCAGATCTGAAGTGGTCGAATGGTGAAATGAAAAATGAGAGTTTTCACGTGAAAACAAAAGTAAAAGTCATGGCCAAAGCATAAAGGAGGGGTTATGGCAATTGAAAAGACTTAAGGAGGTGAAAGGACATCGGTTTCTAAGCAATTTTAAACCCTTCATATTTCTTTTTCCTTTTAATTCCAATAAAACAAAAATAAACTCAGAAATAAGCTCTAACAACTGAAACAAAATATTATAAATAGAAATAAATAATTAATTTTAAAGAAAATGGAAAAAGAATATAAGAAATTGCTTAAAAA
The DNA here is from genome assembly GCA_030737815.1 of Allium fistulosum. Classification (NCBI taxonomy): domain Eukaryota; kingdom Viridiplantae; phylum Streptophyta; class Magnoliopsida; order Asparagales; family Amaryllidaceae; genus Allium; species Allium fistulosum. Next base: position 595,793,801 of record CM060903.1, read on the forward strand.
TTGAAAACAGGATCCAGAAATTACAAATAAATCACGATTGTCTTTGGAAAATTATCTACTTCATTTTAAAAATATTCTAAAGAAAAATTTTGAAATAAAATAATTTCTAAAGTATTTTCAAAGTGAAATAAATAATTTAATTTAGAAAAAATAGAAAAAAAACTAAAGAAAAATGTTTAAAAATTGGAAATAAGACATGAAAATTACAAATAAATATCACTAGCCTTATAAAATTTCTATTTCACTTTAAACAAATAAAAGGTCAAATAAATAAAATAAATGAGGAACAAAATAAAGTGGGAATGAGAATAAAATAAGATTTTAAGAAAAAAATAGAAAAACAAATAAAGAATTACTTTAATTAATTGAAACTGGAAATTAGAATTTTAAACAAAATACAGCTAACACTGGAAAATGCCAATTATATCTTTAAAATGTTTTAAAACCAAAGTATATACATAACATGTTATTTTACCCATATAAATATAAATTATAATATTACATGACCAAATAAAATATTTTTTTTTTATAATTTAAAATAAATAATTTTGTTAAATACAACAAATTACACACAATATTTAAAAGGGTATAACTTTCACATTATAAATCAGATTTTAACGAAACAAAAAGCATTATTCTTAAAATTTTATTTACTTTCATAATAAAAGATAAAATTCAAATTTTCAAACTTTAAAATTTCTAAATTAAAAGTCAAAGTTTGACCATATTGACCAAAAATTCACTTTTTTGGAAAATATCCTTTTTAGTCATGTTTGGAATTCTAATTCACATCAAAATCAAAATTTATATTTAAAATAACAAAATTTATTCATTTTAATAAAAAAAAATAAAGTTTTTAAATCAGGAAATCAATTAAAATAACCAAAATAAATAATTAAAATAATCACAAAATACAGGGTTGTTACACTCTCCCCCACTCAAATCTTTTCGTCCTCGAAAAGGAATGAGGTACGGAAAACACAGAAAAGATAAAATGGAATAGGATTAAGACAAGATGACAAGAAGATTAAAATTATACCTGATAACTATTGTTATGGGTAAGTTTAATAAGGTGGAGAATAGGAATAGCTAGAAGGGAAAATAGGACGAAAGACAAGGATGAGCCATTAATTTAAAATTGTTGGTTGAAGAGGTAAAATATTTAAAACACTTTAAAATCATTTAAAAAGGAAATAACTAATCAAAGTATCATTTATATAATATTTTATCAAAATACTTTTATAACTCGATGTCTTAACAAGTTTATCCTTGTTCCTGTAGACTCTGGTAGTGCGTTGATCAGGCGCAAAACTAGAATTCTCCAGGTACTTAGTAGACTTGTTTCAACACCCAGTGAAAATACTGGAAAAACTTTTAAAAACAGATATGGAAAGTACAATCCAAACAAAAACAAACAAAACCTTTGTCTAACCATGGTTCGCAGATACACAATGGTTACGCCTGGATTCCCCAGGAAACAATCCATATCCGTAAGCTTTCTCAGCCCTGCGAGTTACGCCATGATGACTAGTAGAATGCAGGATACACAATGGTTACGCCTGGATCCCCCAGGAAACAATCCGTACCCCCAGGCAAGACTCAGCCAAGCATTTGCGCTACTATTCGCGACCTACACAGATTGCAGGATACACAATAGTTACGCCTGGATCCCCCAGGAAACAATCCGTACCCCTAGGCAAGACTCAGCCAGGCAGTTGCGCTATGCAGTCACGATCGTAAGACCATGGGTAACGCCATGGAATTCGAAGGACACTCGAGTATCATATCCGGAAAACCAAAAATCAGAGAGAATAATATCGATAGAATGAATCCAAGATGTGGCCACAAATCGGATATCAAGCAGAAGGCACTTTCCATATCTTTACTTCGAAAATATGTATCATATAGTACCTTTTCAAATCACTTTCAAATATCGTACTTATATAAAATCCATTATATATAAGATTTAATTTTCAAATCAAATACTTTCCAAAATCAATAGTATATCAAATCATACTTATATAGACTTCAATTATATAAGATTTCACTTTCAAATTGAGTACCTTTTCAAATCTATAGTTTTCGAATCAATTTCATACTCATACAAATCAATTTTATATAAGTTCGACAACTCCCAAATCAAGTGTTTAGTAACATAAGGTTCTCAAATTTAAATTTGTTTCAATATCAGTTCAATTTCAAAATCATATACAATTTCACCAAATTATTTTCTTCTCAAATTAAATATCTTTAGTTTCAAAGTTTCCAAAATAATAGATTTTTGAAAATAAATCCAAATTTCCAAATCAATATAATTTAAGTCAACCAATTCATTTCCGAAATCAAATGTTTTCAAAATCATCTTATACTTACGTAAGGTCCGTCTTATATAAGGATCAAATTTTCCAAAATAAATTTCGCTGTATGAAGAGCCATATGGGATTTGAATATCTTTTCTTTTATAGGTTATATATCTTTGTAATTTAAATTGGAAAAGTAAGCAAAGATATTCTAACCCGATAGCTTTCAATTTCAGCGTCAAAATATATCACTGATATTAGAATATAAGATGTACACACGTCATCATTTCGTAAAATCACATTTGATCGCTCGCTCGATCACACAAGTTCGCTTTCGAACTAGTATTGTCCATTCGATTTCCCTAATGCGGACTTCGATATGGTTTCTCGACTAGAAGCCATCAGTCTCCTTGCATAGCCATATACTATGATAGAGAATTCTGGAATCAAGCCCAAAATCCATATCAAATATTCGCCATCAAGAATCGAATGAAAAATCCTAACACGAAATGGTGTAATACACCTCGAACTTGTGTACTCAAACTTGGATCAAATTAATTATGCGAATAAAACAGCATACGTACAACTTATATATTTATTTCAACTTGTTAAATATATAGTTTCATAAAGATGTTACTAAGTTAAAACATTTAAACTAAATTTTATTCAAAATATTTTGAAGACCAAATTCTTTTCAAAACATTTCAAATCTAAATTTCATATTAGAAAATTTTAAAATTGCTTTATTCATTTACTTAACCAAACAGTTTCAACTTATTTAAATCATATTACTTCATACTTAAACATTCAAAACAAACTTATATACTTTATCAAATTACTTTTCAAAATTTCTTAGCTTTGAAAAGTTAACCTTGATTTGGAAGTGCTCGAACCTTTAAAATAGTTGAAGAAATCATATTTCAATCCAAGAGTTGGAAATCACAATTAAATCAGTAAATCCATTCCAAAAATAGGGTTATATCAAATCAAATCCAAAACTCAAGGACTGAACACCGGCTCATTTCAAATTTTACAAATATATATACATATATCTTTCGAATATCACATCACACTTCGGAATTTGAAATCTAAATTGGTTTCACAAATCAATCGCATAGCAATGCTACCGAAGTGGCCTCTCCCTCACTCAGAAACTCGAAAATCAATGTCGATGATGCGTGCACTCATCACCGAAATTATTTTCCAGCGACACAAGTGAGTTCTGGACTTCCATTTACTTTGAAAACTTCTTTGAAATTCCTTCAAAATCATTAAAACCCATTAAAATCATTAAAACATTACTTATTCGAAAAAATAATTTCAATCATATTATTTATTATTTCAAAATCTTAAAACCAATTCCAAAATGCCGGAGTTCATTCACTTAAATTCAGATTCAAAACCTTCAGTTATAAATCATTTTATATGAAACCATTTCTTATAAAATTTTCACAATTTCAAATCCTTTCAAAACTTCAAATTCTCATTTTTTTAAAAGGTATATAATCCTTATCAAAAACATTTCATCTTTATATAAAAATATGGTCATCCTTATCAAAATAAAACTACGATGAATACAAAATTTTTAAAAGACAATCAACCACAAACTTTCCAAGGGACGATTCAAGGATGGATTTCAAAGCAAAACAGAGATTCAAATTTAGAAGGACTCTAATCAAATAGAATTCTAATTCAAAGATAGGCTCAAACGAAGATAAGATAATTAAATTACCAAATACAAGATGGATAAGCCTATATGAATCGCGGGCGACCTTAACCGGTCAACCGTGATTTCAGGAATATAATCGATGCGAAAATCTAAGGAAAATCGACCTTCGATTGCCAGAGATAGAATCTAAATATAGCAGAAGATAGAAAACATTGTAAACCGAGGATACAGAAATCTCCGGTGAATCAATGCCAATTATAATCATTCAAAGATTGGCGGAATCGCCACCCTATAAAGGTCATACAAAGTGGAGTGATGCAATGCTCCAAAATCAAAAGAATACAATTAGGGGAGATAGGAATGGATTTCAGAATAAGTGAGCATTCCAAAATTCAAAGGAATCTTATTCGATAAGAATCCAAACGAAGATTAGAGAAATATAACCTATATCGATACAGAAAAATTCCCATTCAAAATTTGGAAAGACTCGAATTCATAACATACGAAAACAGAAGCATAAATATCTTTAGTTGGACAACTTTAGCTAAGCAAAAGATACAACAGAGTTTACTCAAAGCATCCTAACAAACTACTGATTTTGCCATACTCAAAATAGATTCCTATCAACAATGGATCTAGATCAATCAAGAGAGAAGTTCAAAATTTTAGAGGATCCTAATCAAAGAAATTACTAACAAGGTGGATACAAAAGGAATGAAGTTTAAGAAATATTTTACTTTCAAAGCAAGGAAATTTATATCAAAATAATCTTTGAAAATTCTTTAAAAATCATTTGAAAATCATTTTATACTTCGAAAATACGTTCTCTCACAAAGAAATGATTCTGAGATTGATTTCACTCATTCTAGGGTATTTCTACCCTATCTCTAATGAGTTTTTGCTCCGTAGGCTAAGGTTTGCCTAAAACCAAAGCTCTGATACCAACTGTAACGACCCACTATTTTGGACCATTCAAATCGACAATAATCCACGCATGTCTGACTTGAATAATTCAAAATAACAGATTGTAATAAAATTTGGAGCAAATAAAATCAAATACAGAATCACAGACACAGAATATCAGAATAACTCGCAGCGGAATATAAAAACCATAGTAGTTCATGAAGCTACTATAACAAACTCTCAAAACAAAATACATAATATCTGTTTGAAAACATATACAATAGAAATCTCAAATACATAGAAGTTTATAATACTAGAGCTGAAATAGAACAACTGAAACTGGAATGGATTGATAACTAGATAAGCAGAATCTCCAACGATTCCTAGCTCCAGAAAGAGATCCAAATCTAAGCTGTAAATACTCAGGCTGACCCGAGCGTAAAGCAAAATACAAAACACTCGAGTCAGGACAATATATACTTATATAATGTAAACCAACTCAAGTGAACTGTAGCAGTAATGCATAATAACTTAAAGGATGCTTGGGATCGCCCATCCTCTAAGGATCAGTTAAACCATAAATTAAATACATCCCGTGGTTAAAATTTCAAATTTGGTATTTTATATTTCAAAATCAAATATCATTTCAAAATTCAATATCATTCAAAAAATCTAGTTCAAAATATCAAAATATCATATTTCAAAATAGTTTATATTACGAAACAAATTACTTCATTTTAAATCATAAAATGAAGTTATTATATTAAATAATTAAATTATTAAATTTCCAAAATTTTAATCTTTCAAAGTTCATTCGTTCACTTAAATTAATTAAAACAATGAAAATTCAACTTTTGCAACATTTAGAAAATGCTATGCAAAGTCACATTTAAAACAGTTCAATTTAACAAAAGACAGCATTTAAAATGCTGTAATAGGGTTACATTAGTTTCAAATAAACTTAGTTAAATTCAACCATTATAACATTTACAAAAATGCCATAATAGCCTTTAATTAAATTCAGCCATTTGGTTCATTATTATCAACTACAACATTTACAAATGTTGTATTATCATTTACATTAGAATTTAATAGCGTTTCAGAAATGCAGTTAACTAACTTCAAATATTCAGTATAATTTCACAAACAATTATATTTTTATATAAATCATTTTTTTTACTTATAAAATCATATAATTTCACTTTTAAAACAATTATTCAAATACCCTTATATTCATGATTTTATAAAGTAAAACCTCCATTCAAAAATCAAAATTTAATAATAATTCACTTATTAAATTCCAATATTAAATTATAAATTCATTAAATTAAATTAACTTAACACTTAAGTTTAAATTTTCAAATATAACTTAATTCCATTTTTATTTACTTAACTTAAAATTCATTTTTAAGCCAAATTCACAAATTTCCAATTTTAGTTATATTTCAAAATTTCGACTTAAATATTCATTCATTTCACATTTTAACTTTATTCAAAATCATTAATATAAAATAAAATCTTTTAAATTCACTTTAATCCAAATTATCATGAATGTATCACATTTCATATTTAATTTAAATTCCAATTATCACCAAATTAAAATTTCCCATAATAACTTACATTTCAAATTTTCTAATTTTACCATTAATTTATTTCACTTATAAATTTTCAGAAAATCAATAATGCTTTACAAAAATCATTTTTATTTAGTTTAAGTCAAAATATTATAATATTTACATTTCTAAAATAAAATAAAAAAATTTATAAAACATATTTTAACACGGGTCTGTATTTCATTTCTAGCCTAGGTAAAGTGATACGGGTAATTTATCATTTCAACCCGTAATTTACAAAGATACCCGGGTTTGATCATTTCAAACCCGCAATCCCAAGAAAATGAAAATAATTGAAAATCATTCAGGCCTATCATTTCAGCCCATAACGATTTTCTCTTATTCTAAAGTCCGTTCGGGTATGTATCATTTCAACCCATAGTGATTCTAATCTAAAGGGAACTTGCAATGTGATAAACTGATAAAAATAACAGAACAACATAATATAACAGTAACATATGATATAACAGGTGTTTAAGCATGGGTGAACATCATATAATCATAACATAGCAGATATAATATGGTGATGCATTTTACAGATTCAAAAGTGGTCAATTTACTAGTTATATAGGTATACACTGTCTGGTGAGAATAACTCACCTGTTAAGCTGGAGATTTGCCAACAAGCACACAACACAAAGATTACGAGGGCACGACAACTCTAATACAATTTGAGTGTGGAGAGCAAATCCAATGATATAGATCTTGTGTTATAACCCAAACAAAAATCAAAGCAAACCATAAATTTCAATACACTAGAAATGAAATAACTTTTAAATAAAGAGAGATACGAATGCCAAATCTTTTGCCATGCTTTCTCTATTTGTTTGCATGGCCTAGGGGATCAATTAGGTCAGGTTTGTACTTGGTTTGGATTAGGTATGGGTCTGGAAAAGGTAAGGCTACAAGCATGAACATGGAGGGGAGTTACAAGGTAGGAATGCAAATGGTCAAGGCAACAAAAGAGTGTTTGGGTGTAACAACAAGGCTTGGCCTTACATGGATTGGGCTCGGCCTTGGCATGAGCAGGTCTGGTGGTGGCTGGAGCAGAGGCCAGAGGTGGTGGAGGAGCAGGTGGTGGCGGCTAAGGGGTGGCCAAGGTGAACTATGGTGGTGGTGAAGGTGCTAAGGTGGCTAGGCATTGGTTTAAGGAGTTTTGCAATGTTTGTGTGGATTTTTTGTGGTGCTACCTTCAAGTGATGGTCACAACCTGGTCAAGACCAGTGGAGAGGAGGGTGATGTGGCTGTGGATGGTGGTGGTGCTGGAAAATGGAGTGGTGAAGCAATAGTGGTAAACAATCATGTTTTTATGGCTTGTTTTGCAATTTTTGTTGAGTTTTGGCACCATGGTGGCTCGGCCTTTGTCAAGACTAGAGGAGTAGCTGGTGTTGATGGCAGGGAAGAGATGTAGGAGTTTGTGGCCATGGATGTGGAGGAGAGGCCTATCCAAAAACAAGAGAAAACAAGGCAATTTTCATAGAAAAATAAGGAGAAAAGAAGAAAAATGAAACCATTACCAAAAGATTTTGCTTCAGATCTGAAGTGGTCGAATGGTGAAATGAAAAATGAGAGTTTTCACGTGAAAACAAAAGTAAAAGTCATGGCCAAAGCATAAAGGAGGGGTTATGGCAATTGAAAAGACTTAAGGAGGTGAAAGGACATCGGTTTCTAAGCAATTTTAAACCCTTCATATTTCTTTTTTCCTTTTAATTCCAATAAAACAAAAATAAACTCAAAAATAAGCTCTAACAACTGAAACAAAATATTATAAATAGAAATAAATAATTAATTTTAAAGAAAATGGAAAAAGAATATAAGAAATTGCTTAAAAATTGAAAACAGGATCCAGAAATTACAAATAAATCACGATTGTCTTTGGAAAATTATCTACTTCATTTTAAAAATATTCTAAAGAAAAATTTTGAAATAAAATAATTTCTAAAGTATTTTCAAAGTGAAATAAATAATTTAATTTAGAAAAAATAGAAAAAAAACTAAAGAAAAATGTTTAAAAATTGGAAATAAGACATGAAAATTACAAATAAATATCACTAGCCTTATAAAATTTCTATTTCACTTTAAACAAATAAAAGGTCAAATAAATAAAATAAATGAGGAACAAAATAAAGTGGGAATGAGAATAAAATAAGATTTTAAGAAAAAAATAGAAAAACAAATAAAGAATTACTTTAATTAATTGAAACTGGAAATTAGAATTTTAAACAAAATACAGCTAACACTGGAAAATGCCAATTATATCTTTAAAATGTTTTAAAACCAAAGTATATACATAACATGTTATTTTACCCATATAAATATAAATTATAATATTACATGACCAAATAAAATATTTTTTTTTTATAATTTAAAATAAATAATTTTGTTAAATACAACAAATTACACACAATATTTAAAAGGGTATAACTTTCACATTATAAATCAGATTTTAACGAAACAAAAAGCATTATTCTTAAAATTTTATTTACTTTCATAATAAAAGATAAAATTCAAATTTTCAAACTTTAAAATTTCTAAATTAAAAGTCAAAGTTTGACCATATTGACCAAAAATTCACTTTTTTGGAAAATATCCTTTTTAGTCATGTTTGGAATTCTAATTCACATCAAAATCAAAATTTATATTTAAAATAACAAAATTTATTCATTTTAATAAAAAAAATAAAGTTTTTAAATCAGGAAATCAATTAAAATAACCAAAATAAATAATTAAAATAATCACAAAATACAGGGTTGTTACAAGTTTCTAAAATGAATTTCCAAGTTTAATCTAGGAAAATATACTTAATTAAAAGTTATTACACAAAGCCATATTAATATTTAATGATTTAACCTTTTAAAACAACAATGCTGACTAATTCTTAAATAATAATAAATCTTTAACAATCATTATAAGGTAACTAATTAATAATTAAATATGCTTTAAACAATTTAAAATAATTAAATAACTAGTTCTGGAATATTTTTAACACTTTTAAAGTTACCTAGTTAATAATTAAAAATCCTCTTTTTAAAACAAGCCTAATTTCTCGATTCTAATTTCATTTCGTAAATTTGGAAACCTTACTTGAGCTCCAGTATAACCAATTTTATACTTATTTCAAAATTCACTTCTATCCTTCCATTTATTAAAAATCCTGATTTTAAAACTTTTCATATTTAGACAGGTACCACTTAAGAATTTATTATTTAAAAATCCTTTTATATTCTTTATCCCAAAATCTCTATTTACAATATCCCGAATTAGTTAAGTACAAATTTCAAAACCAATTTTTTTATCAAAACTCTATATAAATATTTTACTTCAAAATCCATTTTAAATTTCTTTTAAAAATCAAATATATATTTATGGTAAATTAAAATACCAAAAATCTAGGTAAATTCTACCGTAGCATCCAACCATTTCAAATCACACTATAATCTACTACAGATTATTCCAAAAAAAACATATATCGCCATATATGAAATTAAAATTCAACATTTTGAGGAATCCAATTAGATCCCTCCAACATGTTTTCCCTGCATCCACAGATGTTAATACAACATAAAAATATCAATTCCGCTTCGAGGCGGAATATCGTGGTATATAGGGTCATCTACTATTATGCGGGGCGCATAGGGTCTTATCGCTATATATACGCGGGAATATCAATCACTCCAATATATATACTACTATATATAACATCACATTCAACTGATAATAATTTATCAATTCCACCAATCAATCAATGATTAATTTTAACTACTTAAAATTAATTGCAGTAGTCCAAAATTGAGTGAGATTAACTCACCTTGAGTTTTAAATTTGTCAAACGTTCAAATTTTAAATTAAATAGAACACATTCGATTTAACCTAAAATTTTAACTTGCTCCAGACATCTCTAGATCTGTTCCAGAGCGTAGTGCTCGTCGCTAGGATTCCGTCGTCGGCTGTTTCACCCAATTTCGACCTCGTATGACAAAGATATGGATTTTTAAAGTTTTGAATATAAATTATAAATAAATTTTAATTTCTTTTTTTAACCTTCAATTGATCGTGACCATACATCCCAGGAGAGCAGATCAGAGCTGAAGTTTCCATCTTCCTCCTCACGTACGCTGTTCGAAAAAAACCCATAGCCGCCGTTCTTCAATAGATCGCCGCTCTACCTACATGCGCCTAGAAGACAATGGAGCTCCACCACGATGAAGAGCATCACGAACTCCACCATCGGCCGACACTGCATCCCACTCGGTCGTCCCCACGCTTTTGAAAATGTGCTCGAAAGCCTGGACTTCACCGCGAGAATTCTAACGATCCACCGCAACATTTTCGATCATAGCCGTTGGATTTACTCGTCTCTCCAAGCTCTACAACATTGCTTTAGAAGTCGAATCGTAATTGTTAATGGATTGAGAGAAATTTGAGGAGAGAGGATGGAAGTTCTGGCCGTACGTTAATGGTGGTGGCGGCTCAAAGAATTAGGTTTAGGGTTCACTGTTTGCACGTATATATAGGCGTGTATATATATTATTTTAATATTATTTCGACTATTCACACAACATTTTGGACGAACTCCAATCGAAGCGTGCCGCCAGGCGTTTATAATGTTTTACCCTTATTCCGAACATAATGGAACATAATTCGAGGCCTAATTCCATCGTATGTGGAAGATAGCTTTTCGAATCAAATTAAAATATTAAATTTTCGATATTTATTTCAACGCGTTTCTATCCCGTACGACCAAACGGTAACTCCAAACGCTACGAAATTTGAAATTCGATAATAATACACTATTATGGATCCAATGGATATGGTTTTGTCAAATTCTATGATTGTGCCTAGGAAGGCTATTTTAACGCGTTGATTAAATCGACGGGATTGCTTAAATTTTCAAATTTAAAAGCTTACCAACTCAATTATAATTCAATTAGAATTTATATCCATATTAGAAATCATTCTGATTCATATTAAATCAAAGTTCAATTATTTACACTATTACTATATATTAATTTCACTATTAAATTAATATAAAAATCCAAAATTTTAACTTATCGTCTTTTAATTCCATTCAAAAGTCCACTATCATCACTCTAAATCAAATAGAGTTTTAAATCAACTTTAGAACCCATTTCCATTCACATTTAACACCAGATTCACATATTTACCAAATTTCAATCTTAATTTACTATTCACCAAATCCATTTTAATCGCTATATTTGAAATTTTAAACCATTTCACCGATTCAACCAAAGTTTTCCATATTCAAAATCAATTAATATTTCAAATTCAACAATTAAAAATAAATTAAACGTTCAAGATCAAACGACCAAAATTCTGGGTCGTTACATTCCTCCCCCCTTATAAGAATTTCGTCCCCGATATTGCTAATTAGGAAAAAAGCTCCAAACCCATTAACTTTTCTAAAACCCACTTACTTAAAATCCTACATCCACTTCTCTAAACCCTTTTAGTTTTATCCAAAACAATTTTTTTCCATTTCTAACTCAAAAACCTTGATTTCTAATACAGTTCAAAAATCAACTTTTCAAGTTAACAAAAATTTTCCAATTTTTTCATAATTTTTCTAACACCCTAAATTTTCGAAATTTTTTGATAGAGTCTCCTTTGTACGGAGAGCCTTTTGTAATATGACAAGAGAGATAAAAATATATACATCGACCCACACGGTGGGAAAACAAAATATATATCAATACATTATCATTCCTTTATTTTATTGCGTAGGTGTACCTCATATTAGCGTTATTAAGCGAGCGGCTTATTTTATATGCGTTTACGCAACCCAAAATCTATCCAACAACTCCCTGTACCTGTACTTACTCAAAATAAGCACATAAGTTTTCATAACCATGAAATTTTCCATAACATTTCATTTATTTACTAGCTAACACATGCACTTCATAGCCCGAACATGCCAATCATATATTACAAGCAATTTTAAGGTTCCAACGCTAATTTAATTTTCTTCCATGGATCCATATTCATTTCATTCAATTCGAAATGATTTACAACCAAATTTATTGCATTCAATTCATATTTACAACAAACAAACTCATATCCATTCCAAATTGATTTGTATGTGCTTTACTTGCATAAATTCACTTCTATTCAATTTCAAATTGATTCAGAATCAATTTATTCACTTTCTATTATATGCAAATCCTTTTTATTAAGCTTTAATTTATTCCTTTTAAAATTGACTCTAAATCAATATTTCTATTTTCCATTCGATTCCTATTCAAGTTATCTACCCAAACTTTGTTCGCTTCATTTTCATATTAAACACATTTCAATCCATGTTAATTTATTGATGAATCCATTTCATAAATAATCACTTAAGTACCTATGGCAGTCAAATTCTAATTCATTTTAAATTGAATCTCATTCAATTTATTTGCTTCCATTTACTTATTATATCCAATTTATACTATACCACTTCGGGAAATCATTTCATATAGATCAATTCTCAAATAATTTATTATGTCATAACATGGTTCATGCACTTGACCCATATTAATTCCATTCTCAACTTACATTACATCTTTTCCACCCATTTTATTTTATAGTGAACGGCATTTCATTTTAAGCTAATTTATTTATAAACCATTTTATAAAATTATTTCTAAGGTTTATTATAAACATTCCATACCGTTATTTAAGTTCATATTCAGCTTTATAACTTAAGTTCATACCCAATCTTATCCAACCCATATTCCAATATCATATTCAATTCATTTACTCTTAAATTGAATTCATTTCTTATTAGCAATTGCTTAACCATTTAACTTGGTCATACTTTTCCACTTTTCCAGTCTAATAAGTTATACAACTTATTTATTCACAATTCCTGTTTATATTTAATTTACTCCATTCTAATTTACTCTCCATTTAAAATCCAATTTTTTTTTGAATCTCCATTCTTTTTCCATAATATCAAACCATTTTCATTTAGGTTTTGCCATTTCATTTCTCAATTCATAAGTTCAAAAACTTATTTACTTAATATCTCCTATCACTTACATAAGTCCATTCACATCTTATAATCATAATCCTGGATTATATATATCACTTTATAACTTAAGTGTATTCATTCCATTCAATAGTCAAAACTTATAGTTATGAAATCATTTTACATTTCAACTCTATATCCCATTCAATTCAACTTTATTTAACTTATCTTAAGTTAAATTTCAACCCATATTATTCATTTTAACTTACTCAAGACAAACTTTAATTCCAAGATTAAAATTCACACTTTCCTTTTTTATCCATATTAACTTCAAATTATAAGTTTAATAACTGATTTTCTTCTGACTTTACAAATCATTTAAATGGAATCCCATAATTCAATCACCCGGTTTTATTTCAAATCATTTTGAAATCATAAATATACATATATCCACTTTTCTATATCAAATCATGCTTCCGGATTTTAAAAACAACCTGGTTTTTCCCAAAACAATTCCCCTTTGGAATTTTCTAAAACGAAACATTTTTACCAAACAAGTCCAAAGAAAATAATCATAGTCAATCACTATGGTAGCAATCCGTCACTTAGAAACTCGAAAATGAATACTGATTATGCGGCCGTCATCACCAGAATTATTTTGCAGCGACTGAAGTGAGTTCAGTGCTTCCTTACTTCCAAAATTCATTTTAAAACAATTTCTATTCAAAAACATCTCAAAATAATACTACATTATTCATTTCAAACCACTTTGGAAAACATTTCCAAAAGCTCTAAGATTAAAAATTCCCAAACATTTAGTTCAAATCTATTTTTAAACATTTTCCAAAATTCTGGGGTTTAAATTCTGGTTTGAATCCAATTTTAGTTATACTCCATTGTATAAATCATACTTATAAAATTTCTATTTGGTTATATATATAACCATTTCAAATTTTATAATCTATTCTGATTAGAATATTAACAACCAAACATTCCAAACATATACACTATAATAATTTCAGAAAATTATTTCATTTATAACAGAATATAGTTTTGGGTAAAATTGTTCCATTCACCCACTTCAAAACCATACTATGTCGGTTTACCTTGTTTAAGAGTTTAGAAACCCCTATCGATACGGTTGTACTTCCCGTACTGACTAGAATTCATAAACACTCAACCGATAAGTCAACACAATATAAAACATTTTATATTCACTAACAAATACGCGCTTATATCTATTAATACACTCAATTCATTATAGAGTGCTACTGACTATATCTCTAATGAGTAATCCCCACCAAAGCCCAAGTATATCGCCAACCTAAGCTCTGATACCAACTATGATGACCCGCCCTTTCGACCCTCCAAAATCGATATAAATACGCTCATTATATAACATGCCGAACGATCGAGTGCTGGAAAGACAGATTGTTGAGGGGAAAGAAAGTAGGTAGAATAAAGAAGAAACTAAACAAAATAGAATCTCAAAGCGGACTGAATAACATATAATATAAATAGTTCTTTACACAAATCAAAACTGTCATATACATATCTCACATCAGAGTACATAAATCAATAGTTACCAGCCTGGACAGTTATAACAACCTGCCCCACAATTTTGCTGGTAATTTCAACAAAACACTACAGCGGAATGAACAACGAGAATACGTGTCGGTCTCCAGCTCATCTCTTGAGCTCCATAGCATCCTAACCTGAACCTGTAATACTCGGTCTGACCCGAGCATTATAATAAAATAACACCCGAGTCAGTCTGGAAAACCAGCGTGAGAAAACACACTCAATTTGAATTATTAAAGTAATTAAAATCCTTTGAAAATCAAAGGTATCTCGTAAGACCACGCCACACATAAACACGACGGGTTTTTACCTTACGATAACCAAAACATTTCATATCAAATCCTCTGATATTTCAATAATGTCTAAGTATAAATACTTATTCAAATAGCTAAAATTGTTACATTAATTAAATTCCAGCATACTAGGCTCTACAATCAAAACCGTAAAAGTACGTATTGGAGAATGGATTCCATATGAATGAATAGGTACTGGGGTATCACCTGTCACAGTACATGTTTAGAAACAATGTACCGAGGACCACATTGGGATCCCCTGCAACACAAGACCAGACTATCCCTATGTAACAACCCTAGATTTTACATATAATTTAAAATTTGATTTTTATTTTATTTTGAAATTATTTTTAAGCTTGTTTCATTTCAAACATTTCATTTTTAAATATAAATGTTGATGATTATGTGAGTTATAGTTTCAAACTGATATAAATTGAATATTTTACTGAAAAGTGAAATTCTGGTCAAACTGTTCAATCTTTGACTTTTAAACTTCAAATTTAAATTATATAAAATCTTAAATTTTATCTTTTATTATGAAAATAGATGTAATAACTTGAACACTGCTTTTTGTTTCGTTGAAAACGGAGTTAAACTGTAAAAGTTATGTATGTTTCAATATTGAGTGCAATTTGTTTCATTCTGCAATTTTGTTATTTTAAATTGTATAAATTAAATTTTCTTTGTCATATTTTATTTTAATATGTTTTAATATGTTATTTTATGTATATTTTTGTCTTTTAATATTATTAAAGTGATAATATAATTTTTCTAAAGTTCATTTGAATTTATTTCCAATTTTTAAAGCCCAGTTTGCATTTTTAAGCTATTTTCTTATTTTAAATTCTATTTAATTAAATTCTAATTATTTATTCGCTTTGAAAATGTTTTAAAAGCCATTTTTATTTCAAATTTTGTTTTAGAATATTTTTTAAATGAAGTACATAATTTTCCAAAGCCATTGGTTATTTTTCTGTAATTTCTGGACACTGTTTTGTATTTTTAAGTGATTTCTTTCATCTTTTTATATTTTTCTTTAAAATTAATTTTTCTTTTTAGTTTCGGTTGTAAAGTATATTTCTGAGTTAAATTTTGTTATATAAAATTTAAAAAGAAATGGAAATGCCAAAGGTTTAAAAAGTTACAAAACTTAAGGCCTTTCACCTTCAAAACGTTCCAAATGCCATAACCTTCACTTTAATTCATTTGGCTGTCCACTTTTTCAGTTTTAGCCATGTATTATCTTTACTTTTCACGTGAAAAAATCTCAGCTCCTCATTTCTCACGGCTTCAACAAAAATTTTGGTAATGATCTCCATCTCTTTTCTACTTTTCTTCCTATTTTTCTATGCAAACTTGCCTTGTTTCTCTTCATTGTTGGACCGGCCTCCCCTTGGATCCACGGCCACCACCACTCTACATCACTTCCATGACAGCACCAACAGCCACTCCTCTGATATTGATCATGGCCGAGCCCCTATGGTGATCAAAACCCTCTAGAATGCAACCTATTGCCTAAAAACAATGCTAGATGACCACTATTGCTTTATCTCCTTCAACCACCACCCTAACCACCACCATAGCAGCCACCACCACCTCCGACCTGACCACCACATACCCCTCCAACCTTTGTCCAGTCATGGTGCACCCACAGGCCGAGCACACTTCCCATGACCGAGCCCTTTAGCCAACCAAACTCCACCATTTGCCTAAAAACCCCTTCACCTTCTCATGTATAAAACTCCACCTTGTTCATGCCTTGAACACAAGCTATGCTAGCCCAAACCTGACCCAAAACTTGACCAAATCTGAACCAAACCAGACCCTAGGCCATGACCAAAGTTTGAGAAAGCAAGGCAAAAGATTTGGCATTCATATCTCTTTTCATTTAAAAGTTATTCCACTTCAAGTGTATTGAAATTGTGTTTGTTTTGATGTTTGTTTTGAGTTGTAAAAACAAGACTTGTAGCATTGGATCTTGCTCGCCACTCAAGTCCGTAGCCTTGTCATCGTGCTTTTGTTTCCATTGGGTCATTGGTTTTGTTATCTCCAGCAATTACAAGTGAGTAATTCTCACCAGAAGATGTGTACTTATATAACTAGTAAACTGACACCATTTGAATCTGTAAAATTATATCATCTTGTTATAACTGTTATATTATGATTATATGATGTTCATCCCTGTTTATACACATGTTATATCATCTGTTACTATTATATATTGTGTACTGTTCATTTTTATCAGTTTATCACTGCAAGTTCCCTATTAGTATAGAAATCACTATGGGTTGAAATGATACATACCCGAACGGACTTTAGAATAAGGAAAAATCGTTATGGGCTGAAATGATAGGCTTGAATGGTTTTTATTTATTTATTATATTACTTGGGATTGCGGGTTTGAAATGATAAAACCCGGGTTTTCTTTGTAAACTGCGGATTGAAATGATACATATCCGTATCACTTGACATAGGCTAGAAAATTATATACAGACCCGTGGTTTATATATTTTTCTGAAAACTTTAAAATATTTTAAAAATGTAAATATTATGATATTTTGATTTAAATTTTATTAAAATGATTTCTATAAAATATTAATGATTTTCTACAAATTAAATAAGTGAATTAAGTAAATGGTGAAGTAGAATTTGGAATATAAGTAAATTTTGGAATTTATGATTTTGTTTTTAATGGAATTTATGTAAGTAAGAATATATGACAAATTTGATTTAAAAGATGAATTTAATGATTTTATCAAGTAATAATAATTTTTAAAAGTGTTAATGATTTTGTATAAATTAAAATATGAATTAAATGCACATTTAAGCTGAATTTTGAAATATAACTTAAATTGAATTTTGTGAAATTTGTTTAAAAGTGAATTTTTAATTAAGTAAAATAAATGGAAATAAGTTCTATTTTGGAAATTTAAACTTAGTTGTTAAGTTAAGAATTTAATTAAAGAAATTAAAATTTAATTGTTATTTAATTTGATTTCTGTATGGAAATTGGACTTTATAAAATCATAGAAATAAAGGTATTTAAATGATTGTTTTTAAAAGTGAAAATATATGATTTTATAAGTTAAAATGATTTATATTAAAAGTTAATTATGTGTGAAATTGTAAATAAAACTCTGAATTTGATTTGACATCATTTTTGAAATATAATGTAAAGATATTACAGCATTGGAAAATGCTGTAGTTGTTTTAAATGAACCAAATAGCAAATTTGAACTAAGAGTTATTATAGCACTTTGTTAGTACTATAGTTGTTAAATTTAACTAAAATTTTAGTTGAAACTAAAGTAAGATATTACAGCATTTTAAATGTTGTCTTTTGTTATTGAACTGTTTTAAAACATAACATTTCATAGCATTTCCTAAGTGCTGCGAAAGTTGAATTTTCATTGTTTTAATAAACTTAAATGAATAAATGATCTTTGAAAAAGATTAAATTTTGGAAGTTAAATATTTAATTATTAAATATAATGAATTGACTTTAAATGATTTAAATGGGATAGTTGATTTGGGAAATACAACTATTTTGAAATGTGATTAAATGGTATTTAAATTTAAATTAAATAAATGATGTTTTGAAATGAAGTTTTGAAAGGAATTTGAAATGATATTAAATCTTGGAATAAATAATTGAAGTTTATATTAGTATGAAAAATAATTGGTTTACTTTTAATTTGAATCTATTTAAAAGATATTGGACTTATGAAATATAGGATAATAAAGCTTTGGAATTTATTTTATAATTTGAATAGTTATTTTGTGAATTAAATCTTTATTTGAAATTTATAAGATTTGAAATGGTCTATGGAAATTTAATTGAAATAAATGATTGAATTGAACTGAAACTTTGGAAATTTTAATATTTGATTTGAAATATAATACTTACACTTTTAAATGGTTTAGATGAATTATTTTGATTGAAATATAAACTATTTAAAAGGTGACTTGAAATGATAATAAATGAATGATATCTTTAAATTTAAAAAGTATTTAAAGTTGAATATTTTGATTTGAACTCAAATGATATTTTGGTATATTAAAATGATTTGAAATGAAGTTTGAAGAGATATGATATTTTGATATATTAAAATGTTTTGAAATGAAGTTTTGGAAAGATATGATATTTTGATATATTAAAATGATTTGAAATGAAGTTTTGAAATGATATGATATTTTAAATATATTGAAATGGTTTGGAATTGATTTAATCTTCATTTTGATAAAGATTTGGATTTGAAATGATATTCTATTTGAAATATAAACTGTTTTTAAATTTATAACCACCGGTTATAATAACGATTGGTTGTTAAAGAGACCGGGATCGAATATGGACATATTCTCTGTCGATACCGAAAACCACTTTGACAACTGTGTACGTGGTGGAGTTTCCAGAATGAAGTAGGATGGTGGCGACGATCCTAAGGTATATACGTGGACCCAACTCCCATGAGTTGGCATAAGGTGGCTAAAATAGGAGCGATTGACGGACCAAGGAGGTAGCACCTCTGATCGGACACACTTATTCGATACCATTCTATTACTTGTGATTGATTTGGTGCGAACCCTTGATTTGGGAGTGTTGTTCGAGGTGGGCGGTAGTGGCTGCTATGCGTCACCACCAATCCGGATGCGTAATTGGTATATCTACCCTAGCATTGCCTTGTGTGCCGTGTCACCTACCATATCGAGCCCACTACGATTTTGGTTTAAAGATCCGACCGCGTTAAGGTTCACCATCCCCTTAACGCTATTTTCTATATGATTATACTTTACTAATTAGACACTACTGTATATAGCGTATATTACTACATAGTAAATAGTTTAACTGATCCTTAAAGAATGGGCGATCCCAAGCATTCTTTAAGTTACTTGTACCTTTATTACAGTTCACTTGAGTTGGTTTACATTATATAAGTATATATTGTCCTGACTCGAGTGTTTTGTGTTTTGCTTTACGCTCGGGTCAGCCTGAGTTATTCACAGATTTGGATTTCCACTCTCCTGGAGATTTGAATCGCTGGAGATTATCTGCTTGTCTTGTCCTATCTATTTCAGTTCTGTTGTTCTACTCAGCTTGTACTTGGTTATTGTATTTAGACTTCTGTTGTACTCTATTTCTTTTGTTGTATCTTATGTAACTCTGTTATATTTATATAGTAGCTTCATGAACTACTATTTCTTTTACTTCCGCTGCATTATTTTACTCTGTGTCTGTGATCTGTGATTATATTTATTTAATGTATATTCTAAGATTTGCTAAATTTTATTTACAACGCGGTATTTTGAGCAATTCAATTCCGGCATGAGTGTCTACCTATACACTTATAATGGATGCGAATGGTTGAAAATATCGGGTCGTTACACCCTAACCTGGATATACCGAATATGCTATCACCCCGGGTGTTCCCATCCTCTCTCGACTCCTTCCATATCGTAGTAATAAATAATATCCGAGGGTATTTAGAAAGGTGATAAACATACCGTAATTGGGTGCGACCCACTTAGCTTTGCTGTATCTCCCCTGATTTTCAGTCATTCTCGGTTGATGAGACTAGAGGCTACGATTACCTTTTTAAGGAATTTTCACTTAGAATGCTCATTGTACTCCAATGACAATGTACTTGTAGCATTCATTCATACATGTCTGTTCTAGGTCCGAACTAAGTCCAAAATTCACAGAAATTTTTGGCAGAGTCTCCTTTGTACGGGGAGGTATGGGAGAAATAATAATATCAATAATAACAATATATATCATAGATTTCAAATAAAATATATCCAAAACCATGGAAAAACAATGTAACATCGCTAGAAAACCGTAATCCGAAAACGTACCTATTTGTTGGGCAAAAAAATGCTTATTTATAAAACCAAAAGCAGTAGCAATTGCTTCCATAAACCTGTATTACACTTATACAATCCAAAGAAGTTAATAATTATATAGAAGAGAAATATTTAAGTTGTTTCAATAAATAACAAACAAAACATCACAACATAACAATAATCATTTGCAAACAAACAATACAAATGTAACGACCCGGAATTTTGGTCGTTAGATTTTGAACATTTAATTCATTTTAAATGTTAAATGTGAATTTTAATTTGATTTTGAAACAAGGAGATTTTGGTTAAATCAAAATAATTAGTTAAAATTTCAAATATGGCAATTCAATTGGGTTTGAATAATAATAATTAAATATTTGAAATTGGGATAAATTGTGAATCTGGATGTAAATAGATATGAAAATGGTTTCTAAGATTTATTTTAAATCTAGTTTCATTTGAATTTCAATATTTGACTTTTTGATGGAATCAAAAGTCGACAAGTTGAATTTGGCATTTTATATTAATTTAATAATGGAATTTAATAATATAATAATGTAAATAATCAGATTTTGATTCGGAATGAATCAAAATGATTTCTAATGTGATTATAAATTCTATATGATTTATAATTACGTTAGTAAAATGTTAAAAGTGAAATTTAAATGATTTCAACGATTTCGGAAAATCGCTCGAATTTATCGACGAGTTAAAATAGCCATCCAGGGCACAGTCTCAGAATTCGACGAAACCAGTTTCATTGGATCCGTAATGGTGTATTATTATCGGATATCAAATTTCGTAGCGTTTGGAGTTACCGTTTGTCCATACGGGTGAGAAACGCGTTGAAATTAAAATCGATAATTTAATATTTGATCTCGATTCGAAAAGCTATCTTCCACATACATTTGAATCGGGCTCCAAAACATGTTCCATTGTGTTCAGAACGTTGGTAAAACCTTAGAAACGCCAGACGGCATGTGTGTTTTGGAGATCGTTTGAAATAGTTGTTAAATTGGAAATATATTAATAAAATAATTAGATTATACGTATATATATATATACGTTTGTTGGCCGAAAACCCTAGCTTTTTCTTTAGGCCTCCACTTCAATATTTCAATGGCCGATACTTCTCCTCGTTTCCCTTTGTTTTTCTTCCTATCCATCGACTTTTGTCGAAAATTACCAACTGGGAAGTCGTAGAGCTTCTCGAGCTCTACAAATCTATACGGGTGCGATCGGCGATGATGGAGCGCAATGGCCAGAAATCATGCTCGAAGGCCGCGTTTTCGCGCATGGTTTCCTAGGAGTAGAGGCGACCGAGCTTCGCAATATTTGGGGAGATGGTGGAGGGCGCATGAGCCTTCGCGAGGGAGGAGGCTGATCGATCTCTACTTGATCATGTAGGCGGCGTAAATCGATTGATTAAATCGGTTGATGGGTGCGTTTAAACCCTAGATGAACGGGTGGGAGAAGATGAAGCTTTGGCTGATTCTTTTGATCGAACGGTGGGTATTATTTGGTAATAATAAAAAGAATTTGTTGTAAATTTATATACAAATTTTATAAATCCGTAACTTTTACATACGTGGTCAGAATTCGACGAATTTGGTGGCGTTGGAATCGCAGCAAGGGATCTACGCTGCAGTGCAGATCTGGAGGCGATTAAAGCTTGTGAAAACTTTAGATTAAATTGAAGCCCCTCGATTTAATTTGAAATTGTAACGCTCTGCGTTTGAAACTCAAGGTGAGTTAATCTCACTCACATCTGGATGCCATTTAATTTAAATAGTTAATATTTAAATAATGGAGTGATTGGTTGAATATGAATATTAATATCAGTTTGGAATTGATATTTGCTGTTGTGCTAACATCTGTGGATGCAAGGAAACAGGTTGGAGGGATCCAACTGGATTCCTCACAATATAGAAATTATATTCATAATCTGTGATATATTTAATTGATATCCTGTGATAGACCGATTTGGAATTTTGTATGCTGTGATTATAATCTGGTATTCTAAAATATCAATAAAATGAATTGGGATTAAAAGGGAAATGAAAGGAATTTTTAAGTAATGAATTTAAGGAGATTAAATTTGGGAAATTGGTTTGAAATTTGTTAAGAGTTTTGAAACTGTGGTTTAAAGAGGAAAAAATGAGAAATGAGAATTTATAAACCGGGTTTATAAATGAGTTGGGATATTTATCGGAGGATAAAATTTAAAAGTATAGATTTACGGTGGGATTTTCTATAAGTAGTGCAAATTGTGTTAAAAGAAATAGTGGAATCACTTTTAAGGTGGAATGTGTATTTTCTTTTCCTGGGAAATGTAGTAAGTTTCAAAGGAAAGCTTTCAAAGTGAAAAATAGAAGTTTAAAAATGTGTTTTGGAATGTTTTAGATAAATAATTATTTTAATTATTTTTAAGAGAAAGGTAAATATTTATTTAAGTAATTATGGTATTTAATTATATTAAAGGTAAATTAGTATTATGCTTCTAAAGGAAACTTTAACATAGATCTTTGATATAGTAGCTTTATACGAAAAGGAGGTTTTTGATTTAAGTTACTCAGGAAATTTTTTTTTCAAAAGTATATTTTGAAAGTGATTTCCAGGAAATGGGAAGTGTGCTTAAAAATAAAAGGGGAGTTTTATTTTTAAAGTGTTTGGAAAAATTTACGGAATTTAACGAAAATTTGAATTGAGATAAATCCAGGGGGATTTATAAAAAGAATTCTTTGGGTTATTCTGGAATGGAAGTGTATTTCCCTGAAAAGCCAAGTACGTTTTAAAGCAGATTTTTAAATAAAAGTAAAAGCTTTAAATTTGTTTTTAAAAGGATGTTTTCAAGAAATTATTATTTAAGTTGTAAGAATTTTAAATTAAATATTTACTAAATTAGTTATAGTAGTAATTCTTTAAAAGGATAAATTGGTATAATGTTTTAAAGAAATATTATTATTATTTATATTTATAAAATGGATTTATTTAAAGACAGTTTGGTTAAAGTTTTATTTGAAACTTATGTAGAAGTTTGTAACTCTTATTTTAAAATTTAGATCGACTTAACTTTTATTTTAAAATTAGTTTTTATATTTTATAAAAATAGTTTTTCCTTAAATATTCTTAAATATATTTTGGATAAAGCGATTTAAATTATTTCAAATATTAAGGGTTGTACTTGGTGATCTCAGGGGAAATAGAAAATGTTTGGGAAATTTATTTCCGTAAAAGGAAGTGGGTTTAAACTGTTTTCAAAGGGTTGAAAATAGAAATATATCTTGCGAAGATATTTTGAGGAAAACATAAATTTGAGGAATTATTTATGTTTGATGGATGTTTGTGAATGTTAATTGATAATTAAATAACCGACTATCAATATTGGCCAATGCGCTGATCGTTTCGAAGAGACCGGGATCGAGATTAATTTCTCGAAAACCACTTCGATTCGGTTTGTACATTTTCGTGGAAAAACGAGTTTGGAATCGAAGATGGAGCAGTGAAGTGCAAGGGCTAGTCGTTACTAATCCTGAGGGTGATTCCAAAATGGATGTAGTAGGAGTAGTGCCTTCGGTTCCGTTCGAACCCGGGACGGACTTGTATGGACGAATGCTTTCGGAACATCGTCAGGTGGACGATGGGCATTCTAAGGGATATGTTCTATAAAGGTAACGCTTAGCCTTAAGCCTCATCAACCGGGAATGACTGAAAATCAGGGGTTATGCAGCAAGGCTATGCGGGTTGCACCCATTAGGGTGAGGTCATCCCTGTCTAGATGTCCCTTTTTATTTCGGCTTAGTGGTGCGGTTAATGATCACAACCGTGGGGTGATCTTACTCGGAATTATCCAGTAAGGGGTAGTTCCGGTCTTGTGTTGCAGGGGATCGGGCGTGGTCCTCGGTACGCTGATCTAGACCAGGTACTGTGACAGGTGGTACCCCAGTGCCTAGTCATTAGTTGGAAATCCATTCTCCCTACGTGCCTTTACGGTTTTTGTTTGTATTACCCACTTTGTGGCTAGTAGCTGGAATTTAATAGATGTAACAATTTCAGCTATTTGAATAAGTATTTGTATATAGACACTATTATAATATCAAAGGATTTGATAAGAAAGTGTTTTGGCTATCGTAAGGTAAAAACCCGACATGTTTATTTGTGGCGTGGTCTTACGAGATGCTTTTGATTTCAAAGGATTTTTGAAACTTTAATAATCAGTTTGGATATATTTCTCTTACGCTGGTATTTTAGACTGACTCGGGTGTTATTTCATTATAATGCTCGGGTCAGACCGAGTATTTCAGGTTCAGGATTGGATACTTTGGAGCTCAGGGAAGGAGCTGGAGTTCGAGGCATATTATTCGTACTTGTTATTATGCTGCTATGGTTGTTTGAAATTGCCAACAAGTTGTGAGGCAGGTTGATATAACTGCCAGGCTGGTAATTGTTGTTTACTTGTGATATACTCTGATGATGTATTATATAAAACAGATATGGTTTCATTTTGTGTAAAGATCTGTTATTATCTATTATATTTTGCTCCGCTGCGATTGTGAGATTCTGATGTTGTTTAGTTCCTTCTTTCTTCTATCTTCTTTCTTTTTCCTCAACAATCTGACTTTTCCCGGCACTCGATCGTCGGCATATTATACTGTGGTGTATTTTGTGTCGATTTTCGAGAGTCGAGAAGGGTGGATCATTTCATTTGGTATCAGAGCGTAGGTTAGCGATAACCTAGGCTTTGGTAGGGAAAATTACTCATTAAAATTAGAGTCAATAGTACTCTACAATGAGTTGAGTGTAATAATAGATATGAGAGCATAATTGTTAGTGAATATAAAACTGTTTTTGGTACTGTGTTGACTTATCGGTTGAGTGTTTATGAATTCTGGTCGGCACGGGAAGTACAACCGTATCGATAGGGGTTTCTAAACTCTTAAACAAGATAACCCGACATTGTATTGTTTTAAAAGGGTAAATGAAATAATTTTACCCAAAATTATATTTTGGTATAAAAGAAATGATTTTCTGAAATTATTATATATATTAGGATGTTTGGTTGTAGATATCTTAATCAAACAAGAATTTGAAATTTGAAATGGGTTGTAACCAAATAAATTCTATAAGTATGACTTATCCAAAGGAAGTATAACTAAAATTTGATTTTAAACCAGAATTTAAATCCCGAAAATTTTGAAAGGTGTTTTAAATGAATTTAAACTAAAATTTTGGAAATTTAAATCTTGGAAATGTTTTCCAAAGTGTTTGAAGGAAATAATGAAGTATTATTTTGGGAAATATTTTTGGAATGGAAATTATTTTGAAATGGAATTGTGGAAGTAAAGAAGCAATGAACAACTTCAGTCGCTGGAAAATAATCCTGGTGATGATGGCCACATCATCAGAATTCATTTTTGAGTTTCTAAAGTGATGGATTTGCTACCGTGGTGATTGGTTATGATATTTGTTGGACTTGTCGGGTATACAAGTTGTTTTAGAAATTTCAAGGGGGAAATTTGTTTTGGTAAAACCAAGTGTTTTGGAATCCGGAGATTTGATTTGATATACCAAGTGGGTATGTATTATTTATGATTTCAAATTGGTTTTGAAATAAATCCGGGTAATGGAATTCTGGAAATTTTATTTAAATAATGTGAAAGGTTAAGATGAATCAATTATTGAGCTTATAAAGTGATGTTGATCTAATAAGATATATTTAGATTTAACTCCGGATAAGTTAAATATAAAATTAAAATTGGATTGAATTAGATTTAATTTAAATTAAAAGAAATTGAGTTGAATTTGGATTAAATTGAAATCAAAATTCAGTTGTGTTATGAATGATATTGAATGGAATTAAATACTTACTTAAATTAGTAAGGGAATGGTATGAATTTAAATTGGCTAAATAAAATTTAGTTGGACTTGAATTAAATTTGGGTAAGAATTGAATTGAGAGAAAATTTAATTTAGTTGAAATGGTATTGAATGAATTAAATTCTCACTCAACTGAATTCAAAAGGAATTGTATGAGAATGAATTTAGCGTAAGTTAAATTAAATAAAGAGAAGTTGAAGATGAATCCAGGGTAAACTAAATTAAATGGAAATTGTATTGGAGTGATAAAATTTTGGGTAGCTAATAAAAAATTGAAAAGCGAAGTAAAACCCAGTTCTGATTTAGAATAACTGGGATGGCATGTTAGTAATAAATTCGGAAATGAATTGGAAAGGTGAATTAGAATTTACATGGATTGAGCAAGTAAATCAATTGAATTAAAATTTGTAAAAGGATTGGAATTTGATTGGGTGAGAATCAAATTAAAATGGAAATAAAATTGATACAAGAATAAATGGAAATATTGTGAAATTGAAATAACTTAAGCAAATTGGAAAATGGTTGTTGTTGAGCTTAAGGAATGATCTTGAATGAACCTGATGGATAATGAAATAAAATGCAACTGAAGAGATTTAACTTAATAATTGTAGTGAGAATGTATGGTTGTGAATAATTCCGGATGGAATAAAATTAATATAATTTGAGTTGGAATTAATTTAAAATGACTTTAAGCTTAAGTCATGGTTATTTGCATGAATAATCTCAAAATGTGCATAGAAATTTGTCGTTGGACATAAAGGAAAGCAAGTGAATTAAAGGAAGCAAATAAAGTTGGTTTTGAATCAATTGGGATAAGTGCAATATAATTAAGTGGTTGTGTATATGAATGAAAGTGGATCATAAAAGAAATGCAAATATATCAAATTGAAAATAAAAATTTGATTCGGAATCAATTTGGGATTGAATTGAAGTGAATATGAGTTGGTCGTGGTAAATATGAATTGAATGTAACAAACTTGGTTGTAAATCCTTTTGTGTAGGGTAAAATGAAATGTGGACTTGTGAAGAAGATTAAAACGATGTTAAAACCTTGTGATAGCTTATAAAATATGGTTAGCATGTAGAATTATGGAAATTGGTTGGATAGGTTATGAAATTGATGTGTTTGGCTAGTTAAATGAATGGAATGTTGTAAAAATCTCATATTTATGAAAACTAATGTGCTTGTTTGAGTAAGTACAGGTACGGGAAGCAATCGATAGAATTGGAGCGCATAAATGCATAATATATTAGCCGCTTGCTTAGAAAATGCTTAAATAAGGTACGCCTACGCAATACAAATAGGAAATATGAACTGTTTTTGTGTTTTCCGACCGTGTGGGTCGATGTATTTATATTTATATCTATTGTGATATTGTAAAAGGCTCTCCGTACAAAGGAGACGCTGTCAAAATTTTGGGAGTTAGAAATTTTTTGAAAGTTTGGGGAATTTTGGTTTAACTAGTAAAGTTGATTTTGGAAATGATGTTGAAATCAAGCTTTTGAGTTAATAATAAGCAAATGGTTTTGGATTAAACTAAAGGGTTTTGGGAAGTGGATGTAAGTTGTATTTGAGTGGATTTTGGATAAGTTATTGAGTTTAGTAGCATTTTTCTGCCTTAGCAAATTTCAGGGATGAAATTTTTATAAGGGGGGAGGAATGTAACGACCCAGAATTTTGGTCGTTAGATTTTGAACATTTAATTCATTTTAAATGTTAAATGTGAATTTTAATTTGATTTTGAAACAAGGAGATTTTGGTTAAATCAATATAATTAGTTAAAATTTCAAATATGGCAATTCAATTGGGTTTGAATAATAATAATTAAATATTTGAAATTGGGATAAATTGTGAATCTGGATGTAAATAGATATGAAAATGGTTTCTAAGATTTATTTTAAATCTAGTTTTATTTGAATTTCAATATTTTAATTTTGGATGGAATCAAAAGTCGACAAGTTGAATTTGGAATTTTATATTAATTTAATAATGGAATTTAATAATATAATAATGTAGATAATCAGATTTTGATTCGGAATGAATCAGAATGATTTCTAATGTGATTATAAATTCTATATGATTTATAATTACGTTAGTAAAATGTTAAAAGTGAAATTTAAATGATTTCGACGATTTCGGAAAATCGCTCGAATTTATCGACGAGTTAAAATAGCCTTCCGGGGCTTAGTCTCGGAATTTGACGAAACATGTTCCATTGGATCCGTAATAGTGTATTATTATCGGATTTCAAATTTCGTAGCGTTTGGATTTATCGTTTGTCCGTACGGGTGAGAAACGCGTTGAAATTAAAATCGATAATTTAATATTTTATCTCGATTTGAAAAGCTATCTTCCACATACATTTGAATCGGGTTCCGAAACACGTTCCATTGTGTTCGGAACGTGGGTAAAACCTTAGAAACGCAAGAAGGTACGTGTGTTTTGGAGATCGTTTGAAATAGTTGTTAAATTGGAAATATATTAATAAAATAATTAGATTATACGTATATATATACGTTCGTTGGCCGAAAACCCTAGCTTTTTCTTCAGGCCACCACTTCAATATTTCAATGGCCGATACTTCTCCTCGTTTCCCTTTGTATTTCTTCCTATCCATCGACTTTTGTCGAATATTACCAACTGGGAAGTCGTAGAGCTTCTCAAGCTCTACAAATCTATACAGGTGCGATCGGCGATGATGGAGCGCAATGGCCAGAAATCATGCTCGAAGGCCGCGTTTTCGCGCACGGCTTCCTAGGAGTAGAGGCGACTGAGCTTCGCAATATTTGGGGAGATGGTGGAGGGCGCATGAGCCTTCGCGAAGGAGGAGGCTGATCGATCTCTAGTTGATCGTGTAGGCGGCGTAAATCGATTGATTAAATCGGTTGATGGGTGCGTTTAAACCCTAGACGAACGGGTGGGAGAAGATGAAGCTTCGGCTGATTCTTTTGATCGAACGGTGGGTATTGTTTGGTAATAATATAAAGAATTTGTTGTAAATTTATATACAAACTTTATAAATCCGTAACTTTTACATACGTGGTCAGAATTCGACGAATTTGGTGGCGTTGGAATCGCAGCAAGGGATCTACGCTGTAGTGCAGATCTGGAGAAGATTAAAGATCGTGAAAATTTTAGATTAAATCGAAGGTGCTCGATTTAATTTGAAATTGTAACGCTCGG
This sequence comes from Allium fistulosum, assembly GCA_030737815.1. Classification (NCBI taxonomy): domain Eukaryota; kingdom Viridiplantae; phylum Streptophyta; class Magnoliopsida; order Asparagales; family Amaryllidaceae; genus Allium; species Allium fistulosum. The sequence continues at coordinate 595,824,029 of CM060903.1, forward strand.
CGTTTGAAACTCAAGGTGAGTTAATCTCACTCACATCTGGATGCCATTTAATTTAAATAGTTAATATTTAAATAATGGAGTGATTGGTTGAATATGAATATTAATATTAGTTTGGAATTGATATTTGTTGTTGTGCTAACATCTGTGGATGCAGGGAAACAGGTTGGAGGGATCCAACTGGATTCCTCACAATATAGAAATTATATTCATAATCTGTGATATATTTAATTGATATCCTGTGATAGACCGATTTGGAATTTTGTATGCTGTGATTATAATCTGGTATTCTAAAATATCAATAAAATGAATTGGGATTAAAAGGGAAATGAAAGGAATTTTTAAGTAATGAATTTAAGGAGATTAAATTTGGTAAATTGGTTTGAAATTTGTTAAGAGTTTTGAAACTGTGGTTTAAAGAGGAAAAAATGAGAAATGAGAATTTATAAACCGGGTTTATAAATGAGTTGGGATATTTATCGGAGGATAAAATTTAAAAGTATAGCTTTCCGGTGGGTGAAATGACCCTATTTATTTCACCTAATTTTTACTAGGATTTTTTTTCATTAATAAATTTCCTAGAGTCATTTAGCCTTTCTATTAAATTATCCAGGATCCTAATTCTTCCACTAGTATATTTATATCAGTTCATTAATAAATATTCACACACATATGAAGATGTATGTGACCCTCTTACTTGGATCAGAGTGTTGGTAAGCAAGAGTGCATCCTGATTGAATTTGAGTTTCTAATTAACCAGTACATAGCTCATTTTCCTTGGTTTTGATATTTGAGTCACGGGAGTGAATCCCATAATCATATATAATTTATACCTAGTAATTTTGATCATTCTTATGGTGATTGTCTGTTAGTTTGACTTAGCAAAGTGATCTCAGATTATATAGCAAGTCATCATAGTTTGAGTCTAATTGTTTGATATTTGATCAAAAGCCAGAAAGAAAATGATATACACATTTATCATTTTCAACATGAGTGATCTTTCCCCCAACTTCTTTTATATTTAAGACCCAAACAGTTAAGTGATTCTTTCACAATTATATTGTTGTGTTTCCCTGAATCAAATCCATTCCCTAATCCCTGAGTTACCTCAGTTTTGTACTAATTTAAGGGTTGCTTTACTGGATTTAGAAAATCCAGATTTTATTGTCATTTAACAAAAGTAGTATTTAAGTAATATGTGTGCATATCAGATGTATTGTGCTCTTTGGACTAAGAAAGCTACTCAAAATAAAAGTGAATTGCTCAAGTATTTGAAAATGTATTTGTACATGCATTTGTAAAGAAAGCTTCAGATTTTACAAAGTGCATTTTCTTCCTTTAAACCCAAAAACTCTGGTCATCTTGATCAACCCAGACCTCACTCCTTTTGAGGTGGGTTAACCTTATGACTAGGTCATCAAAACATTAGTGCCTGGCTATTGCAATGTAAATTCAGATACAAGATACTTGAAAAATCCCTTAAAACATGTACACATCTTTATACAGTGCACAAAAATATATATATATTGTTTCTTTTATCAAAACACTTCTGTATATAGTCACAAAATTCTTGAAATATTTCTTCTAGCTAAATTCAGATTTTTAACCTCAAAACTTAAAGCTTTTAAGTGACTCAAAATTGACTAATACACAATATATATATATATATATATATGTATCCATTGCTTAAATATAGGCATATATCATCTACAGATTTCTACCATAATACTCAAAGATATTTTCTGGCATAAGATTTAACTAAGTCTTTGGTTTTTCCCAACCTTAATACATTACCAGATTCAATTGAAACAACTAAATAAAATCCAAACATTCAAGATCATTACATAACAACAAAAGCAGAATTATAAAACTTCCAAGATTACATGCAAATAGTTCATTCTAAGCTCTTATTTAATTCTAATTTAGCATGCTTATCCAATCATTCTCATTAGCCATAGCAGCTTCCTATTTAGAACCAGCATTCCCTGAAAGAGCATTAGAGGCTGCCCCATTTTAATTGAGACACCCCAGATGCCATAAGCAAACAAGGGTCAGATACAAGATCTGGTATGAGCAATATCAAAAATTCCATGATATTAAGTAGATAAGTGAGACATAAGCATTTTGTATAGGTTGGCATAACTTCTTTAATCAATTTACTTGACTTGTTTCTGATATATTGTGCATATATGATCAATATTAAAACTAATTATGTACACACTTTCAACTATGCAAACATACATGTCAAACAGAGATACTCAGGAACTATCATAGCTCCAATCCAACCAACCTAGGAATAACTCAAGTTTCTACTTCATCAATTTAGGGTTGCATTTACCAAATTAATTCCTAGCCTCATCTTCCATAAAGGAATCACGGGGACACATTGCAATAAAATAATTCACAATATTGCACAAAGATCTCAGGGCTTAAACAAACCATGTGCCAACTTGCATACTTTAAATATAACAAGCATTCCAGCAGTCTTCTTGGCTCACAATCCTTAGTTTATTTACTAAGTGTTCATGTTTGATCCTATCATGAGATAGCTAGGTGATTAAATCACAGTGTACATGAAACATTACATAAAACTTGCAAGCATACTTAAAAAACAAGCTAACATTCATATCCAGGGGAAATCATACTTCTCAAATATTCTGGCTCAAAGAAAATACAAGAATATTTACAACTGTGAATAGAGACTAGGCATGTGGGTTATTATTGTTTCATAAGCAACCATGTTTGAACTAAATTCAAGATCTAGCTTAAACAAGATTTCTGGCTCATGGGTTTTCTATTTGATCAAGGGTTCAACACTTTTGGATATTTCCATTGCACCCTTGAATCTTTCATTTGAGCCTCAGCACTTACACAAGTGTAATGCAACTCATATACATTTTGATTTCTATATTGTTCATGCCATATCTAAACCAGTTACAAGTATTCTCTATTTACTTTCATGATTTCATACTTTAACATTTCTGGGTGTAACCAAACAGAGCAAATACTCAACCATCAAAGCAATCAAAAACATTCATAAACACCCATTAAAGCATCCATTAGAACCATAGTAATAAGATCAGAAATATGTAGAAAAATAACATAAACTTGGCTGCCTCATAACAGGACTTAATGCCATAATGTTAGTGAGATTACTCACAGAAAAATGCTCCTCTTACTTAATCTAGAAAAGAAACCCTTTAAAACTTTGCCTTTCTTCTTGCAAATATTTTTCTTCTTTGTTTTCTTAAATGTCTCGGGTAGAAAGTGATTTTTCTGGTTTAAACTTGGATTTATAAGAGAGGTTTTCTAGGGTTTTACAAATGTAAAATCTCATTCTTACCCTGGCCAGTGCTCATGCATTTTGCATTTCTCATTTGCTTATTCTCACCCTTAATACCCCGGCCATGTAATGCTTATTCCCCTTTTTCTTTTCCAGAATATTTATTTTGTTCTCTTTCTAAATCATGACAATTGTGTGACATTGTCACTTTTTTATTTTATAAAAATCCTCCTTTCTATTTTCTGCCTAAAGCAATTGTTTTGCTTGCAATATGTCTTTTGCTATTTTAATGTTATGCTTTCCCTTGCTTATTTCTTTTTAATATTTTCAGTACTTATAGAAATGTACATATGCATACATATCTTATCTAGGCTTACTTATCTCCTCCTTAGTTTCAGAAAGACATACACATATATGTGCATACATGTTTCAAATCCTTATCTAATTTATCCTGGGTTTAAATTAAGTAAAATCTGTTTACTTGTTCAAACAAAACTTGCTTTTTCTTATCTTCTAAAATAATTCATATAATCTAGAAATCAAATATCCATATTTGGTTTAATAATTTTCATTACAAAATCATGTTTGTAATGCTTTTTAATTCTTGTTTTGGTTTTAGGAAATTTTGGGTTCTTCCTTGTGCCATATCAGTGTGCACGTGCACACATGCACACACCTTTGCACTTAGCTAATCCCATACATTCCTATGCAATAATTTCATATATTTTTAGAATTTAACCAAAATAAGATTTCCATGAAATTCTGGGGCATTACAGTGGGATTTTCTATAAGTAGTGCAAATTGTGTTAAAAGAAATAGTGGAATCACTTTTAAGGTGGAATGTGTATTTTCTTTTCTTGGGAAATGTAGTAAGTTTCAAAGGAAAGCTTTCAAAGTGAAAAATAGAAGTTTAAAAATGTGTTTTGGAATGTTTTAGATAAATAATTATTTTAATTATTTTTAAGAGAAAGGTAAATATTTATTTAAGTAATTATGGTATTTAATTATATTAAAGGTAAATTAGTATTATGCTTCTAAAGGAAACTTTAACATAGATCTTTGATATAGTAGCTTTATACGAAAAGGAGCTTTTTGATTTAAGTTACTTAGGAAATTTTTATAGATTTTCAAAAGTATATTTTGAAAGTGATTTCCAGGAAATGGAAAGTGTGCTTAAAAATAAAAGGGGAGTTTTATTTTTAAAGTGTTTGGAAAAATTTACGGAATTTAACGTAAATTTGAATTGAGATAAATCCAGCGGGATTTATAAAAAGAATTCTTTGGGTTATTCTGGAATGGAAGTGTATTCTCCTGAAAACCAAGTACGTTTTAAAGCAGATTTTTAAATAAAAGTAAAAGCTTTAAATTTGTTTTCAAAAGGATGTTTTCAAGAAATTATTATTTAAGTTGTAAGAATTTTAAATTAAATATTTACTAAATTAGTTATAGTAGTAATTCTTTAAAAGGATAAATTGGTATTATGTTTTAAAGAAATATTATTATTATTTATATTTATAAAATTGATTTATTTAAAGACAGTTTGGTTAAAGTTTTATTTGAAACTTATGTAGAAGTTTGTAACTCTTATTTTAAAATTTAGATCGACTTAACTTTTATTTTAAAATTAGTTTTTATATTTTATAAAAATATTTTTACCTTAAATATTCTTAAATATATTTTGGATAAAGCGATTTAAATTATTTCAAATCTTAAGGGTTGTACTTAGTGATCTAAGTGGAAATAGAAAATGTTTGGGAAATTTATTTCCGTAAAAGGAAGTGGGTTTAAACTGTTTTCAAAGGGTTGAAAATAGAAATATATCTTGTGAAGATATTTTGAGGAAAACATAAATTTGAGGAATTATTTATGTTTGATGGATGTTTGTGAATGTTAATTGATAGTTAAATAACCGACTATCAATATTGGCCAATGCGTTGATCGTTTCGAAGAGACCGGGATCGAGATTAATTTCTCGAAAACCACTTCGATTCGGTTTGTACGTTTTCGTGGAAAAACGAGTTTGGAATCGAAGATGGAGCAGTGAAGCGCAAGGGCTAGTCGCTACTAATCCTGAGGGTGATTCCAAAATGGAGGTAGTAGGAGTAGTGCCTTCGGTTCCATTCGAACCCGGGACGGACTTGTATGGACGAATGCTTTCGGAACATCGTCAGGTGGACGATGGGCATTCTAAGGGATATGTTCTATAAAGGTAAAGCTTAGCCTCAAGCCTCATTAACCGGGAATGACTGAAAATCAGGGGTTATGCAGCAAGGCTATGTGGGTCGCACCCATTAGGGTGAGGTCATCCTTGTCTAGATGTCCCTTTTTATTTCGGCTTAGTGGTGCGGTTGCTGATCACAACCGTGGGGTGATCTTACTCGGAATTATCCAGTAAAGGGTAGTTCCGGTCATGTGTTGCAGAGGATCGGGCGTCGTCCTCGGTACGCTGATCTAGACCAGGTACTGTGACAGGTGGTACCCCAGTGCTTAGTTATTTGTTGGAAATCCGTTCTCCCTACGCGCCTTTACGGTTTTTGTTTGTATTACCCACTTTGTGGCTAGTAGCTGGAATTTAATAGATGTAACAATTTCAGCTATTTGAATAAATATTTGTATATAGACACTATTATAATATCAGAGGATTTGATAAGAAAGTGTTTTGCCTATCGTAAGGTAAAAACCCGTCATGTTTATTTGTGGCGTGGTCTTACGAGATGCTTTTGAATTCAGAGAATTTTTGAAACTTTAATAATCAATTTGGATGTATTTCTCTTACGCTGGTATTCTAGACTAACTCGGGTGTTATTTCATTATAATGCTCGGGTCAGACCGAGTATTTCAGGTTCATGATTGGATACTTTGGAGCTCAGGGAAGGAGCTGGAGCTCGAGGCATATTATTCGTACTTGTTATTCTGCTGCTATGGTTGTTTGAAATTGCCAGCAAGTTGTGAGGCAGGTCGATATAACTGCCAGGCTGTTAATTGTGGTTTACTTGTGATAAACTCTGATGATGTATTATATAAAACAGATATGGTTTCATTTTGTGTAAAGATCTGTTATTATCTATTATATTTTGCTCCGCTGCGATTGTGAGATTTTGATGTTGTTTAGTTCCTTCTTTCTTCTATCTTCTTTCTTTTTCCTCAACAATCTGACTTTTCCCGGCACTCGATCATCGGCATATTATATTGTGGTGTATTTTGTGTCGATTTTCGAGAGTCGAGAAGGGCGGGTCGTTTCAACAAACATCATTTCAACCAAGAAATCAATCATCCATCCATAGCAACTAAAACAAATGGTTTATTCGGGTTCAGAACTTCTAATCGTATAAAATGATAAATAAACTATGAAGTAAACCATACACTCAAAAGTCGTAGATAAAACTTTATAGATCATTTATACATCCTTACACAATAGAAGTATCCTTTCCCAACCAATCCATAAGCCCCACAAACAATAATTTCAAATAATATTTAAGTTTTATTCTTATTACTCTCTTCTTTTCCACAATTTTTACTGTTCATTTTCATTTGTTCATACAATGCTTGTTTAATTTCTTTACATTTATCACTTACAAAATTCATTTTCCATTCATTTATACAATACCATTTTTCTTTTCATTACTTTACATTCATTGCTTACATAAGTTATTTCCATTTCAATTATTAGATTATTTATTATGTAAATCTCTTTACAATTTAATTCATCATTAATGGATTTTTTTCCTTTTTCACATTCATTCTTCCATATATATAGTATTATTGAATATTAAATCCATTTCTAAATCATTTCAATGCTTTCTGAAGTTATAACCATTCAATTAATATAGTACTCATTTTAATTATAAATGGCTTCAACATTAATTTAAGTTTATAATTATTTACTTATAGTATTCACCTTTTACTATTCAGTCTGATTATAGATAGCTTAAATGTTAACTTTCGCTTATAATCATTTTTCTTACATTATTCACTTCTATTACATTTAATTAGTAGCATTTAAAACTACTTACTTTAGTTTATAACAACTTATAACATCAGAATTCTTATTACAGAAGAAATTCCATTGAACACTTTCATTTTCTAAGTTTTACTTGCATAATATTCCATTACATATTCTTATTAACATTTTCAACTTATAATATTTTGGTTATATATATATATATGCTTAAGAATGCAATTGAAAGTTACACAAGTTATCTCATTCATTTTAATCAACAAAATGTTCCATAGTTACAAGTTCTTATTTTCATTACTTTAATAAAATTTCTAATTTACAAATCTTAAGAACTAAATACCGGGTTCCATTTAAATCAATTCAAAATAATATATAAACCATCATATCTTTTATATATATCATATCATAATTGGAAATTAAAGTTAAGATTTGTTTATCAAAACAGATGTGTAGTAAACTACCACATTGGTCTTCCCCCTTTGAAACTCGAAAATGAACGTCGCTGATGCGTGCACTCATCACCGAAATTATTTCCCAGCGATAGAGAGGGGAGTACAGACCTTATTTCTTTAAAAAAATTCTTTTAAAACATTTCTATCAAATAATCTTGAAATAATTATATAAGAAAATACTTCTAAACACTACTAATATTATATTCCAAAACCTTTTGAAAGAAATTTCAAAAATCTTGGAACTTAAGTTCTAAATTTCCAATTATATTTACTTTATTTGTAAGTCCTCTTTTCAATCAATATTTATAAAATTTCTCTACCAAACAACAACATAGCACATCAAACTATATCATTTATAAAATTTATTAATTTATATACAAAATATATAATAGGCAAAATTATTTCGTTTACCTATATTTCAAAATAATATTGTGTCGGCCTGTCCTATTAAGCGTTTAGGAATCCCTATCGATGTCATAGCGTCCTATGTACCGACCAGAATTTATAAATACTAAACAGAATAAATTAACACAATACAAAACCTTTTATAACACTAACAAATACGCTCTAATACCAACTGCAACGACCTGCCTTTTTGAATGGTTTAAATCGATGATAAACCACACACGTCAGACTCAAACCATTCAAAAGACAGATTCTTATGGGGTAAACAAGAACAAGTAGCGAAAGAAAGAAAACAAATACAGAATCTCGCAGCAGAATGACAAAATATAATAATCAAATAACGAGTTCATGAAGCCGTTTACAAATAACATTGATTAAACTTTTATAATACAGATCAGAGTTACATACAACAAGAATAAATAATAAATAAATGCAGCGGAACAACATGATGCAGTGGAATAAATATAATACATAATAATAGTTCAAAATCTTCGTCTTCATCCTCCAGAAAGCAGTCTTCGATAAACTGAAAAGCTCAGGCTGACCCGAGCGAATTGAAAAGACAAAACACTCGAGTCAGAACTAAAAGATCTTATGTAAGTTAAATCAACAGTAAATAAATAAGAGTGTAACGGCGTTAGAGATGTCTACGGGTTTTGACATCTCCTATCAAATGTCTAACGTGAGTGAAATGACTTAAGAGATGTTCGGGATTTCCATCTCCTAGGTATCCGTTAAACTATCTACTATGTTGTAACGACCACGACTTTCTCTCCATAGAAAGTCGTATCGCTAATAAGAAAGAAAGGGGTGAGAAGTAGAAAAGAGAAGAAGAGAAAAGAAACAAACACAAATACTCACAGCGGAAACGAACAAAATATATTATATCACATAAATATTACATAGTATCATATACAACACTTATCAGAGTTACACAGATTACATATCATATACTAGACAGTTATAAACATCTGTCTAGTTATTACATCTCAATACAAAACAAAGATCTAAACAAGATCAACACAGCGGAAACTACTATCTATATCTACAACGTTGAAGCCTCCTGCTCCATTGCTCCTCCATAATTCGTCAAGGCTAACCTGAATCCCTTGGCTACTCGTAAAAATTTGAGTACCCAAGAGTTTATAAAACAGAAATAAACAACTTGGGTCAGACATGGGTCTGGTGTGAGTAACAGGTTAAACTTGCTTAACTTCAAAACCTTTTGAAAGAAAAGGTATCACGTAAGACTCCCCACAAATAAACATGGGTAAGTTTTTACCTTACGCTAACCAAAACATTTGATAGGAAATCTGATTTTATTATAATAGGGTCTAGGGTCTTCAAGTAAAATATAGAAATAGCTGAAATGCTTACATCTCACATTCCAACATAGTTGGGCACAACTAATACGTACGGCACTTATTGGAGTTTGGATTCCATACAATGGCAGGGCTACTGGGGTACCGCCCGTCACAGTACGTGGCCTAGATCACCGTACCGAGGATCACTCCCAATCCCCTGCAACACAAGGTCAGAACATCCCTTACTGGATAATTCCCGCACAAGATACCTCACGGCTGGGATCAGCAACCGCACCACTAAGTCGAAAATAGAAAGGGACATCTAGACAGAGGTAACCTTGTCCTACTTGGGTGCTACCCACTAACCTTGCTGCACCTCCCCTGTTTTAGCCATTCCCGGTTTGATGAGGCTTGAGGTCACGATTACCTTAGAAAAGAACACATCACTTAGAATGCTCATCGTCCACCTGACGATGTGCTGAAAGCATTCAATCCATACAAGTTCGTTCCGAGTTCGAACGAAACCGAAGGCATTATCTCGTTACACTCGTTTTGGAATCACCCTCAGAGTTAACGACAATAACCCTTGCACTCTGAATCTTCATCTTCACTTGATTCACGACCTATCGTTAATTTGGATCGATGTGGTATTCGGGTCTCCAGACCTGGAAATCCGGTATACGGAAACCCGATCCCGGTCTCATCGAAATCCAAAGCGTATCTTTTAAGGCCAAGTTGTTTTAAAGGTTAAAACAATTTAATTTATTATCTTTACACACAAAGAAAGATAATTTACAACAGATAATCAACATTATCAGATAATCCATACAATTCAACTAACATCCATATCATACAGTATATATCTCATCAGAGATATCAATCAATGTCAAGTATCCAATACTAACACCCATTCATAAGTAATGATTTATATCATCTCTAATTAATTTAAAGTGAATTAAATTAATTACTTCATTCTATAAATCCTGCTTACTTAATCATTAATTAATTACAAATTAATTAATTATCCGTTAATTACCCTTTAATTCCATTCAGGTAATTTATCTTTAATTAATTACTTAAATTAATTATCCTTAACCACTTATAGTAATTAACCTTTAATTACTTCATTAATTAATTAACTATAATATAATTAAATTAATCAACTATAATTAATTTCATTAATCCTTAATTAATTACATTAATTAATCACTTCAATTATTAATTATTACTTAATTAATCAATCTTAGTTACATCATTAATTATATTAATTTATGATCCTTAATTACAACTTAATTATTAATTACTCAATTAAATTAATTACATTAAGTAATTAATCTTTAATTAAACAACATTTATTAATCACATTGATTAATCTTCAATCAGTAATTAACTACCCTTAATTACTTTCACTAACTAAATTAATTACTTCCTTAATTAATTTCTTAATTAATCCCTTGATTAATTATTCAAAGTAATTAACTCAAATTACTTTTATTAATAAAATCATTATTCAACTAATTACTTCCAGTAATTATCATATTATTTACTTCCCTAAATAATCTTACCTTAATAATTACATTAAGTAATTATTATCAAATCATCTCTTGATTATCCTAAATTAATTAAACTTAATTAATTAACTTAACTAAATCAAATTAACTTCAATTAATTACAATAAGTAATTAATTCTTAATTACTTCCAACAAGTAATTACATTTAAACAATTTCATAAATGATTATCCTTAAATTAATTCAACTAATTAATTATCAAAATTAATCCTATTAATTCATTATTTAATAACCCATAGTTAATGACCTCATTAACTATTATTTAATTACTTTCCTTAAGTAATTAACTTATATTAATTATTATTAATTCTAAATTAATAAATCTTAATAACCAATTTATTAATCTCTAATTACTAAATTAATTAAGTGTTAACCATAACTTAATTATTACTCTATTAATTAATTCTTAATCATTAATTAATACTCTAATTTATAATCCTTAATTATAAATTAATTATTCCTAATTAATTAATCTTAATTATTAATTAATTTGTTTAAACCTTTAAGTATCTATTAATTAATCCAAATGATTAATTAATCAAATAAATAAATTATCCATTAAATTCCTTATAAATTTAATTGTAACGACCCGTATTTTTACGGATCAAAACATTCTAAAATGATTGACCTTTGGTTGTATTGTTGTTAAGTCATTTCAGGTTTTAGCAGAATTTTTCTTAAGTCTTAAGTCGTAGCCGACTTAGGAAGTTTGGACGAGTTAAGAAATAAGTCTGGACGGGTTAATGACTAAGTGGTAGGTCGGCGACGACCTAAGGAAGATAGGGGAGTGGTTTAAGTCGGTTGATAGTTTAGGACGACCTAAGGGATTAACCGGGTTAAGGAAGTTAAGTCATAAGGTGGCTTAGGTCGAGTGACCGACTTAAGGAAATAGCCTATCTAAGAAGTTGACCGACTTATAGTATTAACCGACTTAAGGATAGTGGTGAGTTAAGTGTTAAGTCGGCTGACGAGTTAAGATAGTGGTCGACTTAAGACCTGGACGACTTAGTAGTTAGCATGTCTGACAAGTTATTTGTTAAGTCGTTGCCGAGTTAAGGAAGTGGGGTTGACCGACTTAAGAGGTTAGGGCGACCTAAGGAAGAATAGTAGGCAGCCTAAGTATTCTGGAGTAGAGTTAGGTCGGCAACGACCTAAGGACATGTTGTGAGCGACCTAAGTGTTTGGGTGTTAAGTGTTAGGTCGGCAGTGTGTGTTGAGTTATGAGTCGGTAGGTCGTCTCCTGTGTTAAGTTGTTGAGTCGTCAACCGACTTAGGACTTGGGTTTTGCGGCAGTATATTGAGTCTGCTTCGTTAGGTCGGTCATATGGTTAAGTCGTAGGTCGGCGAGGCAGTTAAGTCGTTAGGTCGTTTAGGCTTGGTTAAGTCGGAGGCCTTTTCAGTTAAGTCGTAGGCGCATGCCATAAGTCGTAACCGACTTAGGAGACAGCTGTTTTGTTGCGAGTCATAGGCAGATGAGTTTTTAGGTCGGCAAGGCACTAGGTCGGCAAGGCACTAGGTCGGCAAGGCACTAGGTCGGCATGGTGTTAAGTCGGCATCGACTTAAGAAGATAGCCGAGTTACGACTTAAGGGCAGTTTTCAGCTATAAATAGGAGGGGTTGTTCTCACTTTTTGGGATCCGGATTTTGAAGCGACGAAGTGCTGCCATTTTGAGAGCTCGACTTCTACACTTCTTCACTTCTTTTCTCCACTCTAATCTAGTGCTTCCATCCATCCAAATCGAAGATCAAGATCGAAGATTCAAGAGCTTAGATTGAAGATCTTCATCTTTTCAAGAGAGATTTCTTCTTTTGAAGCGGATTTGTGATAGATCAAGCTTGATCCTTTGCTGTCCAGATCTGAAGCGTGTTGATTTGGGTTTGTTTAGGTGATTTGGTGAGTGGTGATTATCTCTCACACGGATCCAAAGGAGTAGATCGGATTGTTGGCTCGATTTGGTGTTAAATTAGTGATTTCCATGCATTTTCTTCATCCTATGTGTAGATCCATGTAGATCCATTGTTCATGATGATGTTGCATCCATTTTATCATATGTTAACCTATGCAAGTTCATTCATCAAGTTTGTAGAGATATAATCCATGTTTTCATGCTTATTGGACTTTCAACTCTTTAATTACGAAAATGCCATTATTGTTATAATTGTCTACTTAGATCATTTTTGAATGCTTGATTGCTTGGATTGATGTTTGATTTGATTGATTATTATGAACTAGATGATTGATGATTAGATTTAGACCAAAGGTGATTCAAAAGCTAAAGGAAAGGCTCTTGGATTGGGAAAGCTGCTCGTGGCATATGTAGCGGGATGATGAAGCTCTTATGCATAGATTTGATGATGTGATGTTGAGATGAGGCTTCGCGAGGATGTTATGAAGCGAGGCAATCATGTGATGAAGACTTGGTCTAATCCAGACGGGATCATTCCAAGCATGTTGATAACTCGGTGATATGATTCGAGTTGAGGATAATGGATGCTCGAGAGGCGCTTGAGCTAGTATGGAAATAGTCGTCGAGGAGGATGACTAGGAGGTTGAGATCTCATCGTTGTTGAAGGTTCTAGCATGCTCTAAGCAAGAGTACATGGGGACGCCCAAAAGACTAAGTTGATGGTCAAGTACTCTGGGTAGATTCGATAATCCTAGGCACGGGTCACGATGACGTGCGGGAGTTATGTCTAGAACCGGGGTTACCATTAGCCCTTGACGGACGGCTGAAAGAATGTGCCGGTCATTCAATTAACGGTGATATCGCAACAATGATAACAGTGATAGCCGAGTCATGGATGTTTGGTTGTATCGTCATTCGGTCTCAAGAGCGGTATTTCCTGGGTGCTTATCTGACCTTGGTTTTAGACCTTGGGATTTGTACTTGGAAAACATCGCTCTTAACTCGAGTGACAATTGCTTTACTTTAAATTGTATGCTCTGCTATGTTTGCTTCTGCTTAGTGTGTGTCTGGGGGCTATCACTGTAGAATGAGGTTGGAGTGGGAGGGTTGTATTCCTATTCCTTTTCCTTTATGCTCTTTTGGTATGTTGTTAGTTAATTTACTGCTCACTAAGACTGTTGTCTGACTCAAGGCTTTATGTTTTAATTCTTATTGCCTTGGGCTGTTCGTCCATTTTGGGACGGGCAGACTAGGTAGCAGGTGACAGGTGCTGTTCTCTTCTCACGATGCTGATATCGAAGACGAGCTGGAGGGTTGCATATTATCTTCTTATTATATGTACTGGATATTCCGCTGTTTTGTTTTCTCTGAGAGATATGTAGTGAGGCTGGATGTATTGACTATATGAATGCTTGTATTCAACTATTATGGAGTTTTATAAGATGTCATTTTGTTCTGTAAAGCTTCACTATACATATGTTCTATTGTATTTTGTCCATGCGCTGTGAGTAATACGATAGATTCTGTTGTTTTTAATCTTACCTTGACAATCGTCCATGGTCGCCTGGCACACTTTACAGCGCACTATCTTTAGATTCGGTGCAGGGGTCATGGGCGGTCGTCACATTTGGTATCAGAGCATTGGTTAATCGATTTTACCCAACGCTCGCTGGAGTAACTACGTATGAGAGACGTAATTGTATTTTGATGGATGATTACTATATATAATATAGTAGCTTAGTAGGGTTTGAGTCCTTTATGCAGTTGTTTCTCTAGATGTTCTAATCATTCCTTTTTATAGATATTGAGAATGAGTCGAAGAGGGAGACCAGCTGCTAGGGAAGGCCGTGCTACTGAAGAGACTGCTGATTATGCAGCCATGTTCGAAGCTATGATGACTTCGATCATGAGAAGGATACCAGTTCCGGGGGCAGCAGTAGATGTTGGAGTTCAAGTCCAAGCTCCGAAACCAGTGGATTTTGCTAAGTTGTGCAAGGATTATACTGCTCTTGGAGGGAAGGTTTTCTTGGGAACAGAATCTACCATTGAGGTCCAGAGGTGGATAGATGCTTGTAGAAGGATCTTTGGTGATTTGGGAATTGATGATGCAACTAAGAGGAAGTTGGCATCGAGGCAGCTTCAAGGGAGAGCCTCTGATTGGTGGAACTCTATTACCATCACTACTCCGGAAGAAGAGATTACTTGGGAGCAATTCCAAGTCAGATTTGAAGCTAAGTTCATTTCTACAGCTCAGAAGTCTGTTCTGTTCAAGAGGTTTGTGGAGCTCAAGCAAGGTGGAAGATCAGTTCTTGAGTATGTTTCTGAGTTCGAAGCTTTGTCCAAGTATGCCCGGTCATATATTGAATCTGCTTATCAGAAGAATGAGAAGTTCGTGACCGGCTTGGATAGTTATCTTGGGAGGCAGTTGGTGGATCATTTGGACGATTCATTTGAGAAGCTTGTGGAGAAAGCTCTTAGGCATGAGAGTCTGTTTCCTAAGGAAGGACCTGTTGTTGCTGTTACCAAGGGAGAATCTAAACCACAGCAGGGTGGAAACCAGAAGAGGAAGCAGCAGCAGCAGAAGGGTAAGGATGGCCAGAAGAAGCCAAAAGGCGAGGTGACTTGCTACAATTGTCAGCAGAAGGGCCATTTCTCTAAGGATTGTAAGAATCCTAAGGTGCCGATGAAGTGTCACAACTGTGACAAGCCGGGGCATTTCAGGAAGAATTGTCCGGAACCAAGGAAGGACAGGCAGATTGTGCAAGCCTATGCTTTAGGAGCTGTTCCGTCGTCTTCAAAAGCTCCTACTGCTGAAGAGAAAGGAAAGAGTGTGGTTGTTCAAGGTACTCTTTTCCTATGTGGTGTTCCAGTTAGGGTTCTGTTTGATACTGGAGCGTCGCATTCATTTATTTGTAATGAACTAGTAGGCCGGTTAGGTTTGGAACCGGATATTGTTGATAGGCCATTGGTTGTGACTAATCCAGTTGGGGGTTCGTCTTGTTTGTGTATGTTATGCCGTGGTCTAGTTGTGTCGAGTCATGGTTGCTCTTTTGTTTGTGATTGCTTTGTTCTGAACTTTGCGGGGTTCGGAATTATCTTGGGTATGGACTGGCTTAGGAAGTATGCGGCTAAGGTTGATTGCGAGAGGTTGGAAGTGACAGTCGAGAATGTGGAGGGGCGAAAGATTGTGATACGATGTAAGCATGAAGAAGGCGTCTTCATGAGCTTCATGTATTCGCTAGTTGTTCCACGGGATGGACTGTCTTTAGTACCAATCGCAAATGGATTCGAGGATGTCTTTGACGAAGTCAAAGGGTTGCCGCCGCATAGAGAGATCGAGTTTCGAATAGATCTAGTTGAAGGAGCCAGACCTGTTGTGATGCCTCTAAGGCGGATGGCGCCTAGGGAACAGCAGGAGTTGAGGGTGCAAGTTGATGATCTTTTGCAGAAAGGATTCATTCGGCGTAGTGTGTCCGAGTGGGGTGCACCAGTTGTGTTTGCAACCAAGGCAGATGGATCGTTGAGATTGTGCGTCGATTATCGTGAGCTGAATAAGGTGACTAAGAAGAACAAGTATCCATTGCCGAGAATAGATGACTTGTTTGATCAGCTTCACGAAGCTAAGGTGTTTTCTCAGATGGATTTGGCAACGGGATTTCACCAGTTGAGAGTGGCTAAGGATAGTGTGCCGAAGACTGCTTTTAGGACACCATCCGGTTTCTTTGAGTGGCTGGTAATGCCGTTTGGATTGACTAACGCGCCAGCATATTTTGTGGATCTTATGAATAGAGTGTTCAGAGATCAGTTGAACAAGTTCGTACTTGTGTTCGTGGATGATATTCTGATTTATTCCAGAACGGAAGAAGAGCACAAGACGCACTTGCGTATTGTTTTGGAAATCTTACGGAAACATCAGCTGAAGGCTAAGTTTTCGAAGTGTCACTTCTGGAAGAGTGAAGTGAGATTCTTAGGCCATGTGATTTCTGGAAATGGAATAGCGGTTGATCCCGCTAAGGTGGCAGCAATCCAGGATTGGGTTAGACCTAAGAATGCGTCTGATGTGAGAAGTTTTCTTGGATTAGCAGGATATTATCGACGGTTTATCAAAGACTTCTCCAAGATAGCTGCACCGTTAACAGGATTGACGAAGAAGAACCAAGTGTTCTGTTGGGATGCTAAGTGTGAGCAAGCTTTCGGAATCCTGAAAGAGAGATTGACAAGTGCTCCTGTTTTAACTATTCCAGGTGGGAATGATGAGATGGTGGTTTACACCGACGCATGTGGTACTGGACTTGGAGCAGTGCTGATGCAGAAGGATAAAGTTGTTGCGTATGCCAGTCGACAACTGAAGCCGCATGAAAGGAATTACCCAACTCATGATTTGGAATTAGCGGCGATTGTATTTGCTCTGAAGATGTGGAGGCATTATCTGTTGGGAGTTCGATTCGAGTTGTTTACGGATCATAAGTCGTTGAAGTATCTTTTCTCCCAAAAGGATTTGAATCTTCGGCAGCAACGTTGGCTAGAGTTTTTGGCATCGTATGATTTTGGTATAGCTTATACTCCGGGAAAAGGTAACGCAGTGGCAGATGCGTTAAGTCGAAGACATGCAGGATTGGGAGCCATGTTTTCTGAATGGAAGAGTCTCGAGTTTTTAGCTGGATTTGACTTCAGGCCTAGATGCGAATTGGAACCTGAAATGTTGGCAAACTTATCGATAAGACCTTCTCTTGTGGAAAGGATTGGCGAGAGCCAAAAGCGAGATGATAAGCTTGTCAAGATTATCCGTGATTTGGAATCTGGGGTGTATCCAGAAAAGGATAAAGGATTCGAGGTCGATCGAGAGGGTTGGCTTCGGAAGCAAGGACGACTAGTTGTTCCCGATATAGATGAGTTGAGGAGTGAAGTTCTGAAGGAAAGTCATCACTCAAAGTTGACAATTCATCCAGGTGGAAACAAGATGTATCGAGATATGAAGAGAACCTACTACTGGGAAGGCATGAAGAAGGATGTTGGAGATTTCATTTCCAAGTGTATGAATTGCCAGTTGGTAAAAGCCGAACAGAAGAAGCCAAGCGGATTGCTTCAGCCATTAGAAGTTCCTACATGGAAGTGGGAACAAGTATCGATGGATTTTATCGATGGATTGCCTAGAACCAGAACAGGAAATGAAGGGATTTGGGTCATTATAGATCGTCTGACCAAGAGTGCGCGATTCATTCCTGTTCGATCGACTAGGACTGCATCAAAGTTGGCTGAGTTGTATGTTAAGTGGATAGTCCGATTCCATGGTATTCCGAAGGGTATAGTGAGCGATCGAGACCCATTGTTCACTAGTGGATTTTGGAAGAGCTTCCAGGAAGTTTTGGGAACCGAGTTGTGTTTGAGTACAGCTTATCATCCCCAAACAGATGGTCAGACCGAGAGAGTCAACCGAGTCTTGGAAGATCTCCTCAGAGCTTGTGTTTTGGATTTCGGAGGATCATGGGAAGATCACCTTCATTTGGTGGAGTTTGCGTACAACAACAGTTACCAGTCAAGCATTGGTATGGCACCGTATGAGGCATTATATGGAAGACCGTGTAACTCTCCGACATGTTGGTTGGAAACTGGAGAAAAGCTGATGCTTGGGCCAGAGATGATTCGTCAGACTTCAGATTGCATAGAGATCATTCGGCAACGAATGAAGGCAGCCCAAGACCGTCAGAAGAGTTATGCTGATAAGCGTCGAAAGGATTTGGAATTCGACGTTGGTGATATGGTTTTTGTGAAGATTTCTCCACTAAAGAATGTTATTCGATTCAGGAAGAAAGGAAAATTGACTCCGAGATTTGTTGGACCATTCCCAATCATCGAGCGAATTGGAAAGCTCGCTTACAGATTGGAGTTACCGGAGAAGATGTCGGGTGTGCACAATGTTTTTCATGTATCATATCTACGGAAGTATGTGCACGACTCGAGTACGGTGGTTTCTGCTGATAGCTGTGAAGACTTAGAAGTTGATCCAGTCGATAGAAGACCTCGTAAGCCGCTTCGTGTTGTTGAAACCGACACGAAACAGCTTAGGAGGAAGATAGTTAAGTTGCTCAAGATACAATGGAGTGACGATGATAACGACTGTACGTGGGAGGTGGAAGAGAGGATGAAGGCAGCTCATCCTGAACTCTTCAAGGTATGGCCCTAAGGTGTCGTGTCATCTAACGAAATTGTAACTTGTTCTAAGTCTTAGAATTCTGTACGCTAAGCTAGAATTGGATGCATGGTCTATTGATTGTTATGGATGATAGGCGTACAGAATAGCTTTGATTGCCTTGTTTGTTTGGAATTTCGGGGGCGAAATTCCTAAGGGGGAGAGAATGTAACGACCCGTATTTTTACGGATCAAAACATTCTAAAATGATTGACCTTTGGTTGTATTGTTGTTAAGTCATTTCAGGTTTTAGCAGAATTTTTCTTAAGTCTTAAGTCGTAGCCGACTTAGGAAGTTTGGACGAGTTAAGAAATAAGTCTGGACGGGTTAATGACTAAGTGGTAGGTCGGCGACGACCTAAGGAAGATAGGGGAGTGGTTTAAGTCGGTTGATAGTTTAGGACGACCTAAGGGATTAACCGGGTTAAGGAAGTTAAGTCATAAGGTGGCTTAGGTCGAGTGACCGACTTAAGGAAATAGCCTATCTAAGAAGTTGACCGACTTATAGTATTAACCGACTTAAGGATAGTGGTGAGTTAAGTGTTAAGTCGGCTGACGAGTTAAGATAGTGGTCGACTTAAGACCTGGACGACTTAGTAGTTAGCATGTCTGACAAGTTATTTGTTAAGTCGTTGCCGAGTTAAGGAAGTGGGGTTGACCGACTTAAGAGGTTAGGGCGACCTAAGGAAGAATAGTAGGCAGCCTAAGTATTCTGGAGTAGAGTTAGGTCGGCAACGACCTAAGGACATGTTGTGAGCGACCTAAGTGTTTGGGTGTTAAGTGTTAGGTCGGCAGTGTGTGTTGAGTTATGAGTCGGTAGGTCGTCTCCTGTGTTAAGTTGTTGAGTCGTCAACCGACTTAGGACTTGGGTTTTGCGGCAGTATATTGAGTCTGCTTCGTTAGATCGGTCATATGGTTAAGTCGTAGGTCGGCGAGGCAGTTAAGTCGTTAGGTCGTTTAGGCTTGGTTAAGTCGGAGGCCTTTTCAGTTAAGTCGTAGGTGCATGCCATAAGTCGTAACCGACTTAGGAGACAGCTGTTTTGTTGCGAGTCATAGGCAGATGAGTTTTTAGGTCGGCAAGGCACTAGGTCGGCAAGGCACTAGGTCGGCATGGTGTTAAGTCGGCACCGACTTAAGAAGATAGCCGAGTTACGACTTAAGGGCAGTTTTCAGCTATAAATAGGAGGGGTTGTTCTCACTTTTTGGGATCCGGATTTTGAAGCGACGAAGTGCTGCCATTTTGAGAGCTCGACTTCTACACTTCTTCACTTCTTTTCTCCACTCTAATCTAGTGCTTCCATCCATCCAAATCGAAGATCAAGATCGAAGATTCAAGAGCTTAGATTGAAGATCTTCATCTTTTCAAGAGAGATTTCTTCATTTGAAGCGGATTTGTGATAGATCAAGCTTGATCCTTTGCTGTCCAGATCTGAAGCGTGTTGATTTGGGTTTGTTTAGGTGATTTGGTGAGTGGTGATTATCTCTCACACGGATCCAAAGGAGTAGATCGGATTGTTGGCTCGATTTGGTGTTAAATTAGTGATTTCCATGCATTTTCTTCATCCTATGTGTAGATCCATGTAGATCCATTGTTCATGATGATGTTGCATCCATTTTATCATATGTTAACCTATGCAAGTTCATTCATCAAGTATGTAGAGATATAATCCATGTTTTCATGCTTATTGGACTTTCAACTCTTTAATTACGAAAATGCCATTATTGTTATAATTGTCTACTTAGATCATTTTTGAATGCTTGATTGCTTGGATTGATGTTTGATTTGATTGATTATTATGAACTAGATGATTGATGATTAGATTTAGACCAAAGGTGATTCAAAAGCTAAAGGAAAGGCTCTTGGATTGGGAAAGCTGCTCGTGGCATATGTAGCGGGATGATGAAGCTCTTATGCATAGATTTGATGATGTGATGTTGAGATGAGGCTTCGCGAGGATGTTATGAAGCGAGGCAATCATGTGATGAAGACTTGGTCTAATCCAGACGGGATCATTCCAAGCATGTTGATAACTCGGTGATATGATTCGAGTTGAGGATAATGGATGCTCGAGAGGCGCTTGAGCTAGTATGGAAATAGTCGTCGAGGAGGATGACTAGGAGGTTGAGATCTCATCGTTGTTGAAGGTTCTAGCATGCTCTAAGCAAGAGTACATGGGGACGCCCAAAAGACTAAGTTGATGGTCAAGTACTCTGGGTAGATTCGATAATCCTAGGCACGGGTCACGATGACGTGCGGGAGTTATGTCTAGAACCGGGGTTACCATTAGCCCTTGACGGACGGCTGAAAGAATGTGCCGGTCATTCAATTAACGGTGATATCGCAACAATGATAACAGTGATAGCCGAGTCATGGATGTTTGGTTGTATCGTCATTCGGTCTCAAGAGCGGTATTTCCTGGGTGCTTATTTGACCTTGGTTTTAGACCTTGGGATTTGTACTTGGAAAACATCGCTCTTAACTCGAGTGACAATTGCTTTACTTTAAATTGTATGCTCTGCTATGTTTGCTTCTGCTTAGTGTGTGTCTGGGGGCTATCACTGTAGAATGAGGTTGGAGTGGGAGGGTTGTATTCCTATTCCTTTTCCTTTATGCTCTTTTGGTATGTTGTTAGTTAATTTACTGCTCACTAAGACTGTTGTCTGACTCAAGGCTTTATGTTTTAATTCTTATTGCCTTGGGCTGTTCGTCCATTTTGGGACGGGCAGACTAGGTAGCAGGTGACAGGTGCTGTTCTCTTCTCACGATGCTGATATCGAAGACGAGCTGGAGGGTTGCATATTATCTTCTTATTATATGTACTGGATATTCCGCTGTTTTGTTTTCTCTGAGAGATATGTAGTGAGGCTGGATGTATTGACTATATGAATGCTTGTATTCAACTATTATGGAGTTTTATAAGATGTCATTTTGTTCTGTAAAGCTTCACTATACATATGTTCTATTGTATTTTGTCCATGCGCTGTGAGTAATACGATAGATTCTGTTGTTTTTAATCTTACCTTGACAATCGTCCATGGTCGCCTGGCACACTTTACAGCGCACTATCTTTAGATTCGGTGCAGGGGTCATGGGCGGTCGTCACATTAATGAACACAAATTTCTAATTTTCTTAAGATAAAACTTTGTTCTTATTGATAATCAAGTTATCATTTACAAAGTATTTTAAATCTTTAATAATAAATTAATTAATCCAAAACATTGATTTATTAAATTTATTAAACCATTTTTAATTACCTTTAAGTTTAATGATTTAAACTTTAAGATAAAACTTTTCTTCTCCATGGTTAAATTATCAGTCAAAATTTCATTTGAAAACATCCATTTCAAATTTACCTTTAAATTTCATTTTAAATTCTAGATTTAAAATGAATACCAATTTGTCTTTAACAAAGTTTTAAAACTAATTTTAAAACCTTTTACATGTTAAAGAATTTCTTATATTTTATAAAAGAACTTAAAGAATTTAAATCAAAATTACTTTTAAATTCTATCCATTTAATATACCATTTAAACACTAAAGTTATTTAAAACAATTTAATTTAAAAACTGCTTTTTATTACAAATCTGAGATACGGATTTAAACTTTCCTAGATTTAAACTTTAGATTTAAAAGTTCTGTTTAAATGTCTCTTTACAAATTTAGTTTAAAACTTAACCAGACAGTTTCCCTTTTGAAATCCTGGCAACATCAAAATTACCCGAGACAATACTAATTTACTTCGAGTCGCCTCTCCAAAACACTCGAGCCACTCACCTGAACAACTCGAGTATGAACTCGAGAATATCATCTTCCCAAACGCTCTACATTCCAGCAATTTACTCGAGACTTTGCTAATTTACTTCGTGCCTCACTCAAAATAACTCGAGAAACACTCGAGTAGCCTTCCCCTGTAAACTCAGACATCACCAGAGATATATACACGATCGTGCACGTGCACCGTAGTTACCACCATCTCTGACCATCGTCGAGCATCCCCACAAGTCGTCGATCATCCCTACACCATATCACGATCATCAATTCTTCGATCAAGACGCAAAATCGAAATTGGGAATTCGAGCACCAAACTGGAATACAGGCTTCCTCCAAAACCCTGTCAACATCTCCTCGTCTTCGAAATCTCGACCACTAGAATGCCAGCAACTCCAGCGACGACTTCGTCCACGTCACGACTATCATTTCCCAGAATTTTGTCGAACTCGATCCACTAGAGAAAATGTAGTGATCGATTTTCTTAACCTAGTTAAAACTAGGTTTAAAAATCTAAATCCTAAATCATTTCTGCCTCTATGTTTTAATTTCAATTCTAGTAATTTTCCTGATATCCTCGATCATTACACTATCATTCTTGAAGAAAACAACATCCCAAATTTACTGAGATCATCAAAATTACCAAAAACTCATTTCTAACTTAAACCAGAACTGCTCCTATAATACTAAACTAAACACTATGATATTAATGCTAAAAATCATATTATCATTTATGTTTTCAATTTATAAATCTGAATTTATAAATTACAAAGTTCGAATTTTTACTTTTATATAACATGCACTGTTATTTTTGATTTACAGAGATGCTTAGTTTTTAAAGTTTTACTTAACTAACATTCTTAACATTCCTCTGTGATACATCAATAACTTTTGATTTTAAGTTTAGTTCTAACAAACTAAATCAAATGGTGAAGGTTTTTAAATAAACTTTGAGCCTGGCCAATCAAAACAAGAACAGAGTATGTATTCACATATGCACACAATACATCCATTGTTCACAGCAGCTTTCAGTTATACATACAAACATTACATATTTATTCACTTCAAACATGATTATCACATGAAGAAATCAAGCAATTTACTTAAGTTAGTTTTAAATAAAAAATGTTACTCACCGGGCAAAACAGAGACAGAGCCTTATATTTTGAAAATCTTGAAACTGGTTTTGACTTAAAACTGAAATGCCTTGCTTTGAATCTGATTTTAAACTTGATTTGTTGAGCTTTAAAACTGCTTTGAATTACATGCATGCTGCTCCCAGATTGGAAATTGAATGCAAGCAGGCTACAGACTTGATTTGATTCCAGTTTGAAAAGAATGTTGCAGACTGGTTTTTGAATTTATTTCAGAGATGAAAAGAATGTAGACCTTTTGATTTCAGATTTTTAACTTGGTTACAGGGATTTGATTTCCCTTGAATTCGAAAATTGCAGACTGGTTTCTTTGATTTGGTTTGAAGCATTTGATTACTGATTTGTATTTCAGATTTTAGACTAGAGAATGTTTTGAGAAGTGGTACTGATTTGGTTTTCAGATTTTTATTAGAGAAAAAGGTTTTGAGTTTCTTGTTTTGAAAAGAAATTTGAAAGAATGAAGTAAAGGAAATGTATATGTTTATATAAATAAATTTATGATTTTATAAAAATAAAAGAAAATGAACATAATTAAGACACTTGTCACATATACTTGTTACTTAAATTACAAGTGTTAAAATAAAGCTTTAGATAAAGACACATGTCTTTTAAGTAATTATTCATATTTTTTTTTTTTAAAAGTAAATAAAAGTTTTTTTCTTAATTTATTAAACACTTATCTATATATATATATATATTACTTTTTAAAGAGAAACAAAAACTAATTAACTTTTATACATAAAAGTTTATACAAATATTCTAAAATCCAAAACAATTTAAATATTTATTCTTTTGAATTTCAAAACTTAAATTCAAATTCAAGTTAAATTAGATCCTAAGATTTAATTAAAATATACAATTATTTATCAATTTAAAAATAACAATTCTATAGTCTTTTAAAATTCATACATATTAAAAATAATACATTATACTTATTATTTGAAATTAACATATTTGATACTTATTTAATTAGATTATTAAATCAAATGGAAATTTTATTATCAAAGATCATCAATATCAATTTAATTATTCAACAGATTATTAAATTGATATTGTTAAAATTTCCGGGATATTACATTCCTCCCCCCTTAAAATAATTTCGTCCCCGAAATTTAAACAAAGGTAATTTAATAATCTTATTAAAGATTTAAATTCAAAACACAAGCATCTACTATCATCCATATGCTAGCAACCATAGCAACCAAATCATCCAATCAAACAATTCTAACTATCTAGACTAAATTCTAGATAAAATTCCTCGAGTTTCCCCAAGTATATATATATATATATACCGGGATACTCGCTCTACAAACAATCTAAACTACTAAGCTATAGATCTCCTACACATCTAGATTTATAGAACTAAACAGAATATCAGACTACAGACGAGTCTGACTCTACTACCAAACTTCCAGAACTGCTGATTCTAAAACCAGAGATAGATCAAACACGTACTCCCTCAGAGATACGTAAAACTCAATGAATTCCAGTTATCCAAACTGATAATTCAATTCAGAAGTCCAAATACTTATCCAAATCAGAACACAGACGAGATCCAAACATAACTCTACCTCACAACATTAGTAGATTCCAAACTTACTTCTCCCATCCAGAGATATACTCCAAATTGCTTTCGCTGCTCAACTCTGATCTAAGGTAGAACACAAGCACAGACTGGACAACTCATTCTAGAAATAAAGTTCATTGATCCATAAATAAAACTCAGATATTCCAGCAAAACTTGAGTTGCTTCACCAACTCCATCTCTAGGAAACATCCTTCCACTAGACTGAACCATCGGTATCACTCTTGGAATCCAGTCGATAAGAAAACTCAACCTTCGGATGCGGACAACTCCTGACTTCTCTGAAGACATCCAGAAAAACTCTGACAACCCAAGAGAACATTCAGACAATCGCAAGTCACTTTTGCGATCAACCCATCCTAATCCCAAACAGACTGTTCTCTCTTTACCAATCAGAATAGCTTACACTTATTTATCCAATTTATCGAAGAAATGGATCTACTCTGCTGCTTCTGAACTTCACTTCCAGAAAAACTGCTCATCCAGAAAACTTCCTGCCATCACAGAATACTCCGAGTAGCACTGCTGACACTGATGCTCCTATCCAAAGCTCTTCGAGAAACTCGAACTCCAAACCAAAGCAGAAACACCATGCTGAACTCAGCGACTGTAACGACCACGACTTTCTCTCCATAGAAAGTCGCATCATTATTAAGAAAGAAAGGGATAGAAAAGAGAAAAGAAGAGAAAGAAAGAATAACAACACATCAGAATCTCACAACGGAACGAAACAAATATAATATATCACATAACTATTACATAGTCTTTACATAATCAGAGTACACAACTTATACATCACAAAATAGACAGTTATAAAACCTGTCTATTATACAACACAAGATACAACTCAAACAAACGACTTAGAGAAACCAACACAGCGGAATACTATATATCTACGAATGCTGAAGCCTCCTGCTCCATATCTCCTCCATAGATTCGTCAAAGCTAACCTGAATCCCTTGGCTACTCGTAAAAATTGAGTACCCAAGGTTTAATAAAACAGAAAATAAACACTTGGGTCAGACATGGGTCTGGTGTGAGTAAACGGGTTAAAATTGTTTAACTTCAAAACCTTTTGAAAACAAAGGTATCACGTAAGACTTCCCACACATAAACATGGAAAAGTTTTTATCTTACGCTAACCAAATCATTTGATAGGAAATCCAGTTATATTATAATAGGGTCTAGGGTTTTCAAGTAAAATACGGAAATAGCTGAAATGCTTACATCTCACATTCCAACATAGTTGGGCACAACTAATACGTACGGCACTTATTGGAGTTTGGATTCCATACAATGGCAGGGCTACTGGGGTACCGCCCGTCACAGTACGTGGCCTAGATCATCGTACCGAGGAGTACGCCCGCTCCCCTGCAACACAAAGCCGGAACCATCCCTTACTGGATAATTCCGAACAAGATAATCCCGTAGTTGGCGCGACCAACCACACACTAAGCCGAATAAAAGAAAAGGGACCTCTAGACAGGGATCTATCTTGCTCTCAGTGGGTGCTACCCACGAAACCTTGCTGCACCTCCCCTGTTTTAGCCATTCCCGGTTGATGAGGCTTGAGGTTACGATTACCTTTAATCAGAACATATCACTTAGAATGCTCATCGTCCGCCTGACGATGTGCTGAAAGCATTCAATCCATACAAGTTCGTTCCGGGTTCGAACGAAACCGAAGGCATTATCTCGTTACACTCGTTTTGGAATCACCCTCAGAGTTAACGACAATAACCCTTGCACTCTGAATCTTCATCTTCACTTGAGATTCACGACCTATCGTTAATTTGGATCGATGTGGTATTCGGGTCTCCAGACCTGGAATTCCGGTATACGGAAACCCGATCCCGGTCTCATCGAAATCCAAAACGTATCTTTTAAGGCCAAGTTGTTTAAAGGTTTAAACATTTAAACTTATATTCAGGATGATATAAACAGATAGACAAATGACATTATCACAATTGATAATTCTTATCAACTTTCATCTCACAAAGCAGCATATCACATATATCAGAGATATCCAAATCATCTAGTATCACCCAATATCAATCATCCAATATAAACCAATCATCCAATATCAGTTAATCAATATTAACCAATCATCTTTAAACAGAATTAATTAACTCTTAATCAATTTAATTAACCTTTAATTAAATTAATTACTATCCTTTAATCACTTGGATTATCTTAATCCTGCTTACTAACATTAATAAATTAATTAATAAATCATTTCTTAATGATCTTCCTTAATTAATCTTTCTTGATTAATTATACTTTAATTACATTCAAGTAATTATCCTTAACCATATTCAGTAATTAACTTTTATTTACTATCATTAATTACAATAATTAATGAACCTTTATTAATTAATTAACTATAATTAATTATATTAATCATCAATTAATTACAATTAATTAATCATACTTAAATTATTATTTTTATTAATCATCCTTGATTAATTCATTAATTAAATAATCCTTATTAATTAATTAAATAATTAATTTTAATCAACCACTTCATTAATTAGTCTTAATTAATCATAAACAGTAATTAACAATTTGTAATTACTTATCTTAATTAATTACTTCTTAATTAATTATATTAACCTTGATTTATAAATCTAATTAATTAACCTTTAATTACTTCATTAAGTAATTATTATTCAATTACATTAATAAATAATCCTTAATTAATTACTTTATTAATTAATTACATTTTTAATTAATTACATTTGGTAATTAATCTTAAATTAAACACATTCCTTAATCACATTAATCGATTAACTAAAATTAATTAAGTAATTAACCCTTAGTTACTTACATAAGTAATTGTCTTTAATTACTTCATTAGATGATCACTCACTTAATTAATTACTTAACAAGTAATTAATTCCATTATTAAATAATTCTTAATTCTTAAATTAATTAATTACTCCATAATTAATTAACTTCAAAACAATTATATTAATTAATTCTTAATTAATAACATCTAGTGATTATCCATTAATACTTCAACTTTAATTACTTCCATAAGTAATTACTCTTTCCATAATTACATTCAATAATTTAACCATTAATTACTTCATTAAGTAATTACACTTAATTAATTCATAATTAAGTGATTAAATAAACAATTAACTAATTATTTAAAATAAATTAATTAATTAATTAATTAACTTCTTATATTTCAAAATCCTTAATTAATTAAGAAAAACATTAATCTTAATTAGTCTTTACTTATTAACAAATCATATTTAATTAAGTATCCATAAGTTCATAACAAAGATAAGTTAACCATATTTGTCTTTATAAATAAATTATTGGAATTCAAATCAAATTTTAATAACTTAACAACAAATTATTCTATTTGGATTTCAAAATTTTAACAATAACCTTATTTGAAATAAAGCATTAAGAATTCATTTTTAAAAGTTTAAACACTTTAATTATCTAATTTAAACTTATTTATTTTCAATATAAATTGAAACTTTGTTTAACATTTACCTTTGCTAAAACTTAGATAATACATTTTTGAAAACATGAATTAATTTAAATTACTAACTTTTTAAAACCTGTACATGATTTTCCTAAAATCTCAAAACCAGGTTACAATAAAATAAACAACCCGAGCCACTTTATTTCTTTCCCGAGTAAACTACACTAAAACCTCGAGCACACTCGCCTACCCACTTGCTTCGAGACGAACTGCAAACTACACGAGACCAACTTCGAGTCGCCTTCATCTTCCCCAATCGCTACGAACCAGATACACGCGAACGTAACCAATGTGCACACGTGCACGTGCACGACCACTCAACGTCGCTCCGACCTCCACTCTGATCATCGACCAGTCATTGATAGCCCCGCCGTCCCTCTCGTTAACCCATATCGATGAAAACGACCATGAAACGAGATCGAGCATCTCGATCAAGACTGGAGAAAACCCAATCTGCCAAAATCATCACCAGCCCACCATCTCCGATCACTAGATCACCTGCCGATCTACCCGAAGCTACGCCACACTCTGACGATCCACTTCACCACCTCGCGATTGAACTCGACTTCCCATCAACGACGAATTAGACTCGTCACTGCAGATAACCCAAACTTAATACAAAACCCTACTCGACCCAAATTCGCTCGATCCCGCCATTTGAAAATTTCTCCAGTATTTTTCCAGAGTCCCCCACGCCTCCAACCTTCTCCAGCCCAAATATCAAACACTCCAGAGTCGCCGATCATCAGTAATTGACAATAATGTCGAAATTCGTCAACTCAGCAAATCGCAACATATACAACATTAAAAATCTGGATTTTAATATCAAAATTCATCATTTCTTATTACTAACTTGTTTCTGAAATCAAATCACAAAAATATGAATATTGGGTTTCGACATATAATTGATGTTTACTGTAAAATCCTATTTTTGAAATATTAACTAAATAGTTCTACCTTAAACTATTTTTAAAAACGAATTTACATTGTTATAATTGTTTTCTTTTTTATGATCATAACCTATCAGTGATTCTTTGGGAAGATAGGGATTTTTAAAAGTTGTTCTTGAGCCAGAGAGATTTAACAGAGATCAGTATATATATAAACACACAGACATGCTCACAATATAAACATGCATTCATATCCATACTAAAAACTCAATCTACTAAAATCATTCATCACATGCATTCCATAACAACATAATACCGATTTAAAACTATTTTTAAAAATGGGGCTTACTCACCTGAAAACAGAGAGCAGGCTTTAAGCTAACAATCTGGAATTTGAAAAGAACTTGAAACTGTGAAAACTTGATATGCTTTTGCCTTTGAAAACTGCATGCATGCTTGTTTGAAAAGATGTAGACTTCTTAAATTTCCAGTTTTGAAAAGAAACAGGCTTGATTTAAAAACTGCAGTTGTATGTAGGTATGACTTCCAGATTTGAATGCAGATTTGCAGGCTGAAGACTTTTATTTGCAAAATTGGTCTTTGAAAATGAGTTTCTAGTTTTTGAGGAGGAACTGATTTTGATTTGCAAACTTGTTTACAGGTTTATTGAATTTGATTTCTGGTTGAGGAGGTATAATTATCAGGTTTTGTTTTGAGTTATTTTGGTTTTGAGTTTTTCTTCTTAGCTTTTGAAAAAAATGGAAAAAGAAATGGAAGAAAGGAAACATGTTTTATAAAGGCTGAATTGATTTATAAAAATAAAAGAAATTAAAATTAAAACTTGACATTTGTCATATATCTTAGTTTATAGATTTACACATGTTATTAAGGTGTCTTAATATGTTAACACTTGTCTTTTAAGTATTTCTTATTTATTTTTAAATGTAAATAAAAACCCTTTACTTAATTTATTAATTACTTATCTATATATATACTACCTATAAAGAAATAAAACTTAATTATATATATATATAAAGCTTATATTTATAAAATTAAAAACTATTTAAATATTACCCTTTTTAATTTCAAAATTAATTTAAACTTAAATTCAAATTAAATTTGAAAAATCCAATTTAAAGTCAATTTAAACAACACATTCCATTTTAAATAACAATTATATTTACATTAAAATCTATTTATTTAAAAACAAGACTTTATTCATTTATTAAATTTCAAACCAAAGCCAATCTATTTACAATATATATATGCACACATATAAATATATTATAAATAGAAATCATTTTATTAATTTCTAAAAGATAAATTCACTAATTAAATATCCATTTAATTAGATTATTAAACCAATTCAAATTTGTTATCAAAGATTATCAAATCAATTTAATTATTTAAACAGATTATTAAATTGATATTGCCCCAAATTTCCGGGATATTACATTCCTCCCCCCTTAAAATAATTTCGTCCCTGAAATTTAAGACAAAGGTAATTTAATAATCCATTTAAATCACAAGCATATATTATCTTCCATATGCTAACAACCATAGCAACCAATTCACACAATCAAACAATTCTAATTATCCAAACAAAAATTCTGGATACAATTTCCTCGAGTTTTCCCAAATATAAATACCGGGATACTCGCTCTACAGAATCCAAACAATCAATACTACTAAGCTATAGAGCTCCTACTCATCTAGATCTACAGAACTAAACAAGATATCAGACTACAGACGAGTCTGACTCAACAACCAAATCCTCCAGAACTGCTGATTCCAAAACCAGAGATAGATCAAACACGTACTCCCTCAGAGATACGTAAAATACATTGAATTCTAGTTATCCAAACTGACAATTCAACCTTGTAGATCAAAGTACTTATCCAAATTAGATCACAGAAAAGATCCAAAATAACTCGGAGCTGACTTCCCAGACTTACCCAATCTTATAGCTCCCTTTAACCAGAGAAAAACTTCACAACAACGAAGTCTCCAACTTCGAATTTCAAATTCCTTCGTTTCTTATCCACAAAATCTTCAGACGATCTCGGCTACCTACAAATCCTTTCTGATCAACTCAACCTTCGCTGATGCTCCTTGAAACAAACAGGACCAAGAATAACTCAACAAAATGATCTTCTCAAGATCAACCCAATTCCAAAACAAAACTCTACTTCACAAACATCAGAAGATCGAACTAACTTCTCCTATCTGGAAAAGACAAACAGATGCACTTGCCAAACTGCTTCCGTTGCACCACTCTGATCTGGAACAGAAAGAAAATGCTGATGAAGAACACGAGCACAGACTGGACAACTCATCCCAGAAATATGGTTCCCCAGATCCTAAAAAGAAAACTCAAATACTCCATCAAAATCTAAGCTGCTTCACCAAACTCTATCTCAAGGAACCATCCTTCAACTAACTGAACCACCGGTATCACTCCTGGAATCCAAGTCGATAAGAAAACTCAATCTTCAGATGCAGACAAACTTCTGACTTCTCTGAAAACATCCAGAAAGACTCTGATAACCCAAGAGAATACTCAGCAATCGCAAGTCACTTTTGCGATCAATCCAACCTATTTCCAAACAGACTGTTCTCTCTTTACCCATCAGAACAGCTTACACTTATCTATCCAATCCATCGAAGAAATGGATCCACTCTGCTGCTTCTGAACTCCACCTCTAGAAACTGCCCAGCCAGAAAACTTCCTGCTAATACACAGAATACTCCGAGCTGCACTACTACCATAGATGCCAAAGATTCGTTAATTCAAAGCTCTTCGAGAAACTCAAACCTCAAACCAAATAGAATCACCATGCTGAACTCAGCCACAACACCTAAGCGGACATTCTTCCTTAAACTTGCTCCAAAAGAAAACATCTTCGGTAACATCCATAGTCACTGCGTCTCATCACACAGCTACTATTCTGAGATACCATTACTGGCTTCTACTCAATTGACGGATCCAACTCTACTCACCCAACTTCAAAGATGGACTCCGAACCTTAACAGGTTTCCTTCAGAGATCGAGAAATCCTTACATCATAGCAAAACTTATTCGAGACGGTATTAGGTCTACAGTCTCGACAAATACACTTCCAACCTCAACACTCAGACTCCTAATCCTAGATGATAAATTATTATCATCTCAACCAATCATTACAAATACCATATACATTTAAAATGATACTTTTTATATATAGAAAATCTATCTGGGTAAAATTATTTCATCTACCTTTTTAAAACAATATTGTGTCTATTGGCCTGGTCCAAGTGTTTAGAGATCCCTATCAATAACGTTAGCTACTCGTATTGACCAGAATCCATATACCACCCAACCGATCAATTAACACAATATAAAATCATTTTATATAACTAACAAATACGCGCTCTCGTATATATATATACACTCAAACAGGTTGCTACAGATCCTATCTCTAATGAACAACCCTTCCGAACCTAGGTATTCACTCAACCTAGTGTTCTGATATTCACTTAACCAAAAGCTTAGGCATTCGCTCAACCTATGCTCTGATACCACTGTAACGACCACGACTTTCTCTCCATAGAAAGTCGCATCATTATTAAGAAAGAAAGGGATAGAAAAGAGAAAAGAAGAGAAAGAAAGAATAACAACACATCAGAATCTCACAACGGAACGAAACAAATATAATATATCACATAACTATTACATAGTCTTTACATAATCAGAGTACACAACTTATACATCACAAAATAGATAGTTATAAAACCTGTCTATTATACAACACAAGGTACAACTCAAACAAACGACTCAGAGAAACCAACACAGCGGAATACTATATATCTACGAATGCTGAAGCCTCCTGCTCCATATCTCCTCCATAGATTCATCAAAGCTAACCTGAATCCCTTGGCTACTCGTAAAAATTGAGTACCCAAGGTTTAATAAAACAGAAAATAAACACTTGGGTCAGACATGGGTCTGGTGTGAGTAAACGGGTTAAAATTGTTTAACTTCAAAACCTTTTGAAAACAAAGGTATCACGTAAGACTTCCCACACATAAACATGGAAAAGTTTTTACCTTACGCTAACCAAATCATTTGATAGGAAATCCAGTTATATTATAATAGGGTCTAGGGTTTTCAAGTAAAATACGGAAATAGCTGAAATGCTTACATCTCACATTCCAACATAGTTGGGCACAACTAATACGTACGGCACTTATTGGAGTTTGGATTCCATACAATGGCAGGGCTACTGGAGTACCGCCCGTCACAGTACGTGGCCTAGATCACCGTACCGAGGAGTACGCCCGCTCCCCTGCAACACAAAGCCGGAACCATCCCTTACTGGATAATTCCGAACAAGATAATCCCGTAGTTGGCGCGACCAACCACACACTAAGCCGAATAAAAGAAAAGGGACCTCTAGACAGGGATCTATCTTGCTCTCAGTGGGTGCTACCCACGAAACCTTGCTGCACCTCCCCTGTTTTAGCCATTCCCGATTGATGAGGCTTGAGG
This sequence comes from Allium fistulosum, assembly GCA_030737815.1. NCBI lineage: Eukaryota > Viridiplantae > Streptophyta > Magnoliopsida > Asparagales > Amaryllidaceae > Allium > Allium fistulosum. The sequence continues at coordinate 595,858,522 of CM060903.1, forward strand.
TTACGATTACCTTTAATCAGAACATATCACTTAGAATGCTCATCGTCCGCCTGACGATGTGCTGAAAGCATTCAATCCATACAAGTTCGTTCCGGGTTCGAACGAAACCGAAGGCATTATCTCGTTACACTCGTTTTGGAATCACCCTCAGAGTTAACGACAATAACCCTTGCACTCTGAATCTTCATCTTCACTTGAGATTCACGACCTATCGTTAATTTGGATCGATGTGGTATTCGGGTCTCCAGACCTGGAATTCCGGTATACGGAAACCCGATCCCGGTCTCATCGAAATCCAAAACGTATCTTTTAAGGCCAAGTTGTTTAAAGGTTTAAACATTTAAACTTATATTCAGGATGATATAAACAGATAGACAAATGACATTATCACAATTGATAATTCTTATCAACTTTCATCTCACAAAGCAGCATATCACATATATCAGAGATATCCAAATCATCTAGTATCACCCAATATCAATCATCCAATATAAACCAATCATCCAATATCAGTTAATCAATATTAACCAATCATCTTTAAACAGAATTAATTAACTCTTAATCAATTTAATTAACCTTTAATTAAATTAATTACTATCCTTTAATCACTTGGATTATCTTAATCCTGCTTACTAACATTAATAAATTAATTAATAAATCATTTCTTAATGATCTTCCTTAATTAATCTTTCTTGATTAATTATACTTTAATTACATTCAAGTAATTATCCTTAACCATATTCAGTAATTAACTTTTATTTACTATCATTAATTACAATAATTAATGAACCTTTATTAATTAATTAACTATAATTAATTATATTAATCATCAATTAATTACAATTAATTAATCATACTTAAATTATTATTTTTATTAATCATCCTTGATTAATTCATTAATTAAATAATCCTTATTAATTAATTAAATAATTAATTTTAATCAACCACTTCATTAATTAGTCTTAATTAATCATAAACAGTAATTAACAATTTGTAATTACTTATCTTAATTAATTACTTCTTAATTAATTATATTAACCTTGATTTATAAATCTAATTAATTAACCTTTAATTACTTCATTAAGTAATTATTATTCAATTACATTAATAAATAATCCTTAATTAATTACTTTATTAATTAATTACATTTTTAATTAATTACATTTGGTAATTAATCTTAAATTAAACACATTCCTTAATCACATTAATCGATTAACTAAAATTAATTAAGTAATTAACCCTTAGTTACTTACATAAGTAATTGTCTTTAATTACTTCATTAGATGATCACTCACTTAATTAATTACTTAACAAGTAATTAATTCCATTATTAAATAATTCTTAATTCTTAAATTAATTAATTACTCCATAATTAATTAACTTCAAAACAATTATATTAATTAATTCTTAATTAATAACATCTAGTGATTATCCATTAATACTTCAACTTTAATTACTTCCATAAGTAATTACTCTTTCCATAATTACATTCAATAATTTAACCATTAATTACTTCATTAAGTAATTACACTTAATTAATTCATAATTAAGTGATTAAATAAACAATTAACTAATTATTTAAAATAAATTAATTAATTAATTAATTAACTTCTTATATTTCAAAATCCTTAATTAATTAAGAAAAACATTAATCTTAATTAGTCTTTACTTATTAACAAATCATATTTAATTAAGTATCCATAAGTTCATAACAAAGATAAGTTAACCATATTTGTCTTTATAAATAAATTATTGGAATTCAAATCAAATTTTAATAACTTAACAACAAATTATTCTATTTGGATTTCAAAATTTTAACAATAACCTTATTTGAAATAAAGCATTAAGAATTCATTTTTAAAAGTTTAAACACTTTAATTATCTAATTTAAACTTATTTATTTTCAATATAAATTGAAACTTTGTTTAACATTTACCTTTGCTAAAACTTAGATAATACATTTTTGAAAACATGAATTAATTTAAATTACTAACTTTTTAAAACCTGTACATGATTTTCCTAAAATCTCAAAACCAGGTTACAATAAAATAAACAACCCGAGCCACTTTATTTCTTTCCCGAGTAAACTACACTAAAACCTCGAGCACACTCGCCTACCCACTTGCTTCGAGACGAACTGCAAACTACACGAGACCAACTTCGAGTCGCCTTCATCTTCCCCAATCGCTACGAACCAGATACACGCGAACGTAACCAATGTGCACACGTGCACGTGCACGACCACTCAACGTCGCTCCGACCTCCACTCTGATCATCGACCAGTCATTGATAGCCCCGCCGTCCCTCTCGTTAACCCATATCGATGAAAACGACCATGAAACGAGATCGAGCATCTCGATCAAGACTGGAGAAAACCCAATCTGCCAAAATCATCACCAGCCCACCATCTCCGATCACTAGATCACCTGCCGATCTACCCGAAGCTACGCCACACTCTGACGATCCACTTCACCACCTCGCGATTGAACTCGACTTCCCATCAACGACGAATTAGACTCGTCACTGCAGATAACCCAAACTTAATACAAAACCCTACTCGACCCAAATTCGCTCGATCCCGCCATTTGAAAATTTCTCCAGTATTTTTCCAGAGTCCCCCACGCCTCCAACCTTCTCCAGCCCAAATATCAAACACTCCAGAGTCGCCGATCATCAGTAATTGACAATAATGTCGAAATTCGTCAACTCAGCAAATCGCAACATATACAACATTAAAAATCTGGATTTTAATATCAAAATTCATCATTTCTTATTACTAACTTGTTTCTGAAATCAAATCACAAAAATATGAATATTGGGTTTCGACATATAATTGATGTTTACTGTAAAATCCTATTTTTGAAATATTAACTAAATAGTTCTACCTTAAACTATTTTTAAAAACGAATTTACATTGTTATAATTGTTTTCTTTTTTATGATCATAACCTATCAGTGATTCTTTGGGAAGATAGGGATTTTTAAAAGTTGTTCTTGAGCCAGAGAGATTTAACAGAGATCAGTATATATATAAACACACAGACATGCTCACAATATAAACATGCATTCATATCCATACTAAAAACTCAATCTACTAAAATCATTCATCACATGCATTCCATAACAACATAATACCGATTTAAAACTATTTTTAAAAATGGGGCTTACTCACCTGAAAACAGAGAGCAGGCTTTAAGCTAACAATCTGGAATTTGAAAAGAACTTGAAACTGTGAAAACTTGATATGCTTTTGCCTTTGAAAACTGCATGCATGCTTGTTTGAAAAGATGTAGACTTCTTAAATTTCCAGTTTTGAAAAGAAACAGGCTTGATTTAAAAACTGCAGTTGTATGTAGGTATGACTTCCAGATTTGAATGCAGATTTGCAGGCTGAAGACTTTTATTTGCAAAATTGGTCTTTGAAAATGAGTTTCTAGTTTTTGAGGAGGAACTGATTTTGATTTGCAAACTTGTTTACAGGTTTATTGAATTTGATTTCTGGTTGAGGAGGTATAATTATCAGGTTTTGTTTTGAGTTATTTTGGTTTTGAGTTTTTCTTCTTAGCTTTTGAAAAAAATGGAAAAAGAAATGGAAGAAAGGAAACATGTTTTATGTGATATCCCGGAATTTTGGCAATATCAATTTAATAATCTTTATAAATAATTAAATTGATTTGTTGATTTATTTTATAAATTGACAAGTTTATTCATTTTAAAAGGTTAATAACATTTTAATTGGCAAGTTTATTTCTTTAAAAACTAATAACATTTTAATTTGGGAATATCTTTTCTAACAATTTTAAATTGGGAAGATTTATCTTTCTAAACTTATATATAAATGTTTTATATTTATAATGTATATATATATAGGTATATATATTATAAATAGGGAGTCTTTTAAAACTATGTTTTCAAATTATAATATATATGTATATATATATATATATATATTGTGATTTGGAGTTATGTATTAAATTCAATATGATAATTATCAAAATTTATGTTAAAATATTTCACATTTAGAATGTATATATTTATATATTGAAATGGAAAGGTAATGATTTGAATTAAATTAAGATGTTTTCAAACTTTAATATATATATATATAATTTGTAATTTGGAAATTGTAATTTGACTTAATACTTTTGAAAATGATATTTGAGATTTAAAATAAGAAGTTAATTGGTTTTAAGATTCTTTCATTTTTAAAATTCAAATATAAGTCAAAATAGGTTTGTAAAAATATATATATAGAGTTAAACTCAATTTCTCAAGCATATATAAATATGTTATATATATATTTGATTAAAGCATAAGTTATTTTAAATAATAGTTTTCACATTTGTATATTTATATAGGAATGTAAAGCTTAATTATAAAAAGATAAATACATCATTATATACATATAAATATTTCTTAAATACATATAAATGACTTAAATAAATTAATTAAAACAAGATTAATACTTGTAAGCATATTAAGATGGTGTGAAGACATTTGTAAGAAAATAAGTGTATAGGTGTAAACTAATTAACACCTAAGAGGACAAATGTCCACATTTCCTTTTGATAATTAAAATAAGTAAATTAAAATATGAAAGAGGAAAGATCTGATTTCACTTTTCAGCTGAAACTCTTGTTCTCTTCATTTCAAACAAAAATTATAATTCGAATCTAAAAATATATAAAAGACTGGAAACCAAATTCAAAGAAGATGAAAATCTGGAAATACAAATCAGTGGAAAAGAAGATCAAAAACAATACAACATCAATCTCAAGATTTTCAAATACAATTAGCAATTTCAAATTCTTCAAACAACCTGAAGACATGCAATCAGTTTCAAGGATCAAACTGCAAGTTTAAAATTCAACAAAGTATAAACAAAAGGAGTTTAAAATCAAAATCAGTCTGGAAATCAACATCAGCCTGGAAACAGAAAATGTTCTCTATTCTCTGATTTTAGGTGAGTAAATATTATTTTAAAAACAGACTTTAAATTTTGATATGTGATGATTTATCTGAAATGTTTGTAATGTATGCATGTTTGTATGTGAGAGTCTGGAATAAGCCTAGAAAATCATTTCTATCTCCTGCTCTCTGTTCCTTGGTGAGTAAACTTTTTTTTAAAAAAACAGTTTTAAATTGTGATTATATGGATGCATGTGATAAATTTGTATAGGAAATTATAATATGATTTGCATTGATTTATCTCATTTGGAATATGTGATGAATTTGCTGTGGTTATATATGTGTATATCTGAATATATGCAAGATGTCTCTGTTACTTCCTATACTTGATTTACCCTTTAAAAATTCATATTTGCTCTTGAAATCAGAATTAAGTTCTGATCTATGAATGAAAAATAATCATTATAGCATAATGTTAATCCTAAAAATAGTATTAGGATTTTATAATTAAAAATTAATTCAAAATTTGAAAATATACAGAGGAAATCAAAGACAGGTCAAAAATTGATTATCTGGGAATCAAGTTTGAATTATATAAACAAATTCGTATTGTAAATTGATGAATTTTGGAAATCAAATCAAGATTTTTAAACAAGTATTTGATGAGTTATCTCGAGATAGACGAGATTTGGGAATTTGTAGAATGCTGGTGATCGACGTGATCGAGTGTGATGGGGTTTGGTCTGGAGGTTGCTAGTAGAGTATGGATCTCTGGAAAAATAGTGAGAAAATTTTTAGATGGCTGTGGTGGTCGGGGAACGATGAACTAGGGTTCCAGAGACATTTTGGAACGATGCTGTCAGGGGGCTCTCGCGATGGTTATGGAAGACCGGAGTGGTTCGCATTAGTGGGGATGCAAGCTGGAAGGTGTGACGAAGCATGGGTGAAGTGGATAGGTGATTTCGAGATCGGAGGCAACGGGAAGGCAGCAGTTTCTGGCCATGGCGATTTTCAAGTTTGGTCGAATATCTCGATTTCGATTTGTATGGATTATGGGTGATCTGGAGTCGCGTATGGGTTCGCGAGGTTGAAGGTGATGGTCGAGGATCGTCGCGGTGATCTACGGTGGTCGGAGTTGGTGGTGTACGTGCACCACGTGCACGTTTGTGCTATCGGTTCGTTTGCTTTGGAGAAGACGGAAGAAACTCGGGATCGTCTCGGGTTGTTTTGCGTATTTACTCGAAGCAGATGAGTAGGGGAATTGACTCGAAGCAGGCTCGGGTTTGTTAGGGGAATGACTCGAGTAGTAGTGTTTCGCAAAGGTTCGGGTTGGTTCCTATTTAATAGCAGGTTTCAAATTTTTATAAGTAAATCAAGTTCAAGTTTTTAAAAAGAAACAAAAGCAAGCCTAATTAAACAAGTTTTCAAAATGAATGTTAATCAAGTTTTAAGGGTAATTAATTTGAAATTAAGAATCATTAATTGATAAGTTAAGATTGTTAATTAATAGTTAGGAATAAATTATTTAAGTAATTAAGGATTAATTAAGTTATTGTTAGGTACTTAATTAATTAAGAAATGAAAGACTAATTTATTGGTAATTGGAATTAATTTAATTGTAATCAATAATGGTTAATTAAAGTTTAATTATTTAAGAAAAATAATTAAAGAATAGTTAATATAGATCATTAACTAAGGTTTATTTATGATTAATTTTATTTATTAAATAGATTAATTAAGGTTAATCATTTGTGAATTGTTTTACTTAATGGAAGTAATTAAGATATTAATTACTCATTGTAATTAATTAAGTTTCTTTTGATTAGTTAAGTTAATTAATTAAGTTTAATTAATTTAAGATAATCATTTAATGATTTGTGAAGTAATTACTAAATGTAATTTAATGAAGATTAATTACTTAGGAAAGTAATTAATGGATAATTACTGATGTAATTAATAAAGTAATTAAGGGTAGTTAATTACTTAATGGAAATTAATCAAGGGATTAATTAAGAAATTAATTAAGGAATAATTAATTTATTTTAAGAAGTAATTAAGGTTAGTTAATTACTGAATGTGATTAATCAATAGTGATTAATAATTATGGTTTAATTAAAGATTAATTACTCAATGTAATTAATTTAAATAAAGTAATTAATGATAAAATGTAATTAAGGATCATTAATTTATATAATTATGATGTAATTAAGAATTGATTAATTAAGTAATAATTATAAATGAAGTGAATAATTAATGTAATTAATTAAGGAGTAATGTAATTAATTATAGTTAATTAATAAATGAAGTAATTAAAGGTTAATTACTATAAGTGGTTAAGAATAATTAATTTGTATAATTAATTTAATACAAATTACTTGAATGTAATTAAATAATTAATCAAGGATGATTAATTAAATTGAATTATTGGATGATGATTGATTAATTGATTGATAATTAATTAATAATGATTTAAGCAAGATTTTAATGATGGGAGTAATTAATTTAATTTACTTTAAATTAATTAGAGATGAAATATTTAATTTAATTCATTTTAAATTAACTATATATGGTGATTAATAAATCATTGCTTAAGGATACTGAATGATATTGATTTACCTTGAATGGTTTGAAATCTCAGATATGAGATAATTGATACTGTATGATTTGGATGCTTTGGTTGCATAGTGATGATGATATGGATTATCTGCTTATAATGATAATGTTGATTATCTATTGTGAATCTATGAATTATCTATCTGTGTGTAAATAGATAGTAGAATTGAATTGTTTTAACCTTTAAAACAACTTGGCCTTAAAAGATACGTTTTGGATTTCGATGAGACCGGGATCGGGTTTCCGTATACCGGTATTCCAGGTCTGGAGACCCGAATACCACATCGATCCAAATTAACGATAGGTCGTGAATCTCAAGTGAAGATGAAGATTCAGAGTGCAAGGGTTATTGTCGTTAACTCTGAGGGTGATTCCAAAACGAGTGTAACGAGATAATGCCTTCGGTTTCGTTCGAACCCGGAACGAACTTGTATGGATTGAATGCTTTCAGCACATCGTCAGGCGGACGATGAGCATTCTAAGTGATATGTTCTGATTTAAGGTAATCGTAACCTCAAGCCTCATCAACCGGGAATGGCTAAAACAGGGGAGGTGCAGCAAGGCTTCGTGGGTAGCACCCACTGAGAGCAAGATAGATCCCTGTCTAGAGGTCCCTTTTCTTTTATTCGGCTTAGTGTGTGGTTGGTCGCGCCAACTACGGGATTATCTTGTTCGGGATTATCCAGTAAGGGATGGTTCCGGCTTTGTGTTGCAGGGGAGTGGGCGTACTCCTCGGTACGGTGATCTAGGCCACGTACTGTGACGGGCGGTACCCCAGTAGCCCTGCCATTGTATGGAATCCAAACTCCAATAAGTGCCGTACGTATTAGTTGTGCCCAACTATGTTGGAATGTGAGATGTAAGCATTTCAGCTATTTCTGTATTTTACTTGAAAACCCTAGACCCTATTATAATATAACTGGATTTCCTATCAAATGTTTTGGTTAGCGTAAGGTAAAAACTTTTCCATGTTTATGTGTGGGAAGTCTTACGTGATACCTTTGTTTTCAAAAGGTTTTGAAGTTAAACAATTTTAACCCGTTTACTCACACCAGACCCATGTCTGACCCAAGTGTTTATTTCTGTTTTATAAACTCTTGGGTACTCAAATTTTTACGAGTAGCCAAGGGATTCAGGTTTAGCTTTGACGAATATTCTGGAGGAGCAATGGAGCAGGAGGCTTCGGCGTATAGATATATTATGGTGTTTCCGCTGTGTTTGTATTGAGTCTGTATCTCTGTGATGTTTGAGATGTATGATAGACAGGTGTTTATAACTGTCTAATATGAGATGTATAAGTCGTATAACTCTGATTATGTAAATACTATGTAATAGTTATGTGATATATTATATTTTGTTTCGTTCCGCTGTGAGATTCTGATATTGTTTAGTTCTTTCTTTCTTTTCTTTTCTTCTTCTATCCCTTTCTTTCTTAATTCATGATACGTCTTTCTGGTGGTAGAAAGCCGGGTCGTGACAGTTGGTATCAGAGCGAGGTTGAGTGAATACCTAGGCTCTGAAGTGGTGTCTATCTTGAGAGCGCGTAATTGTTAATTATATAAAAATGGTTTTATATTGTGTTAATTGATCGGTTGAGTGGTATATGGATTCTGGTCAATACGAGTAGCTAACGTTATTGATAGGGATCTCTAAACACTTGAACCAGGCCAACGGACACAATATTGTTTTAAAGAGGTAGATGAAATAATTTTACCCAGAAATAATTTCTATATAAAAAGTATCATTTTAAATATATATATATATATATATGTATTTCTACCTATTTGTTGGGTTACCTGTTCGGGTTTTCCAATATGAGTTATAAAGGTAGATAAGGTGGTGGTGTATGTAACACGACTACCAATGGTTGGAGTTTGAATGTTGAGGTTGGAAGTGTATTTGTCGAGACTGTAGACCCAATACTGTCTCGAGTGAGCTTTGTTGTGGTGTAAAGATTTCATCAATCTCCAAAGGAACTGTTAAGGTTCGGAGTTTATCTTTGAAGTTGGATGAATAGAGTAGATCTATTGGATGAGCTGAAGAGAGTGATGGTATTTTGGTAACCTCAGGAAGTAGTAGCTGTGTGATGAGACACGGTGGCTATGGACGTTTCTGAAGATGTTTCTTCTGGAACAAGTTTGAAGAAGTGAGTCTGTTTCGGTGTTGTGGCTGAGTCCAGTGGGGTGTTTTTATTTGCTTTGAGGTCCGAGTTTCTCGAGGAGTTTCGGATAAGAAGTCTTTGGCGTCTGTGGCAGCAGTGCGGCTTGGAGTGTTCTGTGTTGGCAGGAAGTTTCTGTCTGAGCAGTTTTTCTAGAGATGGAGTCTAGAAGCAACTGAGTGAATCCATTTCTTCGATGAATTGGATAGATAAGTGTAAGCTGTTCTGATTAGTGAAGAGAGAACAGTTATCTTTGGAAATTAAGCTGGGCTGATCGCAAAAGTGACTTGCGATTGTTTAAGTATTCTCTTGGTATTATTGGAGATTGAGATTCTGTATCGACTTGATTCGTGGAGTTACCGGTAGTTCAGCTTAGTAGAAGGATGTCTCCTAGAGAATAATTTGGTGAAGCAGCTCAGGATTCTTTGGAGAGGAATTGACCACACCTAATTTTCTGGTGAGGATTCTGTTAAGGTGTTTTTGACCAAGTAGAATGGTTCACTAAGATTTTATAGATATGGTGAACTGTGGATGATCAAGTTTGTGCTCGAGTTTCTCCGACAGCATTCTCATCTATTCCAGATCAGAATTGTGCAGCGAAAGCAAGATAGCAGCTATTCTAGAGTGGAAGCAACCGGGAGTTGTAATTTTCTTGGAGTAGAGGATTTCTATAAGAAATTCAAGTATAACTCTAAGTGTGAAAGAATTTTCAGGATCTGGAAGTAAGGTTGTCAAGTGCAACTGTTTGGCTATTTCAGAAAGGAGAAGTAGTTCGAAGTACTCTAATGTTTGTGGAGTAGAATTGTGTTCTGGATTTCGGTGATTTTTGGGAAACCATTTTGTTGAGAAGGATCCGGAAATTGGTTTGATGTTGGTCTAGATTGTTCCAGGAAGCATCAGCAAGGGCTAAGCTGATCAGGAAGGATGAAGTTGAAATTGGATATTGTTTAAGTTTTCTTCAATTAAAGGAGATACAAGATTTGGTAAGATTGGAGAGCTAACTCCGGAAGTATTATGAGATTTTTCTGTGTTCTCAAGAGAATTAGTTCTTTGATATATAGGATTGAGTTGCCAGTTCGGATAACTGGAATTCATTTTATTTCACGTATCTCTGAGGGAATACGTGTTTGATCTGTCATTGGTTGTGGGATCAGCAGTTCAGAAGGATTTGGTAGTTGAGATGATTTTGAGTTTAGTCTGATATTTTGTTCAGATTTATAATCTAGATGGGAAGGAGTTCTAGATTATTGTAGATAGTTAGTTAAGATCCTGTAGAACGAGTATCCCGGTATATATATACTTGGGGAAACTCGAGGAAATTCTATCCAGAATTTGTCTGGATAGTTAAATTTGTTTGATTAAATTGTTTGCTATGATTGTTAGAATATGATTGATATGTATGGTTGCTGTTTGAAATTAAAATTAAAATTTTGCTGGGTTATTAAATTATCTTTGCTTTTAAATTTCGGGGACGAAATTATTTTAAGGGGGGAGGAATGTGATATCCCGGAATTTTGGCAATATCAATTTAATAATCTTTATAAATAATTAAATTGATTTGTTGATTTATTTTATAAATTGACAAGTTTATTCATTTTAAAAGGTTAATAACATTTTAATTGGCAAGTTTATTTCTTTAAAAACTAATAACATTTTAATTTGGGAATATCTTTTCTAACAATTTTAAATTGGGAAGATTTATCTTTCTAAACTTATATATAAATGTTTTATATTTATAATGTATATATATATAGGTATATATATTATAAATAGGGAGTCTTTTAAAACTATGTTTTCAAATTATAATATATATGTATATATATATATATATATATTGTGATTTGGAGTTATGTATTAAATTCAATATGATAATTATCAAAATTTATGTTAAAATATTTCACATTTAGAATGTATATATTTATATATTGAAATGGAAAGGTAATGATTTGAATTAAATTAAGATGTTTTCAAACTTTAATATATATATATATAATTTGTAATTTGGAAATTGTAATTTGACTTAATACTTTTGAAAATGATATTTGAGATTTAAAATAAGAAGTTAATTGGTTTTAAGATTCTTTCATTTTTAAAATTCAAATATAAGTCAAAATAGGTTTGTAAAAATATATATATAGAGTTAAACTCAATTTCTCAAGCATATATAAATATGTTATATATATATTTGATTAAAGCATAAGTTATTTTAAATAATAGTTTTCACATTTGTATATTTATATAGGAATGTAAAGCTTAATTATAAAAAGATAAATACATCATTATATACATATAAATATTTCTTAAATACATATAAATGACTTAAATAAATTAATTAAAACAAGATTAATACTTGTAAGCATATTAAGATGGTGTGAAGACATTTGTAAGAAAATAAGTGTATAGGTGTAAACTAATTAACACCTAAGAGGACAAATGTCCACATTTCCTTTTGATAATTAAAATAAGTAAATTAAAATATGAAAGAGGAAAGATCTGATTTCACTTTTCAGCTGAAACTCTTGTTCTCTTCATTTCAAACAAAAATTATAATTCGAATCTAAAAATATATAAAAGACTGGAAACCAAATTCAAAGAAGATGAAAATCTGGAAATACAAATCAGTGGAAAAGAAGATCAAAAACAATACAACATCAATCTCAAGATTTTCAAATACAATTAGCAATTTCAAATTCTTCAAACAACCTGAAGACATGCAATCAGTTTCAAGGATCAAACTGCAAGTTTAAAATTCAACAAAGTATAAACAAAAGGAGTTTAAAATCAAAATCAGTCTGGAAATCAACATCAGCCTGGAAACAGAAAATGTTCTCTATTCTCTGATTTTAGGTGAGTAAATATTATTTTAAAAACAGACTTTAAATTTTGATATGTGATGATTTATCTGAAATGTTTGTAATGTATGAATGTTTGTATGTGAGAGTCTGGAATAAGCCTAGAAAATCATTTCTATCTCCTGCTCTCTGTTCCTTGGTGAGTAAACTTTTTTTTAAAAAAACAGTTTTAAATTGTGATTATATGGATGCATGTGATAAATTTGTATAGGAAATTATAATATGATTTGCATTGATTTATCTCATTTGGAATATGTGATGAATTTGCTGTGGTTATATATGTGTATATCTGAATATATGCAAGATGTCTCTGTTACTTCCTATACTTGATTTACCCTTTAAAAATTCATATTTGCTCTTGAAATCAGAATTAAGTTCTGATCTATGAATGAAAAATAATCATTATAGCATAATGTTAATCCTAAAAATAGTATTAGGATTTTATAATTAAAAATTAATTCAAAATTTGAAAATATACAGAGGAAATCAAAGACAGGTCAAAAATTGATTATCTGGGAATCAAGTTTGAATTATATAAACAAATTCGTATTGTAAATTGATGAATTTTGGAAATCAAATCAAGATTTTTAAACAAGTATTTGATGAGTTATCTCGAGATAGACGAGATTTGGGAATTTGTAGAATGCTGGTGATCGACGTGATCGAGTGTGATGGGGTTTGGTCTGGAGGTTGCTAGTAGAGTATGGATCTCTGGAAAAATAGTGAGAAAATTTTTAGATGGCTGTGGTGGTCGGGGAACGATGAACTAGGGTTCCAGAGACATTTTGGAACGATGCTGTCAGGGGGCTCTCGCGATGGTTATGGAAGACCGGAGTGGTTCGCATTAGTGGGGATGCAAGCTGGAAGGTGTGACGAAGCATGGGTGAAGTGGATAGGTGATTTCGAGATCGGAGGCAACGGGAAGGCAGCAGTTTCTGGCCATGGCGATTTTCAAGTTTGGTCGAATATCTCGATTTCGATTTGTATGGATTATGGGTGATCTGGAGTCGCGTATGGGTTCGCGAGGTTGAAGGTGATGGTCGAGGATCGTCGCGGTGATCTACGGTGGTCGGAGTTGGTGGTGTACGTGCACCACGTGCACGTTTGTGCTATCGGTTCGTTTGCTTTGGAGAAGACGGAAGAAACTCGGGATCGTCTCGGGTTGTTTTGCGTATTTACTCGAAGCAGATGAGTAGGGGAATTGACTCGAAGCAGGCTCGGGTTTGTTAGGGGAATGACTCGAGTAGTAGTGTTTCGCAAAGGTTCGGGTTGGTTCCTATTTAATAGCAGGTTTCAAATTTTTATAAGTAAATCAAGTTCAAGTTTTTAAAAAGAAACAAAAGCAAGCCTAATTAAACAAGTTTTCAAAATGAATGTTAATCAAGTTTTAAGGGTAATTAATTTGAAATTAAGAATCATTAATTGATAAGTTAAGATTGTTAATTAATAGTTAGGAATAAATTATTTAAGTAATTAAGGATTAATTAAGTTATTGTTAGGTACTTAATTAATTAAGAAATGAAAGACTAATTTATTGGTAATTGGAATTAATTTAATTGTAATCAATAATGGTTAATTAAAGTTTAATTATTTAAGAAAAATAATTAAAGAATAGTTAATATAGATCATTAACTAAGGTTTATTTATGATTAATTTTATTTATTAAATAGATTAATTAAGGTTAATCATTTGTGAATTGTTTTACTTAATGGAAGTAATTAAGATATTAATTACTCATTGTAATTAATTAAGTTTCTTTTGATTAGTTAAGTTAATTAATTAAGTTTAATTAATTTAAGATAATCATTTAATGATTTGTGAAGTAATTACTAAATGTAATTTAATGAAGATTAATTACTTAGGAAAGTAATTAATGGATAATTACTGATGTAATTAATAAAGTAATTAAGGGTAGTTAATTACTTAATGGAAATTAATCAAGGGATTAATTAAGAAATTAATTAAGGAATAATTAATTTATTTTAAGAAGTAATTAAGGTTAGTTAATTACTGAATGTGATTAATCAATAGTGATTAATAATTATGGTTTAATTAAAGATTAATTACTCAATGTAATTAATTTAAATAAAGTAATTAATGATAAAATGTAATTAAGGATCATTAATTTATATAATTATGATGTAATTAAGAATTGATTAATTAAGTAATAATTATAAATGAAGTGAATAATTAATGTAATTAATTAAGGAGTAATGTAATTAATTATAGTTAATTAATAAATGAAGTAATTAAAGGTTAATTACTATAAGTGGTTAAGAATAATTAATTTGTATAATTAATTTAATACAAATTACTTGAATGTAATTAAATAATTAATCAAGGATGATTAATTAAATTGAATTATTGGATGATGATTGATTAATTGATTGATAATTAATTAATAATGATTTAAGCAAGATTTTAATGATGGGAGTAATTAATTTAATTTACTTTAAATTAATTAGAGATGAAATATTTAATTTAATTCATTTTAAATTAACTATATATGGTGATTAATAAATCATTGCTTAAGGATACTGAATGATATTGATTTACCTTGAATGGTTTGAAATCTCAGATATGAGATAATTGATACTGTATGATTTGGATGCTTTGGTTGCATAGTGATGATGATATGGATTATCTGCTTATAATGATAATGTTGATTATCTATTGTGAATCTATGAATTATCTATCTGTGTGTAAATAGATAGTAGAATTGAATTGTTTTAACCTTTAAAACAACTTGGCCTTAAAAGATACGTTTTGGATTTCGATGAGACCGGGATCGGGTTTCCGTATACCGGTATTCCAGGTCTGGAGACCCGAATACCACATCGATCCAAATTAACGATAGGTCGTGAATCTCAAGTGAAGATGAAGATTCAGAGTGCAAGGGTTATTGTCGTTAACTCTGAGGGTGATTCCAAAACGAGTGTAACGAGATAATGCCTTCGGTTTCGTTCGAACCCGGAACGAACTTGTATGGATTGAATGCTTTCAGCACATCGTCAGGCGGACGATGAGCATTCTAAGTGATATGTTCTGATTTAAGGTAATCGTAACCTCAAGCCTCATCAACCGGGAATGGCTAAAACAGGGGAGGTGCAGCAAGGCTTCGTGGGTAGCACCCACTGAGAGCAAGATAGATCCCTGTCTAGAGGTCCCTTTTCTTTTATTCGGCTTAGTGTGTGGTTGGTCGCGCCAACTACGGGATTATCTTGTTCGGGATTATCCAGTAAGGGATGGTTCCGGCTTTGTGTTGCAGGGGAGTGGGCGTACTCCTCGGTACGGTGATCTAGGCCACGTACTGTGACGGGCGGTACCCCAGTAGCCCTGCCATTGTATGGAATCCAAACTCCAATAAGTGCCGTACGTATTAGTTGTGCCCAACTATGTTGGAATGTGAGATGTAAGCATTTCAGCTATTTCTGTATTTTACTTGAAAACCCTAGACCCTATTATAATATAACTGGATTTCCTATCAAATGTTTTGGTTAGCGTAAGGTAAAAACTTTTCCATGTTTATGTGTGGGAAGTCTTACGTGATACCTTTGTTTTCAAAAGGTTTTGAAGTTAAACAATTTTAACCCGTTTACTCACACCAGACCCATGTCTGACCCAAGTGTTTATTTCTGTTTTATAAACTCTTGGGTACTCAAATTTTTACGAGTAGCCAAGGGATTCAGGTTTAGCTTTGACGAATATTCTGGAGGAGCAATGGAGCAGGAGGCTTCGGCGTATAGATATATTATGGTGTTTCCGCTGTGTTTGTATTGAGTCTGTATCTCTGTGATGTTTGAGATGTATGATAGACAGGTGTTTATAACTGTCTAATATGAGATGTATAAGTCGTATAACTCTGATTATGTAAATACTATGTAATAGTTATGTGATATATTATATTTTGTTTCGTTCCGCTGTGAGATTCTGATATTGTTTAGTTCTTTCTTTCTTTTCTTTTCTTCTTCTATCCCTTTCTTTCTTAATTCATGATACGTCTTTCTGGTGGTAGAAAGCCGGGTCGTGACATTTTATAAAGGCTGAATTGATTTATAAAAATAAAAGAAATTAAAATTAAAACTTGACATTTGTCATATATCTTAGTTTATAGATTTACACATGTTATTAAGGTGTCTTAATATGTTAACACTTGTCTTTTAAGTATTTCTTATTTATTTTTAAATGTAAATAAAAACCCTTTACTTAATTTATTAATTACTTATCTATATATATACTACCTATAAAGAAATAAAACTTAATTATATATATATATATAAAGCTTATATTTATAAAATTAAAAACTATTTAAATATTACCCTTTTTAATTTCAAAATTAATTTAAACTTAAATTCAAATTAAATTTGAAAAATCCAATTTAAAGTCAATTTAAACAACACATTCCATTTTAAATAACAATTATATTTACATTAAAATCTATTTATTTAAAAACAAGACTTTATTCATTTATTAAATTTCAAACCAAAGCCAATCTATTTACAATATATATATGCACACATATAAATATATTATAAATAGAAATCATTTTATTAATTTCTAAAAGATAAATTCACTAATTAAATATCCATTTAATTAGATTATTAAACCAATTCAAATTTGTTATCAAAGATTATCAAATCAATTTAATTATTTAAACAGATTATTAAATTGATATTGCCCCAAATTTCCGGGATATTACAGCGACAATACCGAAACAGACACACTTTCTTAATCTTGTTCCAAAGAAAACATCTTCAGGAACATCCATAGTCACTGCATCTCATCATACAGCTACTATTACCTGAGGTATCAAGGTACCATCACTCATTTCTGCATCATCGACAGATCCAACTCTACTCATCCACACTTCAAAGATAAACTCCAAACTATTACAGTTTCCTTCGGAGATCGATGAAATCCTTCACCACAGCAAAGCTTACTCGAGACAGTATTAGGTCTACAGTCTCGACAGATACACTTACAACCTCAACATTCAAACTCCAACCATTGGTAGTCGTGTTTCACACACCACTACCCTATCTACCTTTATATCCTATATTGGAAAACCCGAACAGGTAACCCAACAAATAGGTAGAAATACATAAATATATATATTTAAAATGATACTTTTTATATAGAAATTATATCTGGGTAAAATTATTTCATCTACCTTTTTAAAACAATATTGTGTCCGTTGGCCTGGTCAAGTGTTTAGAGATCCCTATCAATAACGTTAGCTACTCGTATTGACCAGAATCCATATACCACTCAACCGATCAATTAACACAATATAAAACCATTTTATATAACTAACAAATACGCGCTCTCGTATATATATACTCAGACTCAAACAGGTTGCTACAGATCCTATCTCTAATGAACAATCCTTTCGAACCTAGGTATTCACTCAACCTAGTGTTCTGATATTCACTTAACCAAAAGCTTAGGCATTCGCTCAACCTATGCTCTGATACCACTGTAACGACCACGACTTTCTCTCCATAGAAAGTCGTATCGCTAATAAGAAAGAAAGGGGTGAGAAGTAGAAAAGAGAAGAAGAGAAAAGAAACAAACACAAATACTCACAGCGGAAACGAACAAAATATATTATATCACATAAATATTACATAGTATCATATACAACACTTATCAGAGTTACACAGATTACATATCATATACTAGACAGTTATAAACATCTGTCTAGTTATTACATCTCAATACAAAACAAAGATCTAAACAAGATCAACACAGCGGAAACTACTATCTATATCTACAACGCTGAAGCCTCCTGCTCCATTGCTCCTCCATAATTCGTCAAGGCTAACCTGAATCCCTTGGCTACTCGTAAAAATTTGAGTACCCAAGAGTTTATAAAACAGAAATAAACAACTTGGGTCAGACATGGGTCTGTGTGAGTAACAGGTTAAACTTGCTTAACTTCAAAACCTTTTGAAAGAAAAGGTATCACGTAAGACTCCCCACAAATAAACATGGGTAAGTTTTTACCTTACGCTAACCAAAACATTTGATAGGAAATCTGATTTTATTATAATAGGGTCTAGGGTCTTCAAGTAAAATATAGAAATAGCTGAAATGCTTACATCTCACATTCCAACATAGTTGGGCACAACTAATACGTACGGCACTTATTGGAGTTTGGATTCCATACAATGGCAGGGCTACTGGGGTACCGCCCGTCACAGTACGTGGCCTAGATCACCGTACCGAGGATCACTCCCAATCCCCTGCAACACAAGGTCGGAACATCCCTTACTGGATAATTCCCGCACAAGATACCTCACGGTTGGGATCAGCAACCGCACCACTAAGTCGAAAATAGAAAGGGACATCTAGACAGAGGTAACCTTGTCCTACTTGGGTGCTACCCACTAACCTTGCTGCACCTCCCCTGTTTTAGCCATTCCCGGTTTGATGAGGCTTGAGGTCACGATTACCTTAGAAAAGAACACATCACTTAGAATGCTCATCGTCCACCTAACGATGTGCTGAAAGCATTCAATCCATACAAGTTCGTTCCGGGTTCGAACGAAACCGAAGGCATTATCTCGTTACACTCGTTTTGGAATCACCCTCAGAGTTAACGACAATAACCCTTGCACTCTGAATCTTCATCTTCACTTGATTCACGACCTATCGTTAATTTGGATCGATGTGGTATTCGGGTCTCCAGACCTGGAAATCCGGTATACGGAAACCCGATCCCGGTCTCATCGAAATCCAAAGCGTATCTTTTAAGGCCAAGTTGTTTTAAAGGATAAAACAATTTAATTTATTATCTTTACACACAAAGAAAGATAATTTACAACAGATAATCAACATTATCAGATAATCCATACAATTCAACTAACATCCATATCATACAGTATATATCTCATTAGAGATATCAATCAATGTCAAGTATCCAATACTAACACCCATTCATAAGTAATGATTTATATCATCTCTAATTAATTTAAAGTGAATTAAATTAATTACTTCATTCTATAAATCCTGCTTACTTAATCATTAATTAATTACAAATTAATTAATTATCCTTTAATTACCCTTTAATTCCATTCAGGTAATTTATCTTTAATTAATTACTTAAATTAATTATCCTTAACCACTTATAGTAATTAACCTTTAATTACTTCATTAATTAATTAACTATAATATAATTAAATTAATCAACTATAATTAATTTCATTAATCCTTAATTAATTACATTAATTAATCACTTCAATTATTAATTATTACTTAATTAATCAATCTTAGTTACATCATTAATTATATTAATTTATGATCCTTAATTACAACTTAATTATTAATTACTCAATTAAATTAATTACATTAAGTAATTAATCTTTAATTAAACAACATTTATTAATCACATTGATTAATCTTCAATCAGTAATTAACTACCCTTAATTACTTTCACTAACTAAATTAATTACTTCCTTAATTAATTTCTTAATTAATCCCTTGATTAATTATTCAAAGTAATTAACTCAAATTACTTTTATTAATAAAATCATTATTCAACTAATTACTTCCAGTAATTATCATATTATTTACTTCCCTAAATAATCTTACCTTAATAATTACATTAAGTAATTATTATCAAATCATCTCTTGATTATCCTAAATTAATTAAACTTAATTAATTAACTTAACTAAATCAAATTAACTTCAATTAATTACAATAAGTAATTAATTCTTAATTACTTCCAACAAGTAATTACATTTAAACAATTTCATAAATGATTATCCTTAAATTAATTCAACTAATTAATTATCAAAATTAATCCTATTAATTCATTATTTAATAACCCATAGTTAATGACCTCATTAACTATTATTTAATTACTTTCCTTAAGTAATTAACTTATATTAATTATTATTAATTCTAAATTAATAAATCTTAATAACCAATTTATTAATCTCTAATTACTAAATTAATTAAGTGTTAACCATAACTTAATTATTACTCTATTAATTAATTCTTAATCATTAATTAATACTCTAATTTATAATCCTTAATTATAAATTAATTATTCCTAATTAATTAATCTTAATTATTAATTAATTTGTTTAAACCTTTAAGTATCTATTAATTAATCCAAATGATTAATTAATCAAATAAATAAATTATCCATTAAATTCCTTATAAATTTAATGAACACAAATTTCTAATTTTCTTAAGATAAAACTTTGTTCTTATTGATAATCAAGTTATCATTTACAAAGTATTTTAAATCTTTAATAATAAATTAATTAATCCAAAACATTGATTTATTAAATTTATTAAACCATTTTTAATTACCTTTAAGTTTAATGATTTAAACTTTAAGATAAAACTTTTCTTCTCCATGGTTAAATTATCAGTCAAAATTTCATTTGAAAACATCCATTTCAAATTTACCTTTAAATTTCATTTTAAATTCTAGATTTAAAATGAATACCAATTTGTCTTTAACAAAGTTTTAAAACTAATTTTAAAACCTTTTACATGTTAAAGAATTTCTTATATTTTATAAAAGAACTTAAAGAATTTAAATCAAATTTACTTTTAAATTCTATCCATTTAATATACCATTTAAACACTAAAGTTATTTAAAACAATTTAATTTAAAAACTGCTTTTTATTACAAATCTGAGATACGGATTTAAACTTTCCTAGATTTAAACTTTAGATTTAAAAGTTCTGTTTAAATGTCTCTTTACAAATTTAGTTTAAAACTTAACCAGACAGTTTCCCTTTTGAAAGCCTGGCAACATCAAAATTACCCGAGACAATACTAATTTACTTCGAGTCGCCTCTCCAAAACACTCGAGCCACTCACCTGAACAACTCGAGTATGAACTCGAGAATATCATCTTCCCAAACGCTCTACATTCCAGCAATTTACTCGAGACTTTGCTAATTTACTTCGTGCCTCACTCAAAATAACTCGAGAAACACTCGAGTAGCCTTCCCCTGTAAACTCAGACATCACCAGAGATATATACACGATCGTGCACGTGCACCGTAGTTACCACCATCTCTGACCATCGTCGAGCATCCCCACAAGTCGTCGATCATCCCTACACCATATCACGATCATCAATTCTTCGATCAAGACGCAAAATCGAAATTGGGAATTCGAGCACCAAACTGGAATACAGGCTTCCTCCAAAACCCTGTCAACATCTCCTCGTCTTCGAAATCTTGACCACCAGAATGCCAGCGACTCCAGCGACGACTTCGTCCACGTCACGACTATCATTTCCCAGAATTTTGTCGAACTCGATCCACTAGAGAAAATGTAGTGATCGATTTTCTTAACCTAGTTAAAACTAGGTTTAAAAATCTAAATCCTAAATCATTTCTGCCTCTATGTTTTAATTTCAATTCTAGTAATTTTCCTGATATCCTCGATCATTACACTATCATTCTTGAAGAAAACAACATCCCAAATTTACTGAGATCATCAAAATTACCAAAAACTCATTTATAACTTAAACCAGAACTGCTCCTATAATACTAAACTAAACACTATGATATTAATGCTAAAAATCATATTATCATTTATGTTTTCAATTTATAAATCTGAATTTATAAATTACAAAGTTCGAATTTTTACTTTTATATAACATGCACTGTTATTTTTGATTTACAGAGATGCTTAGTTTTTAAAGTTTTACTTAACTAACATTCTTAACATTCCTCTGTGATACATCAATAACTTTTGATTTTAAGTTTAGTTCTAACAAACTAAATCAAATGGTGAAGGTTTTTAAATAAACTTTGAGCCTGGCCAATCAAAACAAGAACAGAGTATGTATTCACATATGCACACAATACATCCATTGTTCACAGCAGCTTTCAGTTATACATACAAACATTACATATTTATTCACTTCAAACATGATTATCACATGAAGAAATCAAGCAATTTACTTAAGTTAGTTTTAAATAAAAAATGTTACTCACCGGGCAAAACAGAGACAGAGCCTTATATTTTGAAAATCTTGAAACTGGTTTTGACTTAAAACTGAAATGCCTTGCTTTGAATCTGATTTTAAACTTGATTTGTTGAGCTTTAAAACTGCTTTGAATTACATGCATGCTGCTCCCAGATTGGAAATTGAATGCAAGCAGGCTACAGACTTGATTTGATTCCAGTTTGAAAAGAATGTTGCAGACTGGTTTTTGAATTTATTTCAGAGATGAAAAGAATGTAGACCTTTTGATTTCAGATTTTTAACTTGGTTACAGGGATTTGATTTCCCTTGAATTCGAAAATTACAGACTGGTTTCTTTGATTTGGTTTGAAGCATTTGATTACTGATTTGTATTTCAGATTTTAGACTAGAGAATGTTTTGAGAAGTGGTACAGATTTGGTTTTCAGATTTTTATTAGAGAAAAAGGTTTTGAGTTTCTTGTTTTGAAAAGAAATTTGAAAGAATGAAGTAAAGGAAATGTATATGTTTATATAAATAAATTTATGATTTTATAAAAATAAAAGAAAATGAACATAATTAAGACACTTGTCACATATACTTGTTACTTAAATTACAAGTGTTAAAATAAAGCTTTAGATAAAGACACATGTCTTTTAAGTAATTATTCATATTTTTTTTTATTATTTTAAAAGTAAATAAAAGTTTTTTTCTTAATTTATTAAACACTTATCTATATATATATATATATATTACTTTTTAAAGAGAAACAAAAACTAATTAACTTTTATACATAAAAGTTTATACAAATATTCTAAAATCCAAAACAATTTAAATATTTATTCTTTTGAATTTCAAAACTTAAATTCAAATTCAAGTTAAATTAGATCCTAAGATTTAATTAAAATATACAATTATTTATCAATTTAAAAATAACAATTCTATAGTCTTTTAAAATTCATACATATTAAAAATAATACATTATACTTATTATTTGAAATTAACATATTTGATACTTATTTAATTAGATTATTAAATCAAATGGAAATTTTATTATCAAAGATCATCAATATCAATTTAATTATTCAACAGATTATTAAATTGATATTGTTAAAATTTCCGGGATATTACATATGTAGTACAATATGCTATTATAATAGTGTCTACAGTAAAGTAAAGTATTAAAATAACATTAAGGCGTTACACATATCCCCCTTAACACATTGTATATATTCCCATAGTCTATACAGTACCGTAAGCTCCTCCGTGAGGTTTACCTAGAGGGCACTCTATAGGTATGGTACAAAACAAACTCGTAGAAGACGCGATTGGGCATGTGAACACGACATTCGAGGCAATGCCGGTGTAGATATACCAATTACACTCCCGGACTGGTGGTAACGCCTAGCAGCTACTACCGCCCACCTCGGACACACTCCTATAATAAAAATCGAGGGGTGGCCACCAAATCAATCACAAAGTAATAGTATGGTATCGAAGAAATGTGCCCGATCGGAGGTGCGAGCTCACTTGGCCCGGTATAGCTCCTGTTTTAGTCACATCTAAGCTGACTAAAGGGAGTCAGGGTCACGTAAATACCTCATACAGAATCCTTCGCCAAACCATCCTACTTCATTTCTGGAATCTCCACCACGTGCACAGTTGTTAAAGTGGTTTTCGGTATCGGCAGAGAGTATGACAATATTCGATCCCGATCTCTTTAAAAACCAAACGCTTATTACACACCGGATGGTTCTTTTACATTTCCAAAAACAAGTCATATTGATATCAAAATATCATATTCTCAAAGCAATATCATTTTCGAAATCATATTCACTTTCAAAACAATATTCACTTTCAAAAATTATATTCACTTTTGAAATTATCGATAAGATAGGTTAATTAAATCCTCATTTCAAAACCATCATATTTACTCAAATATGTCATTTCAAAAAAAGTTATAAATTCAAAATTCTAACTTAGGTTGTATCATCATCAAGGATTTAAATATAAATTCTTCAACTTTACATAGTCTGAAATTTTAGAAAATAGTTTAGATAGTCATAAATAGTTTTAATAGTTTAAAAATAGTTTAAATAGATTAAAATGGTTTAAATAGTAAAAATATTTTAAATAGATTAAAATAGTTTAGATATAAAAAAAATAGTTTAAATAGTAAAATAGTTTAAATAGATTTAAATTTGATTTAATTGGATTTAAATGATTTAAATAGGTTAAATATAGGTTAAATAGATTTAAATTATATTAAGTAGGTTTTAAATAGATTAAATAAATTTAAAATAGATTTAAATTATATTAAATAGATTAAATAAATTTATTTAGTTCAAATAGGTAAATTAGATTAAATTGGATAAAATAGGTTACAATAAATTAAAATAAATTTATTGTGTCAGTGTTCTTTTTGTCTCAGCCAGAACCTGTCCCCATAGTTCTCTGCCAGAACCTGTTCCATCAACCAACCCATGTGTCAGTGTTCCCTTTGTCTCAACCTCGGTCGTTGAACCTTCTTCCTCGTCTCCAGCTCCGATTCTCTCTTCTCCTCCTTTGCTTCCTCAACCTCAAACTCATCTTGCTTGGAACTCTCTGGGTCTGAACTATAACAACCCTGTATTTTGTGATTATTTTAATTATTTATTTTGGTTATTTTAATTGATTTCCTGATTTAAAAACTTTATTTTATTTATTAAAATGAATAAATTTTGTTATTTTAAATATAAATTTTGATTTTGATGTGAATTAGAATTCCAAACATGACTAAAAAAGATATTTTCCAGAAAAGTGAATTTTGGTCAATATGGTCAAACTTTGACTTTTAATTTAGAAATTTTAAAATTTGAAAATTTGAATTTTTTCTTTTATTATGAAAGTAAATAAAATTTTAAGAATAATGCTTTTCGTTTCGTTAAAATCTGATTTATAATGTGAAAGTTATACCTTTTTAAATATTGTGTGTAATTTGTTGTATTTAACAAAATTATTTATTTTAAATTATAAAAAAATAATATTTTATTTGGTCATGTAATATTATAATTTATATTTATATGGGTAAAATAACATGTTATGTATATACTTTGGTTTTAAAACATTTTAAAGATATAATTGGCATTTTCCAGTGTTAGCTGTATTTTGCTTACAATTTCTAATTTCCAGTTTCAATTTAATTAAAGTAATTCTTTATTTATTTTTCTATTTTTTTCTTAAAATCTTATTTGATTCTCATTCCCACTTTATTTTGTTCCTCATTTATTTTATTTATTTGACCTTTTATTTGTTTTAAAGTGAAATAGAAATTTTCTAAAACTAGTGATATTCTATTTGTAAATTTTAAGTCCTGTTTTGAATTTTTAAGCAATTTCTTTAGTTCTTTTTCTAATTTCTCTAAATTTAATTATTTATTTCATTTTGAAAATATAAATGAATTATTTTATTTCACATTTTTGTTTTAAAATATTTTTAAAATGAAGTTGTTAATTTTCCAAAGTCAATAGTGATTTATTTGTAATTTCTGGACCCTGTTTTCAATTTTTAAGCAATTTCTTATATTCTTTTTCCATTTTCTTTAAAATTAATTAATTATTTTTATTTTATATTACTTTGTTTCGGTTTTAAAGTCAATTTACTGATTTTTATTTTTGTTTTATTTGAATATAAAGAAAAAGAAATATGAAGAGTTTTAAAAGCTTATTTACCTTAAGTCCTTTCATCTCCTTTGTCCTTTCATTTGCCATAACTCCTCAATTACTATCTTGGCTGTGCATTTTTGGTTTGTAGCCGTGAGTTTTCAGCCTCCATTCACCCAAAAACATTTTACCTTCTCATTCATTCATGGCTTCAAGAAAAATCTATGGGTAATGGCTACTTTTTACACTTTTCTTCTCATTTTTCATGTATTTTGCCTTGTTTTCTTTGCTTCTTTGAATGGCCTCCACTCCATATCCACGGCCACCACCCCCTACATCTCTTCCCTGTCATCACCACCAGCTACTCCTCTGGTCTTGACCAAGGCCGAGCCACCATGATGCCAAAACTCCACAAAAAAATTGCAAAACAAGCCATAAAAACATGATTGTTTACCACTATTGCTTCACCACTCCATTTTCCACCACCACCACCACCTTAGGCCGCCTCCACCACCTTTGGCCAGACCACCACACACCTTTCCTTCCACTGACCTGATCCATACCCCTCTGACCTGACCACACAAGCCCATGGACGAGCCATTTTTGTGAACAAAACCCACCTATTTTGCCTTAAACTCTTCATATTCCTTTGTATAAACTTCCTCCTCATATCCTACTACCTAGGCCATGCATACACATGACCAAACCTGAGCCAAACTTGTTCAAACCAGAGCCAAAACCATCCCTAGGCCATGACAAAAGAATAGAGAAAGCAAGGCAAAAGATTTGGCATTCGTATCTCTTTTTATTTAAAAGTTATTTCATTTCTGGTGTATTGAAATTTATGGTTTGCTTTGATTTTTGTTTGGGTTGTAACACAAGATCTATATCATTGGATTTTCTCTCCACACTCAAATTGTATTAGAGTTGTCGTGCCTTCGTAATCTTTGTGTTGTGAGCTTTGTTGGCAAATCTCCAGCTTAACAGGTGAGTTATTCTCACCAGACAATATGTACATATATAACTAGTGAATTGACCCCTTTTGAATCTGTAAAATGCATTATCATGTTACACTTGCTATGTTATGATTTATGATGTTCACCAATGCTTAAACACCTATTATATTATATGTTACTGTTATATTATGTTGTTCTATTATTTTTATCAGTTTATCACACTGCAAGTTCCCTTTAGATTAGAATCACTATGGGTTGAAATGATACATACCCGAACGGACTTTAGAATAGGAGAAAATCATTATGGGTTGAAATGATAGGCCTGAATGATTTTCAATTATTTTTCATTTCCTTGGGATTGCGGGTTTGAAATGATCAAACCCGGGTTTTCTTTGTAAATTACGGGTTGAAATGATATATTACCCGTATCACTTTACTTAGACTAGAAATGAAATACAGACCCGTTGTTAAAATATGTTTTTATAAAAATCTTAAAAATATTTTTGAAATGTAAATATTATAATATTTGATTTAAACTAAATAAAAAAATGATTTATGTAAGCATTATTGATTTTTTGAAAATTTATAAGTGAAATAAATTATTGGTAAAACTAGAAAATTTGAAATGTAAGTTATTTTGGGAAATTTTAATTGGGTGATAATTGGAATTTAAATTAAATATGAAATGTGATAACTTTATGATAATTTGGATTAAAGTGAATTTAAATGATTTTTATATTATATTAATGATTTGAATAAAGTTAAAATGTGAAATGAATGAATATTTAAGTTGAAATTTTGAAATATAACTAAAATTGGAAATTTGTGAATTTGGCTTAAGAGTGAACTTTAAGTTAAGTAAATAAAAATGGAATTAAGTTATTTTGAAATTTTAAAATTAAGTGTTAAGTTAATTTAATTTAATGAATTTATAATTTAAAATTGGAATTTAATAAGTGAATTATTATTAAATTTTGATTTTTGAATGGAGTTTTAACTTTATAAAATCATGAATATAAGGGTATTTGAATAATTGTTTTAAAAGTGAAATTATATGATTTTATAAGTAAAAAAAATGATTTACATAAAAATATAATTGTTTGTGAAATTATACTGAATATTTGAAGTTAGTTAACTGCATTTCTGAAACGCTATTAAATTCTAATGTAAATGATAATACAACATTTGTAAATGCTGTAGTTGATAATAATGAACCAAATGGCTAAATTTAATTAAAGGCTATTATAGCATTTTTGTAAATGTTATAATGGTTGAATTTAACTAAGTTTATTTGAAACTAATGTAACCATATTACAGAATTTTAAATGTTGTCTTTTGTTAAATTGAACTATTTTAAATGTGACTTTCCGTAGCATTTTCTAAATGCTGCGAAAGTTGAAATTTCATTGTTTTAATTAATTTAAGTGAACGAATGAACTTTGAAAAGTTAAATTTTTGGAAATTTAAAATTTTAATTATTAAATATACTAACTTCATTTTTATGATTTAAAATGAAGTAATTTGTTTCGAAATATAAATTATTTTGAAATATGATATTTTGAAATGGATTTTATAAGGATATTGAATTTTGAAATGATATTTGATTTCGAAGTATAAAATACCATTTTGAAATTTTAACCACGGGATGTATTTAATTTATAGTTTAACTGATCCTTAAAGGATGGGCGATCCCAAGCATCCTTTGAGTTATTGTGCATTTCTACTACAGTTCACTTGAGTTGGTTTACATTATATAAGTATATATTGTCCTGACTCGAGTGTTTTGTGTTTTACTTTACGCTCGGGTCAGCCTGAGTATGTACAGCTTAGCTTTGGATTTCTTTCTAGAGCTAGGAATCGCTGGAGATTCTACTTGTCTAGTTATCTGTTCCTTTCAGTTCAGTTGTTCTATTTCAGTTCTGGTATTCATAAACTTCTATTTATTTGAGATGTCTATTGTATATGTTTTCAAGCAGATATTATGTATTATGTTTTGAGAGTTTGTTATAGTAGCTTCATGAACTACTATGGTTTTTTATATTCCGCTGCGAGTTATTCTGATATGTTCTGTGTTTGTGATTCTGTGTATTTGATTTCATTTGCTCCAAATTTATTTACAATCTGTTATTTTGAATTATTCAAGCCAGACATGTGTGGATTATTGTCGATTTGAATGGTCCAAAATACCGGGTCGTTACAGTTGGTATCAGAGCTTTGGTTTTAGGCAAACCTTAGCCTGCGGAGCAAAAACTCATTAGAGATAGGGTAGAAATACCCTAGAATAAGTGAAATCAATCTCAGAATCATTTCTTTGTGAGAGAACGTATTTTCGAAGTATAAAATGATTTTTAAATGATTTTTAAAGAATTTTCAAAGATTATTTTGATATAAATTTCCTTGCTTTAAAAGTAAAATATTTCTTAAACTTCATTCCTTTCGTATCCACCTTGTTAGTAATTTCTTTGATTAGGATCCTCTAAAATTTTGAACTTCTCTCTTGATTGATCTAGATCCTTTGTTGATAGGAATCTATTTTGGGTATGGCAAAATCAGTAGTTTGTTAGGATGCTTTGAGTAAACTCTGTTGTATCTTTTGCTTAGCTAAAGTTGTCCAACTAAAGATATTTAAGCTTCTGTTTTCGTATGTTATGAATTCGAGTCTTTCCAAATTTTGAATGGGAATTTTTCTGTATCGATATAGGTTATATTTCTCTAATCTTCGTTTGGATTCTTATCGAATAAGATTCCTTTGAATTTTGGAATGCTCACTTGTTCTGAAATCCATTCCTATCTCCCCTAATTGTATTCTTTTGATTTTGGAGCATTGCATCACTCCACTTTGTATGACCTTTATAGGGTGGCGATTCCGCCAATCTTTGAATGATTATAATTGGCATTGATTCACCGGAGATTTCTATATCCTCGGTTTACGATGTTTTCTATCTTCTGCTATATTTAGATTCTATCTCTGGCAATCGAAGGTCGATTTTCCTTAGATTTTCGCATCGATTATATTCCTGAAATCACGGTTGACCGGTTAAGGTCGCCCGCGATTCATATAGGCTTATCCATCTTGTATTTGGTAATTTAATTATCTTATCTTCGTTTGAGCCTATCTTTGAATTAGAATTCTATTTGATTAGAGTCCTTCTAAATTTGAATCTCTGTTTTGCTTTGAAATCCATCCTTGAATCGTCCCTTGGAAAGTTTGTGGTTGATTGTCTTTTAAAAAATTTGTATTCATCGTAGTTTTATTTTGATAAGGATGACCATATTTTTATATAAAGATGAAATGTTTTTGATAAGGATTATATACCTTTTAAAAAAATGAGAATTTGAAGTTTTGAAAGGATTTGAAATTGTGAAAATTTTATAAGAAATGGTTTCATATAAAATGATTTATAACTGAAGGTTTTGAATCTGAATTTAAGTGATTGAACTCCGGCATTTTGGAACTGGTTTTAAGATTTTGAAATAATAAATAATATGATTGAAATTATTTTTCCGAATAAGTAATGTTTCAATGATTTTAATGGGTTTTAATGATTTTGAAGGAATTTCAAAGAAGTTTTCAAAGTAAATGGAAGTCCAGAACTCACTTGTGTCGCTGGAAAATAATTTCGGTGATGAGTGCACGCATCATCGACATTGATTTTCGAGTTTCTGAGTGAGGGAGAGGCCACTTCGGTAGCATTGCTATGCGATTGATTTGTGAAACCAATTTAGATTTCAAATTCCGAAGTGTGATGTGATATTCGAAAGATATATGTATATATATTTGTAAAATTTGAAATGAGCCGGTGTTCAGTCCTTGAGTTTTGGATTTGATTTGATATAACCCTATTTTTGGAATGGATTTACTGATTTAATTGTGATTTCCAACTCTTGGATTGAAATATGATTTCTTCAACTATTTTAAAGGTTCGAGCACTTCCAAATCAAGGTTAACTTTTCAAAGCTAAGAAATTTTGAAAAGTAATTTGATAAAGTATATAAGTTTGTTTTGAATGTTTAAGTATGAAGTAATATGATTTAAATAAGTTGAAACTGTTTGGTTAAGTAAATGAATAAAGCAATTTTAAAATTTTCTAATATGAAATTTAGATTTGAAATGTTTTGAAAAGAATTTGGTCTTCAAAATATTTTGAATAAAATTTAGTTTAAATGTTTTAACTTAGTAACATCTTTATGAAACTATATATTTAACAAGTTGAAATAAATATATAAGTTGTACGTATGCTGTTTTATTCGCATAATTAATTTGATCCAAGTTTGAGTACACAAGTTCGAGGTGGATTACACCATTTCGTGTTAGGATTTTTCATTCGATTCTTGATGGCGAATATTTGATATGGATTTTGGGCTTGATTCCAGAATTCTCTATCATAGTATATGGCTACGCAAGGAGACTGATGGCTTCTAGTCGAGAAACCATATCGAAGTCCGCATTAGGGAAATCGAATGGACAATACTAGTTCGAAAGCGAACTTGTGTGATCGAGCGAGCGATCAAATGTGATTTTGCGAAATGATGACGTGTGTACATCTTATATTCTAATATCAGTGATATATTTTGACGCTGAAATTGAAAGCTGTCGGGTTAGAATATCTTTGCTTACTTTTCCAATTTAAATTACAAAGATATATAACCTATAAAAGCAAAGATATTCAAATCCCATATGGCTCTTCATACAGCGAAATTTATTTTGGAAAATTTGATCCTTATATAAGACGGACCTTACGTAAGTATAAGATGATTTTGAAAACATTTGATTTTGGAAATGAATTGGTTGACTTAAATTATATTGATTTGGAAATTTGGATTTATTTTCAAAAATCTATTATTTTGGAAACTTTGAAACTAAAGATATTTAATTTGAGAAGAAAATAATTTGGTGAAATTGTATATGATTTTGAAATTGAACTGATATTGAAACAAATTTAAATTTGAGAACCTTATGTTACTAAACACTTGATTTGGGAGTTGTCGAACTTATATAAAATTGATTTGTATGAGTATGAAATTGATTCGAAAACTATAGATTTGAAAAGGTACTCAATTTGAAAGTGAAATCTTATATAATTGAAGTCTATATAAGTATGATTTGATATACTATTGATTTTGGAAAGTATTCGATTTGAAAATTAAATCTTATATATAATGGATTTTATATAAGTACGATATTTGAAAGTGATTTGAAAAGGTACTATATGATACATATTTTCGAAGTAAAGATATGGAAAGTGCCTTCTGCTTGATATCCGATTTGTGGCCACATCTTGGATTCATTCTATCGATATTATTCTCTCTGATTTTTGGTTTTCCGGATATGATACTCGAGTGTCCTTCGAATTCCATGGCGTTACCCATGGTCTTATTGTTCTCTCGTGACTGCATAGCGCAACTGCCTGGCTGAGTCTTGCCTAGGGGTACGGATTGTTTCCTGGGGGATCCAGGCGTAATCATTGTGTATCCTGCAATCTGTGTAGGTCGCGAATAGTAGCGCAAATGCTTGGCTGAGTCTTGCCTGGGGGTACGGATTGTTTCCTGGGGGATCCAGGCGTAACCATTGTGTATCCTGCATTCTACTAGTCGTCATGGCGTAACTCGCAGGGCTGAGAAAGCTTACGGATATGGATTGTTTCCTGGGGGATCCAGGCGTAACCATTGTGTATCTGCGAACCATGGTTAGACAAAGGTTTTGTTTGTTTTTGTTTGGATTGTACTTTCCATATCTGTTTTTAAAAGTTTTTCCAGTATTTTCACTGGGTGTTGAAACAAGTCTACTAAGTACCTGGAGAATTCTAGTTTTGCGCCTGATCAACGCACTACCAGAGTCTACAGGAACAAGGATAAACTTGTTAAGACATCGAGTTATAAAAGTATTTTGATAAAATATTATATAAATGATACTTTGATTAGTTATTTCCTTTTTAAATGATTTTAAAGTGTTTTAAATATTTTACCTCTTCAACCAACAATTTTAAATTAATGGCTCATCCTTGTCTTTCGTCCTATTTTCCCTTCTAGCTATTCCTATTCTCCACCTTATTAAACTTACCCATAACAATAGTTATCAGGTATAATTTTAATCTTCTTGTCATCTTGTCTTAATCCTATTCCATTTTATCTTTTCTGTGTTTTCCGTACCTCATTCCTTTTCGAGGACGAAAAGATTTGAGTGGGGGAGAGTGTAACAACCCTGTATTTTGTGATTATTTTAATTATTTATTTTGGTTATTTTAATTGATTTCCTGATTTAAAAACTTTATTTTATTTATTAAAATGAATAAATTTTGTTATTTTAAATATAAATTTTGATTTTGATGTGAATTAGAATTCCAAACATGACTAAAAAAGATATTTTCCAGAAAAGTGAATTTTGGTCAATATGGTCAAACT
Organism: Allium fistulosum; assembly: GCA_030737815.1. Classification (NCBI taxonomy): domain Eukaryota; kingdom Viridiplantae; phylum Streptophyta; class Magnoliopsida; order Asparagales; family Amaryllidaceae; genus Allium; species Allium fistulosum. Next base: position 595,891,994 of record CM060903.1, read on the forward strand.
TTGACTTTTAATTTAGAAATTTTAAAATTTGAAAATTTGAATTTTTTCTTTTATTATGAAAGTAAATAAAATTTTAAGAATAATGCTTTTCGTTTCGTTAAAATCTGATTTATAATGTGAAAGTTATACCCTTTTAAATATTGTGTGTAATTTGTTGTATTTAACAAAATTATTTATTTTAAATTATAAAAAAATAATATTTTATTTGGTCATGTAATATTATAATTTATATTTATATGGGTAAAATAACATGTTATGTATATACTTTGGTTTTAAAACATTTTAAAGATATAATTGGCATTTTCCAGTGTTAGCTGTATTTTGCTTACAATTTCTAATTTCCAGTTTCAATTTAATTAAAGTAATTCTTTATTTATTTTTCTATTTTTTTCTTAAAATCTTATTTGATTCTCATTCCCACTTTATTTTGTTCCTCATTTATTTTATTTATTTGACCTTTTATTTGTTTTAAAGTGAAATAGAAATTTTCTAAAACTAGTGATATTCTATTTGTAAATTTTAAGTCCTGTTTTGAATTTTTAAGCAATTTCTTTAGTTCTTTTTCTAATTTCTCTAAATTTAATTATTTATTTCATTTTGAAAATATAAATGAATTATTTTATTTCACATTTTTGTTTTAAAATATTTTTAAAATGAAGTTGTTAATTTTCCAAAGTCAATAGTGATTTATTTGTAATTTCTGGACCCTGTTTTCAATTTTTAAGCAATTTCTTATATTCTTTTTCCATTTTCTTTAAAATTAATTAATTATTTTTATTTTATATTACTTTGTTTCGGTTTTAAAGTCAATTTACTGATTTTTATTTTTGTTTTATTTGAATATAAAGAAAAAGAAATATGAAGAGTTTTAAAAGCTTATTTACCTTAAGTCCTTTCATCTCCTTTGTCCTTTCATTTGCCATAACTCCTCAATTACTATCTTGGCTGTGCATTTTTGGTTTGTAGCCGTGAGTTTTCAGCCTCCATTCACCCAAAAACATTTTACCTTCTCATTCATTCATGGCTTCAAGAAAAATCTATGGGTAATGGCTACTTTTTACACTTTTCTTCTCATTTTTCATGTATTTTGCCTTGTTTTCTTTGCTTCTTTGAATGGCCTCCACTCCATATCCACGGCCACCACCCCCTACATCTCTTCCCTGTCATCACCACCAGCTACTCCTCTGGTCTTGACCAAGGCCGAGCCACCATGATGCCAAAACTCCACAAAAAAATTGCAAAACAAGCCATAAAAACATGATTGTTTACCACTATTGCTTCACCACTCCATTTTCCACCACCACCACCACCTTAGGCCGCCTCCACCACCTTTGGCCAGACCACCACACACCTTTCCTTCCACTGACCTGATCCATACCCCTCTGACCTGACCACACAAGCCCATGGACGAGCCATTTTTGTGAACAAAACCCACCTATTTTGCCTTAAACTCTTCATATTCCTTTGTATAAACTTCCTCCTCATATCCTACTACCTAGGCCATGCATACACATGACCAAACCTGAGCCAAACTTGTTCAAACCAGAGCCAAAACCATCCCTAGGCCATGACAAAAGAATAGAGAAAGCAAGGCAAAAGATTTGGCATTCGTATCTCTTTTTATTTAAAAGTTATTTCATTTCTGGTGTATTGAAATTTATGGTTTGCTTTGATTTTTGTTTGGGTTGTAACACAAGATCTATATCATTGGATTTTCTCTCCACACTCAAATTGTATTAGAGTTGTCGTGCCTTCGTAATCTTTGTGTTGTGAGCTTTGTTGGCAAATCTCCAGCTTAACAGGTGAGTTATTCTCACCAGACAATATGTACATATATAACTAGTGAATTGACCCCTTTTGAATCTGTAAAATGCATTATCATGTTACACTTGCTATGTTATGATTTATGATGTTCACCAATGCTTAAACACCTATTATATTATATGTTACTGTTATATTATGTTGTTCTATTATTTTTATCAGTTTATCACACTGCAAGTTCCCTTTAGATTAGAATCACTATGGGTTGAAATGATACATACCCGAACGGACTTTAGAATAGGAGAAAATCATTATGGGTTGAAATGATAGGCCTGAATGATTTTCAATTATTTTTCATTTCCTTGGGATTGCGGGTTTGAAATGATCAAACCCGGGTTTTCTTTGTAAATTACGGGTTGAAATGATATATTACCCGTATCACTTTACTTAGACTAGAAATGAAATACAGACCCGTTGTTAAAATATGTTTTTATAAAAATCTTAAAAATATTTTTGAAATGTAAATATTATAATATTTGATTTAAACTAAATAAAAAAATGATTTATGTAAGCATTATTGATTTTTTGAAAATTTATAAGTGAAATAAATTATTGGTAAAACTAGAAAATTTGAAATGTAAGTTATTTTGGGAAATTTTAATTGGGTGATAATTGGAATTTAAATTAAATATGAAATGTGATAACTTTATGATAATTTGGATTAAAGTGAATTTAAATGATTTTTATATTATATTAATGATTTGAATAAAGTTAAAATGTGAAATGAATGAATATTTAAGTTGAAATTTTGAAATATAACTAAAATTGGAAATTTGTGAATTTGGCTTAAGAGTGAACTTTAAGTTAAGTAAATAAAAATGGAATTAAGTTATTTTGAAATTTTAAAATTAAGTGTTAAGTTAATTTAATTTAATGAATTTATAATTTAAAATTGGAATTTAATAAGTGAATTATTATTAAATTTTGATTTTTGAATGGAGTTTTAACTTTATAAAATCATGAATATAAGGGTATTTGAATAATTGTTTTAAAAGTGAAATTATATGATTTTATAAGTAAAAAAAATGATTTACATAAAAATATAATTGTTTGTGAAATTATACTGAATATTTGAAGTTAGTTAACTGCATTTCTGAAACGCTATTAAATTCTAATGTAAATGATAATACAACATTTGTAAATGCTGTAGTTGATAATAATGAACCAAATGGCTAAATTTAATTAAAGGCTATTATAGCATTTTTGTAAATGTTATAATGGTTGAATTTAACTAAGTTTATTTGAAACTAATGTAACCATATTACAGAATTTTAAATGTTGTCTTTTGTTAAATTGAACTATTTTAAATGTGACTTTCCGTAGCATTTTCTAAATGCTGCGAAAGTTGAAATTTCATTGTTTTAATTAATTTAAGTGAACGAATGAACTTTGAAAAGTTAAATTTTTGGAAATTTAAAATTTTAATTATTAAATATACTAACTTCATTTTTATGATTTAAAATGAAGTAATTTGTTTCGAAATATAAATTATTTTGAAATATGATATTTTGAAATGGATTTTATAAGGATATTGAATTTTGAAATGATATTTGATTTCGAAGTATAAAATACCATTTTGAAATTTTAACCACGGGATGTATTTAATTTATAGTTTAACTGATCCTTAAAGGATGGGCGATCCCAAGCATCCTTTGAGTTATTGTGCATTTCTACTACAGTTCACTTGAGTTGGTTTACATTATATAAGTATATATTGTCCTGACTCGAGTGTTTTGTGTTTTACTTTACGCTCGGGTCAGCCTGAGTATGTACAGCTTAGCTTTGGATTTCTTTCTAGAGCTAGGAATCGCTGGAGATTCTACTTGTCTAGTTATCTGTTCCTTTCAGTTCAGTTGTTCTATTTCAGTTCTGGTATTCATAAACTTCTATTTATTTGAGATGTCTATTGTATATGTTTTCAAGCAGATATTATGTATTATGTTTTGAGAGTTTGTTATAGTAGCTTCATGAACTACTATGGTTTTTTATATTCCGCTGCGAGTTATTCTGATATGTTCTGTGTTTGTGATTCTGTGTATTTGATTTCATTTGCTCCAAATTTATTTACAATCTGTTATTTTGAATTATTCAAGCCAGACATGTGTGGATTATTGTCGATTTGAATGGTCCAAAATACCGGGTCGTTACAGAACAGGTGGTTAATGTTGGTTATCTGTGGAAACCAGAAATATGCACTATATGTAAGGAGTTTGGGCATTTGGTAAATACATGCAAGAAAGTTGAATGTGAAGGGAATGATAATCTATGTGAAATAAACGAGCAGCAGAAAAAAGGTGATGAGAATCCGAATAAGGTGAAGAAGGGGAAAAACACTGACAAAATAGACAAGGTGAAGCAGGTCTGGCAAAAAGTTAATAAGAATAGGGGAAAAAAAGGAAGTATATGTGAAGAGTTGGAAGAAATAGCATTGAAAATGCCAAGTATAAAGGAAAAAACTGATCAGGTTGGAAATGATGAAAATAAAATTGAACTTATTGTGCAGAATAAAACTCTCAGAGTTGAACATGCATGTACTGTTTCCACACATAACAAATACAACCTGCTTCAAAATGAGGAGAATAAGCAAGACATATTGGAAATTATTGATGAGGAGGAAGGGGAAATCACTAATGAAGTAAATTGTGAAGAATTATACAAGGATTCTAACTTGAATATCACAAAATCTGTGGATGGTAATGAATCTGAAAATACAGATCCTTCAATGAATACTGTTATGCAGCAAATACATAAAAATGTTGCTACTATTTGTAGCAGTTGCAAGGTAGTTGGCACTGCCATAACTGATGTGCATGCACACGTTGATACTCTTGTACCAGACTTTGATAGTACTTGGTGCAAGTCTTTTGAGACTTCTGTTACTCAATTAATTTTTACCATGCACAATTAAAATGCTGATAATCAATCACTTGACCCACCACATTATAACTTTTTCATTGAGTTGCCAAGATGGCCATCTAATATCCATTCCCCTCCTCCACAATCTGCCCCACCTCTTGATCTACCCACCTCCTTTTCAAAATCTCAACCTTCAACCCACAAGCTCTGCTTCTTAGGAAAATTGAAACAAGATCTCTTTCTGCTAAGAGAAGAAATAACTCCACCTTACCTCAATAATTATTTAATGATTAAAAAATTCGCTTCTTGGAATCTCAAAGGTGCCCATAGTAATTTGAAACTTGATCAGGTTAAAAGTATCATTTCTGCTTATGATATATGTCTCTTTGGACTGCTTGAAACAAAGCTAAATTTTTTGTTAACCATAAAAGCAGCTGCATATATTAATCCTAATTGGGCCTTCCTTCATAACCTTGATACTGCATCATATGGTAGAATTCTAGTTATCTATGACCCTGCAGTGTTGACTCTATCTCCAATTTTAACTACTAGACAATACATTCATTTACATGTCTTTGATTCTCAAGCTCAAACCTCCTACTACACTACCTTTGTTTACGCTGACAACTCTGTCCTCTCCAGGAATTCTTTTTTCAACTCCTTGCCTCCTCTAAGACAATCATCTCACCCCTAGTTAGTTATGGGTGACTTCAACTCTTGCTTTGACTTTTCTGACAAATGTGGTGGAATTCCTCTTATTCCTGGAGATATTGCTCCATTCAATCTTGATGTTTATGATTCTGACTTAATCTTGGTTGACAAGTCAGGAGCAAAGTATTCTTGGAACAACAGAAGTCGTAGTGGTGTTCGTACTTTCACAACTATAGATCATGCTTTCTGTAATATTCAAGCTCTCAATCTATGGCCTACCATGTCAGTCTTCCTTCCTCAACCCATAATGTCAGACCACTCCCCTTTGATCATAACTCTTGGACACCATTTGAGAAGGGAAAAGAGAAGTTTTAAATTTTTTAATGCTTGGGTTAAGCATGATCACTTTCTTGATTTAGTTTCTCAAGTTAACTCTGTCTATAAATGCTATGGTAATCCTATGTATAAGTTTTGCAGGAAATTGAAAAGAATTAAACAAGAGATCAAATTGTGGGCTGCTACCACCTTTGGCACTGGCAGCTTGCTGTCTACTTCACTTATGGAGCAGTTGAAGAAAAAACAGGACTATATGATGGAGAATCCTCTTGATGTTCATGTTGCTGTTGAAGAAGAAAATTATTCAGGGAGGTCAACAATGCTCTTAGCTTGGAAACTAATATGAAGAGGCAACAACTGCACCAAAAATAAGGTGACAAGAATACTAAGTTCTATCATGATTCATTAAAGGTCAAGCATGCTAGAGATAACATTTACAGCATCTATGATGAACATGGAACTCTTTTTTCAACTGCTGCTTCTGTTGACCAGGCTTTTATAGATTACTTTTCCAATTTGCTTGGCAATTCAAATGGATTTATACCTGATTTAGATCAAATCTCATCTCTTGCTTTGCCATGCATTTCAGCTCAGGATGCTGAATCTCTTATTAAGCCTGTTACTGATGAGGAAATAAAGGAAACTCTGTTCTCTATGAATCAGCAATCATCTGGTGGCCCAGATGGACTTAATGTGACCTTCTTTATTTCTACGTGGAATGTGCTAGGCCATGAGTTCTGTCGTACAGTACACAACTTCTTCTTTAAATGCAAGTTACTTGGGGAAGTTAACTGCACTAATATTGCTCTAATTCCTAAAGTCACACCTCCTACTAGTGTTTCCTCCTTCAGGCCTATTTCATGTTGTAATGTTATTTACAAATGTATCACTAAAATCCTTGCAACTCGACTGGTCAGTGTTTTGTCTTCTATTGTTTCTAGCAATCAAGCTGCCTTTCTTCCATCCAGAAACATTCTTGATAATGTGCTGCTTGCTCAAGAACTTCTAAAAGGTTATAGTAGAGGTAATGTGCCCCCTTCTGCTGCTCTAAAAATTGATATATCCAAGGCTTATGACTCAATACACTGGGCATCTATTGTTAGGATAATGGTAGAGATGGGATTTCCCAAAATTTTTGTTTCTTGGATATATGTGTGAATTTCCACACCCTCCTTCTCTGTTGTAATAAATGGTAGACCAGTTGGTTTCTTCAAAAGTAGCAAAGGAATTCGACAAGGCGATCCTATATCATCTTATTTATTTTTGATGGTAATGGAAGTTTTTACTGTTATCCTAAAGACTAGATACACTCAGAAGATTATTAAGTATCATCCTTAAGTGCACACAACATAAAATAACTTCTATTATGTTTGCTGATGATGATATGTTGTTTACTGAACCTGAGGTTTCCTCCTTGAGTGGTTTATTAGAAGCAATGCAGGCTTTCTATTGTATGACTGGTCTCTCCATTAACCAAGCAAAATCTTCCATGTTAGTTGGTGGTGTCAGTGATGTTCAAGCTGCTGCCTTACATCATCATATGGGTTTATCTTGTATGGACACTGATATGAGGTATCTTGGTCTACCCTTAATCTCTAAAAGAATTATAAATGCTGATTGTTTATCTCTTTACAATAAAATAACTTCTGTTATGTGTGCTTGGGCTAATAAGCATTTGTCTCAAAGTGGTAGGCTTGTGCTTATTAAATCAGTTGTTTTTTCCTCTTTGGTCTATTGGGCCCGTACTTTAATCCTACCAGCAAAGCTGTTGAATCTTGTAAGGTCTGCCATGAATAGATTTTTTTGGACAGGAAGTATACACAACAGGAAGTTGCTGCCTTGTTCATTCTCTAAATTTGAAACTTCCATGAAACTGGGAGGGCTTGGAGTTATTAATGCTAGGAAGTGGAATATAGCTGCGATTAGTAAACATTTTGATCAACTCATCAATAAGTCAGGTAGTTTATGGGTTAATTGGACATGGTATTACAATATAGGGAATAAATATTTTTGGTGCATGGATATTCCATAAAATTGCACCTGGAATTGGAGGAATATGTTGAAGTTAAGAGAAGTTTATCTGCCTATGATTCAATATCAAGTTAATGCTAATACTGCTGTTGGTTTCTGGCATGATCCATGGTTTAGTAAAGGTCAAATCCTATCCAAAATGTGTGATTACTCTTAGATTATACAAACTGGAATACACTATGATGCAAAGGCCAATGAATTTTTACATGAAGGAAAAATGCATATGCCATACAATAGTAACCAGTTGATCAGGCAGCTGAGGAGTGACAAACATCAAAACTTCTACTCTGCTAATCAAATTGACACTATTTCTTGGGACAAGAAGCCACACTTAGTTAAAGGTGTTTACAATCTAGTTTCAGCTAATGCTCCACTGCCTGCTAGTAGGTGGTTCTCTGTTACTGGACCAGTGACTCTGTTCCTTCCGATAACTTGATGTTGTGGAAAGTTATAACACAAGCATTACTTACTAGAAGTGTTTTGAACAAGTATGGATTGGCATGTTCTCCTCTTTGTCTGTTTTGTGAGTTGCATGAGGAAACTTCTGAGCATCTTTTTTTTGACTGTCCTGCCCTTAAATTCATGTTGATCAGAATTAGTGGCATTTCTGGGTTTAATCTATCTTCTGCTAATTCTAACATTGTCTGGAGTATTATCTATAAAGCGACTAGATGGAGAAATGATGGAGCTAGAGTGCTAGCTGTTTGCTTGAAAATATAGTTGACTGTTATATGGAGAGAAAGGAATGCCATAGTCTTTGAAAATCAAAGAAAGATGTTAGAAGTGCTTGGAAAGAAGTTAAGTTTGCCACTTTCTGGCAATTAAAGAATTGCAACAGCCATTTCCCTGATGAGTTGATTCTTGGTTGGGCTTGATTGGTTGTTTTTTTTTCAATTGTTTCTTTTTTCATGTTTTGTTTTCTGTTCCTTTTCATTTTGTTCTCTTTTATTGTGTTGCAATAAAACTGGTAGGGGCCAGTTAACCCCGCTTGCTTTGCCAAAACAAAAAAAAATTAAAATAGTTTAAATTGATTAAAATAAATTAAAATAGTTTAAATTGATTAAAATAGTTTAAATTAATTAAAATAGTTTAAATAGATTTCAAAGTTATATCCAAACAATTTCAATAACTCAATCCCGAATAATTCATTTATATTTGATATTTCAACTTTGAAATTCCAATTTAAATTCTTTGAACAATTCATTAAATCAATTCCAATTTCAGCATTAACGCTTGGATTACCAAAAATAATTCGATTTATATAAATCAATTTCTATTTCAAAATGCTAGTTAACTGAATTCAAAATTTAAAGAATTAAAAATCATTTAATTTAACCAATCCGGTGTCGTATATAATTTTCTACCCTATGGTCAAGTAATATGGATATTTATCTTTTCAATCCGCAATTTAACATTTCACAGTTATATATCATTTCAAACCGCAATCCTAGATAAATAAAATACATAAAATCTCTCGAGCCTATCATTTCAACCCATAACGATTTTCTCTAATCTATAGATCGTTCGGGTATGTATCATTTAACCCATAGGGAACTTGCAATGTTATAACAATATAAAAATACAACATCCAATCATCCAATATCAACAATTAAACATCCATCACAATCATCGTCCAAATCAACCAATAAACATCAATAGATAACTGATTATCATTAACAGATATTAAATTGACAATTAAATTCAATATTAAATTAAACGATGATTAAATGCAATAAAAGTCAAATTTAACTAGAATGACAATTTAAACATACCAAACATCGATCAAAAATTTTCTAATCACATCATAAATTTAATTTAACTAACATAAGATAGTTTAGTAATTTTGAGTGGGTTAAAACACTAACCTTTGATTTCAAATCGATTTGAAATCCAAAATAGGGCCCAAAATTCAACAGTCTTAGAATTCGTCCAAACTAGGGTCAAAATGTCCGTAATTTCGATACGATCCCAACGAAACAAACCGCGCATGAATCGAACCTCGTACGTAAAAGTTATGATAATAAGAACAGTTGAAATATAAATTAAAATAAATAAAATAGATAACGCCACGTCACTTCGTTTCAAACGCGACCCTATCTTCTCAAACACTCGAACACGGCCTAGGGTTACAGCCGCCACCCATGCTTTGCCTGACGCCGCTCGTAGGTGCGCCATCACCCCATCAGACCACACCACCATGGTCTCCAAGTCACGCTGCCCCTCCACTGCAAACGCCGCCACCTCCGGTCCACCCACAGCGAACGCGGCCGCTAAGCCTTCCACGGCAATTTCTGGCGAAGTCGAGGCCTTCCAGATGCGAATGAACCCATGGATCGAAAGCTCACGCTCTCCTCTACGCTCCAGCACCGACCGATCGTCAAATGGTCGACGATCCACCGTTGGATTGTCAAAAGTTCAAATAGACGGCCGAAATTAATTCGGCGATTTCTGGATAAACGGTGATTCAATTTGCAAAACGAATTACAGATCTGGGTTACGCTCGTCGAGAGCTTCGAAACGGTATATAATTTGATATGGTTCGGAGGAGTTTGATTTTTGAAATTGGTTTGGAGATTGAATTGTAGCGTTTGGAATTGGAATTTGTTTCTGCCATTGAAGAAAGAGGGAAGCAGATAGAATTGTACATATAGTAATGAGGAACAAAAGGCTGCTAGGGTTTGGACAGAACTATTATATACTAACGAAGCCCGATAAGAATGAATAACATATCGAACTGGTTCGAATTGACAATAACGACCCGAAAAGCCCGTTTCGCTTCCGAAACGAAAGTCGGTCATTCCATATATCAAAATGGATGTTTTCGATAATTTTAAACTCAATGGAATAGGTTTCAAGTCCTAATTCCATCGTATGAATAAGTAAACTTAAAATCGGCTTATTTCAAATTGATTTCAATTGAATTTAATTAAATTGATTTCTATGCGTTTCGAGCTCGTACGATCAAACGACAAGTCCGATCGCTACGGAACTTGAAATCCCACAATAATTCACTGTTACGGATCCAATGAAACTGGTTTCGTCGAAATCTGAGAGAGTTGCCAAAATGGCTATTTTCATGTTAATTAAATAAATTAATATTAAATCAATTAAATCACTTTTTAATTTCAAGTTTAATAACTACCAATTTTTATCATTTTTTATTACTTAGACATTTACAATAATTTAATAGAAATTTACGTATCAATGCAGTGTTGACTATTACACAAATTACAGTGTTCAATTTCAACTATAATTAAATCCAATTAATTATAATTTAATTCCAATAAATTGATTAAATTTGATTTAAATCTTTTTATTCAATCAATCATTACTCTATAGACATAGTTAACATTGGTTTATATCTTATTACATTAATATTCTCCAGTTATGATCCTTTACCATATTCATTGCAATATTCTAATTATATTGAACTTTTGTCGATTTTCACATTAAATAAAATTTTAAATCCCAATAAATTAACTTATCTTGGTTTTCAATCTTCTTATTAAATCAATTAAATCACTTTTTATTCAATCAACTTTCATATTATGAATAAAATTTACATTAGGTTACATCTTATTGAATCAATATTCTACAATTATCAATTAAATACACATTAACTGCACTAATTAATTGAATTAATTGCAATTGATTTCCAATTTAATTTAACAGACTAAATACATAGGTAACATATAATAATTGTCACCATTAACTTTTAATCGCATCTTATAAGTTTATTATCCACAACAAGTGTAACGACCCGGAATTTTGAACGAATTAAATTTAGAATATTTAATTAATTTTAAATATTTGAACGATGATTTAATTTGAATCCCCGATTTAAATTTGAAGCTGACGATTAAATTATAAAAAATTAATCTATTGATAGTCGAATAAAAATTTGAATCTTCTATTTTTAGCTGAAGAAAAATATTTCAAAAGCTTTTAAAATTCATATTGATAATTCTAGAGGTAATAGAACTTTCAGAATTGAAATTGAAAGTGTTTCGTTCAGTTTTGAAATTTTATTGTTCGAATCGATATTTTAAAATAGTCAATTTTCAAACAGTCTCGGAATTCGACGAAACCAGTTCCATTGGGTCCGGAATGTTGTATTATTGCCGGATTTCGATTTTCATAATTTTCTGAGTTGATACGTGAGCACGCGATATATAAACGCGTTAAAGCTTTAACGATATTCAATTTAAAATTTGAAATTTAAATTTAAGTCAAATATCACACGTTCTCTTCCCTAACTTCAGCCTAAAATCACGCAGAGTGTAACGACCCAGAATTTTCGATAATTAAAATTTGAATATTTAATTAATTTTAAATCTTAATAAATGAATTTAGTAAGTCGAATAATTTATTTAAAGGATATTGGATTTAATTGGATAATTAAACCGATAAATTAAATAGTGAAATTCCAGAGATAATTGAAAATCGAGTTTAATATGACTGAAAATGATTTGTAAAGTTTTATTTAATCATACTGGAGTTATAGAAATGTTTTAGAACTTTTAAAACTGAATTTAAAGTTAAATTGTGAAAATTGAATATTTTAATATTTAATTATCGACTGTAAAAATAGCCAATTTTCGAACAGTCTCAGAATTGAACGAAACCAGTTCCATTGGACCCGTAATAGTTAGTTATTATCGGATTTCAATTTTCGTATCAATCGGAGTTGTCGTTTGACCGTGGCAGCTCGAAACGCATCGATATCGTTTTAATTTTAAATCGTCGAGTTAAAATAGTCATTTTTCGAACGGTCTCGGATTTCGACGAAACCAGTTTCATCGGATCCGTAATGTGATATTATTGTAAGATTTCAAATTTCATAATTTTTGGAGTTACCGTTTGTCCGGTACAAATTAAAACGCCTCGAAATCGATTTAAATCGGTTTAATTTAAATTGATCGTTTAATTCCATATCTCGCACAGACGATCGAATTAGCTTCCGAAACCTGTTCCATTGTGTCCGGAACACGGAAAAACCCCAGAGTAGCCTGTCGGAACGTGAGGATTGGAGGTCGTTTGCATTGACGGTTAAATTGAGATATTTTATAAATTAAATAATATTAAAACTAGGTTATATAATTGCATTTTTCTCCAAAACCCTAGCAAATTCGTGAGCCGCCGTTTAATAATAATGGATGGCCGAAAACCCTTCGATTTTCCTCTGCTATTTTCGATCAATCCTCTCAATAAAATTGAAAACTCCTAACTGGAAAATCGTCGAGCTTAGTGAGAGCTTTAGATCCATACGGGTGAAGTCTTGATCGATTCGATGTGGAGGTCGAAATCCACTCGAGAAGCGGCGCGTTTAAGCTTGTAATTCGCGGCGAATGAGGCGGCGAGTTGGTCGTGCTTCTGAGTAGGGGAGAAGTTCGAGATGGCGGTTGGGATGGTAGTCGCCGATCGTGTCGCAGTCGACCGGAGGAGCATCGGCGATCGAGGGAAATCGCGATGATATGTTCCTGTTACGTGACTACCTGTAGCGTGTTCGCGTGAGAAGGAAGGGAGGGGCGGCCTTGATCTATTCTTTAGTCTGAACGGCTGTGATGTAAATGAATTTGAAATGTAAATTTAATTGTATCTTAATTTATACAAACTTCTAAATGCAATAACTCTTTCGTACATTATCAGAAAATTACGAAACAAGATGCATCGGAATCGTATTGTCGAGCACTTCGCGATGAAACTGGATTGGGAACGATCGGGGTCAGTGAAATTTTTGAGTGAAATTAAACGGCTGTTTAATTTCATTCGAAATAAAACGCTGGAATCAGAATTAAAATCACGGTGAGATTTTCTCACTCAAATTGAATGTGGAATTTTTGCAGTTATTGATTGATTGCTATTGATGTGATATTAGATATAGTAGGATATATATCTATATATATAGCAGTATATACATATTGGCATATGTATATATTGGATTGATTGATTTCCCGCCTCGTATAGCGGATGAGACCCTATTGCGCCGTTAGTAAGCGGATTTTTATAAAACCCATATACCGCGATAATTCCGTACTGGAGCGGAATTGGTATTGTGCTAACATCTGTGGATGCAGGGAAACAGGTTGGAGGGATCCGACTGGATTCCTCACTAGTAGTTATTTATTTACAGATATTGTGATATATTCTGTTATCATATGATGATATATGATATTGGCTGTTGTGATGGACTGATTGGTGTTGTTGCATCATCGGATTCAGTTTTGAAATGTAAAAATAACGACTGTTATTTTAAAAAGGGTTTTTAAAGTGATTTTTAAAAATATACGTTTTATGGAATTTTTGAATCGATTTATTTATAAAATTATAACTGAAGTGTCATTTTTAAAATAAAAGTCGATTTATTTATAAAATGGTTTAAGTTGGGATTTTGAACAACTATAAACGATTTGTATAAAAAGATTTATAAAATTGATATTTTATAAATCAAAATATTGGACTTATAAAACGAATTTTTATAAGTGTTAAAAAGAAGTATAAAAGGATTTCATAAGTGAATGAAATTAATAGATTTATAACGTGGAGTTATAAAGTGAATAGATGTTGTAGAATAAACGATTTATAAGTAATTTACTTATAAAGTAGATTTTTGCACTTAGTTGGGATATAAATAGAAATTGCTAAATGAAATGATTTCATAAGTTGAAATTGTTATGAAGTATAAATGTGATTTATAAACATTGTTTATAAATCTGAAATCACTTATTTTGATAAGTAATTTTTGAAGTTAATAAAAGGAGAATTTTATAAATCGAAATTGTTAGAAAATATAAAGGTGAATTTATAAACGTTGTTTTATGAATTTGAAATCAATCAAATTTGATGAATGTAATATAGAAGTTATTAAGGGAATTTTATCCACGATTTTGGATAGTGGATAATTCTTGGAATAAAATGTGTAGAAAAGATTGAAATGTGGTTAGTGAAGTATATTCACGATTTTGGACAGTGAATATATTTTTAAGTAAAATGGATATTGTTTTGGGAAAGTGACATTGAAAATGAAGTAATTGTTTTAAAGATGTTTTAAAACGTGATAAGTATCGAATACATAGATTTCAACTTTTATTGTTGAAATAGACGTTTTCGAGGAATTTAAGGAAATGATGGACTATAACACTATTGTTATAGTAAATGGTTTCCGAAAGGAAATATTTTTGTATGGTATTGGGATTCATATATCTATCTAAATTCCGAATCCCTATACTAGTGATTTTGAGTCGTCGTAACGATGTTTTACGTAACATTCGTTTTGACTCAAATAGATGTTGTTAAAAAGAATGATTTCCTTAAAGAATGAATATGTACTTAATTTTGATTTAAGTATATCGAATATTTTCAAATGTTGAAAATAAATAGATTTGTGAAATACTTATTTTTAAATAAGTACGGAATTGCTTTTCCAATATGAAACGAAGGGTTTGAAACTTTATCTTTTAAAGATAATTTGAAAGGTGAATATTTGAAATTGGTTTTCAAACGGTTAAGTGTGGAAATTATATATCTAATAAAGATATTTTGGAAGATAAAAATAATTTGGGAAAATTATTTGGAATCTGATGATGTTGCGCATCTTTATTGATAGTTAAATAACTGACTATCAATAATTACCTTTAGATAGGTATTTGTTGTGAATTGGATGAATTTGAATGCCACACTTATTTTGAATAATCGCTCACTATTCGGGTTAGCCGGGAAAGGACCATGGGGTCGTATAACCCATTCCGAATATGTGATACGTCGTTATGAATTGCATTCGAAGACCGGTGTTGAAGACCGGATATTTTTGAAAACAGAAGGATTACCGTCGAGTTACTCTACATCGGCTGATCTCCGGTTTAGAGGTTTTATCACCCTTAGTGACGGGAAGTCCTGACGTGATTGAAAATTATCCGGATTTGCAAGGGCTTCGTGAGAAGTGCCTTCGGTTCTGTTCGATCCCGGAACAGACTTGTATGGATTGTGTGTCTGACGTTACAATTTGAGATATAAAGCTGATTTCTTTCAAATACATATCTGTTGGTGGCGGAGAATTTATTCTCTTAGCTTAACACCCTTCTCTGAGACGTACGAGCTCAGAGGTTATGTAGTTGAAATTTATCAGCGATATATCCCAATTTGGTAACGTGGCATACTGAGTGTTGCTGTGAAATGATCAGTGTTTGATCATTTGTGATATGATCATTTGTTTGATCTTATATCTTTGTGATCATAGGTTGATCATTTTGTTTGACCCGAAGCAGGGCTTTTTGAGAAAGCGTAGCTTTGTGGACGAGACTTCGTCGAGCCTCACACCCCGGAAATGGTCGAAACAGGAATGTTGCGGCAAGGTTATGAGGGTCGCGCCCTTTAGGGTATGTCATTTCCTTCTGGAAAGGGGTGGTATCATGGTATGGAGCCCAGATACTTACTCATGTGGATACACTTTCTTTATGATGTGTGATGTTGGATATCGAGCGCTCGGATAAAGGTCCCAAAGGACCGGGTGATGACATATTCGTGAGTTACCTGTTACAGGGGTAACCCGGCCTTGTTTGGCAGAGAGCAGTTTGTCTCTCGGGACGTCCAGCCAGAGGCGATCCTATTCGGCAGGAGGAAAGGAAGTTCCTTAGCCTGACCATTTGTTGGAAATCCATTCTTCCAATACGAACTTTGTACGGTTTTAGTTGTAGAACCTGCCATTTACGTACGGTGGTCACCACTGTTTAGATGGTAGCTATAGTAGGCATACGATACTGGTCGTATGCTGGCTAAGATTAATATTATACTTTCGAAATGTTTTCTACACTAGACATTAATAATAATAATCCAATGATTGGCGTAGTAAGCATCTTTGACTATCATAAGAAGAAATCTCCTCCAATTCTGCGTTTGCATTGTGTGTGTGGCGGGAGGTCTTATGGTAGTTTCATTTTCCAAAAGCATTGCGAATTTGTTTTGTTTTCTTTGTGAAAAATAACTGTTTTACGATCTCACACCAGTCACCATGACTGACTCGGAGTTTATTGTTCCCTTCTAAACTCTGGGTGCCCACCAATTTCCACACGGGCAGCCTAGAGTTATATTATCAGGATATTCTGGATATTCTGGAGCTTTGGAAGCAAGCTGGATGACGAGACGTAGTATTTGTATCTGATATATTTATTCCGCTGTGTATTCTGTATGAGGACAAGTTATATAACTGTCCATTGTTGTATATTGACTCTGATGATTGATGTATGTATAAACTGATATAGTTCTTTGTTTTAAAAGACTAGTAATTATCTATTGTATATTGTTCCGCTGCGATATGTGAGATTCTGATATTGTTTCTGTTTCTGATGTTATTCTTTTGTTTCTTCTTTCTCTTTTCTTCTATCTTTTCTTCTACCTCTTCTTTTAAAACCCTAATGGTTCGGTTTTTCGTTCACCTTGAGTAAATAGATGGAGATTAGTGTCTATTCAAGGGGTACGGAAAAGCGGGTCATTACATTTGGTATCAGAGCATATGGTTAAGCGACAACCCTGCTCTGTTGGGTGTTACTCATTAGAGATAGAGTCAGCAGTGCTCTAGAATGAGTTGAGTGTAATAATAGATACGAGTGCGTATTTGTTAGTGAATATAAAAATTGTTTTATATTGTGATGATTGGTTTGTTGAGTGGTATATGGATTCTGGTCGGTATTGTCCGTACAACTCTATCGATAGGGATCTCTAAACACTTATATAGAACAATTCGGCACGATATTGTTTTAAAATTGGGTAAATGAAATAATTTTACCTTGATTATATTTTGTATATAAAGAAATAATTTTTCAGAATTATTAAAGTATATATATGAATTGGTTGTTTGGTTGTTAAAATGTAAATATATACAAGTTAATTAAAGTTGTTTGAATAAGTTAAATAAAACAACAATTGTGAAAGAGTAAATTGTATAAACCAATGAATTATAAAGATGAAGTTATAATTAATATGATTTACAATTGTGTAATAATCTTACATATATAAAGTGAAGTTATATAAGTAAAAGATTTGTAATTGTGATTTATAATCTGAAATAAAATTCCAGAGAAGTGTTTTGAAAGGATTTGATATTTTGGAAAAATGTTTTAGAGTGATGAAAGCTCTAAACTCTTTTCAGGTCGCTGGAAAATAATCCTGATGATGATGGCCACATCATTAGAATTCATTTTCGGGTTTCCAAAAGAGAAATTGCTGCCAAATTGTTTAAATGGAAGTTGTTTTGAAAATTTGGGTTTTGTTTTAGAAAATTCAAAGAATAGTTTGAACCGTTTTCAAAAATGGTTTTTGAAATGTTGGTAAGACTCTGGGATACCATATTTATGAAATATTATTAAGTTGATAACTTATACAATTTGTTGTGAATTTAGATTGAATAAATTTAACTTAAGAAATTTTAAGTTGAATTAAAGTAAGTATAAGTGAATCAATTAAATCTAAGTTGAGATTGTGGAATATGAAATCTGGATTTAATATGAATTTTGAATAAGTGAAGAAATTTGACCTTGGTAAAAGTTAAATAGGATTGAAATTTGAATTTTGGATTTATAAGTGGAAATGTAAGTTAAGTTAAACAAACGATGTTTAATGGGGTATAACTTAAGTGTTGATTGGAATTGATTTTGGTGTCGAAGTAAATAATCAAAATGAATTAAATGAATATGAACTTGAGTTATATAAATGAACTTCAACATGAAATGTGAAATGGATTAGCTATTGAACTAATGAATCAATTGAATGTAAATGTTAATTCATTGAAGAAACTGAATAAATTGAATGTAAGTCAATTGAAATTAAAGGTGTTGAACTAAATTGAATGGAAATCAAATAATAATGGTTATGTTGAATATGCATCGATTGTTTGATGATTGTTAGTTGATTGTATATAAATTCATTAAGTGTTAATGAAGTTGAATCGATAAAATTTGAAGAAAAGTAAAATGAATTCGAATTGGAAATCCAGTTTAAATGACAGTAGATTTAACCAAAGGGTAAATTGAAATCAAATTTTGGAAATGAACAAAAGTGAATGAAACTGGAATTGTAATTGAATGTACGAAATGGTTTGAATATATGCAACTAGATATTATGGCTAGTAGGATATACAGGTATAAAGGAATTGGAATATAATTTCGAAGATAAATTTGAATTGCTCGAAAAAGGTATGTATTTAAATTTCGATATGAGATTTGCTGATTTCTTGTCTAGCCGCTTGGCTTTTTCTTTTTCTTTTTGAAATCTGAGAGTCCGTAGGGATGTTTTGTAGTCGTGCCGTATTAGCCGCGCAAAGGAGACGCTGGCGAAATTTTTCGGAAATTTAGGGCGTTAGAAAATTTTGAGAAAAAATTTAAAAGTTTAAAATTGAATTTAAACTCGAATTTGAATTTAGAAGTTAAACAATGTTGTTTGAAACTTAAAATTTAAGTTGGAAAGTTAGTTGAGATGATAACGAATCTTTAGTAGGAAGATCCGTTTGAAAAGTGATAAAACTATTAGATTGGGGGAAATAGTAGATGAGTTAAGGACCATTTTCTTCATAACTTGTAATTTCGAGGACGAAATTCTTTTAAGGGGGGAAGTTTGTAACGACCCAGAATTTTCGATAATTAAAATTTGAATATTTAATTAATTTTAAATCTTAATAAATGAATTTAGTAAGTCGAATAATTTATTTAAAGGATATTGGATTTAATTGGATAATTAAACCGATAAATTAAATAGTGAAATTCCAGAGATAATTGAAAATCGAGTTTAATATGACTGAAAATGATTTGTAAAGTTTTATTTAATCATACTGGAGTTATAGAAATGTTTTAGAACTTTTAAAACTGAATTTAAAGTTAAATTGTGAAAATTGAATATTTTAATATTTAATTATCGACTGTAAAAATAGCCAATTTTCGAACAGTCTCAGAATTGAACGAAACCAGTTCCATTGGACCCGTAATAGTTAGTTATTATCGGATTTCAATTTTCGTATCAATCGGAGTTGTCGTTTGACCGTGGCAGCTCGAAACGCATCGATATCGTTTTAATTTTAAATCGTCGAGTTAAAATAGTCATTTTTCGAACGGTCTCGGATTTCGACGAAACCAGTTTCATCGGATCCGTAATGTGATATTATTGTAAGATTTCAAATTTCATAATTTTTGGAGTTACCGTTTGTCCGGTACAAATTAAAACGCCTCGAAATCGATTTAAATCGGTTTAATTTAAATTGATCGTTTAATTCCATATCTCGCACAGACGATCGAATTAGCTTCCGAAACCTGTTCCATTGTGTCCGGAACACGGAAAAACCCCAGAGTAGCCTGTCGGAACGTGAGGATTGGAGGTCGTTTGCATTGACGGTTAAATTGAGATATTTTATAAATTAAATAATATTAAAACTAGGTTATATAATTGCATTTTTCTCCAAAACCCTAGCAAATTCGTGAGCCGCCGTTTAATAATAATGGATGGCCGAAAACCCTTCGATTTTCCTCTGCTATTTTCGATCAATCCTCTCAATAAAATTGAAAACTCCTAACTGGAAAATCGTCGAGCTTAGTGAGAGCTTTAGATCCATACGGGTGAAGTCTTGATCGATTCGATGTGGAGGTCGAAATCCACTCGAGAAGCGGCGCGTTTAAGCTTGTAATTCGCGGCGAATGAGGCGGCGAGTTGGTCGTGCTTCTGAGTAGGGGAGAAGTTCGAGATGGCGGTTGGGATGGTAGTCGCCGATCGTGTCGCAGTCGACCGGAGGAGCATCGGCGATCGAGGGAAATCGCGATGATATGTTCCTGTTACGTGACTACCTGTAGCGTGTTCGCGTGAGAAGGAAGGGAGGGGCGGCCTTGATCTATTCTTTAGTCTGAACGGCTGTGATGTAAATGAATTTGAAATGTAAATTTAATTGTATCTTAATTTATACAAACTTCTAAATGCAATAACTCTTTCGTACATTATCAGAAAATTACGAAACAAGATGCATCGGAATCGTATTGTCGAGCACTTCGCGATGAAACTGGATTGGGAACGATCGGGGTCAGTGAAATTTTTGAGTGAAATTAAACGGCTGTTTAATTTCATTCGAAATAAAACGCTGGAATCAGAATTAAAATCACGGTGAGATTTTCTCACTCAAATTGAATGTGGAATTTTTGCAGTTATTGATTGATTGCTATTGATGTGATATTAGATATAGTAGGATATATATCTATATATATAGCAGTATATACATATTGGCATATGTATATATTGGATTGATTGATTTCCCGCCTCGTATAGCGGATGAGACCCTATTGCGCCGTTAGTAAGCGGATTTTTATAAAACCCATATACCGCGATAATTCCGTACTGGAGCGGAATTGGTATTGTGCTAACATCTGTGGATGCAGGGAAACAGGTTGGAGGGATCCGACTGGATTCCTCACTAGTAGTTATTTATTTACAGATATTGTGATATATTCTGTTATCATATGATGATATATGATATTGGCTGTTGTGATGGACTGATTGGTGTTGTTGCATCATCGGATTCAGTTTTGAAATGTAAAAATAACGACTGTTATTTTAAAAAGGGTTTTTAAAGTGATTTTTAAAAATATACGTTTTATGGAATTTTTGAATCGATTTATTTATAAAATTATAACTGAAGTGTCATTTTTAAAATAAAAGTCGATTTATTTATAAAATGGTTTAAGTTGGGATTTTGAACAACTATAAACGATTTGTATAAAAAGATTTATAAAATTGATATTTTATAAATCAAAATATTGGACTTATAAAACGAATTTTTATAAGTGTTAAAAAGAAGTATAAAAGGATTTCATAAGTGAATGAAATTAATAGATTTATAACGTGGAGTTATAAAGTGAATAGATGTTGTAGAATAAACGATTTATAAGTAATTTACTTATAAAGTAGATTTTTGCACTTAGTTGGGATATAAATAGAAATTGCTAAATGAAATGATTTCATAAGTTGAAATTGTTATGAAGTATAAATGTGATTTATAAACATTGTTTATAAATCTGAAATCACTTATTTTGATAAGTAATTTTTGAAGTTAATAAAAGGAGAATTTTATAAATCGAAATTGTTAGAAAATATAAAGGTGAATTTATAAACGTTGTTTTATGAATTTGAAATCAATCAAATTTGATGAATGTAATATAGAAGTTATTAAGGGAATTTTATCCACGATTTTGGATAGTGGATAATTCTTGGAATAAAATGTGTAGAAAAGATTGAAATGTGGTTAGTGAAGTATATTCACGATTTTGGACAGTGAATATATTTTTAAGTAAAATGGATATTGTTTTGGGAAAGTGACATTGAAAATGAAGTAATTGTTTTAAAGATGTTTTAAAACGTGATAAGTATCGAATACATAGATTTCAACTTTTATTGTTGAAATAGACGTTTTCGAGGAATTTAAGGAAATGATGGACTATAACACTATTGTTATAGTAAATGGTTTCCGAAAGGAAATATTTTTGTATGGTATTGGGATTCATATATCTATCTAAATTCCGAATCCCTATACTAGTGATTTTGAGTCGTCGTAACGATGTTTTACGTAACATTCGTTTTGACTCAAATAGATGTTGTTAAAAAGAATGATTTCCTTAAAGAATGAATATGTACTTAATTTTGATTTAAGTATATCGAATATTTTCAAATGTTGAAAATAAATAGATTTGTGAAATACTTATTTTTAAATAAGTACGGAATTGCTTTTCCAATATGAAACGAAGGGTTTGAAACTTTATCTTTTAAAGATAATTTGAAAGGTGAATATTTGAAATTGGTTTTCAAACGGTTAAGTGTGGAAATTATATATCTAATAAAGATATTTTGGAAGATAAAAATAATTTGGGAAAATTATTTGGAATCTGATGATGTTGCGCATCTTTATTGATAGTTAAATAACTGACTATCAATAATTACCTTTAGATAGGTATTTGTTGTGAATTGGATGAATTTGAATGCCACACTTATTTTGAATAATCGCTCACTATTCGGGTTAGCCGGGAAAGGACCATGGGGTCGTATAACCCATTCCGAATATGTGATACGTCGTTATGAATTGCATTCGAAGACCGGTGTTGAAGACCGGATATTTTTGAAAACAGAAGGATTACCGTCGAGTTACTCTACATCGGCTGATCTCCGGTTTAGAGGTTTTATCACCCTTAGTGACGGGAAGTCCTGACGTGATTGAAAATTATCCGGATTTGCAAGGGCTTCGTGAGAAGTGCCTTCGGTTCTGTTCGATCCCGGAACAGACTTGTATGGATTGTGTGTCTGACGTTACAATTTGAGATATAAAGCTGATTTCTTTCAAATACATATCTGTTGGTGGCGGAGAATTTATTCTCTTAGCTTAACACCCTTCTCTGAGACGTACGAGCTCAGAGGTTATGTAGTTGAAATTTATCAGCGATATATCCCAATTTGGTAACGTGGCATACTGAGTGTTGCTGTGAAATGATCAGTGTTTGATCATTTGTGATATGATCATTTGTTTGATCTTATATCTTTGTGATCATAGGTTGATCATTTTGTTTGACCCGAAGCAGGGCTTTTTGAGAAAGCGTAGCTTTGTGGACGAGACTTCGTCGAGCCTCACACCCCGGAAATGGTCGAAACAGGAATGTTGCGGCAAGGTTATGAGGGTCGCGCCCTTTAGGGTATGTCATTTCCTTCTGGAAAGGGGTGGTATCATGGTATGGAGCCCAGATACTTACTCATGTGGATACACTTTCTTTATGATGTGTGATGTTGGATATCGAGCGCTCGGATAAAGGTCCCAAAGGACCGGGTGATGACATATTCGTGAGTTACCTGTTACAGGGGTAACCCGGCCTTGTTTGGCAGAGAGCAGTTTGTCTCTCGGGACGTCCAGCCAGAGGCGATCCTATTCGGCAGGAGGAAAGGAAGTTCCTTAGCCTGACCATTTGTTGGAAATCCATTCTTCCAATACGAACTTTGTACGGTTTTAGTTGTAGAACCTGCCATTTACGTACGGTGGTCACCACTGTTTAGATGGTAGCTATAGTAGGCATACGATACTGGTCGTATGCTGGCTAAGATTAATATTATACTTTCGAAATGTTTTCTACACTAGACATTAATAATAATAATCCAATGATTGGCGTAGTAAGCATCTTTGACTATCATAAGAAGAAATCTCCTCCAATTCTGCGTTTGCATTGTGTGTGTGGCGGGAGGTCTTATGGTAGTTTCATTTTCCAAAAGCATTGCGAATTTGTTTTGTTTTCTTTGTGAAAAATAACTGTTTTACGATCTCACACCAGTCACCATGACTGACTCGGAGTTTATTGTTCCCTTCTAAACTCTGGGTGCCCACCAATTTCCACACGGGCAGCCTAGAGTTATATTATCAGGATATTCTGGATATTCTGGAGCTTTGGAAGCAAGCTGGATGACGAGACGTAGTATTTGTATCTGATATATTTATTCCGCTGTGTATTCTGTATGAGGACAAGTTATATAACTGTCCATTGTTGTATATTGACTCTGATGATTGATGTATGTATAAACTGATATAGTTCTTTGTTTTAAAAGACTAGTAATTATCTATTGTATATTGTTCCGCTGCGATATGTGAGATTCTGATATTGTTTCTGTTTCTGATGTTATTCTTTTGTTTCTTCTTTCTCTTTTCTTCTATCTTTTCTTCTACCTCTTCTTTTAAAACCCTAATGGTTCGGTTTTTCGTTCACCTTGAGTAAATAGATGGAGATTAGTGTCTATTCAAGGGGTACGGAAAAGCGGGTCATTACACAGAGAATCACGAAGCCAAATCGTGCCTGCCATGTTTCGTTCGACTTTAACGTTATTTCGCCCCCTCACCTATTCAAAAACCTCAGAACGAAACAAAGGAAAAATTAAATGGCCAAACCCCTTTCTCTTCTAAATAAAATCAACGAACGAGTCATTCTCGTTTACAAATGACAACCGAGTGACTCGCGTTCGATAATGGGGGAGGCAAACACGAGCAGGGACGAGGGTTTCGCGGTGAGGAGTTTCTCGCGAGCGCGACGACAAGTGTGACGAACTTCGCGAATAGGCGTGCGGCGATGGGTCGCTGGCAGAGGTTCTCGAGGCGCGTGGTGGTTGCGATTTAGTCGCGATGGCAATTTAGGGCTTCAACATGGCGGCGTCTTCGGCGATGGAAATAATCGCGATTTCAACCGCGAGGCAGCGCTCGCGACTGGGGCATCACCAGTGGTCGCGTCGTTCGATCTGGAGTGCGTGCGTGATGGAGGCAATGCTGCGGGGTCTCGAGTTCATGGTCGAGCAGGCGGAGACGATGTCGATCAACTTGGGGGTGCGAGCCTGGGTTTCGAGCAGAGGAACGGTGAGGTTCGATCTCTTTTGTTTTTGAATATCTGTTAAATTCGATGTTAAAAAAAAATATACATGCATACAGAATTTGAAAATATATATCTTAGGGTAATTCAATTTTTATCACATTTTAAAAGTACTTAAGATTTAAAATTGGTAATTTTAATTTGTTGATTTAACTTTCCGTTTGTCAGAAAATCTTACGGTAAAGGAAGTTTATATATTCGTTTGTATAGAAGTAGAAAGAAGAAATTTTACTTAAGCAAATTTAATAAAGGAAATTGATTTGAGTTAAAGATATTTTTTTTAAGTAAAATTTTGGTTGGATGGATTTATTTAAAAGGAATCAGTTCGAATTATAAATTTTTGTTAAATAAATTTATTTAAAAGAAATTAGTTAAAAGTAAAACCATCGGTTAATTAAATTGATCAAACGAAAAATTGTTATTCGATTAATTCGAATTTTTAATAAATTGTATAAACTGTTTATACTAGGGCTGAAATGAAGAAACAGCCGAAAATGGAAATGGTTTGCTAATAAAAGCGAAGGTGAGATTTTCTCACTCGAAGGAAAATTTTGATTTGCAGTTATTGATTGATTTTGCTTGAATGTGCTATTAGATATTTTAGGATATATCTATATATAGCAATATATACATATTGGCATATGTATATATTGGATTGATGATTTCCCGCCTCGTATAGCGGATGAGACCCTATTGCGCCGTTAGTAAGCGGATTTATAAAAACCTATATACCGCGATAATTCCGTACTGGAGCGGAATTGGTATTGTGCTAACATCTTTGGATGCAGGGAAACAGGTTGGAGGGATCCAACTGGACCCCTCACATGTATTTAATTCATTTCTATTGTGATATGAATCTGTGAATGATTATAGTGATGCTATAAATCATATTGATATCTGGAATTTGTTTGAAAGCTAAAATTTAGCTGAATAGATGTTTTGACATCATTGGATTCCAAAAATAAACGAAATTGAATTTTTGGAAATCAAAATAGAAATTTCTAAATGAATTTGATTTTAGAAATTTAATAAATTCGAAGAAAGGAATTTTAAAGTATAAAAAGTTAATTTTTATAATCTTATCGAATTTATTTCCAGAATAAAGTGAAAATGTTAAATAAATGAATTGCGTATAATAGTGATTTTAAATTGAGGAAATTAATTTAAAATCTGGATTTCTAAATAAATTGAAAGAAACGATTGAAATTTATTTTTCTTAAAAAGGAATTTATTTAAAAGAAGATAAGTTGGAAATTCAGTTTGAAATTTAATTGGTACATTAAAATAAGTTGTGAAATCAATGTAAAATGAATTCAATAAGGAATGTATTTAGTAGTGCTAAATAAAATTTGAAATCAATCTGTAATTGATTTAATATTTAGAAATGAATTTTTGAGAAATCAATGTGGAAATTTTATTCGAACGTTGAAAATAAAATTAGAAATCAACATTGAAATTGATTTGGTATTGAAGCTTTTATAAATGGAATTAAAATTTATAAAAGTTGTTTATGAACCCAAAGTCACTTATTTTGATAAGTTAAGTATAGAAGTTGATAAAAAAAGGTTTATAAGTCGAAGTTGTTATTAAAAAGAGAAATAGAATTTATAAACGTGCTTATAAATTCGAAAATAGATTGAATGTGATAAAAATGTGTAGAAATGATTGAAATGGGGTTAAGTAAATTTTATTCACGATTTTGGACAGTGAATATATTGTTAAGTAAAATGGATTCATTTTTTGAAGAAGTAATATTTTAAAAAATGAAGTTAAACATTTTAAAGGTGTTTTAAAATGTGTTGTGAATCGAAACCATAGATTTCAACATTTATTGTTGAAATAGACGTTTTCGAGAAACTTAAGGAAATAGTGGACTATAACACTGTTGTTATAGTAAATGATTTCCGGAAGGAAATGTTTTATTTAGTATTGGGATTTATATATCTATCTTAATTTCGAATCCCTATACTAGTGATTTCGAGTCGTCGTAACGATGTTTTACGTAACATTCGTTTTGACTCAAATAAAGGTGTTAAAAGAATATTTTCCTTAAAGAATGAAATTATACTTAATTTGATTTAAGTATATCGAATATTTTCCAAGTGTTGAAAATAAATGGATTGTGAATTGCTGACTTATTTTTAAATAAGTATGGAAATGTTTTCCAAAATGAAATGAAATGTTTTGAGAATTTATCTCCTTAAAGATAAATTGAAATTGAATATTGAAAACGATTTGAAAATCGAATATCAGTAGATATTCGAAAGTATAAATTCAATACGGAATTTATAAAAGAAAGCGAAGTTGTTTAAAAATAAATATTGATTTATTTTTGAAGTGTGGAAAATTGATTTGAAATTGTTTTCAAATGGTTAAGTGTGGAAATTTTATATCTAGTAAAGATATTTGTGAAGATGAAATAATTTGGAAAATTATTTGGAATCTGATGATGTTGCGCATCTTTATTGATAGTTAAATAACCGACTATCAATAATTACCTTGAGTAGGTATTTGTTGTGAATTGGATGAATTTGAATGCCACACTTATTTTTAAATAAGCGCTCACTATTCGGGTTAGCCGGGAAAGGACCATGGGGTCGTATAACCCATTCCGAATATGTGATACGTCGTTATGAATTGCATTTGAAGACCGGTGTTGAAGACCGGATATTTTTGAAAACGGAAGGATTACCGTCGAGTTACTCTACATCGACTGATCTTCGATTTAGAGGTTTTATCACCCTTAGTGACGGGAAGTCCTGACGTGATTGAAAATTATCCGGATGTGCAAGGGCTTCGTGAGAAGTGCCTTCGGTTCTGTTCGATCCCGGAACAGACTTATATGGATTGTGTGTCTGACGTTACAATTTGAGATATTGAGCTGATTTCTTTCAAATACATTTCTGTTGGTGGCGGAGAATTTATTCTCTTAGCTTAACACCCTTCTCTGAGACGTACGAGCTCAGAGGTTATGTAGTTGAAATTTATCAGCGATATATCCCAACTTGGTAACGTGGCATACTGAGTGTTGCTGTGAAATGATCAGTGTTTGATCATTTGTGATATGATCATTTGTTTGATCTTATATCTTTGTGATCATAGGTTGATCATTTTGTTTGACCCGAAGCAGGGCTTTTTATAGAAAGCGTAGCTTTGTGGACGAGACTTCGTCGAGCCTCACACCCCGGAAATGGTCGAAACAGGAAGAATGCGGCAAGGTTCTAGGGAGTAGCGCCCCTTAGTGTATGTCATTCCTTCTGGATAAAGGTGGTATCATGGTATGGAGCCCAGATACTTAACCTCTGTGGTTACTGCATTATTTTTTCTATGTGGTTTGTTGCGAATCGGGGATCCTCGGGAAGATCGGTGACGATCGGGGGATGGCATGCGCGTGTCAGTAGTTACCTATTTTTGCAGAGGTAACCCGGCCTTGTGTTGGCAGAGATCCGGTTAGGTTCTCGGGTCGTCTATTCCAGGGACGTACCCAATCGTGGATAGGAAGTTCCTTAGCCTGACCATTTGTTGGAAATCCAAAGAAACAATACGTGACTTGTACGGTTTTAGTTGTATTACCTGCTATGGAATGTGGCGGTAACCTGCTATTGAACATAGTAGCTATAGTAGGCATACGATACTGGTCGTATGTTGGCTAAGATTAATATTATACTTTCGAAATGATTTCTACACTATGCACTAATAATAATATCAAAAATGATTTGATTTTGCGTAGTAAGCATCTTTGACTATCATAAGAAGAAATCTCCTCCAATTCTGCGTTTGCATTGTGTGTGTGGTGGGAGGTCTTATGGTAGTTTCATTTTCCAAAGGCATTGCGAATTGACTTTAAAATTCTCTGCTGTTTATTTTTAAAGAATAACTGTTTTACGATCTCACACCAGTCACCATGACTGACTCGGAGTTTATTGTTTCCCTTCTAAACTCTGGGTGCCCACCAATTTCCACACGGGCAGTCTAGAGTTAGATTATCAGGATATTCTGGAGCTTTGGAGATAAGCTGGATGACGAGACGTAGTATTTGTATCTGATAGTATTTATTCCGCTGTGTATTCTGTATGAGGACAAGTTATATAACTGTCCATTGTTGTTTATTGACTCTGATGATATGATGTGATGTAATGTAATAACAGATATAATTCTTTTGTTTTAAATGATATTCATTTATCTATTATATATTGTTCCGCTGCGATATGTGAGATTCTGATATTGTCTCTGTTCTGTATCTGTTGTTGTTTTGTTGTTTTTCTTCTTCTTTTTCTTCTATCTTCTTCTTCTACCTTTTTCTTCTTTCTTAAAACCATAACTTTTCGGGTTTTCGGCATTCGATGGCTCAGCAGTCGATAAAGTGAGTATCGATGTTGAATTTTCGAAAGTCGAAAATTTTCGGGATGTTACAACAAGTGTTATAATTACTTCCACAACACTAATTTTATTCAATTACAATTTATTACATACCGTTTAATTAATACAACATTTAAATTATCAATTAATCTTTTAATCCAATTGTCAATTAACACATACATTACTATAATTTATTTACAATCTATACTAATTATAACTCTTTAATCATTTTAATTAATTGGAATTACATTTGAAGCGGTTATCAATTACCTTAAATTAATACTATTACATTTCATTCCAATTATATTCTTATTATTAAATCACAAATTTTTATTTCTTCCAACATTAAATCACAAAAATTTATAAAATTGACTATTTTTAATTATCGAAAATTTATGGGTCGTTACAGACCCACTTACCTTGCTGCATCTCGCCTGATTTTCAATCATTCTCGGTTGATGAGGCTAGAGGCTACGATTACCTTTTTAACGAATTTTCACTTAGAATGCTCATTGTCCTCCAATGACAATGTACTGATAGCATTCATCCATACAATTTCGTTCTGGATCCGAACGAAACCGAAGGCACTATTCCTACTACATCCATTTTGGAATAATCCTCAGGATTAGTAGCGATTAGCCCTTATGCTTCACTGCTCCATCTTCGACTCCATGCTCTTGTTTTCCCTTCGAAAACATACTCGTTGGATCGAAGTGGTTTTCGGATAACCTCTCCGATCCCGGTCTCTTCGAAACAACGTTCGATATTTTCTGGTAAACTCAACCCCTGTTCTTTAGGAAATAAACAGACGAAAATAAGATCGGAGATCACCTCCTAACCATTAGTGGACTAATTTCCTTATCATCGCCCTAGAAGAACGAAACGAGTTTATAAGTACAGTATAGCACCTCGAACAGTAACTGTACCATATAATCTCCATGTTTCTTCTAGAAATTCCCAAAGTTATATTTTGGGTCCAGATTTTTGATAGTCGGTTCTTTAACTACCAAAGAACAATCATACAATCACATATTCCATTTTCCACTGAAAAACACTAAGCCTTATTCAATTTAAATTTCAATCACTTAAATCTCTCTATCCTAAATATATACTTTCTTACCGAATTTAGTATATTCACAATCTATTCTTTTCAAAGATATTTGGAAACTTTTAAAATAATCTGGAAAGTACCACTGCGGTATCAAACCATGGGTTCACAGCTCAATGGTTACGTCTCTATCCCAGAGAAATCCAAAACTTAACTACAGGAAATCTCTGCCTCCTATTTCGCCATGAAAGTATACCATTACTTTCCAAAAACTTTATTTAATAATTATCTCAAAAAAATGCTTATAAGTTTCTGAAATAAATTTCCAAGTTTAATCTAGGCAAATATACTTAAATAAGAGTTATTATACAAAGCCATATTAATATTTAATGATTTAACCTTTTAAAACAATAATGCTGACTAATTCTTAAATAATAATAAATCTTTAACAATCATTATAAGGTAATTAATTAATAATTAAATATGCTTTAAACAATTTAAAATAATTAAATAACTAGTTCTGGAATATTTTTAACACTTTTAAAGTTACCTAGTTAATAATTAAAAATCCTCTTTTTAAAACATGCCCAATTTCTCGATTCTAATTTCATTTCGTAAATTTGGAAACCTTACTTGAGCTCCAGTATAACCAATTTTATACTTATTTCCAAATTCACTTCTATCCTTCCAATCTATTAAAAATCTTGATTTTAAAACCTTTCATATTTAGACAAGTACCACTTAATTATTTATTAAAAATCCTTTTATATTCTTTATCCCAAAATCTCTATTTACAATATCCCGAATTAGTTAAGTACAAATTTCAAAACCAATTTTTTTTATCAAAACTCTATATAAATATTTTACTTCAAAATCCATTTTAAATTTCTTTTAAAAATCAAATATATATTTATGGTATATTAAAATACCAAAAATCTAGGTAAATGCTACAGTAACATCCAACCATTTCAAATCACACGGTAATCTACCACGGATTAGTCCAAAAAAACATATATCACCATATATGAAAGTAAAATTCAACATTTTGAGGAATCCAGTTGGATCCCTCCAACCTGTTTTCCCTGCATCCACAGATGTTAATACGACATAAAAATACCAATTCCGCTTTGAGGTGGAATATCACGGTATATAGGGTCATCCGCTATTATGCGGGGCGCATAGAGTCTCATCCGCTATATATACGCGGGAATATCAATCACTCAAATATATATACTACTATATATAACATCACATTCAACTGATAATAATTTATCAATTCAGCCAATCAATCAATAATTAATTTTAACTACTTAAAATTAATTGCAGTAGCCCAAAATTGAGTGAGATTAACTCACCTTGAGTTTTAAATTTGCCAAACGTTCCAGTTTAAAATTAAATCGAACACGTTCGATTTAACCTAAAATTTTAACTCGCTCCAAACATCTCCAGATCAATTCTAGAGCATAGTGCTCGTCGCCACGATTCCATCATCGCTTGTTTCGGCCAATTTCGACCTCGTATGACAAAGATATGGATTTTTAAAATTTGGAATATAAATTATAAATAAATTTCAATTTCTTTTTTTTAACCTTCAATTGATCGTCACCGTACATCCCAAGATAGTAGATTAGAGCCGAAATTTCCATCCTCCTCCTCACGTACGCCGTTCGAACAAAGCCCATAGTCACCGTTCTTCAATCGATCGCCGCTTCACCTACATGCGTCTAGAAGACAATCGAGCTCCACCATGACGAAGAGCATCACGAACTCTAATATCGGTCGGCGCTGCATCCCACTCGGTCGTCCTCGTACTTTGGAAAATGCGCTTGAAGCCTAGACTTCACGGCGAGAATTTTGGCGATCCACCACTTTTTTGATCATAGCCGTTGGATTTACTCGTCTCTCCAAGCTCTACAACATTGCTTTAGAAGTCGAATCGTAATTGTTAATGGATTGAGAGAAATTTGAGGATAGAGGATGGAAGTTTCTGGCCGTACGTTAATGGTGGTGGCAGCTAAAAGAATTAGATTTAGGGTTCACTGTTTGCACGTATATATAGGCGTGTATATATATTATTTTAATATTATTTCGACTATTCACGCGACATTTTGGATGAACTCCAATCAAAGTGTGCCGCCTGGCGTTTATAATGTTTTACCCTTATTCTGAACACAATGGAACATGTTTCGAGGTCTAATTCGATCGTATTTGGAAGGTAGCTTTTCGAATCGAATTAAAATATTAAATTTTCGATATTTATTTCAACGCGTTTCTATCCCGTACGACCAAATGGTAACTCCAAACGGTATAAAATTTGAAATCCGATAATAAAACACTATTATGGATCCAATGGAACTGGTTTCGTCGAATTCCGAGACTGTGTCCCGGAAGGCTACTTTAACGCGTCGATTAAATCGAGCGATTTTAAAAATCGACGGGATTGCTTGAAATTTCAATTTTAAAAACTTACCAACTCAATTATAATTCAAATAGAATTTATATCCATATTAGAAATCATTCTGATTCATATTAAATCAAAGTTCAATTATTTACACTATTACTATATATTAATTTCACTATTAAATTAATATAAAAAACAAAAATTTTAACTTATCGACTTTTAATTCCATTCAAAAGTCCACTATCATCGCTCTAAATCAAATAGAGTTTTAAATCAAATTTAGAACCCATTTTCATTCACATTTAACACCAGATTCACATATTTACCTAATTTCAATCTTAATTTACTATTCACCAAATCCATTTTAATCGCTATATTTGAAATTTTAAACCGTTTCACTAATTCAACCAAAGTTTCCCATATTCAAAACCAATTAATATTTC
Organism: Allium fistulosum; assembly: GCA_030737815.1. Lineage (NCBI taxonomy): Eukaryota > Viridiplantae > Streptophyta > Magnoliopsida > Asparagales > Amaryllidaceae > Allium > Allium fistulosum. The sequence continues at coordinate 595,925,348 of CM060903.1, forward strand.
AAATTCAACCCTTAAAAATAAATTAAACGTTCAAAATGAAACGACCAAAATTCTAGGTCGTTACAATCACGTTGGAATTCTTTTAAAAATTCAAAAATATTATTTATGATATTTATAATAACTAAATTAAGCCAGTGCTACTATAGTATCCAATAAATTCAAATCACATCTTAATCTATCATAAATTACTCAAACACATCATATATTACTATATATGAAATTAAAATCAACAATTTTGAGGAATCCAGTTGGATCCCTCCAACCTGTTTACCGTGCAACCACAGACGTTATATAATCATAGAGATATAATCACCGCTTCGAGGCGGGATATCACAATAAAAAGGGTCATCCGCTATTATGCGGGGCGCATAGTGTCTCATCCATTCCAATCGGCAGGAATATACCCAACTACTAATATATATAATATAACATCCAACTGATAATATTTATAAATTCATCCAATCCACCAGTAAATAATTTGAACTATTTTAAATAGAACCAATTATCCAAAATGAGTGAGATTTACTCACATGTATTTCCTGTTGTCGCCGAGGCATTCCAGTTTGGAACTAAAACCGAACGACGTCCGATTTTAGCCCAAATTTCCATAGTCTCCAAATCCGTCCAAATCTATTTCATTTCGAAGCTCTCGTCATCATGATTGCAACGCAAAAGGTTTCATTTCAATCGGACCTTGTATGTAGGAGTTATAGATTTTATAAATTATTGAACATTTTTAAATTAATTAAAATAAACAAATAAAATCTTCAGCTATTTACAAAATTTCCACAATCCTTTCTTCCTCAAATCAAACATTCCTATACATGACATTATAAACATGGCCGTGCACGCTCATCGATGATATGGAGCTAGAGACCTCCGTTCGGCAAACCGACTTCGCCAGCGACTTTCTCTTCCCGATCTCCACCTGCCTGCACCCAGGTCGACAACTCCGGAGCACCCCACTAGATTGCAACCTGACGTCGACTTGCCCACCACCTACAAGTCGCGCGCCCAAAGATACAACCGAACTCCATAAAAACTCGCCTTCAGGTGCTAAACCCCTCCACGATCACGAATTCGAACTTGTTTTCCCAAATTGACGTCTAAATCAAAATCAATCTCCAACCCTAGTTCGAGGCCTTCCTCTGTCGAACATCCAGATAAGATCGCACCCTTTAAAAAGCAAGTGAAAATGAAGTTCTTGATGAATCAAGAATTTTAAAGCTGGTTTCAAATTTTTTCATGGAATAGAATTGGGTTTTTTTTAATTTTTGAAGTTTGAAAAGTTTTCATTTTTTTCTCTTATCTTGTCTGGAGACGATTTATACGGGAGGGAAGATGAAAGTCACAGGGGTAGGGTGGCTTGCTCAGGATAGGTCTGCTGATATGAAAAGTTAGGGTAGGTAAAAGTCCAATCAATAAAAAAAACTATAATTTTAATTCAAAATATCTCGCTTATAGTAACTCAAAATCCTGAACCCCTATCGAGGTGTGCCGCCTGGCATTCCTAATGTTATACCCCTATTCTGAATGAAATGGAATAAGTTTCGAAGCCTAATTTGATCGTATGGAGAAGATAGCTTTTTGAACGCAATTATTATATTAAATTTTCAATATAAATTTCAACGCGTTTCTATCATGTACGACCAAACGGTTACTCCAAACGCTATGAAATTTGAAATCCGATAATAATTCACAATTACGGATCCAATGGAACTAGTTTCGACGAAATCCGAGATTATGCCCTGGAAGGCTATTTTTATATGTTAATTAAAACGGGTTATTTTAAAAATCGAGTAAATCACTTTTAATCCCATTTTAAAAGTTTTATTGTCTTTATTTTTATTAACTAGAATTTAATAAGCCTTTAAATCATTTTTATCCCAATAAAAATCCAAGATTTCAATTATTTAAATGATTTTCAATTATTAAATTCAACAATTAAATTATCAATTAAATCGCTATATTTTAAATTCGAGTTATTAAATCTATAAAATTAACTTTTCAATATTTAAAATTAATTAAACATTCCAATTTCAAATTACTAAAATTCTGGGTCGTTACATTCTCCTTCCCTTAAAAGAATTTCGTCCTCGAAATTGCAAAGATAGAAAAAAATGTCCAAGCCCATTTTTTTCTTAAACAAATTAGTTGAAAAAACTTCCCAAAATCAATTTGTTGAGACCTTGTTATTACTCTTACCAAGTACCCAAATTCATTCATGGATTCCAAATAATATTATCCATATTCTCATTTCAAGTTATAACTCAAAACTAATTCTAGTTATTAAAAATTCGTTCAAAATTTTCAACTTTTTAAATTTTGAAAAATTTCGCCAGCGTCTCCTTTGCGCAGCTAGATCAGAACAACTACAATCACCACTCAGGGCCCAACTAACAAAAGAAAACAAAAGCCAAGTGGCTCAAATATAAAATCATCAAATTCAAACAACAATTTAAGCACATACCTCTTTGTCGGGCAACCAAATTTTACTTATGAAACCAAAAGCATCAATTAGCTCTTGCTTTAATATACCAGCATCTTATTTACCAATGATAGCCAATCATATAGTTCATAACCACATTATTCTGCATTTTAAATTTCAATATTTGCTTTACTTAAGCCCGTATGATGTACATATATCATTCGTACGCAATATCCAATCTGATCGCTCACTCGATCACACAATTTCACTTCCGGACTAGTATCATTCACATGACTCTCTAGTGTGGATTCAGATCTAGTTACTTGATTAGAAACCGTCATTCTCCTTGCATAGCCATAAACTATGATAGAGAATCCCAGAATCAATCATAAATCCATATCCAGTGTTCGCGGTTGAGAATCGAGTGAAAAATCCCAACTCGGATCGATATAAATTATCTCAAAATTTTGTGCTCGAATTTGGATCAAATTGTTATGCGAATAAGGTAATATACGTACAACTTACGCGTTTATTTCGATTGATTCTTAGCTACACCAAATTCGTTTTATTCACATTCATTTCATTTACACTTATTTAAAATCACTATTCAGATTTCTTAATTCACATTCCCTTATTTACTCACATTCACTTCGTTACATAGTATATTCATTAATACTATTATTACTTAAACATCATTCCGTAGAATTTGTTTACTTAAGTTCATTTTAAAACATTTTACACAACTTAAGTCTATATCCATTTTACATCAAATCCAATTTTATTTCACTAAATTCCATTGTTAAATTTCAATATTCTTGTGAAGACCCAAAATTTTTGAGAATAAAAATTACTTTAAAATAAATAAATAATAAATAGCTTGAAAATGAATATCAGAAGTAAGTGAAGTAATTATGCAAGGGGATAATTTTTTTTATACAGAGATGAGAGGAAAATGATCAAGTATAAAATGAATTCTAAAATTCACATGACTTGTATATATGTGAATATTGTATAGAAAGTATATACATATGATCAGAGAAGTATGTGATGATAAAGTAAAAAAAAATCCTCTTGATAATTAGAATGCAAAAAAAAAATCAGTCAAGAAATATTCATGAGTATGAATGCATTTTTGAAATAAATCAAGAGAGAAATAAATGATAAAATAGGTTAACTGAAAATTGAACTTATAAAGAGAAACATGAAAAAAATAATCGGATATAATAAAGACACATTGTCAAGTTGAGTCATAGGAAAACAATGTGCAGGTAAAAATCATGCAAATAGTATGCACATAGAAAAGCAAAATAACAACTGTTTTCATCTAAAATGGAAATAAAAAGAAACTGGCCAAATTAGCCATAAACATGCATACAGGCTTCTTTTATTTTGTGAGGATAAAATGGGTGTTTCCTCTATTAAAACCCTAGTTAAATGATTTAAATCAAAGGGGTAAAGCAGAGGTTTTCTCTGAGGAGGAAAAACAGAAGTTTAATTCAAAAAAAAAATATAAAGGAGAAACTCACACAGTCTTCCAGCTAAAGCATTCTCGGGGAAGAGGAGAGTAAGGTGAGTGATAATCATTTAAAAAGACTTAAGGCATTAAGACCCAAGTAAGGGCAGCCAAATTATTTTATATAAAATCATAATATGTTTTTCTGTTTGGCTTTATTCTCTGAATAAATACATGTTGATCATGGATGGTATTTTGGTTGGATTTCTGGTTAATGTTTGATCTCTTTTGAGTTGTTATAATTGTTTAAATTTTTGCTTTGAAATATAAATAATCAAACATATATTCATATTATAGAAATGGATTTTTATAATCCAGTTCTATATGAAGAATGAACTAAATGTTTTATTGAGGAATAAGATATCAAAGGAGAATGAGGTGGTCAGTGTGAATAATGAAATTCATGCTCATGCCTAGTTCATATTAAAAATGATATGAACAATGCAACACTATAAACATGTGCTGATTTGTTCAGATCATGGACCAATATGTTTTTATGGGTTTTTCTTAAAAATCCTATCCTATGTTCACAGTAAAATAAATATAGTATTTCTTATGGTTTCATCAGTTTTATGTAAGCAATGGGGAAAATCTCTAGAAATAAATATATAGGAAGTTTTATAAAATAAGATTAAGCCAGAATGTCTATAGATGTGCAATTTTACATGAATGCTCTGTATGATTGGATGTAATCCCTTGAGTGAGTTTAATAAATTTTGGGGTTTATGTAAAGAAAGGAAGAACATGAGCACCTCTGGAATTAAAAAGAAATTTTCTCAGCAATTAAATGAGCATGGTCTCTAAATTACAAAGTAGTTTAGGATAGGTGCCTTGATCTACTCATCATCAGGTAGATGATGGGTATGTGCATGACTTGTTCAAGTCCTGAAGGCCTCTGTGCAAAGGTTAACAGAATTGAGTCCTTTGCAATGCACACTTTGTATTCAAAGGCAAGAGTTTAGACCATATAAAATATAAAATGGGATTGAAAGGTTATGCTATGGATTTTAGGAAGCTAAAATCCATAGGAGTTTGTACATGTACAACTGAATGGATTGAATGGATGAATGCTTGGGTGTATGTTTGTTAGATAAATTTGAATGCACATATGCTCAGGTTTAACATGAAATTGAATAGTGTCAAATATATATGTTCTCTGCACAGTTTTAAGAATTTATAAGTTGATGATTTCACTCATACCAGAATTTTATTTCTGACCCTATTTGTTGCTTTGTAACATTTGGGGTGTCTCATTTTTATTGAAGCAGCTCTAGATGTTGCTGCAGGGAAGGAAGCATAAGAAACTTTCATGCATGGACATTTGAAGATTTACTTGCATTTAGAATGCTTAAGGAATTTGGCAGAAATGTTGTAATAATTAGGCCAGGAAAAAACTTCATTATGTTTTAAGTATTTTCTGGATTGATATGTGTTTATTTTTCTGAGTAAAGGATATGTAAAAAATTTAGTATTATATAGGTGTATTTGTGGATTTCTGTTTTAAGTAACTGATCTGGATAATCTCTGGTGAAGTATGATATAGGGGATCATGTCATATAATTTGATATGTGATCATGTCTCCCTTGGCAATGTCTGATGAGCTCTTAAAATGGTAAAGTAGAAATAATTATAGAAAGAAAGGAATATAGAACATTTAATGAATCTTTAAAGATTGAGTTGAACCAAAACTAGGCTAACCAGAAATGCATGAACATGACTTATAATTGATATAAGTATATATCAAACCTAAAAATGAAATTTGTAATTCTTAGACTAGGCATTTAAATTACAATAGAAGTTTGCATTGCTTTATGAAATAGATCCATAGGCATTATTGTAATACTAGTAGGTCTCATAACACTATGCTTAACACATTTTATTACCTAAATACAGGACTCAAGTCTGAATGCATTTGGTCATGATCAACCTGAGGCTATTAAAATAACTTGCATTCATGTTTGTAATAGACAGGATCATCACCACACAACTCCTTAGACACTTCCACATATTGTTTAAGAACACATCAGCTGTCTACTTGATAAGTTCACCTGAGAATTTTGTATTAATTTGGCCTGTAACATGGATTTAATTATTTTGTCTTCTATCATATGCTAAGTCTTAGATTAGTATATTTGCTTGCATATGTACTCTGCCTAAATATATATTGATTTCTCTGCTTGGTCTTCAATCCAGTTTAACACTTGATTATTCATATGATCCTTGTACAATATATAAATCAAAATATGAATATCCTTACTAGACACAAAATTGTTTGAATATGAATTATGACCCCGGGCTAATCTGCAATGAATGAGTTATCTTAAACACCCTGTTATTTAGCATAGAATCAAATAGTGGTAAATTACAAAATCCTAGAATCTAAATATATGGCTCGTAAAATTCAGGGATCAAATAATTTGAGAAGTAAAACAAGAAAATAAGAAAAATGGTATTATTTGATTTTATAATCAAGCTTGAGTTTAAAAAAAAAAGAATGAACAGAAAAGGCTATGTGACACCATATCTCTGGAATATGAGAAATAAGGTGTGATTGAATTTCTTTATCAATTTAAATTACTCTGATAGACAAAGAGTCATATATATATCTTCATATATATATGAATTAAATTAATTTCATATACTAGTATTTTTATATTGGTAAAATAAGGAATCTTGGGAAAATTAAATTAAGAGAAGTGGTCCATTGAAGTGTATATATATATATACATGGAAAAAAAAACTTAACAGAAAATTCTCTAAAATAATTGAATATAAGTAGTGGGTCACTTCAGTTGGTATTAGTGCTATGTTGTTAAAACATAGCATAAATATATTATCCAATCATCTTATATGGATAAAATTCTAAAAAAAAAAATTTATACAATAATGATAGAAATAAATATCCACAGTAGAAATAAATTGCAGAAAATAATTAAATTAGAAATATGACTAACTAGCTATGCAATTGAATATTGAATCATGGTAGGAAGACCACCAAGTCATGGAGCAGGACCCTCTAATACAACACCAATGGTTAATTTGCAAGATTTGGTAAGGGCATTTAGAGAAGGAGCAGTGCATAGGGAAGAGAATCCTCATGAGGAATTAGCCAAACTATTGAAGACATTTTCAAACTTAGGAGGCAAGGATTTTGAAGGCACTGAAGGGGTTATGGGTGTGCAAACATGGTTGAGAACTTTAGAAAGAATATTTGCAGACATGCAAATTAATGATCAAAGGAAAAGGCAGATAGCTTCAAGAAGGCTCAAAGGAGCAGCACTGGATTGGTGGGAGGTGATTATCACAGGAAGGCCAGAAAATGAGATAACATGGAACCAATTCAAGGAGATGCTTGAGGCAAGATTTGTCCCAGCAACAGCTAAGGCAACACTACTGGAGGAATTTATAAGGCTGAGGCAAGGACCAATGAGTGTGACTGAATACACTCAAAAGTTTGAGAGTTTATCTAAGTATGGAACTATGCTCATAGGAAATGAAGAATCAAAGAATTCAAGATTTATTCAAGGACTCAATGCTGGTTGAGTAGAGCAATGTTACCATACAAAGACAGGACATTTGATCAAGTCATAGACCTTACTCTTTCTTTTGAACAACATGACAATGCAAGGGAAAAATTTAGGAGCATGAGGGCTAACAATCAAAAGAAGGGGAAAAATAGAGCACATCCCTATGACAAAAAGAATATGGATAAGAAAGTGGAGGGAGCAGCCACTAGGGAAGCTAAAAAGAAAGTTACTTGTTATAATTGTGGCAAGGAAGGGCACATGAGCAACAGGTGTCAAGCAGCTAAGAAAGCACCATTCAGCTGCTATAACTGTGGGAAAGAAGGTCATATTAAGAGGAACTGCCCAGAGTTCAAGAAAGGAGCAAGAGTAGGAGCACTGGAAGCCAAGGCAAAGGCAAATGCAGTGGGGAGCTTTGGACAATTAGAAGGTATACTTCTAATTAAAAATTACCCAATCCCAGTTATATATGATACTGGAGCCACACATTCTCTAATCTCACAAGATATAGTGGATAAATTAGCTCTCACATGCAACAAAGTTGAAAAATCCTTGTTTATTCAAAGTCCCCTGGTTAGCTCTTGTTTGCTAGGATTAAAATGTTTGGGAGTAGAATTAAACATAGGAGGAAATGTGTTTAAATCTGATCTGTTTGTATTGAAATACCCTGGAATAGGAATTATTTTAGGGGTAGATTGGTTGAGTAAATTCAAAGAAATTTTGAATTTAGAAAATTTCACTATATCTTTGAAAACAGAAAATGGTAAAAATATTTTAGTCATGAGTGAAATAGCCAAAACAAATTGTCTTAATCAAATATGGATATGACTGAAAAGGAATTGGCTTTAGAAGACATAAAAGTAGTGAATGAATATCCAAATGTTTTTGGGGAAGTTGTAGGAATTCCAGAAGATAGACCAGTGGAATTTCAGATAAGGCTGATCCCAGGATCAAGTCCTATCATCAAAAAGCCTACCAGAATGGGTCCAAAAGAATTAGTAGAATTAAAGCAACAGTTGGAAGAATTAGAGCAAAAAGGCTTCATAAGGCCTAGTAGTTCAAACTGGGGTTCTCCAGTTGTATTTGTAAAAAAGCATGATGGTACACTAAGAATGTGTATTGATTATAGAGAACTAAATAAAATCACCATCAAGAACAAATACCCACTCCCCAGAATTGATGATCTATTTGATCAATTAAATGGGGCAAAGATCTTTTCAAGGCTAGATTTAGCCTCTGGGTTTCACCAGATGAAGGTAGAGGAAGAAAGCATTAAGTATACTGCCTTCAACACAAGGTACGGGTTATATGAATTTTTGGTAATGCCTTTTGGATTGACAAATGCACCATCATATTTTGTAGATTTAATGAATAGAACATTTAGAGATTTTCTAGTCAAATTTGTGGTTGTCTTTATTGATGACATATTAGTGTATTCAAAATCAGAAGAGGATCATGCAAAACACTTGCATCTGGTTTTGTCTAGACTGAGAGCACATGATTTAAAAGCCAAATTCTCTAAATGTACATTTTGGCAGAATGAAGTAAAAATTTTGGGGCACATTGTATCACAACAAGGGGTTAGTGTAGATCCAACTAAGGTGATAGCAGTGCAGTCATGGAGTAGACCCAAATCAGTGACTGAGGTGAGATCATTTTTGGGAATGGCAGGCTATTATAGGAGGTTTATAAAAGACTTTGCAAGAATAGCTATCCCATTGACCAAGTTAACTAAAAAGGAGCAGCCATATGTGTGGACAGAGAAGTGTGAGCAAGCTTTTTCATCATTAAAGAAGACACTGGTGGAGGCTCCGGTCTTACAGGTTCCAGAGGGTAATGAAGGGTTAGTAGTTTACACAGATGCTATTGGATCTGGATTAGGGGCAGTGCTTATGCAACATGGTAGAGTCATAGCATATGCATCAAGGCAACTCAAGCCAAATGAAACTAGGTATGCTACACATGACTTAGAACTAGCTGCTGTAGTATATGCATTGAAACTATGGAGACATTACTTATTAGGTGCTAAGTTTGAATTGTTTATAGATCACAAGTCACTTAAATACTTGTTTTCCCAAAAAGACTTAAACATGAGGCAACATAGGTGGGTAGAATTTCTAGCTGCCTATGATCTTGATATATTATACACCCCAGGAAAAGCTAATAAAGTGGCAGATGCATTAAGTAGACATCAAGCAAAATTGGCAAGCTTAATGATGGCTGAGTTCAGGGATTTGACAATCCTTAGTGAGGTGGAAGTGAAAGAAGAAACTAGTGTATCAGATAAGACACACAGTGAGATGATTGAATATGGTAAATTAAGCCTCATTTCTTTAAAGTCAACACTGGTTGATAAAATAGGACAAATGCAAAATCAAGGTACAAATTTGAAGGAGAAAAAGAACATGATATCACAAGGCATGACAGTGGAAAACTATGAGATAGATGTTAGAGGATACTTAAGGAAAAAAGGGAAACTCTGCATACCAAATGTAGAGGAACTGAAGCAAGAAGTTATGGATGAGCATCACAAAACAAAATATACTATACATCCAGGTGGTACAAAAATGTACCATGATCTTAGGAGGAATTACTGGTGGCCAGGAATGAAAGGAGCAGTGGCAAAATATGTGGCAAATTGTTTGACATGCCAACAAGTAAAGGCAGATTATCAAAGACCCTCAGGCCTATTGCAACCTTTGGAAGTGCCTACTTGGAAATGGGAAAGCATATCAATTGATTTTGTAGATGGTTTGCCAAGAACAAGAAGAGGCAATGATAGTATTTGGGTAGTAGTTGATAGGCTTACAAAAACAGCACACTTCATTCCCATAAATTCAAACAGAAATGCCCATAAACTAGCTCAGTTATTTATGAAAGAGATAGTGAGGTTGCATGGCATCCCCAAGACTATCATTAGTGATAGAGATACTTTGTTTACTTCAAAGTTTTGGATTAGCTTTCAAGAAGCTATGGGGACAGGACTAAGCCTAAGCACAGCCTACCACCCACAAACAGATGGGCAAACTGAGATTGTTAATTAGGTTTTAGAAGATTTTCTTAGAGCATGCATACTTGATTTTGGAGGCAACTGGGAGGATCATATTTATTTAGCTGAATTTGCTTATAATAATAGCTACCAGTCCACCATAGGAATGGCTCCATTTGAGGCTCTGTATGGAAAGCCTTGCTTATCTCCTGTATGTTGGATGGAGGCTGGTGAAAGAGTGTTGCTTGGACCAGACAATGTAAAAGAAACTTCTGCAAGAATGGAATTAGTGATGCAAAGAATGTGAGTAGCTCAAGAGAGACAGAAAGCATATGCAGATAAAAGGAGAAGGCCAGTAGAATTTGAGGTGGGAGACTATGTGTTTCTCAAAGTTTCACCAATGAGGAAAATACTGAGATATGGAAAAGTAGGGAAACTATCACCAAGGTATATAGGACCATATGAAATTGTTCAAAGAATAGGGACTTTAGCTTATAGGTTGAAGTTACCAGAGGAATTGAGCAAAATACATGATGTATTTCATGTATCCCAATTGAAAAAATGGGTGCATGATAAGGAGACCATTCTTGAATCTCCTACACATGTTGAAATTCAAGAAAATCTGGTTTATAAAAAGGAACCAGTGGGCATTGTGGTTAGAGAAGAAAAGAAACTGAGAAATAAAATAATTAAACTAGTTAAAATCCAATGGAGTTTAGATGGGAATGACTACACCTGGGAGGCTGAAGATAGGATGAAGGATAAGTATCCTAATCTATTTTCTGCTTAAAGGTATGTCTAGAACTGTAATAACTTTAATATATTACTTAAGTGTATTTGACTGACCTTAGATGAATGAATTTCTAATATGTTTGAAATATACTAATAAACTAATATATAATTGTGGGACACAATTCCTTTTAGGAGGGGAGTATGTGAAGACCCAAAATTTTTGAGAATAAAAATTACTTTAAAAAAATAATAATAAATAGCTTGAAAATGAATATCAGAAGTAAGTGAAGTAATTATGCAAGGGGATAATTATTATTTTTTTTATACAGAGATGAGAGGAAAATGATCAAGTATAAAATGAATTCTAAAATTCACATGACTTGTATATATGTGAATATTGTATAGAAAGTATATACATATGATCAGAGAAGTATGGGATGATAAAATAAAAATCCTCTTGATAATTAGAATGCAAAAAAAAATCAGTCAAGAAATATTCATGAGTATGAATGCATTTTTGAAATAAATCAAGAGAGAAATAAATGATAAAATAGGTCAACTGAAAATTGAACTTATAAAGAGAAACATGAAAAAAATAACTCGGATATAATAAAGACACATTGTCAAGTTGAGTCATAGGAAAACAATGTGCAGGTAAAAATCATGCAAATAGTATGCACATAGAAAAGCAAAATAACAACTGTTTTCACCTAAAATGGAAATAAAAAGAAAATGGCCAAATTAGCCATAAACATGCATACAAGCTTCTTTTATTTTGTGAGTATAAAATGGGTGTTTCCTCTATTAAAACCCAAGTTAAATGATTTAAATCAAAGGGGTAAAGCAGAGGTTTTCTCTGAGGAGGAAAAACAGAAGTTTAATTCAAAAAAAAATATAAAGGAGAAACTCACACAGTCTTCCAGCTAAAGCATTCTCGGGGAAGAGGAGAGGAAGGTGAGTGATAATCATTTAAAAAGACTTAAGGCATTAAGACCCAAGTAAGGGCAGCCAAATTATTTTATATAAAATCATAATATGTTTTTCTGTTTGGCTTTATTCTCTGAATAAATACATGTTGATCATGGATGGTATTTTGGTTGGATTTCTGGTTAATGTTTGATCTCTTTTGAGTTGTTATAATTGTTTAAATTTTTGCTTTGAAATATAAATAATCAAACATATATTCATATTATAGAAATGGATTTTTATAATCCAGTTCTATATGAAGAATGAACTAAATGTTTTACTGAGGAATAAGATATCAAAGGAGAATGAAGTGGTCAGTGTGAATAATGAGATTCATGCTCATGCCTAGTTCATATTAAAAATGATATGAACAATGCAACACTATAAACATGTGCTGATTTGTTCAGATCATGGACCAATATGTTTTTATGGGTTTTTCTTAAAAATCCTATCCTATGTTCACAGTAAAATAAATAGGCCAGGAAAAAACTTCATTATGTTTTAAGTATTTTCTGGATTGATATGTGTTTATTTTTCTGAGTAAAGGATATGTAAAAATTTTAGTATTATATAGGTGTATTTGTGGATTTCTGTTTTAAGTAACTGATCTGGATAATCTCTAGTGAAGTATGATATAGGGGATCATGTCATATAATTTGATATGTGATCATGTCTCCCTTGGCAATGTCTGATGAGCTCTTAAAATGGTAAAGTAGAAATAATTATAGAAAGAAAGGAATATAGAACATTTAATGAATCTTTAAAGATTGAGTTGAACCAAAACTAGGCTAACCAGAAATGCATGAACATGACTTATAATTGATATAAGTATATATCAAACCTAAAAATGAAATTTGTAATTCTTAGACTAGGCATTTAAATTACAATAGAAGTTTGCATTGCTTTATGAAATAGATCCATAGGCATTATTGTAATACTAGTAGGTCTCATAACACTATGCTTAACACATTTTATTACCTAAATACAGGACTCAAGTCTGAATGCATTTGGTCATGATCAACCTGAGGCTATTAAAATAACTTGCATTCATGTTTGTAATAGACAGGATCATCACCACACAACTCCTTAGACACTTCCACATATTGTTTAAGAACACATCAGCTGTCTACTTGATAAGTTCACTTGAGAATTTTGTATTAATTTGGCCTGTAACATGGATTTAATTATTTTGTCTTCTATCATATGCTAAGTCTTAGATTAGTATATTTGCTTGCATATGTACTCTGCCTAAATATATATTGATTTCTCTGCTTGGTCTTCAATCCAGTTTAACACTTGATTATTCATATGATCCTTGTACAATATATAAATCAAAATATGAATACCCTTACCAGACACAAAATTGTTTGAATATGAATTATGACCCCGGGCTAATCTGCAATGAATGAGTTATCTTAAACACCCTGATATTTAGCATAGAATCAAATAGTGGTAAATTACAAAATCCCAGAGTCTAAATATATGGCTTGTAAAATTCAGGGATCAAGTAATCTGAGAAGTAAAACAAGAAAATAAAATGGTATTATTTGATTTTATAATCAAGCTTGAGTTTAAAAAAAAGAATGAACAGAAAAGGCTATGTGACACCATATCTCTGGAATATGAGAAATAAGGTGTGATTGAATTTCTTTGTCAATTTAAATTACTCTGATAGACAAAGAGTCATATATATATATCTTTATATATATATATACATATATGAATTAAATTAATTTCATATACTAGTATTTTTATATTGGTAAAATAAGGAATCTTGGGAAAATTAAATTAAGAGAAGTGGTCCATTGAAGTATATATATATATATATATATACATGGAAAAAAAACTTAACAGAAAATTCTCTAAAATAATTGAATATAAGTAGTGGGTCACTTCAATTCTAACCATATTCAAAAATCATATTCAACTCACTAATTTATCCAATTAGTTTATTCCTTAATTAATTCTCAAAAATTATTTTATTTAACCTAACTTAGGCTAAATTTATTTCCATAGTTTATTTTATACTTAACTTAAGTTAAGTTTAATTCCATAGTTCAATTCCAAATTCACTTTCCTTAACATTCACATGCAACAATTTTAAACATTGCTTTAACTTGCAGATTTTCAAATTTTATAAGTTATCAAACTTATTTTCTCATATTTTCAATAAAACATTTAAATGAAAATCCCCGAGTTTAAACACCTCGTTCTAAAGTATTTCAAATCTTTTTTGAAATCATATACGCATATATACACAAAATTCCATTTGTATATCAAATCATTCTTTTGGATTTCAAAACCAAACCGGTTTTACCAAACAAAACTCCAATGGTAGTAATTTCTCTCTTGGAAACTTGAAAATGAATGTCGATGATGCTGCGGTCATCACCGAAATTATTTTCCAGCGACCGAAGTGAGTTTAGTGCTTTTATTCCCTTCAAAATACTTTTTAAAAATATATCAATTCGAATTTGTTTTCCAAATAATATTATTATTATTCTCCAAAACGTTGAAAAATCATTCTCAAAACCAACGGGATTTAAATTCCCAAATTTCCAGCTTTTAAATCCTTTATAAATCGTTTTTATAAACCATATTTATATAATATGCTTCAGGAATTTCATTTCGTTTCAATTTATAAATCACATTTACAAATCATATTTACATAATTCTGTTTTGTTATATGAAATTATATCTTAACTTTTAATCTTATTTTCATTATAATATCAACTTTTATTTTATCACAACAACAAACATCAAATGATAATAGTTTAACATTATCATTTCCTAACAACTAAGCACACCATATACAACTATAATAATTTCTGAAAAATTATTCCTTTACATATAAAAATAACCAAGGTAAAATTATTTCATTTATCCAATTTCAAAACAATACCATGTCGAATTATTCTTTCAAGTGTTTAGAGATTCCTATCAATAACGTTAATTACTCGTATTAACCAGAATCCATAAGCCACTCAACTGACCAATCAAAATGATATAAAACATTTTTATATCACTAACAAATACGCGCTCATATATGTACACTCAAACTCATTCTAGGGTGCCACTATCCATATCTTTAATGAGTTACCCCACCAAAGCCAAGGTTCTCGCTTAACCTTCAGCTCTGATACCACGTTGTAACGACCCACTTTTCTGTACAGTCTAAGTTGACAATAAAATGCACATGTCAACTCAAATTGAACAAAATGGTGGATTGTTAGGGTGAAGAAGAAGATAAGAAGAAAATAGAAACAATAACACAGAATCTAACTGTGACGACCGCCCATGACCCCTGCACTGAATCTAGAGATAGTGCGCTGTAAAGTGTGCCAGGCAGCCATGGACGATTGTCAAGGTAAATTAAAACAACAGAATCTATCGTATTACTCACAGCGCATGGACAAAATACAATAGAACATATATATAGTGAAGCTTCACAGAATAGAATCTCATCAATAAAACTTCATAATAGTTGAATACAAACATCTGAATAGTCAATACAACAAGCCTCACTACATATCACTCAGAGAATACAAAGCAGCGGAACATCCAGTACATATAGTAAGAAGAAAATATGCAACCCTCCAGCTCGTCTTCGATATCAGCATCGTGAGAAGAGAACAGCACCTGTCACCTGCTACCTAGTCTGCCCGTCCCAAAATGGACAAACAGCCCAAGGCAATACGAGTTAAAACATAAAGCCTTGAGTCAGACAACAGTCTTAGTGAGCAGTAAATTAACTAACAACATACCAAAAGAGCATAAAGGAAAAGGAATAGGAATACAACCCTCCCACTCCAACCTCTTTCTACAGTGATAGCCCCCAGACACACACTAAGTAGAAGCAAACATAACAGAGCATACAATGTAAAGTAAAGCAATTATCACTCGAGTCAAGGGCGATGTTTTCCAAGTACAAACCACCAAGGCCTAAACCAAGATCAGATAAGCACCCAGAAAATACCGCTCTTGAGACCGAATGACGATACAACCAAACATCCATGACTCTGGCTATCACTGTTATCATTGCTTCGATATCACCGTTAATTGAATGACCAGCACATTCTTTCAGCCGTCCGTCAAGGGCTAATGGAAACCCCGGTTCTAGACATAACTCCCGCACGTCATCGTGACCCGTGCCTAGGACTAACGAATCTGCCCAGAGTACTTGACTACCCAATCAGTAGCCTTCAGGGACTATCAAATCTGCCCAACGTACTCTTGCTTTGAGCATGCTAGAACCTTCAACAACGATGAGATCGCAGCCTTCTAGTCATCCTCCTCGACGACTATTTCCATACTAGCTCAAGCGCCTCTCGAGCATCCATTATCCTCAAACTCGAACCATATCACCGAGTTATCAACCTACTTGGAATGATCCCGTCTGGATTAGACCAAGACTATCTCATATCATGCCTCGCTTCATCACATCCTCGCAAAGCTTCAGCTCAACATCATCATCATCGAATCTATGCATAAGAGCTTCACCATCCGCAACATATGCCACAAGCAGCTTTTCCAATTCAAGAGCCTTTCCCTTAGCTTTTGAATCATCCTCGATCTAAATCAAATCATCAATCATCTAATTCATAGCAATCAACCAATTCAAACATTAATCCAAGCAATCAAGCATTCAAATATGATCTAAGTAGACAAATATAACAATAATGGCAATTTCGTAATTAAAGAGTTGAAAGTCTAATAAGCATGAAAACATGAACAATATCTCTATAATCTTGATGAATGAACTTGCATAGGTTAACATGTAATAAAATGGTTGTCAAATCATCATGAACAATGGATCTATATGGATCTACACTTAGGATAAAGAAAATGTATGGAAATCACTATTTTAACACCAAATCGAGCCAACAATCCGATATACTCCTTTGGATCCGTGTGAGAGATAATCACCACCCACCAAATCACCTAAACAACCTCAAATCAACACGCTTCAGATCTGGACAGCGAAGGATCAAGCTTGATCTATCATGAATCCGCTTCAAACGAAGAAATCTCACTTCAAAGGATGAAGATCTTCAATCCAAGCTCTTGAATCTTCAATTTGATCTTCAACTTGGATGGATAGAATCACTAGATTAGAGTGGAGAAAAGAAGTGAAGAAGTGAAGAAGTGTAGAAGTCGAGCTCTCAAAATGGCAGCACTTCGTCGCTTCGAAATCCGAATCCCAAAAATGGAACAAAGCCCTCCTATTTATAGCTGAATTCCCTAACTCGTCTGTCTCCATAGGTCGTCTCCGACCTAAGCCTCTCCGACCTAAGCCTCTCCGACCTAACAGAGCCTCCAACTTAACAGACTACGACTTAGTGATCCTGCGACTCATGACTTAGCAGCTAACCCTTAAGTCGGTTACGACCTAACTGGGTATACGACTTACGACCTAACTACAAGGCCACAATTCAACGACTTAAAGTCCACACGACCTAATACTTAGGTACGACTTAAGACAATGCGACCTAACACTTAGCGTTATCTCCTTAACACGGCCACGACTCAATTAGGCTACGACCTAACTTCCTTAAGTCGTCTAACGACCTAACTGTATACGACATAACTACGAGCGACCTAACAGGTGATACGAATTAACACTCATACAACCTTACGACCTAACTAATCTTAGATCATCTACGACCTAACAAATCAAGCTACCAGACAACCTAATACATAGTGACCTATCTCTTAACTCGGTCAAAACCTTAAGTCGTCTACTATATCTTAAGTCGGTCACTATGACCTAACTCTATCCTTAAGTCATTCCAAACTGTCAACCGACTTAAATCACTCCCCATCTTCCTTAGGTCGTCGCCGACCTACCCCTTAAGTCATTAACTCGCCCAGACTTATCACTTAACTCGTCCAAAACTCATAAGTCGGCTACGACTTAGGACTTTAAACAAAATTCTGCCAAAATCTGAAACGACTTAACAGCAATGCAACCAAAGGTCAACTATTTTACGATGTTTCGATCCGTGAAAATACGGGTCGTTACATTCTCTCCCCCTTAGGAATTTCGCCACCGAAATTCCAAACAAACAAAGCAATCAAATACTATTCTGCATGCCTACCATCCATAGCAATCAACAAACCATGCATCCAATTCTAGCTTAGCATGCAGAATTCTAAAACCAGGACAAGTTACAATATCGTGAGATGACACGACACCTTAGGGCCATACCTTGAAGAGTTCAGGATGAGCTGCCTTCATCCTCTCTTCCACCTCCCACGTACAGTCATTATCATCATCACTCCATTGTATCTTGAGCAACTTAACTACCTTCCTCCTAAGCTGTTTCGTGTCGGTCTCCACAACACGAAGCGGCTTACGAGGTCTTCTATCAACTGGATCAACTTCGAAGTCTTCACAGCTATCAGCAGAAACCACTGTATTCGAGTCGTGCACATACTTCCGTAGATATGATACATGAAAAACATTGTGCACACTCGACATCTTCTCTGGTAACTCTAATCTATAAGCGAGTTTTCCAATTTGCTCGATGATCGGGAATGGTCCAACAAATCTCGGAGTCAATTTTCCTTTCTTACCGAATCGAATAACATTCTTCAGTGGAGAAATCTTCACAAAAACCATATCTCCTACGTCGAATTCCAAATCCTTTCGACGCTTATCGGCATAACTCTTCTGACGGTCTTGGGCTGCCTTCATTCGTTGCCGAATGATCTCTATGCAATCCGAAGTCTGTCGAATCATCTCTGGCCCAAGTATCAACTTTTCTCCAGTTTCTAACCAACATGTCGGTGAGTTACACGGTTTCCCATACAATGCCTCATACGGTGCCATACCAATGCTTGACTGGTAACTGTTGTTGTATGCAAACTCCACCAAATGAAGGTGATCTTCCCATGATCCTCCAAAATCCAAAACACAAGCTCTAAGAAGATCTTCCAAAACTCGGTTGACTCTCTCGGTCTGACCATCTGTTTGAGGGTGATAAGCTATACTCAAACACAACTCGGTTCCCAAAACTTCCTGGAAGCTCTTCCAAAATCCACTAGTGAACAATGGGTCTCGATCGCTCACTATACTCTTCGGAATACCATGGAATCGAACTATCCACTTAACATACAACTCAGCCAACTTTGATGCAGTCCTAGTCGATCGAACATGAATGAATCTTGCACTCTTAGTCAGACGATCTACGATGACCCAAATCCCTTCATTTCCCATTCTTGTTCTAGGCAGGCTTTTAAATCTCCCCGAGATGGCCGAGATGAAAAATCCGAGATATTAGCCAAAATCCGAGATTTGGCAGCCTATTTAGTTATAAGTGTTTTAAATATCACCCGAGATAGCCGAGATATTTTCCCGAGATATTGGCCGAAATCCGAGATTTAAAACACTGGTTCTAGGTAGTCCATCAATAAAATCCATCGATACTTGTTCCCACTTCCATGTAGGAACTTCTAATGGCTGAAGCAATCCACTTGGCTTCCTCTGCTCGACTTTTACCCACTGGTAGTTCATGCACTTGGAAATAAAATTTCCAACATCCTTCTTCATGCCTTCCCAGTAATAAGTTCTCTTCATATCCCGATACATCTTATTTCCACCTGGATGAATTGTCAGCTTCGAGTGATGACTTTCCTTCAGAACTTCACTCCTCAATTCATCTATATCGGGAACAACTAGTCGTCCTTGCTTCCGAAGCCAACCCTCTCGATCGACCTCGAATCCTTTATCCTTTTCTAGATCCAATCCAGATTCCAAATCACGGATAATCTTGACATGCTTATCGTCTCGCTTTTGGCTCTCGCCAATCCTTTCCACAAGAGAAGGTCTTATCGATAAGTTTGCCAACATTTCAGGTTCCAATTCACATCTAGGCCTGAAGTCAAATCCAGCTAAATACTCGAGATTCTTCCATTCTGAAAACATGGCTCCCAATCCTGCATGTCTTCGACTTAACGCATCTGCCACTGCGTTACCTTTTCCCGGAGTATAAGCTATACCAAAATCATATGATGCCAAAAACTCTAGCCAACGTTGCTGCCGAAGATTCAAATCCTTTTGGGAGAAAAGATACTTCAATGACTTATGATCTGTAAACAACTCAAATCGAACTCCCAGTAGATAATGTCTCCACATCTTCAGAGCAAAAACAATCGCCGCTAAATTCAAATCATGAGTCAGGTAATTCCTTTCATGCGGCTTCAGTTGTCGACTGGCATACGCAATAACTTTATCCTTTTGCATCAGCACTGCTCCAAGTCCAGTACCACATGCGTCGGTGTAAACCACCATCTCATCATTCCCACTTGGAATAGTCAAAACAGGAGCACTCGTCAATCTCTCTTTCAGGATTCCGAAAGCTTGCTCACACTTAGCATCCCATCTGAACACTTGGTTCTTCTTCGTCAATCCTGTTAACGGTGCAGCTACCTTGGAGAAGTCTTTGATAAACCGTCGATAATATCCTGCGAATCCAAGAAAACTTCTCACATCAGATGCATTCTTAAGTCTAACCCAATCCTGGATTGCTTCCACCTTCGCGGGATCAACCGCTATTCCACTTCCAGAGATAACATGGCCTAAGAACCTCACTTCACTCTTCCAGAAGTGACACTTCGAAAACTTAGCCTTCAGCTGATGTTTCCGCAAGATTTCCAAAACAATACGCAAGTGCGTCTTGTGCTCTTCTTCTGTTCTGGAATAAATCAGAATATCATCCACGAACACAAGTATGAACTTGTTCAACTGATCCCTGAACACTCTATTCATAAGATCCACAAAATATGCTGGCGCGTTAGTCAATCCAAACGGCATTACCAGCCACTCAAAGAAACCGGATGGTGTCCTAAAAGCTGTCTTCGGCACACTATCCTTAGCTACTCTCAACTGGTGAAATCCCGTTGCCAAATCCATCTGAGAAAACACCTTAGCTTCGTGAAGCTGATCAAACAAGTCATCTATTCTCGGTAATGGATACTTGTTTTTCTTAGTCACCTTATTCAGCTCACGATAATCGACGCACAACCTCAGCGATCCATCTGCTTTGGTTGCGAATACAACTGGTGCACCCCATTCGAACACACTACGCCGAATGAATCCTTTCTGCAAAAGATCATCAACTTGCACCCTCAACTCTTGTTGTTCCCTAGGCGCCATTAGCCTAAGAGGCATCACAACAGGTCTGGCTCCTTCAACTAGATCTATACGAAACTCGATCTCTCTATGCGGCGGTAACCCTTTGACTTCGTCAAAGACATCCTCGAATCCATTCGCGATTGGCACTAATGACAGTCCATCTCGTGGAACAACTAGCGAATACATAAAGCTCATGAAGACGCCTTCTTCATGCTTACATCGTATCACAATCTTTCGCCCCTCCACATTCTCGACTGTCACTTCCAGCCTCTCACAATCAACCTTTGCCGCATACCTCCTAAGCCAGTCCATACCCAAAATAATCCCGAACCCTGCAAAGTTCAGAACAAAACAATCGCAAACAAAAGAGCAACCATGACTCGATACAATCAGACCATGACATAACATACACAGACAAGACGAACCCCCAACTGGATTAGTCACAACCAATGGCCTATCAACAATATCCGGTTCTAAACCCAACCGGTCTACAAGTTCACTACAAACAAACAAATGCGACGCTCCAGTATCAAACAGAACTCTAATTGGAACACCACATAGGAAAAGAGTACCTTGAACAACCACACTCTTTCCTTTCTCTTCAGCGGTAGGAGCTTTTGAAGACGACGGAATAGCTCCCAAAGCATAAGCTTGCACAATCTGCTTGTCCCTCCTCGGTTCTGGACAATTCTTCCTGAAATGCCCCGGCTTGTCACAGTTGTGACACTTCATCGGTGCCTTCGGATTCTTACAATCCTTCGAGAAATGGCCCTTCTGCTGACAATTGTAGCAAGTCACCTCGCCTTTCGGCTTCTTCTGGCCATCCTTACCCTTCTGCTGCTGCTGCTTCCTCTTCTTGTTTCCACCCTGCTGGGGTTTAGACTCTTCCCTGGTCACAGCAACAACAGATCCTTCCTTAGGAAACAGACTCTCATGCCTGAGAGCTTTCTCCACAAGCCTCTCAAATGAATCGTCCAAATGATCCACTAACTGCCTCCCAAGATAACTGTCCAAGCCTGTCACAAACTTTTCATTCTTCTGATACGCAGATTCGATATATGACCGGGCATACTTGGACAAAGCTTCAAACTCAGAAACATACTCAAGAACTGGTCTCCCACCTTGCTTGAGCTCCACAAACTTCTTGAACAGAACAGACTTCTGAGCTGTAGAAATGAACTTAGCCTCAAATCTGACTTGGAATTGCTCCCAAGTAATCTCTTCCTCCGGAGTATTGATGGTAATAGAGTTCCACCAATCAGAAGCTCTCCCTTGAAGCTGTCTCGATGCCAACTTCCTCTTAGTCGCATCCTCAATTCCCAAATCACCAAAGATCCTTCTACAAGCATCTATCCATCTCTGGACCTCAATAGTTGATTCTGTTCCCAAGAAAACCTTTCCTCCAAGAGCAGTATAGTCCTTGCACAACTTAGCAAAATCCACTGGTTTTGGAGTTTGGACTTGAACTCCAACATCAACTGCTGCCCCTGGAACTGGTATCCTTCTCATGATCGAAGTCATCATAGCTTCGAACATAGCTGCATAATTAGCAGCCCCCTCAGTAGTACGGCCTTCCCTAGCAGCTGGTCTCTCTCTTCGACTCATTCTCAATATCTATAAAAAGGAATGATCAGAACATCTAGAGAAACAACTGCATAAATGACTCAAACTCTACTAAGCTACTATATTATATATAGTATTCATCCATCAAAATACAATTACGTCTCCCATACGTAGTTACGTCAGCGAGCGTTGGGTAAAATCGATTAACCAATGCTCTGATACCAAATGTGACGACCGCCCATGACCCCTGCACCGAATCTAGAGATAGTGCGCTGTAAAGTGTGCCAGGCAGCCATGGATGACTGTCAAGGTAAATTAAAACAACAGAATCTATCGTATTACTCATAGCGCATGGACAAAATACAATAGAACATATATATAGTGAAGCTTCACAGAATAGAATCTCATCAATAAAACTTCATAATAGTTGAATACAAACATATGAATAGTCAATACAACAAGCCTCACTACATATCACTCAGATAATACAAAGCAGCGGAACATCCAGTACATATAGTAAGAAGAAAATATGCAACCCTCCAGCTCGTCTTCGATATCAGCATCGTGAGAAGAGAACAGCACCTGTCACCTGCTACCTAGTCTGCCCGTTCCAAAATGGACGAACAGCCCAAGGCAATAAGAGTTAAAACATAAAGCCTTGAGTCAGACAACAGTCTTAGTGAGCAGTAAATTAACTAACAACATACCAAAAGATCATAAAGGAAAAGGAATAGGAATACAACCCTCCCACTCCAACCTCTTTCTACAGTGATAGCCCCCAGACACACACTAAGTAGAAGCAAACATAGCAGAGCATACAATGTAAAGTAAAGCAATTATCACTCGAGTCAAGGGCGATGTTTTCCAAGTACAAACCCCCAAGGCCTAAACCAAGATCAGATAAGCACCAAGAAAATACCGCTCTTGAGACCGAATGACGATACAACCAAACATCCATGACTCTGGCTATCACTGTTATCATTGCTTCGATATCACCGTTAATTGAATGACCGGCACATTCTTTCAGCCATCCGTCAAGGGCTAATGGAATCCCCGGTTCTAGACATAACTCCCGCACGTCATCGTGACCCGTGCCTAGGACTATCGAATCTGCCCAACGTACTCTTTCTTTGAGCATGCTAGAACCTTCAACAACGATGAGATCTCAGCCTTCTAGTCATCCTCCTCGACGACTATTTCCATACTAGCTCAAGCGCCTCTCGAGCATCCATTATCCTCAAACTCGAACCATATCACCGAGTTATCAACCTGCTTGGAATGATCCCGTCTGGATTAGACCAAGACTATCTCATATCATGCCTCGCTTCATCACATCCTCGCAAAGCTTCATCTCAACAACATCATCATCGAATCTATGCATAAGAGCTTCACCATCCGCAACATATGCCACAAGCAGCTTTTCCAATTCAAGAGCCTTTCCCTTAGCTTTTGAATCATCCTCGATCTAAATCAAATCATCAATCATCTAATTCATAGCAATCAACCAAATCAAACATTAATCCAAGCAATCAAGCATTCAAATATGATCTAAGTAGACAAATATAACAATAATGGCAATTTCGTAATTAAAGAGTTGAAAGTCTAATAAGCATGAAAACATGAACAATATCTCTATAATCTTGATGAATGAACTTGCATAGGTTAACATGTAAAAAATGGTTGTCAAATCATCATGAACAATGGATCTATATGGATCTACACTTAGGATAAAGAAAATATATGGAAATCACTATTTTAACACCAAATCAAGCCAACAATCCGATATACTCCTTTGGATCCGTGTGAGAGATAATCACCACTCACCAAATCACCTAAACAACCTCAAATCAACACGCTTCAGATCTGCACAGCGAAGGATCAAGCTTGATCTATCACGAATCCGCTTCTAACGAAGAAATCTCACTTCAAAGGATGAAGATCTTCAATCCAAGCTCTTGAATCTTCAATTTGATCTTCAACTTGGATGGATAGAATCACTAGATTAGAGTAGAGAAAGGAAGTGAAGAAGTGTAGAAGTCGAGCTCTCAAAATGGCAGCACTTCGTCGCATCGAAATCCGGATCCCAAAAATGGAACAAAGCCCTCCTATTTATAGCTGAATTCCCTAACTCGTCTGTCTCCATAGGTCGTCTCCGACCTAAGCCTCTCCGACCTATGCCTCTCTGACCTAACAGAGCCTCCGACTTAACAGACTACGACTTAGTGATCCTACGACTCATGACTTAGCAGCTAACCCCTAAGTCGGTTACGACCTAACTGGGTATATGACTTACGACCTAACTACAAGGCCACAATTCAACGACTTAAAGTCCACACGACCTAATACTTAGGTACGACTTAAGACAATGCGACCTAACACTTAGCGTTATCTCCTTAACACGGCCACGACTCAATTAGGCTACGACCTAACTTCCTTAAGTCGTCTAACGACCTAACTGTATACGACATAACTACGAGCGACCTAACAGGTGATACGACTTAACACTCATACAACCTTACGACCTAACTAATCTTAGATCGTCTACGACCTAACAAATCAAGCTACCAGACGACCTAATACATAGTGACATATCTCTTAACTCGGTCAAAACCTTAAGTCGTCTACTATATCTTAAGTCGGTCACTATGACCTAACTCTATCCTTAAGTCGTTCCAAACTGTCAACCGACTTAAATCACTCCCCATCTTCCTTAGGTCGTCGCCGACCTACCCCTTAAGTCATTAACTCGCCCAGACTTATCACTTAACTCGTCCAAAACTCATAAGTCGGCTACGACTTAGGACTTTAAACAAAATTCTGCCAAAATCTGAAACGACTTAACAGCAATGCAACCAAAGGTCAACTATTTTATGATGTTTCGATCCATGAAAATACGGGTCGTTACACTCACAATCGCAGCGGAAAATATATAGTACATAATAACCGAACTTTATACAAAAGAAATTGTAACTGTTAATATACATACCATCAATCTGGACAGTTATAATAACTTGTCCTCGTAAGTGCTAAATATACAACATACACACACAGCAGAATATAATAAAGTACCTGGAATATGCCTGAGTCTTCCTTAGCTCACCTCCTGAGCTCCATAGCATCCTAACCTGAATCTGTAATACTCGGTCTGACCCGAGCATTATAATAAAATAACACCCGAGTCAGTTTGGAAAACCAGCGTGAGAAAACACACCTAACTGGATTTAAAGTTATACATAGATCTTTGAAATCAAAAGGTATATTGTAAGACCACGTCACATATAAACACGATAGGTTTTTACCTTACGATGAACAAACCACTTTTACATACAAATCTTGTAATATTATAATAGTGTCTAAGTAAAAATACTTATTAAAATAGCTGAAATGCTTGCATCTCACATTTCAACATAGTTGGGCACAATCAAAACCGTACGACGCTTATTGTGTAACGACCCCCTATTTTTGGACCATTCAAATCGATAATAATCCACACATGTCTGACTTGAATAATTCAAAATAACATATTGTAATAAAAATTTGGCAAAACTCAGCATATACAGTAAATAAATCAATCACAGAATCACAGACACAGAGTAATACAATAATACGCAGCGGAATAGATAAAATAGTAGTTCATGAAGCTACTATATAAACATCAGAGTTACAAATAAAATACAACAGAATATCTCGAATACAGTGAAGTCTTCAGTACGAATAGATGACCTCTCTGAACAAATAAACTTGAAAGCTGAAAGCTGAATCGATGGTTGGATCTCCAAACGAAGCTCCAAACTCCAAAGGTGAGTCTCAATTGCTGTATCACTCGGTCTGACCCGAGCGTAAAGCAAAACACAAAACACTCGAGTCAGGATTAACATTCTTATATCAATAAATCCAACTCAAGTGAAATATCAACTGAAATACAACTAACTTAGAGGATGTTTGGGATAACCATCCTCTAAGGATCTTTGGAACTATCTACAAGGTGGAAATATACATTATAACACCGTGGTCGTTCCAAATTAATTTATACTTCAAAACAAAAATATCATTTTATTTCAAATATATCTATTTCCCAAAATAGTATAGCTAGGTTAAATAATTTATAAAGTAAAGTATTTATAATTTCCTCAAGTCTCACAAATCGATTCAAATCAACTCAAATTCCAAATTCAAATTTATTCAAAGCTCAATTCATTAATTCAATTCAGTTCTCAGTAGACCATTTAAATTTTCAATATATTCAAGGTTTTAATATTCAATATTTTCAAAGTTAAATTTAACAGTTTCATATAGCTCTTGATTTAACTTTATTATTATTTAATCAGGGAATATTCACTTAATAAATTCAATATCATTTAACTAGCCTTAAATTACATTTTACTAAATATTTCCTTAAATTTATTTTAAACAAGAAATATTCATTAAATTACTTAAATTAAACCCAAGTTATAAATCATATCTTAAACCTCAATTTCAATAAGTTTCAAATTGGTTTAATTAAATAAACTTCTTTATTGAATAAAATTTCAACTAAATTCAAATTATTACCAAGATCTATTTTGGAATAAAAATTTAAATACTTAACCATATTATATGTATTAAATCCATCTTAATTAAATTAAATATCATTATTAAATCTATATATATCATTACCATTTATATATAAAAATTTAAGAATCAACATTTATTAAAACCATATATTTCTTTCCAAAACCATAGAATTTAATTTCAAAATATTTATATATGGACCAACAGTGTCTGTATATAATTTCCTATCTATGGTCAAGTGATACGGATATTTATAATATAAAATGTAACTCTTATAAAATGAAGTAACTCTTATAAAATTATATAAACCATATATAAAATTATATAAACCATATATAAAATTATAGAGGTGCACGAAACGTAACTCTTATAAAATGAAGTAAATGTAAGAGCAACGGTCACAAGCTATGATTTAGCTAAAAATTTAGTAAATCAATTTATTATTGTTTGGGCAGTACGTTTCATATTTGAAACGTAAAGGAAAATATAAAGTCAAAATTTCGGTACCGTTACAACGAACAGACTATTGTCTCTGTCGCGTACCGGATTTCAAAACACAGAAATAAATATACCGTAGAGATCAGCACGACGAGACGATCAAAATGGTATATAGATAACAGTGGTACGATCATCCGATCAAAAGTCAATAATCGGTACCGAAAATGCTGTTATTTTGCCAGAATTAAGATAAACGGAGCAATAGAAGTCCAAATTTGGAAAAACGAAAGATGACATCTGACTCAGAAGAAGATTTAGAAATTTTCTATATAAAAATATTCAGGTTTGGAAAACTTTTTAGTATCATCAATTATTAACTGATTTGAGTTTGAATAAAATTATACCATAAGATAAACTTCAATATTATCAGGTGAAAATTTACCATTTGCTATGTTTTTAAATACGTATCCCAAATATTATATTTTTATTTCAAAATTCTTTTATTGTTTAAAATTCCACAAAATTTCAATTAATTTAATAAATAAAATCACAAAAATCTTGGGTCGTTACATATTGGAGAATGGATTTCATACAATTAATGGGCATTGGGGTACCACCTATCACGGTACACGTCTAGAAAATGTACTGAGATCGAACCTATCGATCCCTTCCAATACAAGACCGGCTTATCCCTTACTGGATAGTACCGAATATGTCATCCCCGCGGTTGCTTTGCAACCCTTTTGAGATCTCATGCACAACCAATCCATAAATATGTAGATGTATCCAGAAGAGTGACAACATACCCTAATGGGTGCGACCCGCTTAGCCTTGATGCATCTCCCCTGATTTTCAGTCATTCCCGGTTGATGAGGCTTGAGGCTACGATTACCTTTCAAGAAATTCACACTTAGAACATTGTCCTCTAATGAAAATGTGCTGATAGCATTCATCCATACAAGTTGCTCTGGGTCTGAACAAACCGAATCTTTGAAATCACCGTCTTCACTATCTTCAAGATTTCATAACTTGTAACGCTCAAATCGGATCGAAGTGGTTTTAGATAATTAAATCTGATCGCGATCTCTTCGAAACGATTAACGAATTTGGCCAGATCTGATAGTCGGTTATTTAACTATCAAATTACACACATAAGCAATCACTAGGCCCATATTATAAAATATTTCAAAAACATTCATTTCAAAATATCTTTACAAAGATATATATTCAATCTCTTCCAATATTTCAATATTTGAAAACACTTTTGAATACTTATATTCATAACAGGATATTTCCAAACCATATTAGTACTTAGAAATATTTCAAATTTCCAATTTGTAATTCATTACGTAGAAATATATTTCTGTAATCATTTCGTCGTTAAAATATTTCCAAAACCCTTCATTTCAATACTTAGGAGAATATTATAAGTATATTTTCCAAAATCATTTCTAATATCCATGCTTAGGAAATATTCCGTACTTATCTCATAAATCCCTTGAATTTTTATTAATTCCCTTACAATTTCAAAAAATTATCGATTATACTTATTTATAATCCAACTAACAATTAATAACTCCTTCAATGAATTTAGATTCATTTTCGAAGTTCCCATATCTAAACAATTTGAAAATTTCCTTCTCTCAAATTTCTTAAGTTCCTGTAATACCCCAAAATTTTGTGAAAAATCATTTTTGAAAAATGATTTAATTTTGAAATATTTAGATTTAAATATGGTGAAGTCTCAGGAATAAATAGTGTGCAGGTATATGTGTGCACGTGCACACTGAAATGGCACAAGGAAGAACTCCAGATTTCTTGGATTTAAAACAAGAATTAAAGGGCAATACAAACATGATTTGGCAACATGGTTGTTTGATTTCTGAAATTATATGGATCATCTTAGAAAGTAAGAAAAAGTAGGCTTTACTTTAAATCAGTAAACAAATTTTATTTAAAACCCAGAAGAGAAAATTATGTATATTAACCTGTATACATATAGGTGCATATGCTTCTGAAATTAAAGAGAAATTAAAATAAGCTTAGATAAGATATGTGTACAAATATATATATTTTTAAACACTGAAAAGTATATATATATATATATAAGCAAGTAAAACTATGACATTAAAATGACATGAAATGTGATACAAGTTAATGAGCTTGTATAGGCAAAAATAGCAAAAGGGGATTTTCAGAAATAATTAAAATAAAAATAGGATAGTCACACTTTTAACATGACTAGGAGAGTGGCCATTTTCTGAAAAGTAAAAGAAAGAAAATGCAGCCTTTAAATTGGTTAATATGGCCGGGGTATTATGAATGAAAAATGCATGATGCTAGCCAGGACAGAAATGGAATTCTGTTTCAACAAAACCCTAGAGGAAAAATGCTTATAAATAGGCAGTTTAGCCAGTAGAATCATTTTTACCCCGAGCTGCACAAAAATAAGAAAAGAAGGAAAATATTGGAAGAAAGGAGAGAACACTCAAACAAGAATTTTCTGGATTAAACATTTAGGTGAGTAATCTCACTAAGTTCATGGAATTAAGACCTGAGATGAGGCAGCCACTTTTTATTTCCATTTATATATATTTCTGGTTTTGATGTATATGATTTCATCAATGCTTTCTGGATGTTTTATTTTAAATCTGATATGATTTAATATGGATGATTTTGGATGACCTTTGATTGGTTGAGACATTTGTCTTTGGATGAGTATCATACTGATTTATTTATACTCACAAATGTTAAAGTTTAGGATCTCAAAAATCATATAGAGAATACTCTCAGCTGTTATAGATCTATGGCATGGAAACTTTATAAAAATGATTAGAGCTGCATTATACTTGGTATAAGTGCTGAGGCTTGAAAAGAAAAATGTTAAGGGTGCAATAGAAATTTTCTAAGTGCTGAGCCCTTAATCAAATCAAAAAAAAAAAAAGAGAAACCCACAAGCTAAAATTATGATTGAACCAGATCTTGAATCTGAATCAATCATAAAGGCTTGCAGATCAATATAACATGCCATGCCTCTTTTACAGTTGAAAATATTCTCATATTTTACTAAGATCAAGACATATTGACCCCATTTAGGAAATAACTGTCTGATTATTTCTGAGGAGAATTATGCTAGAAGAAATTATGGATGTTTCCATGTTTGCAGTGATATGTTCACTTAGCATATTTGATGATAGGATTTAAGACTATACACTAGTAAATAAACTAGGGAAGGGAAGGCCAAGAAAGCTGCTGGAATGCTTGTCATATTTGAAGTATGCAAGTTGGCACATGGTTTGTTTAAGCCCTGAGATCTTTGTGCAATGATGTGAATTAGTTCATTGCAATGTGTCCCAGTGATTCCTTAATAGCAGATGAGGCAGGAATTTAAATTGAATATTACAACCTGTAAATGAAGAAATAGGAATATGGATATTTCTTAGGTTGAATGGTATGGAACCAAGATGATTCCAGTAAGTGAAATTGTTGCAAATAGATAATTATGTTTGCATGATTATGTATGCAAGTGAAAGAATGATAAATGAATATATCATACCTGAATCAACATAATTATACTATGTTAAAATAATTGATTGCAGAAATTTGCTTAAACAACTGAATTGCATATTAGTTGAATCAACAAGTTAGTACCCTTATATTCTCTATTGCTTAATATCATGAATGAATTGATGTTACTCATACCAGATCATAGATCTGACCCTTGTTTGCTCATGGCATCTGGGGTGTCTCATTTTAAAATGAGGCAGCCACTTATGTTCTTTCAGGTAACCCAGGCACTAAGTAAAAATGAAGTTATGGCTTTTATGGAGGAGTGAATGAACATGCTAGCTAGTTTCAATAAGAGTTTAAATCGATTATATCTGCATGTATTCAGGAAAAATTTTATGTTCTAAGATTTCCAGTTATGTAATGAATTCTATTATGGTTAGATGAACTAGTTGTATCATGTTAAATATATTGTTATGCACTAAGGTTTAAAATCTCAAAGGAAAAATCTGAGTGGGAAACAAGGAAATGATTTTAATTACTGATATGGATGTTTGGAAGAGAAATATGCATATGTAGTTGAGCTGTTGTTTTGTAAAGTTTATATTATGTAATAGTTAATCTTGAGATATAACAGAGCACTGAGTTTTAGAACAAAATCTGGATTTAGCAAGAAGTAAACTTAACAGGATTTTATTTTCTTTTTACTGAAATGCTTTGTAATTAAGTTTGAATTCATTTCTGAATTGAATTGAGAAGAGTAAGATGTTTTCCTAAAGCTTTAAACAGAATGCAATGAAATTGAACTAGTGTGGCAGATACAGGATTCATGAGTTAACCAGCTTCAATTAAATGAAGTATTGGTTGATCATGATAGATTGTATTCTGAAAATAAAAATGCATTTCAAAGCTTAGTACATTTAGCAATTGATTCACCCAGTTTTCTGGAAAATGAGCAGAAATATTGACATGTACATGTACATCTGTGTACATGTTGATATTTGAGCAAAAATATGATCATAAATTCTTAAAACAGTTGTAGGAATGGGATGCAAAAATAGTAAGTAAGAAGGATTGTTTTGTATGTTGGGTTATAGGCAAAAATTAAACATATATGTACAATTATAGGTAGGTATCAGATTTCTAACCTTTCAGAAAAAAAAAAAAAAGAAGAAAACCAAAAATTGTGTTTGAACCGACCTGCATGGTACTCGAACTCGTGACCTTTTGTGTATAAGTTAGGCGCGTTTCCATTACGCCTAGATGTTGCTTGTGTTCACTTAGGATCCACTTTCTTTTATACTGAATCTAATATTATCCAGACTTTAAACACAATCATCAACATTAAAAGCTTGTTTACTACTGAATATTACTTGATCATTTCTTGATCCTAATGACAGACTAAAGTACATATTTTAGTGGATTTTATGGCCAAAAATCTGAATACAATAATGTATCTGAATTACTAAATCTCTAAATCAAACAGGATGTTATTGAACAAAAAAAAATAATAAAGTATATACTCTGAATTTAAACAAGAAGAACACATACATCTTCATATGTATGTGTATATTATTAGATATGCACTGATATATTTATATTGGTAAGTTATTTTGATCCTGGATATATTTTGGTTATTGGAAAAAGAAAATGACCTTGGAAAATATGTTTGTAATGAATGATATATCAATATATCATCTCATAGCAAAAAAAAAAATCCTTATGAAATTAGGGTGGAAATAGGAGGGTCATTTCAGTTGGTATCAGAGCTATGTTATTCAACATAGTAGAAGTAAGGATCAAGTTCTTAGATAGAAAAATAAAATTAAAAGGAACTAAATATCAAACTAACCAGCTATGTAAATTATTATTAGCAAACTATGGTAGGGAGACCACCAAATCAGGGAGCAGGATCTTCCCATGCACCACCAATGGTCAATCTGCAAGACTTGGTGAGAGCATTTAGGGATGGGGCAGGACAAAGGCAAGAAAATCCCTATGAAGAACTCTCAAAACTGCTTAAGACATATACTCATTTAGGAGGCAAAAGCTTTGAAGGGACAGAGAGTATCATGGAAATTCAAACATGGTTGAGAACATTGGAAAGAATTTTCAATGACATGCAACTTGATGATCAAAGAAAGAGGCAAGTGGCTTCAAGACAGCTGAAAGGAGTAGCTTTAGGCTGGTGGGAAGTAATCATTGCAGGAAGGAATGAGAATGAAATCACTTGGAATCAATTCAAAGAGATGTTGGAGGCAAGGTTTGTACCAGCATCAGCAAAGACTACCTTGCTAGAAGAATTCATTAGGCTTAGACAAGGAACCATGACTGTCACAGAATACACTCAAAAGTTTGAGGGACTTTCCACATATGGAGCAATGCTTGTGGCAGATGAAGCATCTAAAAATGATAGGTACATAAAAGGTCTAAACCCAGGACTTAGCAGAGCTATGTTACCTTATGCAGACAAGACTTTTGATCATGTGATAGACTTAGCTTTGAGGTTGGAGCAGCATGACAAGGAAAGGGAGAAGTTCAGAAATTTTAAGAGCAATAATAACAAGAAAGGTAAGGGGAGGTATCACCCTTATGATAAGAAGAAAGAAGAGGCTAGTAACAAAAGCACTGGAGATGTCAAAGCTAAGGAAGACAAGAAGAAAATTGTGTGCCATCAGTGTGGAAAAGAAGGGCATATCAAACCAAAATGTCCAGAGTTGAAAGGAGGAGCTTTCAAATGCTATCTATGTGGGAAAGAGGGACATATGAAGAGGAATTGTCCTGAGTATAAACAGCAAGGCAAATTGGCAAATTTGGAAGGAAAAGGCAAAGCCACAGTGGAAAGTAACACTATAAACCATAGCCAAGTGGAAGGTACATTACTTATTTGTACCATACCCATAACAGTAGTGTATGATACTGGGGCAACTCACTCCTTAATTTCTTATGAATTGGTTAAAGTGCTAAAACTGAATTGCATATTAGTTGAAACCCCATTGCATATACACAGTCCATTGGGGAGCTCTAGTGTCTTAAATATGATTTGTGTGGATGTGGAGTTAAACATAGGAGGAAATATTTTTATTTCCAATTTATATGTTTTGAATTACCCAAATATAGGTGTTATATTTGGGGTAGACTGGTTAAGGCAATTTAAAGCCATAATTAATTTAGACTCATCCACCATATCATTGCAAAATTCTAGAGGCCAGAGAATCACAGTTTTATGTGAGGTAGCTAAGGAAGGAAAACTATATCATTTAGTTGACTTAGAAAAAGATCTGAGTGAACTAACCATTGAAGAAATTCCCATAGTTAATGAATACTTGGATGTGTTTGGGGAAGTTAAGGGTGTTCCACACCACAGACCAGTTGAGTTCCAAATTAATCTCATTCCAGGAGCAAGTCCAATAATTAAGAAACCTTATAGAATGGGGCCAAGTGAACTGAAAGAATTGAAAAATCAGTTGGAAGAATTAGAAGGCAAGGGATTTATAAGGCCAAGCAATTCCTGCTGGGGTTCTCCAGTAGTGTTTGTAAGAAAACATGATGGTACCTTGAGAATGTGCATAGATTACAGGGAGCTAAATAAAGTAACCATCAAGAATAAATACCCATTGCCTAGAATAGATGATCTCTTTGACCAACTCAGTGAAGCTAAAATATTTTCTAGGCTAGACTTAGCATCAGGATTCCATCAAATGAAGGTTGAAGACTCAAGTGTTAAGTACACTGCATTTAACACAAGATATGGCTTATATGAATTTTTGGTTATGCCATTTGGTTTGACAAATGCTCCTTCATATTTTGTTGATTTGATGAATAGAATATTTAGAGATTATCTAGACAAATTTGTACTGATTTTTATTGATGACATTTTGATTTATTCCAAGACAGTGGAAGAGCATAAAAATCATTTGCATTTAGTTTTGTCAAGACTAAGGGAAAATGATTTAAAGGCAAAATTTTCAAAATGTGCATTTTGGAAAGAAGAAGTGCATTTCCTTGGGCATGTCATCTCTGCCAAAGGAATATCAGTAAACCCTAACAAGGTAGTGGCAATCCAAGCATGGAAAAGGCCTAGCACCATCAGTGAGATTAGATCATTTATGGGGATGGCAGGATATTATAGGAGATTCATAAAAGATTTCTCAAAAATATCATCACCACTTACCAATTTAACTAGAAAGAACCAAGCCTTTGTATGGACAGAAAAATGTGAGCAAGCTTTTATCAAAATAAAGGAAGCTCTGATTAATGCACCAGTGTTGAGAGTGCCAGAAGGAAATGAAAATTTGGTTGTGTACACTGATGCAAGTGGCTCTGGGTTAGGGGTTGTGTTGATGCAGCAAGACCAGGTGGTAGCCTATGCATCTAGGCAATTAAAGCCACATGAAACCAGGTATGCAACCCATGATCTTGAACTAGCAGCAGTTGTGTATGCTTTGAAACTTTGGAGACATTATTTGTTAGGTGCCAAATTCATTTTATACACTGATCATAAGGCACTGAAATATTTATTCTCACAAAAAGATTTGAACATGAGGCAACATAGATGGGTAGAGTTCCTAGCTGCCTATGATCTAGATATACTGTATACACCAGGCAAGGCAAATAAAGTTGCAGATGCCTTGAGTAGACAACATGCCAAAGTAGCCATGTTGATGATGGAAGAGTTTAGGGATTTGTCTATACTTACTGATTTGGAAATTGAGGAAAGTAGTGAGGAACAAATGATGCCCATTAAAGAAGGTGAAGGTAAAGGGAAATTAAGTATGATATCTCTGCAATCAGATTTACTTCTTAAGATTGGGCAAATGCAGGAACAAGACCTAAACATGGTGGAAAAGAAAATGCTCATATTAAAAGGGGAGGAAGTAATAAATTATCAAGTTGATAAAAATGGGTATTTGAGGAATAAAAACAGGATATGTGTTCCAGAAAATATAGAATTGAAAGAGGAAATATTAAATGAGTACCATAGGAGTAAGTACTCCATACACCCAGGTAGCACCAAGATGTATCAAAATTTGAAAAGAAATCTTTGGTGGAAGGGGATGAAGTCAGATGTGGCCAGATATGTTGCAAGGTGCATGACTTGCCAACAAGTCAAGGCAGAGACACAAAGGCCATCAGGACTATTGCAACCCCTTAGCATACCACAGTGGAAGTGGGAGGATATATCTATGGATTTCATAGATGGTCTGCCTAGATCTAAGAAGGGAAACACAAGTATATGGGTAATTGTGGATAGGCTAACTAAGGTAGCACATTTTATCCCAGTTAGAGCAGAAAGAAATGCTCCAAAATTGGCTCAAATATTCATGAAAGAGGTAGTAAGGTTGCATGGCATACCTAAAACCATTGTGAGTGATAGGGATACCATCTTCACCTCAAGGTTTTGGAAAAGTTTTCAAGAGGCTATGGGGAGTGAATTGTGCTTAAGCACTGCCTACCATCCACAATCAGATGGTCAAACTGAGGTGGTGAACAAAGTCTTAGAGGATTTGTTGAGAGCATGTACACTGGACTTTGGAGGCAACTGGGAAGACCACCTCCATCTAGCTGAATTCACCTACAATAACAGTTACCAAAGCACCATAGGGATGGCACCATTTGAAGCCTTATATGGCAAGCCATGTTTATCACCTATATGCTGGGTAGAGGCTGGAGAAAGGGCTATTCTTGGACCTGAATATGTTAAAGAAACCACAGAGAGAATTGGGTTAATAAGAAAAAGAATAGCAGCAGCTCAAGATAGGCAAAAGAAATTTGCAGATAGGAAGAGAAAGCAAGTGGAATATGAAGTGGGAGACTTTGTTTTCATCAAGATTTCACCTATGAAGAAAGTCATGAGATTTGGCAAGCAAGGTAAGCTTACACCAAGGTATGTTGGACCCTATAAAATTCTGGAAAGAATTGGTTCATTGGCTTACAAATTAGAACTACCAGAGGAGATGAAAGCAATGCATAATGTTTTTCATGTGTCCCAACTTAGAAAATGGGTACATGATAAGGAAGACATTTTGGAAGAGCCTACCAAAATTCAAATAAATCCTGACTTGGTTTATGAAAAAGAACCAGTGGGGATTGTAGCCAAGGAAGAAAAGAAATTAAGGAGCAAAACCTTGAAACTAGTTAAGATCCAGTGGAGTAGTGATCCTAATGACTGCACATGGGAGTTAGAGGATAAGATTAGAATGGATTATCCTAAGCTTTTTGCAAATTAAAAGGTAATTTTTTTTTCTTTCTGGAAAAATTATTTGTTATGCATGGTTGATATGGTTGAATTTGTTTGCTTATGCATATGTTTGATAAGTTTTCAGAAAAGAAAAAGATGCTCACTATAAATGTTAGAAAAATTGTGAGGACACAATTCCTAAAAGGAGGGGTGAATGTAATACCCCAAAATTTTGTGAAAAATCATTTTTGAAAAATGATTTAATTTTGAAATATTTAGATTTAAATATGGTGAAGTCTCAGGAATAAATAGTGTGCAGGTATATGTGTGCACGTGCACACTGAAATGGCACAAGGAAGAACTCCAGATTTCTTGGATTTAAAACAAGAATTAAAGGGCAATACAAACATGATTTGGCAACATGGTTGTTTGATTTCTGAAATTATATGGATCATCTTAGAAAGTAAGAAAAAGTAGGCTTTACTTTAAATCAGTAAACAAATTTTATTTAAAACCCAGAAGAGAAAATTATGTATATTAACCTGTATACATATAGGTGCATATGCTTCTGAAATTAAAGAGAAATTAAAATAAGCTTAGATAAGATATGTGTACAAATATATATATTTTTAAACACTGAAAAGTATATATATATATATATATATATAAGCAAGTAAAACTATGACATTAAAATGACATGAAATGTGATACAAGTTAATGAGCTTGTATAGGCAAAAATAGCAAAAGGGGATTTTCAGAAATAATTAAAATAAAAATAGGATAGTCACACTTTTAACATGACTAGGAGAGTGGCCATTTTCTGAAAAGTAAAAGAAAGAAAATGCAGCCTTTAAATTGGTTAATATGGCCGGGGTATTATGAATGAAAAATGCATGATGCTAGCCAGGACAGAAATGGAATTCTGTTTCAACAAAACCCTAGAGGAAAAATGCTTATAAATAGGCAGTTTAGCCAGTAGAATCATTTTTACCCCGAGCTGCACAAAAATAAGAAAAGAAGGAAAATATTGGAAGAAAGGAGAGAACACTCAAACAAGAATTTTCTGGATTAAACATTTAGGTGAGTAATCTCACTAAGTTCATGGCATTAAGACCTGAGATGAGGCAGCCACTTTTTATTTCCATTTATATATATTTCTGGTTTTGATGTATATGATTTCATCAATGCTTTCTGGATGTTTTATTTTAAATCTGATATGATTTAATATGGATGATTTTGGATGACCTTTGATTGGTTGAGACATTTGTCTTTGGATGAGTATCATACTGATTTATTTATACTCACAAATGTTAAAGTTTAGGATCTCAAAAATCATATAGAGAATACTCTCAGCTGTTATAGATCTATGGCATGGAAACTTTATAAAAATGATTAGAGCTGCATTATACTTGGTATAAGTGCTGAGGCTTGAAAAGAAAAATGTTAAGGGTGCAATAGAAATTTTCTAAGTGCTGAGCCCTTAATCAAATCAAAAAAAAAAAAGAGAAACCCACAAGCTAAAATTATGATTGAACCAGATCTTGAATCTGAATCAATCATAAAGGCTTGCAGATCAATATAACATGCCATGCCTCTTTTACAGTTGAAAATATTCTCATATTTTACTAAGATCAAGACATATTGACCCCATTTAGGAAATAACTGTCTGATTATTTCTGAGGAGAATTATGCTAGAAGAAATTATGGATGTTTCCATGTTTGCAGTGATATGTTCACTTAGCATATTTGATGATAGGATTTAAGACTATACACTAGTAAATAAACTAGGGAAGGGAAGGCCAAGAAAGCTGCTGGAATGCTTGTCATATTTGAAGTATGCAAGTTGGCACATGGTTTGTTTAAGCCCTGAGATCTTTGTGCAATGATGTGAATTAGTTCATTGCAATGTGTCCCAGTGATTCCTTAATAGCAGATGAGGCAGGAATTTAAATTGAATATTACAACCTGTAAATGAAGAAATAGGAATATGGATATTTCTTAGGTTGAATGGTATGGAACCAAGATGATTCCAGTAAGTGAAATTGTTGCAAATAGATAATTATGTTTGCATGATTATGTATGCAAGTGAAAGAATGATAAATGAATATATCATACCTGAATCAACATAATTATACTATGTTAAAATAATTGATTGCAGAAATTTGCTTAAACAACTGAATTGCATATTAGTTGAATCAACAAGTTAGTACCCTTATATTCTCTATTGCTTAATATCATGAATGAATTGATGTTACTCATACCAGATCATAGATCTGACCCTTGTTTGCTCATGGCATCTGGGGTGTCTCATTTTAAAATGAGGCAGCCACTTATGTTCTTTCAGGTAACCCAGGCACTAAGTAAAAATGAAGTTATGGCTTTTATGGAGGAGTGAATGAACATGCTAGCTAGTTTCAATAAGAGTTTAAATCGATTATATCTGCATGTATTCAGGAAAAATTTTATGTTCTAAGATTTCCAGTTATGTAATGAATTCTATTATGGTTAGATGAACTAGTTGTATCATGTTAAATATATTGTTATGCACTAAGGTTTAAAATCTCAAAGGAAAAATCTGAGTGGGAAACAAGGAAATGATTTTAATTACTGATATGGATGTTTGGAAGAGAAATATGCATATGTAGTTGAGCTGTTGTTTTGTAAAGTTTATATTATGTAATAGTTAATCTTGAGATATAACAGAGCACTGAGTTTTAGAACAAAATCTGGATTTAGCAAGAAGTAAACTTAACAGGATTTTATTTTCTTTTTACTGAAATGCTTTGTAATTAAGTTTGAATTCATTTCTGAATTGAATTGAGAAGAGTAAGATGTTTTCCTAAAGCTTTAAACAGAATGCAATGAAATTGAACTAGTGTGGCAGATACAGGATTCATGAGTTAACCAGCTTCAATTAAATGAAGTATTGGTTGATCATGATAGATTGTATTCTGAAAATAAAAATGCATTTCAAAGCTTAGTACATTTAGCAATTGATTCACCCAGTTTTCTGGAAAATGAGCAGAAATATTGACATGTACATGTACATCTGTGTACATGTTGATATTTGAGCAAAAATATGATCATAAATTCTTAAAACAGTTGTAGGAATGGGATGCAAAAATAGTAAGTAAGAAGGATTGTTTTGTATGTTGGGTTATAGGCAAAAATTAAACATATATGTACAATTATAGGTAGGTATCAGATTTCTAACCTTTCAGAAAAAAAAAAAAAGAAGAAAACCAAAAATTGTGTTTGAACCGACCTGCATGGTACTCGAACTCGTGACCTTTTGTGTATAAGTTAGGCGCGTTTCCATTACGCCTAGATGTTGCTTGTGTTCACTTAGGATCCACTTTCTTTTATACTGAATCTAATATTATCCAGACTTTAAACACAATCATCAACATTAAAAGCTTGTTTACTACTGAATATTACTTGATCATTTCTTGATCCTAATGACAGACTAAAGTACATATTTTAGTGGATTTTATGGCCAAAAATCTGAATACAATAATGTATCTGAATTACTAAATCTCTAAATCAAACAGGATGTTATTGAACAAAAAAAAAAAATAAAGTATATACTCTGAATTTAAACAAGAAGAACACATACATCTTCATATGTATGTGTATATTATTAGATATGCACTGATATATTTATATTGGTAAGTTATTTTGATCCTGGATATATTTTGGTTATTGGAAAAAGAAAATGACCTTGGAAAATATGTTTGTAATGAATGATATATCAATATATCATCTCATAGCAAAAAAAAATCCTTATGAAATTAGGGTGGAAATAGGAGGGTCATTTCAGTTCCCGAATTCCATTATAAGATTTTCGCTTATAAAATCACATCCATTAAATAAAACCCGGTTCACAAATCTCGAGAGCATTTATAAATAAATTCGATCACCTACTTTTAAACTATATATATAATGATAAATTTCAAAACATGGTTAAGTAATTATTTAAAATATCAAAGCACTTTTAAAATAAACGTCAATAACTAATTCCAATTCATTTATAAATTTGCTAATCGATTTACAACCTTGTTTATAAACTTAGAATTCATTTCAACAAATTTAGATAACTAACTTTCTAAAATATTTTAATCCAATTAATAGTTTTAAATCTACATAGTTTAATAAATAAGAATCCTTTCCTAAAACAAACCTTAACTTTTCGTGAAATACCATTTTTAAAATTCAGCATACCCATTTTAACCTTATAAATCTCTATCGATTTATCGCAAATCGATTCCCATTTTCAATTCCATAACTATTCCCCAAATTCCAAAATAGAATTTACTATTACTTTCTAAACCGATTTCCATATCTCATTTTAAATTCTCATTGTGAATTTCAATTTGCAATTTATCAAATGATAATCATTCCATTTTATTTATTAACATCGTTTATAAATTGACAAACTCATTTTAGTTTCACTTGTTTTATAAAATATTCTCATTTATAAAGCTTCATTTATAAATCCATCCCTTTATAAACCCCATTATATTTTTAAACTATTTTAAATATCGATTTCAACTACTTTTCCATATTTTCGGAAATATCACTTAAAGTTCATATACAAATACTCTATTCATCACTTTTAAAATCTCTATTTAAAATCCTTTAGGAAATAGTTAAGTAAAAATCCAAAATCAAGTCATTGATTTTATACAAATCAATTTCTTTTAGATAATCCAAGATTTCACCGAAACACTTATTATTTAAAAATTCATTTATAAATTTCCTGTAAAAACTCAAAATATCACTTATAGTCTTCCAAATATCAACCTTTTATTTAATTCAAATTTATCCTGTTTAAAATAATCCAAATTCAATATAAATATTATTATTTCCAAAATCGCCGTTGGAATTCTTTTAAAAATTCAAAAGTATTATTTATGCTATTTATAATACCAATATTAAGGACAGTGCTAATATAGCTTCCAATAAATTCAAATTACATCATAATCTATAATAGATTATTTAGACAAATCATATATTACTACATATGAAATTAAAATCAATAATTTTGAGGAATCCAGTTGGATCCCTCCAACCTATTTCCCTACAACCACAGACGTTATATAATCACAGAAATATAATCACCGCTTCTATGCGGGATATCGCAATAAAAAGGGTCATCCACTATTATGCGGGACGCATAGTGTCTCATCCGCTCCAATCGGCGGGCATATACCCAACTACTAATATATATATACTAATATATATAATATAACATCCAATTGATAATATTTACAAACTCATCCAATCAACCCGTAAATAATTATAACTATTTTAAAAAGAATCAATTATCCAAAACGAGTGAGATTTACTCACATCTATTTCCTGCTGTCACCGAGGCGTTCCAGTTTGGAACTAAAACCGGACGACGTCCGATTTTAGCCCAAATTTCCATAGTCTCCAAATCCTTCCAAACTAGTTTCATTACGAAGCTCTCATCATCACGATCGCAACAAGAAAAGTTTCGTTCCAATCGGACCTCGTATGTAGGAGTTATAGATTCTATAAGTTATCGAACATTTTTAAATTAATTAAAATAAACAAATAAAATCTTCACCTATTTACTAGATTGCCATAATCCTTTCTTCCTTAAATCAAACGTTCTTGTACATGACATTATAAACATGGCTATGCACGCTCATCGATGATATGGAGCTAGAGACCCCCGTTCGACAAACCGACTTCGTCAGTGACTTTCTCTTCCCGATCTCCACCTGCTCGCACCCAAGTCGACAACTCTGGAGCACCCCACTTGAGTGTGACCTGACATCGACTTACCCACCTCCTAGAGGTCGCACGACTAAAGATACAACTGAACTCCATAAAAACTCGCCTCCAGGTGCTAAACCCCTCCACGATCACGAATTCGAACTTGTTTTCCCAAATCGACGTCTAAATCAAAATCATTCTCCAACCTAGTTCGAGGCCTTCCTCTGTCGAACATCCAAACAATATCACACCCTTTAAAAAGCATGTGAAAATGAAGTTCCTGATGAATCAAGAATTTTAAAGCTGGTTTCAAATTTTTTCATGGAATAGATTTGGGTTTTTTTAATTTTTGAAGTTTGAAAAGTTTTCATTTTTTTTCTCTTATCTTGTCTGGAGATGATTTATACGGGAGGGAAGATGAAAGTCACAGGGGTAGGGTGGCTTGCTCAGGATAGGTCTACTGATGGTAAAAGTTAGGGTAGGTAAAAGTCAAATCAATAAAAAAAAATATATAATTTTAATTCAAAATATCTCGCTTATAATAACTCAAAATTCCGAACCCTTATCGAGGTGTGCCACATGGCATTCCTAATGTTACACCCCTATTTCGAATGAAATGGAACAAGTTTCGAGGCCTAATTTGATCGTATGGAGAAGATAGCTTTTTGAACCCAATTATTATATTAAATTTTCAATATAAATTTCAACGCGTTTCTATCCCGTATGACCAAATGGTTACTCCAAACGCTGTGAAATTTGAAATCCGCT
The DNA here is from genome assembly GCA_030737815.1 of Allium fistulosum. Classification (NCBI taxonomy): domain Eukaryota; kingdom Viridiplantae; phylum Streptophyta; class Magnoliopsida; order Asparagales; family Amaryllidaceae; genus Allium; species Allium fistulosum. The sequence continues at coordinate 595,969,389 of CM060903.1, forward strand.
AATAATACACAATTACGGATCCAATGGAACTAGTATCGTCGAAATCCAAGATTGTGCCCTGGAAGGCTATTTTTATATGTTAATTAAAACGAGTTATTTTAAAAATCGAGTAAATCACTTTTAAATCCAGTTTAAAAGTTTTATTGTCTTTATTTTTATTAACTAGAATTTAATAAGCCTTTAAATCATTTTTATCCAAATAAAAATCCAAGATTTCAATTGTTTAAACGATTTTCAATTATTAAATTCAACAATTAAATTATCAATTAAATCGCTATATTTGAAATTCGAGTTATTAAATCTAAAAAATTAACTTTTCAATATTTAAAATTAATTAAACATTCCAATTTCAAATTACTAAATTTTTGGGTCGTTACAAGTGAACTCGATTTCTTATAAAATCGATACCTATCTCATACAAGGTTGAATTTGGTCATGGTCTTTTGCATTGGACTCGTATCGATGTTATCTCCGCATTGAAGTTGAATCTGTCGAGTTTGGAGCTAATAGAATTTTGAGCTAAAATCGAACATTGTTTGATTTTAGATCAAACCGAATAGCGAATGCGTCAACTGGAATTTCGGTGTGTTTACTCACCTTTAAATAAACTATATGATATTTGCGTTGCTATGGATTATTGTGGAATGCTTGGATGATAGTTGATAATTTTAATGAAGTATAAATTGATGATAAATTACAGTGATTTAATTTAATGACATTTAACATAGTTAAATTAGTTATACTTCGTTTATGATATCTATTTAGGAGAATAAAATACCATTCTGCTATAATTAAATTGAACAGAGTATTTTGGACATTTAATGAGCAAAATAAATCACCCTTATGTTCTTGCAAACTAAAAACATTTTTTAAAGTTAATTGATAAATGGATTAATTAATAAATAATATGTTAGCTATTGATTGCTAATTGTTGATAATAATATGTTTGTTATTATTGTTTGATTGTTTGTTTGGATTTGAATTCCTTCTTGAAAGAGGATTGCGCAAATAACCATTGTTTTGCAAGGTGCTTTTATAGAGTGACCCTAAGGGATTTCTCATCATTATTAATTTACTATTATATACGTCTTACTTATATTCTTATGTTTCTTATATTGATGTTTAGATGAAGTATTTATGACCTATTATTTGATTTGTGTAAGTGCCGTTATAGCAATTATCGATATACCGTCATTTATGAAATGTCATCTCCTTAAACCTTTGTGTGTGTTGAACTTCTGCTTGTATTTTTTACAAAATAAATGGTTGGTCGTGTTTTTGCACTTTGAAAGTTGTTTAAACTATATTTCAAGTATTATTGAAAATATTGAAATAAAGGATAAGTGTTGTTTAAAATTTATAAAAAGAGTTATGAATTTGATTAATTATCTTTTGGGATAACTAATGTGCTTTAAATTTATAAAAGAGCATAAACGTGATTAAGTATCTTTCGGGAAGATCAGTGTTGTTTTAAATTTATAAAAGATTAGAAATTTGATTAATTAACTTTCTGGATAATTGATGTTGTTTTGAATCTATAAAAGATTATAAATTGATTAATTATCTTTTGTGATAACTAATGTTGTTTTAACTTTATAAAAAGGTTATAAGTTGATTAATTATCTTTTGGGACAATTAATATTGTTTTAACTTTATAAAATGGTTATAAGTTTGATTAATTATCTTTTGGGATAACTAATATTGCTTTGAATTTATAAAAAGATTATAGATTTACTTATTTTTTTAGGATAATTAATGTGGTTTTAAATTCTATAAAAGAGTTATAAAAGTATTTTAATATTGTTTTAAATTAAAATTCCTTTTGGGATTAACATTGTTCCAAATTTACAAAAATATTTTAAGTTGATTTATTATCTTTCGGGATAATAAATGTCATTTTAAAAGTTATAAACGATAGTTTGTGACGCCCCACTCTGAGACCCATAATAACAAAGAGTATTACGAGGTAATACCGTCTGCTAATGCGGAGAATAGAGCTGGATAGGAGCGACAGTGATGCCCCACCTCTATGCTCACAATAACGAAGAGTATTAAAAGAAATACTGTCTGTTATTACAAAGAATGAGGCTAGATAGGAGCGACCATCCGTAGTTAGGCCTTACACTAGTATTGGTTACCTCGATAGGAGTGGTATATTTATTTTTCTTTAATCTCTGTTTATTACTCCCATCGACATACCCAATTCCAGTATAAAACGAACTACGACGGTTCACAATAGTTTAGGACAACATATATAATAATAACGCAGATAAGCTAAATGCGGAACACAGCTAATATAAAATCTCATATATATATAACTGAAGGCAGTTACAATACATGTGATACAATACATATGATACAACTACAACTGTAGACACTGGAAGTTACATATACAAGTACATTATTATAAATAATATACATGAATACATATCATCCTATACTATGACAGCGACTACTCCAAAAGGTATGAAGAGACTTCATAGCTCAAGCAGCAACCCAAAGCAAGATATCAACAACCTGAAATAACTCGGTCTGACCCGAGTATTAAATTCAAAAGAAAATAATACACGGGTCAGTCTAATTCAAACTCAGTTATTAATGCATGGAAGCAATAATAATTAAATAATCAAATAGACGACAGTCACAATAAATCTCGTATATCCAACCCTTCAATAAAGAATCGGATAACGGTAGATATAACATGAAACAGTGTTGAATAACAAATCAGCAAATTCAAATCATCAACAAGGATAAATAAAAAGATTATCAATGAAGATAATATGAAAACCACAGAATTGCCTAAACAGCAATTAACAACAAAATCTAATTATTAAATAAATAATTAGAAACTCATAATCTAATTATCTAAAAGATAATTAGATATCAACAAAATCATTAAATTTAACTAATCAAAATACAACACAAAATATATTGAATTGGCCACACGAAACAATTCAAGCAATTGAAATGTCAATTAAAATGCCAATTCTGATAGGGGTGCAGTACACGTGTACTACCTCGCCACTACAGTGAGGAAATAGGCAAAAGATCAATGAATCAAAAGCAAATGGCACCAACTCAATTCAAAATGAACCAGATGGAACTGCAATAACTAGCACAGTGTCCACTCAGTAACCACCAATGAACAAAGTGCACATGAATGCAAAATGAAAATTCGCAAACGAGCACAAGGTCAAACCCAAGCTATTTGCTGGGTTCAACATAGGTACAAGTTAAAAATGAGCACCTCAAATATTTTCCAACAAAAACAGTGTCAACATAATGCTACAGGTCTGCAATTCCAAGACAAGCAAAACGCAAACCAGAGGCAACTGGCTATGAACAAAATACATGAAGGTCACAGTGAAGCATGACAACGGCTCCCATACTTCAGAAACAACCACATGCACCAGCAAAAATTAATACCCCACAAAAGTTCTCAAATTCAACATGACAGTAAACATCAGTGCAAAAGGGCAATGACAACATACATATAAATGAACCAGCATAAGCAAGTGAACTGCAAGGGTCGACCAAACGACACAGTGCCATCATAAATGAACCCAAATTTCGAATTAAGCAATGCAGACAACATGGGCATGAATACACATGTACAAAGTCAGTGACTATGCCAAACGTTATCACCAGACCAGCCATGATTAAAGAGGAGCAAAAGCAAGTAAACACAGTAGTTCAGGCTTGAAGCTATCAAGTGAACAAAGTATAAACTCAAATGAGTGAGTGCACCAGAAATATGGCAACACAGCAACAATGGCCGGGCAGCAAGAAGTGAAACCAGACCACAAAATCAAGTAACATATAAAAACCAAGGAGCAGTGCAACAAATATACAAAGGCCAGAACTATATGCAACAAAATATGCAGTGCAAACTCGACTAACAGGTTCAGTTGAAAATGGAGCAACCCAGACTAATGTCATACAGGAAAACACATGTGAATGCACAAGTGCCTTACAGGGATAAACACACTTGACTACATGATAATAAAGCTCCAAGTGAAATACAGTAAAACCCAATTGTTAAACAAGTTTAAAACAATGGGACAGCAAGGATGTGAATGTAGCAGTATCACTGCAATTCGAACAAGACAGGGAAGCAAAAGTTAACGAACACAATCAAATAAGCTCAAAATCAATCGAAGCCGTGATAAACCAGCGATGAAATTCACAAATTTGAGCAAGTCAGGGATCCTCAAAACATTCTACGCCAAAATCACATATATCAAATAAAATAGTCAAAGTCGAAGCCAACCATTATCAGAAGCCGAAGTCAGGTGATAAACAAACTGAACCAGAAAGCAAAATTCACGTTAAAGCCGATACTAAACAAGTCAGTGCCAAAATCGTCACAGCATAAACAGAGCCGTGCAAACCAAGAAATCGAATCAAGACCAAAAATCAAAACCGTGAGTATCAAGCATCAGATTACACGAAATTGACAAAGTTAGAGAATCATCAGTCAACGAAACAAAATCGAACCGCCTAAGCATCGTGATGAATTAGATGTGAGTGGAAAGCACTCACCTCATTCGAAGAGCGGAGCCAAAAGAAAAACGAAACCCAGAGAGAAGACGAATTCGATCAACTCGAAGCAACCAAGTCGACTTTATCAAACCCTAATTTGATCGAACAAGAAAAAGGATCGAGCCGCCATTTCTTTTTCTCGTTTAGGGCTTGCGAAAATAAGTGAAGGGAGGAACGGGTAGTGAATAATATCACGACATCAAAACGAACAAAAACGTGGGCCAAGTTTAAATTTTAAAGTCCACACAACATTTAACAAATTTTTAAAAGAACTTCAATCCGATTAAAAACACTCCTAATAGCAATTAGCTCTCACCATTAATCGTTTAATGACGATTATTAATCGGTGTAAAACCCCGGGTTGTTACAGCGACCATCTATTGCATTGTCTTAATTATCTACTGAATACGTCGATAAGTGCTATATATTTTTTTTTCTTCTCAAGTGGATCGACATATCCAATAAGTATTTAATACAAAACTATAATGGCTAACGGATCTATCAGAACAAAACATAATAACTTAAATGTAAATAACATCACAGAACAGCAGAAATGCATACATATGCATAAGTACAGATACAATCACTAGTACAATCCAAAATGATACATCAAAGTGGTATGACGACCACAACCCAAACATGGGACAAAAGAATATACATCAGAGTGCCAACAAAAAGGACTACACAAAAAAACTAAACAAAAGAAGCTAAGAGATAAGTCCATGCGGAAGCAAAATAGGCTGTCCAAATGTACCTAACCTGAAGCACCTCGGTCTGACCGGAGTATAAAATACACGGGTCAGTCTAGCTAAACAAATCAGTAAAAGGTGATAGTAGAATAATAGAGCATAAAAGCGTAGTGATGTTTTTCTTAAACAAGAAGAAACAATAAGAAAGCTAACCATAGACATATGGAGGATACACATCATGTATGGCATATATGGTTACACTAGGTGATAGAACACTATTGCTTCAATAAGCACAAAACACAAAGGAGACGAAAACTCTCATGAATCGCTAAAATGTAGCATGCCTCATACCATCGGCAATCATAAATCAAATAAGAATGGTTTAGGGAATAGTATAATGTAAACTGCTAAAAGAGTAATTCCCAAACCCGCCATATCGGCAACTCCAAGGAAAACATAAGCAAAAGCCATCTCGACATAAACCATGTAACGACCCACTATTTTAGACCATTCAAATCGACAATAATCCACACATGTCTGACTTGAATAATTCAAAATAACAGATTGTAAATAAATTTGGAGCAAATGAAATCAAATACACAGAATCACAGACACAGAACATATCAGAATAACTCGCAGCAGAAATAAAATACCATAGTAGTTCATGAAGCTACTATATACAAACTCTCAAAAACATATTACATAATATCATTCTAAAAACATATACAATAGAAATCCCAAATACATAGAAGTTTATAAATACCAGATCTGAAATAGAACAACTGAACTGGAAGGAAATAGATAACTAGACAAGCAGAATCTCCAGCGATTCCTAGCTCCAGAACAAAATCCAAAGCTAAGCTGTAAATACTCAGGCTGACCCGAGCGTAAAGTAAAACACAAAACACTCGAGTCAGGACAATATATACTTATATAATGTAAACCAACTCAAGTGAACTGTAGTAGAAATGCACAATAACTCAAAGGATGCTTGGGACCGCCCATCCTTTAAGGATCAGTTAAACTATAAATTAAATACATCCCGTGGTTAAAATTTCAAAATGGTATTTTATACTTCGAAATAAAATATCATTTCAAAATTCAATATCATTCAAAAATCCATTTCAAAATATCAAAATATCATATTTCAAAATAGTTTATATTTCAAAACAAATTACTTCATTTTAAATCATAAAATGAAGTTATTATATTTAATAATTAAATTATTAAATTTCCAAAAATTTAACTTTTCAAAGTTCATTCGTTCACTTAAATTAATTAAAACAATGAAAATTCAACTTTCGCAGCATTTAGAAAATGCTACGAAAAGTCACATTTAAAACAGTTCAATTTAACAAAAGACAGCATTTAAAATGCTGTAATAGGGTTACATTAGTTTCAAATAAACTTAGTTAAATTCAACCATTATAACATTTACAAAAATGCTATAATAGCCTTTAATTAAATTTAGCCATTTGGTTCATTATTATCAACGACAGCATTTACAAATGTTGTATTACCATTTACATTAGAATTAATAACATTTCAGAAATGCAGTTAATTAACTTCAAATATTCAGTATAATTTCACAAACAATTATATATTTTTATATAAATCATTTTTAACTTATAAAATCATATAATTTCACTTTCAAAACAATCATTCAAATACCCTTATATTCATGATTTTATAAAGTTAAACCTCCATTCAAAAATCAAAATTTAATAATAATTCACTTATTAAATTCCAATATTAAATTATAAATTCATTAAATTAAATTAACTTAACATTTAAGTTTAAATTTTCAAATATAACTTAATTCCATTTTTATTTACTTAACTTAAATTTCACTTTTAAGCCAAATTCACAAATTTCCAATTTTAGTTATATTTCAAAATTTCAACTTAAATATTCATTCATTTCACATTTTTACTTTATTCAAAAATCATTAATATATTATAAAATCATTTAAATTAACTTTAATCCAAATTATCATGAATTTATCATATTTCATATTTAATTTAAATTCCAATTATCACCAAATTAAAATTTCCCAAAATAACTTACATTTCAGATTTTCTAACTTTACCATTAATTTATTTCACTTATAAATTTTCAAAAAAAATCAATAATGCTTTACAAAAATCATTTAAATAAAATTTAAATCAAAATATTATAACATTTACATTTCTAAAATATTTTAAAATTTTTAGAAAAACATATTTTAACTACAGGTCTGTATTTCATTTTTAGCCTAGGTAAAGTGATACGGGTAATATATCATTTCAACCCGTAATTTACAAAGAAAACCCGGGTTTGATCATTTCAAACCCGCAATCCCAAGTAAATGAAAATAATTGAAAATCATTCAGGCCTATCATTTCAGCCCATAACGATTTTCTCCTATTCTAAAGTCCGTTCGGGTATGTATCATTTCAACCCATAGTGATTCTAATCTAAAGGGAACTTGCAGTGTGATAAACTGATAAAAATAATAGAACAGCATAATATAACAGTAACATATAATATAATAGGTGTTTAAGCATGGGTGAACATCATAAAATCATAACATAGCAGGTGTAACATGATAATGCATTTTACAGATTCAAAAGGGGTCAATTCACTAGTTATATATGTACATATTGTCTGGTGAGAATAACTCACTGGTTTGAGCTGGAGATACAACGACGAATACACAAATGAGATCCACATAAGCACGATAACACGACACAGAGATGAGTGGAAGAGCCAAAGTATCAATTCCCTTGAATACAAGTCACAGAAAACAATCTAATATACATAAGTTTTTAATTCAAAACTACTAAACTAGGCTAGAAATAACTGCATAAATCAAAGCTGAAATGCTTTGCACTTGCTTCCAACACACTCTAGGTTCAGCCATAAGGTATACTACAGGTCTAAGGTAAGATTTGGATCAGGTTTTGGTTGGGTATGGTCGGCCTAACATGGTTTGTTGATGAAGCAAAGGTTTGTGTGCATGAAACTGCACAACTATAAGGCACAAAACAACGTTTTCAAGGCAACAAAAGTGGTTTCCAAAGCAACAAAGGTCACGACCACAAGCAAGCATGGCACGACCAGGTCTGTAGTGGACTGGAAGTGATGTGGCAGAGGGTTTCAGGTCTGGTAAGGGCTGGAGATGGTGGTGCAAGGGGCGGCCAAGGTGGTGGTTTGAGGTGATGAAGGCAAAGAAGCTAGGCTATGTACATATATGTGGGTTTTGCTCAATATCTTGGTGGATCTGATCCACAAGGGTGCACGGATAGGCTTGGGTAGAGGGTTGGAGGTGGTGGAAACCTGATGTGGTGGTGTTGGAGGTGGCCATGGTGGTGGAGGAGGGAGTGGCCGAGCAAATAGATGAAGGCAAGTGCAAGTTACATAAGAAAAACAAGAAAAAAAATGGAAAAAAGAATGAAAGTTTACCAAGCTTTCCAAGGAGATGATGGCCGAAATTTTTTTGTGGTTGAGGAGTTTTTGATTGTACGTGAAAAATATGAGAATAGTCAGCTGAAAGAATGAGAAAAGAACGGCCAAAATTGAAGTGGTGTTGGTTGAAATGAAGAGGCAAGAATACAAAGAGACTAGGTATACAAAAGGACTCAAACTCTTCAAATTTCCCTAATTTCTTTTTGCATATTAAAACAAATGAAAATGCTGATAAATAAAGATAAAACTCAGAAAAAAAATGAATTCATAAAATAAATAAATAAATTTTAATTAAATATAATTAAATTAAGAAAATAGCAAAGAAAATGGGAACTAGGTTTTAAAATTGAAAATAAATTCAATAAACTTTAGAAAAATTCTATCAACACTTTAAAAATATTTAAAAGACAAAATATATATAATATAGCATAAATATACAAATTAGAATAAGATATATCAAATAAAAATATCATTTATATAAATTAAAATAAATAATATTGTTAAATAAACTGTTTACACTCAATATTGTAAAAAGCATAACTTTCACAATATAACTCCGATTTCAACGAAACGAAAAGCAGTATTCTAAATATTTAATCTATTTTCATAATAAAAGATAAAATTCAAATTTTCAAATATTTAAATTTAAAATTTAAAAGTCAAAGTTTGACCCAAATTGACCAAAAATCAATATTCAGGAAAATATTCAATTTATACCAGTTTGAAATTATAATTCACATAATAATCAACATTTATATTTAAAAATGAAATGTTTGAAAAAAAAAATTTACAATTACTTAAAATAAAATAAAGTCAAATTTAAATATATGCAGAAATCTAGGGTTGTTACACTCTCCCCTACTCAAATCTTTTCGTCCTCGAAAAGGAAGGAAGTGGAGGAACAACTAGAAAGAATAATAAGTTGGAAGACATCCCGAAAGAAGGTAGGGGAAAAATAGCTAGGAGGGAAAACAAGTTGAAAGACAAGAATGAACCATTATTTAAAATTGTTGGTTAAAGAGGTAAAATATTTAAAACACTTTAAAATCCTTTAAAAAAAGGAATAACTGATCAAAGTATCATTTATATAATATTTTATCAAAATACTTTTATAACTCGATGTCTTAACAAGTTTATCCTCGTTCCTACAGACTCTGGCAGTGCGTTGATCAGGCGCAAAGCTAGAATTCTCCAGGTACTTAGTAGACTTGTTTCAACACCCAGTGAAAATACTTGAAAAACCTTTAAAACAGATATGGAAAGTACAATCCAAACAAAAACAAACAAAACCTTTGTCTAACCATGGTTCGCAGATACACAATGGTTACGCCTGGATCCCCCAGGAAACAATCCATATCCGTAAGCTTTCTCAGCCCTGCGAGTTACGCCATGATGACTAGTAGAATGCAGGATACACAATGGTTACGCCTGGATCCCCCAGGAAACAATCCGTACCCCCAGGCAAGACTCAGCCAAGCATTTGCGCTACTATTCGCGACCTACACAGATTGCAGGATACACAATGGTTACGCCTGGATCCCCCAGGAAACAATCCGTACCCCTATGCAAGACTCAGCCAGGCAGTTGCGCTATGTAGTCACGAGAGAAAAAATAAGACCATGGGTAACGCCATGGAATTCGAAGGACACTCGAGTATCATATCCGGAAAACCAAAAATCAGAGAGAATAATATCGATAGAATGAATCCAAAATGTGGCCACAAATCGGATATCAAGCAGAAGGCACTTTCCATATCTTTACTTCGAAAATATGTATCATATAGTACCTTTTCAAATCACTTTCAAATATCGTACTTATATAATATCCATTATATATAAGATTTCACTTTCAAATTGAGTACCTTTTCAAATCTATAGTTTTCGAATCAATTTCATACTCATACAAATCAATTTTATATAAGTTCGACAACTTCCAAATCAAGTGTTTAGTAACATAAGGTTCTCAAATTTCAATTTGTTTCAATATCAGTTCAATTTCAAAATCATATACAATTTCACCGAATTATTTCTTCTCAAATTAATTATCTTTAGTTTCAACGTTTCCAGAATAATAGATTTAGAAAATAAATCCAAATTTCAAATCAATAATTTAAGTCAACCAATTCATTTCCAAAATCAAATGTTTTCAAAATCATCTTATACTTATGTAAGGTCCATCTTATATAAGGATCAAATTTTTCAAAATAAATTTCGCTGTATGAAGAGCCATATGGGATTTGAATATCTTTGCTTTTATGGGTTATATATCTTTGTAATTTAAATTTGAATTTTCTTTTAGTAAGCAAAGATATTCTAACTCGACAGCTTTCAATTTCAGCGTCAAAATATATAAATGATATTAGGATATAAGATGTACATACGCCATCATTTCGCAAAACTACATTTGATCGCTCGCTCGATCACACAAGTTCGCTTTCGAACTAGTATTGTCCATTCGACTTCCCTAATGCGGATTTCGATATGGTTTCTCGACTAGAAGCCATCAGTCTCCTTACATAGCCATATACTACGATAGAGAATTCTAGAATCAAGCCCAAAATCCATATCAAATATTCGCCATCAAGAATCGAATGAAAATCCTAACACGAAATGGTGTAATCCACCTCGAACTTGTGTACTCAAATTTGGATCAAATTAATTATGCGAATAAAACACCATACGTACAACTTATATATTTATTCCAACTTGTTAAATATATAGTTTCATAAAGATGTTACTAAGTTAAAACATTTAAACTAAATTTTATTCAAAATATTTTGAAGACCAAATTCTTTTCAAAGCATTTCGAATCTAAATTTCATATTAGAAAATTTTAAAATTGCCTTATTCATTTACTTAACAAAACAGTTTCAACTTATTTAAATCATATTACTTCATACTTAAACATTCAAAACAAATTTATATACTTTATCAAATAATTCATACTTTTCAAAAAATTTAGCTTTGAAAAGTTAACCTTGATTTGGAAGTGCTCGAACCTTCAAAATAGTCGAAGAAATCATTTTCAAATTCAAGGGTTGGAAATCAACCAATCAGTAAATCAATTTCAAAAGATAGGTTTCAAATCCGAAACTAAAGGACTGAACACCGGCTTACTTCAAATCATTTCAAATATATATACATATATCTTTCGAATATCAAATATTACTTCGGAATTTGAAAATCAAAACTGGTTTCACAAAATCACTCGCATAACAATGTTACTAAAGTGGCCTCTCCCCCACTATGAAACTCGAAAATCAACGTCGATGATGCGTGCACTCATCACCGAAATTATTTTCCAGCGACATAAGTGAGTTCTGGACTTCTATTTTCTCAAACTTCTTTTGAAATTTCTTCGAAATCATTCGAAACTCATTAAAATCATTTGAAACATTTCTTATTCGGAAGAATACCTTTAAATCATATTATTATTATATATTTCAAAATCTTAAAACCAATTTCAACATACCGGAGTTCAATTCTCGAATTTCAAATTTAAAATCCTTTAGTTATAAATCATTTTTATATAAATCAATTTCTTATATAATTTTTCAAAATTACAAATCCTTTCAAAACCTCAAATTCTTATTTTAAAAGGGTTTATAATCTTTATCGAAAACATTTAACTTTTATATATAGAATATAATAATTTCGATATATAAAACAATTTCTAAAATATAAACAAGCCTGATTTTTCAAAGGATGGTTCAAGAATGGATTTCAAAACAAAGATAGAAATTCAACTTAGAGGGACTCTAATCAAATATGATTCTGATTCGAAATTAAGTTCGAACGAAAATGAGATAATTAAATTTCAAAATAGAAGATGAATATACTTATATAAATCGCGGGCGACCTTAACCGGATCAACCGTGACTTCAAGAACAGATCGATGCAGAATTCCAAGAAAAATCAACATTCGATCGCAAGAGATAGCGGCATCTAAACCAAAGATATAGAAATCTCCGGTGAATCAATGCCAATTGTGAAGAAGTTTCACCCCTTCACAAATCATTCAAAGATTGGTGGGATCCTATTCTTATAGAGATCCTTCGAAGTGGAGTTATGGGATACTCCAGAATCAAAAGAATACCAATAGAGAGAGACAGGAATGGATTTCAGAACAAGTGGGAGCGTTCCAAAATTCAAAGGAATCTTATTCGATAAGAATCCAAACGAAGATTAGAGATATATAACCTATATCGATACAGAAAAATTCCCATAAAAATTTGGAAAGACTCGAATTCATAACATACGAAAACAGAAGCATAAATATCTTTAGTTGGACAACTTTAGCTAAGCAAAAGATACAACAGAGTTTACTCAAAACAACTTAACAAACTACTGATTTTGCCATACTCAAAATAGATTCCTATCAACAATGGATCTAGATCAATCAAGAGAGAAGTTCAAAATTTTAGAGGATCCTAATCAAAGAAATTACTAACAAGGTGGATACGAAAGGAATGAAGTTTAGAAAATTTTACTTTCAAAGCAAGAAAATTTTATATCAAAATAATCTTTGAAAATTCTTTAAAATCATTTGCAAAACATTTTATACTTCAAAAATACGTCCTCTCACAAAGAAATGATTCTGAGATTGATTTCACTCATTCTAGGGTATTTCTACCCTATCTCTAATGAGTTTTTGCTCCGTAGGCTAAGGTTTGCCTAAAACCAAAGCTCTGATACCAACTGTAACGACCCACTATTTTAGACCATTCAAATCGACAATAATCCACACATGTCTGACTTGAATAATTCAAAATAACAGATTGTAAATAAATTTGGAGCAAATGAAATCAAATACACAGAATCACAGACACAGAACATATAAGAATAACTCGCAGCGGAAATAAAATACCATAGTAGTTCATGAAGCTACTATATACAAACTCTCAAAAACATATTACATAATATCATTCTAAAAACATATACAATAGAAATCCCAAATACATAGAAGTTTATAAATACCAGATCTGAAATAGAACAACTGAATTGGAAGGAAATAGATAACTAGACAAGCAGAATCTCCAGCGATTCCTAGCTCCAGAACAAAATCCAAAGCTAAGCTGTAAATACTCAGGCTGACCCGAGCGTAAAGTAAAACACAAAACACTCGAGTCAGGACAATATATACTTATATAATGTAAACCAACTCAAGTGAACTGTAGTAGAAATGCACAATAACTCAAAGGATGCTTGGGACCGCCCATCCTTTAAGGATCAGTTAAACTATAAATTAAATACATCCCGTGGTTAAAATTTCAAAATGGTATTTTATACTTCGAAATAAAATATCATTTCAAAATTCAATATCATTCAAAAATCCATTTCAAAATATCAAAATATCATATTTCAAAATAGTTTATATTTCAAAACAAATTACTTCATTTTAAATCATAAAATGAAGTTATTATATTTAATAATTAAATTATTAAATTTCCAAAAATTTAACTTTTCAAAGTTCATTCGTTCACTTAAATTAATTAAAACAATGAAAATTCAACTTTCGCAGCATTTAGAAAATGCTACGAAAAGTCACATTTAAAACAGTTCAATTTAACAAAAGACAGCATTTAAAATGCTGTAATAGGGTTACATTAGTTTCAAATAAACTTAGTTAAATTCAACCATTATAACATTTACAAAAATGCTATAATAGCCTTTAATTAAATTTAGCCATTTGGTTCATTATTATCAACGACAGCATTTACAAATGTTGTATTACCATTTACATTAGAATTAATAACATTTCAGAAATGCAGTTAATTAACTTCAAATATTCAGTATAATTTCACAAACAATTATATATTTTTATATAAATCATTTTTAACTTATAAAATCATATAATTTCACTTTTAAAACAATCATTCAAATACCCTTATATTCATGATTTTATAAAGTTAAACCTCCATTCAAAAATCAAAATTTAATAATAATTCACTTATTAAATTCTAATATTAAATTATAAATTCATTAAATTAAATTAACTTAACATTTAAGTTTAAATTTTCAAATATAACTTAATTCCATTTTTATTTACTTAACTTAAATTTCACTTTTAAGCCAAATTCACAAATTTCCAATTTTAGTTATATTTCAAAATTTCAACTTAAATATTCATTCATTTCACATTTTTACTTTATTCAAAAATCATTAATATATTATAAAATCATTTAAATTAACTTTAATCCAAATTATCATGAATTTATCATATTTCATATTTAATTTAAATTCCAATTATCACCAAATTAAAATTTCCCAAAATAACTTACATTTCAGATTTTCTAACTTTACCATTAATTTATTTCACTTATAAATTTTCAAAAAAATCAATAATGCTTTACAAAAATCATTTAAATAAAATTTAAATCAAAATATTATAACATTTACATTTCTAAAATATTTTAAAATTTTTAGAAAAACATATTTTAACTACAGGTCTGTATTTCATTTTTAGCCTAGGTAAAGTGATACGGGTAATATATCATTTCAACCCGTAATTTACAAAGAAAACCCGGGTTTGATCATTTCAAACCCGCAATCCCAAGTAAATGAAAATAATTGAAAATCATTCAGGCCTATCATTTCAGCCCATAATGATTTTCTCCTATTCTAAAGTCCGTTCGGGTATGTATCATTTCAACCCATAGTGATTCTAATCTAAAGGGAACTTGCAGTGTGATAAACTGATAAAAATAATAGAACAGCATAATATAACAGTAACATATAATATAATAGGTGTTTAAGCATGGGTGAACATCATAAAATCATAACATAGCAGGTGTAACATGATAATGCATTTTACAGATTCAAAAGGGGTCAATTCACTAGTTATATATGTACATATTGTCTGGTGAGAATAACTCACTGGTTTGAGCTGGAGATACAACGACGAATACACAAATGAGATCCACACAAGCACGATAGCACGACACAGAGATGAGTGGAAGAGCCAAAGTATCAATTCCCTTGAATACAAGTCACAGAAAATAATCTAATATACATAAGTTTTTAATTCAAAACTACTAAACTAGGCTAGAAATAACTGCATAAATCAAAGCTGAAATGCTTTGCACTTGCTTCCAACACACTCTAGGTTCAGCCATAAGGTATACTACAGGTCTAAGGTAAGATTTGGATCAGGTTTTGGTTGGGTATGGTCGGCCTAACATGGTTTGTTGATGAAGCAAAGGTTTGTGTGCATGAAACTGCACAACTATAAGGCACAAAACAACGTTTTCAAGGCAACAAAAGTGGTTTCCAAAGCAACAAAGGTCACGAACACAAGCAAGCATGGCACGGCCAGGTCTGTAGTGGACTGGAAGTGATGTGGCAGAGGGTTTCAGGTCTGGTAAGGGCTGGAGATGGTGGTGCAAGGGGCGGCCAAGGTGGTGGTTTGAGGTGATGAAGGCAAAGAAGCTAGGCTATGTACATATATGTGGGTTTTGCTCAATATCTTGGTGGATCTGATCCACAAGGGTGCACGGATAGGCTTGGGTAGAGGGCTGGAGGTGGTGGAAACCTGATGTGGTGGTGTTGGAGGTGGCCATGGTGGTGGAGGAGGGAGTGGCCGAGCAAATAGATGAAGGCAAGTGCAAGTTACATAAGAAAAACAAGAAAAAAAATGGAAAAAAGAATGAAAGTTTACCAAGCTTTCCAAGGAGATGATGGCCGAAATTTTTTTGTGGTTGAGGAGTTTTTGATTGTACGTGAAAAATATGAGAATAGTCAGCTGAAAGAATGAGAAAAGAACGGCCAAAATTGAAGTGGTGTTGGTTGAAATGAAGAGGCAAGAATACAAAGAGACTAGGTATACAAAAGGACTCAAACTCTTCAAATTTCCCTAATTTCTTTTTGCATATTAAAACAAATGAAAATGCTGATAAATAAAGATAAAACTCAGAAAAAAAATGAATTCATAAAATAAATAAATAAATTTTAATTAAATATAATTAAATTAAGAAAATAGCAAAGAAAATGGGAACTAGGTTTTAAAATTGAAAATAAATTCAATAAACTTTAGAAAAATTCTATCAACACTTTAAAAATATTTAAAAGACAAAATATATATAATATAGCATAAATATACAAATTAGAATAAGATATATCAAATAAAAATATCATTTATATAAATTAAAATAAATAATATTGTTAAATAAACAGTTTACACTCAATATTGTAAAAAGCATAACTTTCACAATATAACTCCGATTTCAACGAAACGAAAAGCAGTATTCTAAAAATTTAATCTATTTTCATAATAAAAGATAAAATTCAAAATTTCAAATATTTAAATTTAAAATTTAAAAGTCAAAGTTTGACCCAAATTGACCAAAAATCAATATTCAGGAAAATATTCAATTTATACCAGTTTGAAATTATAATTCACATAATAATCAACATTTATATTTAAAAATGAAATGTTTGAAAAAAAAATTTACAATTACTTAAAATAAAATAAAGTCAAATTTAAATATATGCAGAAATCTAGGGTTGTTACAAACCATAAGGCAAATGTCGACAAAGGGATAAATATCTCATACAACGCCAAAAGGCAAATCCCATAAATAGCGCCAATAGGCAATCTCAATATATATATGCCAAAAGGCAAATATCGACACGCCGGTGTAGGTGATGAAAACCTCAAAAGAACTTCCAAGAGTCCAAAATTCCCCAAGTAATCGCCACTGAATGGTTCAAAGGACCGATTCCAAAATGACGACACACAAGGGTAAAAATCATCTCAAAAATGTTTTGCACGTGCTATTTTTGCCGAGTACCGTTTCACATAATAGGTACCTCGTCCAAAGGCAAACGTCAAAAGTCAAATGCACCGCAATGGCAAATACGCCGCAATGGCAAACGTCCGAAGACAGATACGCCGCAATGGCAAATGTCCGAAGATAAACACGCCGCAATGGCAAATGACCCGAAGGTCCAGTACTAGCACACCAACAGGAAAATGTGTCACAAACTCTCGGAAAGGAACCCAAAAAGTGTTAATGTGTGTCCCATGCCACCCGTTCACACTAAACGGTTTACTAACCGCTAGTAAATTTCACACTCAAAGCAGTAAAAAGTTCACCTCATATCATTGGTAAACTAGACCCGTAGACCAAACGATCAAAAAGACAAGCTATGAATTAACCAAAAGGATAAGCGCACGTATCCCATACTACAAGTTTTACCCAATCATTTAACTCTCCTTCTCATTCGCTCGACAATGCAAAAATGTGTATTTTGTATAGAAATTATAAGTTGGAGAAAACGAGCTTTAGAACAATTTAAAATCACTTTATAAACCGCTTTTGCAATCTATCTTATTATAGAGATACTAAAATTTTATACTTGAAAATAATATATAATAATTATTACAAAAACCAATTTACTTGAAAAACATTTCAAAACTCATTTATAAAACCCGTGTACGAAATCCAGAAAGAATCATCAAGAAATACAGAAAAATATCAGAAGTTTAAACTTATAAAATTCCGATAAAAACAAGTTGTGAGTGAAAGTTCAACATCAGATATATACAATTTAACATGGTCGGAATGACCTAAAAATTTGTAGAAATAAATTTCAGCATTTGTACTTTAAACTGCATAAAGAATCGCTGAGTTACGATAAGAGACGAAGAAACTGTGACGTCTCAAAGTCGGACTCATGCCAGGAAGTGAATATACAGGAAAAACAACGGGCAGCGTCTTGTTTAGCCAGTTCGCCCCTATTCAACCCAAAATTTGAGAAAGCACAAAACATGAAAGCTATAGAGGATATTATAAGTTTTCCAGAACATCAAAAATCATCGAATTACGATAAGTAACGAAAGAGTAATGACAAATTTAATTTATGGTTTCAACTTATAAAATACACAGCCTGAAATATACCCACTGTTTCAAACACAATTCGTCCTTTTAAACATCAAAATTTCGTAAAGCAATTAAAAGAAAGGTTGTACCCAATTTCCTAAGCTTTCCAGAAAATCAAAAATCATTGAATTCCGATAAAGGATGAAAAAATTATGACTCAAACAATTTTCAGATCTAAATTCATTGTCGCTGTCGTTTTGCTCTCGGGACAGCAACAAAGAAGTACAGTTTTGACCAATTTATCTCCAAAATTTTATAAAACTCAAAACATGAAACTTTTAGTACAAAGTATGAACTTTCCAAAAAATTAAAAATCATCCAATTTGGGTAAGAAACGAGGGAGATATGGCCAAATTAATTTAAGGTTCAATCGTAGAAAATTTGTTTCAGCAACCAACAAAGAAACAACATATAATCGACATGCTAGCTTGTTTAAGTTAGAAGTGTGAGTTTATAACTCACCTTAGGATTTATTTGCAGCAAATTAGTAGATTTACCAAGTAAATATTGAAGCTTTGGTCTTGGATTGAGGCTAGAAACATGCAGAGTTTGATTTGCTACCAATTTCTCCTTGATTTTTAATTAATTTGAAGCTTAGATTTGGATTTGGGGAAGAAACCATTATTTGGGTTTTAGAGCTTTTTAGGTTAGAAGAAGAGAATGAGCAGGATAGAAAGAATGAACGTACAGTTCATTCACAAGGCTAATTTTAGAAATGAGATAATGGGTTTGGACCTAATATCCAACCCAATAAGCAATGTTAAACACTTAGCCAAATTTTCTAGTTTTCTCAACCATTTTTCTATTTTTTAAAAAGCTTTACTCTACCAAATTTTTACATACAATTTTGTAAAATGAACATATCATAAAATAAATTATGTTACACTATAAATTAAAATATTTTCTACATTTTAAACCATTAAAATTTTATGAACAACATTTTATTATTTGTTTCAAACAAAATTTCCATAAACACCAAAAATAGATTTTTGCTAAAATTCATTGTTTATTCAAATAAACAGTTTATAAATCAATTTGTCATTTCAAATTATTATTATTAACCCTAATTTAATTAAAATCACATTTTAATTTATTAATAGGTAATCATAAAACCACGGGTTGTTATAGACTCCATCCCTTAAGAAAATTGCGTCCCCGCAATTTCTATAATGGAAGTTATCTATAACATCTATTTCATCACAACAAGATTCAAATCAAAAGATAGGATCATAGATATTCACCATCAACAGAGGATGAAAGGATCAGGACAAGTTTTCTCGGCAAATCCTATGGTTTCCCAAGCACAATACTTAGGGTTAGCGGACCATAGAATTTCATAAGCGGAACATTCTTATTTCGAAGGTGTTTAATCTTCGAAACAACTACAAGAATAGAATTCGGCACAATCCATAAGTCGGCGAGACTCATGATCATGCAACATAAGAGAATTAACGAATGAGATTAAATCTCGAAGATACAACGAAATTGGGTTACCTGGAACATATCATGAATACCCAAAACTGAACAGAAAATGATGCATGAAAGCAATCGAACCTAGGCGTTCAGTAATAGTAGATGGTCCTATATAACTAGGAGCCAACTTTCCGAATATACTGAAATGCACTTAACTCCTTTAAAGGAGTAAAACAAATAAGCACAATCATTAAAAGAGGATTCAACAAAAGATAGGTGGTATTTCAAGCTACCACCATAACACATGACTGCATGAATGCAAGTCATCACAAGAATTGCACTAAGGCAAGACACACAAAAATGGATTACAAGAAATTTTCTCAAAAATTTGTTATAAGAGTTTTCACTCAAATCCATTTTCTTTTATACACAAAACTCAAACTTCAATACTTGAAATTTTTTGAAGTCTCTTACTTAAATTTTCAATTCAATCAACTTTACTTGAAATTTAAAGTAAATTAAATTAGAGTTGTTCCATACTCTAATTCCAAAAATTAATATACTACAATAGGTAATATACTTTTTTTTCCACTAAATTTATCAAATTTTAAACCATTTTACTTTATGATTTAAAAGGACACTTATTAGACCCTTCATCGATGGCTCTAAATATTCACTAATTAAATTTTCTCAAAATTATTGTAAGTGTTTAATTTTTCGAAAAATTCGGCGGAGTCTCCATTGCATGGAGAGCCCTTTACAATTTCATAAATATGAATTAAAGATGTACATCGAGCAAAAGGTCGGAACACTAATATATATATATATATATATATATATATATATATATATATAATTCTTAACACATAAACACTTAGCAATTCATACCTTTCATTTTTAGCGTTTTAAATGCGAGCATGCTTACTTTTATACTTACTATTTTGCTAATTAATCATTCAAATATCCTCTGGCACCTGCACTTAACTTATTGAAACATATTAGCATGCACTTATAAACATATGAAGCATTAAAATCATAGTTTAAATAAGACAACAACTCCAAACTTCAAAATTTTCAAATTCAGCTCTGCTACAAGGACTCGGGCTTTTGACATAGTAAAACTCATAATCTGAAAATACTTATAAAATAAAAGTTATTCTACTCAGTCCAAGCTTTCCAGCGATATAAAGATCATCAAAATCGGATTTACGTTTTGAAATCTATGCCCAATTTACTTTCAACTTTAAACTCAGAAATTATAAAAGAGGACAGAGATGTCATTCAGTTTTCAAACTCATTTTTGAATAACCAAACTGCAAAATTTTCAAAAATGATACAAATATGATTTCTAGCTTACTGAAAGCACTCTCTTTTGCAAAAAGAGTGGACTCATTTGGATTTGTAAATAACAAGTTATCGCTGTTTTAAAACAGCACTTTTCAATCAAAATTTTCCGACACAAGACCTTTTATTGTCAAAATTTTCAAACCATTATTAAATCCAAACTACATAATTTTAGATCAAAATCTTTTCTCTAAAACATTTATTACATGATCATTTTCTCCGGAAAGCCAAGACATCTAGAATTACACTATAATACATACCACAAACTTTCAAAATGGTTTACAAAGAAAACTTTTTCCCAATTAACAAACAAGTCTTTTAAAAGAAGACTCATATATTTTAATTAAGATAATTACTTTCTTATATTAGTAAGAAACAATTGTCTATCCAAACTAGACTTTGGAATTACATATTGATTTTTTATAATAAATGAATCTTTTAAATTCAATTTTCTCTTAATCCACAAAGCTAAACATTTATTTTAATATCACTTAGAACTAGGCAAGGTTGATACTTAATTCAAACTTGTTTTCAATTGAACTTCACAAATACATAATTAACAAGTTTTTAACACTATTTAAATTCATAACCAAACTTACTCTAATGGTTTTGCTCCTTATTAAATTTCATGTTAATTCAAAAGCAGCAAATTAGCATTTTCTTAAATTTTCCCAAAGGCATACTTCTTCTTTTTCACTTGTTATTAATCAAATGATTAAATGTTTAAACTAATCTTCATAACTATCCTTTTACTTTTTACTAAACCTCATTCCAATCAATATTTTAGTTTTCTAAACAATTCGTTTTCTTAATTTGAATACTTTGTTTTATTAATCACTATCACATGATAGTTTAATCCAATTAAGGTATTTCCTTAATTAAAATTATTTGCCATACAAATAAATTACCATAAGGTAATATTTTCCAAAATTACTTTACCCAAAAGCTTACTTAAGCATTTTAAATTTTCCATGTATGTAAACTTTCACAAACATGTAATATAACCAATAATGAATACAATTTATTTAAATGAAACCATATTCAAATTTTCCAATTATCAATTTATAAAATGATAACGTCTAACTAATACATTTAGAGTGAATGACATTATCAAGGACTACAAAGTTGACCAAGATCAACATTGCCTCTCCATTGCCCTCTATGTCACACTATTGTCATAAGTCCTTAAGTATATATAAAATACTTATCTCAAATGACAATTTGGAAATTTTCATTTCGCCACGGCTTTGGGCCGTGGCTAAACGATTTTGCCACAGCTTTGGACCGTGGCAAAATAGGCAGTGGCAAAAATTTTGCCACGGCCCTGAGCCATGGCTGTTTTCTATTTTGCCACGCCTTTAGGCCATGGCAATATTTAGATCAGCCACGGCTTAGAGCCGTGGCAAATATATGTTTTGCCACGGCTTAAAGCCGTGGCAAATTCATGATCAGCCATAGCTTAAGGTCGTGGTTAATTTTTGTATGTTACTCAAATCAATTAACCATCTCGGTGGTTCTTACTTCAGTTCAATTCAATACAAAATAGTGTCTCAGTTCAGAATACGGTTCACTGTTACAAACAGTTCAACAATTACAATACAATGATACATGAAGACAAAATTTTCAGATGGTTCATCAAGTAGAACACAATGATAGATGAAAACAAAAGTTTCAGATAGTTCATCAAGTACAGTACAATGATACATGAAAACAACAGTTCAGCAACAATACATAATACATGCTACAAAGTTATAACTAATCACCAGCATTGTTGTAAAGAGGCAATACATAATACAAGTACAATACACTGATATAATAAGATTTTGCACTATAAGGCATGTATTTCAACTTCAAGCTTCACATCATCCACTTCAACAGCAAATCCTATAAAGAGGAAGACAACTGTGAGGTTTGGGTACTTACTAATGAACAAGCCCCGTAAAAACACTCCCTGGAAAGTAGATGCATTTTGTGATTAAGTAAATTTATACTTTCATTTAGCCTATAATGAAATATAACTTATGTTTAAGGCCAGATATCAAGAGAGGAAACATAACTGAGGATGAAGAAGAGCTAATTATTCGGCCCCATAACCTATTAGGAAATAAGTAATTATCTTATTGATACTATTACTGTTTAAATTATAGCAGTGATGTAAAATTGTGATTTATTAAGATGGTGCATATCAATATGCAATTGTGTTCACTTTTATTTTTTTGAAGATGGTCATTAATAACAAGAAGATTGCCAGGGCAGACAGATAATGAAATCAAGAATTACTGGAATACTTACCTCAAGTGGAAAGTAACAGGTGAAACTTCATGTCAGCGATCTTCATCAACAGTAAAAACTGCTTTCCCTGAGAAACAAACTGAAAAAAAGAAAGAAAAATCAGACACTAATGTTACAAGTGCCAAGACACTAAAATGCACAAGATCTATAGTCGAAAATCAAATTCCAGTCTCTACAATGAAACATTCTCCAAAGAATATTAGTGAAACTCAAACCGATCGACAGACTTCTGATTTCACGTTTAATTTTGCTGGACATTATGATCCTCAATTAAACACAACCAAAGACGATGTGTGGATTACAGAGCTTATGCAGAAGTTCAGAACGACAGACTTTGAGATAACCTTAGGAACCTTATGTTTCATTTGAATTAATGGCTGACATTCAAATTGTATAAATTATGTAATCAGGGCACGTATGTAAATTATTGATCATTATATATTGCCTTTTTTTGTGCATACTAATACTGTTTTTATATGAGGTTTCGCCTCTGGATGTCTGGGGATAGAAGCATGAACATAATAATTCAGTGGGATAAATGAAAATAATTGTAAAAAACCTCAAGTGCATACTCTATTCTATTTAGTTTATGCCCTTCACCCCCATTTGTCTTCTCAAGCTGGAAAGAGAAACGGCAGATAAGTAACAACGTTGACAAAATATATTAATTCATTCTAGCATGTCAGGGTGATCTCTAATCGATTCCTGTTATTCAACACTTTCATTACAAATAGTTGCATATGTAAAAAATAAAGCAACGAGTTTCATTTTCTCATATTGACCGAGTCTTATATTCTGAATGGCAAATAGGTAAATTGTATTAAGTGACATCTGTATTAATCTGAATCGAACTGTATACCATGTATTATCTTTTGAGAAGCAATAAACATACAATTGATTACTTCTCTTTACTTCTGCATTTACAATCTCTAAGCCCCAATTCTCAAATGTTTCGTCACTAAAACATTTCAAAATCTAAGATGACATCAGACCGAACAAGTCTAGCGGCATAGCCTAGTATTTAGTCAATGCATGTGAATTAAATGATATTTCAGACGTTTTAATTTAGAAACATCTCTACTACTGTACAAATTGTATTGGCTATCTGAGCCATAGCATCAAATAGAATATTTCTTCAACAAACCACCTGTTTATTGTAATTTGATTTCCTTCTTGTTAGTAAATAAAATAGTTTCTATATACTCTGCTAATTTTACATTTATCAACACACCATATTTTCAATAGCAAGAGAAACAAATAATCTTCTTATATAGCTAGATTACTTTTATATATGTAATACAATACTTTCAAGAGTGAAAAGATTTATTAACAATAATACCTTTTGCTTTCTGATACTTCCAATGATCAGGACCCGCCCAAGCATTTGACTTGGAGGTGAATCCCAAGCCTAGAGACAAGAAATTAGCAATTCTTTCAAGTTTTTGATCGATATGAGGGTCTCGTGTAGTATATTCATGGTTATCCTGTGTCAGTAAATAGAATTTTAAATCATTCAGAAACCGCATAGCATAAATAGTTCATGACATACATTTGGATGGTTCATAAAGTTTTCATCTGGCATGAAGCTATCATTGAGGTTATCGTTAGAATAACTTGTATTATCATTCTGATCAAAAATACATGGCTCGCAATCCTTAATGACACTGTCTTCAGCATCGTAATGGTCATTATCTTCTATATCTTCTTGAATATCCAACTGTTGCATAGGTAACATATCTGCTCGCCTACAAGAATCCTCGTCAAACTGGCTTAAAATGTATCTTAAAGTAGGCGAAATATCATTTTTCATGGGCACATGCACCATCATCTGTTCAATGTCATCTGCAAATAAAAGTTAACAAGGAGCAACAAAAAATTTATTTTATTTTATTGATAAAGAAGTTTTACCCTTAGTAAATGAAAGATCTATTAGATCATCACTCTCGCTCTGCAAATCACATACAATACTAGTTGGGGACTCAAATGTTACAATGATCAAGTAAAACTTACAAAAGCATCTCCAATCCAATTGGTATGACAACG
This sequence comes from Allium fistulosum, assembly GCA_030737815.1. Lineage (NCBI taxonomy): Eukaryota > Viridiplantae > Streptophyta > Magnoliopsida > Asparagales > Amaryllidaceae > Allium > Allium fistulosum. The sequence continues at coordinate 595,995,039 of CM060903.1, forward strand.
TCGAATGCATCAAATGCTTTTTGGTATAACAATGTCTTCTCTTCTTGTATTAGTTGATGCACATCTGCATCAGAAAATAAATTGTAGAATGAAGAATGCACAGGGCATCGATAGACAAATGGATCAAAATGCTCTAGTAATAATGAAGGCAATAATACATGGGAGTAAGAAATTTTAAAACTTATCCTTAAGCTATTAATTAGGCATGAAAAGGCATATAGGAGATTAAAGCCTGGAATCAAGTTACCTACTTCAATGCATGCATTAAAACACAATAATGATGGTTGAGAGTAACAGCTCCCCAATGCCAGCAATTACATAAACTACTCAATGTTTAGCTGCAGCCACAATACGAAAAGTCTACTACCTCTTTTCCATTCACCTTCCACAAACTACATCATTTAATAAATTCTCACTGCCAAACAATGAAAATTATTTAGTACATTTATTTTGATTCTATTTGCAAGAAATATATGAATTTCGGTAATTGTGAACAATTATGATATCATACCACAGACATATAGTGGCGGCGAGTTACTAATTATATGAGTGAGTGCCAAATCAATATCTAGACTATATGTAGAAGTTTAAATGCTTTCTTTTTCGTTCTCATGGGTGCAATCACATATTTAAGAAGGCTAGAAGTAAGTTATCTGACTATTCTGACAATGGCTCCAAAAGGTAAGTTGCGTGGATCACTTAAATATTTCCAAAAATACAAGGGATGTGATGCATGTGCATACAGGAGTAATTATCCTTTCAATTTCACATTAGTTCAAGCCCTCATAATTGCCCACCAACATTTCTTTTACAATCAACCTTTTGGATATTTTGTATAATAGCATTAGCATGGGTTATGTTATTAATGTCTGCTTAATTACTAAGCACATGTTAACTGATAACTAATACAGTAATACTAAAGGACAAACATCAATTACATACCCTTATTAATTACATATATGAATATAAAAATTACAAGGGTATTATGTAAATATAATATGTTAACATGTGCATAGTGGACATATGTTAACATTTCCCTAATAACATTAGCACAAATAATAGATCTAATGTCTTATTTGTATCGGTTACAGTACAATTTTAAATATGTAATACCTTCAATCCACATTCCCTGTTGTATCTAGGTAGTATAAGATGTACATTCAAACTTCAAGAGATACACATGCTACCCTACACTGCTCATACAGGCATATAAGACCCCATTTAATAAATGCAAAGTAAAATAATGACAAGTGTATGTATCTATTCATTTTAGAAACTTGGTTTGAATAACATGCATGAGTATATACTATAAATATTGCCTCGCCCCAAAGTAATATTTTCATCCTTCAGCATCTCTCTCTGCCACAGTCCTAGTACTAACTTTCTTCCTGCGGCCCATAATAAATACTCAATGCTGAAATTGCTAATAGCATCACAACTAAGTAAAAGCAGATACATGTCACATGATGATAGAAAAACTATAATAGTAATTTATGAAACAAATACACCTCTGAACTCATGCATATCCACATTATATCCCTGCCCCATTGTAACATGTATCAAGCATAATGAAATTACAACAGTATATAAAATATCTTCAAAAATTGAAGGATCTCTTATCATGTATCCTTGGTGAAGTAATAACACTATATTTACACGGAGAAGCCAAATTGGCTTTACCTGGCAGTATGGAACACCTAAGCCCACTCAACTACTGGACTTTTTTTCTTTTTTGTTTTTTCTTATTAGTCGTACATGCTTCATGAAACATATTATCTTCAAATTATAAATTGAAACCCAACCACCCTCACATATACATATCATTAGGTAAATGTCTAATTTTGCCCCTATAATGAATACCACTTTGTGTAGGTGAGAGTGTTTATTACATTTTCCTTCCTCTTTCCTGAACACTTTACACTTGCCACTGAGTACATCTTGGTATAAAATGCCTTCTCAAATAGAAATTGTACAATCTCTTTCAACAGATTCGTAGTAGACAATGATTTATCCCAATTCCTCACTGGTGAATATGCTCCATTCATATTAGGGAGGGGATACTTCAAACTCATTATCATAGGGGTTGCTTCTCGGTTAGTTATGATAACATTTTATACAAAGAATCAACATAATCACTTCGATTTGGGTAACCCAACTTTACCAACAATCATCCCACAATATTTAATTACTTCCGAAATAATCACAAATTAGATTTGCTTTCAAACGACAGCATCAATTAAAAACAAAAATTCACTTACTTCTATGTCGAGAAGCTTCTTCACCAGTAGTCGACTTCAACTGGTTGCCTTATACCATGAAAACAAGCTAGTAGTGATCGATTTGAGTGAAAATGGATGAGATATGGACATGGGGGGAGTGAAAATGGATGGGAACTCGGACGGTGATTGATTTAGATTGATTTAGGGCAAGGCGTTCTATTTTATTTTTTTTTGTGAAAGAGGAGCGTTCTAATTTTTGAAGAAGGGAATACGTACATCTGTACACGGGAGTGGGGGCTGAATTTTTTTTTGACAGCTTTAGCACGGTCTAAGGCCGTTCCAAAATTGCCACGGCCAATACCCGTGGTAATTTATTTTACCACGGCTATGGACCATGGTAAAATTGTAACGGCTCTGGACCGTGGCAATTTTTCCGCATTTGAGTGTGGCAAAATGAGCAGTCTGGTGTAGTGATATCTATATATTTTTGCATTCAACATCCATACTAGTAAATATTATTTATTGCCATTTTAAAAGCATGTATCACATTGCCCCGAAAGCCTTTAGAAATCCCTATCGATAACGATGATCAGACGCATCGACCAAAATTCTTAAAATACTTATTAGCCAATTGACACAAAAAATAATAAAACCTGTTTTGATTTCTTAAGGAATCTTAAACTTGGTTGTAACAATGTTTATTTTCAAAACATAAAACATTTTCTAATTATACAACCATACAATCAATCCATAAAACAATTAAGTTATATACATAAGTATATCTCTTGTTAGAAAGATTTTCCATTCACATGGATGCTTTCTTTCCCAAAAATTCTTTTAGTAATTTTTTCTTCTTTAAAATGCATCCATGAAATTCTTAAACATTAAATTTTGATTTCATTTTAACCTTTGGTTAAATACCACTTATGAATTAAATTTCATTTTCCAAATTTAATCTTTCTAATAATTCTTGCGGTAGCTACAACTTGAAGACACCGCAAGTTCTTATCATTTGCATTGAGTAGGTTTCTAACTCTCAATTATATCACCTACTCAATATTATTTCAAAAATTACTATGCTAACACACATTCATGCAATTATCAACCAAACAAGCATTTATTAAAAACAAAACATTAAATGTGCCCAGCGAAAATGGTCAAACCATTTCCGCTGCGCAACTCTAATCACTAAGCATCAAAACACATAATTTAAATCTAAGCCATCTGAGGTCTAATTTCTACTATTTTAAAAAAAAGTGATATTTAAAAACCTTATAATGTTTTCAAACTTATTATCCATTCTAAGAAAATGAAAAGACTAAAGGCACGATTGAGGAATATGATACTGGGAAACTATGTTATCACTTGTATTATACTTGGATGTGCTGTAATATGTGTTTCTATTCTGTGTTTATCATATTTTGTTCTGAGCTCAGCTCTGATACCAAGCTGTGATGCCCCACTCTGAGACCCATATTAACAAAGAGTTTTAGAAGGTAATATCGTCTGCTAATGTGGAGAATAGAGCTGGATAGGAGCGACCATTTATAGCCTTGTCTTAACTAACTACTGAATACGTCGATAAGGGCTATCCATTTTTTTCTTCTCAAGTGGATCAACATATCCAATAAATATTTAATACAAAACTATAATGGCTAACAGATCTATCAGAACAATACATAACAACTTAAATGTAAATAACATCACAGAACAGCAGAAATGCATACATATGCATAAGTACAGATACAATCACTAGTCAATCCAAAATGATACATCAAAGTGGTATGCCGACCACAACCCAAACATGGGACAAAAGAATATACATCAGAATGCCAACAAAAAGGACTACACGAAAAAAACTAAACAAAAGAAGTTAAGAGATAAGTCCATGGGGAAGCAAAATAGGCTAAGTCCAAATGTACCTAACCTGAAGCACCTCGGTCTGACCCGAGTATAATTACACCGGTCAGTCTATCTAAAAAAATATGTAAAAGGTGATAGCAGAATAATAGAGCATAAGAGCATAGTGATGTTCTTCTTAAACAAGAAGAAACAATAAGAAAGCTAACCATAGACATATGGAGGATACGCATCATGTATGGCATATATGGTTACACTAGGTGATAGAACACTATTGCTTCAATAAGCACAAAACACAAAGGAGACGAAAAATCTCATGAATCGCTAAAATGTAGCATGCCTTGTATCATCGGCAATCATAAATCAAATAAGAATGGTTTAGGGAATAGTATAATGTAAACTCCTAAAAGAGTAATTCCCAAACCCGCCATATCAGCAACTCCAAGGAAAACATAAGAAAAAGCCATCTTGACATAAGCCATAAGGCAAATGTCAACAAAGGAATACAAATCTCATACAACACCAAAAGGCAAATCCCATAAATAGCGCCAATAGGCAATCTCAATATATATATACGCCAAAAGGCAAATCTCAACATGCCATTGTAGGTAATGAAAACCTCAAAAGAACTTCCAAGAGTCCAAAAATCCCCAAGTAATCGCCACCGAATGGTTCAAAGGACCGATTCCAAAATGATGACACACAAGGGTAAAAATCATCTCAAAAATGTTTTGCACGTGCTATTTTTGCCGAGTACCGTTTCACATAATAGGTACCTCTTCCAAAGGCAAACGTCAAAAGGCAAATGCACCGCAATGGCAAATACGCCGCAATGGCAAACGTCCGAAGACAGATACGCCGCAATGGCAAATGTCCGAAGATAAACACGCCGCAATGGCAAATGACCCGAAGGTCCAGTACTGGCACACCAACAGGCAAATGTGTCACAAACTCTCGGAAAGGAACCCAAAAAATGTTAATGTGTGTCCCATGCCACCCGTTCGACTAAACGGTTTACTAACCGCTAGTAAATTTCACACTCAAAGCAGTAAAAGGTTCACCTCATATCATTGGTAAACTAGACCCATAGGCCAAAACGATCAAACAGACAAGTTATGAATTAACCAAAAGGATAAGCGCACGTATCCCATGCTACGCGTTTTATCCAATCATTTAACTCTCCTTCTCATTCGCCCGATAGTGCAAAAACGTGTATTTTGTATAGAAATTATAAGTTGGAGGAAACGAGCTTCAGAACAATTTAAAATCACTTTATAAATCGCTTTTGCAATCTATCTTATTATAGAGATACGAAAATTTTATACTTGAAAATAATATATAATAATTATTACAAAAACCAATTTACTTGAAAAACATTTCAAAACTCATTTATAAAACCCGTGTACGAAATCTAAAAAGAATATTCAAGAAATACAGAAAAATATCGAAAGTTTAAACTTATAAAATTCCGATAAAAACAAGATGTGAGTGCAAGTTCAACAGCAGATATATACAAGTTAGCATGGTCGGAATGACCTGGAAATTTGTTGAAATAAAGTTAAACATTTTTACTTTAAACCGCAAAAAGAATCGCTGAGTTCCGATAAGAGACGAAGAAACTGCGACGTCTCAAAGTCGGACTCATGCCAGGAAGTGAATACACATGAAAAACAAAGGCCGGCGGATTGTTTAGCCAGTTCGCTCCTATTTAAACCAAAATATGAGAAAGCACAAAACATGAAAGCTATAGAGGATATTTTAAGCTTTCCAGAACATCAAAAATCATCGAATTATGATAAGTAAAGAAAGAGTTATGGAAAATTTAATTTTTGGTTTCAATTTAGAAAATACACAGCCTGAAATATACCCACTGTTTCAAACCCAATTTTGTCCGTTTAAACATCAAAATTTCGTAAAGTGATTATAATAAAGGTTGTAGAAAATTTCCTAAGATTTCCAGGACATCAAATATCATTGAAATCCGATAAAGGATGAAAAAGTAATGACTCAAACAATTTTCAGATCTATTTTCATTGTCGCTATCGTTTTGCTCTCGGGATAGCAACAAAGAAGTACAGTTTTGACCAATTTAACTCCAAAATTTCATAAAACTCAAAACATAAAACTTTTAGTACAAAGTATGAACTTTCCAGAACATTAAAAATCATCCAATTTGGGTAAAAAAACGAGGGATATATGGCTAAATTCATTTCAGGTTCAATCGTAGAAAATTTGTTTCGGCAACCAACAAACAAAACAACATATAATCGACATGCTAGATTGTTTAAGTTAGAAGTGTGAGTTTATAACTCACCTTAGGATTTATTTGCAGAAAATTAGAAAATTTACCAAGCAAAGATTGAAGCTTTGGTCTTGGATTGAAGCTAGAAACATGTAGAGTTTGATTTGCTACCAATTTCTTCTTGATTTTTAATTAATTTGGAGCTTAGATTTGGATTTGGGGAAGAAACCATTATTTGGGTTTTAGAGCTTTCTAGGTTAGAAGAAGAGAATGAGGAGGATAGAAAGAATGAACGTACAGTTCATTCACAAGGCTAATTTCAGAAATGAGATAATGGGTTTAGACTCAATATCCAACCCAATAAGCAATGTTAAACACTTAGCCAAATTTTCTAGTTTTCTCAACCATTTTTCTATGTTTTAAAAAGCTTTACTCTACCAAATTTTTACATACAATTTTGTAAAATGAACATATCATAAAATAAATTATGTTACACTATAAATTAAAATATTTTCTACATTTTAAACCATTAAAATTTTATGAACAACATTTTATTATTTGTTTCAAACAAAATTTCCATAACACCAAAAATAGTTTTTTGCTAAAATTCATTGTTTATTCAAATAAATAGTTTATAAATCAATTTATCACTCCAAATTATTATTGTTAACCCTAATTTAATTAAAATCACATTTTAATTTATTAACAGGTAATCACAAAACCGCGGGTTGTTACATTATAAATAAGAAAATCTTTAAAAAAGAATGTTTAAAAATAAAGCTAAGTGTAAATTGTTTTGGGTTTGTAGTAAGCGATGTTTTAATGACATTTGTTTTTGCCCTTCTTTTTAATACACTGAGAAATATAATTTGCTCTTTAAAAATAATATTTCAAAGAGTGTTTTTTTAAAGTGTTTTACTAATATTTTTTGATGTGAAAATCATGCACAAGTGTGAGCTAAATGTTTTAAGAGATTTATTTTTCATATACGACCATTTTGTTATTCTCAATAGTTGATTTATTAACTATCGATTTTGCTATCTTCTTTTAGTTTCATCAGTTTAAGATGATTTGTTGCTCAAAATGAGCGTTGATATCCTTTGCCGGAAATGACTAAAACCAAAGAGCGGGTGAACATCAAGCTATGTGGGATTGCTCCCATTAGGGTATCTTTGCATCTACTCTAGATTGGGTTCGGTGATATGTGCAGGGAGATTTGAAATAAACGGATACTCGGTAAGGTTTGTGGGGTCTGGCTTGTACATTCCGAGAGAGTCACAAGGTAAATGACCCTCTCAAGTATATTGTTTAGAGGTATACTTTTGATAAGGGGCGCGTATCCTCCTAATCATTGTTGGAAATTTCCTTTTCCTTATTTCATTCAAATCTTTAAATCATTCTCTTAATTGCATTGAGAAGTGCATGGAGCTCTCCTTGATGTTTAATTATTTGTTTCCATTCTTTTAAGTCTGGTTTTGTTCCTACTTGTTTCCATTCTACCATCTATGAATGTTGTTATTATGGGGTAAAAACTCATTCTGTGTTTAGCGGCGTGGTCTCACAGAATTATTATATGTTCACTATATTTCTTGAGTTTTCTCATGCTAGTTTTCAAGCTGATCCAGGTGTTATTTTATTATAATGCTTAGGTCAAACCGTGTAATTTTTCCAGGTTGTTGTTGGTAGGACATGGAGTTCATGGAGTAGAGCTAGATTTTTAGCTGCCATAGTATTTTTATTTCTAGTATATTATTATATATATACCCATCATCATTTGCAAGGTTCAGAAGTTATAATTGTCTAGGCTGATGATGTCTATTTTTAACTTTGATATACCATGTATTTTGGAGTACGGCTTTTACTGTTTTTGTTATATTATATGTTGTCGTTCCGTTGTGAGATTCTTTTTTCCTTGTTCCATTTTGTAACACCCCTTCAAAATGGGAATAATAGTCCCACATCGTGGAAAAAACACTATGAAGTGGGTGCTTATATACCAAAGCCTTCACGTCATAACAACGCCGAGGCCTTTTGAGGAACAAAACCACACCTTGGCTTGGCCCATGAGGCGGATGTGCCTAAGTTGGGGATAATATCTGTGTTAAGTGAGGTGCGGGATGTTACATTGGTATAAGAGCCATACCCAGTCGGAATTGTGGTCTGTACGTGTTACAACCACGACGCCTGGATGGTGTTGTGTTCATGAGCCAACGAGGACGTTGGGCTTTAAAGGGGGAAGATTGTAACACCCCTTCAAAATGGGAATAATAGTCCCACATCGTGGAAAAAATACTATGAAGTGGGTGCTTATATACCAAAGCCTTCCCCTCATAACAATGTTGATGCCTTTTGAGGAACAAAACCACACAGCTTGGCTTGGCCCATGAGACGGAGGTGACTAAGTTGGGGACAATATCTGCGTTAAGTGAGGTGCAGGCTGTGACATTGATATCAGAGCCATACCCAGCCGAAATTGTGGCCTGTACGTGTTACGGCCATGACGCCTGGGTGGTGTTGTGCTCATGAGCCAACGAGGGCGTTGGGCTCTAAAGGGGGGAGATTGTAACACCCCTTCAAAATGGAAATAATAGTCCCACATCATGGATAATGCTATAAAGTGGATGCTTATATACCAAAGCTTTCACCTCATAACAACGTCGAGGCCTTTTGAGGAACAAAACCCCACACTTTGGCTTATCCCATGAGGCGGAGGTGACTAAGTTTTGGACAATATCTGCGTTAAGTGAGGTGCGGGCTGTTACATTTTTATATAATCATTTAATTCTCCTCCCTCTTCGCTCGAAGTGTAAAATTGTGTATTTTATATAGAAATTAAGTTGAAGAAAACGAGTTTTAGGAAAGTTTCGAAATCACTTTAGAAATTGCCTTTGAAATTCTCTTATTATAGAGTATATAATTTTTATACTAAAAAAAATAATATATAATAATAATTTCAAAAGCCCATTTATTTGAAAAACATTTTTAAAACACATTATAATACCTGTGTATAAAATCCAGAAAGAAATACCAAGAAAACATCGAAATAACGGAAATTGCACTGAATATCCGATTAAAACAAGCTACGACTCAATATTCAACAATAGGTTTGAACAAGTTAACAGTGTCAAAATTACTTGAAATTTTTCAGGAATGTACTTCAACATTCCTAATTCAATCTGCAAAAAGAATCATTCAAATCCGATTTGAAACGAAGAATCTGCGTCGTTTCAAAGTTGGACCAAAACAAGGTATTAAACACTGAATTACAGCAAGCTGCGAGTACAAGTTCGACTGCAGTTTCGAAAAAGCAAACTAACTCAGATTGTCATGTAATTTTACAGGAATGTAACTCAACACTCCTACTTCAATTTGCAAAAATAATCACTCAAATTCCATATGAAACGAATCAGTTATGCTATCTCAAACATGGACTCAGGCCATGTTTGCAACAGTTCAAGAACCAAAAATGTACAGGCCTGAAACCATATTGGGTTCAACTTCCAGGCATGAAACAGAGGACCAAATGGCATTGGATTGAGCTCAAAATTGGTATGCGTGTAGTATAAAACTTTATATTTCAAACAAAAAAAAGAATGATGCAATTTGAATAAAATATGAGAAACTTATGATGTCTCAAAGTTGGACCCAGACAGTGTTTTCACTGTAAAACTCTAGGTAAAAACATGCTCTGAGTACAAGTATGGCAGCATATTTCTATAAGATCTATAGGTCGAAACGAACTCAAAATTAACATGCATAAAGATCAACAACAAGAATTTAAACTGCACTAAGAATCATGCAATTTAGACAAATTATAAAAAAGATATGATGTCTCAAAGTTGGACCCAGGCAGTGTTTTCACTGTAAAAATCTGGGCAAAAACATGCTCCGAGTCAAAGTTCGGCAGCATGTTTCTATAATCTATATTGGTCAAAATAACCTGAAATTTGGCATGCTTAATCAACGAAACTTGATCTACAAAATAAAAAAAAATTTAGCCGCATTCCGTTCCGAAATAGAGAGATATGACTGCACAAAGTTGCAACTCAAGACAGTTTACACAGAAAATCAAAATTGTTCCAAAAACGAATTTTTTAGCAAATTTTTGATTTCAACTTGTGATTTTTGACATTGCATAAGCTAGCTTTTGTGAGATTGATACTCATATAACATCCCACACCTCACTTAACGCAGATATTATCCCCAACTTTGTCACCTCCGCCTCATGGGCAAAGCCAAGGTGTGGGGTTTTGTTCCTCAAAAGGCCTCGACGTTGTTATGAGGTGAAGGTTTTGGTATATAAGCACCCACTTTATAGTATTATCCACGATGTGGGACTATTATTACCATTTTGAAGGGCTGTTACAATCTCCCCCCCTTTAGAGCCCAACGCCCTCGTTGGCTCATGAGCACAACACCACCCAGGTGTCGTTGCTGTAACACGTACAGGCTACAATTCCGGCTGGGTATGGCTTTGATACCAATGTAACAGCCCGCACCTCACTTAACGCAGATATTGTCCCCAACTTAGTCACCTCCGCCTCATGGGCAAAGCCATGGTGTGGGGTTTTGTTCCTCAAAAGGCGTCGACGTTGTTATGAGGTGAAGGCTTTGGTATATAAGCACCCACTTTATAGTGTTATCCACGATGTGGGACTATTATTACCATTTTGAAGGGCTGTTACAATCTCCCCCCCCCCCCTTTAGAGCCCAACGCCCTCGTTGGCTCATGAGCACAACACCACCCAGGTGTCGTGGCTGTAACACGTACAGGCCACAATTCCGGTTGGGTATGGCTCTGATACCAATGTAACAGCCCGCACCTCACTTAACGCAGATATTATTCCCAACTTAGTCACCTCCGCCTCATGGGCCAAGCCAAGGTGTGGGGTTTTGTTCCTCAAAAGGCCTCGACGTTGTTATGAGGTGAAGACTTTGGTATATAAGCACCCACTTTATAGTATTATCCACGATTTAGGACTATTATTCCTATTTTGAAGGGGTGTTACACTTTTCTTTTTACCCTACCATTCCACCTTTCCAGTACATGGATGCTCGACATTTGAATATCATGGATGTATTAAGTACCTACTTTCGAGGGTCGAAAAGGTGGGTCGTTACATATATAGTCCTAATAATTAAACAAAATTCAATGATATAAATTTCAATGTTATAAATAAATTATATAATTTTTCATTCACCTTTCAAGCATTCTAAATCTCCTAAATCCGAATTCATCTCACTTGACTCCTTTTCCATTCTACTCCAAATGAATATGTCTAACAAGTATATACATATTATCAAAATTACAGATTTGGAAAGAGATTTAAGGTTAAAGGGAATATAGATTTTAATAATGAAATTCACCTTTTTCCATAGTATTGATTCACTCCTTCTCTTCTTCTCCTTTTGTTTTCTCTCCTTCTCTGATTGTCTATGTGTGTATAATATTTTATAATTATAGAAATAGCGATGAAGGGAAAATGCCAGAGCTTCGCTGCTTTGATCAGAAAATATGAGAAATGAAGCAAGAGGTTAGGCCTGTAATTATAAGAGCTCGAGTCAATCGTATCCGTTAGATTAAAATAAATAAATATGGGTAGTTTAGTCAAGATTAAACCCTAGCCGCTACCCCCTCGATCGGTCGATCGCCACCTAGAAGCAATCGACCGCTAACGTCGACCGACCCAAGTAAGGGGGTCAATCGGTGGGGTCCCACATTTATTATTATTTATATTCTTTTTCTCATTTTCAATTATTTTCATTTCGGAAACTTCAAACGCTAATAACTTTTTGCTCTCATCGCGAAACTTCAAATATGAAAACTGCTCAAAAAATCATCATGGACACAATAATGTAAGTTTGGCTCAAATTCCATTTTGGAGTCTTATTAATTATTTATTAATTATCGTTAACTTTTAAGGGGTGTTACATTCTCCGTCGTTAAAAGAATTTCATCCGTGAATTTCCCCTAAAGTTGAATCATGTAACATAGCGCCCAACCAATCAAAGCCGACCAACCAATTAGTGTACAACCAATTTTTGCAGCCCAATGTGTACAAGTGCATGATGTACCATAACAAATATGATCTGCATGAAGAATAATACTAAATCGATGCCTCCTATATGAATGCATTCTTTTAAAACATTTTTGAAAATATGATACAAGAACCTATATATATTAGCAGGTTTATATAAATGAAAGTTTTCAAAAATCAAAAATCCTTTTTCACACAATAATTTCCCCAATCTTACTAGTAGAAGTATGGTTCAACCAATTTTGTATCCAATCCCTACCGTCCAAAACATAACACATAATTTCTACATCCAAATTTATTAAAAGCTATATTTTTAAATCTATACTCTTATGCTAGAAAATGAATTTAGATGGAAAATTTCACATTTCCACCCTTCATTTGGATACCTATTCAGTTGTACCTTGGAACCTTCTCTTTTGCCCTCAAATTTTTTCCAACTTTTCCAAGTACAGTAGGCATAAGGAGGTTTATTTTTGGATGTTAAAACGGAATTATCCTAAACGCAAGCTTCGTTTCACTATCAACACAACATGGAAATGTAAATTACAAAGATAAAGCCGCCTTTTCCCTTATTATTATCTATGTTTTGTATACTATTATCTTTGTCAGACAGTAAAATTCATATTCACTAACACGTCGACCCTCCATATGTTAAGCATATGGCCTTGAAAACTAGAAATTCTCTTGTTTTCTCTAAAAACATTTTTCCCCTTTCAATCAAATTTGCAAAGTAGTTCGAAAAATCGAATTCCCAAAAGCATTTAAACACCATTTTTTTAAAAGCACTTGAACAAATATTTTCCAATAGCATTTGATTCTAACTTCTCAAAAGCATTTGAACAAAAAGTTTCAAAAGCATTTAAACACAATTTTCAAAACATTTTCCACTCCATCCTTAAAAAAATCAAGCCATATCTTAACGTAATCAGAACGCGGTCAATCAATTAATGCATATGATTGACCGTAGTATTGTGTAGTTGATTCTAGATTTGGGGAAACCTTTCCTTTTACTTTAAAACAACAAACAACCTTCAAATATATTTATAAATTTTAGCTTTTAAACATAAGGATAGTGACCCATGATTTGGTAGTAACCCTTCCCTATCCTTTGCTTGCTAAAAATTTTCCCAAAATTCTGAAGTTTTTGGGATTTAAGCATTCTTTATTCCTAGTTGCAAACTTAATTTTCTAATTTATTTTATAAACTTCCAGTTTTAACAATATTTACCACTAATTAAGTGTCCTTATGAAATTTCCTTATTTACACTGTTTTCCAATATATATAAGGTGGTCAAAGCTCATCTAGAAAATCAATACAGTAATAAAATAGGAACATATCTCATATCCTATCGTACGCTTTTCCAATAACCAAAGAGAGGTAACTAGCGGTTACAACCCAAAAACCTAAAAGAAAAACCGCTGCAAGCTGCCCTCCAACATCAACTGATGTTAATGATGTTATGACCCTATCACTCCTTACTCAATTAAGATGGAGATTTCTAGTATGTCAATCTACTATAATTCACATGTCTTAACTTACCTCCTTGGCTCCCAATAAATAAGGTCCATCCATTACTTCAATCATTACATCTGATTATGGTATAAATTGCGAATTCCCACACTATAGTAACTAAGAAATATAAACCATGCACATTTAAAATAACTCTTCAAAAAATTGGCTTGGTGGAATAACATTCCTACCACCTATCTTGTCTTCTTTAACCTTGAGTCAACCAACATCCTTTATGTGTGTTCTCCATCTGATTACCTTCTTCACACATCATACTACGATCTTCATTCAGTCAAAATCTCTTGATAATATCCTCAAACTTTGGTATTTCCTTTGTTTTCTTGATCTTTCACGTAAGTATATCTTAGGACTCACAAAAGTGTATTTTGATCCCACTCTCCATTCCTTTGAGGGTTCTTCTTATAGCATTCACACATGTCTAATCAAACATTCCTAGGTTCATTCCAATATTCCTTATATCCAATGGCGATTCGTTGTTGCTACCCTATGAGCATTCATAACTATTTTATTCCTAGCTTTAACGTTTACCCTGTCTTATTTAGGTAATCATCCCTATTTACTCCATATCAAAAATTGATTTGGTTTCCACTACTTTTTATAAAAATATAACTTCACAATCATGAAGTACTTAATCCAAAACTTTTATCATTGAAAATATAAACTTAGAAACTCTTTTCCAAAACTGCTTGGCTTCCAAAAGGAGTCATGAAAATTTCTCAAATTCTAACTATCTTACCTTTTTTTAAAAAATTATGCAAAAACATATTAATTCTTTTAAAAGCAAGATTTTTAAACTCAAAATATTTATCACGTTTGAAAACCTAATTATCATACTAAACCATTTTTTTCAAATACATCTAACTTTAAAAAAATGAAAATTGGAGTAGACGAGGATAACTTCCATTCTATTATTTCCTACTATACATTTTATTTCCGCGTTCAACCTTAGCAAAGATAATAATAGCATATGAAGGGGACTTCTAAAAGATATGCGCAATTATTGCACATATTTATGGAATTTATCCATTTCTCCTACCCTATCCCTATTGTTTCTCTCCTATACTATTTCGAACTAGATTACTAATCCTGTTTTTATATAGAATCCTAATGCTATTTCTATTCAAATTTCCCAATTCTACTAATATTAAAAATTTACCTACCTAAATTACCTTCAAGTGGCTTCTTCTTACATAGCTTTTTTCCTCTTTTATTGTTCTCTACATTGACTCATCGCAGTGCGTTCCCCTTCTCCCTCAGCCATTAGGCTTTTCTTTAATAATATGGAAAGAGATATGTATAAATCTATTTTAATTGTTTTTCTCCGTATTTTCCTTATACAGGAGTATTCCTCCTATCTTCATTATTGGGCATTCTTACCCTTATATTCTCTTTATCCCATTTCAGTCAAGTACCATACCTATTTATCCACCAATTAAAAAGGATTTTTTGAAAAAAAAGGAACTTATAAATTTACAAAAATAGGAAAAATCATCTAGCAAACATAGGCTCTCTTTTTCCAAAAAAGGAAAACCCCTTTAACAAAAACCTTTAAATCGAAAGCTTTTGACTCAATCAATTTTAAACCAAGAAATTCAAAATTTTCTTGCTTTTACAAAAAAAACAACTTCCCAATAAATCCTTTGAAGAACCATTCAAAACGTTTCAAAGAATTTCAAAAATATTTTTGTCAAATTCTTTCACACGGGGTCGGACTCAGAAATGACTTTAATTGTCCTTTCTTTTAGACTTTCTTCTTTTCCCTTTACTCTTAACTTCTTCCTATTAAGAGTGTATACTAAAAATATGGCTATCTTCTTATGGTGATTAAGGTACACCTTCTAGTGGAAACTTGCTCTACTCCTATTATTCCTTGCTTCTGGATATTTGCGACATATAGTTCTTATCCCCCATTTGTTTGGATGAAATGTATGTCTTTAATCGGAAATCCAGCAAAATCCATAGTCATAAAGCAACCTAGGCCCAACAAAAGAGTCAAGTATCATCAAACCTCTAGGATTCTTCTATATGTTATGCTCATGCTCTTTTTGGTTAACGCCTTACGGTACGGTCTACACTCCATGGGGTTATCAGGTAGGTGTATACATTTAACTCTATTCATTGTTCCAACTCATAGTTGCCTCGCTCATTCTTTTAGAATACGGTCACAACTACTTCTATAGTCGGAGTTTATAGGGTTTGGTGTATAATGTGTGTGTGTATATATATATATATATCATAAGTAAAATGAAAATACGTTCTTTTATCCTAATTTTTATGATTGACTAACTTAAGCTCTGATACCAAAACTTAATATATGAAAGTTGATCAAAAAATCTTCACAAACGCAATGGTGTAACTTTCATAGCCAAATTCTGATATTTAAAAAATTTCCATTTTTAACCTTATTAGCAATTAAGTAATTTCTTATTAATTTTATGTGGTCTTACAGGCTAACATGTCTGTTGCGATGTAAATCCCATCATTTATATACGAGTATGTTAGACCATGCACATAGTATATGTTGCACGTACACATACGCACACGCGTATATAATATGCATGTTCATAATATAATATCAATATAATATCAAAATAAAACTTTTATAAACTAAATAAAATATTGATTTTATTTAAAATAAATTTGGATTAGATCTATATAAATTTAGGCTTCATAGGTCCAAAAGATCCAAAATGGAATATTTTTTTTTAAAATATACCCATTTACCCCGCTGCATGCTGGCCTAGTTTGAACAAAAACCCCACCAATCATTGTGATGAGACCATTAGCCCTTCAGACTTCTTAAACCACGATAACCATAACAAGTATAACTTAGATTCTGTTGATTTTCCAAAGTATGATGAACTCATAGTTGAAATAGGCTCCGTCAAGATCACTCCATTTTGGAATGAACTCGTTCCTTTAATACTGCCTGCCGAGCATGGTCCGTAGATTAGATAGGATTACACAACATTACATTCATATCACTCAGGATTGCACTTATTCACACTGAAACTATCTTCGCGCTACTTTATTTAACCATAATTCTTTTCTTCCTTTCGTTTTTTAGGTGGAATGGCTCCTCTGAGTCTCTATGACAACTTAGCTAAAGTCAGACAAGGACAAAGCCATGTCTCTTCTTATACCCTATTGACATCGTAAGGGTGATAGTTCCAAAGAGGACCTCGATGAATGAAGATAAGGGAGACATATATGACTGTGATCACTATAAGCATCTGTGCTTTCGAAAAGGTTAAAGTTCCCAATATTCTAGGTGTTCATCTTCGCCGCACCACTCTCTAGACTCCTGTTCTGACAGGAATCATTCACTACCTCTCTGCACTCCTTGAAGGCGTACTCCTCACTTTATGACATTCCTCCTCGTAGTTCTTTAGTAGGCTATATTCCCTCTACCACTTTCTCCTTTATTCCTAATGGAATGACAAATTGCCTCTTGGCCACTAGTTGCCGCCACATTACCCGATTAAATCTTTACTCCTCTTACAACATCTTCCACTAATCGTAATCGACATCACGGTAAGGAGGCCACTGTCCTTATCTCGACCGGTTCATTCTTCAGCTTCTACCGCCTTATATAGGCAAGTTCCTTATCCTAACTTCAACCTTATTCAGCCTGATTTGTGCTTGCAACCTAAATGATATCTCGACCAATCTGGTTAAGAATGCCCAAAATGTTACAGATATTCTTGAACGACAAGTATGAGACTTTCAAAAAGGTCACTAACATCTTAATTGATAGAATACCATGGACCATGCTCTGATAAAAGAGAAAGAGAAGGTAATGAAGAAAGATGAGGAGTTAATAGCTTCTCTTGATAAAGAGATAGTTGAATTGAAGAAGTTAGAAGAAGGCAAAGAAGCTTGGGGTAAAGAAAAATATACTCTTAAGGAGGTGAACTTGGAGCGCGGACTCAAGATCGAGGTTATGGAATAATAATTGAGAAAGTGCATACCCATAATAACAACTTGGCAAAAGAGAGTGAACAACTTAAAGCCAACATCGCCCAGTCCAAGGCTCAACTTGCCATGTTGAAAAAGGAAACGACCTAGCTAAAAGTTGAACTTGATAAATCAAAATAAAAGACCGGCAGAGTCCTCGAGCTAGAATCAAAATTTGAAAAACTAAAGGCCACTGCCTTCTACTTGTAGAATAAACCAGCTCAAGCCTAAGCCGATAAAGAAGCTGCCACCAAAGAGGTTGACTGCACCAGCTTTTGATTCTACAAGATGGGTTTTAGAACTAGAAACTTGAGATGATTGGATGAAGAATATTCTAGGTTCCTGGTAGAGGTTCATGATAAGAAGATGAAAGGTGAGATGGCATTGGAAGCCTTTCCATGCATAGAGTTGAAGATACTTGATGAATATTTTATCCTGAGAATACCACTATCCTAGAGGATGGCCATAAATAACGTGCCATTGAGAAAGCATAGTTGATTGCTGATGGGGTTCCCATCGATCTCCACTCCAGGAAAAGGTTGAAGCTTTAATTGACCAATCATATGAGGAATACATGCATCTACATTCACTTTTCCAATTGCCATTTTTGCGGTCGTTGATGTTCGAACATTGCTTGCTCAATCAACTGAAGCCTCCTCCTCCAAATTGTTGGATAATAGATCTCACCTAATATTTCTTCCCTTACCTTTATTTCCACGCTATCTCCAATCTCTTAGATCATATACCATCATTTGAGGCTCCATCTTTAGGACAGGCTTCCCTTGTGGGTTCGGATCCACCCTCGATAGATGGTATACCAATATACTCTCCTTGCTACAAAGCTTCAATTATCTTCGTTTAAAGTTCTGGACTTATATCACACTATTTTCCATGTTTTTGAATGACCTAGCTTGCCGACTCTTATTATTCCACTTTTTGCATCTTTTTCTATTAAGGCCATTTCTATAATTTCCACACCACTAACATTAGGTCCGAACAAGATCTAGATGCTGGAAAGTTTGGAGCATTATCTAAGAGTAACGAGATGATTGTTGACTTAGATGAGGAAGAGGAAATCAATGTCTAACATACCTCTATAGATAACCCTTCTTTATCCAAAATCATCGAAGCCTAGAAGGTGACGCTCAAGAAAATAAAAATAGGGAAGCTGGATGATCATCCTTTCCTACAATCTATTGTTCCTCCTCCTCATTTCGAAGTTATTATATACTACCCTAGACTACTAATGATCTTGCTGCCATTGTGGATTTTGAGATGAGGAAAAGAAAGAAACATATCATCCCCATCGATGAATCTTCCTCTACAATAAAACTCCCCGAATAGGCAGTGGCATGCTAAAGAAGCCGTGCAAGACTTACAATCTAGCGCAAAGATAAAATTAAATGATGCATCTAGGTTCCACATTTTGCTTTTTCCTCTTTTGTTTCATTGTATATAGTCCACCATATGTATAGGCATAGCTCCCAATTTTTTCACTTCATAAATAAAGTAAATAATAAAGTAGCATTTTGTTCAAATGTGTTACTTTTTTGCTATTTACTTTCCTACATTTACATACAGTTCCTGCAAATATTCATATATAAATGTTATTTTACATTTGTATTATACCTGCCTGTATGTATTGATTTTCGTAATTCATTTACTTAATGTCACTCTATAGGAATAAATAAGCTTCCGCTATTACGCAATGTTTCTCTTTTACTTAGTTTTATTTACTACCACTTAAACTTACTCTGTTCAATTATAAATAAATGTATGATGTCGTGACGACTTTTACATGATTGCCCACTCATGTCCACATAAGCACCAAAGTCCACATGAGCACCATGTTCAACTAAATTTGATTATACACCAATATTTATCTTCAAACATCGATGTCCATTGATGTATATCTCTTGGCATCCATCTTTGACATTGCCTATCCTCGGGCATTTTATCAAGAATTAGATATGTAGAGGCGAGTTATTCGATATGCCCCCTATAACAACCTGCCCTGAAATGAATCTAAATTCTGACTTAGAAAAGGCCCATCGAAACTTAGACCCATCTCAAAGCTGGCAGTTGGTTGGTAAAAAGAACAATACAGAGCTAATTATCTGCACATTTAGAATCTCATAGTGGAAGGAGAAAAATATAACAATAACAATAGTACTCATTTTATCATAAATTCACAATGTTAACCATAACAAAATATCCAACAATAACCATTACATATCCGCGGTGCAATATTCCAAGATGACAACGTCATTTTTATTTCATGGGTACATCAAAACTGTAGAAAATAACAAGTAGATAAATAGACTACTGCCACAAGTTTCATCGACGCCTCTACCTTCAACATCGCCCTTCCCAACCTGTGTCATAACGAGGAGGGAGTTAGAACAATATATGTCCGGTGAATAGAAATCTCGAGCCTTACTATATTAGTACTTGGGCAGTATATTTAAATAGGAATATATCTTACATATTCTACGTACATCATAAGTCTTCTCAAATATAAGCCTAAAGGCTTTTCTCAACATAAATAAAAAGCCTTTTCAAATATAAGCCCATAGCCAACCCAATAACCCATATCTATTGTCCATAATGTCCTATTAATGGAAGAGATAGTACTCAAGTCATTTAATACCTTTTAATAGGAGTTAGGCAGACTACGGCCATTTAATATCTTATTTATGGTAGGTCCACGTCATTTTCTACCTATAATCCCAAGGCGGACTTCCTCATTAGTAACTATCTAGCTGACATTGCCCGGAATCTCTTTAGCCGCTTAATACTTCTAAGTGAAGCGGGACCTTTCCCGAGATATCCTCTACCGTTCTTAACCTATAATCCCGATCATTTATTACTTCCAACATAGAGAAGAGACGGCGCTCACACAACCACTTAATACTTTCAATCCTTGAAGCAGGTCCTTCCTATTATAACTCGTATTCCATAGTGATGTCTCACATTAGTCCGACTATTCGTAAGTACTGGTAGCCAGATTAGCTGGGTAGATTTACACTACATAATTTGGGACTAATCTCGCATCATCGTAGTTACTTAATATAGGCGATGTCTCACATCAGCCCCAAAGTCACACTACTGGTTGCCAGATTAGCTGGGCAGACTTTCGTGTGCTTTCAACTGACCTTGCATCCCTATAACTTAGTCATAATCTTTATCGCTCTCTACATATATTATCACACATCTCACAATTTCCATAATCAAGGCCTTATAAGAAATCTTTCTTATTTCGCCTTTAAAATTAATTACTTGCCTATAGGGGATTTAATAAAATAATAACCTATTTAACTATGCAATTATTATATGTTAATTATGCTAATACACACACGCACGCTCTCACACACACACACACAGATATATATACACGCATGCGCGCCTAGTAATTTCTAAGCATGTAGAATTTACACCCTAAACTAGCGTTTTAATGTCAAATCTTTCAACAATTATACAAGTCTCATCTGATATTATCAACAATACCAAAATTCCAATTATCCCAAAAATTCCACTCAATAGACTTGTATATAATAATAATTTAATCTCAACTTATTACATTAAAATAATGGAATATATTAACAATAGAAACTTACAATTCCAACTTTACGCTCTAATCGACTTCTTTTTTCACGTAAAAGTAAACAAAGGAATTTCTATTTAATTCATGGGAATAAGTAGTGCAAACTACGAATAAAAGTCATACCTTACATACTATTCCTTAATCAAAATCCTTAATCAAATTCAAAGAAAAAGAATAAAAAGTAAAAAATTTAAAACTGCAAATCTATACAATTTTCATTATTTTGATATAAACAATTAAATTTTTAACCTAGAATTTACATTTCGTATTAAAGGAGTTTTGAGGGTTTATAATATGATGTTTTCGCAAACCAAAACTCCCTAAGGCATATTCAAACCAAAACTAAACTAATCAATTACTAAAATAGAAAAACTAAGATTTCCATTCATAGTATATCCATAGGATTGCTCTTCTTTGGATTTGACATGCCTTTAACAATTTCTACTGCATCTCTTCCTTTTGATATAAATATATATACGGCAAGGGATTTTTGTGTGTATGTGTTAGATTCAGAAAATTGGAGAAGAATAGATTGGGAGAATAAATAGAAAACAAAATAGATACGTAGGATTTCTTACCTGAAATCCTAATGGAGTTTTTGAATCTACGAAGAGACAAACTGACAACTTCGCTAAAGTCCAAAAATATTTTATTAATAAAAGTGAAGGGACTGAGGCCTTATTTATAGTGGCTAAAATGCACCAGAACCGTCGGATTTGA
Source organism: Allium fistulosum (assembly GCA_030737815.1). Lineage (NCBI taxonomy): Eukaryota > Viridiplantae > Streptophyta > Magnoliopsida > Asparagales > Amaryllidaceae > Allium > Allium fistulosum. The sequence continues at coordinate 596,017,210 of CM060903.1, forward strand.
GTCAGTTTAATATTATAAAAATCTGAACATTCATATTGCTGAAAACCTTAGCCACCACTGTTAATCACCAATCTACCGCTACCTCCCACCGGTGGACGACTAGCGGTCGACTGGTCCAAGTGGGGAGGTCGACAGGTCGTTTATTCTATGATGTTAATTGTTGTCGTCATTGTTGATTTACTTTATTTCTTAATTGCAATTCAACGTTAACATTAATTTTAACGTTTACTTAACTCCCAAGTCTAATTACTGTTATCTTTTAAATTTCAAATTTTAAAATTAATTATTCCTTTGATTTTGAATTCTATTTAAATTATTTTAAAACTAAATACTTCAAACGTCCATAACTTCTTCGTTTGAGCTCCGTTTTAGCATATTATATATGGAAATTGATCAAAATTTTGCCACGGATACAATGGCATAACTTTCATGGTCAAATTATAACTTTTACAAAACTTCCATTTTTATCTCCATCTTATTAAATTTAATTCATTCAATTTATTTATTTATTGTTGATTTTATAGGGTGTTACATTCTTCCCCCTTTAGAAAGGATTTTGTCCTCGAAATCTTTTCCATAGGGCGAACAGCGTAACACGTAATAAACATCCATGTTGTACAACCAAGTTATTTATACAACCATATACTCAACCAAAAGTGCAATGTGATTATGTATTGCAGACATACTATAAGTAAGCTCAATCCTAGCAAGAGTGCGTGAGTGTGACATATAAGTATGTATGCAAAACACCCTAAACATGCATAACATTTCTACGTGAGCGCAAAGTGACAGTGAATAGTGTAGAAACCATCTCCTACCATCCATTCCAGCAACCACAATGCAACCAAAAATCTAATTTTAGAGAGAAAAGTTTACCAGTGAAAAGCTCAGGATGAGAGATCTTCATCTTCTATTTAGTTTCCCATGTGCTTTCCATCGGGTTCACTCCCATTATACTCGAACCAACCTAATTTCTTTGTTATGGAGCTTCCTAGTTCTGTGCTCCATAATGCATGCGGTGGCACTGGATGCTATTTTCTCCATCTCAATTTCTCCCAATTGAACAGGTTGTACTACAATAGCTATGTCATGAAGGCATTTCCTTAAGTGCGAAACATGAAAATCGTTGTGGACTCTTGCTAATCTATCGGTAGCTCCATGCACTAAGCCAGTCTTCCTATTATTTCCACAACTCGAAAAGGCCAAAAGAATCTTGGTGCCAACTTTCCTGATTTTTCGAATCTCACGACCTTCCTCAAATGGGAATCTTTGATAAACACCATGTCTCCGACCTCGAACTCCAATTCTTTCCTTCTCTTATCCACGTAGGATTTCTACCGATCTTGCACTGCCTTCATTTATTGCCTAATCAACTATGCCTTTGTTGAAGTTTCACGAATCAAATCTTTTTCGAGTAAAATTTTATCAGTTGTTTACCACTAACAATTTGGCGATTTGCTTGGCTTGCCATAAAGCGCTTCAAAGTATGCCATACTAATTGTCAATTGATAACTATTGTTATAAGTGAATTCCACTAAAGGTAGGTGCCGCTCCCAATGTCCTTCAAAGTCCATGATGCACACTCTCAACAAGTCCTCCAAGATCCTATTTACTCTTTCTGTTACTTCATCTGTTTGCAGATGATAAGCAGTACTAAGATTCAACGATGTCCCTAAAGATTTCTGCAAACTTCTCCAAAACTCACTAGTAAATAAGGTGTCCCTATCACTGACGATGCTAACCGGAATTCCATGAAATTGAACCACTTCCTTAATATAAATTCATGCTAGAGATGTTGTGGTTCTATTTCTCTTAATAGGAATAAAATGAATGCCTTTAGCAAGTCTATCCACTATGGTCCAAATTGCTTCATTGCCTCTATGAATCCTAGGAAACCCTACTTTGAAGTCCATTGATATGTGTTCCCATTTCCAAGTTGGGATTTCTAATGTTAATAACAATCCCCCAGGCTTTCCTTGCTCAGCTTTAATCCTTTGACACGTCAAACACCTAGAAACAAATTCAACTGCTTTTTGCTTCATCCCCGGCCAATAGAAAATTTGTTTCATATCCCTATACATCTTATCTCCTTCGAGATGAACAGTCATCCATGACTGGTGATGATCTGTGTGCATTTCCTCCAATATACTACAATCCTTGGGATGCAGAGGCATCCATCTCTCCTCAAACATCCCTTCTCTTTAATTGCATATCTACAGACGTAGGGAAATTGTTCATCCCTCCTCAACTTATCCAAGATATCGACTATCCCTCCATCTTTATTTTGTTCAAGTCCAATATGGTCCATTAGCACTAGTCAAGCCTCCATTACTGCTAAACTATTTTAAGTGGGTTCTATTGGCGGTTGGAAGTTGAAATTCGAGAGGAACTCCAACTGCCTTCACTCATATATAGAACCCAAGGTAGCATGCCTCCGGCTAAGGGCATCGATGATGACATTCCCTTTTCTGGAGGTATACTGTATCGTAAAGTCATAGGATGTATAAATTCCATCCACCTCTGCTACCTAAGATTTAAGTCTTTTTAGAAAAATAGATATTTGAGTTATTTACGGTAAGTAAACAACTCAAACCTTTCCTCCAAAAGATAGTGCCTCCAAATCTTCAAGGCGAAAAAAATGGATGCACTAGTTATCTCTTCTCATGGTCCTTTATTGCCTGCTAGCATAAGCTATTACTCTTTCTTCTTGCATAAGAACTACTCGCAATTATGTGCCACATGCGTCTATATCAACCGTAAAAGGCTTAGTTCCATCGAGGATGACCAATACTAGTGCGCTTGTCAATAGTTCCTCTAGCTCCCCGAATACTTCCATGCATTTCTCATCCGAAGTGAAGACTAAATTCTTTTTGGTCAAACAGGTTAGGGGGATTGCTATCTTTGCAAAATCCTTTATGAATTTCCTATAATAACCTGCTAACCTTAGAAAACTTCTAACCTCCATGGCATTCTTTGGAGTCTTCCAGTTTTGAATAGCTTCCACTTTTGCGAGGTCCACTGGTAACCCATGTTCCAAAACAATATGCCTAAGAAAATTCACTTCCTTCATCCATAAGTGGCATTTTGAGAATTTGGCTTTAAGTTGGTGCCTTCTCAAGGTTCCTAACATCTCCCTTGAGTGACTTTCATACTTCCTTTCACTTCTGGAAAATACCAAGATGTCATCTACAAAAACTACAATAAATTTGTTTAACTGTCCCCTAAATACTATATTCATCAAATCTACAAAGTATGCGGGGGCATTTGTCAATCCAAAATGCACCACCTCCCATTCATAGAGCCCATCTGGTATATGAAATGCAGCCTTTGGTTTACTTTTCTCTGCAACCCTTAGTTGATGAAATCCAGTTGCCAAGTCTAATTGGGAAAAGACTTTAGCTTCCATAAGTTGATCAAACAAATCATCTATCCCAAGGTAAGGAATATTTATTCTTCTTCATCAACTTGTTAAGTTCCCTATAATCAACACAAAGCCTTAATGAGTCGTCTGCCTTAGTGGCAAAGACAACAGGGGCTCCCCATTTCGAGTTACTTTGTCGAATGAATCCTTTTTGCAGTAGCTCCAAGATATGCCTATCCAATTCTCGCCTTTACTTAGGGTCATGTGTTTTAATGGAAGAGCGACTAATCTAGCGTCCTTCTCTAGCTCAATCCTAAACTCAATCTCTCTTTAGGATGGAAGCCCTGAAACTCCTTTAAAGATATTAGAGAATTCTCCAACTACGAGTATGGATGAAAGATTATTTTGCGATAGGTTCAACAAGTATAGATAATGTAACTCGGCTGAATTCTATTGTGTACAATGAATGTCTAGGTCTCATGCTTACAACTCTTTAACCATACTACCGTCTTATCGTAGTCAAAGATTGTCCTGTGGTGTGACAACCAATCCATACCCAAAATAAGTTAACATCCCTTAAAATTTAGAACATACGCATTGCATGTGAAATCAACATCAACACTAGACCTTTGGAAATTGAGAAAAGATATGCCGTTCCTCCAATAGGATTTGAAACTACTATGGGGTGATGAAAGTTTGGGTTTGAAGATTTAAGGTGTTGATCACATTCCTAGCTATGAATAAATGTGATGCTCTATAGTCAAATAGAGTACAAATTTTATTCCTGAAAATAAGAGTTACACCTTCCATAGCTGCCTTCCCTTGGTCTCCAGGGGTTGGTCTACTCGAAATATGGGTAGCATCAATGGCATAGGCTTGCCCTTCCTTCATGAACTTCAGACACCGACTCTTGAAGTGCCCTTCCTCGTGGTAATGGCAACACTTTCCCTTAAAATCTTGCTTCAACAAATACACTCTACAATCCTTTGTGAGGTGTCCTTTCTTTTAGCATCCATTACACATTTTACCTTCTTTCTTAAACTTCCCTTTTGACTTCTTATTTGCGCAAATATTTAATTTCTTGGCCCCTCCCTGATTCTATATGGGTCATGCCTTCTCCTACTCTTTCTCCTCAGCAATAGCCGTCTGCTGTAAAGCCATCTCAATAAGAATCTCATAGGTAGCTCTAATGGGTAACAACCATTCCCTAAGCAGGGAATTTAGCTAGTTGACAAACTTTGTGGCCTTCCTTATGGGTGTGTCTATCAAACTCATTCTGAACTTGGCTAGTTCTGTAAATTTACTAACATACTCCTTCAAAGTGGAGTCTCGCTGCCTAAGCTGTATAAATTTCTCTAATTGCAAGCTCACAACTGCTCTTGACATAAACCTTATCTCAAATTAGTTCTGGAACTCATCCCAAGTGACAATCCTATCTACGTTCTTCTCTACTACCATATTCCACCAATCTAAGGCTTCTCCCTTAAGGTGCCGAGTTGCCATTCTCTGCTTCACTAGATCCTCCCAACCAAGCTCCCAAATTATCCTTTCCCAATCATTTATCCACGCCTTAGTCTCCAAGAAGGTTTCTTTTCTATAATATATTCTTTCCTCCATATTCATAAAATCGTTGCACATTTCAGGCAAATTGATGGGACGAGGTGCTGCCTCGGCAGGTGGAACAACGAGTGTCATCGGTGCAGTCTGTTAGGGAACAGGAACACGTCTGAGTTACTGTTTAAACCATTTAGGCATCCCTTGAACGGTCGGCATTTCACTGGCGGGGTTCCCAGTCTCAAAAGAAGAAGGATTTTCAACCATAATCTACTACCTATAGGTTAAACTTTTAGTTATAATTTCCTAAGATGGTATTATATGCTGAAAGAAAGATTTTCCTAGTGTATATGTGTATGTTCATCAATAATATGTGTATATATAATAGGGGTTTCTGGAAAAATCCTTTCAAAAATAATAAGTATGTCCCCATATGTATACTTTTCCATGTTTATCATGTAATCTAGCTCTAATGCCAAATGTTACAACTACACCGCAATGGATCTAAATTATGATCTAGAAAAGGCCCATCGAAACTTAGTCTTATCTCAAACCTGGCTATTGTTTGGTAAAAGAACAATATAGAGTTAATTATCTACACATTTAGAATCTCACATCGAAAGGAGAAAATATAATAATAATAATAATAATAGCAGTACCCATTTTATCATAAACTCAAAATGTCATTTAAAACCATAACAAAATATCCAACAATAATTGTTACATATCTGCGGTACAATATTACAAGGTTACAAAATTATTTTTATTTCATAGGTACATCAAAACTTCCAAAAATAACAAGTAGATAAATAGTCTACTACTACAAGTCTCATCAACATCTCCACCTTTGGCATCACCCTTCCTAACCTGTGTTGTAATAAGGAGGGAGTTAGAACAACATATGTCTGGTAAATAGAAATCTCGAGCCTTACTATATTAGTACTTGGGCAGTATAATTTAAATTGGAATATGTATTACGTATTATACCTACATCATAAATTTTCTCAAATATAACGCCAAAGGCTTTTCTCAACATAAATAAAAAGGTTTTCCAAATATAAGCCTATAACCAACCCAATATCGCATATCCATCGTCCATAATTTTCGATCAATGTAAGGGATAGTACTCAGTATTGCTTTTAGTGGGAATTAGGCAGACTCTGACCATTAATACTTTATTTAAGGCAGGTCCACATCATTTACTACCTATAATCCCAAGGCGGACTCCTCACTAGTAACTATCTAGCTGACATTGCATAGAATCTCTTCGGCCACTTAATACCTCCTATTGAAGCGGGCCTTTTCTTGAGATATCATCTACCGTGCTTAACCAATAATCCCAACAATTTACTACATTCCTATATAAAAAACAGGCTAGCCCACACACAACCACTTAATACCTTCAATCTCTGAAGCAGGTCCTTCGTATTATGACCCATATCCCATGGTGACATCTCAAATTAATCCAACTATTAGTAGGTACTGGTAGCCAGATTAGCTGGGCAGATTTAGTCTACAGAATTTGGAACTAACCTCACATCATTGTAGTTACTTATTATAGGCGATGTCTCAGATCAGCCCCAAAGTTATATTACTGGTAGCCAGATTAGTTGGGCAGACTTCCGTGTGCTTTTGACCGATCTTGCATCCCTATAACTTAGTCATAATATATATAACACTCTACATATATTATCATAGATCTCATCATTTCCATAATCAAGGCCATTTAAGAAGTCTTTCTTATTTCTCCTTTGACATTAATTACTTGCCTATGAGGGATTTAATAAAATTAATAACCTATTTAACTATGTAATTATACGTTAATTACACTGATATATACACGCGCGCGCATGTAATTTCTATGCATGCAGAATTTCTACCCTAAACTAGCATTTAAATGTCACCTCTTTTAAAAATTGTAAAAGTCTCATCTCATATTATCGACAATACCAAAATTCCAGTTATCCCAAGAATTCCAATAATAGACTTGTACACAATAAAAATTTAAACTTAACTTATTACATCAAAATAATGGAATATATCGCTCTACTCAGCTTCTTTTTCACATAAAAATAAACAAAAAAAATTCTATTTAATTTATGGGAATAAGAGGTGCATACTACGAATAAAATACATACCTACATACTATTCCTTAATAAAAATCCTTTAATCAAACTCAAAGAAAAATAATAAAAAGTGGAATAGAAGGTAAAATTTTCAAAATTGCAAACCTACATGATTTCCATTATTTCGAAATAAACAATCAAGATTTTAACCTAGAATTGACATTTCGCATTGAAGGAGTTTTGGGGTTAATAATATGATGTTTTGCAAACTAAAATTCCCCAAGGCATATTCAAACACGAACTATACTAATCAATTACCAAAATAGAAAATCTAAGATTTTCACTCATAATATATCCTTAGCTTTATCTCTTTGGGTTTGACATTCCTTTAACAATCTCTACCAGATCTCTTCCTTTTGATATATATACAACAAGGGATTTGTGTGTGTGTGTATATGTTAGATTTAAAAAATTGGAGAAGAATAGGTTGGGACAATACATAAAAAACAAAATAGATATGTAAGATTTCTTACTTGAAACCCTAATGGAGTTTTTTGACTCTATGAAGAGATGAATTGACAAAGCTTCTCTAGAGTCCCAGAATATTTTGTGAATAAAAGTGAGGGGACTAGGGTTTTATTTATAGTGGTTGAATTGCACCAGAATCGTCAGATTTAAGTTGATTTAATATTATAAAAATGTAACAACCCTACCATTATACCCATATTATTAAAGAACATTATAAATAATTTCTAATAACACAGAAAATACAACTTGTTAAGGGCGGCTAAATGATAATATATCTTTAAACTAACACTGACATATCTTACTGATTTACTATATATGTGGAATAAAAATTTGATGCATACAGTCTCAATTTAAAGAAATAAACACACCGGTTTCTCAAAATCAGAAAAGTATATCATATAACACAATAATCATATATCACAGCAGAATAGTAAACATCATATACATATACCTACTATGAGTCTACAAAATATAATACTAGACCCACATAATATACATCCTGTATAAGTCACTATCTAAAAATATATATTGCAAATACATACTCATAATCCTACATGAGATAAACTAAAAATTCAAAATATTTTATCTTCCTGCTAGCATACCTACCCAAAAGCTTGCATGTCTAGTAACCTGAAATGTCTCGGTCTGACCCAAGTATTATAAAATAAACGGGTCAGACATTCTCTAAATATCCAAAAAGGTGAGAAAAAAATAAAACATAAGGCTATACGACATTATAATTAAGTACAGATGTCATATGTATATACAAGACACTAGAATAATTTAACTCAAAATCCATCTCAAGAAACAAGAATCACAAAACATAGAATAGTCACAAAACCCAGAGTTCCAGAATAAATAATTATATCTCAAAATCCAAGAAATCCCAATCCATACGGATCACAATGAACGCACTCAGACCAACCATCCTGATTGTACTCATACCGTAGAAAATAGAATATCAAAATCCAAGAAAACCAAATCCATACAGATCACAATGATCGTACTCATACCAATCGTCCTAATTATGGAAAATAAAATCTCGACCGATTACAAGGATCGTGGAAAACAAAATCTCAACCGATCTCAAGGATCATGGAAAAATCCATGAGTATACTTCTTAAGACGTATGCCGGAATCCGAACACTAAATGAGAGTAATCTCCAGAGTGCCAAATATTATCACTTTTAGTAATCACAAGAACTTAACCAGAACGTCTCATACCGCTTGGTGAAACTCAAGTATTTACTAGAAGCTACTAAATCTCACCATTACGGATATCACTGGAAAAACCTGAACTATATTCTCCTAAGGATCTATCAACCTACACAAACCTTGAACACTAAAAGAGAATTCAACCCTAAGGTGTTAAATACTTCCCGAAATGCAATCACAAGAATTTAACCAAAGCATCCCATACTACCATGTGAAATTCAAGTATTCACTAATGGGTTAGTAAATTCCACTCAAATATTCTATTCAACGAGTTGTACAATGTTCGATAAAGTGTTACTTGAAAGCATTTAAACTAATCAATAACACTAAGTTGATTATTAGTACTTCTCATATTATAGAATTAAAGCTCTCAAAAATTTTATTTCAAGATTTTCTCCAAATCCTTGAATAAAAATAAGCTTTAAGAACCAAACTCGAAAAATCAGAAACCCAATAGGAAAACCATACAAATCAGTATAAGTTTCTAGATTTTGAAAGCAACTAATATACTCTTGTCTTATGGAAAATGGTTTCTAAATTACTTTAATTATATAATACTTACTTTCAAATTCTTATTCCTAAAATCGATAAATCCATTTATTATTATACTATATATATTTATCATTTGATATAATAAACCATAAATCCGAGTTTTAATGTCAAAATGCGTTTATATATATAGTTGTTTCAAATTTCTATTAATATATATATATATAGTCCACAAACCATACTTTTAATCCATAACTATTTTCACTAATTGTATTTAATATATAATTACTTGTTAAAATCATATATAAAAGGGATGCAAGAACAACTTTCAAGGCACAAACATACAAAGGACGTACAAACAAGTCAAAGCGATAAGCTATAGATGTGTCTAATTTCAAGGCTACAAAGTAAATAAAGAACAAAATAAGTTAATGCAACCCACAAATCATCCATAGGTAGGGACATGCATATCAATTATCAAAGCAGAGGCAAGGACAACAACAAATCAAAGCATAGGCAACGTGCAAATCAATACTACTATTCACAAAAGTATAGCTTCAATTAATGTGTATAATTACATTTGAGGAAGGGAAGTAGAAAATATAGTTGCAGGCATAAATGGGTGCATGAGGTGATTGCGTGATCAAGTTTCCAAAGTACAAGACATGCATGACCAACTATCAAAGCAACAAGGCAAACATATAAAATCAATACAACAACAGCATGGGACGAACGTAACAATGCCACAGAATTTGGATGCCATACGGGTATGAACATGGAAGCCAAAACGGCAGTTTAATTTAAAGTGAGAAGTTTAAAAGAGAATGGATCATAAGTTTTCAACCATAGAGACACAAAGTCATCATTTTAATTCGCAATCATTCAATGTAAAAATCAAATGCACGCCATAAGAAAACTTAGAGATAAATCTTGTATGATTTTAACTCACCTTTACTCTTCAATTCAATAGCTCAATTTATCACTTCAAATCCAAAATTTCAAACTGGAAAACCCTAGAAAATTCTAAAACAAAATAAACACAAAATCCCATTTTAATCTACTGTAAAACTGAGATACATATTTATATATATACTGGTCTGAAATCATTATCTGAAATAATTAGATTCAAAAGATGTTTAACTTACAAGAGAATTAAAGATTTCAACATTTTGGTTTCTAGGTTTTTAGAGAGGAAAGGGGTTCTTTTTATTTACTATAATGAACGTACAATAAAGAAAAGAGGAGTATTTCATCCCTAGTGAAAATGTAAATAGGCTTGGTCTAAATTGAACCAAATAAGAAGAGAAAATAATTAATTCCATTTCTTTAAAATTTATTTACTAGCAACTTCATAAACTAAATACTTAAGTGTTTAAAACCAAAGCCCAACATTCACATAAGAGGATTACTTAAGTATTTAATAAAATGAACAATATTTAAAAGAAACCTATAAATTCCAAATTTCCATTTATTTTAAAAATAAAAGATTCAAACCAATTAAATATGCTTATCAAATTCTAATTCCAATTGTCTTTTAAATAAAAATCTAAAATTCCAATTTCTCTAATATTCTATAAATTTAGAATTCACCGTAATTATATAATCCTCAATAATATTTTCAAATCATTTTTAACACTTTGAAAATACTAACATTCCCAAATTTCACAATGATTTAGAATTAATCATTCGAAAACAAATTATCCTTTGTAAAAGACTACAAATTCCAAATTAATGATTTATATTCTCTAATTTAAATCGTTATTTATTTTATTTATTAACTCAAAAATCCAGGTTGTTACAAAAAATACGGACGTTTATATTACTAAAAACCCTAGCCACCATTGTTAATCATCGGTCGAACGCTGCCTCCACCGGTCGATCGGTCCTTTATTCTAGAACGTTAATTTTTGTTGTTGTTGTCAATTTATTGTATTCCTTAATTGTAATGCAACATTAACATTAATTTTAACGTTTACTTAACACCTAAGTCTAATTACTGTACTTTTGGATTTCAAATTTCAAATTTCAAAATTAAATATTCATTTGAATTTGAGTACTATTTAAATTATTTTAAAACCAAAAACTTCAAACGCCCATAACTTCTTCGTTTGAGCTCCTTTTTTGGCATATTATATATGGAAATTGATCAGAATTCTCCACGAACTCAACGACATAACTTACTTTCATGGTCAAATTCTGACTGTTACAAAACTTCCATTTTTATCCCTACCTTATTAAATTTAGTTTATCCAATTTATTTATTTATGGTTGATTTTACGGGGTGTTACACCCCCGTTTGAATATACTCTAAGGAATCAATCATGATTCACAATAGTTCATCAGTACTTATCTCTGGGTACCTATGAACATCTAGTTTTCATAACACATTGATGTTTGCATTACCGATCCAATAAATGCAGTTTAACTTAATGAATATGGTTCAATTAATTCAAAAAGTAAACTTTATTAACATATCTTTGGCGAATGCTTCTTTATTGCATCGAATTCAATCCAATGAATGTCAAAATGAATAATGCCTAAGTAAATAGAATCAAGTGAAATAGCTATGCAAATTCTCTATATTCCATTCCAATGGAATTTGGTCTCCATCTATATTTGATACCTTGAAAGCGTTATCTCGAACTTTCTTCCTTATCATGTAGGCTCCTTCCTAATTCAGATCAAGGGCCCTTATGTTTGGAAAGTCCCATATCAAAACAAAGCCACTAATCTTGAATGTATGTTTCCAAATCTTAGTATTTAACTACCATGTTACGTTTTGCAGGTGAGTGGTTACCCTCAAATTAGCCTCTTCTCACTCTTCCTCTACAAAGTTGAGGGTTGCTAACATTATCTCCTCATTCATTTTGCCATCATAGTGCATGTGTCGTTGATGAATGTATTCCGCTTCGATTGGTACCTCTACTTCAGTTCCACAATCCAATGCAAATAACATATGTCTAGTTAAAGATTTCTCAGGTCCTGACGTATTTGATGATTTTATTCACTGCCTCCACTCATTCGTTTGCCCATGGATGCACTACAATTGAGAAACTCTTTTGAATCCAGTACCGAGCACGAAATAAAATTCCGCACTCTCAAATTGAATTCCATTATCCAAAATTATCTTTAGTGGTACTCCAAATCCGCAGAAAAGATGTTTTTAACTAAAAAGTTAATCACTTTTTCCGAAGTGGTTGGGGTGAGTGATTGCGTCTTAACATATTTCGTAAAATATACCATTGAAATGAGCCCTTAATCCTCATGCCAATGATATCGATTTGCCAAATTGTAAACGGCCATGGGTTAATCATATGTGTAAGCTTATTGAATGAGGCTCTTGGTATCTTTGCAAAAGTTTGGCACTTGTCACATTTCTTAGGAGATCCCATCCCTTCTTTTGGTTGATTTTTGGCTAGAAATATCCGCAATGAAGTACCTTTCTCTCCAGATTTGAACCCTAATATGATTTCCATAGCTTTCCTGATAAACATCCTCAAGGACTTACTTCATGTCATCCTTATCAACATACCTTAGATAGGGGGCAGAGAATCCCCTCTAAAATAATACTTCATCTTGCATAATGTAACACTACACTTTACCCAAGAGCTTTCGTCTTTCATTTTTACCGTTTGAAAGAGTTCCCATCATCAGATACTCCTTAAATAGAGACATCCATGACTCCTTTTCCTTGATGTCCAGGATGTAGTCCACATCCATGTTGTCTATACTATTCTTTATCATTTTACTGGAATGATTCCCAATAGTTGCTCATTTGCAGAGCTATCGGTTTGGCTAATAAATCGACATTCATATATTCCTCTTTGGAGATGTGAGTAATCGTGTAATGCTCAATCTCATCCGTAATTCCAATAACTTCGATAGGTAAGGAATTAGCCAAGCACCCTTAGCCTAAAATTTCTTGTTTACCTAAAAAACCACTAGTGGGGAGTCACTGAATATTTACAACGATCATACTCCTAACTCCTTCATTATTTTAAGTCCCACAATCAATGCTTCTTATTCTGCTTCATTATCTATAGCATGAAACTAAAGTTTCAATGCATAGCACACCTTCTAACCTTCTAAAGTCACAAGACTACTTCTGCTCTGGAATCATGGCCATTGGATGCACCATCCACATATAACTTCCATCAAGAAAATTCAACCATCTACTCTTCCATTTCATTATCCCAAATAATAAATTCCATAATGAAATTCAATGATGCTTGTCTTTGATCAGCTGTCTAGGAAGATAAGTTATCTCATACAGGCTCAACTCAATATTCCACTTCAATAATCGTCCTGAAGTCTCAGGGCGATGCAATACTCACCTAAGAGGTTGATGTATTAACACTCTAATTAAACAAGTTTGGAAGTATGGTCGTAACTTCTTCGATGTTATCAGTAAGCAATAGGCAAGCTTCTTCAATTTTGTATAATACTTTTCCATGCATGTGAACTGCTTATCGATGTAATATATCAGCCTTTGGATCTTTGCTTCTTTATGCACCAATTTTGAACTTCATGCCTGAGTTGATATTACCAAGTAAAAATACAAGTATTCACCTTCCAAAGGCTATGATAGAATCAGTGGTTCTTTTAGATGTCCCAATGGTTGTTGAAATGTAGCTTCACACTCATCCGTCCATCGGAACTTCCTCTTTCCTTCTTAAGGGAATTGAAGAATGGTATACATTTATCAGTTGCTTTTGAGATGAACTCACTCAATGCGATAACCTAGAGATTCAAGCTTTACATTTTCTTCATGATGTAGGAGCAAGATTTCTTGGATTTCGATGAAAGCAACTTATACATCATTTATAGCAGAAGAACGGAAGAGATCGTATCAACATAACTTTATATTAAAGTGTAGAATGCATGCAACCTTATTGGAGTATTGATGAAAGATGTTTCCATTGAAGAATTTAACATCGTGAGGCCATAGTCATAGCTATTACATGTTAAAACTCATAAGAATATCATCATCAATTTTCAGAGATTTTTAAACGATTAAAATAACTTTTAGACACTTTTTTCAAAAATTGTAACATTTTGAAAAGCTTGAAAAATAGCTCAGGAAAACTAGAGAAAACACTTACGTTGGTGAACCGGTGGGGCCAACCTGTGCACCGGTAGCTGTAGTTTTTTCATGAACCTGAAGCCATAAGAAACTGAATAATAGCATTTCTTTAAATGGTCATGATCTCTCTTTCAGAGTTTCATGGCGCCGGTCACTTCTCTTAAGCAAAAAATTCAACATCTATATATACATAAGCTTTTTGAAGAAATTGCAACTTGCTTTCTATTCTTAATCTCTGATTTTCTAAAGGCTCTTGATTTCTACAGTGATCAAAATCAACGCTCATTCAATTCAAAAATTAGTTCTTTGATTGTTGTCTATTCGAAAACTCTTGTTCATTCAATTCCAAAATATTTGTGTGAGTTATAGGACCCTTATAATAAAGTCGATAAATTAGTATATTGAGATATAATTATTGTTGAAGATTGTTTCCTTTCTGAGTTTGTGAAAAGACCTTTTCAGTGGCACATGCACTACGTAAACAGTTCCTTTAGGTGAAGTGAGGGTGTTAGATAGTGAAAAGCCAAAGTAGAGATTCTAAGAATGAATGTAGGATGGTGCTTCGAACTAGTAAAAAAATCCTGGTGTAGTTTATTTTTACTTTACTTTACTTTTGCCAGTAGTTTAGAGTGTGTGTGTATGTATTTAGTTGGCTTAGCCATATACACAATCCACTAGAATTTCATTTGGTATTAGAGAAGGATAATTCATAAACCATAACAAAGTTCAATGAATATCTATACTATATTATTATTAGTGAGTTCACTTTCAAGCTCACACAGGCCTCCTTGAAATTTGGCAACTGAAGAGCCTCGACTTTCCCAAATTAGCGTCACGAAATTCTTTTCCCTCTCTCATTACTCTTCCTTTCTCGCCTTTTCATTTATATTTTATTTTTCAGTTAAAGATAAATTACACATCTATCATGTTGTTTTCACGCAAGGAATTCAATTAGTTTTCCTTCATGTCCTAAAGTCTCTTCTCCCGGTTTGGCTTCAAGAAACAAGACAAGCTTATTTACGAAGCAGAAAAGAATTGACAAGAAATAATCAAACCCTAACCCTGAACCGATTGAATCCGACTCCAATTCACCAAACCCTAACCTTAATTCGTCATATCATCCTCAAGATCTTGCCTTCAGCTACATGTTTGAAATCCTAAAACCGCGTCTCCAAGGTAAAGGCAAGGAAGGGGCCATGTCGTCGTCTTCGCTACCACTATCATGTAAATCCTAATTTTTGGGATATATCTTATGTCCGCGTTTCCTGAGGTAAATTATGTTCATTGTTCTCAGACTTTGATTTTTCAATATTTTACTTCCCCTATTTTACTCTTTTTTAATGTTAGGTGGCTTATCGCAATCGTGCAAATTCATATTTTAGCTTTCTAGCAGATTAAAAAACATGAATATGTAAAAAATATCATAGTAGATTTGCACACCATCACCTATATTTTAGCTGTTTAACATATACTCTGCCAATGATAATCATATCTGTTTCATGTATATTTTGTATACTTCTTCCTGTTTTTGATAAAAATAAAATTTCTACCATTAGCTGTTCATTGTACTGTCTGGTCTTTAATTTAATTTAATACTGAATCATCTTAGATATTTAAACTATGCTTCAGCTGCAAACTTTGATGGACTCTATGTCATCATTTCAACAGATCCATCTGCGAATGTTAAATTTGCAGTGTCAGTATGAAGGTACTATTATTACCTGTCTATATATACCAAAGGGTACATGATTAGTTGTTTTTCTGATTTAGATAGGAAACAAGATTTTATAATTTTAGTGTTCATTTTCTTCCCAAGTTTTTGGATTACGTTTACTGTATGATCTTGCTTTCGTCGGTCTGTCTTACATACTACTTTAGGCATATCAAAGACTGAAGCAATTTTTTATGCTAATTAACTATGCTTTCAAGATAGAACCATGTATGTAATTGTTGCAACGGTCTGATAAATATGATGAATTTTAGTCGCTGTTATTTATACTATTAGTCACTATATATTTACTCCGGTTTTCATTTGATGAAAATAATGACTTTGTAGTCATATAAAATGGTTTAATTAAATTGTTGAAAGAGCTCTCCTTATTATTTGAAGTATCGAAATATAATTAAATCAGCAATACAATAATTTTTAAATCAAAAATCGGTTTAGCTCTCTTTTTTCTGTGGGGTATATTAGACAACAATTGGAATGTGTTCAACTCTGGATTCGAGCATACGGTAAATTGCACTTTTGGCCATGTTGCACTAAGTTAGTCTAACATCTTAGCAAAAATGGTTTATGTCACCTGTATTTTTGACCATCATTGAAACATAAAATGTTTATCACTAATAAACCTATCCTTCGTGTGTTTGTGTATATACATCATACACACAGAGATATGTTTGTGACTGTATGTTCAATTAGTTAAATATACGAAAAATAAAAGGTATTGGTGTTTAGACACTAAGATGTCCATTTTTACCTTTTGTACTTTTTAATTTTATCGATGTTTCATTCCTATGGCTGAAAAAGTCGTTTTAATCCTTCAATGCTCTTAAACCTTTAATGTACTGGAAAAACTGATTTTTTTTTTAAATGATTTCTATTGATGTATTCTTCTGTTCCTATAGATTGATGATTCAGGTTCATTTCTTAAAGTGAATGAAGAAAGATGATGCCAGGTAGAATTTAATGTCTGTAATTGAGATGTATGCTTTTTGCCATCATTCAATTGTGCCAGGTAAAATTTCTTAATATCGATATCTTATGTCTTTTTCAAAGAAAACCACTTAGGAATTGAGTATGATTGCAATGTGATTCATGCTGAATTATACTTTTTTGCTGTTTGGTGTCAGGGGAGCATAGTTGCAAAGATAATGTCGACGATAACACTACTTTAATAGATATTTACAACAATGCATATACAATACGATTCTTGCTTTTACTAACCTTTCAACCCCAAGCCTAAGATCCTGATCCTACAATTGAGTAATTCTTCAACTAGTATTGCTGGAACATCTGCAATGCATACTCCATTCGATACAATTCTATATTATTTACATTTCCCAATCATTTTCAACTATTAAGTTTCTTAAGTTGTAATGGTAAGCACTTACAAAGTTATGACCAATTGCAAGTTCAAGCTAACTTCACCCTTTTTTTTAACTATGTAAAAATTATCAAAAATTGTTCATTTGCAGGTTGCATGGTAAGCAGTCCGCCTACAGCACATCTCCAAGCATTTTACACCCATGATAATTTATCGTCTACTGGAGTTCAAGAACAAAGCAATATTGAAGACTAGAAGAATGGTGCTACTTTATATTCCTTCTAAAACAAAAACAAATTAGATTCAACAATATGCACCGTATATGTCAATTCCTTAATATATAATATACATATCATGGGATGTCTCAGTACTGCATAATTAAATGTACGCATGGTAAGTTTATTATAATACAGCATTGATTCTATATGTTAAGTGAAATATAATGTACACGACACATTCTATAACTCTGGCTGAACTTTGATATAGGAAAATCATTACTTCAATGATACTTATTTTAGTTTTTAGTAGCATAGCTGATAATCTTGATATATTAGTTTATGCTAATATATTTTTGGAAGACATGGTAATAATCATCTTTTTCATCTAACTTGCAACTTAATCAATGACCTTTTCTTTTGATTGAAATCATCGAATATTTTTTTTGATGTACTTGCATGTACTTTAATGGCTTTAATTGTTATAGTTTGCATTATTTAAGCTCAAGATATTTTTTGATTTTGTTCATAATGTGACATTCACTGCCAACTCTAATATTGTTTAGTTAATAGGTCCAAGTCACTGTCTTAAGAATCAGACGTGCCATATAATTGAAATTATGAAACCTTATTGTAACTTAAATGATATCTATTTCATAACATGAATGCCATTATTTGATTATCGTTTATCAAATAATATGTTGTTTCAGTTATCTACATATCACTTATTGATTTTCTTCAAACTGTTTACGAACGTTTCAACAGAAAAAAATGAACAACTTGCTTGGAACATGTGCAGAAAATATATGAAGTGAGGGAATATATGTAAACTGCTTTCTAGCTTCCAACCATTAATATTTATCCTCTCAGTTTAACTTGCTTGAAATAGATGACATCAATCCAGGGCTTGGTGGAGTTGTGGAGGCAGTCTGAACAGGTGTGCATCTGAACGTAGTGGGCCTATGTTGAGCTCAGTTTTAGAATCTGATCCATGTATTCCATAATATCCAACTGATTCTTATTTGATTCATCTGATTACTTATGATAACATGATGTTTATATGGCCATAGCCATAAGAAAATTTACAGATAACTGAAATATACGCGGCATATTTCACTTACTTTGAGGTTTAATATAGGTTCGAAAAAATCTACAGTTGTTCCCAATCCAATGCAAGGAAACGACAACTTTGGTAGAGCCTTCAATAAAGGAACAATATGCACTGTTTAACTCAAATATCCTATGTGCTTTTACTGTTGTGGGATTGTATTCTACCCAACTTAATCCTCCTGGAAGTTAGAGTACGTTGCTTTCATGTTCATTAAGTCGACTGTTGTAATTTTCTTTTTTGGGTTTTATATGTTTTTTGTTTGAATCTTAAATTCCTTGGACCAAGGATACAAATTTAAAAAAAATGATCTTTTAGTTAGTGTTAAAATTTTGTTAAAACAAGCTGACATTTTTTCTTCTTAGGTTTATTCATTTTAATTGAGGTTTAGTGTAAGTGATAACTCTTTACTGATGTTTTTTTCACTTCTCACATGTACAGTTTCAGAAATTTTGTTTTGCCCAGGTTTTTTATATAAACATTTAGTTTTATAATAATATTCATATACAAAATTTTATGAATCCTTTCTTAGTATTATAAAAAATGATCTCCAGATCCTCTATTTATATTTTACTGTTCTTTCTATCTGGACCAGTATAAGGTAGGTAGAGCTGACAGAAACACTAGCCGATGAGTAAATCAAAATGCTTTTACAAATTCTCTTGGCTATCGATAAGAAGTCCGCTGAAATAAGCAGTTTAGTTTGATTGTACTCTTATACATATGGAAGTCATGAGATAGGGTCTTTTTGGTAAGTGTATGAAGTTATAGCATAGAATGAATCTAAGGAAAACATAAGCCTGAAATAGACTACTTGATTGGAATTGTATAATGGGAGCTTGAGTCTGGTAGTAATAATCATTTTACTATTTATCAGTTCTGTTACAAAAATGTGCCGCTTTCTTAATGTTGATTCAAATGTACATTGTTCATGTTTATTTTACTGCAAAGCCATTAATATGCATAGACACATTGGTTATTTTTCCAGGTTGCTCCAGATAGTATGGGAAATCATTACGTTGATGGATGAAATAAAGCCAACATTGCCTTCAACTGCAATTTACCAAGCCGCATCACATTGATTTTTATTATGTATTAACTACTTTTGTTGTTTCATCAGTCCAAAAAGGCCTGTACAATAATATTTTCTGACTATACATTTAACTATATATTGCTGCAGTAGCTTGAAATATTTTATCATTCCCTACTATTTTGACAACTTTAACAAATTGTACTTTCTGATGGTCAGAGTATTTTCTATTCTGAACTTATCTTTCGATGCAAAAAACCACATCTTCCAACTTATTGCCATCAAAGTGTTCATGTAATATATCGCCGGCCCATGTGCAGAAATATATTCGGCTACTAAAAAATATACATTGTTGTTTCTAAAATTCACTTGAACCCACATATATCTGACTATCAACCTATGCAAAAAAATATTTCAGGCTATGTCCACCTCTATCACCTACAATGTGCATCAATTGGCAGCTAATTGTATGAAATACAAATTTCTTGCATAGCCACATTTGTTGTTATTATTACCTAAAAATATGTAATTATTTCGTCAAATCCGTGTGCGAAGCACGGGTTTGCACTAGTTATTTAATATGGCACATATAAGCACTTTTGTTGAAGGCCAGCCCACTATACAACCACCACTATTCACTGGAAATGATTATAATTTTTGATCAAATCGAATGAAGATTTATATAAAAGCAAGTGATCTTGAAATTTAGGGTGTCACATAAAATCAATATGTAGCTCGAACTACTCTATTACATACGTGGACTCGTTAATAAAAGATTACTGCTATGAATAACTCAAAAGCAATTAGTATATTAATTTTTGCATTAGATAAAAATGAATTTACTAGAGTTATGTTTTGCAATACTGCATATGATATGTGGCACACAGTACAAGTAAAACACTAAGGCAAAACTAAAGCTAACCAGTCTAGAATATCCATGTTAAAAAGTCGGTTTCAAAATTTTAGTAGGATGGAAAATCAAAATTTATTATATATGTACTCTCGTCTTCAAGATATCACTCATGCACTTATTGGATTAGGATAGACATATTTGAATTTGATACTATAACAAAAAATTTAAACTATTTAACCAATGTTTGGGAAAGAAAAGAATTAACCATCGAAAGACTAATGATTTTTCATAACCCAAGGTTGAAGAATTAATCGGTAATCCAACGACATATGAAGTGAATTTGCAAACAAGAAAAATGCAGAGTCAAGAAAAATATTGCATTCCAAGTTGAAGAGGATTCCAAGCTTGATGAGGATGAAATTACCTTTATTGCAAAGAATTACACACAGTTTAAGAAGCAAGTGAAAAGAAGCAACAATAATGAAAATAATAATTCTGCACTCAAATTCTTTGGATGCAACAAGTTTGGACACATAGTAAACGATTGTCGAAATCATAAAAATGGAAAATAGGAGTTCAAGGCAAAAAAATAAAAATATAGAAAAGTTTATGATAAAGGTTCATAATAATATTAATTATTCATTCGAAGGTTCTACTAAACCCTCATGGGTAAGGTTACATAAAACCTAACCTCGGTATCATAACGTAGAAAGTGGGTATCAATAAATTTATCTATTTTTTTGTAGTTATATGATTGGAATAGGGGATGTCAGCAATAATGATAATCCAAATTCACCATTAATTACAAATGTTTATTTAGTTGAAAATTTAAAACATAACTTATTAAGTATTAGTCAATTATGTGACAAAGGTTTTAAAATAAATTTTGAAAAAGATAATTGTCATATTTTTTGTCAAAATGAAAGACTATTGTTCGATGATTTAAGAAAATGTAATATTCACATTTTAAATATGAAAGTTAATTATGATATTAACATTTTCCTTCTGGTAAACTCTAATGACCCATGGCTTTGACACAAATGTTTCTGTCATATGAACTTTAAATTATTAAACAAAATAGAAAAACATGAAATTGTGTGAGGTCTTCTGAAAATGAATTTTAAGGTTAATAATTTGTGCGATGCTTATCAAAAAGGAAAATTAAGAAAATCTTCTTTTAAATCGATAAACGAGATTTCAACTAAGCAACCATTAGGATTACTTCATTTTGAATTGTTTAGCTCGCATCAAGTTAGGTTAATAAATCATATTAAATATGTTATTGTAATAATTGATGATTTTTTAAGATATACATGTACTTTAATTTTAAATCATAAAAGTGATACTTTTGAAATGTTTAAAAATTTTGTAAAAGAATTCAAAAATTAAAGGATATAAAAGTTAAAAATATTAGAAACGATCATGGAGGAAAGTTCGAAAATAATAACTTTACTGTTTTTTTGTACTACAAATGGGACTGATCATAATTTTTCTTTTTCAAGAACATCGCAACAAAATGGCCTTGTGGAAAGAAAAAATAGGACAAGAATGCACTAGAACATTGCTAATAGCACTTCTTTACTTAGGAATTTCTGGACCGAAGTTGTCGCTACTACATGTTATGTTTAAAATCGCGTTTTAATAAGACCTAAATCAAAATATACCTCGTTTTTAACCAAAGAAAACCTAAGATATCATATTTCAGAGTTTTATTGCAAAATATTTTATTTTAAATACAAAAGATAATTTAGGAAAATTTAATTCTAAAGCTTATGAGGCTATTTTGTTGGTTATTCGGAAAGGAGTAAAGCTTATAGAATTTTTAATAAAAGAACTAACGTTAAAAAAGTTTATGCATTTCCTTTGAAGAAAATTTTAATAATTCTGAAGATGATGTTGAAATATCTAATATAAACCACTCAAAAATATACCTCAAAATACTGAGCAAAATAAACCTAACGGAATTCTCGAGATACTAATGAATCTTTAGAACAAAAGTTAACCAAGGATCCACTTCGTATTTTAAAAGATCACCCTATTGAAAATGATTTAGGAGATGTAAGTATAAAAGTTTTAATAAGAAGGCAACTAAATGAAATGAGCCACCTAGAATTTATTTCAAATATATAACCTAAAAATTATAAAGAAGCTAGAAAAGACGAATACTGGATTTGGGCAATGCAAGAAGAGTTAAATAAATTTAAAAGAAATAATGTATAGGAGTTAGTTCCCAATCCTACTGATCAATCTGTAATAGGGAAAAAATGGATTTATAAAAGTAAAAGTGATGAAAGTGGAGAAATAATAAGCAATAAAGCAAGACTAGTTGCACAAAGGTAAAATCAAGAGGAATGAATCAACTATTATGAAACCTTTGCTCTTGTTGCATGAGCGGAAGCAATTAGATTATTACTAGCTTTTGCTTGTCACCGTAATGTTAAATTATATCAGATTGACATAAAAAGAGTCTTTTTAAATAGTTTTGTTAAAGAAAATTTATACGTACAGCAACTTCCTTTATTTTGAACACAAAAAATATCCCGACCATATGTTTAAACTAAAAAAGACTCTTCTAATTTAAAACAAGCACCACGTGCATTGTATAATAGAATTAACAATTATTTGATAGGCTCGGGTTTTGAAATTGGTAAAGTAGTCTCAACTCTTTATATTAAACATAATAACAATGACTTATTATTTTCCTAAATTTGTGTTGATGACATTATTTTTTGATCAACTAATGAACTTTGCATCGATTTTTTAAATATAACGAGAAAAGAATTTGAAATGTCCCACATGGGTGAATAAAATTACTTTCTTGGTTTACAAATTAAATAATTACAAAATGGTAATTTTATTCCATAAATAATATTATAGAGATTTAATTAAAAGATTTTGTGTTGAAAATATATGTAGTAAGCGAACTTCGGTAAATACAAATGTTCACTTAGATAAAGATGAAAATGGTAAAGATGTTGATTAAAGACAATTTAGAAGTATGATTGGATCTTTACTGTATTTAACAGCTAGTCGTACAAATATAATGATGTGTGTGTGTGTCTATACATAAGATTTCAAGCTAATCCTAAAGAATTACATCTACGTGCTATTAAAATAATTTTAAAATATTTAATCGGAACTAAAAACTATGGTGTTTTCTGCCCAAAAAGATGTTCATTTGAAATAGTATCATACAGTGATGCTAATTTTGGTGGATGTTGAATAGATATAAAAAGCACTAGCCATACATGTCACTTTATAGGACAATATTTAGTTTCATGGTTCATTAAAAACAAAATTGCCTATCATTTTCTACTTATGAAGTAGAATATATAACCCGCATATCTTATGCTCGAATAATTTATATGCAGCAAACTCTTAAAGATTTTGAAATAAATTTAAGAAAATCACCTATATATTATGACAATACTAGTGCGATAAATTTAGCGAAAAACCTATTAACCATTCAAGAACCAACAATACTGATATAAGACATCACTTTTTACGAGATCATTTCAAAAAAGAATTTTTTTTTTGAATTTTTAGATACTGAAAATAAAATTACACATATTTTCACTAAACCATTAAATGAAAATACTATCTAAAATTACGTAATGAACTTGGACTTTATTCGCTAACATATTTAATCTAATAATAAAGGAATTTAATGAATTTTTAGTAAATTAATTAAAGGGTTTATACACTAAATTTTTAAATAATAATTATATATAATAATAAATTCGTAAAATCATCATTTATAATGAAAATAATAAAAAATTCGTCTTATATATGAATATTCTATTAAGGATTTTAATGAATTACAATAAATTTAAATTCATATTATTGAATAATAAATTCTTTTTAAAGGGTTTTTACAGTATTCTATTATTTATAATAAAAATAAATTCATGGATAATAAATTCATATTAATAGTAAAAATATAAAGTAATAAATTCATATAAATTTTAAAATATAATTTTGTTCCCAAAAAATTTGGGATCTCGCGAAAAATTTTCACACAAATTAACCGATGCGAAACTCAACCGGTACATCGATGGATGAATTTATGTAGAAAATTGAAGAGCTTTATTACCATATCTCCTACTAATTTTTACTCCCCTTGTCATTTCTTTCTTCTTTTACTTTGAGTTTTTTACCTATATTTGAAACCCTATCCACCAAAATTTCGAATCCTTCCAAAATTTCACTCGAATTCCATCTTTCTATAATGAAAAGAGGTAAAAGACCCATTTTTGCTACCTCCTTTGGTTTTATAGAAGAGATTCTCATCTATCATATCAAGGAATTGCTGAGGGATAATAAGGAAAACATCGAGATATTCAAGGCTATAATGGAGAATGACACTCTAGGAGGTCGTCCGGTAAATATAGACTCTCTTTCACTCCACATAATATTTGAAATCTATTTCCACAAGAAAAAATAGTAAATATTATTAATGTAGATAATTTTGATATAAAAATTTATCCAGATGTGTTGCCATATTCTACGCTAATAAAGAGATAGGAGATTATGATAATGGAATTGTGATATATACAAGTGTAAAAAGGGTAAACATTGAATTTAGTGAAGGAATTCTAGAATCAATTTTGGGTATTTTCTTTAATGGTCTTATTTTAGATGAGCTACTAATAGATGAAAAAAATATGATGCAAAGAATGTAAGAAAGACCAAATGGGAATAGGACTAGATCTAATCTTACCAATCAAACCCGAATCATCGTTCAAATACTTTAATATAATTTGATCCCAATGGCCGGTAGTTTGACAAAATCAATCCCTCAGTCCGGAAAGCCATATATGCTACTCTTGGAGATATCCGAGTCAACTGGGATCATACCATTATGTACAATATGATAGAAAATTAGTCGGGATAAAGAAGAAGGCACAACTCCTGTAGGAATCTAATCACTGACACTCTACAACATTTTTACATTCCTTTGGTTGACGAGACATGTATTCAGCATCATTATGGTTCTGTCTCTGATGAAAAAGTTCTTAAGGCTCTGAAGATCCTTGCCATGGTTGATGAGATTCATTTTGAGACACAGATATATCAGCCAATACGACCTAATATTCCTTCATCTTCACAAGATCCAGCTTCTCCACAACATCCTTTTTCCTCAAGAGAAGACCAGATTATATCCATGCTTGAGTTATAGGAGCATTGTATTCAGACTATTATACACGAGCAGAGAGAGCAGAGGAAGGAACTTGGCTTTATTATATCTCTGTCTGGTTCAATTATTTTGCTCTATACACACTCAAGAAGACGGTGTTTGGACTAGCAGTGAGAATAGCACTTTGCAGCCACCTCTTATTTTAGATGAGATCTTTTCTCCCAGCCATTAGTATATGAATTTTAAGTAGGAGCTCGGAGGAGTAATGAGCCCAGGCCATGTTTTCTACATCCTACTGGGATTACTCAGATGGGTACTACTGCACGAGGAAATAGGCCACTGGCTAGACTTGGTCATGAGTTTGGATCTCCCGCACGTCCTCCAACACCAGGGCAGGATCACACCACATTTACAGAGTCTGATCTCGGTACACCTGCTAGTTATATGTGACGCCCCACCTCTATACCCACGCTAACCAAGAACACTACGATGTAGTGCTGTCAATTAGCGCGGAGAATAAGGCTGTGGAGGAGCGACCATCCATGTAACTTCTTTGTGCGAGCATCGATACGTCAGATAGAATAGAAATCTTTTAAGGAGGAAATCCGACATACCGATACAAACACAAAGCTATCACACAGTGGCTATATATAATCTTCGGAAACAAACATAGAAATAATCATAACGACAATCAGTCACAGACATCCATATCACAAAGGCGGAAGAAGATATGAATAAATATATATAACACATAAAAGTGTACATCAGAGTAGTGGTCAGAAAGATCCACGATAATACAAAAGAATAGCATCACGTGCTATACAAAAGAATAAGTACACAACATAGAGTCTATATCTCAAAGGTGTACATCCAAAAACTACTAATCTAAGTAGTTAGCCAAAAGTCAGGGTAATCCGGAAGAGAAGTCAAGCAGAAGCACCTGTAACATCTCGGTCTGACCCGAGTATTATTTATAAGAAAATAATAAACGGATCAGTCTAACTATAAATATCAGATGACATGATATAGGATAAGGGGTATGGCATAAACATATAATAACCATGATGGCATACTACTATAAGTATGTAAATGATAATCAACAAGGGATTAATCAATGTCACAAGAATCTTCTCAAAGATCCAAACACATAAAAAGGTAATGACACACGAATTCACCAATACACAAAAACCTGATATCATATCAGTGAAAATCACAAAAGTTGGTGAAGCACTAAATCTAGAAATCAACACACGAAATCCAGAACAAATCCCAGAAATCAACACACGAAATCCAGAAATCACTAAAAGGGGGAAGTCCGACACACGGACGAGAAGTTATCTCATGGAAGCTATCCATTTAAATTTTCCGAACACACGGATGGCCCGAAGGCAAGTCCGACACACGGACGAAGAGACATCGCACATTGCTAGTCTAAACCATAAAATGATCATCATCGATCATAAAGAAGTGTCAATCACACTAAGATAGTAAATATATGAGTTTAGCTTCATGTCCCATAACCACTTGCTTAACTTAAATATTTACGAACAAACTGTAGATCTTCACTAGGAAATTGTCACAAAAAGGGTTCAATCGAACAAGTCCAAGAGCTAACCGACGAAGTGAACGCAAGCGTTTCATACCACCCGTTTTACTAAGTCGTTTAAGTCGATTTCTCATTCGAGTGAAGTAAAGGCTTGTATATACTAGTAGATTAAAAATCGGTTTGAGAAAACGAACTTTTGATATTTAAAATAGGGTTGAAATCGCTTTGATGAAAGAGTTTTGATATTTACTATTAGTATTGAAACCTTCATATATCTTTAAAGTGACAAGTCATAAAACGATTGTAGAAACAAATCAATTCACGTTCGAAGACGTGAGTAAAGTTCAAAGAAGTCAATCCCAAAACCATCAAAGTAGAAATTCTGATAAATGTTTTTCAGAAGAGATTGCCTACGCAGAGTAATTCGGCTCGTGAACGACCTAGGGGAAAAATAGGTCAAACGACCAAGTACTAACTCGCGAACGACTTACGACTTAAGGGAGGCAAGCGACTTACGACTTAAGGGATAAGGTCATACGACCTAAGTGGAGAATGCCACGCGACTTAGCAGAAGAACAGGTCGAACGACCTAGGGGAAAAACAGGTCAAACGACCAAGTACTAACTCGCGAACGACTTACGACTTAAGGGAGGCAAGCGACTTACGACTTAAGGGATAAGGTCATACGACCTAAGTGGTTTTAAAAGCCAACGACCTAGGACTTAAGAGCCATACGAGCTACGACTTAAGCTCAAATACGAGCTACGACTTATCACTTAACTCGCGAAAGACCTAGCGAAGGCAGAACACCCAGAACGACTTAACACTTTAACTCGTGAACGACTCAGGCCTTTAACTCGTGAACGACTCAGGCCTTTAACTCGTGAACGACTCAAGCCAGGCGAACAGAAATGCACGCGCACGACTTAAGCCCTTAACTCGTGAACGACTCACGACTTAGGCTTAACTCGTGGACGACTCAGCGAAGGCCAGAAACGACTTAAGGCCAGAAAAATCACCAAAACGCTGAAAATTGAAGTTTTTCGCCAATCCAATCCAAACCAAATGCAAATGTTGATGCAAATACAATAGGGGATCATTCCCAACAGTCCAAGATAGATATAGGCAAGATGTGAGATCAAAAATCTCACCTTTTCACGGAATTTGATGAAGATGGAGATTGAAAGCAAGGAGAAGCAATCCAAAGCTTGAATCCACTATCTTCTACTTGAATTTGGAGTTGAATCTCGGATTTGCAATAGAATTGGAGTTTGGAGTTTTAATTTTCACTTCCCACCACCATTTTTGATGAAGCTTGAATGTTAAAACAAAGGGTGAATGAAGTGAGGAAGAGGGTTGGGCTGAACTAAGGAAGTGCAGTCCAAACCAAAGTCTCAAGCGGGAAAAGTGTCGAAAATTTCACTATCTCCAAACATATCGAAGTTTACACTCAAAAAGATCGCAAACGTCATTTTGAACTCAATGGGGGTGGTCTCGAGTCCTAATTTGACCGTATGCAAAAAGTAGCTTTTCGGACTAACATCCGACTAACGATAAAATATTTAAATATAAAATCGATAGATATGCGGGTTGTTACATTATAGGTCCTCCTATTGGTGCTGAGAACTTCGACCGATGGTCGTCCCTAAAGCCAGAATCTTTGCTTTTTTTTCAATATATTGGAAATTTGATCAGCTTTCCATTGTGCAATTGCATTTGTATTATGACATTCTCTGAATTTGTTCTGCATTATAACTTTGTGTTTCATGTTGTTTTACATTATGACATTCTGTGATTTTGTTTTAGGTTCTATAATATGATTCTGGAGTTTTGTTGTTTATTTCTCCTTTTTGTGATGATAAAGGGGAAGATAAATATATATATAGGCATACATTCAGGATATAAATATATATATATATATATATATATATATATATATCCATCTATGTGTGTATGTGTATGCATACATTTAAGGGGTGTGTGTGTATGCATACATTCAAGGGAAGTATTTCATTCATCTCTACATTAAGTTATTTCCATTTGCATGAATCATATAATGAGTTGTCATCATCAAAAAAGGAGAGAATGTTAGAGCAAGATTTCCTAGATTTTGATGATGAAAATTTCATACATCATTTACAGTAGAAAAATAGGAGAGATCATATCGAAAGAGCTTTATATTGAAGTAGAGAATGCGTGCAAACTTATTAGAGAATTGATGAAAGAAGATTCCATTAAAGAATTTAACATCGTGAGTCCATAGTCATAACTATAACACATTAAAACTGACAAGAATCTCACCATAGATTTTCATAGCTTTTTATATGCTTTAAATAAATTTTCAAAAAATTCCAGTTTTTTAATATTTAGAAGCCTAAAAAATAGCTCAGGAAAACCTAAAAAAACACGTACACTGATGAACTGGTGGGACCAACTACCACACCGGTGGACACGGACCTAAAATCGTAAGAAACTTTGAATAATCCCATTTCTTCAAAAGGTTGCAATCCTCTTTTAGAGTTTCATGGCATCGGTCACTTCTCTTCAGTAAAAAATTTTAACATCTATATATACGTATGCTTTTTGAAGAAATCACTACTTGCCTTTTGTTCTTATTTTCTAATTTTCAAAAAACTCGTGATTTCTAAAGTGATCAATATTAGCGCTCTTTAATTCAAAAATAAGTTCTTTGATTACTCTCTATCTTAAAACTCTTGTTCATTCAATTCTTAAAAATTGTTATGAGTTATAGGACCCTTATACTCAAGTCAACAAATCAATATATTGAGATACAATTGTTGTCGAAGATTATTTCCTTTCTAAGTTTGTGAAAAGACATGTTCAACGGCTCAAACATGGTGTAACCCTGTTCCTCCGGGTGAAGTGAGGGTGTTAATAGCGAAACGCTAAAATAGAAATTCTAGGATTGTACGTAGTATGGTTCTCTAAACTAGTATAAAAATCTAGGTGTGCTAGTTCATTTTTACTTTGCTTTACTTCTACTAGTTATATATATATATATATATATATATTCAGTTAGCTTGACCATATACATGATCCACTATAATTTCACCTAGTCCTTGTGGACGTAACTTACTTTAGTGCTTCAATCTGCTTTGGATTAGCTTCAAGGCCACTTGCATTTAGAACCCTAAAACCTTCCCAGGCGAGATGTGGAAAGAACAATTTAACGGATTCAATCTCATTTTATACTTTACAAGAACATCAAACATTTTAGATAAGTGGCCTATATGGTCCATGATCTCCTTGATTTTACCAGCATATCACCTACATAGACTTCAATTGTCCATCCAATTTTTGATGAAAGCATCCTATTAACCAACTACTAGCATGTAGCTCCAGTGTTCTTATGCGAAAAGACATTACTTTATAACAATACATGCCCAAATCTGTGATGAAACTCATATGCTTTTAATTTGGGACATGCATCATAATTTGAATAAGCATAAACAAAAGATAGTATTTTGATTTCGATCGTTCTATTTAAGAGTTAATTTATCCATGGAATTGGAAATTGGACCTTTGGGCATGCTTTATTCAAGTTTGAATAATCGATGCATGTCCACTACTTTCCTTAGGCTTCTTAACCATCACGAGGTTCGCTACCTAGTCGAGGTAGAGTGTTTAATGGATAAAGTTGTTTAACAATAACTTATCTACCTTTACAACATAATGGATCTCTTTGGTTCCATACTATACCTCTTCTACTTCACAAGAATGAATGTTGGGATGATATTCAATGTGTGGCATGCAACTTCAAGCAAAATTCTGCATATGTCAGAATGAGTCCATGTGAACAGAAGACTGTTCTTATGCAAAAACCAAGTTAGTTCCTTCATCATCCTTAAGCTGAGTTGAGAATCAATTTTGACAGTCTTCATCAGATCATCATCATCCATCTAAATATCATCAATCAACTCCACCGTTCTCGCCCTTGCCTCATCCAACTCTTTCCATGGGTCCATAACTTCATACTTGTCACCATTGGACCTATGCCGAGGCTCAAACAGTAATTGCTATGCAACTTATGTTATGATGCATAGAGCCTTCTCTGCATGTTTTCCTTTCCCTCCAAGTTGCTACCCTAGGCTCCATGATATAGAATTCCATTCAGTACTTTTGTCACCTTGAACTGTAACACCCCGCATTTTTATATAGTTAAAAATTAACGAATAAACGATAAGCAATGAAAATAAATATTTTTGGAATTATCGAAATATGGCTTCAGAACTTATACCATTGCTTCCGGGGCAATTTTCTGATCAGTTTCCATATATAACTTGTCAAAATCTGAGCCAATATGAAGAAGTTAGGAACGAAATGAGAACGAGTAACAAAAAGTAGAAAAAATAATAATAATAAAATATACATGTATGGGCCGACTAGGAGGTCGACCTAATTAGCCCAAAGGTCGACCGGTGGCTTTGGGCGGTGGACCGCCCAATCGACCCGCGTAGCAACCTGGACGAAGCTTCGTCCAGGTACGCGCGGTGATGAATTTTCTAGTTTTTAAGTGATCTGAGCCGTATGTTCTTCAATCTGTTCGCTACAGATCGCCCTGTGACATGGTGGATCCAGATTCAATCCAAGAATCCAACGGTCCGAGATCCCAAGCTCCCCTATAAATAGAACCCTAGGCCTAGCTCTTTTCCCATAATTAGATTTTCTCCCAATGGGTTCTTGGCCTAAGGCTGAACCCTAAATAGAAAATATTGCTTTGGGTCCTTGACCAAAATGCTGGACCCTAAAAAGAAAATATTTCTAGGGAGAAGATCTTCTAAATTTAAATATTATGCATCTTGGAGGGGGATCTAGAAGGACCATGGAGCCAAGCGGAGCACAGGCAAAGCTAAGGACGACAGGTGTAACATCCCACCTTTTTGTATGCTTAAGAAGACACACGTGCCGACTTAAACCATACAGAAGGGTGGATTGTTATGGGGTAAATAAGAAAAATTGGAGAAATAAAAGAAACAAAATAGAATCTTGCAGCGGAACGATAGAATATAATAATCAAACAACAGTTCATGAAGCTGTTTTACAAAACATTTGATTATACTTATACAATACATATCAGAGTTACACATACCAGAGAATGATAATTATGCAGCGGAATACAATGGTGTAGTGGAATATATAACAAATAGTAATAATAAATCTTCGTCTTCGTCCTTCAGAAATAGGGCCTTCAAATCCTGAAATGCTCAGGCTGACCCGAGCGAATTTGAAAAGACAAAACACTCGAGTCAGAACTAAAAGATCTTATGTAAGTTAAATCAATGATAAATATATGAGTGGAACGGCGTCAGAGATGTTTACGGGATTTGACATCTCCTATCCAGTGTCTAACGTGAGTGTAGTAACTTAAGAGATGCTCGGGATTCACATCCCCTAAGGATCCATTAAACTATTTACTATGTAGTAATATTCGCTATTATAATAATGTCTAATATAAAATAAACATACTTTTAAATAGCATTAAGGAGTGACCCAATATTCCCCTTAACACGTAATAGTCCCAGTAGTCTATCCAGTATTAGCATACTCCCAAAATGGGGGCTACCCTCGATACTCCACAGGCTACGGGAGAAATCACAAATCGTAGTAAAGCTCGATATGGTAGGTGACACGGCAAAACCAGGCAACGCCAGGGTAGATATACCAATTACGCATCCGGACTGGTGGTGACGCATAGCAGCCACTACCGCCCACCTCGAACAACACTCCCAAATCGAGGGTGCGCACAAAATAAAATCACAAGTAATAGAATGGTATCGAAGAAGTGTGTCCGATCAGAGGTGCTACCTCATTGGTCCGTCAATCGCTCCTGTTTTAGCCACCTTATGCCAACTCACGGGAGTTGGGTCCACGTATATACCTTAGGATCGTCACCACCATCCTACTTCATTCTGGAAACTCCACCGCGTACACAGTTGTAAAAGTGGTTTTCGGTATCGACAGAGAGTATGTCCATATCTGATCTCGATCTCTTTAACAACCAAACGTTATTATAACACCGTGGTCATTTAAAAATATATATACTTTTAAAAACACAATCATTGCCCTTTCAAAACATATCCTTTACTTCAAAATAGTATATACTTTAAAACCAAAATATTTTTGCCATTTCAAAACATATCCTTTACTTCAAAATAGTATATACTTTAAACCAAAATATTATTACTATTTCAAACACAAATTATCAATGTATTATTTCCATTTCAAAACCCAATTCAATAATATATCATTTCCATTTCCAAAACAATTCAATAATATCTCATTTAAATAAAACCAAATTTCCAATCACTAATCTTTCTTAAATTTAGATAACTTGAAATATTCTTTTAAATCATCTTAAACCCAAACCACATTTTGAAGTCATATTTCTAAATTTTCAATTTCAATAGGTTTCAAATCCATATATTCACAGATAATTCTTAAATAAATTCTATTTCAAATAAATTCATTTTCCAAACCATATTACTTTCAAAGTTATAACAATTTCGAAAATCAATACTTTGAAAACAATAATACCTTAATTTCAATAAAACATTTCAATTTTTATATATTTCAAGACTTTAAATATTCCAAAATTCCCAACCAAATCTGATAATCTTATATATACCTTAATTCAATTTACTATTATTTAGTTTAGAAATATTTATTTAATAAATTCAATATCACTTAAATAAAGCTCAAACTTGAAATATTCGTAAATCAAACTTAAAACATCATCAAATTTTACTTAGCTTAAATTTTAGAATTTAACCCTATATAAAAATAATATTTATATAATATCAAAATTAGTATATATAGAAACCCTTATTTTCCAAAACCCATAGAAAATCACTTTAAAATATTTTATATATAGACCACGGTGCCTGTATATAATTTTCTATCCTATGGTCAAGTGATACAGATATTTATCATTTCAATCCATAATTTTAAAAATAAAAGTTTACGGTTATGTATCATTTCAAACCGCAATCCCGAATGGAATGAAAATGCATAATAACTTGCAGATTATATAAAATATAGCATTCATTCATCCAAATATCAATAAACAACCATTTATTACAATTATCATCCAATTTAAACAAAACATCAATATAAAGCATATAAAATATAACAGGCATCAACGAATAGATTATATTCAATAAAAATTAATAACTGTTCAACTGGCATTTTATATGCAATAATAAATAAATTTAACTGGCAAATTATATGCAATAAATAACAATTAAATTTAACTAAATGCTATCTAACTGAGATGATGATTAAATATATGCCCAAACAATCATAGATAAATTTTAAATCACATCAAAATTTAATTTAACAAACATAAGAAATCTTAGAAGTTGTGAGTGGGTTAAAACACTCACCTTTTGAATTTAAATTGAATTTAAATTCAATTTAAACCCAAAAATTTGACCGTCTCAGAATTCGTCCAAACCAGCTTCATCAGGTCCGGAATTTCAATACAATCCCAGCAAAACAAACAGCGAATGAATCCGAGTGCGTATGCAAAAGTTATGAAAATTTGAAGATTGGAAAATTCTGGTCCTGAGTCGACTTTGAGTTCAACCCGGTCCGTCGCCTCAAATACCCGATGCTTGCTCTGAGTTTTTTCCAAAACGACCCGGAGACCCGAGTCATTTTCTTCGTGACCCGAAGTAGCTCCAGGGTTTTTCCCCCTGAAACCCCAAGCGCGACCCGAAGCGCGTAAATCTCAAAAAAAAAAAATTATTTGAAATTATATTTTGGAATTTGGGAATTAGGTTTTGTCTGCCATTGGAATGAGGAGCTAAGAAGAAGATGAATTGTACGTATAGACAAATGAAGATTAGGGAGGCTAGGGTTTATAACAGGATATATATAGGTAGGGTTGACATTTGAATGGATGGATAAGATAGATTTACGCGCTAACGCCAAAGTGGTCCAAAAAGCCCGTTCTGTCTCCGGAACGAAATTGGGTAAACCCATATATCAAAATAGGTGTTTTAAAATATTTTAAATGCGATGGAAAAGGTTTCAAGTCCAAATTCCATCGTATGAAGAAGTTATGCTAAAATCAAAAATTTCAAATTGATTTCAATTGCATTTATTTCAAGGCGTTTCGAGTCCGTACGATCAAAAGACAAATCCGATTGTTACGAAACTTGAAACACTATTATAATTCACCGTTACGGATCAGATGAAACTTGTTTCATCAAAATCCGAGTCAGTGGCCAAAATGACTATTTTTCCATCAATTAAATAAATTAAAAATAAATTAATAAAATCCAACTTTTAATTTAAATCTTAAAATTTACCAGTTTTAACCCTTTTATATTGCTCAGTAAATTACAATGTTTTAACCAAATTAAAAGTAAATATAAAAATTGATAAATTTATCAATTTCAGTGTTTATCTCAAATTCATTGAATTTAGAAATTGTAAATTAAATTTTCAAAATTTCATTTAATTACCTTTCATTCTATTATTCAGTCTATTATTATCAAAAAGATGCAATTTACATTGGCTCACTATTGTTTACATTTATTTTCTTAGATTTCCTCTACACTTCCTTCAACATTAAAATTTAACTGTTATATTTCATTTATTCACAATAATTTCAAAGAAAGTAATTAAATTTTGCAATTAAATAAATAAATATAGCTTCCTATTCTGTAGATTAGCCAACTGTCATAATCTAAATAGGGTTAGTATTAATTTCATCTTATAAAATGTGATATCCCGGAAATTTGAGCAATATCAATTTAATAATCTGTTAAGTAATTAAATTGATATTTGATAACCTTGGATAATAAAATTTGGATTTAATTTAATATGGACTTTTCAAAGTTATTTACATAAATAATATAGTTTTAAAATACTTTAGGTAAATGTTTAAATTGTTTAAGAGATATTTTAACTTGAGTTTAAAATATAAATAAGAGTTAACAAAAAGGTTTGTTTTATTCTTTTTAAAATATTACTTGGTAATATAATCTCTTATATAAATTATTTAAATTATCAAATATGTTATTTTCAAATAATATGTATAATGTATTATTTTTATACATATTGCATCCCTTTACTTCATCCTTTCTATCTTCCTTTTCAAAACAAAAGAAAACTCAAACCTCTTTTTCTCTAAAAAAAAATCTGAAAACAAATCAGATCAGTAATCCAAAACTCCTCAAATCCAGAAATCCATTTGAAATCCCTGTAACATTTTCAAAATATGTTCTAAAGCAAACCTGTAACTATTTCAAGCATGCAAGCCTGTGCATTATATTTTCTTCAATCTGGGGGCATACAGTTTTAAAGTTTTAAAGCAAGCAACTCAGTTCCAAAATAAGAAAAAGCATTCCAGTTTTCAAACCAAATCAAGCACTAAAGTTTTAAAGCAGAAAGGATTCCAGTTTCAAAGCAAACTAGCAAAATCAAGTTTTCTCTGTCAAAAACTTTTCAAAATGTGCTCTGTTCATCTTCTTTGTTTCAGGTGAGTAACACTTTTGAAAACTTAAATATGGTTATAAGTTTTACTGCATATGATGAATGTTTGAAGTAAATTATGTTTGCATATAAGAATGGATGTTGATATATGTGAAATGGCTGAATATATATATTTCCTCACTTCTCTGTTATTTATCAAGTGAGTAACTTCCTTCTTAAACTTAAATATAGGGAAATCTGGTTGCATGTTAAATTTCTGGAAATAATATGTTTGTGTGATTTTATATAAGCAGATTTTCTTGATGTATATATGTGTGTATGCTGATGTATATATATGTATATATATATTTGGATGTATTAGATGCATGCTTGCTATTGAACATGTTTTTATCTGTTCTTCTTTTAGAAGTTAAAAATCATGATCGAATTTAATTCCTCTTGATATAATCTCTGATAGGACTTAGAATTCAAACTATATTTGTTTGTTTAAATCATGGATTACAGTTTAGAATTTTAGTAAGTAAAATAAAAAGAAAACTACTCTGTAAATAAAAAGGAACAGCGAAGTTTAAGTTATGAATAAAATTCAAAGATGATAATTTAGCATTCCAGGATTTTAAATTGAATCTTTAAACCAAATAATGATTTTTAGAAGAGAAATCAAAATTTTTAGATTTATAAATGGTAAGATATGCTAGTTTGAACGGAAATGGGGAAATGATGAAATTCTGGCGATCGATGAAATCTGGAAGGTCGTGAACTTCTCTGGGGGTAGTAGAACGATCATAGAGTTCGGGAAAATGGCCAGGATGGTGATCATGGTGTTGTGGTGGTGACAGTGATAGATTTAAGTCTGTAGACCTAGTTTTGTTGTGGTCGGAAAAGTGGTCATCACGATGTCTCTGGTGGACCGAGTTCCACCAGACTCTGGGAACTGGTAGTAGGAAGACTGGCGAAGGCGTGGCTGGAAGGTCAAGTGCTCCGGTGGTCGGCAAGGTGGATTCGAGGAATTTCCAGGCTTTGTGGTGATTCGAGAATTCTTGTTCCAGGATGATGAACGCTCGAATTCGATTTTTGGAGATGAACGATGATCTGGTGATCGGAATCGTGAGTGGCAGTCATGATCGAGATGCCGGCGTTGGCAGAGATGATCGGAGACGATCGACTCGTCTGTGCACGTGCACGTTTGTATCAGGCATTGGTTGTTTGGTTTGGGAAGAAGACAGTATTGCTCGAGTCGATCTCGTTTTGTTGCACGTGAGACTCGAAGATGTTCTCGGGAATTCAAAGGGAAGACTCGTGGGTTTATAACTGTGTTTAAAAATTTTAAACATAACAAAGTAAAAAAAAATAGAAAAGGAAGGGGAAACTCGAAGGAGTACTCGGGAAAATTGGGTTTTTACTCGGGTATTTTGATATTTAGCTCGGGTTGATTTTTGGGTTACAGTTAAAACCTGACAGTATTTTTAAAAATTTAAAAATAAAGTTTAAAATGTTAAGCAGGATTTAAAACAAAGTTTTAAATCAAATTTTTTAAAAAGTATGGATTCAAATTTAGATTTGTATCTAGTTGAAATTAGTTTATTAAATTTCTAATGTTAAAAATATTTAAAGTATATTTTTAAAAAGGGTTTGAATAAATGAATGTGTTCAAAAATCTTATAAATTTCTTTTATAAATGTTAAGTGTTTCTTAACATTTGAATTTAAGAAGATTTTGTAAATTTGATTCAAAATTGGTTAAAGTTAAATTGTAATTTATTTTAAATCTTTAATTTAAAATGAATTAAAAGAAAGATTTTAAAGTAAAATGTTTTAAAGTCTTTGTTAATAATAATTAAAGTAGTTAAAGGTTAATACTTTAATTTAGAAAGTAATTAAGGTTTAATGATATAGGAGTCATTAAATTAATAAGATAATTAAAGTATAATTTAATAATTTGATTAATTAATGGTTTAGTGTTAATTAATTAAATAATTAAGATTATAAGTTAATTAATTAAGGTTAATTAATTTGGGATTAATCATTTATTTAGATAAATATAGTTTTTAATAAATGATTAGAAATTAATTAATTAAGTGATGAAAGATTAATTAAGGAATTAATTAAGTAATTAGAAATTAATTAATTGGTAATTAAGAATTTATTAAGTTGTAGTTAATAAATAATTGATTAAAGATTAATTACTTAGGAAGTAATTAAAGAATTGTTAATAATTAATGAGAGATCATTAATTAGGGATTATTAGATAATTAATTAACATGATTAAATTTGATAATCAATTGGATTAATTAGTTAATATGAAAATGGGTTAAGTATAATTACTTAATAAAAGTAATTAAGGTAATTAATTACTTAAGGTACTTAATGAAATAATTTGATAAGTTAAATTAATTGATTTAAGATAATCACTTGGTTATGTGATAAGTATAATTACTTAAATGTAATTAGTGAAGTGTAATTACTTAGGAAAGTAATTAAAGTTAATTAATGGATATAATTAACTAAAGATGATTTTAATAATAAAAGTAATTTGAGTTTAATTACTTTTGAATAATTAATCAAGGGATTAATTAAAAGATAATTAATTAATGAGTACTTAATTTATGGAAGAGTAATTAAGGGTAGTTAATTACTAAATGTGATTAATCAAAGATGATTAATAAATGTGGTTTAATTAAGAATTAATTATTAAATGTAATTAATTTAAATAAGATAATTAATTAAGAGTAATTAAGGGTCATTAATTAATAAAATTAATGATGTAATTAAGAATTGATTAATTAAGATTAATTAATAAATAATAAGTGATTAAAGTAATTAATTAATTGTAATTAATTAAGGATTAAGATAATTAAGTATAATTAATTAATTAATGAAGTAATTAAAGATTAATTACTGAAAGGTTTAAGATAATTAATTTGTGAAATTAATTAAGTATTAATTACTTAAAGTAATTAAAGGATTATTAATCAGGAATGATTAATTAAGATGGATACTTAGAGTAATGATTAATTAATTGGTTTAATTAATAATTAAGTAAGCAGGATTTATAGAATGAAGTAATTAGTTTAATTCACTTTAAATTAATTAGATGATATAAATCATTGCTTAAGGATGGATGAATGAGATTGAATGTATTTC
Source organism: Allium fistulosum (assembly GCA_030737815.1). Taxonomy (NCBI): domain Eukaryota; kingdom Viridiplantae; phylum Streptophyta; class Magnoliopsida; order Asparagales; family Amaryllidaceae; genus Allium; species Allium fistulosum. The sequence goes on from CM060903.1 coordinate 596,057,047, forward strand.
ATTGTTTGATATCTCTGATGAGATATGATTGATATATGATATGGATGTTTGGTTGAATTATAATGATAATGTGAATTATCTGTTTGGGATGATAATTATCTATCTTTGTGTATATAGATAAGAATTGAATTGTTTTAACCTTAAAACAACTGGGCCCTTAAAAGATACGTTTTGGATTTCGATGAGACCGGGATCGGGTTTCCGTATACCGGAATTCCAGGTCTGGAGACCCGAATACCACATCGATCCAAATTTACGATAGGTCATGAATCTCAAGTGAAGATGAAGATTCAGAGTGCAAGGGTTATTGTCGTTAACTCTGAGGGTGATTCCAAAACGAGTGTAACGAGATAATGCCTTCGGTTTTGTTCGAACCCGGAACGAACTTGTATGGATTGAATGCTTTCAGCACATCGTCAGGCGGACGATGAGCATTCTAAGTGATATGTTCTGATTAAAGGTAATCGTAACCTCAAGCCTCATCAACCGGGAATGGCTAAAACATGGGAGGTGCAGCAAGGCTTCGTGGGTAGCACCCACTGAGAGCAAGATAGATCCCTGTCTAGAGGTCCCTTTTCTTTTTATTCGGCTTAGTGTGTGGTTGGTCGCGCCAACTACGGGGTTATCTTGTTCGGAATTATCCAGTAAGGGATGGTTCCGGCTTTGTGTTGCAGGGGAGCGGGCGTACTCCTCAGTACGGTGATCTAGGCCACGTACTGTGACGGGCGGTACCCCAGTAGCCCTGCCATTGTATGGAAACCCATTCTTCCTACGTGCCCTTACGGTTTTGATTGTATAACCCACTTTGTGGCTAGTATGCTGGAATTTAATAATGTAACAATTTCAGCTATTTCATATTTATTTGAAAACCCTAGACCCTATTATAATATAACTGGATTTCCTATCAAATGTTTTGGTTAGCGTAAGGTAAAAACTTACCCATGTTTATTTGTGGGGAGTCTTACGTGATACCTTTTCTTTCTAAAGGTTTTGAAGTTAAGCAAGTTTAACCTGTTACTCACACCAGACCCATGTCTGACCCAAGTGTTTATTTCTGTTTTATAAACTCTTGGGTACTCAAATTTTTACGAGTAGCCAAGGGATTCAGGTTTAGCTTTGACGAATTGTGGAGGAGCAATGGAGCAGGAGGCTTCGGCGTTCGTAGATATAGTATTCCGCTGTGTTGATATCTGTGTTAGAGTCTTGTATTGTATTTGAGTTGTAATATCTAGACAGATGTTTATAACTGTCTAGCATGTGTTGTATAGTTGTGTAAACTCTGATAAGTGTTGTATACTATGTAATAGTTTCTTTATGTTATTAATATAATTTATTCGTTCCGCTGTGAGATCGTTGTTGTTGTTTCTTCTTTCTTCTCTTCTTTTCTATTTTCTACCCCTTTCTTTCTTATTGATGATACGTCATTCTGTAGAATGAGTGGCGGGTCGTTACATAAAATTTACTAATTTCAATAAATTAGAACTTCACAATTTGCTTACATAAATTTGGATTGTACTACACTTATTATATTTCTGCCAAATAGATACATTAATTCCAATTAAATATTCTTTGTAACTATTTCTTGGTTTCATACTTTTTTTTATTTCCCTAAATTACTATCTTGTATTAAGTTTACGTTTCTATTTTACTTTATATTCAATTATAACCTAACAGTCGTTACAATCAATTGGATTGTATTGAATATGGTTATCCATCAACTGCCATTTACACTGCTACCTAAATTTACACAGTCACTATTAGAAAATCTTATTGCATCGGTAAATTAAATGTTTGCTTTAAATTACTTATTTAAATTTTTGCTCAAAAGCAACAATTAACACTTTCCATTATTATACAAATTTGAATCCCATTCTAGTTATTCTTTGTTAATAATTCACACAATATTATAACTTCGTACAGGACACCCAATTACTATTTATTATTATAACTTTACAATCTATATAAATTCATTGATTGATTTACTATTTGCCTTTGTTTCCTTATATTCAATTCTTAGCTTAGTATGACAATTTATAGTACTCCATTTAAATGACATTTCATTTCACTTGTTAATACTTGGCTTGAGTTTCTACGGTTGCATTTCATTTACTCCTCCGTTACTATATCATAATTACTTAATATTTATATGAACTTTAATTCCAAATAAATTCATTGACCAATTAATTTGGAAATTTGTAATAGTTGTTATTCTACCCTTAAATTTATTTCAAATAACGTACTACCTTATTATCTAAATTTACGAACAAATACCGTTACAATGTTTTATTGCATAAATCAATTTAATCCTTTTCCTTTATCTTTCATATTCAATTACAACTACAAGTTGGCATTTATCTCCATACTACCAATTGCATTCTCTTATGTTCTATCCAAATATTCATTTAGATTTTATTTCCATTAATTTATTCAATATTGACGTCCACTTAATCAAATTTACTTCCATTTATATAATTGCAATTCAATTCAGTTATTATTTCATAAATACTATTTCAAATTTATTTCTTCCAGTATTAATTACACAATCAAACTTAATTAACCAATTATAATGGTTCCTACTATTCCTTCAATTGGATTTCATTAAAATTTGTCAAGCATTTATTATATTTACCAATGCAACATTAAATTTCTAACATACGCTCCAATATAAATTATAAAATTTTCATTTCTTTTTTCATTAAATTACAAAAATCAATTTAAATCAACATATTCAAATGGTCGAAATTTACGGGTCGTTACAATAGGTGAGTGGATTTAATTATATCTTTTAAGTTTAAGATATATTATCGTTAAATTCCCGTTTAGATAATTTTATTCAATAATTAATCCTATTAGTTAAGTTATTCTGAAGTATATGGAATTTACTGTTTATTTACAATATTAGTATTTATTTACATTTGTTTCTACGTTTTGGATTTGTATGCAAGCGTCATTCTTCTTCTATTTTCTCCTCTTTCTTCGCGTATGGATTATAATAGATTAAACATGAATATGGATTAAATAATTAAGAATACTGAAATGAAGGAAATAAGATGTAAAGTAATAAAAGTTTGAGGAATGGAATTACTATAATAAATTATGTTAAAATGAGAAAAGTTAATTAATCTAATAACTTGATTTGGGAGTAATAAAAAGTTTAATTGGTTGGTTTAGAAAATAGGATACATTTCTATAATTTAATATTTAAAAGACAACATTGAACGTAATTGCAAGAATAAAATAAAGAAAAAGAGAATTAGTGTAAAATAGAGAAACCACTGTATTTTACACTATTCCAAAATATTAAAAGAAATATCTAGCAGTTATGAATTATTGTTTATAGTATTATTTAATATTAAATATGGAAATGGATTTTTAAATATAGTCATCATAACTAACCAAATAAAATATAATTAATTCCTGGAATAGAAGATAATAAAGTAAAGTATGACATGAATCAAGTAAATTATTAGATAAGAACTTGAAGCTGTAAACGATAATGAACCTAGGTCTGCATTCACTGGCGCACACTATTTAAGTAGATAGTTATTATGATAAGTAAATTAAATAATATAAGAGAATAAAAGAATATTCTATATCATAATAAAAGAAGGTAGATTAGAATAGAAAAGAAATGCTGGAATTATGTACGGACTATAAGAGAAAAGAAAATGACAATTACAGGTAGAATTATAACATAGGTTATAATTAAGTAATAAGAACGGAAAAGCTTATTTTGAGACTTTGAATAAATTAATGAGAAATAATAATGGTAGAAGCTTATTTAAATAATTTATATTAAGTCAATATGCAAATAAATCAGGAATGATAAAAGAGGCTTATTTTAATGAACTTAAGATTTATATTAAGTTAAATAAGCAAGATAATGAATGTGGCTCATACCAACAGCATTTCCTATTAAATAAATGGAAATATCACAATAGATAGAGGTGAGACGAGGGCAAGAATATGCTAATTAGGGTAAATAAATAGCCAATAGAATAAGTGTAACGACCCAGAATTTTAGATAATTAAAATTCGAATATTTAATTGATTTTAAATATTAATAAGTGGAATTTATAAGTCGAATAATTTATTTAAAGGATATTGGATTTATTTTGGTCAATTTAATTGATAATTAAATAGTGAAATTCCAGAGATAATTAAAAATCGAGTTTAAAATGATTGAAAATGATTTGTAAAATTTTATTTAATCATACTGGAGTTAGAGAAAGGTTATAGAACTTTTAAAATTGAATTTGGAGTTAAATTGTGAAAATCGAATATTTTAATATTTAATTATCGACTGAAAAATAGCCAATTTTCAAACAGTCTCAGAATTGGACGAGACCAGTTCCATTTGATCCGTAATAGTTAGTTATTATCGGATTTCAATTTTCGTAGCAATCGAAGTTATCGTTTGACCGTGGCAACTCGAAACGCATCGATATCATTTTAATTTTAAATCATCGAGTTAAAATAGTCATTTTTCAAACAGTGTCGGATTTCGACGAAACCAGTTTCATCGGATCCGTAATGTGATATTATTGCATGGTTTCAAATTTCGTAATTTTTGGATTTACCATTTGTCCGGTACAAATTAAAACGCCTCGAAATCAATTTAAATCGGTTTAATTTAAATTGATCGTTTAAATCCATATCTCACACAGACGATCGAATTAGCTTTCGAAACCTGTTCCATTGTGTCCGGAACGCAGGGTAAACCCCAGAAACGCTAGTCACCGCACGTAAATCGGAGTTTGGGTTAACCGGGATGAATAGTGTTCGATATTCTCTATAAATACACCCACTTTTATCACAAAATTAGAAAGAAAGAAAAAAGAGAAACCCTAATTCTCTAAGTAGCCGCCGGTCTCGTTTTGATGGCCAGAAACGAATGCCACTTCCTCCTTTAATTTCTCAAAATCCGTGAAGTTCTAGCCATAGTCTTCAACTAGTAAATTATAGACCTCGTCGAGACGGAGGTATCCAACGGTGGAGATGTGATATGGTGGAGCGTAGAGGCCGAAAAGGGGCCGCATTCATGCTACGTTCGCACGCGTTTCTGAGGGGGAATGCTCGACCGAGCTCGACCGGGGTTGGACCGTGGGTGGCACGCGTGGAGGCGAAGGTGGCGGGGGTCTCTGATCAACGTGGTGAGGCTCGTAGTGGTCGCGTGCATTAGGGTTTAGTGGCGGCACGATGGGTTCAGTTGCGTTCAAGGGCCTGGAGAAATTATCGCGTGGGAGGGAAGAAAGAAACGTGGCCTAGATTTGGTCAAAGTGAGATGTGCGGCCCTGATTCATTTAGGTTTAAAATTTTAAAAGAAAGTGTAAATTATTTATATTTAAATTTGTACAATGTTTAAAATGCGATAACTTTGTCATACGTTATCAGAAAATGACGAAATGAAAAGCGTTGGCTTCATTTTGTCGAGTACTTCGCGATGGAACTGGATTGGAGTCGTTTGGAGTCAGTGAAAATTTTGGTTGAAATTAAACGCCTGTTTAATTTCAATCGGAATAAATCGCTATTGCAACGAATAAAACCCAAGGTGAGATTTTTCTCACTCAAAAATGAAAGTGGAATTTTCAGTTATTTATTGATGATTGCTATTGAATGTGATATTAGATATAGTAGGATATATCTATATATATAGCAATATATACATATTGGCATATGTATATATTGGATTGATGATTTCCCGCCTCGTATAGCGGATGAGACCCTATTGCGCCGTTAGTAAGCGAATTTTTTATAAAACCCATATACCGCGATAATTCCGTACTGGAGCGGAATTGGTATTGTGCTAACGTCTTTGGATGCAGGGAAACAGGTTGGAGGGATCCAACTGGATTCCTCACCAGTAGTTATTTATTTACAGGATTGATGTATATTCTGTTATCATATGTTGATATATGATGTTGTTGTTGTGATTGACCAATTGATGCTGTTGCATCATCGGATTCAAGTTTTGAGCTTTAAAAATGACGACTTTTAATTTAAAAGGATTTTTAAAGTGATTTTTGAAAGTAGACGTTTTGTTGAATTGATTTATTTTAAATAAATAAACGTTTGAAATTTTAAAGTTATAAAAGTTAAGATTTTTGTGAAATATAACCCAAGTGTCATTTTTGAAATAAATAGTTGATTTATTTATAAAATGGTTTAAATTGAGTTTTTCACAGTATTATAAACAGTCTATTTAAAGGATTTAAAAAGTCGATATTTATAAATCTAAAACATTTGAATTTTAAACGAGCTTTGTAAGTGTTAGAACAAGATGAAATAAAAATTCGTGAGTGAATGAAATTTATAAATTATGAAGTATAAATTGAGTAGATGTGTAGAATAAAAGATTTATAAGTGATAAACTTATAATGTGATATCCCGGATTTTCGGGCATCAGATAATTGGATAGTTATCTGATTTAACTTTTAAAAATACTGATTTATAGATTGGATAAATAAATCCGATAATAAATATTTATATCTGGATAAATATTTATTTGATAATCTCCTAATTTAATTACTTAAAATTTACAAATTATTCTTTTAAAAACAAATAATGAATTGTTTATATATAATAGATTTTTTTTAGAATTATTATTTACAAATTGAATTTGGGTTTGTTTAAATATATATTTGAGTTGATTTAAATTGGATTTTAAATTGAAATTTGAATTTAAAATTTAATAGATTGATATCTTAAAATATTTGGATTTGAAAATATATATGTATGATTTTATTGGAATATAATTTTTTTATATTATTTTCTTTAAAAGGGTTTAAAACAAAGTTATAAAATTAATAAAAACAAGGACTTAAACACAATTTGAATAACAAATGACATTTGTAAAACTATGAATATAAGAAATAAACACTTGTAAACTTATGATAACAAGTGGCATCTCACAAAATTCTTTTAATTTGAAAATCGTATAAACATGTATAAGAGAAAATAACCAGGCTTCTAAATCTCTTTCATTCGTTCTCAGTTTATAACTTTTCAAACCTGAAACTACAGAAAAAAAAAATCAAAACAAATCAAACAACCTCTGTTCAATCTCAAACCTGAAAACAAATTAAAGCAAGCTAAAGATCAGATTCAAGCTCAAGTGAATCAAAACAAAGCTGCAAAATTCAGCAATTCCAGATTTAAGCAACAGGATTTTTTTTTCAAGTGTGAGATCCAGATCAAAATAAGTTTCCAGATTTTCAAAAAGGGTTTCTCTGTTCAAACTGAAATAGTGAGTAAACAAACCCCTAAAAGTTTAAACTAAGTTTAAATCTTGGTCTCATGTGACAAAACTTGAAGTATGATTATGATAAAATGTTTGTATGAATGGAATTATGCCTGCATGTCTGTTTTTGGTGTGCATATTAGTATGTCAGTATTGTTGTTCTGTTTACAGGCTTTTAACCTGATCATAAATCAAGTTCTTCCTTCTCGATCTTCTTTAGGCTATAATTTGTAAACAAAATTTATTTGTTATAACAAGGTATATAAAAAATATATATATATATATATATTTTTCAAGTGGAATCTGGAGCTAGTTTTTTTTACAGAAAGAAAGAAGAACAGTAAATCCTAATATATATCTAAAATTCGATCTAAACGATTTGTTGTTTCAGGATCATAATCATATCAGTTATCAAATTATAGGATTTTTAAAAATAAAATCTTGATTTTTAATGTTGTAAATCATTGGAAATCAAGAGATGAACGTATTATGGGTTTCGAACGATTCTGGCGAACGGTGTAGTTTTGGATGGTCGGGGTCTCTGCTGAAGCTAGACTGGAGGTAAGCGATGTCGGCAAAAATGGTCGTAGGATTTCATGACCAACGTGACTGCGGCAGATCGACGTAGTAGGGTTTAACCCTAGTTTTGGTTGAGGCTGGAAATCAGATGACTGCATCACCATCGTAGCATCGGAGGAGACCGGTCATGGGGGAAAAGGAGCGTAGGTCATTGGCAAAGCTATGGGTGGAGTCTCGAGAACTCTGGTGGTCGGAGGCGTATGGACGAAGCGATTCTTGATCGGGGTGTTTTGTTCTGGTGGGTTCGATCAAGTCGAATCTCGATTTCGTGATCGTTTTGGTAGATAGGTGGTCAGGATCGGAAGGGTAGGTCGGCGTCGTCTTGTCGACGGTGGATTGGAAGGCCAGATCGTCGACGATCAGCCGTGCACGTGCACGTGGTATCTCTGGTGTCAGAGTTTTGGTTTAGGGATGAAGGTAAGTCTCTTGGGTAGAAGCTCGGGAAAAGGTAGGTTTAGCTCGAGATTGTCTTCGGGGTTTGATTCGAGTACGTGAGTGACTATTCCTATAACAGTTTTAAAATTTAAATCATAAAAAAAAAGGAATGGAAGACTCGAGTTTTGGTTCGAGTAACCCTAGGGTTGTCTTGTAAAATAATTATGTTTTTAAGTGTTTAAAGATAACATAATTAAACTTTTTATAATTCACTTAATCATTATTTTAAATAAAGGTGTTATTATATGTTGATTTAATTAAGTTGTAAAATTTATTTTTACTTAGTAAGTTATTTCTTAAAGTTTACTTAATTAATGATGTAATTAAATTTTGAAGATAAAATGTTTTAAAGATTAATTAACTTAAAGGTCTAAGTTAATTGGTAATTGATAATTAATTCCAAAGGTTATTAATAAGATTTAAATGATAATGAAAGTAATTAAAAGATAATTACTTAATGGATAATTACTTAATGTAGGTAATTAAAGGTTGATTGGAGGTTAATTAATTTAATGATTAAGGTTAATTAAATAATGATTAAAGGATTAATTAATAAATAATTAACGATAATTAATCAGTAATTAAAGGATAATTTATGAAGTAATTATGTGATTAATTAAAGGTTAATTAGTATAAGTAATTAAAGAATAGTTAATTACTTAATGTCATTAATCAAGGTGATTAATTAATGGATAATTTCTTAATATGATAAATTAAAAGTTAATTAATTAATGTAATTAATTAAAGGATAATTAATTAATTAAAGGCTAATTACTTAATGTACTTAAGAAATAATTAATTTAGGATAATTAATTAAGATGAATAATTAAAGGATGATTAGTTAATTAGTTTATAATTAATTAATGTTAAGTAAACATGATTTAAAAGAAATTAAAGTAATTAATTTAATTTATTTGGAGATTAAGTTAAATTAATTAGGAATTGTGCATCTAATTAATCTTGCTTATGGATGATTGAATAATATTGAATGCCTTGGATTATTTGATATATCTGATATGTGATTGTGATATGAGATGCTTTGGATAAATTGTGATAATGTAAGTTATCTACCTGTGATAGAATTGCTATGTGAATATGATATCCTGAATTAAAAATTAAATTGTTTAACTTAAACATCTTGGCTTAAAAAGGATGACATTTGAATTCGAAGAGACCGGGATCGGATATCAGCGATATCCGGAACCACTTCAATTAGTAATCTATAATTCTTTATAGATTTGATCTGTGAAATCAAATAGGCTGGAATGGAATAAATTAAGTAAACTAGACCATTGGAACTAAGTAACGGTACTTAGATATTGATTTGTGCAGTAAGTGTTTGGCTATAACAAGATAAGAACTCGTAGTGAGGTACGAGTTACCCTGTGTTTTCAAGGAAGCTTTACCATCTTAGTATTTAAATATAAATGAGTTTACTCACGCTGGTTTCCAGCCTGACTCGGGTGTTACTTTATGGTAATGCTCGGGTCAGACCGAGTATTACAGATTTCCAGGTAAGGACGTTTTGAAGCTCAGGAGGCGAGCTGGATGGCAGGAACATATGGAGTTTACCCCTGTGTATTTGAGAGCTTATTGATAGTAGTCTGGGACAGGTTGATAACTGTCTAGTCTATTTGTGTATATGTTGTAACTCTGATGTATTGAATGTAAAGTAACAATTACAGCTTTTCTTTGTATAAATGCTATTATTTGTTATTATATTTTATCCGCTGCGAATGTGAGGTTTCTGTGTTTTGATGCTTCTTCTTCTTCTTTTTCTTCTATCTCTTCTTCTTTTCTCTAACTATCTGGAAATTTCGGGATCGAAATTGTAACGACCCAGAATTTTTGATAATTAAAATTTGAATATTTAATTGATTTTGAATATTAATAAGTGGAATTAATAAGTCGGATAAATTATTTATCGAATATTGGATTTACCTGGGTAATTAAATCGATAAATTAAATAGTGAAATTCCAGAAATAATTTAAATCTGGATTAAAAATGATTGAAAATGATTTGTAAAATTTTATTTAATCATACTGGAGTTATAGAAAGGTTATAGAACTTTTAAAATTGAATTTGGAGTTAAATTGTGAAAATTGAATATTTTAATATTTAATTATCGACTGTAAAAATAGCCAATTTTCGAACAGTCTCAGAATTGAACGAGACCAGTTCCATTGGATCCGTAATAGTTAGTTATTATCGGATTTCAATTTTCGTATCAATCGGAGTTATCGTTTGACCGTGGCAACTCGAAACGCATCGATATCATTTTAATTTTAAATCGTCGAGTTAAAAATAGTCATTTTTCAAACGGTCTCGGATTTCGACGAAACCAGTTTCATCGGATCCGTAATGTGATATTATTGTAAGATTTCAAATTTCGTAATTTTTGGAATTACCGTTTGTCCGGTACAAATTAAAACGCCTCGAAATCGATTTAAATCGGTTTAATTTAAATTGATCGTTTATTGCCATATCTCACACATACGATCGAATTAGCTTCCGAAACCTGTTCCATTGCGTTCGGAACGCGGGGTAAACCTTAGGAACGTCGGTCGGCACGCTCGATTTGGAGTTCGGAAAATTTCGATGAATAGTAAATTGGGCAATTTTCTATATAAGCACCTCAATATCTCCACTTTGCCAAAGAAGCTAAACCTAACCCTAAAACGTTACAGCCGCCACTTCTATGCTGAACGGCCAGAAAGCAATTTTCTTTCTCCCTCAAAATCTTCAAATCCGTTCATCGATTCGACAAACCTTCAACTAAGAAAATGAAGAGCATCACGAGCACTACAATCTGAACGGTCGTGATTGGATCTAGGCGAGTAAATCAACGGCAAAATGCCAAGGAGGGTCGCGCGTTTGGACGCGGTTTTCGAGGTGATGGCTGAGCTGGGTAGGGCCGCACTTGGCGCGGAAGTCGAGGCGGCATGGGGTTTCCCTCTGGTGTTCGTTGATCATCTCCAGGTGGTCGTCTAGGAGGTGCGGCAGTTGGAAGAAGGGAAGGGTGTTGGGTATCTGCGTACGTGATATTCACGTTTGGGGGAGAAGCAAGGGTAGCGGCCAGGATTGCATCAACAGAAACGAACGGTTGTGATGATAGGGTTTAAATTTTTTAATTAAAATGTTAATTAAGTGATATTTAAATTTGTATAAATTTTGAAATGAGATATCTTCTTCATACGAGGTCCGTTTCGGACGAGATTTTTTGCGATGGGATCGTATCGTCGTATACTACGCTATGCAACTGGATTGGAGTCGTTTGGAGCTAGCGAAGATTTCGGGTAAAATTAAACGCTCGTTTAATTTTATTCGAAATAAACGCTGAAATCAGGATTAAAATCACGGTGAGATCTTCTCACTCAAATGAAAGTGGATTTTCTTTTACAGTTATTATTGATTGATGATTGACTGTTTGGATTGTTGATATTAGATATTTTAGGATATATCTATATATAGCAATATATACATATTGGCATATGTATATATTGGATTGATTGATTTCCCGCCTCGTATAGCGGATGAGACCCTATTGCGCCGTTAGTAAGCGGATTTATAAAAACCCATATACCGCGATAATTCCGTACTGGAGCGGAATTGGTATTGTGCTAACATCTGTGGATGCAGGGAAACAGGTTGGAGGGATCCAACTGGATTCCTCACCAGTAGTTATTTATTTACAGATATTGTGATATATTCTGTTATCATATTGATATATGATATTGACTGTTGTGATGGACTGATTGATGCTGTTGCATCATCGGATTCAGTTTTGAAATGTAAAAATAACGACTGTTATTTTAAAAGGGTTTTTAAAGTGATTTTTGAAAATATACGTTTTATGGAATTTTTGAATCGATTTATAACGTAAAATTTTAAAGTTATAAAAGTTATAATTTTTAGTGAAATATAACCGATGTGTCATTTTTGAAATAAAAGTCGATTTATTTATAAAATGGTTTAAGTTGGGATTTTTGAATAACTATAAACGATTTGTATAAAAAGATTTATAAAATTGATATTTTATAAATCGAAATATTGGACTTATAAAACGAATTTTTATAAGTGTTAAAAAGAAGTATAAAAGGATTTCATAAGTGAATGAAATAAATAGATTTATAACGTGAAGTTATAAAGTGAATAGATGTTGTAAAAATAAACGATTTATAAGTAATTTACTTATAAAAATTGACTTTTGCACTTAGATGGGATATAAATAGAAATTGCAAAATGAAATGATTTTGTAAGTTGAAATCGTTATAAAGTACAAATGTGATTTATAAACGTTGTTTTATAAATCCGAAATCACTTATTCTTATAAGTGAATTTTTGAAGATTAATAAAATGAGATTATAAACCGGAGTTGTTATAGAAAATAGAAAATGGAATTTATAAAACGTTGTTTTATAAATTCGGAAACCAATAGATTGAATTTGATAAATTAAATATAGAAGGTTATCAAAGGAGATATATTCGCGATTTTGGATAGCGAATTATTATCGAAATAAAACGTGTAGAAAATAGTGAAATGTAAATAGTAAAGTATATTCACGATTTTGGATAGTGAATATATTGTTAAGTAAAATGAACTTGTTTTGGAAAAGCGATATTGTAAAATGAAGTTAATTGTTTAAAAGATGTTTTAAACGTGTTAAATATCGAAATCATAGATTTCAACCCTTTATTGTTGAAATAGACGTTTTCGAGAAATAAGGAAATGATGGACTATAACACTGTTGTTATAGTAAATGATTTCCGAAAGGAAATATTTTTGTACGGTATTGGGATTCATATATCTGTCTAAATTCCGAATCCCTATACTAGTGATTTTGAGTCGTCGTAACGATGTTTTACGTAACATTCGTTTTGACTCAAATAAATGTGTTTAAAGAGAATGATTTCCTTAAAGAATGAATATATACTTAATTTTGATTTAAGTATATCGAATATTTTCAAATGTTGAAAATAAATGATTTGTGAAATACTTATTTTTAAATAAGTATGGAATTGCTTTTCCAATATGAAATGAACTGTTTTGAGATTTTATCTTTTAAAGATAAATTGAAATGTGGAAATTGATTTGAAATTGTTTTCAAATGGTTAAGTGTGGAAATTTTATATCTAGTAAAAGATATTTTTGAAGATGAAATAATTTGGAAAATTATTTGGAATCTGATGATGTTGCGCATCTTTATTGATAGTTAAATAACCGACTATCAATAATTACCTTTAGATAGGTATTTGTTGTGAATTGGATGAATTTGAATGCCACACTTATTTTTGAATAATCGCTCACTATTCGGGTTAGCCGGGAAAGGACCATGGGGTCGTATAACCCATTCCGAATATGTGATACGTCGATATGAATTGCATTTGAAGACCGGTGTTGAAGACCGGATATTTTTGAAAACGGAAGGATTACCGTCGAGTTACTCTACATCGGCTGATCTCCGGTTTAGAGGTTTTATCATCCTTAGTGACGGGAAGTCCCGACGTGATTGAAAATTATCCGGATATGCAAGGGCTTCGTGAGAAGTGCCTTCGGTTCTGTTCGATCCCGGAACAGACTTGTATGGATTGTGTGTCTGACATTACACTTTGAGATATAAAGCTGATTTCTTTCAAATACATATCTGTTGGTGGCGGAGAATTTATTCTCTTAGCTTAACACCCTTCTCTGAGACGTACGAGCTCAGAGGTTATGTAGTTGAAATTTATCAGCGATATATCCCAATTTGGTAACGTGGCATACTGAGTGTTGCTGTGAAATGGTCAGTGTTTGATCATTTGTGATATGATCATTTGTTTGATCTTATATCTTTGTGATCATAGGTTGATCATTTTGTTGGACCCGAAGCAGGGCTTTTTGAGAAAGCGTAGCTTTGTGGACGAGACTTCGTCGAGCCTCACACCCCGGAAATGGTCGAAACAGGAATGTTGCGGCAAGGTTATGAGGGTCGCGCCCTTTAGGGTATGTCATTTCCTTCTGGAAAGGGGTGGTATCATGGTATGGAGCCCAGATACTCACTCATGTGGATACACTTTCTTTATGATGTGTGATGTTGGATATCGAGCGCTCGGATAAAGGTCCCAAAGGACCGGGTGATGACATATTCGTGAGTTACCTGTTACAGGGGTAACCCGGCCTTGTTTGGCAGAGAGCAGTTTGTCTCTCGAGACGTCCAGCCAGAGGCGATCCTATTCGGCAGAAGGAAAGGAAGTTCCTTAGCCTGACCATTTGTTGGAAATCCATCTTCCAAATACGAACTTTGTACGGTATTAGTTGTAGAACCTGCCATTTACGTACGGTGGTCACCACTGTTTAGATGGTAGCTATAGTAGGCATACGATACTGGTCGTATGTTGGCTAAGATTAATATTATACTTTCGAAATGTTTTCTACACTATGCACTAATAATAATATCAAAAATGATTTGATTTTGCGTAGTAAGCATCTTTGACTATCATAAGAAGAAATCTCCTCCAATTCTGCGTTTGCATTGTGTGTGTGGCGGGAGGTCTTATGGTAGTTTCATTTTCCAAAAGCATTTCGAATTGACTTTAAAATTATCCTGTTGTTTATTTTAAAGAATAACTGTTTTACGATCTCACACCAGTCACTATGACTGACTCGGAGTTTATTGTTCCCTTCTAAACTCTGGGTGCCCACCAATTTCCACACGGGCAGCCTAGAGTTATATTATCAGGATATTCTGGATATTCTGGAGCTTTGGAAGCAAGCTGGATGGCGAGACGTAGTACTTGTATCTGATAGTATTTATTCCGCTGTGTATTCTGTATGAGGACAAGTTATATAACTGTCCACTGTTGTATATTGACTCTGATGATTGATGTGATGTAATGTAATAACAGATATAGTTCTTTGTTTTAAAGATTATTCAATTATCTATTATATATTGTTCCGCTGCGATATGTGAGATTCTGATATTGTTTCTGTTTCTGATGTTGTTCTTTTGTTTCTTCTTTATCTTCTTCTTCTATCTTTTTCTTCTTTCTTAAAACCATAACTTTTCGGGTTTCCGGCATTCG
This sequence comes from Allium fistulosum, assembly GCA_030737815.1. Classification (NCBI taxonomy): domain Eukaryota; kingdom Viridiplantae; phylum Streptophyta; class Magnoliopsida; order Asparagales; family Amaryllidaceae; genus Allium; species Allium fistulosum. The sequence goes on from CM060903.1 coordinate 596,072,364, forward strand.
ATGGCTCAGCAGTCGATAAAGTGAGTATCGGTGTTGAATTTTCGAAAGTCGAAAAATTTCGGGATGTTACATTTGGTATCAGAGCATATGGTTAAGCGACAACCCTGCTCTGTTGGGTGTTACTCATTAGAGATAGAGTCAGCAGTGCTCTAGAATGAGTTTGAGTGAAATAATAGATATGAGCGCGTATTTGTTATTGAATATAAAATTGTTTTGTATTGTGATGATTGGTTTATTGAGTGGTATATGAACTTTCGTCGGCACAGTCTGCGCAACTGGATCGAAGGGGTTTCTAAACACTTAAATAGAACAATTCGGCACAGTATTGTTTTAAAATAGGGTGAATGAAATAATTTTACCCAAAACTATTTTTGTATAGAAAAGAAATGGTTTTCTATGAAGTATTATAGTATATGGATGTTTGGTTGTTAGGAAATAATAACATTGAAATGTTATCATTATTATTGAAACTGAATAAGGAATTAAAATCGTAACTCCAAGATTTAAGAAATAAATTCATATACGAATGAAATTTAAGAATGTAAATTATAAATGTGAATTATAATTTAAAACGGAATTCGAGAGAAGTTTTTGGAAATGTTTTGAAAGGAATTTGAAATTTTTTGGGGATTTGGAAGTTTAAATTCTTTTTGGAGTTGAAAATGAATTTCAAAGGATTTTGAAAAAGTATTTTAGAGAGATGAAAGCTCTAAACTCTTTTCGGTCGTTGGAAAATAACTTCGGTAATGACTGCAGCATTACTGATGTTCATTTTCGGGTTTCCAAAAGAGAAATTGCTGTCAAATTGTTTTAAATAGGAGTTGTTTGAAAATTTGGGTTTTTATTTTGGAAATTCAAATGGAATTTGAATTGTTTTCAAATGGTTTTGAAAAGGTTGAAAAGACTCTGGAATTGAGTACTGAATTATGAAGTTGATAACTTGTAAAGTTTAAAGTTTAAATGAAAATCCATTTAACGAATGAAATTTTAAATATGAATTGGAAGCATAAGGAAACGAATTCATATATGAATAAAATGGTAAATATGAATTGTAAATGTAATTTATAAATGAAAATGGAATTCCAGATAGATATTGGAAAATTTAAAATTCATTAATGAAATGAATTTGTAATATGAATATATAAGTGATTATATAAATCGAAATGAAAATAAGTTGATAACTTATAGAATATTTGAAATCTGATTAAAATGAAAGTTCAAATTGAAAACGAATGAATTAGGGAATGAACCAATAAAATTGCAATTGTAAGTGCAAGAGAATAAAATTGAAATGTTAAAATTCATTTTGAATTTGTAAGAAAGTAAGACTGAATTTGAATTTGATTGTGAAGGGTTAAACTAAAATTAGTAACTGAAACTAATCTAAAATAATGTAGTTATGAATGAAGGATAATTGATAAAATTTAATATTCAGAAGTGAAACTGAATCCAAATTGAATTGAAATGGTAAAGTTAATTCAAATGAGAATGTGAAATGCAAGATTGAACGAAATTTGATATGTAACTTCAATAGTGAAGTAAAAATGATACAAGTAGTTATATCGAAATTTTGTAATCGAATTTGCAAAATAGTTTGAATATATGTAACCAGATATTATGGCTAGTAGGATATACAGGTGATAAATTGGGATTTTGATTTCAAAGATAAATTTGAATTGCTCGACAAAAGGTAAGTGTTTAAATTTCTATATGAGATTTGATGACTTTCTTGTCTAGCCGCTTGGCTTTTTCTTTTTCTTTTTGAAATCTGAGAGTCCGTAGGGACGTTTTGTAGTCGTACCGTATTAGCCGCGCAAAGGAGACGCTGGCGAAATTTTTCGAAAATTTCGGGTGTTAGAAAATTTTTGAGAAATTTTGAAAGTTTAAAATTTGAATTTAAACTCGAATTTGAATTTTGAAGTAAACAATGTTGTTTGGAACTTATAATTGAAGTTGGAAGCTAGTTGAAATGATAACGAATCTTGAGTAGAAAGATTTGTTTTGACAAATTGATAAAACTATTGAATTGTGAAAAATAGTAGACGAGTTAAGGACCTTTCTTTCTAACTTGTAATTTCGAGGACGAAATTCTTTTAAGGGGGGAAATCTGTAACGACCCAGAATTTTTGATAATTAAAATTTGAATATTTAATTGATTTTGAATATTAATAAGTGGAATTAATAAGTCGGATAAATTATTTATCGAATATTGGATTTACCTGGGTAATTAAATCGATAAATTAAATAGTGAAATTCCAGAAATAATTTAAATCTGGATTAAAAATGATTGAAAATGATTTGTAAAATTTTATTTAATCATACTGGAGTTATAGAAAGGTTATAGAACTTTTAAAATTGAATTTGGAGTTAAATTGTGAAAATTGAATATTTTAATATTTAATTATCGACTGTAAAAATAGCCAATTTTCGAACAGTCTCAGAATTGAACGAGACCAGTTCCATTGGATCCGTAATAGTTAGTTATTATCGGATTTCAATTTTCGTATCAATCGGAGTTATCGTTTGACCGTGGCAACTCGAAACGCATCGATATCATTTTAATTTTAAATCGTCGAGTTAAAAATAGTCATTTTTCAAACGGTCTCGGATTTCGACGAAACCAGTTTCATCGGATCCGTAATGTGATATTATTGTAAGATTTCAAATTTCGTAATTTTTGGAATTACCGTTTGTCCGGTACAAATTAAAACGCCTCGAAATCGATTTAAATCGGTTTAATTTAAATTGATCGTTTATTGCCATATCTCACACATACGATCGAATTAGCTTCCGAAACCTGTTCCATTGCGTTCGGAACGCGGGGTAAACCTTAGGAACGTCGGTCGGCACGCTCGATTTGGAGTTCGGAAAATTTCGATGAATAGTAAATTGGGCAATTTTCTATATAAGCACCTCAATATCTCCACTTTGCCAAAGAAGCTAAACCTAACCCTAAAACGTTACAGCCGCCACTTCTATGCTGAACGGCCAGAAAGCAATTTTCTTTCTCCCTCAAAATCTTCAAATCCGTTCATCGATTCGACAAACCTTCAACTAAGAAAATGAAGAGCATCACGAGCACTACAATCTGAACGGTCGTGATTGGATCTAGGCGAGTAAATCAACGGCAAAATGCCAAGGAGGGTCGCGCGTTTGGACGCGGTTTTCGAGGTGATGGCTGAGCTGGGTAGGGCCGCACTTGGCGCGGAAGTCGAGGCGGCATGGGGTTTCCCTCTGGTGTTCGTTGATCATCTCCAGGTGGTCGTCTAGGAGGTGCGGCAGTTGGAAGAAGGGAAGGGTGTTGGGTATCTGCGTACGTGATATTCACGTTTGGGGGAGAAGCAAGGGTAGCGGCCAGGATTGCATCAACAGAAACGAACGGTTGTGATGATAGGGTTTAAATTTTTTAATTAAAATGTTAATTAAGTGATATTTAAATTTGTATAAATTTTGAAATGAGATATCTTCTTCATACGAGGTCCGTTTCGGACGAGATTTTTTGCGATGGGATCGTATCGTCGTATACTACGCTATGCAACTGGATTGGAGTCGTTTGGAGCTAGCGAAGATTTCGGGTAAAATTAAACGCTCGTTTAATTTTATTCGAAATAAACGCTGAAATCAGGATTAAAATCACGGTGAGATCTTCTCACTCAAATGAAAGTGGATTTTCTTTTACAGTTATTATTGATTGATGATTGACTGTTTGGATTGTTGATATTAGATATTTTAGGATATATCTATATATAGCAATATATACATATTGGCATATGTATATATTGGATTGATTGATTTCCCGCCTCGTATAGCGGATGAGACCCTATTGCGCCGTTAGTAAGCGGATTTATAAAAACCCATATACCGCGATAATTCCGTACTGGAGCGGAATTGGTATTGTGCTAACATCTGTGGATGCAGGGAAACAGGTTGGAGGGATCCAACTGGATTCCTCACCAGTAGTTATTTATTTACAGATATTGTGATATATTCTGTTATCATATTGATATATGATATTGACTGTTGTGATGGACTGATTGATGCTGTTGCATCATCGGATTCAGTTTTGAAATGTAAAAATAACGACTGTTATTTTAAAAGGGTTTTTAAAGTGATTTTTGAAAATATACGTTTTATGGAATTTTTGAATCGATTTATAACGTAAAATTTTAAAGTTATAAAAGTTATAATTTTTAGTGAAATATAACCGATGTGTCATTTTTGAAATAAAAGTCGATTTATTTATAAAATGGTTTAAGTTGGGATTTTTGAATAACTATAAACGATTTGTATAAAAAGATTTATAAAATTGATATTTTATAAATCGAAATATTGGACTTATAAAACGAATTTTTATAAGTGTTAAAAAGAAGTATAAAAGGATTTCATAAGTGAATGAAATAAATAGATTTATAACGTGAAGTTATAAAGTGAATAGATGTTGTAAAAATAAACGATTTATAAGTAATTTACTTATAAAAATTGACTTTTGCACTTAGATGGGATATAAATAGAAATTGCAAAATGAAATGATTTTGTAAGTTGAAATCGTTATAAAGTACAAATGTGATTTATAAACGTTGTTTTATAAATCCGAAATCACTTATTCTTATAAGTGAATTTTTGAAGATTAATAAAATGAGATTATAAACCGGAGTTGTTATAGAAAATAGAAAATGGAATTTATAAAACGTTGTTTTATAAATTCGGAAACCAATAGATTGAATTTGATAAATTAAATATAGAAGGTTATCAAAGGAGATATATTCGCGATTTTGGATAGCGAATTATTATCGAAATAAAACGTGTAGAAAATAGTGAAATGTAAATAGTAAAGTATATTCACGATTTTGGATAGTGAATATATTGTTAAGTAAAATGAACTTGTTTTGGAAAAGCGATATTGTAAAATGAAGTTAATTGTTTAAAAGATGTTTTAAACGTGTTAAATATCGAAATCATAGATTTCAACCCTTTATTGTTGAAATAGACGTTTTCGAGAAATAAGGAAATGATGGACTATAACACTGTTGTTATAGTAAATGATTTCCGAAAGGAAATATTTTTGTACGGTATTGGGATTCATATATCTGTCTAAATTCCGAATCCCTATACTAGTGATTTTGAGTCGTCGTAACGATGTTTTACGTAACATTCGTTTTGACTCAAATAAATGTGTTTAAAGAGAATGATTTCCTTAAAGAATGAATATATACTTAATTTTGATTTAAGTATATCGAATATTTTCAAATGTTGAAAATAAATGATTTGTGAAATACTTATTTTTAAATAAGTATGGAATTGCTTTTCCAATATGAAATGAACTGTTTTGAGATTTTATCTTTTAAAGATAAATTGAAATGTGGAAATTGATTTGAAATTGTTTTCAAATGGTTAAGTGTGGAAATTTTATATCTAGTAAAAGATATTTTTGAAGATGAAATAATTTGGAAAATTATTTGGAATCTGATGATGTTGCGCATCTTTATTGATAGTTAAATAACCGACTATCAATAATTACCTTTAGATAGGTATTTGTTGTGAATTGGATGAATTTGAATGCCACACTTATTTTTGAATAATCGCTCACTATTCGGGTTAGCCGGGAAAGGACCATGGGGTCGTATAACCCATTCCGAATATGTGATACGTCGATATGAATTGCATTTGAAGACCGGTGTTGAAGACCGGATATTTTTGAAAACGGAAGGATTACCGTCGAGTTACTCTACATCGGCTGATCTCCGGTTTAGAGGTTTTATCATCCTTAGTGACGGGAAGTCCCGACGTGATTGAAAATTATCCGGATATGCAAGGGCTTCGTGAGAAGTGCCTTCGGTTCTGTTCGATCCCGGAACAGACTTGTATGGATTGTGTGTCTGACATTACACTTTGAGATATAAAGCTGATTTCTTTCAAATACATATCTGTTGGTGGCGGAGAATTTATTCTCTTAGCTTAACACCCTTCTCTGAGACGTACGAGCTCAGAGGTTATGTAGTTGAAATTTATCAGCGATATATCCCAATTTGGTAACGTGGCATACTGAGTGTTGCTGTGAAATGGTCAGTGTTTGATCATTTGTGATATGATCATTTGTTTGATCTTATATCTTTGTGATCATAGGTTGATCATTTTGTTGGACCCGAAGCAGGGCTTTTTGAGAAAGCGTAGCTTTGTGGACGAGACTTCGTCGAGCCTCACACCCCGGAAATGGTCGAAACAGGAATGTTGCGGCAAGGTTATGAGGGTCGCGCCCTTTAGGGTATGTCATTTCCTTCTGGAAAGGGGTGGTATCATGGTATGGAGCCCAGATACTCACTCATGTGGATACACTTTCTTTATGATGTGTGATGTTGGATATCGAGCGCTCGGATAAAGGTCCCAAAGGACCGGGTGATGACATATTCGTGAGTTACCTGTTACAGGGGTAACCCGGCCTTGTTTGGCAGAGAGCAGTTTGTCTCTCGAGACGTCCAGCCAGAGGCGATCCTATTCGGCAGAAGGAAAGGAAGTTCCTTAGCCTGACCATTTGTTGGAAATCCATCTTCCAAATACGAACTTTGTACGGTATTAGTTGTAGAACCTGCCATTTACGTACGGTGGTCACCACTGTTTAGATGGTAGCTATAGTAGGCATACGATACTGGTCGTATGTTGGCTAAGATTAATATTATACTTTCGAAATGTTTTCTACACTATGCACTAATAATAATATCAAAAATGATTTGATTTTGCGTAGTAAGCATCTTTGACTATCATAAGAAGAAATCTCCTCCAATTCTGCGTTTGCATTGTGTGTGTGGCGGGAGGTCTTATGGTAGTTTCATTTTCCAAAAGCATTTCGAATTGACTTTAAAATTATCCTGTTGTTTATTTTAAAGAATAACTGTTTTACGATCTCACACCAGTCACTATGACTGACTCGGAGTTTATTGTTCCCTTCTAAACTCTGGGTGCCCACCAATTTCCACACGGGCAGCCTAGAGTTATATTATCAGGATATTCTGGATATTCTGGAGCTTTGGAAGCAAGCTGGATGGCGAGACGTAGTACTTGTATCTGATAGTATTTATTCCGCTGTGTATTCTGTATGAGGACAAGTTATATAACTGTCCACTGTTGTATATTGACTCTGATGATTGATGTGATGTAATGTAATAACAGATATAGTTCTTTGTTTTAAAGATTATTCAATTATCTATTATATATTGTTCCGCTGCGATATGTGAGATTCTGATATTGTTTCTGTTTCTGATGTTGTTCTTTTGTTTCTTCTTTATCTTCTTCTTCTATCTTTTTCTTCTTTCTTAAAACCATAACTTTTCGGGTTTCCGGCATTCGATGGCTCAGCAGTCGATAAAGTGAGTATCGGTGTTGAATTTTCGAAAGTCGAAAAATTTCGGGATGTTACAGAAATCTCCGGGTCGTTACATATGGTATCAGAGCGAGGTTAAGCGAGAACCTTGGCTCTGTTGGGATTAATCATTAAGGATAGGGTCAATAGTACCCTAGAATGAGTTGAGTGTATATATATATATGAGAGCGTACTTGTTATTTTCTTATATAAAGGTTTTAAAATGGTTTTAAAAATAAATGGTTTTTATATAAGTTTATCTTTTGATGTATATAGAAATAATTTTCTAATTATTAAATATATTAAAGAAATGGGTTGTTAAATTAATTGGAATTAAATAAGATAATGAGAATTAAGTAGTAATGGTAATACAACCAAATAAAAATTGAATGAAGATAAGTTTGAAATGGATCCAAACTGAAATAAAAAAAATCCAATTAGAATTGAAGATAATTTAAAATTGTGAAATTTTAAATCTAAATCCAGAAAACTTGAAATTATTTTAAAGGAATTTGTTTTAAATTAAAACAAAGGTGGTTTAAAATTTTAAGGTATAACTTGGTGTGTAAAGGAAATAAATATGTATAAATGAGGATATACATTATATTAAAGATGATTTGAAATAAACTCTAAGTATTGAGTTTTAAATAATTCCTTGGAATGTGATGTGAAAACCCAAAGTGAATAAGTTTTTAAACTTAAGTGGGAAGATTTTTAATAAGAAGTTTAAAATTTGAATGGGAATTCAATTTGGGTAAAGATAAATTGAATTTAACTTAAGGAAAGTTAAATGAGTTTAGAATGAACAACTTGAATAAGAAATTTCAAAATGAAATTAAAATTTAACTTGGGAAGTTAAATGGTTGATTAAAATGGGAGTTATGAGTGATCTCAAAATGGGTTTGAGATTTGGAAATTGAAAATGGATAATAAATTATAATCTGAAATTTAATTGTTTTTAAATTCTTATTTGAACTTTATAATAAGTTAAGTAAAGATAATCTTAAAATGGAATTTTGGAATTTGGATCCAGAATTAAATGGTTTAAAGATTTAAGTTGTTAAATTAAAAATTAAGGTTGAGTTAATTTAAAAGTAAAGGTTAATTTGATTTAAAGGATTAAATCAACATTTAAAATTTAACTCGAATTTATATAATTCGAGATAGTTTAAAATTGAGATTTAAATTGAATTAGTTCAAACTGAAATTGATTTAAATAAATGGGAATTGTGATTTAAGATGAATAAGTTTAAAATTCAAATGGAAAATTTGAATTGAATTAATTTGAAATAAAAATTGAAGATTGAATGGGTTCAAAATTCAAATGGGAATTGGGATTAATTCATATAGAAATTGAAATGATTTGAAATTGAAGTGGATTCAATTTGAAATTAGTTTGAATAATTTGAAATTGTAATTAAAATGAATATGTTTAAAATCAAATGAAATTTAATTTGAATTAGGAAAAAAATTGAGGATTTATTCAACTTGAATTGAGGTTAAATCAATTTCAATAGAAATTGAAGTTGTTTAAATTGGAATTGAGTTAATTTAAATGGAAGTAGAAATTTAAATTGAATTGATAGGAAATTGAACGGTTTGACTCTGGACTATTTTCAAAGTAATTTGTTTTAATATAAACCTATTTTTTTTTCAAACTATTTACTATACAATCTTTTTCTTAAACCCCAAACTATCTTATACTTATTTTACAATTATTTTGGAACTATTTAACTATTTTGAAACTGTCTTATAAACTAATTACTATTTTTCAGTTACCTACATCTAATCACTATTTTAAATCTATTTTGCAATTATCTAACTATTTTATATCTACTTAACTATTTTACAGATATTTTACAAACTAATAACTATTTTTCAACTACTTATCTATTTTAAATTTTTTCAAGTTATTTTTAAATTTAAATAGGTCAGAGTTCAGACTGTTTGTAATTGAAGTAATAACTCAATTGGAAATGGAAACAATTGAAATTAAGTGAATGAAATTAAAGGAAATATGAATAGAAAAGGAAACTGATTTGGCTAATAACCAATAAAGATAAATACGTAGGATATACGTATATTATTCTATTCGCATAGTGATTTGATCCAGATTCGAGCACAGAATTTTGAGATAGTATTATCGATCCGAGTTGGTATTTTTCGCTCGATTTTCGACGGCGAACCTGGATATGGATTGTTGATTGGTTCTGGATATTCTCTATCATAGTTGTGACTATGCAAGGAGAATGACGGTTTCTAATCAAAAAAAAAAACCAGATTTGAGTCCGCACTAGGAAGTCGGGTGGACGATACTAGTTCGGAAGTGAAATTGTGTGATCGATTGAGCGATCAGATTGATATTGTGTACGGATGATATGTGTACATCGTACGGATTTGAATGAAATTGATATTGAAGATTGGGGATAAGAACTGTAAAATGGTTTTTGAAAAGAAATATGGTTAATAACTTTATAAAAGATTTATCAAATGTGAATATTTGATTTAGAATAAAATAAAGTTATATATCCTTGTTATATAAGGTAAATCTTCCCTTGTTGAATCTATTGCTAAAAGAAAAGGGTTTTGAAATATTTGAAGTATAAAAGAGGTTTTATACAAAGTTTGAAATGATCCAAAGATTTTCAAAGTATATATATATATCTATATCTATATATATATAAAGGATCTTATGAGAATGATTTTGGAAAAGGTTTTGGGAACCTATGGATTTTGGAAGGGGCTTTTGATTTTTGAGAAATCAATTTTGGATTTTGGAAAGCCTAGTTTGAGAATTATCGATTTTTGGTAATCGATTTTGTGTAAAGGAGATTTTGATAAATCATAAAGGGTATGATTTGAAGATACTATAAGTATATAGTATAAAATGTTTTGAGTAGAGCTCTGGGGAAAAAGGCGCTCCCTTGAAATGAACTTCTCAGGAGTGCCACTGGGTGGTACTGCCTTGAACCCCAAGGGGGGATTCTAAAGTTGATCCTGTGAGGAGTCCGGACAAAACTAGTTCCTGAGGATTATTTGTGTAGCGAAAGTCGAGGGGCTGGTGCCCACAGAGGCATTTGGGTTATTCTGTGACGACAATGTAACTCGATGTCACTGCGATCTACTGCAGACCATAGCGAAAGTCATGTGTGCCGCTGAGAGCCAACTGTCTACGTTTGATTTTATATCGGTAGACTCTGACACTATGGTAACATAGCGAAAGTCGTGTGTGCCGCTGAGAGCCAACTGTCTACGTTTGATTTTATATCGGTAGACTGCGACCTATGTGGGAGAAGTTTCATTATTTGGCAGCGAAATTCGGTGGCGCTGATGCCTACAGTTATATGGGTTTGTGCTGTGATAGCAACGTAAAGACCCGGGTATAACTGCGATCTGTAGCGGGTTCCATGGCGTAATCGAGGAGCGCGGAGACCTACAGTTATCTGTGGATTTTGCCGGGACGGCAACGTAACCATCGGGTTAACTGCGACCATGGATGGGGGTGATGATTTCCAGAGCATTCTCACCAAAGATATTTCCTCTATTTTCGGAACTGTTTTCTATATTTTCAATAAAATTATTTTTCAAAGTATTTTCACTGGATGTTGGAAACGAGTTTACCAAGTACTTATAGATTTTTAGTCTTACGCCTGATCAACGTATGACCGAATTTCTATGAGAATGAGGATGGACTGGTTGAGACATCGAGTTATAAAATGTATTTTTATAAAACTACTTTGGTAATAGTATGTAGATTTTAAAGTGTTTTAAAAAAAAAATTTAAATAAAAAGAGTTAGGAGTTAAAAATGTGTTCAAAGAGAAAATTTAACTGATATTAAGAGTTTTAAATAAATTATGGCTTCGTTCCTTTTCGAGGACGAAAAGATTTAAAGGGGGGAGGAATGTGATATCCCGGATTTTCGGGCATCAGATAATTGGATAGTTATTTGATTTAACTTTTAAAAATACTGATTTATAGATTGGATAAATAAATCCGATAATAAATATTTATATCTGGATAAATATTTATTTGATAATCTCCTAATTTAACTACTTAAAATTTACAAATTATTCTTTTAAAAGCAAATAATGAATTGTTTATATATAATAGATTTTTTTAGAATTATTATTTACAAATTGAATTTGGGTTTGTTTAAATATATATATGAGTTGATTTAAATTGGATTTTAAATTGAAATTTGAATTTAAAATTTAATAGATTGATATCTTAAAATATTTGGATTTGAAAATATATATGTATGATTTTATTGGAATATAATTTTTTTATATTATTTTCTTTAAAAGGGTTTAAAACAAAGTTATAAAATTAATTAAAACAAGGACTTAAACACAATTTGAATAACAAATGACATTTGTAAAACTATGAATATAAGAAATAAACACTTGTAAACTTATGATAACAAGTGGCATCTCACAAAATTCTTTTAATTTGAAAATCGTATAAACATGTATAAGAGAAAATAACCAGGCTTCTAAATCTCTTTCATTCGTTCTCAGTTTATAACTTTTCAAACCTGAAACTACAGAAAAAAAAAATCAAAACAAATCAAACAACCTCTGTTCAATCTCAAACCTGAAAACAAATTAAAGCAAGCTAAAGATCAGATTCAAGCTCAAGTGAATCAAAACAAAGCTGCAAAATTCAGCAATTCCAGATTTAAGCAACAGGATTTTTTTTTCAAGTGTGAGATCCAGATCAAAATAAGTTTCCAGATTTTCAAAAAGGGTTTCTCTGTTCAAACTGAAATAGTGAGTAAACAAACCCCTAAAAGTTTAAACTAAGTTTAAATCTTGGTCTCATGTGACAAAACTTGAAGTATGATTATGATAAAATGTTTGTATGAATGGAATTATGCCTGCATGTCTGTTTTTGGTGTGCATATTAGTATGTCAGTATTGTTGTTCTGTTTACAGGCTTTTAACCTGATCATAAATCAAGTTCTTCCTTCCCGATCTTCTTTAGGCTATAATTTGTAAACAAAATTTATTTGTTATAACAAGGTATATAAAATATATATATATATATATATATATATATATTTTTCAAGTGGAATCTGGAGCTAGTTTTTTTTACAGAAAGAAAGAAGAACAGTAAATCCTAATATATATCTAAAATTCGATCTAAACGATTTGTTGTTTCAGGATCATAATCATATCAGTTATCAAATTATAGGATTTTTAAAAATAAAATCTTGATTTTTAATGTTGTAAATCATTGGAAATCAAGAGATGAACGTATTATGGGTTTCGAACGATTCTGGCGAACGGTGTAGTTTTGGATGGTCGGGGTCTCTGCTGAAGCTAGACTGGAGGTAAGCGATGTCGGCAAAAATGGTCGTAGGATTTCATGACCAACGTGACTGCGGCAGATCGACGTAGTAGGGTTTAACCCTAGTTTTGGTTGAGGCTGGAAATCAGATGACTGCATCACCATCGTAGCATCGGAGGAGACCGGTCATGGGGGAAAAGGAGCGTAGGTCATTGGCAAAGCTATGGGTGGAGTCTCGAGAACTCTGGTGGTCGGAGGCGTATGGACGAAGCGATTCTTGATCGGGGTGTTTTGTTCTGGTGGGTTCGATCAAGTCGAATCTCGATTTCGTGATCGTTTTGGTAGATAGGTGGTCAGGATCGGAAGGGTAGGTCGGCGTCGTCTTGTCGACGGTGGATTGGAAGGCCAGATCGTCGACGATCAGCCGTGCACGTGCACGTGGTATCTCTGGTGTCAGAGTTTTGGTTTAGGGATGAAGGTAAGTCTCTTGGGTAGAAGCTCGGGAAAAGGTAGGTTTAGCTCGAGATTGTCTTCGGGGTTTGATTCGAGTACGTGAGTGACTATTCCTATAACAGTTTTAAAATTTAAATCATAAAAAAAAAGGAATGGAAGACTCGAGTTTTGGTTCGAGTAACCCTAGGGTTGTCTTGTAAAATAATTATGTTTTTAAGTGTTTAAAGATAACATAATTAAACTTTTTATAATTCACTTAATCATTATTTTAAATAAAGGTGTTATTATATGTTGATTTAATTAAGTTGTAAAATTTATTTTTACTTAGTAAGTTATTTCTTAAAGTTTACTTAATTAATGATGTAATTAAATTTTGAAGATAAAATGTTTTAAAGATTAATTAACTTAAAGGTCTAAGTTAATTGGTAATTGATAATTAATTCCAAAGGTTATTAATAAGATTTAAATGATAATGAAAGTAATTAAAAGATAATTACTTAATGGATAATTACTTAATGTAGGTAATTAAAGGTTGATTGGAGGTTAATTAATTTAATGATTAAGGTTAATTAAATAATGATTAAAGGATTAATTAATAAATAATTAACGATAATTAATCAGTAATTAAAGGATAATTTATGAAGTAATTATGTGATTAATTAAAGGTTAATTAGTATAAGTAATTAAAGAATAGTTAATTACTTAATGTCATTAATCAAGGTGAATAATTAATGGATAATTTCTTAATATGATAAATTAAAAGTTAATTAATTAATGTAATTAATTAAAGGATAATTAATTAATTAAAGGCTAATTACTTAATGTAATTAAGAAATAATTAATTTAGGATAATTAATTAAGATGAATAATTAAAGGATGATTAGTTAATTAGTTTATAATTAATTAATGTTAAGTAAACATGATTTAAAAGAAATTAAAGTAATTAATTTAATTTATTTGGAGATTAAGTTAAATTAATTAGGAATTGTGCATCTAATTAATCTTGCTTATGGATGATTGAATAATATTGAATGCCTTGGATTATTTGATATATCTGATATGTGATTGTGATATGAGATGCTTTGGATAAATTGTGATAATGTAAGTTATCTACCTGTGATAGAATTGCTATGTGAATATGATATCCTGAATTAAAAATTAAATTGTTTAACTTAAACATCTTGGCTTAAAAAGGATGACATTTGAATTCGAAGAGACCGGGATCGGATATCAGCGATATCCGGAACCACTTCAATTAGTAATCTATAATTCTTTATAGATTTGATCTGTGAAATCAAATAGGCTGGAATGGAATAAATTAAGTAAACTAGACCATTGGAACTAAGTAACGGTACTTAGATATTGATTTGTGCAGTAAGTGTTTGGCTATAACAAGATAAGAACTCGTAGTGAGGTACGAGTTACCCTGTGTTTTCAAGGAAGCTTTACCATCTTAGTATTTAAATATAAATGAGTTTACTCACGCTGGTTTCCAGCCTGACTCGGGTGTTACTTTATGGTAATGCTCGGGTCAGACCGAGTATTACAGATTTCCAGGTAAGGACGTTTTGAAGCTCAGGAGGCGAGCTGGATGGCAGGAACATATGGAGTTTACCCCTGTGTATTTGAGAGCTTATTGATAGTAGTCTGGGACAGGTTGATAACTGTCTAGTCTATTTGTGTATATGTTGTAACTCTGATGTATTGAATGTAAAGTAACAATTACAGCTTTTCTTTGTATAAATGCTATTATTTGTTATTATATTTTATCCGCTGCGAATGTGAGGTTTCTGTGTTTTGATGCTTCTTCTTCTTCTTTTTCTTCTATCTCTTCTTCTTTTCTCTAACTATCTGGAAATTTCGGGATCGAAATCTCCGGGTCGTTACATATGGTATCAGAGCGAGGTTAAGCGAGAACCTTGGCTCTGTTGGGATTACTCATTAAGGATAGGGTCAATAGTACCCTAGAATGAGTTGAGTGTATATATATATATATGAGAGCGTACTTGTTATTTTCTTATATAAAGGTTTTAAAATGGTTTTAAAAATAAATGGTTTTTATATAAGTTTATCTTTTGATGTATATAGAAATAATTTTCTAATTATTAAATATATTAAAGAAATGGGTTGTTAAATTAATTGGAATTAAATAAGATAATGAGAATTAAGTAGTAATGGTAATACAACCAAATAAAAATTGAATGAAGATAAGTTTGAAATGGATCCAAACTGAAATAAAAAAAAATCCAATTAGAATTGAAGATAATTTAAAATTGTGAAATTTTAAATCTAAATCCAGAAAACTTGAAATTATTTTAAAGGAATTTGTTTTAAATTAAAACAAAGGTGGTTTAAAATTTTAAGGTATAACTTGGTGTGTAAAGGAAATAAATATGTATAAATGAGGATATACATTATATTAAAGATGATTTGAAATAAACTCTAAGTATTGAGTTTTAAATAATTCCTTGGAATGTGATGTGAAAACCCAAAGTGAATAAGTTTTTAAACTTAAGTGGGAAGATTTTTAATAAGAAGTTTAAAATTTGAATGGGAATTCAATTTGGGTAAAGATAAATTGAATTTAACTTAAGGAAAGTTAAATGAGTTTAGAATGAACAACTTGAATAAGAAATTTCAAAATGAAATTAAAATTTAACTTGGGAAGTTAAATGGTTGATTAAAATGGGAGTTATGAGTGATCTCAAAATGGGTTTGAGATTTGGAAATTGAAAATGGATAATAAATTATAATCTGAAATTTAATTGTTTTTAAATTCTTATTTGAACTTTATAATAAGTTAAGTAAAGATAATCTTAAAATGGAATTTTGGAATTTGGATCCAGAATTAAATGGTTTAAAGATTTAAGTTGTTAAATTAAAAATTAAGGTTGAGTTAATTTAAAAGTAAAGGTTAATTTGATTTAAAGGATTAAATCAACATTTAAAATTTAACTCGAATTTATATAATTCGAGATAGTTTAAAATTGAGATTTAAATTGAATTAGTTCAAACTGAAATTGATTTAAATAAATGGGAATTGTGATTTAAGATGAATAAGTTTAAAATTCAAATGGAAAATTTGAATTGAATTAATTTGAAATAAAAATTGAAGATTGAATGGGTTCAAAATTCAAATGGGAATTGGGATTAATTCATATAGAAATTGAAATGATTTGAAATTGAAGTGGATTCAATTTGAAATTAGTTTGAATAATTTGAAATTGTAATTAAAATGAATATGTTTAAAATCAAATGAAATTTAATTTGAATTAGGAAAAAAATTGAGGATTTATTCAACTTGAATTGAGGTTAAATCAATTTCAATAGAAATTGAAGTTGTTTAAATTGGAATTGAGTTAATTTAAATGGAAGTAGAAATTTAAATTGAATTGATAGGAAATTGAACGGTTTGACTCTGGACTATTTTCAAAGTAATTTGTTTTAATATAAACCTATTTTTTTTTCAAACTATTTACTATACAATCTTTTTCTTAAACCCCAAACTATCTTATACTTATTTTACAATTATTTTGGAACTATTTAACTATTTTGAAACTGTCTTATAAACTAATTACTATTTTTCAGTTACCTACATCTAATCACTATTTTAAATCTATTTTGCAATTATCTAACTATTTTATATCTACTTAACTATTTTACAGATATTTTACAAACTAATAACTATTTTTCAACTACTTATCTATTTTAAATTTTTTCAAGTTATTTTTAAATTTAAATAGGTCAGAGTTCAGACTGTTTGTAATTGAAGTAATAACTCAATTGGAAATGGAAGCAATTGAAATTAAGTGAATGAAATTAAAGGAAATATGAATAGAAAAGGAAACTGATTTGGCTAATAACCAATAAAGATAAATACGTAGGATATACGTATATTATTCTATTCGCATAGTGATTTGATCCAGATTCGAGCACAGAATTTTGAGATAGTATTATCGATCCGAGTTGGTATTTTTCGCTCGATTTTCGACGGCGAACCTGGATATGGATTGTTGATTGGTTCTGGATATTCTCTATCATAGTTGTGACTATGCAAGGAGAATGACGGTTTCTAATCAAAAAAAAAACCAGATTTGAGTCCGCACTAGGAAGTCGGGTGGACGATACTAGTTCGGAAGTGAAATTGTGTGATCGATTGAGCGATCAGATTGATATTGTGTACGGATGATATGTGTACATCGTACGGATTTGAATGAAATTGATATTGAAGATTGGGGATAAGAACTGTAAAATGGTTTTTGAAAAGAAATATGGTTAATAACTTTATAAAAGATTTATCAAATGTGAATATTTGATTTAGAATAAAATAAAGTTATATATCCTTGTTATATAAGGTAAATCTTCCCTTGTTGAATCTATTGCTAAAAGAAAAGGGTTTTGAAATATTTGAAGTATAAAAGAGGTTTTATACAAAGTTTGAAATGATCCAAAGATTTTCAAAGTATATATATATATCTATATCTATATATATATAAAGGATCTTATGAGAATGATTTTGGAAAAGGTTTTGGGAACCTATGGATTTTGGAAGGGGCTTTTGATTTTTGAGAAATCAATTTTGGATTTTGGAAAGCCTAGTTTGAGAATTATCGATTTTTGGTAATCGATTTTGTGTAAAGGAGATTTTGATAAATCATAAAGGGTATGATTTGAAGATACTATAAGTATATAGTATAAAATGTTTTGAGTAGAGCTCTGGGGAAAAAGGCGCTCCCTTGAAATGAACTTCTCAGGAGTGCCACTGGGTGGTACTGCCTTGAACCCCAAGGGGGGATTCTAAAGTTGATCCTGTGAGGAGTCCGGACAAAACTAGTTCCTGAGGATTATTTGTGTAGCGAAAGTCGAGGGGCTGGTGCCCACAGAGGCATTTGGGTTATTCTGTGACGACAATGTAACTCGATGTCACTGCGATCTACTGCAGACCATAGCGAAAGTCATGTGTGCCGCTGAGAGCCAACTGTCTACGTTTGATTTTATATCGGTAGACTGTGACACTATGGTAACATAGCGAAAGTCGTGTGTGCCGCTGAGAGCCAACTGTCTACGTTTGATTTTATATCGGTAGACTGCGACCTATGTGGGAGAAGTTTCATTATTTGGCAGCGAAATTCGGTGGCGCTGATGCCTACAGTTATATGGGTTTGTGCTGTGATAGCAACGTAAAGACCCGGGTATAACTGCGATCTGTAGCGGGTTCCATGGCGTAATCGAGGAGCGCGGAGACCTACAGTTATCTGTGGATTTTGCCGGGACGGCAACGTAACCATCGGGTTAACTGCGACCATGGATGGGGGTGATGATTTCCAGAGCATTCTCACCAAAGATATTTCCTCTATTTTCGGAACTGTTTTCTATATTTTCAATAAAATTATTTTTCAAAGTATTTTCACTGGATGTTGGAAACGAGTTTACCAAGTACTTATAGATTTTTAGTCTTACGCCTGATCAACGTATGACCGAATTTCTATGAGAATGAGGATGGACTGGTTGAGACATCGAGTTATAAAATGTATTTTTATAAAACTACTTTGGTAATAGTATGTAGATTTTAAAGTGTTTTAAAAAAAAATTTAAATAAAAAGAGTTAGGAGTTAAAAATGTGTTCAAAGAGAAAATTTAACTGATATTAAGAGTTTTAAATAAATTATGGCTTCGTTCCTTTTCGAGGACGAAAAGATTTAAAGGGGGGAGGAATGTGATATCCCGGATTTTCGGGCATCAGATAATTGGATAGTTATTTGATTTAACTTTTAAAAATACTGATTTATAGATTGGATAAATAAATCCGATAATAAATATTTATATCTGGATAAATATTTATTTGATAATCTCCTAATTTAATTACTTAAAATTTACAAATTATTCTTTTAAAAGCAAATAATGAATTGTTTATATATAATAGATTTTTTTAGAATTATTATTTACAAATTGAATTTGGGTTTGTTTAAATATATATATGAGTTGATTTAAATTGGATTTTAAATTGAAATTTGAATTTAAAATTTAATAGATTGATATCTTAAAATATTTGGATTTGAAAATATATATGTATGATTTTATTGGAATATAATTTTTTTATATTATTTTCTTTAAAAGGGTTTAAAACAAAGTTATAAAATTAATTAAAACAAGGACTTAAACACAATTTGAATAACAAATGACATTTGTAAAACTATGAATATAAGAAATAAACACTTGTAAACTTATGATAACAAGTGGCATCTCACAAAATTCTTTTAATTTGAAAATCGTATAAACATGTATAAGAGAAAATAACCACGCTTCTAAATCTCTTTCATTCGTTCTCAGTTTATAACTTTTCAAACCTGAAACTACAGAAAAAAAAAATCAAAACAAATCAAACAACCTCTGTTCAATCTCAAACCTGAAAACAAATTAAAGCAAGCTAAAGATCAGATTCAAGCTCAAGTGAATCAAAACAAAGCTGCAAAATTCAGCAATTCCAGATTTAAGCAACAGGATTTTTTTTTCAAGTGTGAGATCCAGATCAAAATAAGTTTCCAGATTTTCAAAAAGGGTTTCTCTGTTCAAACTGAAATAGTGAGTAAACAAACCCCTAAAAGTTTAAACTAAGTTTAAATCTTGGTCTCATGTGACAAAACTTGAAGTATGATTATGATAAAATGTTTGTATGAATGGAATTATGCCTGCATGTCTGTTTTTGGTGTGCATATTAGTATGTCAGTATTGTTGTTCTGTTTACAGGCTTTTAACCTGATCATAAATCAAGTTCTTCCTTCCCGATCTTCTTTAGGCTATAATTTGTAAACAAAATTTATTTGTTATAACAAGGTATATAAAATATATATATATATATATATATATATATTTTTCAAGTGGAATCTGGAGCTAGTTTTTTTTACAGAAAGAAAGAAGAACAGTAAATCCTAAAATATATCTAAAATTCGATCTAAACGATTTGTTGTTTCAGGATCATAATCATATCAGTTATCAAATTATAGGATTTTTAAAAATAAAATCTTGATTTTTAATGTTGTAAATCATTGGAAATCAAGAGATGAACGTATTATGGGTTTCGAACGATTCTGGCGAACGGTGTAGTTTTGGATGGTCGGGGTCTCTGCTGAAGCTAGACTGGAGGTAAGCGATGTCGGCAAAAATGGTCGTAGGATTTCATGACCAACGTGACTGCGGCAGATCGACGTAGTAGGGTTTAACCCTAGTTTTGGTTGAGGCTGGAAATCAGATGACTGCATCACCATCGTAGCATCGGAGGAGACCGGTCATGGGGGAAAAGGAGCGTAGGTCATTGGCAAAGCTATGGGTGGAGTCTCGAGAACTCTGGTGGTCGGAGGCGTATGGACGAAGCGATTCTTGATCGGGGTGTTTTGTTCTGGTGGGTTCGATCAAGTCGAATCTCGATTTCGTGATCGTTTTGGTAGATAGGTGGTCAGGATCGGAAGGGTAGGTCGGCGTCGTCTTGTCGACGGTGGATTGGAAGGCCAGATCGTCGACGATCAGCCGTGCACGTGCACGTGGTATCTCTGGTGTCAGAGTTTTGGTTTAGGGATGAAGGTAAGTCTCTTGGGTAGAAGCTCGGGAAAAGGTAGGTTTAGCTCGAGATTGTCTTCGGGGTTTGATTCGAGTACGTGAGTGACTATTCCTATAACAGTTTTAAAATTTAAATCATAAAAAAAAAGGAATGGAAGACTCGAGTTTTGGTTCGAGTAACCCTAGGGTTGTCTTGTAAAATAATTATGTTTTTAAGTGTTTAAAGATAACATAATTAAACTTTTTATAATTCACTTAATCATTATTTTAAATAAAGGTGTTATTATATGTTGATTTAATTAAGTTGTAAAATTTATTTTTACTTAGTAAGTTATTTCTTAAAGTTTACTTAATTAATGATGTAATTAAATTTTGAAGATAAAATGTTTTAAAGATTAATTAACTTAAAGGTCTAAGTTAATTGGTAATTGATAATTAATTCCAAAGGTTATTAATAAGATTTAAATGATAATGAAAGTAATTAAAAGATAATTACTTAATGGATAATTACTTAATGTAGGTAATTAAAGGTTGATTGGAGGTTAATTAATTTAATGATTAAGGTTAATTAAATAATGATTAAAGGATTAATTAATAAATAATTAACGATAATTAATCAGTAATTAAAGGATAATTTATGAAGTAATTATGTGATTAATTAAAGGTTAATTAGTATAAGTAATTAAAGAATAGTTAATTACTTAATGTCATTAATCAAGGTGATTAATTAACGGATAATTTCTTAATATGATAAATTAAAAGTTAATTAATTAATGTAATTAATTAAAGGATAATTAATTAATTAAAGGCTAATTACTTAATGTAATTAAGAAATAATTAATTTAGGATAATTAATTAAGATGAATAATTAAAGGATGATTAGTTAATTAGTTTATAATTAATTAATGTTAAGTAAACATGATTTAAAAGAAATTAAAGTAATTAATTTAATTTATTTGGAGATTAAGTTAAATTAATTAGGAATTGTGCATCTAATTAATCTTGCTTATGGATGATTGAATAATATTGAATGCCTTGGATTATTTGATATATCTGATATGTGATTGTGATATGAGATGCTTTGGATAAATTGTGATAATGTAAGTTATCTACCTGTGATAGAATTGCTATGTGAATATGATATCCTGAATTAAAAATTAAATTGTTTAACTTAAACATCTTGGCTTAAAAAGGATGACATTTGAATTCGAAGAGACCGGGATCGGATATCAGCGATATCCGGAACCACTTCAATTAGTAATCTATAATTCTTTATAGATTTGATCTGTGAAATCAAATAGGCTGGAATGGAATAAATTAAGTAAACTAGACCATTGGAACTAAGTAACGGTACTTAGATATTGATTTGTGCAGTAAGTGTTTGGCTATAACAAGATAAGAACTCGTAGTGAGGTACGAGTTACCCTGTGTTTTCAAGGAAGCTTTACCATCTTAGTATTTAAATATAAATGAGTTTACTCACGCTGGTTTCCAGCCTGACTCGGGTGTTACTTTATGGTAATGCTCGGGTCAGACCGAGTATTACAGATTTCCAGGTAAGGACGTTTTGAAGCTCAGGAGGCGAGCTGGATGGCAGGAACGTATGGAGTTTACCCCTGTGTATTTGAGAGCTTATTGATAGTAGTCTGGGACAGGTTGATAACTGTCTAGTCTATTTGTGTATATGTTGTAACTCTGATGTATTGAATGTAAAGTAACAATTACAGCTTTTCTTTGTATAAATGCTATTATTTGTTATTATATTTTATCCGCTGCGAATGTGAGGTTTCTGTGTTTTGATGCTTCTTCTTCTTCTTTTTCTTCTATCTCTTCTTCTTTTCTCTAACTATCTGGAAATTTCGGGATCGAAATCTCCGGGTCGTTACATATAAATTAGAGTGTTGCACTTAGATGGAATAGGAATAGAATTGGCTAATAAAATGATTTTGCAAGTTGAAATTGTTATGAAGTATGAACGTGATTTCTAAACGTTGTTTTATAAATCCACAACCAATTGAAATTGATAAGTTAAACATAGAAGTTAAATAAAGGAGATATATCCGCGATTTTGGATAGTGGATAATTATTGAAATATAAATGTGGATAAAAGATTGAAATGTGGTTAGTGAAGTATATTCACAATTTTGGACAGTGAATATATTTTAAGTAAAATGGATATGGTTTTGGGAAAGTAATATTTAAGATGAAGTTAATTGTTTTAACGATGTTTTAAAATGATTAAATATCGAAATCATAGATTTCAACATTCATTGTTGAAATAGACGTTTTTAAGAAGTAGAAGGAAATGGTGGACTATAACACTGTTGTTATAGTAAATGATTTCCGAAAGGAAATGTTTTTATCTAGTATTGGGATTTATATATCTATCTTAATTTCCGAATCCCTATACTAGTGATTTTGAGTCGTCGTAGCGATGTTTTACGTAACATTCGTTTTGACTCAAATGAATGTTGTTATAATAAATGATTTCCTTAAAGAATGAATATATACTTAATTTGATTTAAGTATATCGGATATTTTCCAAGTGTTGAAAATAAAAGATTTGTGAAATACTTATTATTAGATAAGTATGGAAATGTTTTCCAAAATGAAATGAAACGTTTTGAGATTTTATCTTCTTAAAGATAAAATGAAGTTGAATATTGAAATCGATTTGAAAATCGTATATCAGTAGATATTTTGAAAATATAAATTCACTATGGAATTTATAAAAGAACGGGAAATTATTTTAGAAAAATAAATATCGATTTATTTTTGAAGTGTGAAAATTTTATATCTAGTAAAAGATATTTTGGAAGATTAAATAATTTGGAAAATTATTTGGAATCTGATGATGTTGCGCATCTTTATTGATAGTTAAATAACCGACTATCAATAATTACCTTGAATTGGTATTTGTTGTGAATTGGATGAATTTGAATGCCACACTTATTTTTGAATAATCGCTCACTATTCGGGTTAACCGGGAAAGGACCATGGGGTCGTATAACCCATTCCGAATATGTGATACGTCGTTATGAATTGCATTCGAAGACCGGTGTTGAAGACCGGATATTTTTGAAAACGGAAGGATTACCGTCGAGTTACTCTACATCGGCTGATCTCCGGTTTAGAGGTTTTATCACCCTTAGTGACGGGAAGTCCGGACGTGATTAGAAAATTATCCGGAAATGCAAGGGCTTCGTGAGAAGTGCCTTCGGTTCTGTTCGATCCCAGAACAGACTTGTATGGATTGTGTGTCTGACGTTACAATTTGAGATATAAAGCTGATTTCTTTCAAATACATATCTGTTGGTGGCGGAGAATTTATTCTCTTAGCTTAACACCCTTCTCTGAGACGTACGAGCTCAGAGGTTATGTAGTAGAAATTTATCAGCGATATATCCCAATTTGGTAACGTGGCATATTGAGTGTTGCTGTGAAATGATCAGTGTTTGATCATTTGCGATATGATCATTTGTTTGATCTTATATCTTTGTGATCATAGGTTGATCATTTTTGTTTGACCCGAAGCAGGGCTTTTTGAGAAAGCGTAGCTTTGTGGATGAGACTTCATCGAGCCTCACACCCCGGAAATGGTCGAAACAGGAAGGATGCGGCAAGGTTCTAGGGAGTAGCGCCCCTTAGTGTATGTCATTCCTTCTGGATAGAGGTGGTATCATGGTATGGAGCCCAGATACTTAACCTATGTGGTTGCTGCATTATTATCTATGTGGTTTGTTGGAAATCGGGGATCCTCGGGAAGATCGGTTACGATCGGGGGATGGCATACGCGTGTCAGTAGTTACCTATTTTTGCAGAGGTAACCCGGCCTTGTGTTGGCAGAGATCCGGTTAGGTTCTCGGGTCGTCTATTCCAGGGACGTACCCATCGTGGAAAGGAAGTTCCTTAGCCTGACCATTTGTTGGAAATCCAAATCCCAATACGCACCTTGTACGGTATTAGTTGTAGAACCTGCCATTTACGTACGGTGGTCACCACTGTTTAGATGGTAGCTATAGTAGGCATACGATACTGGTCGTATGTTGGCTAAGATTAATATTATACTTTCGAAATGTTTTCTACACTATGCACTAATAATAATATCAAAAATGATTTGATTTTGCGTAGTAAGCATCTTTGACTATCATAAGAAGAAATCTCCTCCAAGTCTGCGTTTGCATTGTGTGTGTGGTGGGAGGTCTTATGGTAGTTTCATTCCAAAAGCATTGCGAATTTGTTTTATTTTCTTTGTGAAAGAATAACTGTTTTACGATCTCACACCAGTCACCATGACTGACTCGGAGTTTATTGTTCCCTTCTAAACTCTGGGTGCCCACCAATTTCCACACGGGCAGTCTAGAGTTAGATTATCAGGATATTCTGGATATTCTGGAGCTTTGGAAGCAAGCTGGATGGCGAGACGTAGTATTTGTATCTGATGTTATTTATTCCGCTGTGTATTCTGTATGAGGACAAGTTATATAACTGTCCATTGTTGTATATTGACTCTGATGATTGATGTATGTATAAACTGATATAGTTCTTTGTTTTAAAAGACTAGTAATTATCTATTGTATATTATTCCGCTGCGATATGTGAGATTCTGATGTTGTTCTGTTGTTCTTCTTCTCTTCTTTCTTTCTTCTTCTTCTCTTTTTCTTCTACTTCTTCTTTCTAAAACCCTCACTATTGGAGTTTCCGGCGTTCGATTTCTCGGCAGTCGATAAAGTGAGCATCGATGTCGAATTTTCGAAAGTCGAAAAAATTCGGTATGTGACAGCGTGGTATCAGAGCATATGGTTAAGCGACAACCCTGCTCTGTTGGGTGTTACTCATTAGAGATAGAGTCAGTAGTACTCTAGAATGAGTTTGAGTGTAATAATAGATACGAGTGCGTATTTGTTAGTGAATATAAAATTGTTTTATATTGTGATGATTGGTTTGTTGAGTGGTATATGGATTCTGGTCGGTATTGTCCGTACAACTCTAGCGATAGGGATCTCTAAACACTTGTATAGAGCAATTCGGCACAGTATTGTTTTGAATAGGGTAAATGAAATAATTTTACCCAAAACTATTTTTGTATAGAAAAGAAATGTTTTTCTATAAAGTACTATAGTATATGGTTGCATGGTTGTTAGAAGTAATAACATTAAATTATTATCAATGAAATTGAATAAGAAATTGGAATTATAACTCCAAAGTTAAGAAAGAAATTCACATATACAAATGAAATTTAAAGAATGTAAATTATAAATGTGAATTGTAATTTAAAACGGAGTTCCAGAAAAGTATTTGGAAATGTTTTGAAAAGAATTTGAAAATTTTGGGAAATTGGAAAGTTAAATCATTTTTAGAGTTGAAAATGAATTTCAAAGGTTTGAAAAGTATTTTAGAGAGATAAAAGCTCTAAACTCTTTTCGGTCGCTGGAAAATAATTCCGATGATGATCGCGACATCACCGGTGTTCATTTTCGGCTTTCCAAAAGAGGGAATTGCTGCCAAATTGTTTTAAATGGAAGTTGTTTGGAAAATTTGGGTTTTGTTTTAGAATATTCAAAAGATAAATTTGATTTGTTTTCAAAAGTGGTTTTTGAAAAGGTTGAAAAGACTTTGGAATACTGTATAAGAATATTTGAAATCTGATTGGAATGAAATTCAAAATTTAAGATAAATTGAACTCAAATAGAATTGAAATTGTGAATTAAATTCAAATGAAATTGAAATGTAAAGATTAAACAAAATTGAATAGGTGTAACTTCAATGGTGAAGTAATGATGATATAAGCAGTTATATTGAAATTTTTGTAACAGAATTTGCAAAATGGTTTGAATATGTAACTAGATATTATGGCTAGTAGGATATACAGGTGTTATAAAAGGATTTGGAAATTTTGATTTCAAAGATAATTTGAATTGCTCGACAAAAGGTATGTATTTGAATTTCAATATGAAATTTGATGATTTCTTGTCTAGCCGCTTGGCTTTTTCTTTTTCTTTTTGAAATCAGAGAGTCCGTAGGGACATTTTGTAGTCGTGCCATGTCAGCCGCGCAAAGGAGGCTATGGCAAAAATTTTCAGAAATTTAGAGTGTTAGAAAATTTTTGTGAAAATTTTGAAAGTTTAAAATTTGAATTTAAACTCGAATTTGAATTGAGAAGTTAAACAATGTTGTTTGAACTTATAGTTGAAGTTGAAATTTAGTAGAATTAATAACGAATCTTTAGTAGAAAGATTTGTTTTGATGAATTGATAAAACTATTAGATGTTGAAAAATAGTAGACGAGTTAAGGACCACTTTTCCTAACTTGTAATTTCGAGGACGAAATTCTTTTAAGGGGGGAAGTCTGTAACGACCCAGAATTTTAGATAATTAAAATTCGAATATTTAATTGATTTTAAATATTAATAAGTGGAATTTATAAGTCGAATAATTTATTTAAAGGATATTGGATTTAATTTGGTCAATTTAATTGATAATTAAATAGTGAAATTCCAGAGATAATTAAAAATCAAGTTTAAAATGATTGAAAATGATTTGTAAAATTTTATTTAATCATACTGGAGTTATAGAAAGGTTATAGAACTTTTAAAATTGAATTTGGAGTTAAATTGTGAAAATCGAATATTTTAATATTTAATTATCGACTGAAAAATAGCCAATTTTCGAACAGTCTCAGAATTGGACGAGACCAGTTCCATTTGATCCGTAATAGTTAGTTATTATCGGATTTCAATTTTCGTAGCAATCGAAGTTATCGTTTGACCGTGGCAACTCGAAACGCATCGATATCGTTTTAATTTTAAATCATCGAGTTAAAATAGTCATTTTTCAAACAGTGTCGGATTTCGACGAAACTAGTTTCATCGGATCCGTAATGTGATATTATTGCATGGTTTCAAATTTCGTAATTTTTGGATTTACCATTTGTCCGGTACAAATTAAAACGCCTCGAAATCAATTTAAATCGGTTTAATTTAAATTGATCGTTTAAATCCATATCTCACACAGACGATCGAATTAGCTTTCGAAACCTGTTCCATTGTGTTCGGAACGCAGGGTAAACCCCAAAAACGCTAGTCACCACACGTAAATCGGAGTTTGGGTTAACCGGGATGAATAGTGTTCGATATTCTCTATAAATACACCCACTTTTATCACAAAATTGGAAAGAGAAAAAAAAGAGAAACCCTAATTCTCTAAGTAGCCGCCGGTCTCGTTTTGATGGCCAGAAACGAATGCCACTTCCTCCTTTAATTTCTCAAAATCCGTGAAGTTCTAGCCAAAGTCTTCAACTAGTAAATTATAGACCTCGTCGAGACGGAGGTATCCAACGGTGGAGATGTGATATGGTGGAGCGTAGAGGCCGAAAAGGGGCGGCGTTCGTGCTACATTCGCACGCGTTTCTGAGGGGGAATGCTCGACCGAGCTCGACCTGGGTTGGACCGTGGGTGGCACGAGTGGAGGCGAAGGTGGCGGGGGTCTCTGATCAACGTGGTGAGGCTCGTAGTGGTCGCGTGCATTAGGGTTTAGTGGCGGCACGATGGGTTCAGTTGCGTTCAAGGGCCTGGAGAAATTATCGCGTGGGAGGGAAGAAAGAAACGTGGCCTAGATTTGGTCAAAGTGAGATGTGCGGCCCTGATTCATTTAGGTTTAAAATTTTAAAAGAAAGTGTAAATTATTTATATTTAAATTTGTACAATGTTTAAAATGCGATAACTTTGTCATACGTTATCAGAAAATGACGAAACGAATAGCGTTGGCTTCATTTTGTCGAGTACTTCGCGATGGAACTAGATTGGAGTCGTTTGGAGTCAGTGAAAATTTTGGTTGAAATTAAATGCCTGTTTAATTTCAATCGGAATAAATCGCTATTGCAACGAATAAAACCCAAGGTGAGATTTTTCTCACTCAAAAATGAAAGTGGAATTTTCAGTTATTTATTGATGATTGCTATTGAATGTGATATTAGATATAGTAGGATATATCTATATATATAGCAATATATACATATTGGCATATGTATATATTGGATTGATGATTTCCCGCCTCGTATAGCGGATGAGACCCTATTGCGCCGTTAGTAAGTGGATTTTTATAAAACCCATATACCGCGATAATTCCGTACTGGAGCGGAATTGGTATTGTGCTAACGTCTTTGGATGCAGGGAAACAGGTTGGAGGGATCCAACTGGATTCCTCACCAGTAGTTATTTATTTACAGGATTGATGTATATTCTGTTATCATATGTTGATATATGATGTTGTTGTTGTGATTGACCAATTGATGCTGTTGCATCATCGGATTCAAGTTTTGAGCTTTAAAAATGACGACTTTTAATTTAAAAGGATTTTTAAAGTGATTTTTGAAAGTAGACGTTTTGTTGAATTGATTTATTTTAAATAAATAAACGTTTGAAATTTTAAAGTTATAAAAGTTAAGATTTTTGTGAAATATAACCCAAGTGTCATTTTTGAAATAAATAGTTGATTTATTTATAAAGTGGTTTAAATTGAGTTTTTCACAGTATTATAAACGGTCTATTTAAAGGATTTAAAAAGTCGATATTTATAAATCTAAAACATTTGAATTTTAAACGAGCTTTGTAAGTGTTAGAACAAGATGAAATAAAAATTCGTGAGTGAATGAAATTTATAAATTATGAAGTATAAATTGAGTAGATGTGTAGAATAAAAGATTTATAAGTGATAAACTTATAAATTAGAGTGTTGCACTTAGATGGAATAGGAATAGAATTGGCTAATAAAATGATTTTGCAAGTTGAAATTGTTATGAAGTATGAACGTGATTTCTAAACGTTGTTTTATAAATCCAAAACCAATTGAAATTGATAAGTTAAACATAGAAGTTAAATAAAGGAGATATATCCGCGATTTTGGATAGTGGATAATTATTGAAATATAAATGTGGAGAAAAGATTGAAATGTGGTTAGTGAAGTATATTCACGATTTTGGACAGTGAACATATTTTAAGTAAAATGGATATGGTTTTGGGAAAGTAATATTTAAGATGAAGTTAATTGTTTTAACGATGTTTTAAAATGATTAAATATCGAAATCATAGATTTCAACATTCATTGTTGAAATAGACGTTTTTGAGAAGTAGAAGGAAATGGTGGACTATAACACTGTTGTTATAGTAAATGATTTCCGAAAGGAAATGTTTTTATCTAGTATTGGGATTTATATATCTATCTTAATTTCCGAATCCCTATACTAGTGATTTTGAGTCGTCGTAGCGATGTTTTACGTAACATTCATTTTGACTCAAATGAATGTTGTTATAATAAATGATTTCCTTAAAGAATGAATATATACTTAATTTGATTTAAGTATATCGGATATTTTCCAAGTGTTGAAAATAAAAGATTTGTGAAATACTTATTATTAGATAAGTATGGAAATGTTTTCCAAAATGAAATGAAACGTTTTGAGATTTTATCTTCTTAAAGATAAAATGAAGTTGAATATTGAAATCGATTTGAAAATCGTATATCAGTAGATATTTTGAAAATATAAATTCACTATGGAATTTATAAAAGAACGGGAAATTATTTTAGAAAAATAAATATCGATTTATTTTTGAAGTGTGAAAATTTTATATCTAGTAAAAGATATTTTGGAAGATTAAACAATTTGGAAAATTATTTGGAATCTGATGATGTTACGCATCTTTATTGATAGTTAAATAACCGACTATCAATAATTACCTTGAATTGGTATTTGTTGTGAATTGGATGAATTTGAATGCCACACTTATTTTTGAATAATCGCTCACTATTCGGGTTAACCGGGAAAGGACCATGGGGTCGTATAACCCATTCCGAATATGTGATACGTCGTTATGAATTGCATTCGAAGACCGGTGTTGAAGACCGGATATTTTTGAAAACGGAAGGATTACCGTCGAGTTACTCTACATCGGCCGATCTCCGGTTTATAGGTTTTATCACCCTTAGTGACGGGAAGTCTGGACGTGATTAGAAAATTATCCGGAAATGCAAGGGCTTCGTGAGAAGTGCCTTCGGTTCTGTTCGATCCCGGAACAGACTTGTATGGATTGTGTGTCTGACGTTACAATTTGAGATATAAAGCTGATTTCTTTCAAATACATATCTGTTGGTGGCGGAGAATTTATTCTCTTAGCTTAACACCCTTCTCTGAGACGTACGAGCTCAGAGGTTATGTAGTTGAAATTTATCAGCGATATATCCCAATTTGGTAACGTGGCATACTGAGTGTTGCTGTGAAATGATCAGTGTTTGATCATTTGCGATATGATCATTTGTTTGATCTTATATCTTTGTGATCATAGGTTGATCATTTTTGTTTAACCCGAAGCAGGGCTTTTTGAGAAAGCGTAGCTTTGTGGACGAGACTTCATCGAGCCTCACACCCCGGAAATGGTCGAAACAGGAAGGATGCGGCAAGGTTCTAGGGAGTAGCGCCCCTTAGTGTATGTCATTCCTTCTGGATAGAGGTGGTATCATGGTATGGAGCCCAGATACTTAACCTATGTGGTTGCTGCATTATTATCTATGTGGTTTGTTGGAAATCGGGGATCCTCGGGAAGATCGGTTACGATCGGGGGATGGCATACGCGTGTCAGTAGTTACCTATTTTTGCAGAGGTAACCCGGCCTTGTGTTGGCAGAGATCCGGTTAGGTTCTCGGGTCGTCTATTCCAGGGACGTACCCATCGTGGAAAGGAAGTTCCTTAGCCTGACCATTTGTTGGAAATCCAAATCCCAATACGCACCTTGTACGGTATTAGTTGTAGAACCTGCCATTTACGTACGGTGGTCACCACTGTTTAGATGGTAGCTATAGTAGGCATACGATACTGGTCGTATGTTGGCTAAGATTAATATTATACTTTCGAAATGTTTTCTACACTATGCACTAATAATAATATCAAAAATGATTTGATTTTGCGTAGTAAGCATCTTTGACTATCATAAGAAGAAATCTCCTCCAAGTCTGCGTTTGCATTGTGTGTGTGGTGGGAGGTCTTATGGTAGTTTCATTTTCCAAAAGCATTGCGAATTTGTTTTATTTTCTTTGTGAAAGAATAACTGTTTTACGATCTCACACCAGTCACCATGACTGACTCGGAGTTTATTGTTCCCTTCTAAACTCTGGGTGCCCACCAATTTCCACACGGGCAGTCTAGAGTTAGATTATCAGGATATTCTGGATATTCTGGAGCTTTGGAAGCAAGCTGGATGGCGAGACGTAGTATTTGTATCTGATGTTATTTATTCCGTTGTGTATTCTGTATGAGGACAAGTTATATAACTGTCCATTGTTGTATATTGACTCTGATGATTGATGTATGTATAAACTGATATAGTTCTTTGTTTTAAAAGACTAGTAATTATCTATTGTATATTATTCCGCTGCGATATGTGAGATTCTGATGTTGTTCTGTTGTTCTTCTTCTCTGCTTTCTTTCTTCTTCTTCTCTTTTTCTTCTACTTCTTCTTTCTAAAACCCTCACTATTGGAGTTTCCGGCGTTCGATTTCTCGGCAGTCGATAAAGTGAGCATCGATGTCGAATTTTCGAAAGTCGAAAAAATTCGGTATGTGACAATAAGAAAGTAAACTAAACGCAAATTAAAAGATTAGACTTAGGGTCTAATAAAAGAATTGAGATGCATTTGGAGCAGCCCAAAGGATGAAGCGTCCGACGAAGCAGTTCATCACGGATTTCAGAAATGGAGAAGCATGTCCAACTTAGTATTTTTGGGTTTCAAGGAAGTACGAGACTTCACCGGGACATGAGGATAGTCTAGGATGGCCCTCTGGGTAGGCCTAACAAAGCTGCACCCCCGGAGGCAGGTCTGTAGGTGTTCCATCAAGAGAGTATGCCTTGACTGCATTTGCATTGTAGGCCTAACGAAGCAGACCTTTTTAGGCAGTCAGAAGGGCTTGGTGTTCGGAGTAGGGTATTCGTATATCCAGTACTTGCAAGTAAGTTTTAGGATACCCGCATGCGGATATCGGCCAGCATCAAGACCAAGAGCGATTTTGGGAAAGACTAGAGTTAAACCATCAGGCCAATGATTCTTTCACTATCGAGACATTGGATGAGGGGCACCGCCATTTGGATGTTAGATTGTTTGCAGTAGGGCACAGCCACTTAACTCTTTAGAAGTCTTTCGGTTAGTTGAGGGGTGGCTGCGTGGGGCCATAGACACGATGAAAAAGAGACAGATCAACTAGAATATCTGTATTGTAGGCCTATCGAAGCAGTCCTTTATAGATATAGAAAATCCTCAACTGAATTCCGTACAAGGTAGACCTTGTTGGCGGGATTCAGATAGTAGACAGAACAATTACATGGTCCTTAATGTACGCACTGGTTGGTACATTGTGGATGTCCGAGCACTGGCATAGACTAGTGCGGACGCGATTTACATATTCATAGTTAGTAGTGGGGCATCTGTATTGTAGGCCATACGAAGCAGTCCTTTACAGATGTAGCTATGGATTTCTCATAGAGCAAGATGATGGAGTATCTGTATTGTAGGCCTTACAAAGCACTCCTTTACAGATATAGCTACGGAGCAAGACGATGGAGCATCTTTATTATAGGCCTTACGAAGCAGTCCTTTACAGATGTAGTTACGGAACGCTCTCAAAGCAATACGATGGAGCCCTTTTCGAGGAGGATACGAAATGTACCATGGGTGGTACCTAGGACCAATATGGTCATTGGGAATATAACTATATATATGTATATATTAGTTATTAGGTTTTAAACTACTACGGAGTAGATGGGCACGGTTCACGAATAGAGGCGAGAGTATTGTAACCTAATGAGCCTAATATAAGAGTAAATGGAAATAAAACGATATATGTAGAATTAAGCCTAGAAGTATATAATTTATCCATTCACCAGAACTTTAGTTCTGTCCCCCTCCTCATAACATCCTACAGGTTAGGTAGATGGCAGAGACTTCCCAGCTTTAAGACACTTCTTTAGAAAGTGCTATTATATTGGTGAGTATTTACTTACTATTATATTTTAGCCATTTCTGCTGTGAGATATGTAATTGAGCTTTGATATATTTGTCTTTGCCTGTTTGCAAGATACTAGATTCCTAACTTGGGTTTCAGTGGGCTTGGGTTTTAGCATTTTTGCGAAAAATCCGGACCCACTGGAGTTTGGGTTGTAACATTTGGTATCAGAGCCTAGGTTTAGAATTCCTGGGTAGATAGTGAGTGAACGTATTTGTATTTCTAATAAATATATATGTACTCTTAAACCCAAAGAGAAGTCCATTCTTTTGAGTATATCATAGCTTGAAATAAGGAAATCCCAAAAGCTAAAAGACCTCATATGGTAAATATTTTTAGATTCGGTAAGGAATAGTCTTGCGAAAACAAGTGCCTATTGGTAATTATTTCAGACAAGCAGATTTGGCATTATGACCCTAGAACTAAAGATAAGCATAAAAAGGAAATGGATTAGGCATATTGGATTGAGTAGAGTAACTTCTTGAGGGGTATTTGGGGAAGCGTAAGGGAGTTAAAAACCCACTTTGAATCAAGCACAATAATTAAACTTTGAAGAGTTTGAAAAAGTTTTAGGAAATTTTCAAGTTTTAAGCTTAAAAGTTTACAACTCTATATTTGTATTAGTTTAAATATGGAAAGTTGGGGAGAAACAACTTTTAAGCATTTTTAGATTTGAAAAGAAAAATGGTTATGGTTTTATGTACAAGAGAAAATATATAAGATTATACAGTTTAGAAAAATATAAAATAATATATAGATATTATTTACTTTAAAGACTAGTACTTTGGGCTGTAGTAGGCCTTACGAAGCAGTCCTTTACAGATGTAGCTACGGAACGCTTGCAGAGCAAGACGATGGAGTATCCATATTGTAGGCCTTACGAAGCAGTCCTTTATAGATATAGCTACGGAGCAAGACGATGGAGCATTTGTATTATAGGCCTTACGAAGCAGTCCTTTACAGATGTAGTTACGGAACGCTCTCGAAGCAAAACGATGGAGCCCTTTTCGAGGAGGATACGAAAGGTACCATGGGTGGTACCTAGGACCAATATGGTCATTGGGCATATAGCTACATATACGTATATATTAGTTATTAGGTTTTAATCTACTATGGAGTAGATGGGCACGTTTCATGAACAGAGGCGAGAGTATTGTAACCTAATGAACCTAATATAAGAGTAAATGGAAATAAAACGATATATTTATCCATTCACCGGAACTTTAGTTCTGACCCCCTCCTCATAACATCCTACATGTTAGGTAGATGGCAGAGACTTCCCTGCTTTTAGACACTTGTTTAGAAAGTGTTATTATATTGGTGAGTATTTACTTACTATTATATTTTAGTCAATTCCGCTATGAGATATTTAATTGAGCTCTGATATATTTGTCTTTCCTATTTGCAGTAAACCAGATTCCCAACTCGGGTTTCAATGGACTTGGGTTTTAGCATTTTTGCAAAAATCCAGACCCACTGGAGTTTGGGTTGTTATATGAACCATCCTAACTCTATTATCCATAGGAAATTTCAAAAGTAAGCACCATGAGCTAGGGAAATTCTGAAACTAGCAAGGGCAATGAATTATTCTCATCTAAATCCATCTCATCAACCAGTTTTATAAAAATTGTTCTTTGAGCTTCTACCGTCAATCGCACTCAATTGACAGTGGCTAGGCCATTCGTAGCCATAATTACCACTAGATCAAAGGTCGATGCTCCAACCCCATCTGCATCTCTACTTCGGAACATTACATCATTATCCATATGCTTCAAATATCTAACATGAGTGCCATGCTCGATTGTTTAGCATGTATCTTGTGGAACATGCTTCAAGGACCTCCCATTGCATTCCCCTTCATTCCATCTTTTCTCCCTAAGATGTGGACCTCCAGAAATTGTAATTATAATCAAGTCACCTCTAGGTGATCTTGGATTATTTCCACTAGTTCCTTTACCACTTCCATGATGCAACTTCCACAGAGGTTGATTATTCCTTAGTCCGCCCTCCTACAGATTCTTCACATACAGTTATAGTTATTTTCTCCTAACCAATTCTTCAATTATATCCTTTAAGTGTATATACTTAGTTTTATTGTTCCCATGCATCTCACCTAAACAATAATACTTCCCAGATCTCTTTTCTTCTTCCATTACGTCTCTATGAGTAGGCTTATGATACCTCATTTTGCCTTGGGTTGCAAGACAAATATTCTCTATAGAGTTGTTGAGTTTTGCATATTTACAATTCCATGCA
Source organism: Allium fistulosum (assembly GCA_030737815.1). Taxonomy (NCBI): domain Eukaryota; kingdom Viridiplantae; phylum Streptophyta; class Magnoliopsida; order Asparagales; family Amaryllidaceae; genus Allium; species Allium fistulosum. The sequence continues at coordinate 596,108,319 of CM060903.1, forward strand.
AATCGAAAGTGTTTTTTGGTGTCCTTTATTCCCTCAACATTGTTATTCTTCCTCTTATTACCACCATTGTTGTTGTTCTTTCTGCTATTACCATCCTTCTTAATTTCCTTGGTCTTTTCACCATATTACTTTGTTTCCATTGATCCTTTAGCATTCAATATCTTCTCCATTTCTGCTTCTTCCAAGCGCATAAATTAATTAGCTACATTATAAAAGTCCTTCAACATAGCTGGTTTTCCATAGCCAGCCTCTTTATAAATTTAGAGTTTTTATTAACTCCATTAACTAGAGCCTTCAACACTAGGTCATCATCTGGGTCCATCACTTTTGTAACATTAATGTTAAACTATCTTAAATAATTCTTTAATGAATCCACCAGTTTTTGCTTTACATTTGCCAACGAAATTGCATCCTTGGGTTACACCAAGTGAACCCTGAATTGATTAAAATTGTTTTCTACTACTTGATATAAAGAGCTTATGGTTTCCGGCTCCAGCCTGCAGAACCACATTGTTGCTAGTTTCTCTAAGAACAAGGGAAAACATCTGCACTTTACCAGATCATTAGCTTTTGCACTATTCACGTTCCAATCATACCTTTGCATAGGGTCAGTTAGTCCGTTATAAATTGGCATGGATGGAATTATAAACTTCCCCAAATCTTTGACAACGCTAATCTCCATGGTAAGTGAATTCCACCTAGAGGTGATCGCCCATTTATCATCTTGACTCTCTCTCTCTCTCTGAAGTTATCTTTGCATAGCCTTATTATTGCATCGTATGTTATTTCAGTTCAACCTTGATGACAATCGTCGGATGCATCACTGTGTACTCAACTTACCATTAGCCATCGCTCGAACAGTCATAGCCAGCAAGCTGGCTCCTAAGTCCCCCTGGCTCTGGGGAGTCCATTTATTTTGGCCCTCCATTTCTACCACATCATCTGTCGCTATGCCCTCTATAATGCTTTCTCCTTTGAACGTTTCCATCAGCATTTTTTCTAGACCTTCCATCCACTGGACTCACAGCACGACCATCCTCTCTGCTAGCATCACAATGACTATTATTGTCTCTTCTCAATGAATCGGTATTGATCCATGTTCGATCGGTTCCAATTCATCTACTTGGAACAGATGCTCTGAGTAGATCATTTAGTTCTCGGTTTAAATCATTGTTTCCATCTTCTCCAACTCTTTCCTGATCTGTCCTACACCTTTTAGCAGAGCTTCCTTGATCTAGTTAGAGATCTTCCTCTAACACATTGATCCATTGCACGAGATCCAACTCCTTAAGGAGCTTGTCTTATCATTTCAAATTATCTAGCTAATTCCTCCATAAATATCAGCTACATCGCTACAATTCTTTGGTTAATTGCAACATAATTCCTTGCAGCTTCTCTCTAGTAGCCAAATCTAATGGAGGTTGAGTAGACTCTTTACTTCCACTAACAGCCCTAGTGTTTCCTCCATTCGATACATCAATAACTTGCTTTCTTAGATTCTTCTTTGGTTCCATTCTTTCAAATACCATTGTAGATTTTATCCAAATTCTATTAACAATTGAGATCTACCCGATCTTCAATTTCCTAGTGAAAGTACCAAAAATTGTTAGATAAAAATTTGGTGTTACACCCATAACTGACAAATTTTGTAGAGATAATAATTCTATACTATATAATTGTATTTAATAGCAGTAGATCAATAAGTAAAGTATACAAAAGTAAAGAAGAATGATAAGAAAAGTAAGATACACGATATTTAGAGTGATTCGACTATGCCTACATCCACCTCGATGATTCCTCTATTGCTATTATACTCTAGGTCCAAAGGAATTACATTAACAACTCAAATTACTATCTCAAAGTTATTAGTGGTATTAGTACCTCCCTAGGAAATACAATAGCAATTAGTCGAGATTCAAGATATCTTTCTATTATAAGTAGCCCTCTATTTATAGCTAGCTTAGGTTTTTATTGGGCTTTTGGGTCGTTAGATCGCCATATAAATCGTTCAACACATATATCCAGATAAATAGGAGAAATACTAGATCAACCAATGACTATTTGATGGAGCGGTACCAATCCATATATGGATCGGTATGATCCATAATCCTCATGGATTCTCTTAATTTTTCTCTAGTTCTTCTTTATCTCCTTGAGTTGATCTTCACTTGTTGATTCTAAGCTTGTTCATCTAGGTATTCATTGAGAATATTAGGGAATCCATGGATCAGTTTTGATCCACAGACCTAGCCAAATTTCTCTATTTTCTCTCCTATGTTGAAACTTCTTCTATTCGCTAAGACTCAAGGGAAATAATGACTATTTGTGGATAGATTTTGATCTATCCATGGATCGATACCAATCCATCCATGGATCGATATCGATCAATGTACTTAGCCACTTTTCCCTTCTTTTCTTTAACTGCTTCTTGTACTTGATCTTCTTTGAGTCTAGCATCCATTCCTTCATCATTTCATAATCTAATATCATTGATTGCTTATGAAAAACACTAGATAACAATATGTAACCTTGTAAATGTGTTTAACCTTATGAGCTCCCAAAACTTTATTATTCATATAATAAGATATATCTAAAACAATCTCATCCATTTATTATGCTGATAAAGGACCAAAGAGGTCTTTGTTAATAATACTATAATTAAACCCATATATGGTCAAATATAATAATACAATCAAATGATATAAATCAATCTTGCATGCACACCATGGATATTAGATGCATTGTGATCGATATATATTGGAGCAATTTTTCACCATTACCAGCTTCCAAGAGTTCTGATGGTTAACTTTGGAAGATGTTGTGATAGAAAGAAGTTCGAATGGAGGATAAGTGTCTAGACCAAAAGCAATAGAAAAATAAAGTGGTGGAGAGTGGGAGGTAAGATGATTTATAGTAGTTCGGGAGTCAGGTCCCTACATCCACTGTCGAGAAGTTCTTTATCATTTAGTCAAATAGTTGAGTTAGCTTTACAAGTCTAGGATGGTTGTGTCTGCTATTAATGGGTTCAATCTAAAAGCTTCGTCAAATGTTATAATGAGTTAATAATGATTGTTCTCTATTAATTCCCTTTCAATTATATTAGAATTGTCTCCATATATGGGGGGTCTATGCCTTGTATTTATAGTCATCTTACAGCTCTGCCATTAGAAGAGAGCTTCTCTCTTGGATTGCTTACATGGCTCACCTACGAGGCTAAGATTTGAACATATTTCACTATTTGACTACTTGCAGATTAACATAAATTGGTGAAGTGATATCTCTATATATAGATATAGGCACCTTGAGCCTTGTACTTCAAATAAGATTTAGGCAATATGAGTCATTGATATAACTTGAGGCTATCTCAGTCATTAATCTCGATTGTACATTAAGGCGCTCTAGAGATTGAGTAGAGATTGCTTTGGTCTTATATGCTAAATGAGGCATTCTGGGCCCTCACTTCTTGGTTATGGTTATGTTGAGCCAATATATGAAAAGTTAGCATGTAGCCTTGGTGTAATAGCATGCCTTAATGCTTTCATCTTTGGTAAGAAGTCAGCCTTGTGACTTATGCTTTTGGTTGGTGGCCTACCTTGAGTCCTGTACTCTCGATTCAAGGTTGACCTGATGACCCTTGCTTTTTGTTGATCCCTATTATGCATATGCTTACGGGGTAGCTTCACTCGAGTCATAATAACTCGCTTTGACACGAGTGACACCTATCGTCCTCTGTTTTCATTATATTATGGACCTAATCTCTAGTCATATTTTAGGCTCAGCACCTATCCTTCGACGCCTTTGTCATTCTCATGGGCATCTAACACTCGGACATTGTCTATGCTTTAGCATTTTTTGCTTAACCTTTGAACTAATATACCAAGGAAGCTATGCGAGGCAATATACAAAGTATTCGTTGGCATTTAATACTTATTGAAGGTCAAGTACATAATTCGAACATAGGCTGAAGGTTTAAAGCTTTCACTACATGCAATGAATACTTAAGGAATTTAGTTTTTGGATTCGATTTGTATGTCTAAAATCCAAATATAACTGAATAATAAATTGTGGTATAACAATACATATCTATTTCTAACCGCTCCTACTTTTGTTCAATTCTTAAAATAATAAGGTGTAAAATTTTATTACTTCTTTGCCAATCAAAATTAATTAAAAGACCAAAAATGCTCATAACTAAAATATAGAGCAATGTATGTAATAATTCTAAATACAAATCCCCAAAACTAAAATATCCATACATAAAATAGGTACACCCATTTGAGCAACATGCCCATGAATACCTTGGGCATTAATTCCTTTGTAAGCGGATCCGATAACCTAGAGTTTATTTTATATGCCTATGGATTTTAATCTGTTTTACAGTGTCTCCTTTACAGCTATGACCTTTATGTCAATATAATTTGATCGGTCAATATTATGTTGTCATGTAAAAATAACAATGTTATTTGTAGTCAGAATAAACTCTAATGGTCTTTCATATTGGTTAATTATCTGCAACCTTGTAATGAAATTTCATAGTTATTTTCGATAGTTTAATGCCTCGTAACAAACCATAAACATTATTTCCACAGTTGAAGTTGATACAGTTAAGAGTGTGCCTAGGGGAAATTATGTAATTTATTATATAACTTAACTCTTGTATAAGTCAAAAATAAAGTATGCTTTTGTTTTTAATTTCTATTGTATTTATTGTTATACCATGATACAAGTATTGATCTAAATACATTAAATATACACAAACAGAAAATCCTTAGGAAAAGTATTTAATGATCGCATCGACGAATGTATTAGTAACCATGAGTTTTGAATCAAACATTTAAAACACTTATCCTTCAAGTCTTCCTAGTTAAGATGTATCAAGAAAAGATACATCCATTGAGACCAGTGTATGTAATGGTCTCCATATGATGGATGATGAACAACTCATGACCGTTGAGGACACCAATGGATTATATATTTGTGGTTGTTTGGAACAATCATAGAATGAGTCAATGAGAGTCTTTTATAGGTTAAAACAACTAAGTCAAAATAGAAGATCTCATGTAATGATGTATAGTAATCTTAAGACTTGAGATTACCATTAATCTTAAGTACATTAATAGTACTTTTATTAAGGTAAATCATATGATATCACGATCATGTTAAGACCATTATTGGGTGCACATTGAACTACTTGACGTGAAATGTTATCAAGAGAGGTAACGTCTCCCTTATTATATAAGGTTAGTTTCACCATAATTGATAATCAACTTAGAGTTAAAATCTATGGCCAGAGTGAATCGATTAATCGATTAATGTTTCTAATTGAACCATGGGCTTTGTAGTGGCAATACTTAATTAAATACAGATATTATTGGAGTTTTTACCATTGATCGAATTCTAGATCTCTTAGTGTTATAGTGATGGAGAAAAGTAAACATGCACAAAATATTGTTACATGGGTTGTAATAATAAAGATTAGAAATTGGATTTCACCTAAATGATCTAGAAGCAACATAACTCGTGCTTGATATTGTACTTCCGCTGTTAATCGGGGTTTTTAACCAAGTAGACTTCAACTGATAGTAGAGGCCAAAATGAAAACGAAACGACTCACGAACTTGGAAAAACACTTTAAAGGATTAGAAGTTGAAACTTAAGAAGTTACAAGTCAATTGGGGCAAAAGAAAGCTTTTAGTACCAAGATGTTTTCTCGAATTTCAACTGACTCAACTCCATATATCTCAAGTACAACCTCGAGTGATTGTGACCAAGTACTTCTTTCGAAGGATGGACTATTAATTCTCAGCAAGCAAAGAAAGCAAGATAATACAGGCATTATCAAGAAAATCATCGGGAATAAATCAAACTCTATCTAAAAGGGATAGGAAAACAGCAAGTAAGAGTTAAGAAGACATCGCAGGGGGAAAGAGTTGGATTTCCACCCAAACCACCTATCAGTACCGAGAGGAACCTCTTGATACCGAGAGGTCTATTTTGTGCTCGCATATCCTCTACTCACTCTGTAGGCTTGCATCTAGACCTTGAACAAATTCGAGCTTATAGACCTACAGAGCAGTTTCCCTATAAATATCAATCCCTTAGCAATTAAAGGACTTCACACTCTGGAACTTCTTCATCTTCTATCTCTCTACTCAATTGTCACCTATGGAGATACATTTATCAATTCTAGGCTTAAGAACCTATCAATCCCTTGTACTAGTGACTCCAAATCTCTATCAAATCCATAATCAAAAAATCTATAAAGTGGATGTAGGCCAAAGATTGCCGAACCACTACAAAAATCTTGTGTCGCTCTACTATTTTTCACTTTCTTGTTGATTCTACTAGATCTAATCCTATGAAAGGTCATATTTGGATGTTATGCTACTTTTGGCATTAACATTTTTGGTGCTTCTACTGAGAAAATCCAACTTAGGGTTAGATCTAGTTGCTATTTTGGATTTGGAGAAGTCCAGTGGTTATATACAGAAGTTTTGCTTAAGTAATTTAGAAACTTGTTATTTGAAGACAATAGTGCCTAGAAGAGGAAGGTCATCTAGAACGGTGGTTGGTGGAGATGAAGAGAATGCTCACCTTGTTGAAGTTAGTAACCAATATATGATACCAGGATCATCTGCTTAATAGGAAGTGGTTACCAAAGGTGAGATTGATAAGATGTTGGAGGAATTGAACCATAAGATGGTGGATAGTTAAAAAGCTTTGATAGAAAAGATGGATGCTCTACTAACCCAGAAACCACAAAGGACTAGGAGGAACATGAGAGGAGTTTTCTCCCCCCGGATCTAAAAAAGAGAATTCGTCCGTTTCTGGTCAGAATAGGCGAAAGGTAATGGGAAAACAGCAGGAAGTAGTTGCTAGAGTTGTAGAAGGAGCTGCAAGGGAAACAAAAGTGCTCCCCTGAAAGAAAACAACTCAGTACTGAAAGGATTTCTCTCAATACCGAGAGGAATTTTAGAGAGGATGGGAGGCATAAAGTAGATCCTATGTATTTATCCAATTCTGAAGATGACCTATAGCGTGATGACGATGACTACGAGCTAGGTGTTGAAGCTAATGGAGTTGGAGTTCAAATAGCCGCATCAGAACTAACCGGATACCAACATAATACTAGAGGAGTGGTCCTCCCAAAAACTGGAGAACCTAGACATCGGCAGGCAAGCCAAGATCGTTTATGGAGCTAAACACTTGATGTTGCCACTAGTAGTCGTCCTATGGAATACCTTAGCAGCGAGGAATACATAGCATACATGGTTAATCAGTTGGTTGTAGAAAGCAAAGGTAGAAAAAATGAGGATTGGTGTTCCGCATGAAGCAGGACTCTGTTCACAGAGAATATTCTTAGAGAGGAGTATCCTGGAAAGTTTACAATGCCAACTATGCCACCATACAATGGAACTATCGATCCTAGACAACATTTACTCAAATACGAATGGCACATGGACGATGCTAGAGCGACAAATGTTGTTCAGTGTAGATGCTTTCCCATTTTCTTGGAAGGAGTTGCGTCGATGTGGTTCATTAGGCTCAAGCTAAGATCTGTATCGACTTTCAATGAGTTGCCTAGGAAATTCATGGAGTAGTTCTAATTGCACGCTGCACGATCCAAGGATGTAATGTCCTTGTCGAGCTTATCTCAAGGGCCTAAGGAGTTGCTAATTGGTTTCTTAAACCGATTTAACATTGTTGTTGCTAAAGTAAGTAATCCAAAGGAGGATCTGGTATTCATGGCATTGGTCTGGGGCATTCACCCAGACATGGATTTCAGTATACGGCTGAAAATGAAGCAACCTATAACCATGTCCATCGGAAGGCCAATCAGTTTCTGTATTGGAAGAAGAAGTCTAGCTTAAGGGAAAGCTAATGATGGACAGTCGAAGGAGGTTATCCAGAGCAACTTGGCAATAAAGCAATCTAGAGATAGCATTGGTAATGTGGCAACTAATGTTGGAAACTCTAAAAACCAAAAGAAATGGAATCAAGGCCTCGACGGTAGGCGTAACGATAACAAAAAATGCCCTAGGAACTTGTAACCAGAGGAATGCACACCTATGAATGATATATTGGAAAACATATATCTAGCTACTCAAGGAACAAAACGATATAAAAAGTCACATAGTATGGAGGCAATCGAGTTGGAAAGGCGCTCTGGATAGTTCTGTCATTTCCATGAGACTCATGGACACAACAATAACAAGTGTCGACATTTGAGGGATCTCATCAAAGACTTGATAAGGAAAAATAAGTTCCAACAGTACGTTAAAGAACCACAGGAAGGTGCTTAAGTCCCAAAACTCCTAGGGCCATCTGCCTAAGGGAATCAGTCTGGACCAAGTAGAGAGGGGCTAAGGTGAAATGATGGAAAGCTAGTCATTAACACCAGAACTAAAGGACCCCATCCAGTAGAGAAAAGCTAGAGGGAAGTGGAATAGTATGCGAGCTCACTGAAGCACATAGCACATGAGGTCTACTTTGCTGTAAAAGATGGAGCTTTGGCTAAGCAGCAAAGGATGATAACCGATGATATCATATTCAGGAATACAAAAGCTAACGGAGTCAAAGCACCGACTTTCGACCCCATGGTGGTAACCGTTGGGATTGGACTGGCAACTGTGCGTCGAGTTATGATAGGCATCGGGAGTTCGATGAATATACTCTTTAAAGGACATTCGATCAGATGAAGATCAACATAAAGGAGGCGATAGCTTGTAAAACCAAGATTCAAGGGTTTACGGGAAAAGAAAAACAACCGATTGAAACAATTGACTTTCCTATGGAACTAGGTGAAGGAGATCGCAATATAGTCTAGATTCAGAAGTTTGTTATCCTAGATGAATACTCAGAATACAACGCCTTCTTAAGCTAATCGACACTCGTTGACTTTAGAATAGCACTGGCACCTGTGTTTAGTGATGAGATTCCCTAGGGAAAATGGGGTCATAGTGGTGAAAGGTTCCAGAGCGTTGGAAGAGAATGCTATGTCATAGAACCCAGAGAAGCAAAGCAGTGTGAAAAAGGCAGAATATAAAGAGAACTCTCCACATTCAGGACTCGCATGCATAGTAATCAAAGCCTTGACCCTGGCTCGGGCACCATAGCTATTTTAATAAGGCTATGGATCCAAGAAAGCAGTCAGGGGAAGGGCGACCAGTACCGGTTGAGCTGACGTTGAATAGTTTAGTCGATATGGATGATCCTACTCGGGTCCTCAAGACAGGATCTCAGCTCATCGCTAACTTAAGAAAGGAATTGGTGAATTTCCTCCGAGGAAACTTGGATGTATTCACCTCGACAGATTTAGATATGTGCAGGATATCACTGGAGATAGCATGCCATGCACTAAATGTTGAACCAAAGTTTATACCAATAAAACAGAAAAGATGCAGTCTAAGTCTGGAGCGATCCCCTATGTTGAAGGAAGAAGTGGATAAGCTAATGGCAAATGGCTTTAACCGCGACACTTTACACCCCGATTGGCTATCCAATCTCATGTTAGTCAAGAAGCCAAATGGGAAATGCCGAACATGTATCGATTATTCGAATTTGAATACGACATGCCCGAAGGATAGCTTTCCTTTCCCTAAGAATGACCAACTGGTGGACGGGACTGCAGGACACGAGTTGCTCTCCTTTATTGATGCTTATTTGGGATATAATCAAATTCTGATGCATATACCATATTAGGATAATTCTAGCTTTATAACAGTTTTGGGATTATGCTGCTATCGAGTAATGCCGTTCAGTTTACAGAATGTTGGAGCCAAAGACCAGAGATTGGTAAATTCTATGTTCGAGAATCAAATTGGGTGGATAATGGAAGTATTTATGGATGGCATGCTTGTGAAATCACGAGTATCTCAAAACCATCTGGATGACCTTTCAAAGATGTTTGTAGTTTTATGGAAATACGAAATGAAGCCAAACCCGTCGAAATGTTCTTTCAAAGTAGCATCTAGAATATTTCTACGATTTATCGTGAATGTATGGGGCATTGAGGCCAATTCAAAGCTGATTAACGCTTTGAGGAATGTAACTGCCTATACTATGAAGAAATAACTTCCAAGCTTGAATGGAAAGATTGCTGCTCTAAGTCAGTCGATCTCAAGGGCGGCGGATAAGTGCATACCCTTCTTCCACGCCCTTAAAAAAGGTAAAAGAAATTTGAATGGAATTAGGATTGCCAGAATGCCTTCAAAAAATTATCAAGGCATATAGAAATACCACCTATTTTATCCAAGCCACTGGATAGGGAAGATTTATTTGTTCACATGGCAGTGTTTACTCAAGCACTGAGCACAATATTGGTACATGAGGAGGTGGGGATTCAAATGCCAATTTACCATATCAGCAAGTGGTTTACAGGAGCTGAAAAGAACTACCCAAAATTGGAGAAACTCACATACTGCTTATTGATTGCATCTAGAAAGTTGTAAATATATTTTCAAGCTCATCCAATCAAAGTACTGACGGATCAGCCTTTGACATAGGTATTGTACCAACCCGAGACCTCAAGAAGGTTGCTGAAATGGAATATTGAGTTGTGCCAATATGGTATTACTTACCATCCGAGGAGAGCAATAAACCGATAGGCATTGACAAACATCAACGCCAAGTTAACTGCGCATGATGGTGAAGAAGAAGAGGATGTTGTAGTCATAGTTCTACATTGGGTAATTTGCCAATGGTGCTTCAAACGAATATAGCTTGGGGAAAGGAGTAGTATTTGAAATGTCGGAGGGGCGGTCAATTTGTTATGCATTGAAGCTAGAGTTTCCTACAACTGATAACAGAGCCAAGTATGAGGCATTAATAGCAGGATCGAGGATAGAAAAGGAACCAGGGATAAAAATATTGCACATATTTAGCTATTCCCAGCTGATGGTCTGCTAAATCAGAAAGGAGTATCAGGCCAAGGGAGAAAGACTAGCCCCTACCTGCAAAGGCACTGGAGCTACATGAGGACGTAGAACATTATATGATAATGTACATCCCTAGAAAGGAAAACATGAAGGCTGATTCATTAGCTAAGCTAGCTTTGGGGAAGCACAAATAATGGGATTGATTCTGATGGAAGTTCTGACAACTCCTATTATCGATCAAATGGATGTCGATTGGATTCTGGAGACTACAGAGGAGGAGGAGTCATGGATGACCCCAATCAAAGACTATTTGATCAACAAAACTCTCCTAAGAGACAAAAATAGACTTAATAAACTCCTTTGGAAAACACAGCGATTCGTGATGCAAGATGAAGTATCGTATAGGAGAAGATTCTCTATGCCCCTGTTTCGGTGTGTAACCAAGGATGAGACTAGGAAGATCATAATGAAAACCCATGAGGGCAGCTATGGTGATCATATAAAAGGGAAGACTCTGGCGAAGAAGATACTTTGCTATGAATATTTCTAGCCGACGATAAACCGGGATGTTGCTGACTACACCAAATGATGCAACTAGTGCTAAAGATTTACAAAGATTTCAAGAGCACCATCGACGAAACTTAAGCAAATGGATAGTCCATGGTCGTTTGGAATTTGGGTAATCGACGTCATCAGTGTGCTCCTGATAGCTAAGGAAGGAGCCATATATGCTATCGTTGTAGTGGATTACTTTACAAAATGAGTTAAAGTGAAACCACTTACCATGATCACAACGAAAAAGGTAATTAACTTCATAACGAAGAATATTATTTTTAGTTTAAAGTACCATAAAATATCATCACAGACAATCGAGCTCAGGTTGAGAGCACCGAATTTAAGGATGTTTGCAATCGATACAGGATTGAGAAGAGCTTTGTAATAACGTAGAATTTAATCACTATTGAAATGAATATTTAATTATATTTTTGATAATTTATGATGATAAAATCATTTTCAAATTTGTTTACCAATATATATAGTTCATAGAGAAATATAGAATGTGACTGAAATTTATTTTCCAAAATATTGATTTTTCATTGGTTAAAAGTTATTCAAAATGTCATAATACTATGTTAAACACACATGCACACATTACAAACTATTTTAAACATGGTGTGTACATGTGTATGTGCATGTACATGTTTTCCTCCTTATGTATATAAATATGTAAGCTAAAAGAAGATTTTATTATATATATATATAAATATATATATAGACACATAACATATAAAATATATCTTTTTGACCACAAGTACACAAGATTATGGCATGAATAATTGCAAGAGATGGAGGGGGTACTAGGTTGGACGAAAATTAGGGAGGAGGTGGTATGGTGATGCATGCATACATATATAGTAAAATATTAACAATAACATAATTTTTAATTAATTTTCTAAGCCCCTAACTTTCATTCTTTTCATTTTACAATCTCTTCCTCCAATTTGAAATTCCTAAGAGCTTGGATAAATACTTCCATGGCTTCCTCTTCATAAATTTTAAAATAGCAAAAAAGTCACTTCTTTGTGTAAAAATTCCTCCTTTAGTTCACAAAACTACTTCTACATCTCCTACAACATCTTCTCTTCCAAAACTCAAGCAAACAAACCTCCCACACATCATGGTCGTGTCCTACAAGGCCTAGACCGAGCCCAAAACCACTTTGGGCCGAGCCCAAAGTTCACTTGGCCGAGCCATTTCAAGTGTTCGAGCAACCAAAATTTACGTTTCTGCAGGCTTCAAATGTATCTTCGAGTTTTGGCAAAAGTTCGCTTTGACTTAGTAAAGTTTCGGGGAGTAAAACTTTTTTTTGGAAAAGAAATTAACTTGATTTTGATGGACTATATGTTGTGAAATATGGTGGTTGTTATGTTGAATTATCATGTTATGTTGGATAGCATATGATTATATGTTTATGTTTGAGTTTAGATTTGTGATTTGGTTATTAAATAATTTGTTGGATATGATTATGTAAATGTTTGGCAATGATATGATGGTAGTGTCGTTATGAAACCAAAACCAAGTGTATGTGATGAATTGTTGTGAAATTAGCACCTTAAAAAGTTGCAAAAGACTAGAGACCCGACTTGAAAACGAAAGTTTATTTTCTAGTTTTGAATTTTGAAAATGTTTTTCAAGTTTTCACCTTTGATTAAAGATTTCAGAACATTTCCATTTGTGTTTTTTCAAAGATGTAGTAGCTAGAGTTAAGGAAAAGTTTTCACCTAGAAATCAATTTTAGCGAACTGCGCTCATAGCGATAGACGCTATGGATGCAGTTCGGAAAATTTCATGATTTCAAGTTTTAAGTGTTATTTTGGATTGTTTTTAAAAACTCATTTCAACTAATTAAATAAGTCAAAATTTTTAATGTTTTAATTATTTAATAATTTATTTATTTATTTTATTAATTAGGGTAATTATTAATTAATTAATTAATTAAGTAATCAGGTTAAATAATTAGAGTTTAAGAAATAATTAACTAAGTCAATTATTTTTAATAAAGTAAGTTTTAAATAATGATTAATTAAGACAAAAGAGGATTAATTTTATTTAATCAAGTATTTTCTTTAATTAATTATTTAATTAGAGTTAGTTATTAAATTAATTATTATCTAATTAAAGGTTAGTTATCCACTTAATTAGGGTTTAATTTCTTAAAGAAATGTTATTTAATTAAAGTTTCATTATGGTTTAATTATAAATAAAATTAGGATTATTAATGATTAAATTTTGATTTAATTAAGATTAATTAAGAATTTATTGAGTTTTAAACTTATGATTTAATCAAGGGTTAGTTATTTTAAAGTTTCTTTTAAAACACTAGCGGTTATTTATTTTTAAACACTTTTCTTGTTTAAGTGAATTATTTTAAAACCAAGAATCTCTTGTCCATGCTATTAAGTAGCCAAAGGGATTAAAGTAGTTGTAATAAAACGATGACGCGTTTTATTGAAAGTAAGTCGACTTGTACTTACCACAAATACCGCACTTCGGGAATGTGATAAATGCGAGGGGGTTAATTTCGATTAGCGGGTCATGATAATCTAAGCATATGGAACGTGTGTCTATATGTATATCTTTACACCGTGATAGTGGGATAGTCCAATATAAACAACTTGACCTTTTAAAGTTGTCAAATATTGGTTTGGAGAGACCGGGATCAGATATTACTTGTTATCCGAAAACCACTTCGAACCAACGTAAATGTTCGAATTGGAAATAGTAAAGGCATGGTCCAAGATGAAGACTTTGAAGTGTAAGTGAAATTTTCTACTAACCCTAAGGGTGATTCCAAAATGGGTGTAGTTGAAATAGTGCCTTCGGTTAGTTCATCTCCTGAACGACTTGTATGGATGAGTGCTGACATTGTGTCAATATATGGAAGGCGATGTTAGCATTCCAAGTGGCAATTCTATAATAAAGGTAAATGTAGCCGCAGGCCTCATCAACTGGGAATGACTAAAACATGGGAGATGCAGCAAGGCTAGGTGGGTCGCTCCCATGAGGGTAATGTCATCCCTATCTAGAGTCCCTATTATTAACTCATTTATGCTTCGGTACAGTTACTGATTCCAAACGAGGGGTGATCTTATTTGGTACTATCCAGTAAAGGGTAGGTCGGTCTTGTGTTAACAGGGGTCAATACGTTCGACCTTGGTTTTATTTTATCTAGAGATGCACCATAATGGGCGGTACCCCATTAGTCCAGTCATTTTGTGAAATCTATTTCCCAATAAGTGCCTTCGGCCTTAGTTGTATATATATTATGCTGGAATTAATTAATGTAACAATTTTGGCTATGTGAATTATTTACTTGAAAAAACCTAAACATTATGATAATATCACTGGATTTCTATATAAAGTGTTTTGGTTATCGTAAAGTAGAAACCTATCCGTGTTTATATGCAGCAAGGTCTTACAAGATACTTTTGATTTCAAAGCATTTTATAAAAGTAAAAATTTAGTTGTTTGAATTTACTCACACCATACCCATGTCTGACCCGAAATTTTAGTTTTTTTTCAAAAACTCCTAGGTACTCAAATTTGTATGAGTAGCCAAGTGATCCAGGTTTCTTACGGAAGCATTTTGAAGGAGCTGGAGTAGGTGGCTTCACAATTAGCTAATTATTATCTTATTCCGTTATGTTTTTATGTATGATCTATGTGTTTTGTATGGGCATGTAGTTATAACTGTCCAGTTGAAGGTTGTAATGTAATGACTCTGACGTTTCATTATTATGGAAATGGCAATGTAATATCCTATGTTATCTATATATGTTGTTCTGATTCATGGTGAGATTCTGTGATTGTGTAGTTTTTTCTTATTTTTCTTGTTCTTTTACCCTTAATGGCTCATCTTTCGGTGTAAGAAAGGCGGTCATTACAATTTTGGTATGAGAGCCTAGGTTGAGTGAACACTTAGGCTTTGGGTTAGGGTCAACTTCGAGAGTGCGTATTTTTAATTTTTATTCATGTATATATATATGATTGATAGATCAACTCGATAGGTTTTATTAGTACTCTTCTTCCAAGATTTATCTCGTCCAAATATTCTAAGATTATCTTAGTATGTCTAGGTAGTAAGACTTGAGTAACAAAGGCGGACAAGGTAGGGGAGCAGGTAGAACTCTGACTACAAATGTTCGAACCCCAAACCTTGGAGCGGTTCGGATTGCCGAAGAGGCAGCCTTAGAGCAGCCAAGAGTTAATTTCGCAACCTTATGCAAGGATTACACTAACCTTGGAGGGAAACCATTTAAGGGAACTGAGCCTATCATGGAAGTGCAAGCTTGGTTGCGATCTTGCGAAAAGATTTTTAAAGGTCTTGGTTTATCTGATGAACAGAAAAGATTCTTAGCAGCATGGCAACTGAAAGAAGGGGCAGCAGCTTGGTGGAACTCCCTTACTACAAGTATTCTGGAAGAAGAGTTTTCAAGGGCCCGATTTAGGGAAGTTTTTGAGGACCAATTATTGCCAACAACAGAAAGGATGAGGATGTACCGCAACTTCATGGACTTGAAACAAGGGGATCTGTCTGTAGCATAATATGAGATGAAGTTCAACGAGCTATCTTGTTTTGGGCCGTAGTTGATCAACGCCCAATTAAAGAAGAACAAGATGTTTGTTTTGGGTATGAGGGAAGAGTACCATGAGAAAATGAGTGCTCATGCTAAAGGTACTTTAATGGATTTAGTTGATATAGCTCTGAAGTACGAGGCCTTGGAAAAGAAGAAGCCTACTTTTGTAGCACCTACCGGTGGAAATACCAGTAGAGGGTGTTCTAACAAGAGGAAGTTCAATCCAAATTGGAAGAATCAAGGAAAAGTGAAATAGGGAGAAGGTCAAGGAGACAAGTTCAGGAATATTAGTTGTTACCTTTGCAAGTAGAGAGGTCATATTACAAGGTCCTGCCCGAACCGTGAAGCTCTGAAGCAGCAAAGTAGACCCATCTCTCCAATGGTCCTGAAGTTGAATTGTTTCAATTTTCATCAGCAAAGCCATATGATTAAGGACTGTCCACTCATGAAAAAGGTGCAACAGCCAAGGTGTACCCCACTAATAATGAACTGTCCACTTCTACGGATGTGAAAAAGGCGTCCTTGAAGGTACCTTACTGATTAATGGTATTTTTTCGAGCATTATTTGATACTAGTGCCTCTTACAGTTTTATCTCTTATGAATCAGTAGGTAAATTTCATCTAATTCCTAGTATTATAGAAAAACCAATGTGTGTGTCTAACCCCATAGGTGGTGTAACCCATTTGAATATGATTTGTGAAGTTGTGCCAATTTACTACCTTTCTCATCACTTTTCTTACGACCCATATGTATTGGACTTTAAAGGATTTGATATTATTCTGGGTATGGATTGGTTATAGAAATATGGAACTATTTTAGATTGTGCTGAAAGGATTATATCATTAGAAACTAAGTTGGGAAGAATTGCTAAAATATCATCCAAGAATCCAAGTATTAATATATGTAGTTTCTTGTATGCCCTGGAATCATCCCAGGATGAGTTAAGTTATGTGGAAGTTGTTTAGAATTTTCCCAATGTGTTTTAAAAGTGAATAGTTTAACCCCACACCGAGAGATAAAGTTCCGTATTGATTTGGTCCTTGGTGCTAGACCTGTGGTTCAACCCAAGAGAAGGATGACTCTGAAAGAGTGGAATGAATTAGAAAAGCAAACCAATGACTTGTTAAGATAAGGGTTGATTAGACCCGGTCATTCGAGTTAGGGGTCAGCTGTGGTGTTTGTAGCTAAGTCCGATGGATCTTTAAGGTTGTGCGTTGATTATAGGGAGTTGAATAAGCTGACCATTAGGAAAAAGTATCCCTTACCCCGCATCGATGATCTTTTTTATCAACTTCATGGAGCTATGGTATTTTCTCAAATGGATCTAGCTACTGGATTCCATCAATTAAGGGTTGTTGAAGATAGTATGCCCTTGACTGTAGGTCATGACTATTTCTTTGGGTGGTTGGTTTTGCCTTTCGGGCTAACCAATGCACCTGCATATTTTATAGATCTCATGAACCGTGTTTTCCGAGATGTTCTTAATAAGTTTGTGTTAGTTTTCATCGATGACATCCTTATCTACTCTAAATCTAAAGAGGAGCATAAACACCATTTGGAAGTGGTGTTAGAGACATTGAGGAGACATGTCCTGATGGCGAAATTTTATAAATGCCAATTTTGGAAATCGAAGGTAAGATTCTTAGGACATATCATGAAAGGAGAAGGTATTTCAGTAGATCCAGCGAAGGTAAAAGATGTTCAGGAATGGAAGCAACCGCGAACTCCTACCTAGGTTCGCAGTTCCTTAGGATTGGCTGGATACTATAAGGGATTTATTCAAGATTATTCTAAAATTCCTCTCATTTGACTAAGCAAACTAAACAGGAGGAGAAGTTTGTATGGACTCCAAAGTGTAAATAGGCATTTTTGGAATTGAAGAAGAGATTGAATAGTGCACCAATTTTTGCTATTCCATATGGAAATAGTGGGTTCACGGTTTATACGGATGCGTGTGGAGTGGGACTTGGTGTTGTTCTAATGCAGATGGTAGGGTGATTGTGTATGCAAGTAGGTAGTTGAAGCCTCATGAGAAGAACTAGGTTACGCATGATTTGGACTTGCCAGTTGTTGTCTTTGCATTGAAAATGTGGAGATACTACTTGTTGAGTAAGGATCCTTCTATTCCTCTTAGTTTCTTTCTAATCTTTAGAAATTTTAGGTGTAAGTCTTCTTTCTTTAATTAGGTGAAAAATTCGAGCTCTTCACGGATCATAAATACCTGAATTATTTTTTACTCAGAAGGATCTGAACCTGAGGCAATAGAGGTGGTTAGAGTTTCCGGCATCTTATACTTGAATATTCTTTATATGTCAGGAAAGGCAAATGTGGTGGAAGATGCCTTGAGCAGGAATGTCTTTTTGACTCTTTTGGAGGTTACCCCAACTCTCGTAGGAAGAATAGTGAGAAAGCAAAGAGAGAACAGAAGCTTAGTGGCAATAATCAGTAAGGTTGAGGTGGGGTAGTGTACAAGTTTTAAGTTTTATAATCGAGGAGTTTTGAGGATGAATAGACGGATCTGTGTGCCAATGTCAATGGTCTTAGGCGGGAAGTTTTGTTAGAGTGCCATCATTCTAAGTTGATTATCCATCTAGGTGTCTCAAAAATGCATAGAGATATGAAGCGGATGTTTTGGTGGAAGGGAATGAAAAAAGATATCTCTATCTTTATTAGCAAGTGTTCGTGCTGTCAACAAATCAAAGGTGATCATCAAAAGATAGCCGGATTATAACAACCTTTGGAAACACCTAATTGGAAATGAGAAATGATATCAATGGATTTTATTGATGGTTTACCCCGAACCCGAAAAGGAAATGAAGGAGTATGAGTTATAGTGGATCGGCTAACGAAGAGCGCATATTTTATTCCGATGAAACCAACAAGGACCGCTACTTCTTTAGCGGAAATTTTTATAAGGGAGATAGTCATATTACATGGAGTTCTTGTAAGTATTGTAAGTGATCGAGACCCCATAGTTACTATTCAATTTTGGGAAGCATTGCAAACAACCCTTGACAAAGTTGAGCTTAAGCACAGCATACCACCGCTAAACAAACGGACAGACGGAGCGAGTAAATCGGATTCTAGAGGATCTCTTAAGAGCATGTACTCTGGATTTTGGTGGATCATGGGTGGATCATTTGCATTTATTTAAATTCTCTTACAACAATAGTTTCCAAGCAAACATCGGGATGGCACCATATGGAGCCCTGTATGGAAAACCGTGCAAGTCACAAGCATGTTGGGTTGAGATGGGTGATAGATTAGTTCTTGGATCGGACATGATTCGAGAGGTTATAGAGAAAGTTGCAGTGGTTAAGAAAAGAATGAAGGAGGCCCAAGATCGCCAAAAGAGTCATGCTAATAGGAGGCGAAGGGATTTGGAATTTATTGTTGGAGACTTGGTGTTTGTAAATTTTTACCAATAAGAGGAGCTGTTAGATTTGGAAAAGTTGGGAAATTAGATCCAAGGTATGTTGGACCCTTCCATAATCTTGAGAGGATCGGATCGCTTACTTATAGGATCAAGTTGCCAGAAAGGTTGGCGGATGTTCATAATGTGTTCCACGTGTCTCATTTGACGAAATTTTTTCATGACCCATCTTTGATTGTTGAACCATCGGTTCAAGGTGAATTGGAAATAGAACCGAACCTGATAGTGGTTAGACATCCAGTTTATGTTGTGGGTTAGGATGAAAAGAGGTTGCATAACAAGGTGGTGCGACTAGTTAAGATTCAATGGAGTGAGGATCCAAGAGACTGCACTTGGGAGACGGTGGATCATATGAAAGAAGCCTATCCCGAGTTAGTGTTAGGATAGCTAGTCATAGGTCGTATGTATAGTATATGTTTGTTTGCTATGGATGCTTAGTGTATGTCTTTGTTGTGTTATATGATATGAATATATAGCTTTTTGCGTAAGTTTGAATTATCTCCTTGTCTGCTAATTTCGGGACGAAATTCTTTTAAGGGGGGATAGTGTAACAACCCAGAATTTAATCGCTATTTAAATGAATATTTAATTATATTTTTAAATAATTTATAAATGAATTTTTATTTACAAATAAAACTATTTTAAATAATGACCTATGATGATAAAATTGTTTTCAAAATTTGTTTAACAATATATATAGTTCATAGAGAAATAGAGAATGTGATTGGAAACTATTTTCCAAAATATTGACTTTTCATTGGTTAAAAGTTATTCCAAATGTCATAACACTATGTTAAACACACATGCACACATTACAAACTCTTTTAAACATGGTGTGTACATGTATATGTGCATGTACCTGTTTTCCTCCTTATGTATATATACATGTAAATTAAAAGAATTTTATTTAATAAATAAACACACACACACACACATAACATATAAAATATATCTTTTTCAACACAAATACACAAGATCATGGCATGAAAAGTTGCAAGAGATAGAGGGGGTACTAGGGTGGACGTAAATTGGGGGGGGGGGTCATATGGTGATGCATGCATACATATATAATAAAATATAAACACTAATATAAATTTTAATTAATTTTCTAAGCCTATAAATACCCCCTAACTTTCATTCTTTTCATTTTACAATCTCTTCCTCCGCTTTGAAATTCCTAAGAGATTGGATAAATACTTCCATGGCTTCCTCTTCATAAATTTGATAATAGAAAAAAAATCAATTCTTCATGCAAAAATTCCTCCTTTGGTTCACAAAACCACTTCTACACTCTCTTCCAAAACTCAAGCAAACAAACCCCCAACACATCATGGCCGTGCCGTACAAGGCCTAGGCCAAGCCCAAAACGTCTTTAGGCCGAGTCCAAAGTTCACTTGGCCGAGCCATTTCAAGTGTTCGAGGAACCAAAGTTTCTGTTTTTGCAAGTTTCTAAAGTATTTTCAAGTTTTGGCAAAAGTTCGCTTTGATTTAGTAAAGTTTCAATCAGTAAAACTTTTGTTTTTGGAAAAGAAATGAACTTGATTTGGATGGACTATATGTTGTGAAAATATGGTGGTTGTTATGTTGAATTAACATGTTATGTTGGACAGCATATGATTATATGCTTATGTTTGAGTTTGTATTTGTGATTTGATTGGTAAATAATTTATTGGATATGATTATGTAAATGATTGGCTATGATATTATGGTATTGTGGTTATGAAACCAAAACCAAGTGTATGCGATGAATTGTTGTAAAATTAGCACCTTGAAAAATCGCAAAAGACTAGAGATCCGATTTGAAAATGAAAGTTTATTTTCTAGTTTTGAATTTTGAAAATGTTTTTCCAAGTCTTCACCTTTGTTTAAAGATTTCAAAACATTTCCATTTGTGTTTTCAAAGATGTAGTAGCTAGAGTTAGGTAAAGTTTTCACCTAGAAATCAATACTAGCGAACTGTGCTCATAGTGTTAATCGCTATGAATGCAGTTCGGAAAATTTCATGATTTCAAGTTTTAAGTGTTTTCTTTTGGATTGTTATTTACAACTCATTTCAAACTAATTAAGTAATTTAAAAAGTTTAAGGTTTTAATTGTTTAATAATTTATTTATTTATTTTATTACTTAGGATAATTATTATTTAGTTAATTAATTAAGTAATTAGGTTAAATAATTAGAGTTTAAGAAATAATTAATTAAGTTAATTATTTTTAATAAAGTAAGTTTTAAATAATGATTAATAAAGATAAAAGAAAATTAATTTTATTTAATCAAGTATTTTCTTTAATTAATTATTTAATTAGTGTTAGTTATTAAATTAATTATTATTTAATTAAAGGTTAATTATCCACTTAATTGGGGTTTAATTTCTTAAATAAATGTTATTTAATTAAAGTTTCATTAAGGTTTAATTACAAATAAAATTAGGACTATTAATGATTAAATTTTGATTTAATTAAGATTAATTAAGGATTAATTAGGTTTTAAACTTATGATTTAATGAAGGATTATTTACTTTCAAGTTTCTTTTAAAACTCTATCGGTTACTTATTTTTTGCCAGTTTTCTTGTTTAAGTGAATTTTTTTAAAACCAAGGATCTCTTGTCCTTGCTATTAAGTAGCCAAATGAATTAAAGTAATTGTAATAAAACGATGATGCATTTTATTGAAAGTAAGTCGGCTTCTACTTATCACAAATACCGCACTTCGGGAACGTGGTGAATACGAGGGGGTTAATTTCGATAAGCGGGTCATGATAATCTAAGCATATGGAACGTAAGTCCATATGTAAATCTTTACACCCTGATTGTGGGATTGTCTACTATAAACAACTTGACCTTTTAAAATTATCAATCATTGGTTTGGAGATACTGGGATCGAATATTACTTGTTATCCAAAACCACTTCGAACCAACGTAAACGTTCAAATTGGAAATAGTAAAGGTAAGGTCGAAGAAGAAGACTTTGAAGTGCAAGGGCTATTTTCTACTAAACCTGAGGGTGATTCCAAAACGGGTGTAGTGGGAATAGTGCCTTCGGTTCGTTATCTCCTAAATGACTTATATGGATGAGTGCTGATATTGTGTCAACATTTGGAAGGCAATGTTAACATTCCAAGTGGCAATGCTATAATAAAGGTAAACGTTGCCTTAGGCCTCATCAACCAGGAATGACTAAAATAGGGGAGATGTAGCAAAGCTAGGTGGGTTGCTCCCATGAGGGTAAGGTCATCCCTATATAGAGTCCCTATTATTAACTCATTTATGCTTGGGTACGGTTACCGATCCCAACCGAGGGGTGATCTTATTCGGTACTATCCAGTAAAGGGTAGGTCGGTCATGTGTTGGCAGGGGCTAATAGGTTTGACCTTGGTGTTATTTTTTCTAGAGATGCACCGTGATGGGAAGTACCCCTGTAGCTCAGTCATTATATAGAGTCCATTTCCCAATAAGTGCTTCGACCATAGTTATATACCTATTATGCTAGAATTTAATTAATGTAACAATTTCGGCTATGTGAATTATTTACGTGAAAACCCTAGACATTACGATAATACCACTAGATTTATATATAAAGTGTTTTTTTTATAGCAAGGTAAAAACCCGTTCATGTTTATGTACGGCGTGGTCTTATGAGATACTTTTGATTTCAAAGTGATTTATAAAAGTAAAATTTAGTTGTCTGAGTTTACTCACAACAAACCCATGTTTGACCCAAAGTTTTCTTTTCTTTTCCTAAAACTCTTGAGTACTCAAATTTGTATGAGTAGTTAAGTGATCCAAGTTTCGTATGGAAGCATTTTGAAGGAGCTGGAGCAGATGGCTTCACGGTTAGCTAATTATTATCTTATTTCGTTTTGTTTTTATGTATGATCTATGTATTTTGTATGGGTAGGTAGTTATAACTGTCTAGTTAAAGGGACGTATCATTATTATGGAAATGACAATGTAATATCCTATGTTGTCTATTATATGTTGTTCTAACTCGTGGTGAGATTCTATGATTGTGTAGTTTCTTCTTATCTTTCATTTTCTTCTACCCTTAATGGCTCGTCTTTCGATGTAAGAAAGGTGGTCGTTACAAGCTTCTCCACAGTGGCACATCTACAAGTGAACAGACAAGTGGAAGCATTGAACAAAATAATCAAATCCACCTTGAAGAAGAGACTAACTAAAGCTAAAAGCAACTAGGTTGATGAGCTTCCACTAAAACTATGGGATTATAGGACGACACATAAGTCTGTAACTGGACACTCGCCATTCAATTTGGCTTACAGATTAGAAGCAATGATCCTGATAGAACTAGAAGTCCATTCTCATTGTAAAAGGCATTTCGATCAGAAGGGGAATAAGGAACTCTTTCTTAAGTCCCTCGATCTATTTGATGAAAAAAGGAAAGAAGCATAATTAAGGGTAGCTTCCCACCAGAGAAGGGTAGCTTGGCACTTCAATGCCAAGGTTTACAACTGCACCTTTGAGGTAAGGGATCTCGTTTTGAAACGAGTTCTCTTGGGTATGGGGTTGATTGGCCCGAACTGGGAAGTACCCTGTACGATCGATCGAAAGCTTGAAGACGAAACATTAAAGCTTGCAACTATTAATGGAATCCCTATCCCGCATGCATGGAACAACGATCTGTTGCATCATTACGACACTTAGTTCTTCACCACTTGTCGTAAATAAGTCACCCAAAGACACTAGGGGCAATGTAATAAGGCATGACTTTCCACTTCTCTCGTTTGTGAATAAAGCCGGATTCTTGGATCAATAAAACCACGTTCTTGTAAGCAAAAACTCCCGTGCAGCGTGATTTGCAGTATGATTGGGAACATTTCCCTCTGGCCTCGGATAATGGATGGGGAGTATGTTCCCAAGGGTACATTGGATAATTTGACCTTAGTTCAATCAAAACTTCAGGAATTCATCATTTCTCGGTGATAGATGATGATGAGAAGGTTTCCACCATTCAGTCAAACTTTTAGGAATTCGTTGTTGCCTAGAGATACGTGACGAGGAGAAGGTTTCTCCAATTCAATCAAATCTTCAGGAATTCACAGTTGCCTGGAGATAAGCAATGATGGGAAGGTTTGAAAATCCATAACCTTCTAGAATCTGGCGTTGCCCAGAGATTGGGGACGTCGAGAAGGTGAAATCCCTCATCCTTCAAGAATATAGTGTTGCTCGGAGAAAGGCGAAGCAAGGAAAGAAAACTCTAACCTTAAGGAATTTTGCGCTGCCCGGAGATTGGCAACATCGGGAAGGGAAAATCCCCCATCCTTTATCTAACGACCCGAAAATTTTAACGATTTAAATAACGTAATTAACTAAATTTTTCTTGAAATTAATCAATAAATTTTTTGCAATGAAAAGTTGATATTTGGTATGCGTCTATTTAAGCATAGCAAGTGGAAAATTTTTATTGGAAAATATTAAAGTTTGTTTGGTTGTGAAATTTCAATTTAAAATTTAAAATCAATTAAAATTGGATGGAAATAAAATATTTTTGAAATCTGAATATTAATAAATAAGAAAAATGTTTATCAATTTATGAGTGAGACGTCGTAATTCATTTTGCCAAATTTGGACTGCTCTAGCTCCGTTTATATTATTTTCGGTGTCTTAGCAGCATTTTCGACAGCGAATATCGAGTTTTGATAGGTTGGTCGTGTCGCTGATATCTACGTACCATTCTGTTCATTTCGTCGCGTTGATCTCCGTAGTATATTCATTTGTGCATTTCAACGTTTAGTACGTTGCGAAATCTGCGAAACGGTTAGTCGTTATCGGTACCCATTTTGGTCTTTTGGGCTTCCCTATGTCCACTCAGCTGTCCACTGGTTGAATACAAATAGCCAATTGCTTTTATTATTTCCAGAAATTTGTTCCTGACTTTTATTATTCAAACCTGTTCAAAATATATTATGATGTTCGTTCCATTCTCTTTCTCTCCTCTTCTTTATTTATTTTTGAGAAAAATAAACAATAAAATATATAAGTTTATATATAAGTTTGTTTGTTCTCAAACCCTGCTGCTCGTTCCATTTGCCACCGAACCCGTCACCACTCTTCTCCCTTCATCTGCTCCATAAGCCACCCCTCTGCCTTACCCCACCCTGCGGCCGACCCTTGTCCTCCATCGTCCTCCCCTTATAATCGAGCCTCGACCTCCCTCCGACCCAGTTCACCCTCCAACAACCAACCCTCAACGCACCACCCCCGCGCCCACAACTCCAACACCGAACCCATCTAACCCGGCCTTCCCTCTCTCACCCTCTCTGCCTTGAGCCTGCACAACTCCTTGAACCCGACCATCCTCCTTCCTTTCACCAAGCGACCTCTGTCTCGCCCTCTCTCTTTTACCCCGCCTGAACCATCTCTCCACCAACAGCCGAAACCAACCACTACACCTGACAGCCACCGCTTCAATCCCCTCCGACCAAGCTTCCTATGCCGACACATATCTCCACTAGAAAACCCACTGCCGCTTGCCATACGCCACACAAAACCCTCCACCGCCCACCGAACTGCCGACCAAACCCATCTGCCCTCCCACCAGACCCAGCCCTTCCACCTGCACCATTGTCCCCCCTCCAGCAATAGCAGCCTTCTTTCTTATGTATAAAAAAGGGTGAAAGCATGTATAATTCCTGAAGCTTGCTCATATCCATCCACCTTGCTCCGACCACTACATCTCTTCAGTCACCCAGCCTTCCACCCGAGGACGCAACTCCAGCCGAAGCTTTCTAGCCTTCCACCGAACCCCGAGCAACTCTTGCTAGCTTCTATTCTTATTGTTTAAAGGAAAGGATATATATATATATATTATATATTTTGGTGATTCGTTGATTTCTAGTTCGTTTGCGTTGCTTGCCGCTGTCATGTCCACAGTCGCAGTAGTTCCGAGTGTTTGTTTTGGAGCATGTGTGCCCACCTAGCCGCTTGCATAATCATGTGCTTATCTGTATTCGTTTGCTTTCATTCTCGTTGTTCTCTAGCCTCGAAAGGTAAGTGATCACTCACGATTGACATTCTTAAATTTAGTAAATTTAATTCACATGAAATAACGATTGAAATATGTTGTTAAATTTTGAATTGGTTAGAAATTAATTGTTAAGTATGATATGTTATTATTTTCATTTGTTAACCTATGTTAATTGACATATGATACCATAACACGTTGAATATATATAATATTTAAATTTTTAATTATGATATATGCTTGTCATTGATATGTTATGCCATTTTATATTATTATTCTATTGTTCTCACACTACAAGTTCCATGTTAGTTAGAAAATCCATATGTGTTGAAATGATACATACCCGAACGATATTATAGATTAGGGTAAATCGTTATGGGTTGAATGATAAACCAAGCGATTTTATTGATTTTGAAATTTTGGGATTACGGGTTGAAATGATATATACCCGTAAATATTAAATTATTGTGGATTGAAATGATGAATATCCCTATCACTTGACCATAGGATAGAAAACTATATACGGACACCGTTGGTCTATTTTAAATGATTTCCAAAATATGAAAATGTGTGTTTGAAATAATATTGGTTTAAAATATAATATAAATATTTTATTTAATATATGTGTAAAAATTTAAAAATTTAAAACTATATGCTTTGGAAATTTAAAAATTATAAGTTATGTTTTGAAAAGGTAAATTTTAAGATTTTATTTATATCTTTATTATTTTTAAAATATATAAATTAAGATATAAAATAGATTTAATAATAAGGTTTAATTTAATGTAATATAATATAATTTAATAAAAATTTAATTTAACTAATATATATATATATAACATGTTTAAAATATTTATTTAAATTTCTATTAATATTTTAAAATAGATTTTTGTAATAACTTTAATAAATAAAGGTTGGAAGGATAAATTAAGATGACTTGTAATTTAATTTGTTTAAGAATTGATTGGAAACTTATTGATTTTGAGATTTTAAAGATATGATTTTTATAACTTGATAGCTGGATTTTGATTAAAGGTGATTAAATGAATATTTTCAAATTTAAATAAAATTGAAATTGAATGTTTAATATTGATTTAAATTTGTAATTTGAGATTTTATTTAAATGTTATTAAAAAATGATTAAGTGAATATTTCCAAATTTAAATAAAATTAAAGTTGAATTTTTGAAATATAAATGAGATTTATCAAATTGAGTTATTGTAAATTGTTTGAATATTTAAACTTTGAAATCTATTGAATTGGAAGTGGCTAAATTTGTAGTTCGAACTTGGATTTGAAATCGATAGAAATTAAAAATGGTTTTAATGAGAATTTAAATTGAACCTTTAACCTTTTTAATTGAAATTGTTGAACTGAGATTGATTCAAATTGAATTTTGGAAATAAAGTTGGTTTGAATTGATTTGAGAAATTGGAAGAAACAATTCTAATTTGAAACTATTTTCGATATAAACTATTTTTAATATATAAACTATTTTTAATATATAACTATTTTAATCTATAACTATTTTACCTATAACTATTTTAATCTATAACCTATTTTTAAATATAAATTATTTTTAATGTATAACTATTCCAATATATAAACTACTTTCAATGTTCAAACTGTTTAAGTTGGAACTGTTTTGATTTCGAAAGTGAATAATGATTTCGAAAGTGATATGATTTCGAAAGTGATATGATTTCGAAAGTGAATATGATTTTGTGAGCGATATGATTTTGAAATGAATATGATATTTTGATATGAAGTATGAACTGTTTGAAATGAAAATGACCACGGTGTGAATTAAGCGTTTGGTTGTTAAAGAGACCAGGATCGAACACTGTCATACTCTCTACCAATACCTAAAACCACTTTAACAACTGTGTATGTGGTGGAGAATCCAGAATGAAGTAGGATGGTTTGGCAAAAGTCTGTATGAGGTATGAACGCAGCCTGACTCCCGCGAGTCAGCTTGATATGACTTAAAAAGAAGCTATACCGGGCCAAGTGGGGTCGCTCCCCTATCGGGCATATTTCTTCGAAACCATTCTATTAATTGTGATTTGATTGGGTGCACCTTTTATTTGAGAGTGTGTCTTGAGGTGGGCGGTCGTAGCTGCTATGCATTACCACCAGTCCGAGAGTGCAAAACGGTAGTATCCTACCCTGGGCATTGCCTTGCATGCCTTATCATATGCCTTATCGCGCCCTCTACGAGTTTGGTTTGTGTCGTACCTATGGAGTGCTCTCTGATAGCCCACCGGTTTACTGGAGTTTACAATACTATATAGACTACGGCATTTATATAAAAATGTGTTAAGGGGGATATGGGTAAAGCCTTAACGCTATTTTAATAGTTTACTTTACTATTGACATTATCTATGTAGCGTATTGTATTATGTATGTAGATAGTTTCACGGATCCTTAAAGGATGGGAATCCCAAACAACCTTTAAGTTATATTACATTTCACTTGGACATTTCACTTGAGTTGATTTACTTGCATAAAAATGTTAATCCTGACTCGAGTGTTTTGTGTCTTGCTTTATGCTCGGGTCAGACTGAGTGTCACATCATTTGAGACTCACCTTTGGAACTTAGAGCTTTGCTTGGAGATCTATCTTTTATCTATTCTACTTTCAGTCAGTCTAGTTATTTCCAGTTATTTATGTTCAGACTTGTCATTTTCTTATGCATTAGAGACTCCTTTGTATTTGGATTTCTGCTGTATTTTGCTTTAGACTTTTATGTTCTGTAGTAGCTTCACGAACTACTATTTATTTATTCCGCAGCGTATTGTTGTATTACTCTGTATTTGTGATTCTGTGGTTGATTTATTTACTGTATATGCTAAGTTTTGCTAATTATAAATTAACAATCTGTTTTTTTGAGCAATTCAAGTCTGACATGTGTGGATTATTGTCGGTTTGAATGGTTTGAAATGGTGGGTCTTTACTTGTGGTATCAGAGCTCTGGTTTAGGCAAAACTTAGCGTATGGAGTAAAAACTCATTAGAGATAGGGTAGTAATAACTTAGAATGAGTAGAGTCGATTATAGAATCATCTTCATTCGAACTTGAAATTCTTTGATAGGATCCTCTTTGATTTGGATTTCTCTTAAAATTTGGAACTTTACCTTTGTTCTAAAATCCATTCATGTCTTTTCCTGTTCGTGTTCTTTTTGGTACTGAAGCATCCCATAGCTTTATTTCTGTTGATCTCTGAAATAAATTTGAGCTCATCTTGCAACCTTAATTGGCAACTTCATCCTTATGTGTGACTGATCCCATCGATGGTCCTGCCAACCTTAGTGGGATTTGTAAAGGTGTGAAACTCCTTTACAATAGGCGTCACCCCTTTACAATAGGCGTCAATTCACCGAAGATTTCTATGTACTCGGTTTTGATACATTTGATATCTTACTTGGGGGTGATTGGTTAAAGCGTTATGATGTAGTTATTTCTTGCAAAGCCCGAACCGTTTCTTTGGTAGACGACCAAGGTAATTGTCTTGTGATCGAATGTCGAATGCCTCAGGATTATGCAGGTAGTTTTATCTTTTCGCTAGATTCTCATCCTAGTGATCTTGACTCCATCCCTGTTGTCCAAATATTTCTGTATGTCCTTGATGAAGTCATTTCTCTTCCTCCCAAGCAGGAAATTGAATTCCGCATCGATCTTATTCCTAGAAATTGATCTTGCTACCGGTTTCCACCAGCTTCGTGTAGCCGAAGAGAGCATCCCCTAGACAGTTTTCTGAACAGAGAATGGTTTCTATGAATGGTTAGTCATACCCTTTGGATTAACCAATGCTCCTGCCTTCTTTGTCAATCTCATGAATCACGTTTTCCACGATGTTCTCAACAGGTTTGTCCATGTTTTCGTTGATGATATTCTCATCTTTTCTAAGTCTGAGAAGGAACATGAGTCACATATGAGCTATGTTCTCCAAACTCTTAGGAGTCATCAGTTGAAAGCCAAATTTTCTAAATGCCATTTCTGGAGGGATAAAGTTCGATTCCTTGGGCACATTGTTTCTGAAAATGGAGTCTCGATTGACCCGGTTATGGTCGCCGCGATTAATATAAGTCTATCCATCTTTCCTCTTTTGTAATTTAATTATCTTATCTTCCTTTCAAGCCTATCTTCTTCATTAGAATTCTCTTTGATTAGGGTTCCTCTAAATTTGAATCTCTATCCTTGTTCTAAGATCCATTCTTGAATCATCCTATGAGGGAGCATATTTTTAGTTGATATAAATGTTTTATATTATGTTGTTTGAGTTGTTAAGTTTGAATTTTGGGTTTCGATCGATTCGTCTAGCTAACGCAATCGATAGGAATTCCAAAACACTTGAACAGAGCAAACTGACACAATATTATTTTCGAAATTGGTAAATGAAATAATTTTATGTATGATTATATTTTATATATAAAAGTATAATTTTCTATATTAGATATTTAAATGAATTAGTTGTTAGAAATGATCGTACTAGATTATCATTTATTGTTTTGTCAACATTCCTAAACCATTAACTATTGTTGTATGTTATAAGGAGATGAAATCTTTAAAAACATGGTTTATAAATCTGATTTGCAAATGAAATGAATTTAAATTAAGGATTTAAGAATTTAATTTCCGATGCTTTTCAAAATTTGGTTTTCAAAGTTTTGAAAAAATATTTTGATTTGAAAGTATTTTTGAGTGGAAATTGTTTCCAAAGAATTTTAAAAGAAGTAAATCAGTACTCTCCTCTTATGTCGCGGGAAAATAATTTCGATGATGACTGCAGCATCATCGACATTCATTTTCGAGTCTCAAAGTGGGGAGACCACTTAGTAGCTTTGCTACACTTTGTTTTGGAAAATGGATTTGATTTGAATTTCTTGAGTATGATTTGATGTACAAAATATATGTATGTATATATTTATTTCAAAAATTGTTTGAAGTGAAACCGAAAATTTAACTCTTAAGTTTTATGTTAAGTGATGGTTTTCAATTATTGAAATGAAGCAAAAATTTTGAATAATTGGAGTGTCTAAAATGATAAATGGAATTGAAACAACTTGAAACAGTTGAACTAAGAGAAAATTAATTTGTATAATACTCAATTGCATTATAAAACATATATAACTTGCCTGAAATATTCAAAAAGTTAAGATGAAATGTGAATATGTAATTGAAGGGTATACAAGAGAAAACTTAGGTAATAAAAATGTTCAAACTAAATTTTTCTTAATAGAAATGTTGTAAATAAAAGGTAAATTTGTATAGTGCTCAATTACATTCGGAAACATTAATAGAACTTACCTGGAAAAAGTTTGAATGTAATGAGAGCATGTAATTGAATAATATACAATATAAATATAAGTAATAAGATGTCCAAAAATGAAATTTTGTTAAGGGAATTTATAAATAAAAATTGAGTGGTTATAATAAATGTTTATACACTTAATCTATGTTGCAAGATATGTTAAGTGAAATAAATTGAATAATAAAAGAGAATGCTATTTAAGTAAATAAGGTGAATGCAAATAAATTGGATATGAATGTAAATTAATTGAAAGTGAGTTAATTAAATTGATAATAATAAATGGATGTTAATAAGTAATGAGATGTATAATTTAACACTTCAAAATGAAATTTATATGGTTTTGAATTAATTGTTGTATCTGGTACTATGTATTTCAAATCTATCTTTCATTTCTGTTGCTTTTATTCTCCTATCTCGTTCTTTTTCAGGAAAGAAAGGTTTTGTGTGGGGGAGAGTGCAACGACCCAAAAATTTTAACGGTTTAAATAAAGTAATTGGCTCAATTTTTCTTGAAATTAATCAATAAATTTTTTGCAATGAAATTTGATATTTTGTATGTGTCTACTTAAGCATAACAAGTAACGAACCCATCTGACCCGGCCTTCCCTCTTTCACCCTCTCCACCTCGAGCCTGCACAACTCCTTGAACCCGACCATCCTCCTTCGTTTCACCAAGCGACCTCTGTCTCGCCCTCTCTCTTTTCCCCCGCCTGAACCATCTCTCCACCAACAACCAAAACCAACCACCACACCTGATAGCCACTGCTTCAATCCCCTCCGACCCATTTTCCCTTGCCGACCCATATCTCCACTAGAAAACCCACAACCGCTTGCCATACGCCACACAAACCCCTCCGCTACCTTGTCAGCCACTTCACCGCCCACCGAACTGCAGACCAAACCCATATGCCTTCCTACCAGACGCATCCCTTCCACCTGCACCATTGTCCTCCCTCGAGCATTAGCAGCCTTCTTTCTTATATATATTAAAAAGGGTGAAAGCATATATAATTCCTGAAGCTTGCTCGTATCCATCCACCTTGCTCCGGCCACTACATCTCTTCAGTCACCCAGCCTTCCACCCAAGCATGCAACTCCAGCCAAAGCTTTCCAGCCTTCCACCGAACCCCGAGCAACTCTTGCTAGCTTCTCTTCTTATTATTTAAAGGAAAGGATATATATATTATATATTTTGGTGATTCGTTGATTTCTAGTTCGTTTGCGTTGCTTGCCGCTGTCATGTCCACAGTCGCAGCAGTTCTGAGTGTTTGTTTTGGAGCATGTGTTCTCACCTAGCCGCTTGCATAGTCGTGTGCTTATCCGTATTTGTTTGCTTTCATTCTCGTAGTTCTTTAGTCTCAAAAGGTGAGCGATCACTCACGATTGATATTCTTAAATTTAGTAAATTTAATTCATATGAAATGACGATTGAAATATGTTGTTAAATTTTGAATTGGTTAGAAATTAATTGTTAATTATGATATGTTATTATCTGCATTTGTTAACCTATGTTAATCGATATATGACACCATAACACGTTGAATATATATTATATTAAAATTGTTAATTATGATATATGTTTGTTATTGATATTTTATGCCATTTTATATAATTATTATTCTATTTTCTCACACTGCAAGTTCCATGTTAGTTAGAAAATCCATATGGGTTGAAATGATACATACCTGAACGATATTATAGATTAGGGAAAATCGTTATGGGTTGAAATGATAAACCCAAGCGATTTTATTGATTTTGAAATTTTGGGATTACGGGTTGAAATGATATATACCCGTAAATATTAAATTATTGAGGATTGTAATGATCAATATCTGTATCACTTGACCATAGGATAGAAAACTATATACGGACACCATTGGTCTATTTTAAATGATTTCCAAATTTTGAAAATGTGTGTTTTAAATAAGTATTGGTTTAAAATATAATATATAGATTTTATTTAATATATGTGTAAAAATTTAAAAATTTAAAACTATATGCTTTGGAAATTTAAAAATTATAAGTTAAGTTTTGAAAAGGTAAATTAAATTTTACTTATATCTTTATTATTTTAAAAATATATAAATTAAGATATAAAATAGATTTAATAATAAGGTTTAATTTAATTTAATATAATATAATTTATTAAAAATTTAATTTAACTAATATGTATAATATGCTTAAAATATTTATTTAAATTTCTATTAATATTTTAAAATAGATTTTTGTAATAACTTTAATAAATAAAGGTTGGAAGGATAAATTAAGATGATTTGTAATTTAATTTGTTTAAGAATTGAATTTAAATAAGAATTGATTGGAAACTTATTGATTTTGAGATTTTAAAGATATGATTTTTATAACTTGATAACTAGATTTGGATTAAAGGTGATTAAATGAATATTTTCCAATTTAAATAAAACAGAAATTGAATATTTAATATTGATTTAAATTTGTAATTTGAGATTTTATTTAAATGTTATTAAAAGGATTAAGTGAATATTTTCAAATTTAAATAAAATTAAAGTTGAATTTTGAAATATAAATGAAATTTATCAAATTGAGTTACTGTAAATTGTTTGAATACTTAAACTTTTAAACCTATTGAATTGGAAGTGGTTAAATTTGTAGTTCAAACCTGGATTTGAAATCGATATAAATTAAAAAATAGTTTTATTGAGAATTTGAATTGAACCTTTAACCTTTTTAATTGAAATTGTTAAACTGAGATTGATTTAAATTGAATTTTGGAACTAAAGTTGATTTGAATTGATTTGTGAAATTGGAAGAAACAATTCTAATTTGAAACTATTTTCGATATAAACTATTTTTAATACATAAACTGTTTTTAATATATAAACTATTTTAATCTATAACCTATTTTTAAATATAAACTATTTTCAATGTATCAGTATTTCAATATATAAACTACTTTCAATATTCAAACTGTTTAAGTTGGAACTGTTATGATTTCGAAAGTGAATATTGATTTCGAAAGTGATATGATTTCGAAAATGAATATGATTTCAAGAGTGATATGATTTTGAAATGAATATAATATTTTGATATGAAGTATGAACTGTTTGAAATGAAAATGACCACAGTGTGAAATAAGCATTTGGTTGTTAAAGAGACTGGAATCGGATATTATCATACTCTCTTCCAATACCAAAAACCACTTTAACAATTGTGTACATTGTGGAGAATCCAGAACGAAGTAGGATGGTTTGGCGAACATCTGTATGACGTATGAACGCAGCCCTGACTCCCTCGAGTCAGCTTGATATGACTAAAATGGGAGCTATATCGAGCCAAGTGGGGTCGCTCCTCTATCGGGCATATTTCTTTGAAACCATTCTATTACTTTGTGATTTGATTAGGTGCACCTTTCATTTGGGAGTGTGTCCGAAGTGGGCGGTAGTAGCTGCTATGCATTACCACCAGTCCGGGAGTGCAAAACGGTAGTATCCTACCCTGGGCATTGCCTCGCATGCCTTGTCATATGCCTTATCGCGCCCTCTACGAGATTGTTTTGTGTCATACCTATGGAGCACTCCCTGATAGCCCACCAATTTGGAGGAATTTACAGTACTTTATAGACTACGACATTTATATAAAAATGTGTTAAGGGGGATATGGGTAACGCCTTAATGCTATTTTAATAGTTTACTTTACTATAGAAATTATCTATGTAGCGTATTGTATTATGTATGTAGATAGTTTCATGGATCCTTAAAAGATGGGAATCTCAAACATCCTTTAAGTTATAATACATTTCACTTGGACATTTCACTAGAGTTGATTTACTAGCATAAGAATGTTAATCCTGACTCGAGTGTTGTGTGTTTTGCATTATGCTCGGGTCAGACTGAGTGTCACAGCATTTGAGACTCACCTTTGGAGCTTGGGGCTTTGCTTGGAAGTCTATCTCTTATCTATTCTGCTTTCAGTTATTCTAGTCCTTTATGTTCAGACTTGTCATTTGCTTATGTATTAGAGACTCCTTTGTATTTGGATTTCTGTTGTATTTTTCTTTAGACTCTGATGTTCTGTAGTAGCTTCATGAACTACTATTTAATTATTCCGCTACGTATTGTTGTATTACTCTGTGTTTGTGATTCTGTGATTGATTTATTTACTGTATATGCTAAGTTTTTCCAATTATAAATTAACAATATGTTGTTTTGAGCCATTTAAGTCTGACATGTGTGGATTATTGTCAATTTGAATGGTTCGAAATGGTGGGTCGTTACTCTTTAGGAATCTGTTGTTGCCCGAAGATATGCGACGCCAGGAGGAAAAATTCTATCCTTTAAGAATCTTACGTTGCTCAAAGATTGGCAACGTCAGAAAGGTGAACCTACAACCTTCCAGAATTTGGTGATGCCTAGAGTTTGGTGGCATTAAGAAGAATGATAAACTAAAAGGTCAATTGGATAATTCGACCCTCACCTATAGGAACTTACCGTTGCTGGAAGACTGATGATGTTAGGAAAGATGGATGCTTCGAGTCAATTGGATAAATCGATCTTGACTTTCCGGAATTAGTCGTTGCCTAGAAATAGACAATGTCAGCATGTAGTAATTTCCAATGCTGATCAGATAATTTAGCCAAGCTTTTCAGTGAATAAAGAGAGGATCGACGGATAAATCGATCCCGATTTGCAAGCATCTGATGCTACCTAGAGATAGGTAACGTCGAGGAGAAACTCTCCAGATCGAACCACTGATGTGCTAGTTTTTAGAGATAGAAACTGGTACACGGTTGGATTTTCAACCACGATTATCACAAATATGATTATTGTCCAGGAATAAGCAGCTTCACGAAAGAAAATTTGGAATTTTTTTAATTCGAATGCTAGTTTCCGGAGATTGAAATTGGTGTCCAATTGAATTTCAACAACGGCACTAACGACCAAGTAGGACACACTTGGTCAAGGAAAAGCAAGGATGGTCGTAAAGGGTTAAAAAACAGTGTTATCGGGTTTTCCCGATCCAGGATCAGGACATGAAATGCACATTTAGGCTAGGGGAAATCAGGTAATTTTCCCTTCAATATCTCTATCCCGTCAATGCCCGAAATCTCGCATTCAAACAAATAAATCCCATGAACAAGGATAAGCGCACAGCGAAGTCAAATGAAAAGGAAATGAATATGCCAACTACTTCTCCACGACAGTTAGGAGTAGTGTGGAACTAGGATTATTCACCACTACCAACTGGTCGAAAGGAACTTGATGAAGAATGACCATGGAGCTGGTTGAGTAATTGTTCTATTTTTCCACAAAGAACAATTTGGCAACTGTAAGCAGAGCCGAAATAAGAATATTGCCTAAGAAATTATAGGAATATTACATATAAAGTTGCAGTAATTAAGCATATTGCATAGAAACAGATATATACATATATACATATATATATATATATAATTGCATCACAGGCGGTTATATATAAACAGGAACAACACATAAAGGTGTAGAAAAGTAAATAGAGTAGAGATTGCAAAACTAAAGGAAATCTTATTCATTGCTTCATCCTTTATATACAAACACAAGGGTTGTCCTGCACAAACACGGCCTGTTTGACATGAAGAAAAACAAAAGTACAAACTGTACAACAAAACAAAAACCCAAACAGGATTCAAATACCCTCTACTTGGTCTTCCCCTTCTTTCTGACCTTTCTGATAGATCAAAATCTGTGCTTCTTTTCACTTTTAACCACCCTACCATTGGGAGTGTTACCCTCAGATTCAGTAAACTCTTCCCTGGTAGTGGTATGAGGCTCATCGCTCTTCCCAGTAGAAGGCTTAGAGGCTTTGATCATGAGCTTTAGCGGCCTCACCTTGTTTATAGGAAGCTTACTAGTGGGGATTATAGGAGTTGAGCTAATAGGC
This sequence comes from Allium fistulosum, assembly GCA_030737815.1. Taxonomy (NCBI): domain Eukaryota; kingdom Viridiplantae; phylum Streptophyta; class Magnoliopsida; order Asparagales; family Amaryllidaceae; genus Allium; species Allium fistulosum. Next base: position 596,145,956 of record CM060903.1, read on the forward strand.
TTTTTAGTGTCAGGCTCCTTCTTGATTCTGACCTTAGAAAGGTCAATCTTCAGTTACTCCACTATTGTGATAGGATCAGTTGGGCCCGTAGCACTAGTAATTGTGACGTCTTCTTCCTAGGATTGAGAAATGTCCTCCAGCCCTTCCAAAGCCTCGATCTTCTAAGAGTCAGTACCAGATTCAGAACTGGAGGGTAGGACTGGAGCGACAAGTCTTGTAGTGACTGAAGTTGATGTGGTAAAGATTGCTATGGGTCCTAAATCTAGAGTAGTTGGCGATGGAGGAGGAAGTTGTGGTTGACCTACAAGTTGGGAAACAGAATAATAATGGTCAGTGATGGATTCACGGGAGAACGAAGCTTCTCAAAGACTGGCGAAACAAGAGATATACTTGAACATGGACTTTGTTTCGTAGAGGATTTGATGAATTCCACTCACTGGTTGGATGTGCCTCTGTTTGAATGCAAGGTTCAACGAAAATTGTCGCTGCAAAGAACGGAATGGTATGGGTGGCATCAGAACCAACCCCTACGGATGGAGGAATAGTCGTTGCAAGCTCTCCATATTTTGGAGTAGATATTCATGCTGACCCGATGAGCTTGAGACAACGAGAGCTTGGACAGCGGCGACGACATCCTCAATAGCAAGAATGGCCTTTCCCTCTACAAGCTTTTCTGTATCCTCTGTATCGAGGTACTCGACCATTAACTCTTCTTCAGAATTGTTGTCCCTGGACGCCACGAGCCATCGTAACACTTCTTCCCAAGCATCGACGATAGTCTCGGGATAGGTTCTCCCCAACTACTTCAGATTCTTGTGTAAGACAATGATGGCATAAAAGTGTAGGAGGTTGAAGTTAAGCTCTTCTCTCTCTTTCTCTCTCTCTCTCTCACTTTTTCCTCCTGGAGCTCCTTAACTTCTCCTTAAGCAACGACAAGCTCAATATCAAAACTAAGCTTTTCAGTCGTCAATTGTTCCAAGCCGGCAGTAAGCTTGCGGTTCTCTTCCTATAGCCTTTGAAGATCGGCAGCCTGCTCATTAATGGTCTTATCCTTCTCAGTGAGGACAAGTCCTTCTCGATCAACTGCTTTTTCAGCATAGCACCTTCTTCATATGCAATTTTCAGATTATTCTGCATCACAATTTCATCATATTCATGAGAAAACTTCATTTCCTACCTCAAACTGTAAGAGCGGGCTTGAGCTTTAATAGCTATATGTCCCTCTCTCTCGTAATTTTCATCATGTCCTCCTACCATTTTTGATGATCTATTTGAGTGTCTCTTTCTCGGAATTGAAGGACTTGATGTTGGTATAGTTAATCTCGTTGACTTGAGAGAGAGCGTAACACAGCCGCTTCCACTTGTTCCCTTTGTCAATGTGCCTTTGAATGCTTTGAGTATTTCTGTCCGCTACCTCCTTAGGGACATCTTGAATGTCATGGTCAAACTTAATGCCATGCAAGAAGTGGTAGGAAAATGCGGCCCACAGGTGTGGTGGGCCGGAAGGAAGAGGAGCTAAGGAAGCAGAGATCCCTTTAGAATGAGGAGGAGCTATGATAGACAAAGATTAGGAAGCAAGGACTTGCTGCTAAGAAAAGCTATGTGGTTCAGAGCATGGTGGAACAGTGCCAGAAGAAGTGCCATGGTGATCAAATGGTCCCCTTGGTTATTTAGCAGGACCACGTGACAAGCCCTCTTCGATGTCCCTTTCTCTTTCTCTCTCACTTTCCCTATCAGCCTTGCGAATGTCCTCCGCTTTACGATCTTTTCTCCTTCGCTTTTCCTCCTCGGTCTCATTATGACTCTGGTAACTAGAGCGAGGTAGATAAGGATTAGGAGTTTAGCTACTAAAATTGCTAGCATTGCACGAGAGATTCTTGTACCTATCGTGACCCATGGGACTCGAAATAAGGAGAAACATGGTATAAGTGTTGGAGTTTGGGATTGTGAATGAATGCAAGAATATGTGTTCATTATCCTAGTGAAGTGTATGATGCCAATGACCCCCTTAAGAACTCTACAGACCATGTTTGCATGGGTGTAAAGATGGAGTCTCGTCACCTTCATTTATATTTACTCTAGGAGATAAATTGAAGTCATGAGAGCCTTCGGCAAGAAGATTGGTAATTGAAATATCAACTGGCTAAGACGTCGCCAACGGGGCAAGTTTGGGGTGTTGTCTCGCCCAAGGCAACATAACTTGTTCTCCAGCCCTTTCGGAAGTTTCAATAGCAACATGCTTCGAATGAGGCAAGCTAGGAGGTTCAGGGCCTTTGTAAGGCGTCTCACCGAACGATTTGCCTTCTTCTGCACTAGTGTGATAGTCACTATCACTATCACTGGCGCCCTCTTCTTCCTCTTCAACCATTGGTGCTTTCCGCTCTCTCCTTCCAGGTCCATCACTTTCTTTGGGGATTAGAGACATTCTAACTCCTCCATCCCCTTTTCTTGGGACGTCACCAACAGCAGGCTCTTTACCTCTTCTTTCAGAAGGTTCATATACATGCACTATGCCCAATGAACCTTCAACCTCACCCTGTAGATTCTCGTTGGAGCTATGATACAAATGGTGGTTTGGGTGGGCGCTCTGGAGCTACTCGGAAGAGTCGGGTCAGGGATGGAAATCCTTTCAGGGTGTAGCAACTCACACTGTTGGAGATTCTCGTTGGTTATGAGATAAGCAGTAGTGCGGTGCTAGAAGTTCACCTTCCTTAGACCATCCAAAGTATCGACATGCTTGGCACGAGCATCATGAGAAGGAATGTCTATGAATGAATAAATAATAAGTTAAGTGCTTGAATAGATAAAACTTAAGCATATAACGAACAAAAGGAAAGGAACTCACTTCCAAATAGCCAAAGCCCTTTTGGGCCATACGGACATCGAACGAAGAAGTACTTTTTTTTTAAGTACGAGCGTTTATCGTAAAGGTCTTCGATGATTTTACATCCACACTAAGCCTCGATGATTATATAGCAAGGAGACTCCCGCCTTTACTTGAAGTGCAGGGGTAAGTAAGCTTCTGTAAAGTTGGAGCCCTATTGAAGCGATTCTTGAAAAGAAATACAAAGAGCTCAAAAAAGCGTAACCATTCGAATGGATTTGAGGCGGAGCCAGCCCATGCTTCTAAAGAATCATCTGAAGAAACAGATTGAAGTGCGACACAACATCGCCAATACACATATATCTATTGCAAGTTGTGTATCTCAAAGGAAGGAGATGTGTGCATTCACTCTGAGTAGGGAGTTGTATGTCATCTTCAAAAATTCTGTGCTGGCGGTGCATTTTTTAAAGCATTTTCGTAGAAAAGATAGTTAGCATTTGGTCAGGCAGATCATTCATGACCCTTAGATTGATGTATTCATTCAGAAGGTGAGGTTGATTTTACAGCGGGTCTACTAGTATAATTGCACTCCATAACTCAGTCGAGATCGAACGTCCGGGCCTGATAGGAATAGAAGGAGAAGCCTGAGCTGTGGAGGACCCAACTTAAGGAGGAGTGGACGTACCTTTATCGGACTTGAAGCATGACGATCAATGAGTCATTCTAAATAATAAAACATGACATTCAATAGGTCAGGTATGTTTCATTTTAAGTATTGAACCCACATGACCAACGACCGAAATCCAATGGATGTCAATGTATGTTGACCAATAAAATTTCGATCATTGATTGAGGCAAGTGAAAGTGTTAATCTATGCATTATGAGTCCCTCATCCTATACATGACAAACATACCATCTTGTGTAGATAGCTCGTTCGTGCTAGAAAAACAAACCATGTCATATGACGGAACTGCGTATCAGATCTTACCTGTTGTTAATGAATAATCGATAACGAAATCGCCGTCCAGAGTGACATAGAAGCTTTTCTTTGCAAGAACATTGAGGGTGCAACAATAGGAAAAGCATTGCGATAGAATCATCCAATATTGATCGTTCTCGAACATGAGCCATCTCATTAGAATTCGAGCAATCGAACGCGATCAACCAAGTGTTGGCAGGGGTTAGTCACCGAGCATCGCTTAGAGTAGCACGAGCGCGTGCTAAGTTGAACTCAAGGCTATATAAGTCGAACCCAAGTCAAATCCAAAATGCTAACCACTCTCCATCGATGCTCGATCGATCACTGCCCCACTTCAATTGCCATGACCCAGAAACATGGCCAACCTTAAGTGCGAACAAGATTTGAGAACAAAGAAGTTGATGGAAAGGAATTGACCTCGAATACTTTGACGAAGTGAATTGGCATTGGCAATCGAAAAGGAAAAGGAGATCTAAATGATGGTAGTTAGTCATGATGGTGAGCTGGGGATTGCAGTGGAAAGTGGTTGGAGGCAATGGAGGTTCGATCACGAAAGCATAAAGGAATCGGGGGAAGCTCTCGGCGCAACACGAGACAAAGGTAGAAGTGAGAAGTAAAGTCAATAGATTCTAAGTGTTGAGCTTATATAAGCTTTTGGGGGAGGCAAAAGTCTCAGTACAAACAAAAACCTCCTGGTACCGAGGGGTACTTTTCACTCGAAAGTGGCAAAAAGCCAGATGGTGCAAAAAGCATACTCAACTAAAGCGTAGAGTGATCTCTGGAGCGTAGATCTTGTCCTTAGCTTGAAGAATGGAACTCTGACTATGTAAAGCAGTTAAAGGAATATCTACTAGATTAGAGCAATGCTTCGAAGTAATACTGGAGCGATCAACTAAAATCACTGGATAGCGAGTCGGAACTCGTCCTGATATAGAGCACACTTTATTCCCAAGAAAACATACTCTAGGAGCAAGTGTTAACCAGGTTTTTAACCAAGTAAATTCAATTGGAAGTAGAAGGCCAAAATGAAGATAAAACGACTCACGAACTTGGAAGAACACATAGAAGGAATAGAAGATGAAACTTGAGAAGTTACAAGTCAACTGGAGCAAAAGAAAGCTCTCGGTACTAAGAGGTCTTTTCTCCAATTTGAATCGACTCAACTCCATATACCTCAAGTACAACCTCGAGTGATTGTGACCAAGTACTTCTCTTAGAGGATGGACAAGTAATTATTAGGATTGATGAGAAGAAAGCAAAGAAAGCAAGATGATATAAGTGTTATCAAGCAAATTGTCGGGAATGACTCAAACTTTATATAAAAGGGTTAGGAAAAGAACAAGTAAGATATAAGAAGACGTCGCAGGGAAAAGAGTTGGGTTTCCACCCAAACAAACCTATCGACACTGAGAGGTCTGTTTTGAATTGTGGGCCTGCATATCCATTCCTCCACTTGCGGGCTTGCATTTGGACCTTAAGCAAACTCAAGCCTGTAGACCTACAAAGCAGTTTCCCCTGTAAATATCAACACCATAGCGACTAAAGGACTTCAAACTCTAGATCTTCTTCATCTCATATCTCTCTATACAATAGTTATCTAGGTAGATACTTTTGGCAGTTCTAGGCTTAAGAACCTATCAATCCCTTGTACTAGTGACTCTAAATCTCTATCAAATCCATAACCTACAAAACTATAAAGTGGACGTATGTCAAAGATTGACAAAGCACTATAAAAATCTTTTGTCTCTCTACTTTTTCGCATTTTTTTGTTTCTACTAGATATAATCCTATGATAGGTCATATTTAGGTGCTGTGTCACTTTTGGCGCAACATCAAAAAAGTCTATATAATTAATATTTAAAATGTTTAAATATTACTAAGGACCGAGGTTACACTAAAGAGCCAAAACAACAATGTCGTTATCGCTTTCCGAAATTCAACTTGTTTAAATTAATTTGTAAAGGATATATATTAATTGTAAAAAAATAATTTAAATGTTGTATTAAATTTTAATAGCTTTCTATCATTTATTTAAGACCTTTAAACCAATTAAAATAATTTATAATTGTTAATATTAGTTTAATTAAATAAAGGGAGTTAAATAAATATGTTTTTAATTAATATATGATGTTAATTAAGTCTAAGGTCATGGATTAAAATACCCAAGGGGCGACCTTATCTAAGGGAATATGGGTACGAAAACTTCTCTTTGACTAAGATTAGATCTAGAGTAAATGGAGGAGGAAAAGTGGAGGTGCTTGTGTTTATATGGTGGCTATAAATAACGTCATTTTTTCTCATTAACACAAAAAAACCTAGCCCCCACTAAAATGTTGAGAGCCTATAGTTAGGATTTGCAGAACAACCTAGGAGGAAGTGAACCATACCTCAAATAGTAAAAGATACTAACACAATTTGTCAATAACTGGCAAGGTCAATAGTAAACATTCAATTTAAAATTGTTTATTCTATTATTATATCCTTAATCGATTTTTGGCTATTAATTATAAGGTTTTTTGGTATATATTATACGCATTAATAAACAAACACAAATATATATATATATGTATGTATGTATGTATGTATGTACGTAAGTTTGTATGTATGCATAAATATTTTTTATTTAACCAAGATATGAATATATTGTATAATAATGTATATAATTTAAAGTTATATATACTTATAATTTTACTCATGGGTCGGTAGAAGAATTATCCATTTTATTAACGATTAATTGGCGTCTGTAAACCCTATATCGATGCCATACGTACGCCATTTTTGGTGTCAGTGGACATTCATCTAAATTTATAATCGATTCCTTCTAGACACCTATCGTGGGGCATGTTACTAATGCTAAACTAATAATGCTTCACCGACCCTAAGGCAACGACATGTTACTAATTTCGTACAAACGACAAGCCGACACATGCACATCCAACTTTACTAGTGCCATACTAATGCCCTTTCAAAGTGAAAATCTGGATTTAACAATGCCCTATGATGCCTTACTGATGCCACTCCTAAAACATTTTTACAACTTTTTTGTTGCATTTCTTACCCTTAATAATACATCTACAGAACTCCACAATATTTCAACTAATCCACATCTAATAACATAATAATATTCTAGTAAGCCATAGCAGTATCATAAATAAACACAACTAATAAATTAATTAATCAAACAATGTTAATATCATAAACAAACAGATCATCGAAATCCAAAACCATCCAAATGCAACATCATATAAACACAACATTGCTAATAATACATTCTAACCAAATCTAGTAATAATACAATAAATATCAGTATTGTAACGACACACTATTTTGGACCATTCAAATCGACAATAAATCCACACATGTCGGACTTGAATAATTCAAAACAGTAGATTGTTAATAAAATTTGGAAAAACTCAGAATATACAGTAAATAAATCACAGATCACAGACACAGAGTAATATAACAATGCAGCGGAAGCAAAGAAATAGTAGTTCATGAAGCTACTATATATATAACAGAGTTAAACAAGATTACAGCAGAATTTATGAATACAAAGATGTCTCAGTACAATAGTCAAATACAAGATCTGAATACATCACTGGAATCAACTGAATGACTGAAAGCAGAATCAATGGATGGATCTAAGCGAAGCTCCAACTCCAAAGGTGAGTCTCGAATACTGGCACAACTCAGTCTGACCCGAGCGTAAAGCAAAACACAAAACACTCAAGTCGGGACACACATACTTATACAATGCAAACCAACTCAAGTGAACTGTAATAAAGATGCACAAGTAACTTAAAGGATGCTTGGGACCGCCCATCTTTTAAGGATCCGTTAAACTATCTACTATGTAGTAATATTTCGCTAATATAATAATGTCTATAGTAAAATAATCTTACTTTTAAATAGCGTTAAGGGGTTACCCATATAGCCCTTAACACATAATAGTCCCAGTAGTCCATCCAGTATCATAGTCCCTCTGATCGGGAAGCCACCATAGATACTCCATGGGCTACAGGAGAAAACCAAACTCGTAGTAAAGCTCGATATGGTAGGTGACATGGCACAACGAGGCAATGCCAGGGTAGATATACCAATCGCTATCCGGACTGGTGGTAACGCATAGCAGCCACTACCGCCCACCTCGGAACACACTCCCAAATCAAAATCGAAGGGTGGCCACCAAATCAATCACAAAGTAATAGAATGGTATCGAAGAAATGTGTCCGATCAGAGGAGCTACCTCATTGGCCGGAGAATTGTTCCTGTTTTAGCCACCTTATGCCAACTCATGGGAGTCAGTTCCACGTATATACCTCAATAGGATCGTCCCCACCATCCTACTTCATTCTGGAATCTCCACCGCGTACACGGTTATCAAAGTGGTTTTGGGTATCGACAGAGGGTATGCCCATATCCGATCCCGGTCTCTTTGCCAACCAATCGTTATTATAACCTATGGATATTTATTTCAAAATCATTTACTTTAAAGCCCAAAATATCATATCCATTTTAAAAGTAAATACTATATTATTTCATTTCAAAGCCAAACCAATATATCATTTCCATTTAAAAACCCAAAGCAATAATATATCATTTAAATTCCCAAAACCAAATCAGTATATCATTTAAATAAAACCCAACTTTCCAAATCACTGAATATTTCCTTAAATTTATTAAACTTGAAATATTCCTTTAAATCATCTTAAACCAAACCACTTTATAAAGTCACATTCTTAAATCTTAAATTTCAATAGGTTTCACGTTAATATATTTAAAGACAATTCTTAATTAAATACAATTCCAAAGATCTCATTTTCAAACCATAGTACTTTCAAAGTTATAACAACTCTGAAAACCCAACACATTGAAACCATAATATTTTTAAATCATAACAATTTAGAAATGTTATTCTTTGAAAATCATAATACATAGAAAATCATAACACCTTTTAATTTAATATTCATTTAAACCATTTAAATTCAATGTCAAATATTATTCATTTCAAAGTTGTAGCATTTCTAAGTTCATTCATTCAATTATAGAATTTTCAAGAACATTGTAAATTTCAGTGACAACAACACTTATAAAATGTTACGGTAGATATAGTAATATTCCAAAATATTGTCCAATTCGGAAACAACAGCACTTACAAAGTGCTATAGTAGATATTTGGTTATTTTAGAACTTAGTTAAATTTTAGAAATGATAGCACTTAACAAATGCCATCTAAAACCACAGCATTTTGGTAATGCTACTAATAAAATTCCAGATTATATTATAACTTTTCAGAAACATTAAAACTTCAATTTTAGCCATTTTTAACTTATAAAATCATATCTCATGCTTCAGAAAATATTCATTTGGATATCATTTACCTGATGATTTAAATAAAATAAAGTTCTATAAACAAATATCCAATTTAAACCATAATTCATGCATTATGTCCAAAGTACCTTATTTTACTTAACTTTTTATTTTAACAAATAAATTAACACTTTATTTTAAATACCCATTCCATAAATAAGATATATTATCACCAAATTAAAATTAAAACTTCCATTTGAAACTAAATTTTCAATTATCAGGTTAAGTCATGATTTAAATACATTTTAACCATTTACTTATACATTTAACTTATAGAGAATCACTATAACTTTATTATACAAGACATGTCCATTTCATAAAATAAAATATTTTATCATAGTTATTATAACAATCAAATTTTCTTTATAAATCTATTCATTTAGACATCAATTAATCTATGATTTCAAGCTAAATGAATTTTATTACACGGTGTCCAATTAAACTGTATTTCATTTTGTCAATTCAAATTACATTATTTATTATACAAGACCTATCCATTTCAGGAAATAACCTTTATTAAAATCACTAGGTTAGATTTAAGATTCCAAATTAAATCAAATTTAATTATTAATTATTTATCATAAATATAGATCTTTAAATTCAATTCCAAACCAATATATCTTCATAAATTTAAATAAAACCACTTATTTATTTATAAAATTCCAACTTATAGAAAACCAATATATCTCTATAATTTAAAGCATTAAATCAACTTTAAGTTAAAATTTCATATATTTAAAAATTCAAAATACTTAATAATCTTTAGGAAAATATAATTAAAAAATTTATCCATGGGTCTGTATAATATTTTCTAGTCTAGGTCAAGTGATACGGATATGTATCATTTCAATCCGTAATTTAAAAAGAAAAATCTGGGTTCTATCATTTCAAACCCGCAATCCCAAGTAAATCAAATATAATAAAAATCACTCGAGCCTATCATTTCAGCTCATAATGATTTTTCCTTATTCTAATGTTTGTTCGGGTATGTATCATTTCAACCCATAGTGATAGGGAACTTGCAGTGTGAGATACAGAAAATAAAATAACAGTAGAACACATAATATCATATCAGATGATGTAACAAATATATAAACAGAATTTAACATCATATAATCATATCCCAGGCATATATGAACATATTAACATAACATATAAACTTTCTACAATTCACATGCCATTGTTTCACAATTATAAAAGTACGGATGTCAAAAGTGATGAACTCACCTTTAGAGCTAGAGATGACAATTCAAGACACAACAACAAACTCTGAAAAGCACGATAAAGCACGATTGAACTCGAATCGACGAACGAAGCTGATAAATAGGAATAGATGAAATCAAATCAGAACTGGATCGATGAAGATGATTGATATAAGTGAACGTATATAGATCTAACCTAAAATTTATATATATAAAAATCATATTCTAATTTTGACACCTATTAAATTAAATATCATCATATTATAAAATAAACAACTTTATATATAAACTATCATACATATAGTAATAGATAATATAGATCAGCAAGCAAATCCACCTTTACATTATTCATAAAAGTCAATAGATTACAACCTTACATTATATATATATATATGTAGGTCGTACCAAAACTTACTTATCTCTATTATATATTAAACAGTTTTAAACCAAATGGTGTATATGTTTTAAAACCCAACCCTATATATATATAAAATTCAAACTATTTTAGTATGAATGCAGACCATATATATGTCATATAAATATAAATCTACATACTTAAAACATATATATAGACCACATGTTATGTAATGCTTATGTATTTATTTTCAAACATGCATGCATGCTATACTTGGAGCTCAATTTAACTTGTAAAAACCCATTTCAAACCAACAGTTTATGTTAAAACTATCACAGTTTACACATCAACCTTTTGCCTTCCTACATATAGATTTAAACATTATACTAGTCTATTGTATAAATCTATAGAAACAAAATATATATATAACTCACGTATTATATAAGATATATGATACCTTAAATAGTCAAGGTTATAAGCAAGCCTGGCCAGGCGGAGCTAAACAAAGAAGGAGACTGATGCCATGGCACTTGAGTTCGGCTGGAGAGGAAGAAGTGTAGCCGAATGGAGGAGGGAAGCAGCAGGTCGTTCTCGGTGGTGATGGGGTGGAAAGCACAGTCGGTTGTTGCTAGAAAGAGGGAGGAAGGTGGACGCACGGTTGTTGCCTGTGTGTGACGCGGGGGTTGCAATAGTGGGCCGCGGATCTGGTAGGGACTAAAGCGGAACTGACATGGAGGAGGGAAGTGCTCGGGTTTTGTAGTGATGATGGCTTCGGCGACAAATAGTGGGGATGGAAAAGGGTGTAAAGGCGTGTGAGTTTGCAAGGGAGAAACGTGGCCGAGCAATTTGGAGTGGCATGCTAAAATAAAAGAAAAAAGGAAGAGGAAGAAAGCAACAGATCTAAAAGAAGAATGGAGCTGCTCCAAAAATTATATAATACCTTTTTTTGCAGAATAGATATGAACGGCTAAGCATGGAAAAGGTAGTATAAAACAAAATGTAAGAGCAATGGTCATCCCAAAATTTTAGTTGAATCATTGAGGCAAGTAAATGGTTTGGTTGGACAGCACGTTTCAAATTTGAAACGTAAAGGGAAAAATAAGGTCACATTTTACGGTACCGTTACAATGAACAATTTTGTTTCTGTCGCGTACCGGACCTTAAAATACAGAAATAAATATACCGTGGTGATCAGCGCGACGAGAGATCAAAACGGTATACAGATATCAGTGACAGGATCATCCGATCAAAAGGTCGATACGGATACTGATATACATTATTATTCCGTACGGAAAAATCCAAATGGAGCTAGAAACGTCTGAAATTTGCAAAACGAATTACGCAGTTTTATTCAAAGTGTTCTAAATAAATTTTCTCATGTTGACATATTTAGGTTTCGAAACACTTTTAAATTCAACAGTTAATAACTGATTTAAATTGGAATAAAATTACACAAGAAGATAAACTTTCATATTAACTGATGAAAATTTACCATCTGTTATGTTTAAGTAGACGTATTTCAAATATTAAATTTTTATTCCAAAATTTTTATTATTTAAAATTTCACAAAATTCCAATTAAATATATTATTAAAACCATTAAAATTTATGGGTCGTTACACTCTCCCCCACTCAAAACTTTTCATCCTCGAAAAGGAACGAGGCACGGAAAACAGGGAAAACAAGACAGAATGAGATAGGATTAAGACAAGAGGAAAAGAAGATTGAAATTACACCTGGTAACTGTCGTTATAGGTAAATTCAACAAGATAGAGATTATCTTCCCACTTAGAATTTAGGAGAATGGAAACAACCAGAAAGAAAATAAATTGGGAAACAGAATAAGATAATAAATTTAAAACCATGAAAATTTCAACTTACATTAATAATTAATTTCATCCATTTGATTTCACTTAAGTTAAATAACTCTTAACTATTTTTAATCTCATTATCTCATCATACAATTATCTTAAATTAACAATTTTGCAAAGTCATGAATTTGAAAATCATTTATTAAACTCATAATTTATTCACTAAATTTTATTCTTCTTTATTCCAAAATTATTATTAAATTTATTCCACTTAATATATATAATACTATATATTAAGTTTATTTCACTTATTATAACTATTCCAATTTATTTATAAATTCCTTTAACACCATTATATTGTAAATTATTTAATTAACCTTTTTATTCTATTTACCCCTATCGATCCTTTATAACTAAAATTTAAGTGTATAACATTTATTATAACTACTCAAATTTTATTTAAAAAAAATCCTTTTATATTGTATATTATCCAATTACATATTCAACTTCTGAAAAATTTAGGTAAGTTATATTGGAATGTAATTGAGTATTATACAAGTAAAAATTTCTAATTCAGATATTCAAGCTTAAATATTTATTCACAATTTTTGGCTTCATTTTATACTTGAAATCATCCTTTAAGATAAAATTTAAGAATTAAATTTTCCGATTAACTTCAAACAATTTTAGAGATAAATAAATATATATACATACACAATATATATATATATATATATCAAATCAAATTTAAATCATATATCAATATATATTATAAGTCAAGTCATATTTAGAAATTCAAATCAATTTAATTCCCCAAAGCAAAACTGTAGCAAAACTACAGAATGGTCTCTTCACTTCGAAACTCGAAAATGAATGTCGATGATGCTGTAGTCATCACCGAAATTATTTTCCAGCGACAAAGAGAAGAGCACTGATTTAAAACTTAAAAATTCTTTAGAACAATTTCTATTCGAAAATACTTTAAATAATATATCCTTTTAAAACTTTCAAAACCAAAGTTTGAAATCATCGAAGATTAAATTCTCAAATTCTTGATTCAAATTCATTTCAATTTCCAAATTAATTTATAACCATGTTTTATAGTTCAACTATTTTTATATGAAACAAAAGCCAATGGTTACAAGATATATTCCTTTACAAATATTATTTCTTAACATCCAATTCAACTAACTATCAAAATTCAGAAAATTATACATATATAAAATATAATTATACAAAATTTATCCCATTTACCAAGTTTGAAAACAATATGGTGTCAGTTTGCTCTATTCAAGTGTTTTGGAGATCCTATCGATAGCGTTGATCAGACGAATCGATCGGGAACCCAAATCAACATCAACAACTCAAACAACACAATATATATTAAAACAATTTAAATATTAGTTTACAAATACACTTCAAGAATGATTTGAAGATAAGTTGGAAACAAAAGACAAGATGATTAAATAACAGAATAAGGGAATGAATAAGCTTATATAAATCGCGGGCAACCTTAACCGGGTCAACCTTGACTTAAAGAATAAGATCGATGTGGGGTTCTAGGGTAAATCTACATCAGATCTCAAGATATAGAATTCGGGATAACAAGAGATAGATAGCATTGTAAACCGAGGATGCAGAAATCTTCGGTGAATCATTGCTTCTTGTAAAGGAGTTTCACCCCTTTACAATCATTCGAAGATTGGCGAGACCGCCTATTCATTAAAAATATCATTCGAAGTGGAGTTATGGGATACTCTAGAATCAAAAGAAGACAAATAGGGAGAGACAAGAATGGATTTTGGAACCGCAGGGAACGTTCCAAAATTCAAAAGAAATCGAATTAAAAGGAAGAGATTCAAGCTCGAACAAAAGTGATTATGTAAATAAATTTACTATATATGCTAAGTTTTGCCTAGAGCCAAAGCTCTGATACCAAATGTAACGACCAACTATTTTCGACCATTCAAATCGACAATAAATCCACACATGTCGGACTTGAATAATTCAAAACAATAGATTGTAAATAAAATTTGGAAAAACTCAGAATATACAGTAAATAAATCACAAATCACAGACACAGAGTAATATAACAATGCAGTGGAAGAAAAGAAATAGTAGTTCATGAAGCTATTATATATATAACAGAGTTAAACAAGATTACAGCAGAATTTATGAATACAAAGATGTCTTAGTACAATAGTCAAATACAAGATCTAAATACATCACTGGAATCAATTGAATGACTGAAAGCAGAATCAATGGATGGATCCAAGCGAAGCTCCAACACCAAAGGTGAGTCTCGAATACTGGCACAACTCGGTCTGACCCGAGCGTAAAGCAAAACACAAAACACTCGAGTCAGGACATACATACTTATACAATGAAAACCAACTCAAGTGAACTGTAATAAAGATGCACAAGTAACTTAAAGGATGCTTGGGACCGCCCATCCTTTAAGGATCCGTTAAACTATCTACTATGTAGTAATATTTCGCTAATATAATAATGTCTATAGTAAAATAATCTTACTTTTAAATAGCGTTAAGGGGTTACCCATATAGCCCTTAAAACATAACTGTCCAAGTAGTCCAACTAGTATCATAGTCCCTCCTGATCGGGAAGCCACCAGAGGATACTCCATGGGCTACGGGAGAAAACCAAACTCGTAGTAAAGCTCGATATGGTAGGTGACACGGCACAACGAGACAATTCCAGGGTAGATATACCAATCGCTATCCGGACAAGTGGTAACGCATAGCAGCCACTACCGCCCACCTCGGAACACACTCCCAAATCAAAATCGAAGGGTGGCCACCAAATCAATCACAAAGTAATAGAATGGTATCGAAGAAATGTGTCCGATCAGAGGTGCTACCTCATTAGCCCGAGAATCGCTCCTGTTTTAGCCACCTTATGCCAACTCACGGGAGTCGGGTCCACGTATATACCTCAATAGGATCGTCGCCACCATCCTACTTCATTCTGGAATCTCCACCGCGTACACGGTTGTCTAAGTGGTTTTCGGTATCGACAGAGAGTATGCCCATATCCGATCCCGGTCTCTTTGCCAACCAATCGTTATTATAACCTATGGATATTTATTTCAAAATCATTTACTTTAAAGCCCAAAATATCATATCCATTTCAAAACTAAATATTGTACTATTTCATTTCAAAGCCAAACCAATATATCATTTCCATTTCAAAACCCAAAACAATAATATATCATTTAAATTCCAAAACCCAAATCAATATATCATTTAAATAAAACCCAACTTTCCAAATCACTGAATATTTCCTTAAATTTATTAAACTTAAAATATTCCTTTAAATCATCTTAAACCAAACCACTTTATAAAGTCACATTCTTAAATCTTAAATTTCATTAAGTTTCACGTTAATATATTTAAAGTCAATTCTTAATTAAATACAATTCCAAAGATCTCATTTTCAAACCATAGTACTTTCAAAGTTATGACAATTCTAAAACCCAACACTTTGAAACCATAATATTTTGAAATCATAACAATTTAGAAATGTTATTCTTTGAAAATCATAATACTTAGAAAGTCATAACACCTTTTAATTTAATATTCATTTAAACCATTTAAATTCAATGTCAAATATTATTCATTTCAAAGTTGTAGCATTTCTAAGTTCATTCATTCAATTATAGAATTTCCAAGAACATTGTAAATTTCAGTGACAACGACACTTATAAAATGTTACGGTAGATATAGTAATATTCCAAAACATTGTCCAATTCAGAAACAGCAGCACTTACAAAGTGCTATAGTAGATATTTGGTTATTTCAAAACTTAGTTAAATTTCAGAAATGATAGCACTTAAAAAATGCCATCTAAAACCACAGCATTTTGGAAATGCTACCAATAAAATTCCAGATTTTATTATAAATTTTCAGAAAATTAAAACTTCAATTTTAGCCATTTTTAACTTATAAAATCATATCTCATGCTTTAGAAAATATTCATTTGGATATCATTTACCTGATGATTTAAATAAAATAAAGTTCTATAAACAAATATCCAATTTAAACCATAATTCATGTATTATGTCCAAAGTACCTTATTTTACTTAACTTTTTATTTTAACAAATAAATTAACACTTTATTTTAAATACCCATTCCACAAATAAGATATCTTATCACCAAATTAAAATTAAAACTTCCATTTGAAACTAAATTTTCAATTATCAAGTTAAGTCATGATTTAAATACATTTTAACCATTTACTTATACATTTAACTTATAGAGAATCACTATAACTTTATTATACAAGACATGTCCATTTCATAAAATAAAATATTTTATCATAGTTATTATAACAATCAAATTTTCTTTATAAATCTATTCATTTAGACATCAGTTAATCTATGATTTCAAGCTAAATGAATTTTATTACACAGTGTCCGATTAAACTGTATTTCATTTTGTCAATTCAAATTACATTATTTATTATACAAGACCTATCCATTTTAGGAAATAACCTTTGTTAAAATCACTAGGTTAGATTTAAGATTCCAAATTAAATCAAATTTAATTATTAATTATTTATCATAAATATAGATCTTTAAATTCAATTCAAAACCAATATATCTTCATAAATTTAAATAAAACCTCTTATTTACTTATAAAATTCCAACTTATAGAAAACCAATATATCTCTATAATTTAAAGCATTAAATCAACTTTAAGTTAAAATTTCATATATTTAAAAATTCAAAATACATAATAATCTTTAGGAAAATATTATTTAAAAATTTATCCATAGGTCTGTATAATATTTTCTAGCCTAGGTCAAGTGATACAGATATGTATCATTTCAAACCGTAATTTAAAAATAAAAATCCAGGTTCTATCATTTCAAACGCACAATCCCAAGTAAATCAAATATAATAAAAATCACTCGAGCCTATCATTTCAGCTCATAATGATTTTTCATTATTCTAATGTCCGTTCGGGTATGTATCATTTCAACCCATAGTGATAGGAAACTTGCAGTGTGAGATACAGAAAATAAAATAACAGCAGAACACATAATATCATATCAGATGATGTAACAAATATATAAACAGAATTTAACATCATATAATCATATCCTAGGCATATATGAACATATTAACATAACATATAAATTTTATACAATTCACATACCATTGTTTCACAATTATAAAAGTACGGATGTCGAGAGTGATAAACTCACCTTTAGAGCTAGAGATGACAATTCAAGACACAACAACAAACTCCGAAAAGCACGATAAAGCACGATTGAACTCGAATCGACGAACGAGGCTGATAAATAGGAATAGACGAAATAAAATCAGAACTGGATCGATGAAGATGATTGATATAAGTGAACGTATATAGATATAACTTAAAATTTATGTATATAAAAATCATATTCTAATTTCGACACCTATTAAATTAAATATCATCATATTATAAAATAAACAACTTTATATATAAACTATCATACATATAGTAATAGATATTATAGATCAGCAAGCAAATCCACCTTTACATTATTCATAAAAGTCAACAGATTATAACCTTACATTATATATATATGTAGGTTGTACCAAAACTTACATATCTCTATTATATATTAAACAATTTTAAACCAAATGGTTTATATGTTTTAAAACCCAACCTTATATATAAAAAAAATTTCAAACTATTTCAGTATGAATGCAGACAATATATATGTCATATAAATACAAATCGACATACTTAAAACATATATATACCACATGTTATGTAATGCTTATGTATTTATTTTCAAACTTGCGTGCATGCTATACTTGGAGCTCAATATAACTTGTAGAAACCCATTTCAAACCTACAGTTTATGTTAAAACTATCAAAGTTTACACATAAATCTTTTGCCTTCCTACATATTGATTTAAGAATTATACTAGTCTATTGTATAAATCTATAGAAACAAAATATATATATAACTCACGTATTATATAAGATATATAATACCTTAAATAGTCAAGGTTACAAGCAAGCCTGGCCAGACGAAGCTAAACAAAGAAGGAGACTGATGCCATGGCACTTGAGTTCGGTTGGAGAGGAAGAAGTGTAGCCGAATGGAGGAGGGAAGCAGCAGGTCGTTCTCGGCGGTGATGGGGTGGAAAGCACGATCGGTTATTGCTGGAAAGAGGGAGGAAGGTGGACGCGCGGCTGTTGCCTGGGCGTGACGCGGGTTGTAACAACCCTGTATTTTGTGATTATTTTAATTGTATATTTTAATTGAATTCCCTGATTTAAAAACTTTAGTTTATTTATTTAAAGAATAAATTTTGTTATTTTAAATATAAATTTTGATTTTTGTGTGAATTATAATTCCAAACCTGGATAAATGGAATATTTCCAAAAAAAGTGGATTTTGGTCAAAATGATCAAACTTTGACTTTTAAATTTAAAATTTAAATATTTGAAATTTTGAATTTTATCTTTTATTATGAAAATAGTTTTAATGTCAAGAATATTGCTTTTCGTTTCGTTCAAATCGGATTAATATTGTGAAAGTTATGCTTTTTACAATATTGTGTGTAAATTGTTGTATTTAACAAATTTGTTTATTTTAAATTTATATAAATAATATCTTTGTTTGTAAAATCATGTTCTAATTTGTGTAACATGATATGTTTTGCACATATTTTATTTTTAAAACATTTTTAAAGTATAGTTATAATGTTCAAATGTTGATTGTATATTGTTTTCAATCTTTAATTCTAGTTTCCATTAAATAAAGTATTTTCTTTATTTATTTCCTACCTTTCCTAAAACTATTAATTTTTCCTTCATAATATCTATCTCTACCTTATTTTTCTTATTTATTCATTCATTTAGTAATTAAATGGATAAGTATTTAGATCCCTATTTATTTCTTGGAAAGAAATTTCATATATATATATATATACACACACACACACACACACACGTTATTGTTTTAAAAGGCATACCTTTAAATGTTTATTTTAATTAATATAAGTAATATTTTTGGTTGATATATCATGTTATAATTGTGTGTGTATATGTAACATTTCATGTTATGTATATATTTACAACATTTGTCCGTTTTTGTTTCACTTAATTTGGATATATACTTTGTAAATTAAGTAACATACAAAGATGTAAATAGCAATTAATTTATACGTTTCTATAATCGTTTTCTTATTTATTTATATAGTGTTTATATAAATGATATGTATTTATTGAATTATTTCTTTGGTATATATTCTATTAAATAGATGGGAAACAAATCAAATTTAGATACGTTACCTATTTTTAATTAAAAGCTTATGTTACGTTTTGATTTATTACCTTTTTATCTTCCCATCCCTTGATTTTCTACCATAACTTCTCCATGATAGCCGTGACTTTTTCTTTATGAAATTCACGTGAAAACATCTCTTCTTATCTCACTTCTCACGCCTATTTTCAGATCTGAGAAAAAGGTAATGGCTTCCTCTTTTTTTTCTACTTTTCTCTTCACTTTTCTATTGAATTTTCCATTGTTTTGCTTGATCTTCATGTGCTTTGCTCGGCCTAAACCCCTCACCACATTCACCGACCACCACATCACCTCCTTCCCATCACCATACACGGCCTAACACCCTCCTCCTCTGACCAAAACTGTATTCCATGATGCAAACACCACTAAAAGTTGCAAAAAACCCCTTGAAAACATGCATAGCCTAGCTAGTTCTCACCATACCCTTCATATGTTGCTTTGGCCACCCCCTTAGCCGCCGCCACCATCAAGTTCACCACCCATGGCCTTCACTCTAGCCACCACCAGGTCTGTACATGCCAAGGCCGAGCCAATTCATGCATGGCCAAGCCTAAAAGTTGCACCAAAACTCCTCTTTTTGCCTTAACCTTTGATCTTCCTTCACTAGTAACTTCCAAGACCATTTGTATTCTTGACCAAGCCATGTATTTCAGATCCAAACCTAACCTTTACCACTTTTATACATGTCATGGTCGAGCCAATATAGTGTTATGGTCGAGCAAAGTTGAGGCAAGATCAAGCAAAAGTGATTTTAGAGGCTAGGTGATGTATCTGTCTAGCCTAGTTTCCAATTGTTTCAATCTAAACTTTGGTATTGTATTTATATTCATATTTTTATTTTGTGAATACAAGATTTACATCTTGGCTCTCTCTCCATCCAAATCTAGTCGTGCTTTCCGGATTTTTGTTTGTGTGTTTGTTTTGCAAAACTTCAGCGTAAAAAGGTGAGTAATCACACCTGACATTTATACTTATGCAAATGTGAATTGACAACAATTGAATGTGTAGAACTATTATGTTATGTTATACCTGCCTATGATTATTAATTATATGATGTTAACCCTGTTATTAACTTGTCACATCATCTATTATATTTTATTTTATTATACTGTTTATTTATTTCTGTTAAATCACACTGCAAGTTCCCTATAGAATAGAATCACTATAGGTTGAAATGGTACATACCCGAATGGACTTTAGAATAGAAAAACAATCGTTATGGGCTGAAATGATAGGCCTGAACGATTTTTATTTATTTTTATTAACTTGGGATTGCGGGTTTGAAATGATAGAACCTGGATTTTTCTTTGTAAATTACGGATTGAAATGATATATTATCCGTATCACTTGACAGGTTAGAAAATAGTATACAGACCCGTGGTTATTTTATATATTTCTCTGGATATTTTAAGTATTTTAAAAATGTAAATTATAATAATTTGATTTAAATTGAATATAAAATGATTTAATAGAGGGTTAGTGATTTTTCTATAAGTTAAAAGTGTTAAATAAATAATTGCTAAAATGGAAATTTGGAATTTAACTTGACTTGGAATTTGTGAGATTTGGTTTTAAAAATGGAAGTAAGTAAAAGAAAATAAAATGGAAATTAAGTTTTATTTGTGAAATGATAAATTTAAATTAAAGTGTTAAGTGAATGTGAAGAATAGGAAAATTGTACACTTGAATTTAATAAGTGAAGTAATGAAAAATTTGATATTTATTTGTGGAATTTACTTTATAGAAATCATAAGTTAAAGGGTATTTAAATGACCATTTTTAAAGTTGAAAAAATATGATTTTTATATAATTAAAATAGTTTAAATTGAAGTTTAATTGTTTCTAAAATTTTAGTGTAAATCTGGAAATTTAATTAGTAGCACTTCAGAAATGCTATCGTTTCTGAATAATAACTAAAATCTAAACTAAAATCTTTAAATTGAACTTTGAACTATTACAGCAGTTTTGTAAATGCTGCCTTTTCTGAATTGAACTATTTTTCCACTAAAACTGAACTATTACAACAGTTTATAAATGTTGTCCTTGTTGAATTGAATTGTTTTTAAATATAACTTACCGCAGCACTTTCTAAATGCTGTGAAAGCTGGAATTTTAATGTTTTAATGTATTTAAGTGAATAAATGAACTCGGAAAAGGTTGAAATTTTGGGAATTTAATATTTGATTTGAAGGTATAATGACTTTACTTTTAAATGGTTTAAATGAAGGATTTTAATTTGAAATTATAAACCATTTTGAAATGTTAACCACGGGTATATTTCTTTGTATGTCATTTGATTTCCTGATGATGGCTGTGATGCACATTAACACTATTATTTGCATTGTTTACTTATTATGGATATTTCTATGATAGTGTTTATTACCACTTAATTGATGGTTTGACTGATCCTTAAAGGATGGGCGATCCCAAGCATCCTTTAAGTTATTGTGCATTTATATTACAGTTCACATGAGTTGGTTTACATTGTATAAGTATGTATGTCACTTGAGTGTTTTGTGTTTTACTTTACGCTCGGGTCAGCCTGAGAATCACAGCTTTGGATTCACCTTCTGGAGCTAGAGTTTTGTTGGAGCTTATCGGTCTATCTATTCTTCTACTTCTTCCAGTTAGTTCTTATTCTGTATTTGTCTCTGTATTATTAATTTTTGTATCCTGACTTCTACTGTATCTATTTTACTATGAGAATTTTGTATATGTTTTGAGAGTATGTATATAGTAGCTTCATGAACTACTATGGTGTTTTATTCCGCTGCGAGTTATTCTGATATTCTATGTTTGTGATTCTGTGTTTGATTTTATTTGCTCCAAATTTTATTACAATCTGTTATTTTGAATTATTCAAGTCAGACATGTGTGGATTATTGTTGATTTGAATGGTCCAAAATAGTGGGTCGTTACATTTGGTATCAGAGCTTTGGTTTTAGGCAAACCTTAGCCTGCGGAGCAAAAACTCATTAGAGATAGTGTAGAAATACCCTAGAATGAGTGAAATCAATCTCAGAATCATTTCTTTGTGAGAGGACGTATTTTCGAAGTATAAAATGATTTTCAAATGATTTTTAAAGAATTTTCAAAGATTATTTTGATATAAAATTTTCTAAACTTCATTCCTTTCGTATCCACCTTATTAGTAATTTCTTCGATTAGGATTCCTTTGAACTTTGGAATGCTCCCACTTGTTCTGAAATCTATTCATGTCTTCCCTATTTGTATTCCTTTGATCTATGGAGCATTCCATAACTCCACTTTGAATGACCTTGATAGGGTGGCGATTCTGCTAATCTTTGAATGATTTGTAAAAGGGTGAAACTTCCTTATAATTGGCATTGATTCACCGAAGATTTCTGTATCCTCGGTTTACGATGCTATCTATCTTCTGCTATACCTGGATTCTATCTCTGGCGATCGAAGATCGATTTGCCTTAGATTTTCGCATCGATTATATCCCTGGAGTCACGGTTGACCCTGTTAAGGTCGCCCGCGACTTATATGAGCTTATCCATCTTCTATTTGTTAATTTAATTGTCTCATCTTCGTTTGGGCTTATCTTCGAATCAGAATTCTATTTGATTTAGAGTTCCTCTAAATTTGAATCTCTGTTTTGTTTTGGAATCCATCCTTGAATCATTCCTTGGAAATTTGTGGTTGATTGTATTTTGAAAATTTGTATACATCGAAATTGTTATTTTGATAAGGATGACCATATTTTTATATATAAAGATGAAATGTTTTCGATAAGGATTATATACCTTTTTAAAATGAGAATTTGAAGTTTTGAAAAGATTTGAAAATTTGAAAATTATATAAGGATTGGTTTCATATAAAATGATTTATAACTGAAGGTTTTGAATCTGAATTTGAGTGATTGAACTCCGGCATTTTGGAACTGGTTTTAAGATTCTGAAATAATAAATAATATGATTGGAAAGTATTTTCCGAATATGAAATGTTTCAAATGATTTTAATGAGTTTCAAATGATTTCGAAGAAATTTCAAAAGAAGTTTTCGAGAAAATAGAAGTCCAGAACCCACTTATGTCGCTGGAAAATAATTTCGGTGATGAATGCATGCATCATCGACATTGATTTCGAGTTTCTGAGCCGGGGAGAGGCCACTTCGGTAGCTTTGCTATGCGATTGATTTGTGAAACAAATTTTTGATTTCAAATTCCGAAGTGTGATGTGGTATTCGAAAGATATATGTATATATATTTGAACAATTTGAAATGAGCCGGTGTTCATTTCTTGAGTTTTGGATTTGATTTGATATAACCCTATCTTTTGGAATTGTACTGATTTGTTGGTGATTTCCAACTCTTGGATTGAAATATAATTTCTTCGATTATTTTGAAAGTTTGAGCACTTCCAAATCAAGGTTAACTTTTCAAAGCTAAGTAATTTTGAAAAGTACAAAGTATATAAGTTTGGTATGTATGTTTAAAGGATGTAGTAATATGATTTAAATAAGTTAAAAATGTTTTGTTAAGTAAACGAATAAGGCTATTTTGAATTTTTCTAATATGAAATTTAGATTTGAAATGTTTTGAAAAGAATTTGGTCTTCAAAATATTTTGAATAAAATTTTGTTTAAATGTTTAACTGAGTAACATCTTTATAAAACTATATATTGAACAAGTTGGAATAGATACATAAGTTGTACGTATGTTGTTTTATTCACATAATTAATTTGATCCAAGTTTGAGTACACAAGTTCGAGGTGAATTACACCATTTCGTGGTAGGATTTTTCATTTGATTCTTGATGGCGAATATTTGATATGGATTTTGGGCTTGATTCTAGAATTTTTTATCATAGTATATGGCTATGTAAGGAGACTGATGGTTTCTAGTCGAGAAACCATATCGAAATCCGCATTAGGGAAGTCGAATGGACAATACTAGTTCGAAAGCGAACTTGTGTGATCGAGCGAGCGATCGAATGTGATTTTGCGAAATGATGACATATGTACATCTTATATTCTAATATCACTGATATACTTGACGCTGAAATTGGAAGTTGTTGGGTTGGATATCTTTGTGAATTAATTGGAATTTTTCCTTTATGAAATCTACTTTTCTTTTATTCTTCTTAAACAAAGTGTTCTATTCTATTTTACGTACAAACTATTTTACAAACCATTTTATTTACAAAACTATTTTACAAACTATTTTTTTTTTATACAAAACTATTCTAAATTAAAAATCTTTTAGTAAGCAAAGATGTTCAATCACATATGGCTCTTTATGCAGCGAAATTTATTTTTTAAAATTTTGATCCTTATATAAGATGGACTTTATGTAAATATAAGATGATTTTGGTAATGAATTGTTGACTTAAATTATATTGATTTGGAAATTTGGATTTATTTTCTAAATTTATTATTTTGGAAACTTTAGAACTGAAGATATTTGATTTGGAAGAATAATTTGGTGAAAGCGTATATGATTTTGAAAATTATATTGATATTGAAACAAATTGAAATTTTAGAACCTTGTGTTACTAAATACTTGATTTGGGTGTTATCGAACCTATATAAAAATTGGTTTGTGTAAGTATGATGTTGATTCGAAAACTATGGATTTGAAAAGGTACTCAATTTGAAAAGTGAAATCTTATATAATTGAAGTCTATATAAGTGTGATTTGATATACTTTTGATTTTGGAAAGGTATTTGATTTGAAAATAAAATCTTATATATAATGGACTTTATATAAGTACGATATTTGAATGTGATTTGAAAAGGTACTATATGATACATATTTTCGAAGTAAAGATATGGAAAGTGCCTTCTGCTTGATATCTGCTTTGTGGCCACATTATGGATTCATTCTATCGATATTTCTCTGATTTTTGGTTTTCCGGATATGATACTCGAGTGTCCATCGAATTCCATGGCGTTACCTATGGTCTTACGAGCACGACTGCATAGCGCAACTTCCTGGCTGAGATGGCCTAGGGGTACGGATTGTTTCCTGGGGGATCCAGGCGTAACCATTGTGTATCCTGCATCTATGTAGGTCGCATTAGTAGCGAAACCGCCTGGCTGAGATGGCCCAGGGGTACGTATTGTTTCTTGGGGGATCCAGTCGTAACCATTGTGTATCCTGCATTCTACTAGTCATCATGGCGTAACTCGCAGGGCTGAGAAAGCTTACGGATATGGATTGTTTCCTGGGGGATCCAGGCGTAACTATTGTGTATCTGCGAACCATGGTTAGACAAAGGTTTTAGTTGTTTTTTTTGGATTGTACTTTCCATATCTGTTTTTTTTTTAAGTTTTCCAGTATTTTCACTAGGTGTTGAAACAAGTCTACTAAGTACCTGGAGAATTCTAGCTTTGCGCCTGATCAACGCACTGCCAGAGTCTGCAGGAACGAGGATAAACTTGTTAAGACATCGAGTTATAAAAGTATTTTGATAAAATATTATATAAAGGATATTTTGATCTGTTATTTCCTTTCTAAAGGATTTTAAAGTTTTTTAAATATTTTTACCTCTTTAACCAACAATTTTAATTAATGGCTCATCCATGTCTTTCATCCTAGTTTTCCTCTTAGCTATTCCTATTCTCCACCTTGTTAAACTTACCTATAACAACAGTTATCAGGTATAATTTTAATCTTCTTGTCATCTTGTCTTAATCCTATTTCATTCTATCTTTTTCTGTGTTTTTCGTACCTTGTTCCTTTTCGAGGACGAAAAGATTTGAGTGGGGGAGAGTGTAACAACCCTGTATTTTGTGATTATTTTAATTGTATATTTTAATTATTTTAATTGAATTCCCTGATTTAAAAACTTTATTTTATATATTTAAAGAATAAATTTTGTTATTTTAAATATAAATTTTGATTTTTGTGTGAATTATAATTCCAAACCTGGATAAATGGAATATTTCCAAAAAAGTGGATTTTGGTCAAAATGGTCAAACTTTGACTTTAAAATTTAAATATTTGAAATTTTGAATTTTATCTTTTATTATGAAAATATATTTAATTTCAAGAATACTGCTTTTCGTTTCGTTCAAATTGGATTAATATTGTGAAAGTTGTGCTTTTTACAATATTGTGTGTAAATTGTTTTATTTAACAAATTTGTTTATTTTAAATTTATATAAATAATATCTTTGTTTGTAAAATCATGTTCTAATTTGTGTAACATGATATGTTTTGCATATATTTTATTTTTAAAACATTTTTAAAGTATAGTTATAATGTTCAAATGTTGATTGTATATTGTTTTCAATCTTTAATTCTAGTTTCCATTAAATAAAGTATTTTCTTTATTTATTTCCTACTTTTCCTAAAACTATTTATTTATCCTTCATAATATCTATCTCTACCTTATTTTTCTTATTTATTCATTCATTTAGTAATTAAATGGATAAGTAATTAGATCCCTATTTATTTCTTAGAAAGAAATTTCATATATATATACACACACACACACGTTATTGTTTTAAAAGGCATACCTTTAAATGTTTATTTTAATTAATATAAGTAATATTTTTGGTTGATATATCATGTTATAATTGTGTGTATATATATGTAACATTTCATGTTATGTATATATTTACAACATTTGTCCGTTTTTGTTTCACTTAATTTGGATATATACTTTGTAAATTATGTAACATACAAAGATGTAAATAGCAATTAATTTATACGTTTCTATAACCGTTTTCTTATTTATTTATATAGTGTTTATATAAACGGTATGTATTTATTGAATTATTTATTTGGTATATATTCTATTAAATAGATGGGAAACAAATCAAATTTAGATATGTTACCTATTTTTAATTAAAAGCTTATATTACGTTTTGATTTATTACCTTTTTATCTTCCCATCCCTTTATTTTCTACCATAAATTCTCCATGATAGCCGTGACTTTTTCTTTATGAAATTCATGTGAAAACATCTCTTTTTATCTCACTTCTCACACCTATTTTCAGATCTGAGAAAAAGGTAATGGCTTCCTCTCTTTTTTTTCTACTTTTCTCTTCACTTTTCTATTGAATTTTCCATTGTTTTGCTTGATCTTCACGTGTTGTGCTCGGCCTAAACCCCTCACCACCTTCACCGACCACCAGATCACCTCCTTCCCATCACCATACACCGCCTAACACCCTCCTCCTCTGACCAAAACTGTCCATGACCATTCCATGATGCAAACACCACTAAAAGTTGCAAAAAATCCCTTGAAAACATGCATAGCCTAGCTAGTTCTCACCATACCCTTCATATGTTGCTTTGGCCACCCCCTTAGCCGCCGCCACCATCAAGTTCACCACCCATGGCCTTCACTCCAGCCACCACCAGGTCTGTACATGCCAAGGCTGAGCCAATTCATGCATGGCCAAGCCTAAAGGTTGCACCAAAACTCCTCTTTTTTCCTTAACCTTTGATCTTCCTTCACTAGTAACTTCCAAGACCATTTGTATTCTTGACCAAGCCATGTATTTCAGATCCAAACCTGACCTTTACCACCTTTATACATGTCATGGTCGAGCCAATATAGTGTTGTGGTCAAGCAAAGTTGAGGCAAGATCAAGCAAAACTGATTTTAGAGGCTAGGTGATGTATCTGTCTAGCCTAGTTTCCATTTGTTTCAATCTAAACTTTGGTATTGTATTTATATTCATATTTTTCTTTGTTTATTTTGTGAATACAAGATTTACATCTTGGCTCTCTCTCCATCCAAATCTAGTCGTGCTTTCGTGCTTTCTAGTGTGTGTTTGTTTTGCAAAACTTCAACGTAAAAAGGTGAGTAATCACACCTGACATTTATACTTATGCAAATGTGAATTGACAACAATTAAATGTGTAGAACTATTATGTTATGTTATACCTGCCTGTGATTATTAATTATATGATGTTAACCCTATTATTAACTTGTCACATCATCTGTTATATTTTATTTTATTATACTGTTTATTTATTTATGTTAAATCACACTACAAGTTCCTTGTAGAATAGAATCACTATAGGTTGAAATGATACATACCCGAACGGACTTTAGAATAGGAAAAAAATCGTTATGGGCTTAAATGATAGGCTTGAACGATTTTTATTTATTTTTATTAACTTGGGATTGCGGGTTTGAAATGATAGAATCCAGATTTTTCTTTGTAAATTACGGATTGAAATAATATATTATCCGTATCACTTGACAGGTTATAAAATAGTATACAGACCCGTGGTTATTTTATATATTTCTCTGGATATTTTAAGTATTTTAAAAATGTAAATTATAATAATTTGATTTAAATTGAATATAAAATGATTTAATAGAGGGTTAGTGATTTTTCTATAAGTTAAAAGTGTTAAATAAATAATTGCTAAAATGGAAATTTGGAATTTAACTTGACTTGGAATTTGTGAGATTTGGTTTTAAAAATGGAAGTAAGTAAAAGAAAATAAAATGGAAATTAAGTTTTATTTGTGAAATGATAAATTTAAATTAAAGTGTTAAGTGAATGTAAAGAATAGGAAAATTGTACACTTGAATTTAATAAGTGAAGTAATGAAAAATTTGATATTTATTTGTGGAATTTACTTTATAGAAATCATAAGTTAAAGGGTATTTAAATGACCATTTTTAAAGTGGAAAAAATATGATTTTTATATAAATAAAATGGTTTAAATTGAAGTTTAATTGTTTTTGAAATTTTAGTGTCAATCTGGAAATTTAATTAGTAGCACTTCAGAAATGCTATCGTTTCTGAATAATAACTAAAATCTGAAATAAAATCTTTAAATTGAACTTTGAACTATTACAGCAGTTTTGTAAATGCTGTCTTTTCTGAATTGAACTATTTTTCCACTAAAACTGAACTATTACAGCAGTTTATAAATGCTGTCCTTGCTGAATTGAATTGTTTTTAAATATAACTTACTGCAGCACTTTCTAAATGCTGTGAAAGCTAGAATTTTAATGTGTTAATGTATTTAAGTGAATAAATGAACTCAGAAAAGGTTGAAATTTTGGTAATTTAATATTTGATTTGAAGGTATAATGACTTTACTTTTAAATGGTTTAAATGAAGGATTTTAATTTGAAATTATAAACCATTTTGAAATGTTAACCACAGGTATACTTCTTTGTATGTCATTTAATTTCCTGATGATGGTTGTGATGCACATTAACACTATTATTTGCATTGTTTACTTATTATGGATATTTCTATGATAGTGTTTATTACTACTTAATTGATGGTTTGACTGATCCTTAAAGGATGGGCGATCCCAAGCATCCTTTAAGTTATTGTGCATTTATATTACAGTTCACTTGAGTTGGTTTACATTGTATAAGTATGTATGTCCTTACTCGAGTGTTTTGTGTTTTACTTTACGCTCAGGTCAGCATGAGAATCACAGCTTTGGATTCACCTTCTAGAGCTAGAGTTTTGTTGGAGCTTATCGGTCTATCTATTCGTCTACTTCTTCCAGTTAGTTCCTATTATGTATTTGTCTATGTATTATTAATTTTTTATCCTGACTTCTACTGTATCTATTTTACTATGAGAATTTTTTATATGTTTTGAGAGTATGTATATAGTAGCTTCATGAACTACTATTGTGTTTTATTCCGCTGCGAGTTATTCTGATATTCTGTGTCTGTGATTCTGTGTTTGAGTTTATTTGCTCTAAATTTTATTACAATCTGTTATTTTGAATTATTCAAGTCAAACATGTGGATTATTGTCGATTTGAATGGTCCAAAATAGTGGGTCGTTACACGGGTGTTGCAATAGTGGGCCGCGGATCTGGTGGGGACTCAAGCGGAACTGACATGGAGGAGGGAAGTGCTCGGGTTTTGTAGTGATGATGGCTTCGGCGACAAATGATGGGGATGGAAAAGGGTGTAAAGGCGTGTGAGTTTGCAAGGGAGAAACGTAGCTGAGCGATTTGGAGTGGCCGGCTAAAATAAAAGAAAAAAGGAAGAGGAAGAAAGCAACAGATCTGAAAGAAGAATGGAGCTGCTCCAAAAATTATATAATACCTTTTTTTTCAGAACAGATATGAACGGCTAAGCATGGAAAAGGTAGTATAAAACAAAATGTAAGAGCAACGGTCATCCCAAAAATTTAGCTGAATCATTAAGGCAGGTAAATGGTTTGATTGAACAGCGCGTTTCAAATTTGAAATGTAAAGGGAAAAATAAGGTCACAATTTACGGTACCGTTACAACGAACAATTTTGTTTCCGTCGCGTACCGGACCTCAAAATACAGAAATAAATATACCGTGGTGATCAGCACGACGAAAGGATCAAAACGGTATACAGATATCAGTAATAGGATCATCTGATCAAACGGTCGATACAGATATTGAAATACGTTGCTATTACGTATGGAAAAATCCAAACGGAGCTAGAAACGTCCGAAATTTGCAAAACGAATTACGCAGTTTTATTTAGAGTGTTCTAAATAAATTTTCTCATGTTGACATATTTAGGTTTCAGAACACTTTTAAATTCAACAGTTATTAACTAATTTAAATTGGAATAAAATTACACAAGAAAATAAACTTTCATATTAACTGATGAAAATTTACCAGCTGTAATGTTTAAGTAGATGTATTTCAAATATCAAATTTTTATTTCAAAATTTTTATTATTTAAAATTTCACAAAATTCCAATTAAATATATTATTAAAACCATTAAAATTTACGGGTCGTTACAAGTATACAATGTAAAAATAAATACTTACTCATTCCGTACACCCTCTCGTCCATCATCTTTGTCATTTGGGAAGTGTAACATCATCTTATTCTTGAGCTATTTATATTGCTTCTTTAAGAACTTGACCTCTAATCTTAATTCAGCTTTTTTTTATCTTCAAAAACATATGGCACCTATTTCTATTGATATCCGTGTTTAATTTGATGTCATGTAGTGAAGGAAATCAACATATATTTATATTCATAAATAATACATTTATCTTATCCACCAACAATTAAGCCGAGTATACAATCCTTATTAGGTCTTTTATTAAAGATACTTCTAGGTAGCAATAAGTTAATTTTAGCAAAATAGCTTTATAAATAATACTTCTATTAATGTGACCATACTTTTATATCATTTCGAGTTCCCTTCAATAAAGTGAATATAAGTTTATCCAATGATATCAAAGAAAAGCATATTGAACTCTACTTCAAGGTTAATTATAATTGAGGGATAACATAAGGAGATCGTCATTAGCTTAACTTTAAGTGTAAGTGACACAATATATCTATTATGTCATTCATAATATTATATTACCATTAACAATTTCTTTGTTATGAAAATCCTGGATAATACAAATGAATACACTTTGAACTACATTATATAAAGAGTACAAATATATGTCCACAAGCCCATGTTTCTCATTTATTGCCTACCCTAATTTTGAAATGGAAGTCAAGTCTATTCTATATAGAACAATATTTGATTTAATTTAACATATGTGTAACGACCTGTAAATTTTAGTTATTTTAATAACGTGATTAGTTGAAATTTTATGAAATTTTAAACGATAAAATTTTGAAATAAAATTTGATATTTGAAATGCATCTAATTAATCATAGCAACTGGTAAATCTCCATCCAAAAATTTGAAAGTTTATTTCGTGCGTCAATTTACTTCAATTTAATCAGTTAAAAAGCGATGAAAATAAAATGTTTTCGGAACTTAAATATTTTTACATAGAAAAATTCTAAAACATCTTCTAAGCAAACGTTATTTTTCGTTTTTCCAAATTCGGACTTCTTTAGCTCCGTCGATGTAACAGCCCAAAATTTTTAACAAATTTTATTTAAAAATAAACGTTCTGTAATGTTGATTTGAATGAAAAGTGTAACTTTATTAAAAAATTTAAATTTTAAAGTTATAAATGCCAAATTTTCATCTTGAACTGTATATAATTGTGTAACATTTGTTTTGGTCAGATTTGTTGTATACTTTTAAAAGATAGTAATAATTAGTGTGAAACGGGAAATTTAAACATTACACTTCTTTTACGTATATTTACATCCGTTCTTAACTTTATATTTAACCAT
The DNA here is from genome assembly GCA_030737815.1 of Allium fistulosum. Classification (NCBI taxonomy): domain Eukaryota; kingdom Viridiplantae; phylum Streptophyta; class Magnoliopsida; order Asparagales; family Amaryllidaceae; genus Allium; species Allium fistulosum. Next base: position 596,178,882 of record CM060903.1, read on the forward strand.
CAAATTTTATTAATTATGGTATAATAGCTATTTGATTTTTGGTTTAAAATGATACGTTATTTTATTGAAAGAAAACGTTATCATTATTAAAAAAAATTAGAGAAACAAATAACAGTTGTACGTTACTTTGGGCACTACACTTTTACGTTTGTTTTTACTTTGGGCGTTACTTTCAGCTGTATATTTCAGTTTGGAATTTCAAAATCTTGCCCAAAATCTAGCCTAAAATCGTGCACGTGAAAGATTATTTCTTCCTTTGCCTTCCATACGTTTCGTTCAACTTAATAAAATTAAATTGCCTTAATTTTTCTACCGTTCAAACTTTTATTTATTGCCTTCTCTACAAATCAGTGAATAGCTATTAGATATTCCTCGTTCACAAACAAATTTCCAGACTGCAAATTTCACTTTAGCCTCCACCAATAGAATTTTCGTGAGCATCTCACTGGAGGTAAGCTTGCATCCTCTTTCTTTTTATTTTTGTTTCGTTGGTTCTCCTGTTTTCCTTTGTTCCATGTTGCCTGCCACCTCATGCTCCTTCCATTCACCTTTTTCCAGCTCTAACCCCGTGCCAGACCGAGACCCCACCACCTCTAAACCCATGCCAGACCCACGAACCCAGGCCAGACCACCCACGTCACCTCCAACCTCCTCCAGACCGAGCCCAGACAACCGCAAACCCTTGCCGTTCCACTTTACTCCGCCATCGTGTGAAGCCGCTGCCAGGCCAGGCCACCCACGTCATCACCGACCCCGTGCCAGACCACCAGTCACCGCATCTCCAACTCCTCCAGACCGAGCCCTTGTATTTGAAAAAAAAAGAAATGAACAAACTTTGTTTGTCACCTTTGTATTTTGGTATTTGAGTATATATTCCACTGAGCCTCTGTTTGAAAAGAAAAATGAAAAAAATTTACTTCTGTCACCTTTGTTTTTGAAGTCATGATTTATATGCCACCCAGCCTTTGTTTGAAAAGAAAAATGATGAACAAATTCCACTTTTGTCACTTTGTATTTTTTTTTTGATGTTATATTGCCACCGGCCTTGTATGTGAACCAGAGCAATGAAAAATTGTTTTGTCCCGCTTGTATTTGGTATCCTAGTCTATATTTTAAAAGTGGTCGAGCTATTCCTTTCTAGTATTCAACTTGTTTTTTTTTTCGTTGGTTTGCTTCATTTGAAAATAATTATTCGTGCATTCTTAGATTTGTTTATTTATTTTGCTTTAGATTTGAATCTAGTTGGCGCATCCGCTAACAACTGATCGTGCTTTCCGCGTGCTTTTGATAGCGTATTTTCTTTTTGAATCGAATCTCCAGCTCCGTAGAGGTGAGTAAATCTCACACGAATATTCATACTTATATGATTGTGAAACGACCGCAACTGAATGTGTAGAAAATAAATAAATAAAAATGATGTTATAATTACCTGTGATTTATTTATATATGATATTAAACTTGTTAGAATTGCATAACATATCATCTGTTATATTTTGTCTTATTTTACTGTTATTCTATTCTGATAAATCACACTGCAAGTTCCCTGTAGAATAGAATCACTATGGGTTGAAATGATACATACCCGAACGGACTTTAGAATAAGGGAAAATCGTTATGGGCTGAAATGATAAGCCTGAACGATTTTCAAGTTAATTTTATTTACTTGGGATTGCGGGTTTGAAATGATAAAACCCGGATGTTTCTTTGTAAACTACGGATTGAAATGATATATTATCCGTATCACTTGACTTAGGCTAGAAAATATTATACAGACCCGTGGTTATTTTCTGTATTTTTCTGGATATTTTTAAATATCTTAAATAATTGTAATAATATTAAATTGATTCAAATTGAGTTTTTAAAATGATTTATTTAGAGTAGAAATGATTTTTCTATGTGATAAATGTAAATAAATGAAAAAAAATATTGACTTTAAAGTGTAACTTAAATTTGAAAATTTGGCTAAAAAGAAAAGATGGAAACTTAAGATTTATTAAATTAAAATGAAAATTAAGTTTTAAAATGGTGAAAAAAAATGGAGAATTAAATTTAAGTGTTGAAATAAATTGTTTAAAGAAAAATGGAAATTGACACACTTGAAATTTAATAAGTGAACTTTGGAAATTTTTGATTTTATTTGTAAAACTTCTCTTTAGAAATCATAAGTTAAAGGTTTTAAATGAACATTTTTAATGTGAAAAAAATATGATTTTTATAAATTTAAATGGTTTAAATTGAAGTTTATTTATGGCTGGAATTACACTTAAAACCTGGAAATTCAATTCATAACACTTCAGAAATGTTACCATCTCTGAAATGAACTAATTCTGAACTAAGTGGAATCTGCAGCACTTGTTAAGTGTTGTGGTTATATAAATGAACCAAAAGACTAAAATGAACTAAGGCTATGATAGCACTTGGTAAGTGCTGTTGTAGCAGGAACTAAAATTGAACCTGAACTAATAAAAGGGCTACTGTAGCACTTGTTAAGAGCTGCAGTAAGCTGAAATATGATTTTTGTTTAAAACTGAACTGTTACCGCAGTTTATAAATGCTGTCTTTGCTGAATTAAATTGTTTTCAAATATAACTTACCGCAGCACTTTTTAAATGCTGTGAAAGTTGAAAATTTTAACGTTTATTGTTTTAAGTGAATAAATGAACTCTGAAAAGCCTAAATTTTTGGGAATTTAATATTTGATTTAAAAGAATAATGACTTTGTTTTTGTAATTTGAAGTACTTTTGATATAAATTGTTATAAATTTATAACCACGGGTTATAATAACGCTTGGTTGTTAAAGAGACCGGGATCGGATATGGACATACTCTCTGTCGATACCGAAAACCACTTTGACAACTGTGTACGCGGTGGAGTTTCCAGAATGAAGTAGGATGGTGGCGGCGATCCTAAGGCATATACATGGACCCAACTCCCGTGAGTTGGCATAAGGTGGCTAAAACAGGAGCGATCTCGGACCAGTGAGGTAGCACCTCTTCTCGGACACATTTCTTCGATACCATTCTATTACTTTGTGATTTTTGGTGGCCACCCTTGATTTGGGAGTGTTGTTCGAGGTGGACGGTAGTGGCTGCTATGCGTTCCATCAGTCCGTGTGCATAATTGGTATATCTACCCTGGCATTGCCTAGTTGTGCCGTGTCACCTACCATATCGAGCTTTACTACGATTATGATTTTAAGATCCGACCGCGTTAAGGTTCTCCATCCCCTTAACGCTATTTTCTATATGATTATACTTTACTGATTAGACACTACTATATATAGCGTATATTACTATATAGTAAATAGTTTAACGGATCCTTAGAGGATGGGCGGTCCCAAGCATCTTCTAAGTTACTTGTACCTTTACTACAGTTCACTTGAGTTGGTTTACATTGTATAAGTATGTATGTCCTGACTCGAGTGTTTATGTTTTATTTTTACGCTCGGGTCAGCCAGAGTATCAGTTGGACTTCATCTTCATGGAGCTAGGACTACTGGAGATTCATCTTTATCAAGCTGCTATATGTTTTTCTATTCAGTCTTTTATTTTAGCTTATGTAATTGAGACAAATGAATTTGGGATTTTCTGTGGTTGTTCAAACTGTATTGGTTTTAGACTATGTAATTTGTACTTGTTTTGAGACTATGTATTTTAGTGGCTTCATGAACCACTATGGTTATTTTTAAATTCCACTGCGAGTTATTCTGATATTTCTGTGTCTGTGATTCTGTGAATGATTTTATTTGCTCCAAATTTTATTACAATCTGTTATTTTGCATTATTCAAGTCTGACATGTGTGGATTATTGTCGATTTGAATGGTCCAAAATAGTGGGTCGTTACATTTGGTATCAGAGCTTTGGTTTTAGGCAAACCTTAGCCTATGGAGCAAAAACTCATTAGGGATAGGGTAGAAATACCCTAGAATGAGTGAAATCAAACTCAGAATCATTTCTTTGTGAGTGAACGTATTTTCAAAGTATAAAATGATTTTTAAAATGATTTTTAAATGATTTTCAAATGATTTTTCAAAGATTATTTTGATATAAAATTCTTGTTTTAAAATTTTCTAAACTTCCTTCTTTCCGTATCTACCTTGTTAGAAATTTTGTTATTAGGATATTCATCCAAGTGATCTTATCGTGTCTTATCTTAGCTTATCTTTGTCTTCTCTGTACCTTTATCCTAAATTCATTCTTTATATTTCCAGGATGAATCGTGGAAATGCTAGAGGTAGGGGTCAAGGTATTGCCCAGCTCCTCGACCTATTGCACCTGTTAGGTTTACTGTTCTTTGCAAGGAATTCTCTCAGCTCGGTGATACTAAGTTCACCGGTTCAGAGAGTATTATCGAAGCCCAACAATGGCTACGGAGTTTGGAGAGGATTTTTACTGGTCTTGAGATCACTGATGCCCAGAAGCGTCGGTTGGCAGCATGGCAGCTGCAAGAGTCAGCCTTAGATTGGTGGGAGTCGGTTACGGCTCACACTAACGAAGGTGGTCTTTCGTGGGAACAGTTCAGGTATCCTTTGTGTCATCTTGAATTTTCCCCATTCTTTTTCTTTTGAATCTATCTTAAGTTCAGTTTCTGTATCTTCTTTCCAGGGAGGCTTTTGTGGCAAAATGGATGCCCGAAGCCGGGAAATCTCAGCTTTATCGTGAATTCATGGATCTTAAGCAGGGTACCATGTCTTTTTCAGAGTATGAGCGGAAGTTCAATGAACTTTCCAAATTTGGTCCTGGTCTTGTCGACACTCAGCTAAAGAAGAATGAGAAGTTTATTGCTGGAGCTCGCCCAGATTTCTACGATCATCTTATTTCACATGTTCATGGCACTTTTACTGAGCTCATGGATATGGCTATTCGCTATGAGAACCCTACTTCCAAGGGTCCTGCTGCTTCTGGTGCTCATGTCTCACAGTCCTCCTCTGCAAATTCCAAGAAGAGAAAGCCCAACTTCCACCAGCAGAAGAAGAATTGGATCAAGCATACGGGCTTGGGATCTTCAGCCTCTTCTCCTTCCCAAAGACACCCTATTGATCTATCCACCATTACCTGCTTCAAATGTGACCAGAAGGGACACTATGCTAATAGTTGCCCTACATCAGTTAGTGCTGCTGTTCCTCCACCTCAGGTAAACAGGAACAATCTTTGTCATGTTTGTCTTTAGCCAGGTCATTTTAAGAATGACTGCCCATTGTATCAGAAGGGAAAGCCATCTGGTGTATTTGCTGTCACATCCGCTTCTTCTCCTGCTGCACATACTCCTGCTCCTAGCGGTGATCAAAGTACTCTTCAGGGCACCTTTTATTTATTTCAGCATCTTGTTCGTGTTTTATTTGATACTGGAGCTTCGCATAGTTTTATTTCTATGACTATTAGTGATAAGTTTGAGCATCTCCTTTCTCCTGGGTATGCTTCTGTTCCTTTATGTGTTTCTAATCCTATTGGGGGTCCCGCGAACCTTAGTAGGATTTGTAGAGGAGTGAAACTCTTCCATTCTGATCACCGCTTTAGTGGTGATTTCTATATTCTTGGTTTTGATACTTTTGATTTAATGCTTAGGGATGATTGGTTAAGAAATCATGATGCCCATATCTCTTGTAAATCCCGAATTATTTCTCTAGAAGATGATCGGGGAAATTCTCTGGTTATTCAGTGTTGTATGCCTCATGATTGTGCTAGTAGCTTTATTTATTCTTTGGATTCTTCCCCTATCGACCTTCAGTCGACTCGTGTAGTCAATCTCTATCCCGATGTATTTGGTGAAGTTACTGCTTTACCTCCCAAGCGGGAAATTGATTTCCGCATTGATCTTATTCCTAGAGCTCGACCTGTAGTTCTTCCTCCTAGAGGAATGGCACCCCGCGAGAAGGTTGAGTTAAGGGAACAAATAGAGGATCTGTCTTCCAAGGGTCTGATCAGACCTTGCTATTCTGAATGGGGAGCTGCGGTGGTTTTCATCACCAAGTCCGATGGTTCTCTTCGAATGTGTGTTGATTATAGGGAGTTGAACAAGCTCACTATGAAAAATAGATATCAAATGCCTCGCATCAATGACATGTTTGATCAGCTTTATGGTGCTACTATTTTCTCTCAACTTGATCTTGCCACGGGTTTTCACCAACTCAGAGTTGCCGAGGAAAGTATTCCCAAGACTGCTTTCCGTACTGAGAATGGATTCTTTGAATGGTTAGTCATGCCTTTTGGTTTGAATAATGCTCCTGCTTTCTTTGTTGACTTGATGAATCGTGTTTTCCGTGGTGTGCTTAATAAATTTATTCTAGTCTTTGTGGATGATATCCTCATTTTCTCTAAGTCTGAAGAAGAACATGAGTCACATTTGAAATCGGTTCTTGAGACTCTTCGAAATCATCAGTTAAAGGCTAAATTTTCCAAATGCCATTTCTGGAAAGATGAAGTCCGATTCCTCAGGCATATTGTTTCTGGTAATAGAGTTTCTGTTGATCCAGTCAAGATCGCTGCGATCAATGTAAGCCTTTCTTTCCTTCTCTTTCCTTGTTTCATTCAATTTACTCTATCTTTCCTATTACCCTTCTTTTTCCCTATTCTGTGCAGGATTGGGAAACTCCTAAGACTCCTACTGATATCCGTAGTTTTCTAAGCCTTGCCGATTATTACCGGAGATTCATTGAGAATTTCGCTCGGATTGCTGCACCTCTCACTGCTTTAACTCGGAAGAATGCTAAGTTTATTTGGAGTAATGAGTGTAAGGCCGCATTCAATGAGTTAAAAGACAAGCTTACTTCCGCACCTGTTCTTACCGTTCCAAATGGAAATGAGGGATTAACGGTATACACTGATGCTTGTCGAGAAGGTTTGGGAGCTGTTCTGATGCAGGATGGTAGGGTGATTGCTTATGCTAGTAGACAGTTGAAGACCCATGAAGTAAATTATGATGCCCATGATCTAGAGTTGCTTGCTGTTGTTTTTACTTTGAAGCTTTGGAGACATAATCTTTTGGGTACTAAGTTCGAGCTTTTCACAGATCATCAGTCTTTGAGGTATATTTTCTCTCAGAAGGATTTGAATCAGAGACAAGTTAGGTGGTTAGAGTTCCTTGCTTCTTATGACCTCGACATCAACTATACACCGGGAAAAGATAATGTTGTGGCGGATGCTTTGAGTAGGAAGAAAGCATTGTTGTGTCATCTTGTTGTTTCTTCACCTCTTGTGGATCGTATTATGGCTAGGCAGGATGAGGATCCGATGCTTAGATTGATTAAGGAGAATGTTCGAAGTAGAGTTGGAGGTAGTAGTCTTGATGGCAGTGGTGCTCAGATTGACGATAAGGGTGTGTTGAGGATTAATAATAGGATTTGTGTCCCGAATGTTGACGGATTGAGATAGGAGTTACTTCGGGAGAATCATCAGTCCAGACTTTCTATTCATCCAGGCGTGACCAAGATGTATCAGGACATGAAGAAGTTATATTGGTGGAAAGGTATGAAGCGAGATATTTCCATTTTTGTTAATAGGTGTGCGACTTGTCAGCAAGTCAAGGCAGATCATCAAAAGACTCCTGGTTTATTGCAGCCTCTTGAGATTCCCAATTGGAAGTGGGAACAAGTTTCTATGGATTTCATTGATGGTTTACCGAGGACTAGGAAGGGTAATGAGAGTATCTGGGTTATTGTGGACAGATTGACCAAATCAGCTCATTTCAATCTGGTCAAGTCTACCCGTTCACCTTCTAGTTTGTCTGAGATTTACATGAGGGAGATTGTTCGTCTCCATGGTGTTCCTCTCAGTATCGTTTGTGATCGTGATCCTATCTTTACTAGTAGGTTTTGGAAAGCCTTTCAGGATTCTTTGGGTACTTGTCTGAATCTGAGCACTGCTTACCATCCACAGACCGACGGTCAAACGGAAAGGGTGAATCAGATTCTAGAAGATCTTCTTCGTGCTTGTGTGCTTGATTTTGGAGGATCGTGGGAAGATCATCTCCATCTTGTCGAATTCACTTATAACAATAGTTATCAGGCCAGTATTGAGACGTCTCCGTTTTCTGCTCTTTACGGGCGACCTTGTAGATCTCCTTCTTGCTGGATTGAATCCGGTAATCGTTTGGTTCTTGGTCCTGAGATGGTTTTAGAAGCTTCTGAGAGAGTTGAAGAGATTAAGAGGAAGATGAGGATTGCTCAAGATAGGTAGAAGAAGTACGCTAATCGTTGAAGGCGGAGTTTAGAGTTTGTTGTTGGTGATTTGGTTTTCCTTAAGGTTTCTCCCTTAAGGAATGTTATTCGTTTTGGTCGTAGAGGAAAGCTTTCTCCTAGGTTCATCGGTCCTTTCCGCATTATGGAAAGAATTGGTTCTCTTGCTTATCGTCTGGATTTACCCGAGAAATTTTCTGGAGTACACAATGTCTTTCATGTATCTCATCTTCGTCGCTATCTTCATGATCCATCTCTTATTATTCAGCCTTCTGCTCTTGATAGAATGGATATTGAGCCAAATCTGACTGTTGAGAGGAAGCCACTTCGTATCGTCGATCGAGGTACGAAGCAACTAAGAAAGAAATCTGTCAACCTGGTCAAAGTGCAGTGGAGCACTGATGAACGGGATTGCACCTGGGAGACGGAGGAGAGCATTCGTGCTTCGAATCCGGAATTGTTTATTTCAAGTACTTTTGCTCTACTGTCTTATCTTTCTTTGTTTTCCTTTTTCGTTCCTTTTCGAGGACGAAAAGTTTTGAGTGGGGGAGAGTGTAACAGCCCAAAATTTTTAACAAATTTTATTTAAAAATAAACGTTCTGTAATGTTGATTTGAATGAAAAGTGTAACTTTATTAAAAATTTTAAATTTTAAAATTATAAATGCCAAATTTTCATCTTGAACTGTATACAATTGTGTAACATTTGTTTCACTTTTGTTTTGGTCAGATTTGTTGTATACTTTTAAAAGATAGTAATAATTAGTGTGAAACGGGAAATTTAAACTTTACACTTCTTTTACGTATATTTACATCCGTTCTTAACTTTATATTTAACCATCAAATTTTATTAATTATGGTATAATAGCTATTTAATTTTTGTTTTAAAATGATACGTTATTTTATTGAAAGAAAACATTATCATTATTAAAAAAAATTTAGAGAAACAAATAACAGTTGTACGTTACTTTGGGCATTACACTTTTACGTTCGTTGTTTTCTTTGTCTATTGATTTTTCTTGTGTTAACAGTGCAAGTTTCAGCCGTATATTTTAGTTTGGAATTTCAAAATCTTGCCCAAAATCTAGCCTAAAATCGTGCACGTGAAAGATTATTTCTTCCTTTGCCTTCCATACGTTTCGTTCAACTTAATAAAATTAAATTGCCTTAATTTTTCTACCGTTCAAACTTTTATTTATTGCCTTCTCTACAAATCAGTGAATAGCTATTAGATATTCCTCGTTCACAAAAAAATTTCCAGACTGCAAATTTCACTTTAGCCTCCACCAATAGAATTTTCGTGAGCATCTCACTGGAGGTAAGCTTGCATCCTCTTTCTTTTTATTTTTGTTTCGTTGGTTCTCCTGTTTTCCTTTGTTCCATGTTGCCTACCACCTCATGCTCCTTCCATTCACCTTTTTCCAACTCTAACCCCGTGCCAGACCGAGACCCCACCACCTCTAAACCCATGCCAGACCCACGAACCCAGGCCAGACCACCCACGTCACCTCCAACCTCCTCCAGACCGAGCCCAGACAACCGCAAACCCTTGTCGTTCCACTTTCCTCCGCCATCGTGTGAAGCCGCTGCCAGGCCAGGCCACCCACGTCATCACCGACCCCATGCCAGACCACCAGTCACCGCATCTCCAACTCCTCCAGACCGAGCCCTTGTATTTGAAAAAAAAAGAAATGAACAAACTTTGTTGGTCACCTTTGTATTTTGGTATTTGAGTATATATTCCACTGAGCCTCTCTTTGGAAAAAAAATTGAACAAAATTTACTTCTGTCACCTTTGTTTTTGAAGTCATGATTTATATGCCACCCAGCCTTTGTTTGAAAAGAAAAATGATGAACAAATTCCACTTTTGTCACTTTGTATTTTATTTTTTGATGTAATATTGCCACCGGCCTTGTATGTGAACCAGAGCAATGAAAAATTGTTTTGTCCCCCTTGTATTTGGTATCCTAGTCTATATTTTATAAGTGGTCGAGCTATTCCTTTCTAGTATTCAACTTGTTTTTTTTCGTTGGTTTGCTTCATTTGAAAATAATTATTCGTGCATTCTTAGATTTGTTTATTTATTTTGCTTTAGATTTGAATCTAGTTGGCGCATCCGCTAACAACTGATCGTGCTTTCCGCGTTCTTTTGATAGCGTATTTTCTTTTTGAATCGAATCTCCAGCTCCGTAGAGGTGAGTAAATCTCACACGAATATTCATACTTATATGATTGTGAAACGACCGCAACTGAATGTGTAGAAAATAAATAAATAAATAAAAATGATGTTATAATTACCTGTGATTTATTTATATATGATATTAAACTTGTTAGAATTGCATAACATATCATCTATTATATTTTGTCTTATTTTACTGTTATTCTATTCTGATAAATCACACTGCAAGTTCCCTGTAGAATAGAATCACTATGGGTTGAAATGATACATACCCGAACGGACTTTAGAATAAGGGAAAATCGTTATGGGCTGAAATGATAAGTCTGAACGATTTTCAAGTTAATTTTATTTACTTGGGATTGCGGGTTTGAAATGATAAAACCCGGATGTTTCTTTGTAAACTACGGATTGAAATGATATATTATCCGTATCACTTGACTTAGGCTAGAAAATATTATACAGACCCATGGTTATTTTCTGTATTTTTTTGGATATTTTTAAATATCTTAAATAATTGTAATAATATTAAATTGATTCAAATTGAGTTTTTAAAATGATTTATTTAGAGTAGAAATGATTTTTCTATGTGATAAATGTAAATAAATGAAAAAAAATATTGACTTTAAAGTGTAACTTAAATTTGAAAATTTGGCTAAAAAGAAAAGATGGAAACTTAAGATTTATTAAATTAAAATGAAAATTAAGTTTTAAAATGGTGAAAAAAAATGGAGAATTAAATTTATGTGTTGAAATAAATTGTTTAAATAAAAATGGAAATTGACACACTTGAAATTTAATAAGTGAACTTTGGAAAATTTTGATGTTATTTGTAAAACTTCTCTTTAGAAATCATAAGTTAAAGGTTTTAAATGAACATTTTTAATGTGAAAAAAATATGATTTTTATAAATTTAAATGGTTTAAATTGAAGTTTATTTATGGCTGGAATTACACTTAAAACCTGGAAATTCAATTCATAACACTTCAGAAATGTTACCATCTCTGAAATGAACTAATTCTTAACTAAGTGGAATCTGCAGCACTTGTTAAGTGCTGTGGTTATATAAATGAACCAAAAGACTAAAATGAACTAAGACTATGATAGCACTTGGTAAGTGATGTTGTAGCAGGAACTAAAATTGAACCTGAACTAATAAAAGGGCTACTGTAGCACTTGTTAAGAGCTGCAGTAAGCTGAAATATGATTTTTGTTTAAAACTGAACTGTTACAGGAGTTTATAAATGCTGTCTTTGCTGAATTAAATTGTTTTCAAATATAACTGACCGCAGCACTTTTTAAATGCTGTGAAAGCTGAAAATTTTAACGTTTATTGTTTTAAGTGAATAAATGAACTCAGAAAAGGCTAAATTTTTGGGAATTTAATATTTGATTTAAAAGAATAATGACTTTGTTTTCAAATGGTAATTTGAAGCACTTTTGATATAAATTGTTTTAAATTTATAACCACGGGTTATAATAACGCTTGGTTGTTAAAGAGACCGGGATCGGATATGGACATACTCTCTATCGATACTGAAAACCACTTTGACAACTGTGTACGCGGTGGAGTTTCCAGAATGAAGTAGGATGGTGGCGACGATCCTAAGGTATATACGTGGACCCAACTCCTGTGAGTTGGCATAAGGTGGCTAAAACAGGAGCGATCTCGGACCAGTGAGGTAGCACCTCTTCTCGGACACATTTCTTCGATACCATTCTATTACTTTGTGATTTTTGGTGGCCACCCTTGATTTGGGAGTGTTGTTCGAGGTGGACGGTAGTGGCTGCTATGCGCTCCATCAGTCCGTGTGCGTAATTGGTATATCTACCCTGGCATTGCCTAGTTGTGTCGTGTCACCTACCATATCGAGCTTTACTACGATTATGATTTTAAGATCCGACCGCGTTAAGATTCTCCATCCCTTTAATGCTATTTTCTATATGATTATACTTTACTGATTAGACACTACTGTATATAGCGTATATTACTATATAGTAAATAGTTTAACGGATCCTTAGAGGATGGACGGTCCCAAGCATCTTCTAAGTTACTTGTACCTTTACTACAGTTCACTTGAGTTGGTTTACATTGTATAAGTATGTATGTCCTGACTCGAGTGTTTATGTTTTATTTTTACGCTCGGGTCAGCCTGAGTATCAGTTGGACTTCATCTTCACGGAGCTCGGACTACTGGAGATTCATCTTTATCAAGCTGCTATCTGTTTTGCTATTCAGTCTTTTATTTTAGCTTATGTAATTGAGACAAATGAATTTGGGATTTTCTGTGGTTGTTCAAACTGTATTGGTTTTAGACTATGTAATTTGTACTTGGTTTGAAACTATGTATTTTAGTGGCTTCATGAACCACTATGGTTATTTTTAAATTCCGCTGCGAGTTATTCTGATATTTCTGTGTCTGTGATTCTGTGAATGATTTTATTTGCTCCAAATTTTATTACAATCTGTTATTTTGCATTATTCAAGTCTGACATGTGTGGACTATTGTCGATTTGAATGGTCCAAAATAGTGGGTCGTTACAGTCGATCTTATTTTTATACGTTTTTGCTGCATTTTCGTAGTAGAAAATTTGAAATTTTTATAATTCAATCGTACCACTAATATCCGTATACCGTTTTGATCGTCTCGTCGCGCTGATCTTTACGGTATATTTGTTGTGTATTTCGGAGTCTGGAAGACAGCGAAATCTACGGAACGATTCCCGTATCGGTTTTGAAATTTTGTGTTTAAAATTGCCGTGACCATTCGCTTACTCAGCTGTTCAAAATTTACACCCAACTGTCATTTTATATTTTCTAGAGACTTTAATTTTTCTATCACTATTCCTGGTCCGTTCACCTTGACATCGAACAACTCAACAGCCTTTCACAATTACTTTCATAATTACTGTATTCAACGCTTTGGCTATACCATTCCCTGTATTCTTTATGATTCATAATTGAATCCAGCTGTTTGTTGTTCACGTTAATAAAAAAAATATAGAGGCCAAAAGATAGTTAGCAAAGTTTCTCTTAGTGACAGCAGCATCATGGATTCTTACATAAACCACTTGCATTCCCTTCTCTCATTTCCTCCCTGTACAACCTGGGCAATCAACATCTTCACCCTCTCCCTCATCATATAGCGCGGCCGAGCATCGTACAACCCACCATCACGCGCAGCAATAGGGACGCAAACTCAACCACCGTTCATGGCCTCCCTTCCTTCATATTTCGCCTTGTCTTCCTCTTCCTCTTCCCTACTCATCATCTTGCTCCACCGTGCCACCTTGTCAACCACCGGAGCACCATGCAGCCGAGCTCCTCCTCCCATATAACTTCCGCCCTCCACCTACGTTATACCCGACAACCGCAAATATCGAACGCGACCACCCTTCTCCTCCGCCTCCACTCTTCGGCACCTCCCTTGGCCTTGCGCCTAGCCATGGCAGCCCGCAACCTCATGCTCGACCATCTCAACACCTCTCTCTTCTTTCTCTTCCCTCTAGATCTGTTACCTTGCGACCTGCATCCCACAACACCGCCTCCACCATCGTTCTTGTCGTTAGCCTTCCGCCTTTCACCTCATTCGCCTTCCTCATCCCTGATGATCAAGCTTCGTTAGTTGATATTTGAATTAAGGTATGGATATAGTATATATTGTATAAGTTTTTTTTAAACCGTTAGTTTTATATGTTGTAGTTTATCTACACAGTTAGCTATATAAGTGGGTTCTTCATTTTTTTTCTTTTTCCATTTTTTATGTGCATATAAAGTGATAATGTTTTGACAGCCTATAGACCTATACAAATGTTATATATATTGTTGTGTAAGTCGTATGTATGGATGTTGTTGTTATGGAAGTATGTAAGTTGATTTTACATATATATTATAAAACGTTGATATTTGGAAAATATATGTATATAAATTTGTTTATTATACACCGCGTATATATATTCTATTATATGTTATAAATATGTATTAGTTAATATATATATTTTTTGTCTACCGTGTTCTGTATTACCGGGTTATTTCCTATATGCATAGCTTGGCAACCGCTTATACTTTTAAATCTAAGTGCTGCTTTGTTCCTCGTTTATCTCACAGTTTTAAATATGAGAATTTATGTACAGAACTTGTTAATATAAGATATTTGTGCTAGTAATATATATGATAGTTCATATAAAATTTTATATATGTCAGTATACAGGTTTTGAAATCTGTGTGTCTATAACACTGTTTATATGTATCGTTTCAAAGGTATGTTACATAAATATTTTATATATTTTTATACGTAGATAGTAGTTTACATTTGTCTGTTATATTTAAAGTTTACGATATCATTCTATATTATAGTACATTTCATTTCAGTGTATTACGTTTTAAGTTTATCTCACAGTTTCAGTGTTTTTACTGTTCGTATATATGTGTTATATTATCTTATATAAGTGTACTACTATTATAACAGTTTATTTTTGTATATAGGTTTCAATGTATATTACATTATAAAGTATTTATTTAATCTTGACACGTACATATATGTTCATAGTTTATATTTTACAAGATAATTGATATAAAGGAATTTATATATATATATATATATATCCTATTACTAATAATTGAAGCATATATCTACTTATACATATATATGCTTGACTTTAATATATTGGTTTAGGATATAATAATAATATAAGAATGTATATGTCTTCAGTTTATATCAAACTTGTTTTGATTTGTTCTCATCTATTTTCATTATCAGCTTTGATTGTTGAATTCGTACCGATTTTGCTGTGCCTCGATTCGTCATTCAAATTTCAGTATCAGTGTGCGTATCCATATGATCTTTTGTACTCTCTATCCTCGAAAGGTGAGCAATCAATCACGATTAACGTTCTTTTATTTATTAAATTTGATTTCAATTGAAACGACAATTGAAATATGTTGCTGTTAGTTATTTACACTGTTATATGTGCTATTACCTGTATCAGTTCACCTGCGACATCTGACACCATTATCTGTTATTTATGAAATAATAATCCAGTTTGGTTGATAAATGATTGATTGTTTGATGTTGACATTGGACATTAAATTGTTAATGTAATAAATGATAAATAATTTGAAATTGAAATTGACGTAGGAGTTAACAATTTGAAATCAACATATGTGTTGAATTTGATTAGTTAAATATGACCCCTTCAAATGTAATTAAATTGACACGTAAAAATAGTGATAACTACACCTTGAACCATTGAATGTATGATTGTATACACTGATGTAGTATATAGTGGATGATTGATATCAAGTGAAGAACCATATTAACTTTAGTGTAATAATCTTTAATCTACATAAAATGATAATGTAGATTCTAGAAATAATTATATTAATTTGCACAAACAACAATGTAAATTAATACGATTATTTCGGGATTATTTGAATTAATTATTGATTGTTGTTATTGATTGTTGTTATTGCTTGTTTATTTACTTTGACACCATCCCAGTTATCACACTACAAGTTCCCTTTGTTATGCTTTGATTTTGAATTGGAATCGGGTTGAAATGATAAATACCCAAATTAAACTTTGACCTAGGATAGAAAATTAAATAAAAACCGATTGGTCAAATAATTTGATTTAAAATAAAATAAAGATTTTATTTGGATAAATAATAAGGTTTTGAAATTTGAACTTTATGGAAGGAAAATGTTAATATTTAATAATCTGAATTAAAATATTAACATAGTAGTTGATGAAAGAATGTAGTTTTAAAAATTGGAATTATTAATAAATAAGTTGAAATTATTTAATAATTAAGTTTTGAAATTATTTAATAATTAAATAAAATTGAATTATTTAATAGCTAAATAAAATTGAACCTCTTGAATTAGTGAAATTTAGTTCTTTATTAATTGAGCTTTGAATTTGTAACTAAGTAAATAAATAAGTGAAATTGAATTTCTTTAACAAGAAATGAAAGGTGATTTATTGAAATAAATAAAGACTTGTAATTTAAAGAATTGATTTGACGAATCTAATTTAATTCAATTTAAAGTTTTGATATAATGAAGTTGAACTTAAGTAATTGATTTAATGAATTGGAAATTAAATAGAAATTGTTTTGAATGACAAATTTACTTAAAGAATACTGAATAAAATCGATCAATGAAGTTAAATTGATTTGACTGTTAAACTAAATTAATTTAAATGATTTCGGAATGAAACTTATATACGGACTTGAATCAATATTTGAATTGTTTTAAATAAATTGAAATTGAATTATAAGATTTTGAAATTATGAATGTGGTAGTTTTGAAACGTAAATTATGGAAATTGATTTAGAAAGAGAAATGAAATGTTGGTTTACAAATTCTATTTGAAATTTAATTTGATTTGGTTTTGAAATAAATAAACGACCAATCGGTGTAATAATTACGGAAGTTACTAAAGAGACCGGAATCGGTTAGGGACATACTCACTGTCTAAACCGAAAACCACTTTAATAACTATACGCGGAGTGTGATCCAGAATGAATTGGTTGGAATGATCTACGTGATGACTGAAGAAAGAGAACAATAATGGATAGCCTTAACACTTGTGTCAAATTGGAAATGACTAAAACAGGAGCCGTGCCGGGCCAAATGGGGTCAGCTACCTCGAGCGAACACACTTCTTCGAAAACTACTCATTACTTGTTGTCGATTGGTGCACCCTTGATTTGGGAGTGTTGTTTCGCGGTGTAGCGATCGCTACGGCGATGCGTTCTCACCAGTCCGGATCAGGCAAACGGTAGTTTCACTACCTTGGGTATTACCTCATGTGCCTTGTCATACTTGTATCCCTATTCGCGACCACTACGATTTGTTTTGTGTTATACCTATGGAGTACTCCCTGATATCCCACTAGTTTACGGTGGAGTTTACAGTGCTGTATAGACTATGATGTTTATGAAAAATGTGTTAAGGGGGATAATGGTAACGCCTTAACACTATTTTGATATCTTAAATTGCCGATAGTCATTATCTACTTATCGTACACTACTACATAGTAGATAGTTTAACGGATCCTTAAAGGATGGTTATTCCAAACATCCTTTGAGTTACTTGTATTTCAATTGCTATTTCACTTGAGTTGGATTTATTAATATAAGAATGTTAATCCTGACTCGAGTGTTTTGTGTTTTGTGTTTTGCTTTACGCTCGGGTCAGACTGAGTGTACCAGTATTCGAGACTGACCTTTGGAGTTGGAGCTTCGCTTGGAGATCCAGCTATCTATCCAGCTTTCAGATATTCAGTTGATTTTAGTGATGTATTCTGTTATTGTATTTGACATTGTATTCGAGACATCTGTTGTACCTTATTTAACTCTGATATGTATATAGTAGCTTCATGAACTACTATCTTTTGTTTCCGCTGCATTTATTACTCTGTGTCTGTGATCTGTGATTATTTATTTACTGTATATGTTCAGTTTTGCCAAATTTAATTAACAATTCGGTATTTTGAATTATTCAAGTCCGACATGTGCGGATGCGAATAGTCCAAAATAGCGGGTCGTTACAGTTGGTATCAGAGCTTTGGTAGCTCTAGGCAAAACTTAGCATATAGGGTAAATGTATTTACAGAATTACTCTCATTCGAGTTTCAATCTCTTCCTTTTACTCAATTCTTTTGAATTTTGGAACGTTCCCTCGGTTCCGAAATTCATTCGTTTCCCTCACTATTCGTTTTCTTTTAATTCTGGAGCATCTCATAACTCCACTTCGAATGACCCTTATAATGAATCGGCGGTCTCGCCAAACTTCGAATGATTTGTAAAGGGGTGAAACTCCTTTACAACAGGCATTGATTTACCGGAGATTTATGTATCCTCGGTTTACGATGCTATCTATCTCCTGCTATACCTGAATCCTATCTCTTGAGATCGAATGTTGATTTACCTCGGAATTTAGCATCGATCTTATTCTTGTAGTTACGGACGACCCGGTTAAGGTTGCCCGAGGATTAAATAAGCTTATCCATCTCCCGATTCGGTTAATTGAATTATCTCATCTTCTGTTTCGAACTTATTATCGAATCAAAATTTTCTTTGATTTGATTTCCATCAAATTTGAATCTCTATACTTACTTTGAAATCCATCCTTGTATCGTCGAGCGAGGGAGTGTATTTGCATTTATACTAAAATGTTTTATATATATTGTGTTGTTTGAGTTGTTGATGTTGATTTGGGTTTCCAATCGGTTTGTGATATCCCGGGAATTTCAAAGAAATTAAATATGATAATCTCTTTAATAAATTAATTAAATTAGCAATATTGTTATATTAAAACAATAAAAATGTATTGTATATGTATATATATGTGTGAATATAGATTTTTAAGTGGAATATTTATTTCAATTGAAATAAATGGATGTTTAAATATATATATACATCAAAATTTGATTTTAAAATTTTGTTTAAAAATTGGTTAGATCTTATATTTGGATTCAAAGAGATGATATATATATATATATCTATTTATATATATTGGATTAAAGGTATGTATAAATGATTTTTATAAATATAGTTTGTTTTATTCCATTTCTTTTAGAAGATTTTTCATTTATATAATTAAAAATATGCATTAGTTATTAGGAAATAAATTTTAAAATCTTTATTTAATAAATGTAAAAGTATTTATGCATGAAAAAAATAGGTGTTAACATTTAAACACTTTAAAATACATGTGTTAAGTTAGTAAATGTGTTTAGTGACAAGTGTCACAATTTCATTTTATTTTCTTTATTTTTTTTAATCAAAAACCAAATTCTATATATATCTACTTCTCATTTCTTTTTCCCTTTCCTACCTCTTTCTCTAAACATTCAAGCCAGCACGTTTTCAAAACTGAAAAGAAAATTATCAAAAGCCTTAAACATTCAAACTAATTTCTCTCCAAAATTCTAAAATCTGAAACCAAAATCCAAGTTGAAACTTCCTCAAAATCTAAAACTGCAAGCTATTTTCAAACTGAAGAAATCAAAGATCAAAACAACTGCAGCAAGTTTCAAGAATCAACAAACTCAAATCTAAACAAACAATTCAAAGTGCTGGAGCTAGCTGTTTAAGTTTTCAAACATCTCAGCTCTGTTCAAATCATCTCATTTCAGATTCAAAGTTCTGTTCAATATCTCTAAACCAAGTGAGTAAACTAAATGATAAAAACAGTAATATAGTTGTTTGTTTTATTTCCTGTGACAGTACTATATGAAAAGTTGATTTAATGATTGAATTTATCAAGCTATATATGCATTACTATGATCATATACCTGTATATGTATGATCTGCTCTATTAAATGTTCTAGTAGGCAAAACAACCTTAGATCTACCATGACATCTTATGACTATCTATTTAAAGTAATTGTATGAATGTAATTATGTTTGCATGTTTATAGATTATGTAAATAAATGTGTGCATGCCTGTAAATAGAAACTTTGGCTCTGTTTTAAGTTTACAGGGAAGGAAAAATTGGAGAATTTAATTATTCTTCTTCCATTTCTTTTTAAGATTTAATATTTAAAACAAATATGTTTAAAATTTACCAGACTTTAATTTTAATATACTTTCAAGTATCATTATTCTGTTAAATTTGCTGGGATCAAGAAATACAGGAGACATTGAATAATATGTTAAAATCAAGTGTGAAGATTCATTGATTCAATTATTTAATTTGAATAGGCTCAAGAAAATATGATTTTTAAAAAGGAAATCCTGATTTTTAATATTGTATCGAGTAAGAAATCCTAAGTTAACCAGAAAATGGGTTCTGAGAGTTTTCTGACGATCGAAGGGAAATTGGTACTCGAGGTTTTGATCGAAGTTGGGTTGGTGGTCAGTGATATTGAGAAAAATGCTTGATGATTTTATCATCATTGGTGGCATTGGCTATTGAGCAATCTAGGGTTTAACACCTTTGTTCCTGTCGTGATGAAAACAAGATGATTTGAGCACCTACGGTGAATCGAGCTTCATAGGAGCGATGGAGATGGATGCGTGAAGGACTTGGGAGGATGTTGACGAAGTTTCAGGTGGAACGATGGTCAGAGGCGTGGTGGCGAGGCGTTCGTTCCAGGTGATGTCGAACTGCTGTTTCGAATGGATAGCTCGTTTTCGATTTAGGCTAGTTGATTGCATTTTGATGCTCGAAGTTGTTTGACGAGTTGAATTGCGATTTGCCGGAGACGAGAGAGTTCGCCGGAGTTGGCTGGAATCGCCGTGCACGTGCACCATGGTGAAGAGTATGTCAGGAATGATGGAGACGTGGGAAACTCGAAGGGAGTATCGGGGGAATTTTGGGTCTGACTCGGGTACTTGCTCGTGTTCGACAAGAGTAGTATTAGCAGTTTTAGCTTTATAAAAAAACTAGGGGAGGAAGAAGAAGTTGAGGGGAGGCACGAAGACTGTCTCGAGTAGATGTGTGGGATGACTCGAAGCAGAGATCAGGAGAGGGAAGTGTTAAGCCTGTTTCTTTTTAAAAGTTTTATAAAAATAACAGTTTGAAATTTAAAGATGGTTCTCTGTTTAAAAAATTTTCTAAACCGCTTTTTAAATATTCTTAAACTTATTTTTTTTGTATGTTTGTTAAATTTAAGTTTGTTAAAACTTAAATAAAAATGTTTTAAAACTTAATCATTTTATAAATATAATTAAATGTTAATTAAAGGTTAAGTTTAAATAATGTGATTTAGTAATTAACAAAGGAAATGATTTGTTAAAGATAATTAAGATTTTGATAATTTAATAAAGAGTAATTAATTATTTTAATTATTAATTAAGTAATAATAAATCAATAGTTAAAGATTATAATTAAATTATTAAGAGTTTAAATAAATTTGTAATTAAGAATTATCAATTAGATAATTAAAGTTAATTAATCAA
The DNA here is from genome assembly GCA_030737815.1 of Allium fistulosum. Classification (NCBI taxonomy): domain Eukaryota; kingdom Viridiplantae; phylum Streptophyta; class Magnoliopsida; order Asparagales; family Amaryllidaceae; genus Allium; species Allium fistulosum. Next base: position 596,200,148 of record CM060903.1, read on the forward strand.
TAATTAGTAGTTAATTAATTAAGAAATTAATTAAGAATTAATAACTGATTAATTAAGTAATTAAATTGGTAATTAGTAATTAATTATTTATAATTAAGGGTGAAGTTAATTAATTAGAGGTTAATTAATTTGTAATCAAGACTTATTAATTAAATAATTAGAGATTATTAATTAATGATTAAAGATTTATTTAGTTGTAATTAAGGGTATGGTTAATTAATTAAAGGTAATTGATTGTAATTAAGGATTTTTAAATTTAGAAATTAAGATTGATTAATTAATGATTAGTGATTAATTAATTAAGTAATTAGTGGCTAATAAATTAAGTAATTAAAGATAAATTAATTTGTAATTAAGGATTAATTAATTTGTTATTAAGTTTTATTAATTGATAATTGAGGTTTATTAATTAATAATTAAAAAAAATCTGTAATTAAAGATTAATTAATTTGTTTAAGAGTGATTAAGGAATGGATTACTCAATTGTAAATAATAAATGAATGTGATTAAATTTAGTTAATTAATTTGTAAATAAATTGAAGAAATCACTTGATGTTGATTAAGTATAAATACTTAATGAAATTTATAAGTGTAATTACTGTAAGTAATTAATGTATAATTACAAAATGTAATTAATTTAAGGATAATTGCTTAATGAGAAGTAATTAAGGATTAATTATTTGGAATAATTAATTAAAGGATTAATATAATTAATTAAGGAGTTAATTAATTAGAGTAAGTAATTATAGGATGATAATTACTGTTTATGTTTATGATTAATTAAGGTAGATTAATAGAAATGATTAATTAAAGTTTAATTAATTAATGTAATTAATTAAGGGTCAATGTAATTAATTATAATTAATTAATTAATGGAAGTAATTAATTAAGGATCATTAATTTATGTAATTAATAAAAGTAATTAAAGGTTAATTACTGTTAATGAATAAGAATAATTAATTTGTAAAATTTATTAAAGGATAATTACTTTATGTAATTAATGAATAATTAATCAAGGATGATTAATATTTAATGAGTAATTAATTAATTAAAGGTTTGTAATTAATTAATGATTGTTTAAGCAAAGTTAGAAAATTAATTCTTAAGTAATTAATTTAATTTAAGTTAATTAAATTAATTATAATATAGGGTTAATAATTGTTTGCTTATGGATGATTGTTTGTGTAGAATATCTGATTTGGTTGATATCTATTAAATGATATGCTATGATATTCTGTGATATGATATTGGATATATATGTGATAAATGTGTGATATTTATCTGTGTTAAATGCTGTGTAAATTCAAGTATTGAATTAAATTGAATTGTTTAAACCTTTAAACAACTTGGACCTAAAAGATGGCGATTTGGATTTCGATGAGACCGGGATCGGGTTTCCAGATTTGGATATCCGAATACCACATCGATCAATTAACGATAGGTCGTGAATCAAGTGAAGATGAAGATTCAGAGTGCAAGGGTTATTGTCGTTAACTCTGAGGGTGATTCCAAAATGAGTGTAACGAGATAATGCCTTCGGTTTCGTTCGAACCCGGAACGAACTTGTATGGATTGAATGCTTTCAGAACATCGTCAGGTGGACGATGAGCATTCTAAGTGATGTGTTCTGATTAAAGGTAATCGTAGCCTCAAGCCTCATCAACCGGGAATGGCTAAAACAGGGGAGGTGCAGCAAGGTTAGTGGGTAGCGCCCAAGTAGTATAAGATTCCTCTGTCTAGAGTCCCTTTTTATTTCGGCTGTGTGGGTGGTTGTTTGGCCGCAACCGCGGGGTTTCTTATGCGGGAATTATCCAGTAAGGGATGGTTCCGGCCTTGTGTTGCAGGGGAGCGGGCGTACTCCTCGGTACGTTGATCTAGGCCACGTACTGTGACGGGCGGTACCCCAGTAGCCCTGCCATTGTATGGAAATCCAACTTCCAATAAGTGCCAACGGACTTGATTGTATAACCCACTTTGTGGCTAGTATGCTGGAATTTAATAATGTAACAATTTCAGCTATTTCTTATTTACTTGAAAACCTTAGACCCTATTATAATATAACTCGATTTCCTATCAAAGTTTTGGTTAGCGTAAGGTAAAAACTTTTCCATGTTTATGTGTGGGAAGTCTTACGTGATACCTTTGTTTTCAAAAGGCTTTGAAGTTAAACAACTTTAACCCGTTTACTCACACCAGACCCATGTCTGACCCAAGTGTTTGTTTTCTGTTTTATAAACTCTTGGGTACTCAAATTTTTACGAGTAGCCAAGGGATTCAGGTTTGCTTTGACGAATTCTGAAGGAGAAATGGAGCAGGAGGCTTCAGCATTTAGATATCTGTATTTCCGCTGTGTTGATCTCTGAGTCATTTGTTTAAGTTGTATCTTGAATTGTAATAACTAGACAGGTGTTTATAACTGTCTAGTATGTGTTGTATAAGCTGTGTTACTCTGATAGCTGTTGTATATGATACTATGTAATATTTATGTTATTAATATAATTTATTCGTTCCGCTGTTAGGTTCTGATGTCGTTTCTTCTTTCTTCTCTATCTTTTCTCTTTCTATCCTTTTCTTTCTTAATAATGATGCGTCTTTCTGTGGAGAGAAAGGCGGGTCGTTACATTTGGTATCAGAGCATAGGTTGAGCGAATACCTAAGCTCTGGAGTGGTGTCTATCTTAAGAGAGCGTATTTGTAATTTTTATATAACTATATATATATATTTATTCTACCTATCTATTGGGTTACCTGTTCGGGTTTTCCAATATGAGTTATAAAGGTAGATATGGTAGTGGTGTGTGTAACACGACTACCAATGGTTGGAGTCTGAGTATTAAGGTTGGAAGTGTATCTGTCGAGACTGTAGACCTAATACCGTCTCGAGTGAGTTTGCTGTGGTGTAAGGATTTCATTGATCTCTGAAGGAAACCTGTTAAGGTTCGGAGTCCATCATTGTAGGGTAAGTTTGATCGCACTCGTGTGAGCAGATTTTTGAGAGTTTGGATCTGACGGAAGAGCAGAAGCGAGTGATGGTATCTGGGTACCTCAGGTAGTAGTAGTTGCGTAATGAGACGCAGTGACTGGATGTTTCTGAAGATGTTTTCTTTTGAAGCAAGTTTAAGGAAATGTGTCTGCTTCGGTGTTGTGGCTGAGTTCAGCAATGGTATTTCTATTTGGTTTGGGGTCCGAGTTTCTCGAAGAGCTTTGGATAGGAAGTCTTTGGCATCTGTGGCAGCAGTGCAGCTCGGAGTGTTCTCTGTGTTGGCAGGAAGTGTTCTGGCTGAGCAGTTTTTCCTAGAGATGGAGTTCGGAAGCAGTTGAGTAGATCCATTTCTTCGATGGATTGGTTAGTCAAGTATAAGCTGTTCTGATTGGTTAAGAGAGAAGCAGTTTCTTTTGTAATAGGCTGGGTGGATCGCAAAAGTGACTTGCGATTGCTGAGTGTTCTCTTGGGTTATCAGAAATTTTCTGGATGTCTTTAGGGAAGTCAGAAATTTGTCTACATTTGAGATTGAGTTTCCGTATCGACTTGGTTCCAGAAGTGGTACCGGTGGTTCAACTTAGTGGAAGGATGTCTCCTAGAGAAAGGATTGGGTGAAACAGCTCAGTATTTGATGGAACTTCTGAGTTTTATTTTTATGGATCTGTTGAACCATATTTCCGGAATGTGTTGTCTAGTTTGTGCTCGAGTTCATCGACGGTATTCTCATCTTCTCCAGATCAGAAGGTTATAGGCAGCCAGAATCATCAGAAGAATTTTATGGATTAGAGACGAAGGAATTTGGATTTCGAAGACAGAGATTTGATTTTGGATAAGTTTTCTCCGATCGAAGGAGCTATAAGATTTGTTAAGTCTAGGAAGTCAGCTCCAAGTTATTTTGGATCTCTTCTGTGTTCTGATTTGGATAAGAGTTTGGTCTACAGGATTGAATTGCCAGTTTGGATAACTGGGATTCAATGTGTTTCACGTATCTCTGAGGGAGTACCTGTATGATTTATCTCTGGTTTTAGAACCAGTAGTTCAGAGAGATTTGGTTGTTGAGTCAGACTCGTCTGTAGTCTGATATCCTATTTATTGTTGTAGATCTAGATGAGTAGGAGATCTATAGCTTAGTAGTATAGCTAGTTTTGGATTCTGTTGAGCGAGTATCCCGGTATATATATATACTTGGGGAAACTCGAGGAAATTTAGAAAGTTTATCCGGATCTGTGTCCGGATAGCTAAAATTGTTTGTTTGATTAAATAGGTTGTTTGGATGAAATTGTTTGTTTGTTTGTGTTAGCTGATATGTATGCTAGAATTGTTTGAAAATTTTTGAAATAAAATAAAATAAATAAAACTTTGGATTATCTTTTGTTTTAAATTTCGAGGACGAAATTCTTTTAAGGGGGGAGGAATGTGATATCCCGGGAATTTCAAAGAAATTAAATATGATAATCTCTTTAATAAATTAATTAAATTAGCAATATTGTTATATTAAAACAATAAAAATGTATTGTATATGTATATATATGTGTGAATATAGATTTTTAAGTGGAATATTTATTTCAATTGAAATAAATGGATGTTTAAATATATATATACATCAAAATTTGATTTTAAAATTTTGTTTAAAAATTGGTTAGATCTTATATTTGGATTCAAAGAGAAGATATATATATATCTATTTATATATATTGGATTAAAGGTATGTATAAATGATTTTTATAAATATAGTTTGTTTTATTCCATTTCTTTTAGAAGATTTTTCATTTATATAATTAAAAATATGCATTAGTTATTAGGAAATAAATTTTAAAATCTTTATTTAATAAATGTAAAAGTATTTATGCATGAAAAAAATAGGTGTTAACATTTAAACACTTTAAAATACATGTGTTAAGTTAGTAAATGTGTTTAGTGACAAGTGTCACAATTTCATTTTATTTTCTTTATTTTTTTTAAATCAAAAACCAAATTCTATATATATCTACTTCTCATTTCTTTTTCCCTTTCCTACCTCTTTCTCTAAACATTCAAGCCAGCACGTTTTCAAAACTGAAAAGAAAATTATCAAAAGCCTTAAACATTCAAACTAATTTCTCTCCAAAATTCTAAAATCTGAAACCAAAATCCAAGTTGAAACTTCCTCAAAATCTAAAACTGCAAGTTATTTTCAAACTGAAGAAATCAAAGATCAAAACAACTACAGCAAGTTTCAAGAATCAACAAACTCAAATCTAAACAAACAATTCAAAGTGCTGGAGCTAGCTGTTTAAGTTTTCAAACATCTCAGCTCTGTTCAAATCATCTCATTTCAGATTCAAAGTTCTGTTCAATATCTCTAAACCAAGTGAGTAAACTAAATGATAAAAACAGTAATATAGTTGTTTGTTTTATTTCCTGTGACAGTACTATATGAAAAGTTGATTTAATGATTGAATTTATCAAGCTATATATGCATTACTATGATCATATACCTGTATATGTATGATCTGCTCTGTTAAATGTTCTAGTAGGCAAAACAACCTTAGATCTACCATGACATCTTATGACTATCTATTTAAAGTAATTGTATGAATGTAATTATGTTTGCATGTTTATAGATTATGTAAATAAATGTGTGCATGCCTGTAAATAGAAACTTTGGCTCTGTTTTAAGTTTACAGGGAAGGAAAAATTGGAGAATTTAATTATTCTTCTTCCATTTCTTTTTAAGATTTAATATTTAAAACAAATATGTTTAAAATTTACCAGACTTTAATTTTAATATACTTTCAAGTATCATTATTCTGTTAAATTTGCTGGGATCAAGAAATACAGGAGCCATTGAATAATATGTTAAAATCAAGTGTGAAGATTCATTGATTCAATTATATAATTTGAATAGGCTCAAGAAAATATGATTTTTAAAAAGGAAATCCTGATTTTTAATATTGTATCGAGTAAGAAATCCTAAGTTAACCAGAAAATGGGTTCTGAGAGTTTTCTGACGATCGAAGGGAAATTGGTACTCGAGGTTTTGATCGAAGTTGGGTTGGTGGTCAGTGATATTGAGAAAAATGCTTGATGATTTTATCATCATTGGTGGCATTGGCTATTGAGCAATCTAGGGTTTAACACCTTTGTTCCTGTCGTGATGAAAACAAGATGATTTGAGCACCTACGGTGAATCGAGCTTCATGGGAGCGATGGAGATGGATGCGTGAAGGACTTGGGAGGATGTTGACGAAGTTTCAGGTGGAACGATGGTCAGAGGCGTGGTGGCGAGGCGTTCGTTCTAGGTGATGTCGTACTGCTGTTTCGAATGGATAGCTCGTTTTCGATTTAGGCTAGTTGATTGCATTTTGATGCTCGAAGTTGTTTGACGAGTTGAATTGCGATTTGCCGGAGACGAGAGAGTTCGCCGGAGTTGGCTGGAATCGCCGTGCACGTGCACCACGGTGAAGAGTATGTCAGGAATGATGGAGACGTGGGAAACTCGAAGGGAGTATCGGGGGAATTTTGGGTCTGACTCGGGTACTTGCTCGTGTTCGACAAGAGTAGTATTAGCAGTTTTAGCTTTATAAAAAAACTAGGGGAGGAAGAAGAAGTTGAGGGGAGGCACGAAGACTGTCTCGAGTAGATGTGTGGGATGACTCGAAGCAGAGATCAGGAGAGGGAAGTGTTAAGCCTGTTTCTTTTTAAAAGTTTTATAAAAATAACAGTTTGAAATTTAAAGATGGTTCTCTGTTTAAAAAATTTTCTAAACCGCTTTTTAAATATTCTTAAACTTATTTTTTTTGTATGTTTGTTAAATTTAAGTTTGTTAAAACTTAAATAAAAATGTTTTAAAACTTAATCATTTTATAAATATAATTAAATGTTAATTAAAGGTTAAGTTTAAATAATGTGATTTAGTAATTAACAAAGGAAATGATTTGTTAAAGATAATTAAGATTTTGATAATTTAATAAAGAGTAATTAATTATTTTAATTATTAATTAAGTAATAATAAATCAATAGTTAAAGATTATAATTAAATTATTAAGAGTTTAAATAAATTTGTAATTAAGAATTATCAATTAGATAATTAAAGTTAATTAATCAATAATTAGTAGTTAATTAATTAAGAAATTAATTAAGAATTAATAACTGATTAATTAAGTAATTAAATTGGTAATTAGTAATTAATTATTTATAATTAAGGGTGAAGTTAATTAATTAGAGGTTAATTAATTTGTAATCAAGACTTATTAATTAAATAATTAGAGATTATTAATTAATGATTAAAGATTTATTTAGTTGTAATTAAGGGTATGGTTAATTAATTAAAGGTAATTGATTGTAATTAAGGATTTTTAAATTTAGAAATTAAGATTGATTAATTAATGATTAGTGATTAATTAATTAAGTAATTAGTGGCTAATAAATTAAGTAATTAAAGATAAATTAATTTGTAATTAAGGATTAATTAATTTGTTATTAAGTTTTATTAATTGATAATTGAGGTTTATTAATTAATAAAAAAAAAATCTGTAATTAAAGATTAATTAATTTGTTTAAGAGTGATTAAGGAATGGATTACTCAATTGTAAATAATAAATGAATGTGATTAAATTTAGTTAATTAATTTGTAAATAAATTGAAGAAATCACTTGATGTTGATTAAGTATAAATACTTAATGAAATTTATAAGTGTAATTACTGTAAGTAATTAATGTATAATTACAAAATGTAATTAATTAAGGATAATTGCTTAATGAGAAGTAATTAAGGATTAATTATTTGGAATAATTAATTAAAGGATTAATATAATTAATTAAGGAGTTAATTAATTAGAGTAAGTAATTATAGGATGATAATTACTGTTTATGTTTATGATTAATTAAGGTAGATTAATAGAAATGATTAATTAAAGTTTAATTCATTAATGTAATTAATTAAGGGTCAATGTAATTAATTATAATTAATTAATTAATGGAAGTAATTAATTAAGGATCATTAATTTATGTAATTAATAAAAGTAATTAAAGGTTAATTACTGTTAATGAATAAGAATAATTAATTTGTAAAATTTATTAAAGGATAATTACTTTATGTAATTAATGAATAATTAATCAAGGATGATTAATATTTAATGAGTAATTAATTAATTAAAGGTTTGTAATTAATTAATGATTGTTTAAGCAAAGTTAGAAAATTAATTCTTAAGTAATTAATTTAATTTAAGTGAATTAAATTAATTATAATATAGGGTTAATAATTGTTTGCTTATGGATGATTGTTTGTGTAGAATATCTGATTTGGTTGATATCTATTAAATGATATGCTATGATATTCTGTGATATGATATTGGATATATATGTGATAAATGTGTGATATTTATCTGTGTTAAATGCTGTGTAAATTCAATTATTGAATTAAATTGAATTGTTTAAACCTTTAAACAACTTGGACCTAAAAGATGGCGATTTGGATTTCGATGAGACCGGGATCGGGTTTCCAGATTTGGATATCCGAATACCACATCGATCCAAATTAACGATAGGTCGTGAATCAAGTGAAGATGAAGATTCAGAGTGCAAGGGTTATTGTCGTTAACTCTGAGGGTGATTCCAAAATGAGTGTAACGAGATAATGCCTTCGGTTTCGTTCGAACCCGGAACGAACTTGTATGGATTGAATGCTTTCAGAACATCGTCAGGTGGACGATGAGCATTCTAAGTGATGTGTTCTGATTAAAGGTAATCGTAGCCTCAAGCCTCATCAACCGGGAATGGCTAAAACAGGGGAGGTGCAGCAAGGTTAGTGGGTAGCGCCCAAGTAGTATAAGATTCCTCTGTCTAGAGTCCCTTTTTATTTCGGCTGTGTGGGTGGTTGTTTGGCCGCAACCACGGGGTTTCTTATGCGGGAATTATCCAGTAAGGGATGGTTCCGGCCTTGTGTTGCAGGGGAGCGGGCGTACTCCTCGGTACGTTGATCTAGGCCACGTACTGTGACGGGCGGTACCCCAGTAGCCCTGCCATTGTATGGAAATCCAACTTCCAATAAGTGCCAACGGACTTGATTGTATAACCCACTTTGTGGCTAGTATGCTGGAATTTAATAATGTAACAATTTCAGCTATTTCTTATTTACTTGAAAACCTTAGACCCTATTATAATATAACTCGATTTCCTATCAAAGTTTTGGTTAGCGTAAGGTAAAAACTTTTCCATGTTTATGTGTGGGAAGTCTTACGTGATACCTTTGTTTTCAAAAGGCTTTGAAGTTAAACAACTTTAACCCGTTTACTCACACCAGACCCATGTCTGACCCAAGTGTTTGTTTTCTGTTTTATAAACTCTTGGGTACTCAAATTTTTACGAGTAGCCAAGGGATTCAGGTTTGCTTTGACGAATTCTGAAGGAGAAATGGAGCAGGAGGCTTCAGCATTTAGATATCTGTATTTCCGCTGTGTTGATCTCTGAGTCATTTGTTTAAGTTGTATCTTGAATTGTAATAACTAGACAGGTGTTTATAACTGTCTAGTATGTGTTGTATAAGCTGTGTTACTCTGATAGCTGTTGTATATGATACTATGTAATATTTATGTTATTAATATAATTTATTCGTTCCGCTGTTAGGTTCTGATGTCGTTTCTTCTTTCTTCTCTATCTTTTCTCTTTCTATCCTTTTCTTTCTTAATAATGATGCGTCTTTCTGTGGAGAGAAAGGCGGGTCGTTACACGGTTCGTCTGATCGACGCTACCGATAGGATTTCCAAAACACTTTAGCAGCGCAAACTGACACAATATTGTCTTAAATTTAGTAAATAAAATAATTTTGAATGATTATATTATATATAAGTATAAATTTTCTGAAATTAAAATGTTAATGAATCTGTTGTTCGAAATGTTAAAAATTAATTTTTATTTATTGTTTTATAAATCATTGACTATTTCATAATATAAATAAATGAATTTATAAAATTTGGTTATAATTTGCTTTGGAATTTGAAATGAATGTAAATTGGGAATTTGAGAATTTGATTTCCGGTGATTTCAAACTTTGATTTTAAAAGTTTTAAAGTGTATAGTATTTAAAATATTTTCAAATAGAAATCATTCCAAGAAATTTCAGATGTTTAATCAGTGCTCTTCTCTTTGTCGCTGGAAAATAATTTCGGTGATGACGGCCGCATCATCGACATTCATTTTCGAGTTTCGAAGTGAAGAGACCATTCTATAGCTTTGCTACGGTTTTGTTTTGAAAAAATATTTTGATTTGAATTTCTTAAGTATGACTTGATTTATATATATATATATATATATGGGAATATTATTTTAAATTTAATTTGATTTAATATATATAGTATATATTTAACGACCCACTATTTTGGACCATTCAAATCGACAATAAATCCACACATGTCAGACTCGAATACTTCAAAACAGTGGATTGTTAATTTAAATTTGGCAAACTCATCATATACAGTATGTAACGACCCTGAATTTCGAACAAATTAAATTGAGAAAATTTAATTTATTTTAAATATTTGAACGATGATTTAATTGGAATCTCCGATATAACTTTGAAATTGGTGGTTAAATTATAAAATTTAATCGATTGAAGTTGAACAAAAATTTATATCTTCAATTTTAAGTTGGAGAAAAATATTTCAAAAGCTTTTAAAATTCATATCAATGATACCGAAGATAATTGAAGCTTCAGAATTGTATTTCAAAGTGTTTCGTTCAGTTTTGAATTTAATTGTTCGAACCGATATTTAAAAATAGTCGTCCGAGGCGCAGTCTCGGAATTCGACGAAACCAGTTCCGTTGGGTCCGTAATATTGTGTTATTATCGGATTTCAAATTTCGTAGTAACTGGGATTGTTGTGTGAACGTGCGGTATATAAACGCTTAGAAATAGTTATTCGAAACGATTTGAATTTAATTAAAGTATATATTTTTCTTAAGTCAAACCCCAACCGTATTGCCTTCACATCAAAATTTTCTGCTCAGCCACCCTATGATCGTACTCGAGCTACCCTAGCATTTGGAACGCGCAGACTAAAATACACCCTCTTCGTTTTAAAACTCTAAGCAGATAACCAAAGAAACAAAACGAAATCCCCAAATCAAATAAAAAAAAAATGGCAGACGAACTTGCGAGAGACCGAGCATCTCGAGTACGCATAGATGGAAGCGGCAATTCGAGGTCGCGAGCAAGGGGAGGCGAAGTCTCGAGTCGTTGTCGAAGCGCGATGCTAGGGCCCCTTCGCGCGCGCGACTCTAGGCAGAGGCGAGTCGAAGTTCTGGGCGTTTTCGCGTACGCAGGCGTGAGGCTGGAGTCCAAGTCGATGAAGAGGAGGAGCACGCGCGTGCTCGCGCTCTCGTGGAGGCAGTGGGGTCGAGCTGGTCTTTGATGGTGTCGCGTACGAGATGGCGGCGACTGGCGTTAGCACGTGGAAGGGGGGTGTCGCGATTGCGAGTCGTGTGCGCGAGCTAGGGCAACAACTAGGTGGCACGAGCAGCTAGGGCTTAGGTCGATTTCGAAGCTGGGCCACGTTTTTGCAGTCGTGATTTTGGGAGGGAGGCCGTGATCGATGGTCAATTTGGGGGAGTTGTAGTCGGCGACGTCGACGTGTATTCTTGACGAGCTGAGAGGTATATGCAGTAAGGTATTGGTTTAAAATTTGTTTAACTTCATTTTGTTAGAAATTATTAATTTGATATTAACAGAATAAAGTGAAAATTCTCTGATAGGCAGTTTTCAAAATGTCTGATGTAAAAGGAAATTGATTTAAAGATACTAATTTAAAGTAAAATAATTAGTTAAAATAAATTTATTTAAAAGAAATTGGTTTAAAGTCAATGGTATTAGTTGAAATAAAATCAATAGTTGATTTAATTGTTAAAACGAAATAAATTGTTCGATTATTCCAAATGTTAATAAATTTATATGATTATTTATACAAGGTATAAATCAAGGAATTGAGTCAGGATGGAAATTGGATGGCAAATTTTAAAGCTAAGGTGAGATTTTTCTCACTCAAAAATTTAAAGTGGAATTTTCAGTTATTTATTGTTTGATATGATTGCTATGTTGATGGGATATTAGATATAATAGGATATATCTATATATATAGCAATATATACATATTGGCATATGTATATATTGGATTGATGATTTCCCGCCTCGTATAGCGGATGAGACCCTATTGCGCCGTTAGTAAGCGGATTTATAAAAACCTATATACCGCGATAATTCCGTACTGGAGCGGAATTGGTATTGTGCTGACGTCTTTGGATGCAGGGAAACAGGTTGGGGGGATCCAACTGGATTCCTCAACTGTATTTATTTATTTACAGATGTTGATATATATTCTGTCATCATATGATGATATATGATGTTTGATGTTGTGATGGACTAATTGATGCGTTGCATCATCGGGTTCAATTTTAAAGTTTAAAAATAAACGATTTTTACTTTAAAAGGGATTTTGAAGTGATTTTTGGAAAGTATACGATTTATTAAAATTTGGAATTTATTTATCTTAAATAAATAAATGTTATAAATTTAAAGTTATGGAAAATTTTAAATGGTGAAATATACCTGAAAGGTGATTTTGAAATAAATAGTCAAGTGATAAATAAAATAGTTTAAGTTGGATTTCTTTTGAATTACTAAAAATGATGTATATAAAAGATGTACAGAATTGATATTTATCAATTTAAAGTGTTGGAATTTTAAAACGAGTGTTTATAAGTGTTAGAGATTTATAGAATTATAAATTGTAAAGACATGAGATTTATAAAATTATAAATTGTGAAGATATGAATTTTATAGATTTATAAAGTATGAAGTTATAAAATGGATGAAACGGTAGCATAAAAGATTTATAAGAGATTAACTTATAAATTGGATTTTTGCCTTTAAATGGAATATTGATCGAATTTGTAAATAAAAGGAGATTTATTAAATCGAAGTTGTTATAAAATAGAAATAGAATTTATAAACGTTGTTTTATAAATTCGAAATCAATGGGATTTGAGAAATTAAATATAGAAGATTTTTAAAGAAGATATATTCGCGATTTTGGATAGCGAATTTTTATTGGGATAAAAATGTGTAGAAATGATTGAAATTGGGTTAAGTGAATTATATTCACGATTTTGGACAGTGAATATATTGTTAAGTAAAAGGGATAGTTTTGGAAAAGTGGCATTGAAAATGAAGTTAAACATTTTAGAGATGTTTTTAAGATGTATTGTGAATCGAAAACATAGATTTCAACATTTTTATTGTTGAAATAGGCGGTTTCGAAAATATAAGGAAATGATGGACTATAACACTGTTGTTATAGTAAATGATTTTCGGAAGAAAATGTTTTGATGTAGTATTGGGATTTATATATCTATCTTAATTCCGAATCCCTATACTAGTGATTTTGAGTCGTCGTAACGATGTTTTACGTAACATTCGTTTTGACTCAAATAAATGTGGTTATAGTAAATGTTTTCCTTAAAGAATGAATATATACTTAATATTGATTTAAGTATATTGAATATTTTCCAAGTGTTGAAAATAAATGATTTGTGAAATACTTATTATTAAATAAGTATGGAATGTTTTCCAATATGAAATGAACGTTTTTGAGATTTATCTTCTTAAAGATAAATCGAAATCGAATATTGAAAACGATTTGAAAATCGTATATCAATAGACATTTTTGAAACATAAATTCACTATGGAATTTATAAAAAGAAAAGGGAAACTGTTTAGAAAAATAAACGTTGTTTTATTTTTGAAGTGTGGAAATTTTATATCTAGTAAAAGATATTTTTGGAAGATGAAATAATTTGGGAAAATTATTTGGAATCTGATGATGTTGCGCATCTTTATTGATAGTTAAATAACCGACTATCAATAATTACCTTTAGATAGGTATTAGTTGTGAATTGGATGAATTTGAATGCCACACTTATTTTTGAATAAACGCTCACTATTCGGGTTAGCCGGGAAAGGACCATGGGGTCGTATAACCCATTCCGAATATGTGATACGTCGTTATGAATCGCATTTGAAGACCGGTGTTGAAGACCGGATATTTTTGAAAACGAAAGGATTACCGTCGAGTTACTCTACACCGACTGATCCTCGGTTTAGAGGTTTTATCACCCTTAGTGACGGGAAGTCCTGACGTGATTAGAAAATTATCCGGAAATGCAAGGGCTTCGTGAGAAGTGCCTTCGGTTCTGTTCGATCCCGGAACAGACTTGTATGGATTGTGTGTCTGACGTTACAATTTGAGATATAAAGCTGATTTCTTTCAAATACATTTCTGTTGGTGGCGGAGAATTTATTCTCTTAGCTTAACACCCTTCTCTGAGACGTACGAGCTCAGAGGTTATGTAGTTGAAATTTATCAGCGATATATCCCAATTTGGTAACGTGGCATACTGAGTGTTGCTGTGAAATGATCAGTGGTTGATCATTTGTGATATGATCATTTGTTTGATCTTATATCTTTGTGATCATAGGTTGATCATTTCGTTTGACCCGAAGCAGGGCTTTTTGAGAAAGCGTAGCTTTGTGGACGAGACTTCGTCGAGCCTCACACCCCGGAAATGGTCGAAACAGGACGAATGCAGCAAGGTTCTAGGGAGTAGCGCCCCTTAGTGTATGTCATTCCTTCTGGATAAAGGTGGTATCATGGTATGGAGCCCAGATACTTAACCTCTGTGGTTACTGCATTATTTTTTTCTATGTGGTTTGTTGCGAATCGGGGATCCTCGGGAAGATCGGTGACGATCGGGGGATGGCATACGCGTGTCAGTAGTTACCTACTTTTGCAGAGGTAACCCGGCCTTGTGTTGGCAGAGATCTAACCGTAACGTTAGATTCTCGGGTCGTCTATTCCAGGGACGTACCCATCGTGGATAGGAAGTTCCTTAGCCTGACCATTTGTTGGAAATCCAAAGAAACAATACGTGACTTGTACGGTTTTAGTTGTAGAACCTGCCATCTAATATGGCAGCTATAGCAAGCATACTATAATGGTACCTATGCTGGCTAAGATTTATATTCTACTTTCGAAATGTTTTTCTACACTATGCACTAATAATAATATCAAAAAAAGAATTTGATTTTTGCGTAGTAAGCATCTTTGACTATCATAAGAAGAAATCTCCTCCAAGTCTGCGTTTGCATTGTGTGTGTGGCGGGAGGTCTTATGGTAGTTTCATTTTCCAAAAGCATTTCGAATTGACTTTAAAATTATCCTGTTGTTTATTTTAAAGAATAACTGTTTTACGATCTCACACCAGTCACCATGACTGACTCGGAGTTTATTGTTTCCCTTCTAAACTCTGGGTGCCCACAAATTTTCCACACGGGCAGTCTAGAGTTATATTATCAGGATATTCTGGATATTCTGGAGCTTTGGAGATAAGCTGGAGTTCGAGACGTAGTATTTGTATCTGATAGTATTTATTCCGCTGTGTATTCTGTATAAGGACAAGTTATATAACTGTCCATTGTTGTATATTGACTCTGATGACTGATGTATGTATAAACTGATAAAATTCTTTGTTTTAAAGATTATTCATTTATCTATTATATATTGTTCCGCTGCGATATGTGAGATTCTGATATTGTCTCTGTTCTGTATATGTTGTTGTTCTCTTGTTCTGTTATTCTTCTTTCTTTTCTTTTTCTTCTCTTTTTCTTCTATCTTCTCTTCCTCCTCTTCTTTTAAATATTAAAGTTTCGCGTTTTCGCCATCCGATTGTTCGGCAGTTGCTACAGTGGACGTAGCAGTGTCGGGTTTTCGGAAGACGGATTTGCGGGTCTTTACAGTTGGTATCAGAGCATATGGTTAAGCGACAACCCTGCTCTGTTGGGTGTTACTCATTAGAGATAGAGTCAGCAGTACTCTAGAATGAGTTTGAGTGTAATAATAGATATGAGCGCGTATTTGTTATTTGAATATGAAATTGTTTTGTATTGTGTTGACTTATCGGTTGATTGTTTATGGATTCTGGTCGGCGCAGTCTAGCTAACTGTAATCGATAGGGGTTTCTAAACTCTAAACAAGATAAACTGACACAGTATTGTTTTAAATAGGGTGAATGAAATAATTTTACCCAAAACTATTTTTTTGTATATAAAAGAAATGATTTTTCTGTAAATTATCATAGTATATGGTTGCATGGATGTTAGGAAAGTGATAATATTGAAATGTTATCATTTTATATGAAATTGAAATAAAAGGAGAAATTAAAATCGTAACTCCAAAGTTAAGAAATAAATTCACATACAAATGAAATTTAAAGGATGTAAATTATAAATGTGATTTGTAATTTGAAACGGAATTCCAGAGAAGTATTTGGAAATGTTTTGAAAAGAATTTGAAAATTTTGGTGATTTGGAAATTTAAATTTCTTTTCGATTTGAAAATGAATTTCAAAGGATTTTGGAAAAGTATTCTGAAGAGATGGAAGCTCTAAACTCTTTTCGGTCGCTGGAAAATAACTTCGATGATGACCGCGGCATCACCGGTGTTCATTTTCGGGTTTCCAAAAGAGGAATTGCTGCCAAATTGTTTTAAATGAAAGTGTTTGGAAGATTTGGATTTTGTTTGGAAATTAAAAGGATAATTTGAATTGTTTCCAAAAATGATTTTTGAAAAAGTTGAAACGACTCTGGAATCCTATTTAAAATACTTACGAAATATTAATAAGTTGATAACTTATAGAATATTGAAATTTGATTGGAATGAAATTCAAATTGAAAAACGAATGAATTAGTGAATGAATGAATAAATTGCGATTGCAAGTGCCAGAAAATGAAATTGAATGTTAAAATTCATTTTTGAATTTGAAAGTAAATAGAACTGGAATTAAAACTGAATATTGAAAATGAAGTGGAATTGTGTGAAATTAAATGAAGTTTTGAGATTAGTTTGAAGTGAACTAAAGTTAATTGATAAAATTCAATATTCAGAAGTTGAACTAAATCCAAATTAGATTGGAATTGTAAATTGAATTCGAATGAGAATTGAAATGTAAAATTGAATGAGAATAGATATGTAACTTCAATAGTAAGTTAAAAAAAATGTGTAAACAGTTTATATTTGAAATTTTGTAATAGAATTTGCAAAATAGTTTGAATGTTGTAACTAGATATAATGGCTAGTAGATATACAGGTATAAAGGAATTGAGATTTTAATTTTGAAGAGAATTCGAATTGCTCGAAAAAGGTACGTATTTGAGTTTTAATATGAGTTTTTGATGATTTCTCTCTAGCCGCTTGGCTTTTTCTTTTTCTTTTTGAAATCTGAGAGTCCGTAGGGACGTTTTGTAGTAGTACCGTATTAGCCGCGCAAAGGAGACGCTGGCGAAATTTTTTGAAAATTTCGAGTGTTAGAAAATTTTTGAGAAAATTTGAAAGTTTAAATTTGAATTTAAACTTAAATTTGAATTGTTAAGCAAACAATGTTGTTTTGAAACCTATAATTGAAGTGGGACATTTAGTTGAATGATAACGAATCTTTAGTAGAAAGATTTGTTTTGAGAATTGATAAAACTATTGGATTGTGAAAGATAGTAGACGAGTTAAGGACCACTTTTCCTAACTTGTAATTTCGAGGACGAAATTCTTTTAAGGAGGGAAGTCTGTAACGACCCTGAATTTCGAACAAATTAAATTGAGAATATTTAATTTATTTTAAATATTTGAACGATGATTTAATTGGAATCTCCGATATAACTTTGAAATTGGTGGTTAAATTATAAAATTTAATCGATTGAAGTTGAACAAAAATTTATATCTTCAATTTTAAGTTGGAGAAAAATATTTCAAAAGCTTTTAAAATTCATATCAATGATACCGAAGATAATTGAAGCTTCAGAATTGTATTTCAAAGTGTTTCGTTCAGTTTTGAATTTAATTGTTCGAACCGATATTTAAAAATAGTCGTCCGAGGCGCAGTCTCGGAATTCGACGAAACCAGTTCCGTTGGGTCCGTAATATTGTGTTATTATCGGATTTCAAATTTCGTAGTAACTGGGATTGTTGTGTGAACGTGCGGTATATAAACGCTTAGAAATAGTTATTCGAAACGATTTGAATTTAATTAAAGTATATATTTTTCTTAAGTCAAACCCCAACCGTATTGCCTTCACATCAAAATTTTCTGCTCAGCCACCCTATGATCGTACTCGAGCTACCCTAGCATTTGGAACGCGCAGACTAAAATACACCCTCTTCGTTTTAAAACTCTAAGCAGATAACCAAAGAAACAAAACGAAATCCCCAAATCAAATAAAAAAAAAATGGCAGACGAACTTGCGAGAGACCGAGCATCTCGAGTACGCATAGATGGAAGCGGCAATTCGAGGTCGCGAGCAAGGGGAGGCGAAGTCTCGAGTCGTTGTCGAAGCGCGATGCTAGGGCCCCTTCGCGCGCGCGACTCTAGGCAGAGGCGAGTCGAAGTTCTGGGCGTTTTCGCGTACGCAGGCGTGAGGCTGGAGTCCAAGTCGATGAAGAGGAGGAGCACGCGCGTGCTCGCGCTCGCGTGGAGGCAGTGGGGTCGAGCTGGTCTTTGATGGTGTCGCGTACGAGATGGCGGCGACTGGCGTTAGCACGTGGAAGGGGGGTGTCGCGATTGCGAGTCGTGTGCGCGAGCTAGGGCAACAACTGGGTGGCACGAGCAGCTAGGGCTTAGGTCGATTTCGAAGCTGGGCCACGTTTTTGCAGTCGTGATTTTGGGAGGGAGGCCGTGATCGATGGTCAATTTGGGGGAGTTGTAGTCGGCGACGTCGACGTGTATTCTTGACGAGGCTGAGAGGTATATGCAGTAAGGTATTGGTTTAAAATTTGTTTAACTTCATTTTGTTAGAAATTATTAATTTGATATTAACAGAATAAAGTGAAAATTCTCTGATAGGCAGTTTTCAAAATGTCTGATGTAAAAGGAAATTGATTTAAAGATACTAATTTAAAGTAAAATAATTAGTTAAAATAAATTTATTTAAAAGAAATTGGTTTAAAGTCAATGGTATTAGTTGAAATAAAATCAATAGTTGATTTAATTGTTAAAACGAAATAAATTGTTCGATTATTCCAAATGTTAATAAATTTATATGATTATTTATACAAGGTATAAATCAAGGAATTGAGTCAGGATGGAAATTGGATGGCAAATTTTAAAGCTAAGGTGAGATTTTTCTCACTTAAAAATTTAAAGTGGAATTTTCAGTTATTTATTGTTTGATATGATTGCTATGTTGATGGGATATTAGATATAATAGGATATATCTATATATATAGCAATATATACATATTGGCATATGTATATATTGGATTGATGATTTCCCGCCTCGTATAGCGGATGAGACCCTATTGCGCCGTTAGTAAGCGGATTTATAAAAACCTATATACCGCGATAATTCCGTACTGGAGCGGAATTGGTATTGTGCTGACGTCTTTGGATGCAGGGAAACAGGTTGGGGGGATCCAACTGGATTCCTCAACTGTATTTATTTATTTACAGATGTTGATATATATTCTGTCATCATATGATGATATATGATGTTTGATGTTGTGATGGACTAATTGATGCGTTGCATCATCGGGTTCAATTTTAAAGTTTAAAAATAAACGATTTTTACTTTAAAAGGGATTTTGAAGTGATTTTTGGAAAGTATACGATTTATTAAAATTTGGAATTTATTTATCTTAAATAAATAAATGTTATAAATTTAAAGTTATGGAAAATTTTAAATGGTGAAATATACCTGAAAGGTGATTTTGAAATAAATAGTCAAGTGATAAATAAAATAGTTTAAGTTGGATTTCTTTTGAATTACTAAAAATGATGTATATAAAAGATGTACAGAATTGATATTTATCAATTTAAAGTGTTGGAATTTTAAAACGAGTGTTTATAAGTGTTAGAGATTTATAGAATTATAAATTGTAAAGACATGAGATTTATAAAATTATAAATTGTGAAGATATGAATTTTATAGATTTATAAAGTATGAAGTTATAAAATGGATGAAACGGTAGCATAAAAGATTTATAAGAGATTAACTTATAAATTGGATTTTTGCCTTTAAATGGAATATTGATCGAATTTGTAAATAAAAGGAGATTTATTAAATCGAAGTTGTTATAAAATAGAAATAGAATTTATAAACGTTGTTTTATAAATTCGAAATCAATGGGATTTGAGAAATTAAATATAGAAGATTTTTAAAGAAGATATATTCGCGATTTTGGATAGCGAATTTTTATTGGGATAAAAATGTGTAGAAATGATTGAAATTGGGTTAAGTGAATTATATTCACGATTTTGGACAGTGAACATATTGTTAAGTAAAAGGGATAGTTTTGGAAAAGTGGCATTGAAAATGAAGTTAAACATTTTAGAGATGTTTTTAAGATGTATTGTGAATCGAAAACATAGATTTCAACATTTTTATTGTTGAAATAGGCGGTTTCGAAAATATAAGGAAATGATGGACTATAACACTGTTGTTATAGTAAATGATTTTCGGAAGAAAATGTTTTGATGTAGTATTGGGATTTATATATCTATCTTAATTCCGAATCCCTATACTAGTGATTTTGAGTCGTCGTAACGATGTTTTACGTAACATTCGTTTTGACTCAAATAAATGTGGTTATAGTAAATGTTTTCCTTAAAGAATGAATATATACTTAATATTGATTTAAGTATATTGAATATTTTCCAAGTGTTGAAAATAAATGATTTGTGAAATACTTATTATTAAATAAGTATGGAATGTTTTCCAATATGAAATGAACGTTTTTGAGATTTATCTTCTTAAAGATAAATCGAAATCGAATATTGAAAACGATTTGAAAATCGTATATCAATAGACATTTTTGAAACATAAATTCACTATGGAATTTATAAAAAGAAAAGGGAAACTGTTTAGAAAAATAAACGTTGTTTTATTTTTGAAGTGTGGAAATTTTATATCTAGTAAAAGATATTTTTGGAAGATGAAATAATTTGGGAAAATTATTTGGAATCTGATGATGTTGCGCATCTTTATTGATAGTTAAATAACCGACTATCAATAATTACCTTTAGATAGGTATTAGTTGTGAATTGGATGAATTTGAATGCCACACTTATTTTTGAATAAACGCTCACTATTCGGGTTAGCCGGGAAAGGACCATGGGGTCGTATAACCCATTCCGAATATGTGATACGTCGTTATGAATCGCATTTGAAGACCGGTGTTGAAGACCGGATATTTTTGAAAACGAAAGGATTACCGTCGAGTTACTCTACACCGACTGATCCTCGGTTTAGAGGTTTTATCACCCTTAGTGACGGGAAGTCCTGACGTGATTAGAAAATTATCCGGAAATGCAAGGGCTTCGTGAGAAGTGCCTTCGGTTCTGTTCGATCCCGGAACAGACTTGTATGGATTGTGTGTCTGACGTTACAATTTGAGATATAAAGCTGATTTCTTTCAAATACATTTCTGTTGGTGGCGGAGAATTTATTCTCTTAGCTTAACACCCTTCTCTGAGACGTACGAGCTCAGAGGTTATGTAGTTGAAATTTATCAGCGATATATCCCAATTTGGTAACGTGGCATACTGAGTGTTGCTGTGAAATGATCAGTGTTTGATCATTTGTGATATGATCATTTGTTTGATCTTATATCTTTGTGATCATAGGTTGATCATTTCGTTTGACCCGAAGCAGGGCTTTTTGAGAAAGCGTAGCTTTGTGGACGAGACTTCGTCGAGCCTCACACCCCGGAAATGGTCGAAACAGGACGAATGCAGCAAGGTTCTAGGGAGTAGCGCCCCTTAGTGTATGTCATTCCTTCTGGATAAAGGTGGTATCATGGTATGGAGCCCAGATACTTAACCTCTGTGGTTACTGCATTATTTTTTTCTATGTGGTTTGTTGCGAATCGGGGATCCTCGGGAAGATCGGTGACGATCGGGGGATGGCATACGCGTGTCAGTAGTTACCTACTTTTGCAGAGGTAACCCGGCCTTGTGTTGGCAGAGATCTAACCGTAACGTTAGATTCTCGGGTCGTCTATTCCAAGGACGTACCCATCGTGGATAGGAAGTTCCTTAGCCTGACCATTTGTTGGAAATCCAAAGAAACAATACGTGACTTGTACGGTTTTAGTTGTAGAACCTGCCATCTAATATGGCAGCTATAGCAAGCATACTATAATGGTACCTATGCTGGCTAAGATTTATATTCTACTTTCGAAATGTTTTTCTACACTATGCACTAATAATAATATCAAAAAAAGAATTTGATTTTTGCGTAGTAAGCATCTTTGACTATCATAAGAAGAAATCTCCTCCAAGTCTGCGTTTGCATTGTGTGTGTGGCGGGAGGTCTTATGGTAGTTTCATTTTCCAAAAGCATTTCGAATTGACTTTAAAATTATCCTGTTGTTTATTTTAAAGAATAACTGTTTTACGATCTCACACCAGTCACCATGACTGACTCGGAGTTTATTGTTTCCCTTCTAAACTCTGGGTGCCCACAAATTTTCCACACGGGCAGTCTAGAGTTATATTATCAGGATATTCTGGATATTCTGGAGCTTTGGAGATAAGCTGGAGTTCGAGACGTAGTATTTGTATCTGATAGTATTTATTCCGCTGTGTATTCTGTATAAGGACAAGTTATATAACTGTCCATTGTTGTATATTGACTCTGATGACTGATGTATGTATAAACTGATAAAATTCTTTGTTTTAAAGATTATTCATTTATCTATTATATATTGTTCCGCTGCGATATGTGAGATTCTGATATTGTCTCTGTTCTGTATATGTTGCTGTTCTCTTGTTCTGTTATTCTTCTTTCTTTTCTTTTTCTTCTCTTTTTCTTCTATCTTCTCTTCCTCCTCTTCTTTTAAATATTAAAGTTTCGCGTTTTCGCCATCCGATTGTTCGGCAGTTGCTACAGTGGACGTAGCAGTGTCGGGTTTTCGGAAGACGGATTTGCGGGTCTTTACACAGTAAGTAAATCAATCAATCACAGAATCACAGACACAGAGTAATACAATAATACGCAGCGGAATAGATAAAATACTAGTTTATGAATCTACTATATAACCATATGAGTTAAAATAAAATACAATAGAATATCTCAAATACAGTGAAGTCTTCAGTACGAATAGATGACCTCTCTGAACAAATCAACGGGAAAGCTGAAAGCTGAATTGATAGTTGGATCTCCAAATGAAGCTCCAAACTCCAAGGTGAGTCTCAAATGCTGTATCACTCGGTCTGACCCGAGCGTAAAGCAAAACACAAAACACTCGAGTCAGGATTAACATTCTTATATCAATAAATCCAACTCAAGTGAAATATCAACTGAAATACAATTAACTTAAAGGATGTTTGGGATAACCATCCTCTAAGGATCTGTAGAACTATCTACAAGGTGGGAATATACACTATGACACCGTGGTCATTTTAAATTTATTTACTTCAAAATCAAAATATCATTTTCATTTCAAATATATCTATTTTCCAAAGTAGTGTATGTTTATTAAATAATTTATAAAGTAAAGTATTTATAATTTCCTCAAGTCTCACAAATCGATTCAAATTAACTCAAATTCCAAATTCAAATTTATTCAAAGCTCAATTCATCAATTCAGTTCTAAATATACTATTTATTTTTTTCAATATATTTCAAAGCTTTAATATTCAACATTTTCAAAGTTAAATTTAACAGTTTCATATAGCTCTTGATTTAACTTCATTTATTATTTAATCAGGGAATATTCATTTAATAAATTCAATATCATTTAACTAGCTTTAAATTACATTTTACTAAATATTTCCTTAAACTTTGTTTAAACAAGAAATATTCATTAGATTACTTATAATTCAAACTCAAGTTATAAATCATATCTTACATCTCAATTTCAATAAGTTTCAAATCGGTTTAATTAAATAAAATTCTTTATTGAATACAATTTCAACTAAATTCAAATTATCTTCCCAACCTTAACTTATTCAAATTATTACCAAAATCTATTTTGAAATATATTTTAAATACTCAACATATTATATGTATTTAAATCAATCATTCCCATTTATATATAATAATTTAAGGCTCAACATTTATTAAAACCATATATTTCTTTCCAAAACCATAGAATTCATTTTCAAAATATTTATATATATATATGGACCAACGGTGTTTGTATATATATTTATCATATGGTTAAGTGATACGGATATTTATCATTTCAATCCGAAATTAAATATATACGGGTAGATATCATTTCGACCCGTAATCCCAATTTCAATTCAAATGAAAATCGCTTGGGTTTATCATTTCAACCCATAACGATTTTCTCCTATTCTAAATTCCGTTCGGGTATGTATCATTTCAACCCATAGTGAATTCTATACTAACAGGGAACTTGCAGAGTGATAACAGATAATATAAAATACAACAACAGGCATATATCATCAATAATAATATAACAGATACTGGTGTCAGATGTCACAGGTGAACAGTTGTAGATAATAGTAATAACAGACATATAGATACTATATACTGGTGTCAGATGTCACAGGTGAACAGTTACAGATAATAGTAATAACAGCAATGAAATTAACTAACAGTAGTAATATTTCAATTGTCGTTTCAATTGAAAATGAGTTTAATAAATAAAAGAACGTTAATCGTGAGTGATTTCTCACCTTTCGAGGCTATAGATGAACGAGAGTGAAACGAGTTGCGAAACCAAGCACGAATTCCAAAATAAAGCACGATGGACACAAGTTCGACGGACAAAGCTGATAGATAGGAATAGACGGAATCAAATTAGAATCATCAAGATAGAAACAGATTATATATATCATATATTTATTTTCAAATCAATATTTTATATTTAAAACAAATATTAATATATATATATGTATATATAATTAAGAAATCAATTGTTTTAATCAAACGCATATATTAAAAAGAAGAAAAAAAAATCTTTATATATTTCCAGACCATTTAAATTTTACCCATAAATCAAAGATCATTATTTACAAATCAAAGCAAACAACCCCCATATCCTTATATATATAGATTAATATATAACCATATGAAATTTAAGATCAAAATGATAATATCTAAGACTCACATAAATTCATATGTAAAATAAAACAAATTGTAAATCTGTTAATATAGATAAAATAAATGAACTAACTTATACGTTAAAAATAATTTTTCACCACAGTATATAAATACCGTCAAATATAAAAACCGACACATATAAACATACAGCTGTCCCAAGACTTGTATAACTGTAAAAACAAGTCATAAATTATATAAATACACGTATATAGGTATAAATTATATATAACTATGTATATACCAAATAGCTTACTTATTAAAACAAAATGTACATATACGCATATATATAACTACCATAACAACTTGTACAGCATATCATTAAACAATGTATATATTATATGCCTTCGAAACACACTATATAAATATTATACTTAATACGTACTGCAAAAACTCTTACTACCAATATATACAAAGACAGGACCGATATAACTTATGTACGCTTATATACATATACAGTAACTTTTATAAACTAATACATAAAACTTAACAGATAATATTTTATAGCATATATATAAATCTTATATAAATTATATCTATATAAAAGACATGTTATATACATATATAAGCAAATATATAAACGGTAAGGCATACGTATTAGTATCATATAAAAATTTATAAAATACTTCACAAACATATTACATAAGCTGACATACAACTATAACTTCCATTGTAACAGAATATATAGTAAATATATATATATATATTTATAACTTACTGATATAAATACTATTAGGTAGAATACTAACATTGGATTCAACAGATGTAAATACACACTGTCGAAATTTTATACATAACTAACATATATTAACCATATATATATTCACCTCCACTTATCCATCAAGGCTACACGGCTATGGGAAGGACCAGATGCGGGTTTGTTCGGCTACGGTTGCGAGGCCGAGTGCTCGGGTGGTGGGAAGGGCCGAGGGTGAGGGTTGTTATGAGGAAGAGGCGGTTCAACGGTAGACTGCGGCATAGAGGGGTGTCGTTTGTTTGCGAAGAGGTGAACGCGTGAGGCCGGTTTGCGTGGAAATGAGTGGACCGTGCACACTGCGAGGTCAGAGGGAGGCGATGTATTGGGTGGCGAAGAAGGTGGTTGGAGACATGTGCTGTAGTATATTAGTGGGAGTTCGGCTGTCGAAATTAGTGCTTGGGTGGTGGAGGCATGAACAGGCCGAGTATGGGAGGGGAACGATGTGGAAATGTTGAGCAAGGAGGGAGAGGGAAAAGAGGAGGGGAAGAGATCTGCGAATGGGTTCACGGCATGAAGAATGGGACAAGGAGATTGGTTCTGAAGAAGGCAAAGCTGGAAAAAATATGAAGGAAGATATAAACAGTAAGAACCATTGAACAGTCACATCCAAAGGGTATAAAAGCAATAAAATAGCAACGGTCACGTTGCTTTGATTCAGCTGACACATAAAAGCAAATTAATATGATTGGGC
This sequence comes from Allium fistulosum, assembly GCA_030737815.1. Lineage (NCBI taxonomy): Eukaryota > Viridiplantae > Streptophyta > Magnoliopsida > Asparagales > Amaryllidaceae > Allium > Allium fistulosum. The sequence continues at coordinate 596,226,721 of CM060903.1, forward strand.
AACACGTTTTAAACTTTGAAACCGAAGGAAAGTGAAAAGTTAAAAAGTGGTACCGTTACAACGGGCTGTTACCAACATTTTCGTCGCGTATCGGATCTCAAAATACAGAAATAAATATACTACAGAGATCAGCATGACGAGACGATCAAAACGGTATACAGATATTGGTGGTACGATCATCCGATCAAAAGTCGATAATCGGTACCGAAAATGCTGCTATTTTGAATGGAAAAATCCAAATGGAGCTAGAAACGTCCGAATTTCGCGAAACGAATTTCGCAGTCTGATTCAGAATGCTCTGAATAAATTTTCTCCTGTTGACATATTTTGGTTTCGGAAAACTTTTAAATTCACTGTTATTAACCGGTTTGATTTGAAATAAAATTTCACAGGAAAATAAACTTTAATATTATCAGATGAAAATTTTCCAGTTGCTATATTAAAATAGACGTATTTCAAATATAAAATTTTTATTTCAAAATTTAATTATTAAAAATTCACAAAATTTTCAGTTAAATATACTTTTAAAACCATTAAATTTTGCGAGTCGTTACACTCTCCCCCACTCAAAACTTTTCATCCCCGAAAAGGAAGGTGGTAGGAGAATAGAACAACCAGAAATAAAAGTAGATTGAAAGTCAAGATTAAACAATTAATTTGAACTATATAAATTTTACTTAAATTTGAAAACTTCATTTGCAATTCAATTGTCTTTAATACTTTAATATTTTTCAAACCCTTTTGCAAATTTCTTGCTTCCTTTATAAATGCCATTTATGTTTAAATAACACCTCTATAAATATATGAAAAAAATTTGAAAAAAATTATTTACGTTATTACTTATTTTTACAAAGAAGCTATTTGAAAACATTAAATTCATAATTTATTAATTTATAAATTTTATCAAAATTACTTTTCAAGTATTATTAATAAATCAATAATCATTTACCTTTAAATTGTTTTTATTTAATTAATACTTCTAAAATATTTATAACATTGAAATTTTTTTTTATTTAAACCAAGTAGTATATAAATAAACAATATTTTAAAGGGATATAGTCAACAAGGAAAAGAAGGAGGACTTGGAAAAACAGAATATATGTGAATAAATAAAGCTGAGCAGATAAGGTAGATTCAAAGGAATAGAATCGGGCATGAATAGTTAATTTAGAACCATAAGGGTTTTGATTCCAAATATTGATACAAAATTTTCTTTGTTGGAAATACTTATATAAAAAAAATACCTTTATAACGAAACAAATTTTCTTTCGAAAATACTTTTATAACTCGATGTTTCAACAAGTTTTTCCTCGTTCCTGCAGATTCTGGCAGTGCGTTGATCAGGCGCAAAACTAGAATTCTCCAGGTACTTAGTAGACCTGTTTCAACACCCAGTGAAAAATACTGGAAAACCTCTTCTTCTTCTTTTTTAAACAGATATGGAATGTGACGACCCGAAATTCCGTGCTCGGAAAATCGCATCATCGAAAAGAAAGAAAAGGGTGAGAAAGTAGAAAAGATAGAGAAGAAGAAGAAACAACCACAGAATCTCAACAGCGGAACGAATAAAATATAATATATCACATAATAGATTACATAATATCATATACATCAGAGTTATCCAGATAATACAACACATACTAGACAGTTATAAACACCTGTCTAGTTAATACAACTCACACATCATAGAGATACAACACAGCGGAAATACAGAATAAACACATAGATACTGACACAGCGGAACCAATATATATCTATACGCTGAAGCCTCCTGCTCCATTGCTCCTCCACAGTTCGTCAAAGCTAACCTGAATCCCTTGGCTACCCGTAAAAATTTGGGTACCCGAGAGTTTATGGAAAACAGAAATAAACTTCGGGTCAGACATGGGTCTGGTATGAGTAAACGGTTAAAGTTGGTTAACTTTTAAAAACCTTTGAAAACAAAAGGTATCACGTAAGACATCCCACACATAAACATGGAAATGTTTTTACCTTACGCTAACCAAAACAGTTTAATAGGAAATTCAGTGATATTATAATAGGTCTAGGGTTTTCAAGTAAATAAGAAATAGCTGAAATTGTTACATGATTAAATTCCAGCATACATAGGTATACAATCAAATCCGATGGCACTTATTGGATTTTGGATTCCATACAATGGCAGGGCTACTGGGGTACCGCCCGTCACAGTACGTGGCCTAGATCACCGTACCGAGAACCCATCCTAAGTTCCCTGCAACACAAGGTCGGAACATCCCTTACTGGATAATTCCCGCACAAGATACCCCACGGTTGTCATGATCAACCGCACACAAAGCCGAATAATAAGGGACATCTAGACAGGGGTAATCTCGTCCTACTTGGGTGCTACCCACTAACCTTGCTGCACCTCCCCTGTTTTAGCCATTCCCGGTTGATGAGGCTTGAGGTCACGATTACCTTTAGAGAACACATCTCTTAGAATGCTCATCGTCCACCTGACGATGTTCTGAAAGCATTCAATCCATACAAGTTCGTTCCGGGTTCGAACGAAACCGAAGGCATTATCTCGTTACACTCGTATTGGAATCACCCTCAGAGTTAACGACAATAACCCTTGCATTCTGAATCACCATCTCGAATCTATAAGTACTATCTTCGTCAACTCATTACGGAATCACCCACAGAGTTATACTGACGTATAGTTCTTATACCTCGAGTCTTCACTTGCTCCATTTGAATATCACGACCTAACGTTATTTTGGATCGATGTGGTATTCGGGTCTCCAGACCTAGAATCCCGGTATACGGAAACCCGATCCCGGTCTCATCGAAATCCAAACCGTGTCTTTTAAGGCCAAGTTGTTTTAAAGTTAAAACAATTTAATTCAATTATCTATATACACACAGATAGATAAATCACAATATAACAATAGATATAACATCATCATCATAAACAGATAATCCATATTATCTACTCAAACAGATAGTCAATATCATCATACTTAACCAAGCATCCATAACACAATAGATCTATATCTGAGATCACAATCAATCATGGAAATCAATATCATCCATCATATATAAACAAAGATTAATAATCACCTCATTTATAATTAATTTAAAATGAATTAAATTAATTACAAATCTCTAATTAATTTAAAGTAAATTAAATTAATTACCCCATCAATATTAATCTTGCTTACATAACCATTAATTAATTACAAGTTAATTAATTAATCATTTCCTACTTTTCCATCTTAATTAACCATTTTAGATTAATTATCTCAAATTATATTTAAGTAATTATCCTCTAATTATTTTACAAATTAATTACTTCATACTAATTATAGAAAGTAACCTTTTAAATTACTAAAATTAATTCCATTTCTTCTTAATTAATTACTCTAATGAATTGCTTCATTTATTAATTATTCCCAAATAAATCCATTTTAACTTGCATCATTAATTACAATAATTAATGATCTCTAATTACATTTATTTCATTTAGTAATTTATCTCCAATTAAACAAAATGTTAATCACCTTGATTAACTCCATTCAGAAATTAACTGCCCTTAATTACTTCAATTAATAATTTAATTACTCCATAATTAATTATTCTCTAATTAATCCCTTGATTAATTTATACAAAGTAATTATACTCAAATTTCTTTCATTTTTAAATCATCCAAAATTAATTACTTCCCTAAGTAATTATACTTACCCCATCATCAAAGGGTTATTTAAATTAATTAAACTAAATTAATTAACTTAAACAATTCACATTTAACTTAATTAATTATAATGAGAAATAACTTCCTTAATTACTTTCATAAGTAATTATATTCAACTAATTCACAATTATTTAATAATCCAATTAATTATCAAGATTAATCATATCAATTCATTATTTTATCATCCTAGTTAATAACATTCATTAACTATTAACACTTCTTTAAATTACTTTTCCAAAGTAATAAATTAAGATTTATTATTACTTACAATTAAGTTTTAACTTTACTACTCATAAATAAATCCTTAATTATTTAATTAATTAAGTATTCAATATAACTTAATTAATTCTTACTTCATTAAATAAATAATCATAAATTAAAATTCCACTCTTATTTAATTAATGATTCTTAATTATCCATTTATTACCAATTAGTTACCTTAAACCCTTAATTAACTAATTTAACCTTTAATTACTAAATTAATTAATTCAATCATTAATTAATCAAATTAGCTAATTATTTATTTACTTAATAATTACAATCTTAAAATCTTCATTTATTTAAAAGATAAAGCATTTTCTTATTAATGGTCAAATTCACATTTATAAATGCCTTGAAATACTTTACTTTTGAATCTACTTTTCCATTTCATTTTAAGTTTTAGATTCAAGATAATTACAACTTAACTTAGCTAAATTAAACCATTTTAAATATACTTTAAACATTATAAAGTTTCTTAAAACATTTTATTTTTATAAAACCTTATATTTATTAAAAACTAGGAGACAAAGTGAATTTGAATCCTATCTTTAACATTTTGATTTTACTTTGTTTTTTTTAAAACCCAGCTTTTAAAATTTACAACTTTAAAACTGCCAGGCTTTTAAACTGGCACACAAACCAAATAACCCGAGCTCCCCCTGTTTTACTTCGAGTCGAACAGAGAAAAAACCCCGGCCATCCCCTTCATTTACTCGAGAAAACTCGAGTAACCCTCCAGCTCAACCCAAAACTCCTCAGTGCTACACAAATGCACGGTACACGTGCACCGTGGCTCCGGCCAACTCCGGCCTCCCACCAGCACGTCATTCCCTCATCCACCAACCTCGGACCGGACTGTGCTCGCCCAAAACCATCACGGCCCCTCAAATCGAAATCGAGTAAAAGAACGAAGCCTGGAAACACCACTCAACACCATCTCAAAACCTGTCAACGATCCAATCTCACCGCCTCGACCACCGGAGGTCACGAAATTCTGGCCATGGCTTCACCTACCACCTCGCTACCATTCTCCAGAGTGCGGTCGCACTCGATCCATCATAGGGAGCGAATGAACCCAAGCAAGTACCCTCGTAAATACTAGGGTTAAAAATTTGATTCGATCACCATCCTCACCCCAATGCTTTGATTACCCACCTGGCATTTTTCTCACCATCGCCGATCATCCTTCTTCCACCAGAAAGAACCCCGATCGTCAAAACACTCTAGATCATCAGAAAATCTCGGAAACCCATTTTTTCAGACATCACTAAATATCACATTCACTACTTCATTAAAATTTGTGAATTTGATTTTTAAAATCCTATCTTCCATTTACAATTCCAGATATATAATTATATCAACAAATTACAAGATTTAATTTTTGATATTTTTTTCAAGATTGCTCTGTGTTTTCTTCTACCAGACAATGTTTCCTACCTAAAATTATTGCCAATATTTTTAAAGCCTAGTTAAGTTTAAAACAACAAACTTTGGTTTAACAACTTAAACCTAAAGAAGATTTAGGAAAGAAGAATTTGAAGATGAACTCAGTTTTAAATTCCTGGAACACTAAACAGAGGTGGTCACAAGCCTTAGCTAACATACTCACAGTTTTCAAAGGCTTAAAACCCATCATCCAAGCATATATACAAGCATACATCACATGTTTACTTCAAAAATAAGTCATATATATATCAAACAAAAAGATATCTCATATTAACAGTTTTAAAGTCAGAGGCTTATCTAAGATCAGAGATGTTTTTAGTAGCATCAGATATGCACACACATACATAAGTTCACAAAGCATTGCATATACACCTACATATAGCCAAACATAATCACAGAAATTATCAGAGTATTTAAGTTTTAGTTTTAAAAGTTTACTCACCAGAATTTAAATCAGAAGCTTGTTCTTTTGAAACAGGGAGGCTTGAAAACTTGCATACATTTTTGTTGTTTTGATCTTTAAACTTGCACTGGCATTAAAACTTGAATGTGAATTAATCTGACATCTTGTTATAGTGGAGATGTTCTCATCTTTGATTCAAACTGACATGCTTATGCTTTCTATTTGATTTCAGGTTTGTATTTTGTTTAAGCTTTTAAAACTGGAATTGTAAAACTGTGGTATACGAAATAAAAATGAAGCAAGGTTGATAAATAAACAAGTAAAGAGAATTATTTATTACAAGTACACAACAATCAAAGATTTTTATTTTGCTTTGTGGCTGAAAACATTTCGAACATAACTTGTTTTGATGCTAGGATAAAAAGCATTAAATGCCAATGTACTATATGTCTCAACCTTATCTTCTTTTAGTACATAGATATTTTTAGTCTTACCTTGTTTATTCTTAGGTGCCAAGCATACTTCCCCATTTCGTATGGCATTGAAATGATTTTTCTTGCCTGCACATTTTTTCTATACTCTGTTTTATACTTTGTTATAGAGCATAAATAATTTACTTTGCCTTTTACTTAAGTTTTACTTATTTCCTGGCACTAAAATGATTCCTCTCTAACCTGCAAATATATTTTACTAGCCTTACTATCTTGTACCTAAGTGATTTTCAAGCCTGCAAATATGCTTCTAAAGATTACATAATATTTTACTTAAGCTTTACTTTGCTATTTGCTTTGCATTTGTTTACTTGCTTTGCTTCTAAACTTACCTGCATATCCTATTTATTTATTACTCTTTTATTTTACAGTTTATACTATTAAATACTACATTTATTTACTTATTTATTATTTTATTTCATACATTTGATTTATACTTAAGTTTTACTATAAAAATTGATACGGTTATGGTTATGTTAGCTTGTTAATTTATCTCTATCTCCTAGCATAAATGTATTTATTTTTAATTTCTAACATGAAGGTATTTACATTTTAAAAGATAAACAATCAATATATAATTCCCCATTATCATTTTATTTTATAATTACTTTAAATATTTACAAGGTATATTTTATCATCTATAATCTATAATTATTATATTTATTTTAGAGATTTACATAAATTTTAAAACCATAACTTCTTTTTAAAACATATATAACAATTTTCATTTAAAATAAAAATCTACTTATATAGACATCACATTATAAATAAAGCTCATTATTACATTAAAAGAATTTATCACTTTATTACTTATTTTCTATTAAGCTATACTCTAAAAGAACAAAGTCATTTATTTAATTTAAATCTAAGCTAAAACCATTTAGACAAATTTTAACTTAAATCTTGAGTATATTCTAAAGCCAAATAGTTATTTATTAAATATTGAATTTAAATCAAATTTAAAACAGACATTGACTATTTACAATATATACAAATATATGTATATAAATAGAAAACAATTTATTAGCTTTAAAAGATAATTTATCAGTTAAATATCCATTTAAAAGAAAATTATCAAGTCAATTTATATTTTATTAACAATTATATATCAAATCAATTTAATATTTAATATAGATTATTAAATTGATATTGCTCAAAATTCCGGGATGTCACATTCCTCCCCTCTTAAAGGAATTTCGTCCCCGAAATTTAAAACAAAGGTAATTTAATAATCTCATTAATGATTTAATTTTAAAAAAAACACAAGCATATATTATCAATATATACTAACAACCATAGCAATCAATCATCCCATCAAACAAATCTAACTATCCAGACAAAATACTGGATAGAATTTCCTCGAGTTTCCCCGAGTATAAATACCGGGTTACTCGCTCTATAGAATCCAAACAATCAATACTACTAAGCTACACACAACTAGATCTACAAACAAGATAGGATATCAGACTATAAACAAGTCTGACTCAACATCCAAAACTCCTGAACTGCTGGTTCTACAACCAGAGATAACTCATACACGTACTCCCTCAGAGACACGTGAAACCAACGAATCTCAGTTATCCAAACTGACAATTCACTCCTGAAGATCAAACACTTATCCAAAATCAAATCTCTGATTCTTATCCACCAAAATCCTTCGGACGATCCTGGGACTCCTATATCCTTACTGATCAGCTTATCCTTCGCTGATGCCCTCCCGAAACATCCTGAACCAAAACAATCAACAAAATGATCTTTCCAAGATCAACCACAACTCAGAACTCCACTCTATTCCATAATCAAAAGACGGATCTCACTTCTCTTATCCGAAAGAGATAAACAGGTGCTCTCCAAATTGCTTCCGCTGCACAACTCTGATCCGAGCAGATGAAAATGCTGATGACGAACACAAGCACAAACTTCCACTGATACCAACTGTGACGGACCTAGGCTTTGCAACCGTCGGTCAGTAGCCACAACTGGTAAGCTTCTCAACCATTCCGAAAATATGGTTCAATAGATCCATAAAGAGAAAACTCAAAAGTTCCTCCAAAACCCGAGCTGCTTCACTAAACTCTCTCCAAAAACCATCCTACTACTAAGCTGAACCATCGGTATCACTCCTGAAATCAAGTCGATACCATCTCAAACTCCAGATGCTAACAAAATTCTGACTTCCTGAAGTCATCCAGAAAAAATCTCTGACAAACCAAAAGAACACTCAGACTATCGCAAGTCACTTTTGCGATCAACTCAGCCTGATTCCAAAGAAAAACTGTTCTCTCTTTACTAAACAGAACAGCCTACACTCAACTAGTCAATCCAATGAAGAAATGGAACCACTCTGCTGCTTCTGAACTCCACTGCTAAGCTAGAAAGCTTCTTGCCAATACACAGAATACTCCGAGCTGCACTGTTGACACCAATGCCAAGGAATTCTAAATCCAAAGCTCTTCGAGAAACTCGAATCTCAACTAAACAGAAACACTCTGCTGAACACAGCCACTACACCGAAGCAGATACACTTCTTAAAACTTGTTCCAAAGAAAACATCTTCGGAAACATCCATAGTCACCGTGTCTCATCACACAGCTACTAATCCCTGAGGTATAAAGATATCATCCTAGCTTCTGTCCAACCGACAGATCCAAACTCTAGCTCATCCAACTTACACTTCGAAGATGAACTCCAAACCTTAACAGGTTACCTTCAGAGATCGATGAAATCCTTACATCAACAAAGCTTACTCGAGAAAGACTGTAGACCCAATACTGTCTCGGTAGATACACTTCCAAACTCACAAACTCCAACCATTCATAGTCGTGTGACACACCACTACCCTATCTACCTTTATAACTTATATTGGGAAAACCCGAACAAGTAATCCAACAGACAGGTAGAAATAGATAAATATATATATATATATATATATAAATTACAAGTACGCTCTCTCAGGATAGACACCACTCCAGAGCCTAGGTATTCACTCAACCTATTGCTCTGATACCACCTGTGACGACCCGAAATTCCATGCTCGGAAAATCGCATCATCGAAAAGAAAGAAAAGGGTGAGAAAGTAGAAAAGATAGAGAAGAAGAAGAAACAACCACAGAATCTCAACAGCGGAACGAATAAAATATAATATATCACATAATAGATTACATAATATCATATACATCAGAGTTATCCAGATAATACAACACATACTAGACAGTTATAAACACCTGTCTAGTTAATACAACTCACACATCACAGAGATACAACACAGCGGAAATACAGAATAAACACATAGATACTGACACAGCGGAACCAATATATATCTATACGCTGAAGCCTCCTGCTCCATTGCTCCTCCACAGTTCGTCAAAGCTAACCTGAATCCCTTGGCTACCCGTAAAAATTTGGGTACCCGAGAGTTTATGGAAAACAGAAATAAACTTCGGGTCAGACATGGGTCTGGTATGAGTAAACGGTTAAAGTTGGTTAACTTTTAAAAACCTTTGAAAACAAAAGGTATCACGTAAGACATCCCACACATAAACATGGAAATGTTTTTACCTTACGCTAACCAAAACAGTTTAATAGGAAATTCAGTGATATTATAATAGGTCTAGGGTTTTCAAGTAAATAAGAAATAGCTGAAATTGTTACATGATTAAATTCCAGCATACATAGGTATACAATCAAATCCGATGGCACTTATTGGATTTTGGATTCCATACAATGGCAGGGCTACTGGGGTACCGCCCGTCACAGTACGTGGCCTAGATCACCGTACCGAGAACCCATCCTAAGTTCCCTGCAACACAAGGTCGGAACATCCCTTACTGGATAATTCCCGCACAAGATACCCCACGGTTGTCATGATCAACCGCACACAAAGCCGAATAATAAGGGACATCTAGACAGGGGTAATCTCGTCCTACTTGGGTGCTACCCACTAACCTTGCTGCACCTCCCCTGTTTTAGCCATTCCCGGTTGATGAGGCTTGAGGTCACGATTACCTTTAGAGAACACATCTCTTAGAATGCTCATCGTCCACCTGACGATGTTCTGAAAGCATTCAATCCATACAAGTTCGTTCCGGGTTCGAACGAAACCGAAGGCATTATCTCGTTACACTCGTATTGGAATCACCCTCAGAGTTAACGACAATAACCCTTGCATTCTGAATCACCATCTCGAATCTATAAGTACTATCTTCGTCAACTCATTACGGAATCACCCACAGAGTTATACTGACGTATAGTTCTTATACCTCGAGTCTTCACTTGCTCCATTTGAATATCACGACCTAACGTTATTTTGGATCGATGTGGTATTCGGGTCTCCAGACCTAGAATCCCGGTATACGGAAACCCGATCCCGGTCTCATCGAAATCCAAACCGTGTCTTTTAAGGCCAAGTTGTTTTAAAGTTAAAACAATTTAATTCAATTATCTATATACACACAGATAGATAAATCACAATATAACAATAGATATAACATCATCATCATAAACAGATAATCCATATTATCTACTCAAACAGATAGTCAATATCATCATACTTAACCAAGCATCCATAACACAATAGATCTATATCTGAGATCACAATCAATCATGGAAATCAATATCATCCATCATATATAAACAAAGATTAATAATCACCTCATTTATAATTAATTTAAAATGAATTAAATTAATTACAAATCTCTAATTAATTTAAAGTAAATTAAATTAATTACCCCATCAATATTAATCTTGCTTACATAACCATTAATTAATTACAAGTTAATTAATTAATCATTTCCTACTTTTCCATCTTAATTAACCATTTTAGATTAATTATCTCAAATTATATTTAAGTAATTATCCTCTAATTATTTTACAAATTAATTACTTCATACTAATTATAGAAAGTAACCTTTTAAATTACTAAAATTAATTCCATTTCTTCTTAATTAATTACTCTAATGAATTGCTTCATTTATTAATTATTCCCAAATAAATCCATTTTAACTTGCATCATTAATTACAATAATTAATGATCTCTAATTACATTTATTTCATTTAGTAATTTATCTCCAATTAAACAAAATGTTAATCACCTTGATTAACTCCATTCAGAAATTAACTGCCCTTAATTACTTCAATTAATAATTTAATTACTCCATAATTAATTATTCTCTAATTAATCCCTTGATTAATTTATACAAAGTAATTATACTCAAATTTCTTTCATTTTTAAATCATCCAAAATTAATTACTTCCCTAAGTAATTATACTTACCCCATCATCAAAGGGTTATTTAAATTAATTAAACTAAATTAATTAACTTAAACAATTCACATTTAACTTAATTAATTATAATGAGAAATAACTTCCTTAATTACTTTCATAAGTAATTATATTCAACTAATTCACAATTATTTAATAATCCAATTAATTATCAAGATTAATCATATCAATTCATTATTTTATCATCCTAGTTAATAACATTCATTAACTATTAACACTTCTTTAAATTACTTTTCCAAAGTAATAAATTAAGATTTATTATTACTTACAATTAAGTTTTAACTTTACTACTCATAAATAAATCCTTAATTATTTAATTAATTAAGTATTCAATATAACTTAATTAATTCTTACTTCATTAAATAAATAATCATAAATTAAAATTCCACTCTTATTTAATTAATGATTCTTAATTATCCATTTATTACCAATTAGTTACCTTAAACCCTTAATTAACTAATTTAACCTTTAATTACTAAATTAATTAATTCAATCATTAATTAATCAAATTAGCTAATTATTTATTTACTTAATAATTACAATCTTAAAATCTTCATTTATTTAAAAGATAAAGCATTTTCTTATTAATGGTCAAATTCACATTTATAAATGCCTTGAAATACTTTACTTTTGAATCTACTTTTCCATTTCATTTTAAGTTTTAGATTCAAGATAATTACAACTTAACTTAGCTAAATTAAAACATTTTAAATATACTTTAAACATTATAAAGTTTCTTAAAACATTTTATTTTTATAAAACCTTATATTTATTAAAAACTAGGAGACAAAGTGAATTTGAATCCTATCTTTAACATTTTGATTTTACTTTGTTTTTTTTAAAACCCAGCTTTTAAAATTTACAACTTTAAAACTGCCAGGCTTTTAAACTGGCACACAAACCAAATAACCCGAGCTCCCCCTGTTTTACTTCGAGTCGAACAGAGAAAAAACCCCGGCCATCCCCTTCATTTACTCGAGAAAACTCGAGTAACCCTCCAGCTCAACCCAAAACTCCTCAGTGCTACACAAATGCACGGTACACGTGCACCGTGGCTCCGGCCAACTCCGGCCTCCCACCAGCACGTCATTCCCTCGTCCACCAACCTCAGACCAGACTGTGCTCGCCCAAAACCATCACGGCCCCTCAAATCGAAATCGAGTAAAAGAACGAAGCCTGGAAACACCACTCAACACCATCTCAAAACCTGTCAACGATCCAATCTCACCGCCTCGACCACCGGAGGTCACGAAATTCTGGCCACGGCTTCACCTACCACCTCGCTACCATTCTCCAGAGTGCGGTCGCACTCGATCCATCATAGGGAGTGTCACATCCTGAAATTTTCGACTTTCGAAAATTCGACATCGATACTCACTTTTTCGACTGCCGAGGAATCGAACGCCGGAAACTCCAATAGTGAGGGTTTTAGAAAGAAGAAGTAGAAGAAAAAGAGAAGAAGAAGAAAGAAGAAGGAGAGAAGAACAACAGAACAACTTTCAGCACAGAAAACAATATCAGAATCTCACATATCGCAGCGGAACAATATATAATAGATAACACTAGTCTTTTAAAACAAAGAACTATATCAGTTTTATACATACATCAACAGAGTCAATATACAACTCAATACAACAATGGACAGTTATATAAACTTGTCCTCATACAGAATACACAGCGGAATAAATATATCAGATACAAATACTACGTCTCGTCATCCAGCTTACTTCCAAAGCTCCAGAATATCCAGAATATCCTGATAATATAACTCTAGACTGCCCGTGTGGAAATTTGTGGGCACCCAGAGTTTAGAAGGGAACAATAAACTCCGAGTCAGTCATGGTGACTGGTGTGAGATCGTAAAACAGTTATTTATCTTTAAAATAAACAATAGAAAAATTCTAAAGTCAATTCGCAATGCTTTTGGAAAATGAAACTACCATAAGACCTCCCACCACACACACAATGCAAACGCAGAATTGGAGGAGATTTCTTCTTATGATAGTCAAAGATGCTTACTACGCAAAAATCAAATTCTTTTTGATATTATTATTAGTGCATAGTGTGGAAAACATTTCGAAAGTATAATATTAATCTTAGCCAACATACGACCAGTATCGTATGCCTACTATAGCTACCATCTAAACAGTGGTGACCACCGTACGTAAATGGCAGGTTCTACAACTAATACCGTACAAAGTTCGTATTGGAGTTTGGATTTCCAACAAATGGTCAGGCTAAGGAACTTCCTATCCACGATGGGTACGTCCCTAGAATAGACGACCCGAGAACCTAACCGGATCTCTGCCAACACAAGGCCGGGTTACCTCTGCAAAAATAGGTAACTACTGACACGCGTATGCCATCCCCCGATCGTCACCGATCTTCCCGAGGATCCCCGATTTCCAACAAACCACATAGATAATAATAATGCAGTAACCACAGAGGTTAAGTATCTGGGCTCCATACCATGATACCACCTTTATCCAGAAGGAATGACATACACTAAGGGGCGCTACTCCCTAGAACCTTGCTGCATTCGTCCTGTTTCGACCATTTCCGGGGTATGAGGCTCGATGAAGTCTCGTCCACAAAGCTACGCTTTCTCAAAAAGCCCTGCTTTGGGTCAAACAAAATGATCAACCTATGATCACAAAGATATAAGATCAAACAAATGATCATATCGCAAATGATCAAACACTGATCATTTCACAGCAACACTCAGTATGCCACGTTACCAAATTGGGATATATCGCTGATAAATTTCAACTACATAACCTCTGAGCTCGTACGTCTCAGAGAAGGGTGTTAAGCTAAGAGAATAAATTCTCCGCCACCAACAGAAATGTATTTGAAAGAAATCAGCTTTATATCTCAAATTGTAACGTCAGACACACAATCCATACAAGTCTGTTCCGGGATCGAACAGAACCGAAGGCACTTCTCACGAAGCCCTTGCATATCCGGATAATTTTCAATCACGTCAGGACTTCCCGTCACTAAGGGTGATAAAACCTCTAAACCGAAGATCAGTCGGTGTAGAGTAACTCGACGGTAATCCTTCCGTTTTCAAAAATATCCGGTCTTCAACACCGGTCTTCAAATGCAATTTATAACGACGTATCACATATTCGGAATGGGTTATACGACCCCATGGTCCTTTCCCGGCTAACCCGAATAGTGAGCGCTTATTTAAAAACAAGTGTGGCATTCAAATTCATCCAATTCACAACAAATACCATTCAAGGTAAATATTGATAGTCGGTTATTTAACTATCAATAAAGATGCGCAACATCATCAGATTCCAAATAATTTTCCCAAATTATTTATTCTTCAAAAATATCTTTATAAGATATAAAATTTCCACACTTTAAAAATAAATCAACATTTATTTTTCTAAACAGTTTCCATTTCCTTTATAAATTCCATATGAATTTATATTTCCAAATATCTACAGATATACGATTTTCAATTGATTTCAAATATTCATTTTCATTTTATCTTTAAGAAGATAAACCTCAAAAACGTTCATTTCATCTTGGAAAAGCAATTCCACACTTATTTAAAAATAAGTGTTTCACAAATCTATTTATTTTCAATATTTGAAAATATTCGATATACTTAAATCAAATTAAGTATATATTTGTAACGACCCGTATTTTCACGGATCGAAAAGTTCGTCAAATCTGGAGTTTTAGCGTTTTGGGCCATTTCAGATTTTAGGCAAATTTTGCCTAAGTCCTAAGTCGTTCACGACTTAGCATGAGTCGTGAGTCGTCTACGACTTAGGAGAGGAGTTCTGGGCGAGTTAAGGACTCAAGGGGTGAGTCGGCGACGACCTAAGGAGATAAGTCGTAGCTGGACTAGGTTAGTAGGTTGGAGTTTACTCGGCAAGTGTTAAGTCGTAGGTTGTAAGTCGTTGCCGAGTTAAGGGATAACAACCTAAGGAAGTGACCGACTTATAGTATTAACCGACTTAAGGATAGTGGTGAGTTAAGTGTTAAGTCGGCTGACGAGTTAAGATAGTGGTCGACTTAAGACCTGGACGACTTAGTAGTTAGTATGTCTGACAAGTTATTTGTTAAGTCGTTGCCGAGTTAAGGAAGTGGGGTTGACCGACTTAAGAGTTAGGTCGGCAATGACCTAAGGACATGTTGTGAGCGACCTAAGTGTTTGGGTGTTAAGTGTTAGGTCGGCAGTGTGTGTTGAGTTATGAGTCGGTAGGTCGTCTCCTGTGTTAAGTTGTTGAGTCGTCAACCGACTTAGGACTTGGGTTTTGCGGCAGTATGATGAGTCTGCTTCGTTGGGTCGGTCATATGGTTAAGTCGTAGGTCGGCGAGGCAGTTAAGTCGTTAGGTCGTATAGGCTGGTTAACTCGGCATAGCAGTAAGTCGTAGGCGCATGCCATAAGTCGTAACCGACTTAGGAGACAGCTGTTTTGTTGCGAGTCATAGGCAGATGAGTTTTTAGGTCGGCAAGGCATTAGGTCGGCATGGTGTTAAGTCGGCACCGACTTAAGGAGATAGCCGAGTTACGACTTAAGGGCAGTTTTCAGCTATAAATAGGAGAGCTTCTCTTCATTTTTGGGATCCGGATTTTGAAGCGACGAAGTGCTGCCATTTTGAGAGCTCGACTTCTACACTTCTTCACTTCTTTTCTCCACTCTAATCTAGTGCTTCCATCCATCCAAATCGAAGATCAAGATTGAAGATTCAAGAGCTTAGATTGAAGATCTTCATCTTTTCAAGGGAAATTTCTTCATTTGAAGCGGATTTGTGATAGATCTAGCCTAGTTCTTCGCTGTCCAGATCTGAAGTTGATATCTTTTGGATTGTTTAGGTGATTTGGTGAGTGGTGATTATCTCTCACACGGATCCAAAGGAGTATATCGGATTGTTGGCTCGTTTTGGTGTTAAAATAGAGATTTCCATGCATTTTCTTCATCCTATGTGTAGATCCATATAGATCCATTGTTCATGATGATGTTGCATCCATTTTATCATATGTTAACCTATGCAAGTTCATTCATCAAGTTTGTAGAGATATAATACATGTTTTCATGCTTATTGGACTTTCAACTCTTTAATTACGAAAATGCCATTATTGTTATAATTGTCTACTTAGATCATTTTTGAATGCTTGATTGCTTGGATTGATGTTTGATTTGATTGATTGTTATGAACTAGATGATTGATGATTAGATTAGATCGAAGATGATTCAAAAGCTAAGGGAAAGGCTCTTGAATTGGAAAAGCTGCTCGTGGCATATGTAGCGGGATGATGAAGCTCTTATGCATAGATTCGATGATGTGATGATGAGATGAGGCTTTGCGAGGATGTAATGAAGCGAGGCAATCATATGATGAAGACTTGGTCTAATCCAGACGGGATCATTCCAAGCATGTTGGTAACTCGGTGATATGATTCGAGTTGAAGATAATGAATGGATATGAGAATAGTCGTCGAGGAGGATGACTAGGAGGCTTGGATAGCATCGTTGTTGAAGGTTCTAGCATGCTCTAAGCAAGAGTACGTTTGGGCAGATTCGATAGTCCCAACGGCCAACTGTTGATGGCCGAGTACTCTGGGCAGATTCGATAGTCCTAGGCACGGGCTGCGACGACGTGCGGGAGTTATGTCTAGAACCGGGGTTTCCATTAGCCCTTGACGGACGGCTGAAAGAATGTGCCGGTCATTCAATTAACGGTGATATCGAAGCAACGATAACAGTGATAGCCAGAGTCATGGATGTTTGGTTGTATCGTCATTCGGACTCAAGAGCGGTATTTTCTGGGTGCTTATCTGATTTAGGCCTTGGTACTTGGAAAACATCGCCCTTGACTCGAGTGATAGTAGTTTTACTTTAAATTGTATGCTCTGCTATGTTTGCTTCTGCTTAGTGTGTGTCTGGGGGCTATCACTGTAGAATGAGGTTGGAGTGGGAGGGTTGTATTCCTATTCCTTTTCCTTTATGCTCTTTTGGTATGTTGTTAGTTAATTTACTGCTCACTAAGACTGTTGTCTGACTCAAGGCTTTTTGTTTTAAATTCTTATTGCCTTGGGCTGTTCGTCCATTTTGGGACGGGCAGACTAGGTAGCAGGTGACAGGTGCTGTTCTCTTCTCACGATGCTGATATCGAAGACGAGCTAGAGGGTTGCATATTATTTTCTTATATGTACTGGATATTCCGCTGTTTTGTATTCTCTGAGAGATTTGTAGTGAGGCTGGATGTATTGACTATGTGGATGCTTGTATTCAACTATTATGGAGTTTTATATGATGTCATTTTGTTCTGTAAAGCTTCACTATACATATGTTCTATTGTATTTTGTCCATGCGCTGTGAGTAATACGATAGATTCTTTTGTTTTAAATCTTACCTTGACAATCGTCCATGGTCGCCTGGCACACTTTACAGCGCACTATCTCTAGATTCGGTGCAGGGGTCATGGGCGGTCGTCACATTTGGTATCAGAGCATTGGTTAATCGATTTTACCCAACGCTCGCTGAAGTAACTACGTATGAGAGACGTAATTGTATTTTGATGGATGAATACTATATATAATATAGTAGCTTGATAGAGTTTGAGTCCTTTGTGCAGCTGTTTCTCTAGATGTTCTAATCATTCCTTTTTATAGATATTGAGAATGAGTCGAAGAGGGAGACCAGCTGCTAGGGAAGGCCATGCTACTGAAGAGACTGCTGATTATGCAGCCATGTTCGAAGCCATGATGACTTCGATCATGAGAAGGATACCAGTTCCGGGGGCAGCAGTAGATGTTGGAGTTCAAGTCCAAGCTCCGAAACCAGTGGATTTTGCTAAGCTGTGCAAGGATTATACTGCTCTTGGAGGGAAGGTTTTCTTGGGAACAGAATCAACTATTGAGGTCCAGAGGTGGATAGATGCTTGTAGAAGAATCTTTGGTGATTTGGGAATTGATGATGCAACTAAGAGGAAGTTGGCATCAAGGCATCTTCAAGGGAGAGCTTCTGATTGGTGGAACTTTATTACCATCACTACTGCGGAGGAAGAGATTACTTGGGAGCAATTCCAAGCTAGATTTGAAGATAAGTTCATTTCTACAGCTCAGAAGTCTGTTCTGTTCAAGAGGTTTGTGGAGCTCAAGCAAGGTGGAAGATCAGTTCTTGAGTATGTTTCTGAGTTCGAAGCTTTGTCCAAGTATGCCCGGTCGTATATTGAATCTGCTTATCAGAAGAATGAGAAGTTTGTGACCGGCTTGGATAGTTATCTTGGGAGACAGTTGGTGGATCATTTGGACGATTCATTTGAGAAGCTTGTGGAGAAAGCTCTTAGGCATGAAAGTCTGTTTCCTAAGGAAGGACCTGTTGTTGCTGTTACCAAGGGAGAATCTAAACCACAGCAGGGTGGAAACCAGAAGAGGAAGCAGCAGCAGCAAAAGGGTAAGGATGGCCAGAAGAAGCCGAAAGGCGAGGTGACTTGCTACAATTGTCAGCAGAAGGGTCATTTCTCTAAGGATTGTAAGAATCCTAAGGTGCCGATGAAGTGTCACAACTGTGACAAACCGGGGCATTTCAGGAAGAATTGTCCAGAACCGAGGAAGGACAGGCAGATTGTGCAAGCCTATGCTTTAGGAGCTGTTCCGTCGTCTTCGAAAGCTCCTACTGCTGAAGAGAAGGGAAAGGGTGTGGTTGTTCAAGGTACTCTTTCCCTATGTGGTGTTCCAGTTAGAGTTTTGTTTGATACTGGAGCTTCGCATTCGTTTGTTTGTAATGAACTAGTAGGCCGGTTAAATTTGAAGCCGGATATTGTTGATAGGCCATTGGTTGTGACTAATCCAGTTGGGGGTTCGTCTTGTTTGTGTATGTTATGCCGTGGTCTAGTTGTATCGAGTCATGGTTGCTCTTTTGTTTGTGATTGCTTTGTTCTGAACTTTGCGGGGTTCGGAATTATCTTGGGTATGGACTGGCTTAGGAAGTATGCGGCTAAGGTTGATTGTGAGAGGCTGGAGGTGACAGTCGAGAATGTGGAGGGGCGAAAGATTGTGATACGATGTAAGCATGAAGAAGGCGTCTTCATGAGCTTCATGTATTCGCTAGTTGTTCCACAGGATGGACTGTCTTTAGTGCCGATCGCAAATAGATTCGAGGATGTCTTTGACGAAGTCAAAGGGTTGCCGCCGCATAGAGAGATCGAGTTTCGTATAGATCTAGTTGAAGGAGCCAGACCTGTTGTGATGCCTCTTAGGCGGATGGCGCCTAGGGAACAGCAGGAGTTGAAGGTGCAGGTTGATGATCTTTTGTAGAAAGGATTCATTCGGCGTAGTGTGTCCGAGTGGGGTGCACCAGTTGTGTTTGCAACCAAGGCAGATGGGTCATTGAGATTGTGTGTGGATTATCGTGAGCTGAATAAGGTGACTAAGAAGAACAAGTATCCATTGCCAAGAATAGACGACTTGTTTGATCAGCTTCACGAAGCTAAGGTGTTTTCTCAGATGGATTTGGCAACGGGATTTCACCAGTTGAGAGTGGCTAAGGATAGTGTGCCGAAGACTGCTTTTAGGACACCATCCGGGTTCTTTGAGTGGCTGGTAATGCCGTTTGGATTGACTAACGCGCCAGCATATTTTGTGGATCTTATGAATAGAGTGTTCAGAGATCAGTTGAACAAGTTCGTACTTGTGTTCGTGGATGATATTCTGATTTATTCCAGAACGGAGGAAGAGCACAAGACGCACTTGCGTATTGTTTTGGAGATCTTACGGAAACATCAGCTGAAGGCTAAGTTTTCGAAGTGTCACTTCTGGAAGAGTGAAGTGAGGTTCTTAGGCCATGTGATTTCTGGAAATGGAATAGCGGTTGATCCCGCTAAGGTGGCAGCAATCCAGGATTGGGTTAGACCTAAGAATGCATCTGATGTGAGAAGTTTTCTTGGATTAGCAGGATATTATCGACGGTTTATCAAAGACTTCTCCAAGATAGCTGCACCGTTAACAGGATTGACGAAGAAGAACCAAGTGTTCAGTTGGGATGCTAAGTGTGAGCAAGCTTTCGGAATCCTGAAAGAGCGATTGACGAGTGCTCCTGTTTTGACTATTCCAAGTGGGAATGATGAGATGGTGGTTTACACCGATGCATGTGGTACTGGACTTGGAGCAGTGCTGATGCAGAAGGATAAAGTTGTTGCGTATGCCAGTCGACAACTAAAGCTGCATGAAAGGAATTACCCAACTCATGATTTGGAGTTAGCGGCGATTGTATTTGCTCTGAAGATGTGGAGGCATTATCTGTTGGGAGTTCGATTCGAGTTGTTTACGGATCACAAGTCGTTGAAGTATCTTTTCTCCCAAAAGGATTTGAATCTTCGGCAGCAACGTTGGCTGGAGTTTTTGGCATCATATGACTTTGGTATAGCTTATACTCCGGGAAAAGGTAACGCAGTGGCTGATGCGTTAAGTCGAAGACATGCAGGATTGGGAGCCATGTTTTCAGAATGGAAGAGTCTCGAGTATATAGCTGGATTTGACTTCAGGCCTAGATGTGAATTGGAACCTGAGATGTTGGCAAACTTATCGATAAGACCCACTCTTGTGGAAAGGATTGGCGAGAGCCAAAAGCGAGATGATAAGCTTGTCAAGATTATCCGTGAATTGGAATCTGGATTGGAGCCAGAAAAGGATAAAGGATTCGAGGTCGATAGAGAAGGTTGGCTTCGAAAGCAAGGACGACTAGTGGTTCCCGATATAGATGAATTGAGGAGTGAAGTTCTGAAGGAAAGTCATCACTCGAAGTTGACAATTCATCCAGGTGGAAATAAGATGTATCGGGATATGAAGAGAACCTACTATTGGGAAGGCATGAAGAAGGATGTTGGAGATTTCATTTCCAAGTGTATGAACTGTCAGTTGGTAAAGGCTGAACAGAAGAAGCCAAGTGGATTGCTTCAGCCCTTAGAAGTTCCTACATGGAAGTGGGAACAAGTGTCGATGGATTTTATTGATGGATTACCTAGAACCAGAACGGGAAATGAAGGAATTTGGGTCATTGTGGATCGTCTGACAAAGAGTGCACGATTCATTCCTGTTCGATCGACTAGGACCGCATCAAAGTTGGCTGAGTTGTATGTTAAGTGGATAGTTCGATTCCATGGTATTCCGAAGAGTATAGTGAGCGATCGAGATCCATTGTTCACTAGTGGATTTTGGAAGAGCTTCCAGGAAGTCTTGGGAACCGAGTTGTGTTTGAGTACAGCTTATCATCCCCAAACAGATGGTCAGACTGAGAGAGTCAACCGAGTTTTGGAAGATCTCCTCAGAGCTTGTGTTTTGGATTTCGGAGGATCATGGGAAGATCACCTTCATTTGGTGGAGTTTGCCTACAACAACAGTTACCAGTCAAGCATTGGTATGGCACCGTATGAGGCATTGTATGGAAGACCGTGTAACTCTCCGACATGTTGGTTGGAAACTGGAGAAAAGCTGATGCTTGGGCCAGAGATGATTCGACAGACTTCGGATTGCATAGAGATCATTCGGCAACGAATGAAGGCAGCCCAAGACCGTCAGAAGAGTTATGCGGATAAGCGTCGAAAGGATTTGGAATTCGACGTAGGAGATATGGTTTTTGTGAAGATTTCTCCACTGAAGAATGTTATTCGATTCGGGAAGAAAGGAAAATTGACTCCGAGATTTGTCGGACCATTCCCGATTATCGAGCGAATTGGAAAGCTCGCCTATAGGTTGGAGTTACCAGAGAAGATGTCGGGTGTGCACAATGTTTTTCATGTATCGTATCTACGGAAGTATGTGCACGACTCGAGAACAGTGGTTTCTGCTGATAGCTGTGAAGACTTAGAAGTTGATCCAGTTGATAGAAGACCTCGTAAGCCGCTTCGTGTTGTTGAAACCGACACGAAACAGCTTAGGAGAAAGGTAGTTAAGTTGCTCAAGATACAATGGAGTGATGATGATAACGACTGTACGTGGGAGGTGGAAGAGAGGATGAAAGCAGCTCATCCTGAACTCTTCGAGGTATGACCCTAAGGTGTCGTGTCATCTAACGAAATTGTAACTTGTTCTAGTTTTAGAATTCTGCATGCTAAGCTAGAATTGGATACATGGTTTGTTGATTGCTATGGATGGTAGGCGTGCAGAATAGTTTATGATTGCTTTGTTTGTTTGGAATTTCGGGGGCGAAATTCCTAAGGGGGAGAGAATGTAACGACCCGTATTTTCACGGATCGAAAAGTTCGTCAAATCTGGAGTTTTAGCGTTTTGGGCCATTTCAGATTTTAGGCAAATTTTGCCTAAGTCCTAAGTCGTTCACGACTTAGCATGAGTCGTGAGTCGTATACGACTTAGGAGAGGAGTTCTGGGCGAGTTAAGGACTCAAGGGGTGAGTCGGCGACGACCTAAGGAGATAAGTCGTAGCTGGACTAGGTTAGTAGGTTGGAGTTTACTCGGCAAGTGTTAAGTCGTAGGTTGTAAGTCGTTGCCGAGTTAAGGGATAACAACCTAAGGAAGTGACCGACTTATAGTATTAACCGACTTAAGGATAGTGGTGAGTTAAGTGTTAAGTCGGCTGACGAGTTAAGATAGTGGTCGACTTAAGACCTGGACGACTTAGTAGTTAGTATGTCTGACAAGTTATTTGTTAAGTCGTTGCCGAGTTAAGGAAGTGGGGTTGACCGACTTAAGAGTTAGGTCGGCAACGACCTAAGGACATGTTGTGAGCGACCTAAGTGTTTGGGTGTTAAGTGTTAGGTCGGCAGTGTGTGTTGAGTTATGAGTCGGTAGGTCGTCTCCTGTGTTAAGTTGTTGAGTCGTCAACCGACTTAGGACTTGGGTTTTGCGGCAGTATGATGAGTCTGCTTCGTTGGGTCGGTCATATGGTTAAGTCGTAGGTCGGCGAGGCAGTTAAGTCGTTAGGTCGTATAGGCTGGTTAACTCGGCATAGCAGTAAGTCGTAGGCGCATGCCATAAGTCGTAACCGACTTAGGAGACAGCTGTTTTGTTGCGAGTCATAGGCAGATGAGTTTTTAGGTCGGCAAGGCATTAGGTCGGCATGGTGTTAAGTCGGCACCGACTTAAGGAGATAGCCGAGTTACGACTTAAGGGCAGTTTTCAGCTATAAATAGGAGAGCTTCTCTTCATTTTTGGGATCCGGATTTTGAAGCGACGAAGTGCTGCCATTTTGAGAGCTCGACTTCTACACTTCTTCACTTCTTTTCTCCACTCTAATCTAGTGCTTCCATCCATCCAAATCGAAGATCAAGATTGAAGATTCAAGAGCTTAGATTGAAGATCTTCATCTTTTCAAGGGAAATTTCTTCATTTGAAGCGGATTTGTGATAGATCTAGCCTAGTTCTTCGCTGTCCAGATCTGAAGTTGATATCTTTTGGATTGTTTAGGTGATTTGGTGAGTGGTGATTATCTCTCACACGGATCCAAAGGAGTATATCGGATTGTTGGCTCGTTTTGGTGTTAAAATAGAGATTTCCATGCATTTTCTTCATCCTATGTGTAGATCCATATAGATCCATTGTTCATGATGATGTTGCATCCATTTTATCATATGTTAACCTATGCAAGTTCATTCATCAAGTTTGTAGAGATATAATACATGTTTTCATGCTTATTGGACTTTCAACTCTTTAATTACGAAAATGCCATTATTGTTATAATTGTCTACTTAGATCATTTTTGAATGCTTGATTGCTTGGATTGATGTTTGATTTGATTGATTGTTATGAACTAGATGATTGATGATTAGATTAGATCGAAGATGATTCAAAAGCTAAGGGAAAGGCTCTTGAATTGGAAAAGCTGCTCGTGGCATATGTAGCGGGATGATGAAGCTCTTATGCATAGATTCGATGATGTGATGATGAGATGAGGCTTTGCGAGGATGTAATGAAGCGAGGCAATCATATGATGAAGACTTGGTCTAATCCAGACGGGATCATTCCAAGCATGTTGGTAACTCGGTGATATGATTCGAGTTGAAGATAATGAATGGATATGAGAATAGTCGTCGAGGAGGATGACTAGGAGGCTTGGATAGCATCGTTGTTGAAGGTTCTAGCATGCTCTAAGCAAGAGTACGTTTGGGCAGATTCGATAGTCCCAACGGCCAACTGTTGATGGCCGAGTACTCTGGGCAGATTCGATAGTCCTAGGCACGGGCTGCGACGACGTGCGGGAGTTATGTCTAGAACCGGGGTTTCCATTAGCCCTTGACGGACGGCTGAAAGAATGTGCCGGTCATTCAATTAACGGTGATATCGAAGCAACGATAACAGTGATAGCCAGAGTCATGGATGTTTGGTTGTATCGTCATTCGGACTCAAGAGCGGTATTTTCTGGGTGCTTATCTGATTTAGGCCTTGGTACTTGGAAAACATCGCCCTTGACTCGAGTGATAGTAGTTTTACTTTAAATTGTATGCTCTGCTATGTTTGCTTCTGCTTAGTGTGTGTCTGGGGGCTATCACTGTAGAATGAGGTTGGAGTGGGAGGGTTGTATTCCTATTCCTTTTCCTTTATGCTCTTTTGGTATGTTGTTAGTTAATTTACTGCTCACTAAGACTGTTGTCTGACTCAAGGCTTTTTGTTTTAAATTCTTATTGCCTTGGGCTGTTCGTCCATTTTGGGACGGGCAGACTAGGTAGCAGGTGACAGGTGCTGTTCTCTTCTCACGATGCTGATATCGAAGACGAGCTAGAGGGTTGCATATTATTTTCTTATATGTACTGGATATTCCGCTGTTTTGTATTCTCTGAGAGATTTGTAGTGAGGCTGGATGTATTGACTATGTGGATGCTTGTATTCAACTATTATGGAGTTTTATATGATGTCATTTTGTTCTGTAAAGCTTCACTATACATATGTTCTATTGTATTTTGTCCATGCGCTGTGAGTAATACGATAGATTCTTTTGTTTTAAATCTTACCTTGACAATCGTCCATGGTCGCCTGGCACACTTTACAGCGCACTATCTCTAGATTCGGTGCAGGGGTCATGGGCGGTCGTCACAATATTCATTCTTTAAGGAAAACATTCTTTTAACATCTATTTGAGTCAAAACGAATGTTGCGTAAAACATCGTTACGACGACTCGAAATCAATAGTATAGGGATTCGGAATTAAGATAGGTATATATAAATCCCAATACTATATAAAACACTTTCTTTCGAAAATCATTTACTATAACAACAGTGTTATAGTCCATATTTTCCTTATTTTTCGAAAACGCCTGTTTCAACAAGAACTGTTGAAATCTATGCTTTCGATTCATAATACATTTTAAAACATCTTTAAAATGTTTAACTTCATTTTTAATATTACTTCTTCAAAAATAAATCCATTTTACTAAACAATATATTCACTGTCCAAAATCGTGGATATCATTCACTTAACCGAATTTCAATCATTTCTACATATTTATTTCAAAGATAATTCGCTATCCAAAATCGCGAACATATCTTCTTTAACAATCTTCTATATTTAATTTATCAAATTCAATTGATTTCGAATTTATAAACACGTTTATAAATTCTATTTCTATCTTAATAACAGCTCGACTTATAAATCTTTTTTTTTTTTTATTAACTTCGATCAATATTCCATTTAAAGGCAAAAGCCCAATTTATAAGTAAATTTCTTATAATCATTCATTCTACAACTTCATACTTTATAAATCTAAAACTTCAACTTTATAAATCTATAAACTTCAAATCTTCACAATTTATAATTCTATAAATTTCCTATCTTCACATTTTATAATTATAAATTTCATATCTTCACATTTTTATAATTATAAATTTCATATCTTCACATTTTTATAATTATAAATTTCATATCTTCACATTTTTATAATTATAAATTTCATATCACTTATAAAACCCATTTTAAAATTCCAATAACTTTAATTGATAAATATCAATTTGATACATCTTTTATATACATTGGTTTAATAATTCAAAAATCTCAACTTAAACTATTTTATAAATTTCTTAACTCTTTATTTCAAAAGAAATTACTTTTTTGTTAAAATTCACAAAATCTTAATTTTTATAACTTAAAAGTTTTAACGTTTATCTATTTAAAGTAAATCAATTCAACAATTTAAATAAACGTATATTTTCAAAGATTACTTTTAAAATTTCACTTTTAAAATCAACATCGTTATTTTTAAATTTCAAAATTTGAATCCAATGATGCAACGCATCAATTAGTCCATCGCAACATCAACATCACATATCATCACATGATAACAGAATATATACCAACATCTATAAATAAATAAATACAGTTGAGGAATCCAGTTGGATCCCTCCAACCTGTTTCCCTGCATCCAAAGACGTTAGCACAATACCATTCCACTTCGAGGTGGAATATCGCGGTATATGGGTTTTTATAAAAATCCGCTTACTAACGGCGCAATAGGGTCTCATCCGCTATACGAGGCGGGAATCAATCAATCCAATATATACATATGCCAATATGTATATACTGCTATATATATAGATATATCCTATCATATCTAATAGCACATTCAAACAAATCAAACAATAACTGCAAATCAAAATTTTCCTTCGAGTGAGAAAATCTCACCTTAGCTTTTAATTGCAATCCGTTTCCATTTCAGTTTTGTTTTCTCGATTTTAACCTGGTATAAACAATTTTATAAAATCTATTAATATTCGAATTAAATCGAATATTCAATTTTCATTTGGTAATTCTAATTATCCCAAGATTTTATTTTAAACCAATTTCTTTTAATAAATTTGTTTAACTAAAAATTAAATTCGAAACTAAATTTCCTTCGATAAATATTTTTACACTTAAAACATTTATTTTCATAATCCTATCTATATATAAATAAATTTCTGTTTATAAAAAATGATTTTTATACCTCACCGTTAAACTAAAATCTCATTCCTATATAAGTTTCAAACATGCATGTGTATATTTTCTTTTGAAAACATATATATACACTTATAAAAATAAACTATATTAAAAATCTAATTTTCTATAAATCCTTATATAAATAAATTTACAATTTATCAACATTCGAATAAATCGAACAACCAATTTCCGTTTTGATTTTATTTACTCAAATAATTAAATTTTTAAGCTAACTTTTTTTTTCAAACCAAAACTTAGCTTACTGTAAAATTTTAAAAACAGATTTTCTTTTTACATCTCTTAGTACTATTTCCTTCCTGTTTTAAACAGTAAAAATAAAATATTTTATATCTCTCTTTTTTTTTTCTTTCCCACAACTCAAAATCTGAAAACAATTAAATTCATATATATGCATATGAACATGTGTATATTAACATAAATTCCAAATTCGAACAGTTAATTACCTTAATAATCTCCATCGGCTAAAGTTTAATTTAAACAAATTTCCCTTAAATAAATTATTCTCAGTAACATACACTAATCTAGATTTAAGAAAATAACTCAGGTTAAATTAATTACCAGACGCGCCTGCTCGAGATGACACCCCAAACTCAATGCCTACCCCTCGCGAACATCGCCGCATCGTTCGAATTCGCTGTCGAAGTCGCCACTTCGTCACTCGACCCCATCACGCCGACCATC
This sequence comes from Allium fistulosum, assembly GCA_030737815.1. NCBI lineage: Eukaryota > Viridiplantae > Streptophyta > Magnoliopsida > Asparagales > Amaryllidaceae > Allium > Allium fistulosum. The sequence goes on from CM060903.1 coordinate 596,254,909, forward strand.
TCCACTGTCGAGCCCCAATCGCGATCTCCCCTCCAGATTTCGATCGCGAGCCTCGCGCGCCTGCCTCCTATCGATGTCAAAGTCGATCGCCTCCATGTGACTGTCGAACCGGAATCGCGACACCTAGATCCCTTGCGAAACTCAGGTCGCCTCTTCCTCGCGAGCGCGCACTTCCATTTAGTGTTGTTCCACTCGAGAACCTCAGCCCCAACGCGCGCGCGTCGCCGTACACGTCGCCGCTCCATCACGACCTCGCTGCCCAGACGAACGCACCCCCCCTCACCGCGAAGACTCTTCCCTACTCGCGAATTCGTGACGAATCGCCAGATTCGAACGAAAGAAAACAAACGCGAGACCCCACTGTGAATTTGATTTTAAAGAGGGAGTTTTCCACTCGGCCATTTTTAATTTGAAAGAGAACAGTTTTCGTTTCCTTTAATTTGATTCTGAGGAGAAGGAATAAGGACGTGAATATTTAAAATAGAATGAAACAGGGTTTTGCACGATTTCATTCGTGATCTTAGGCGCGATTTTAGGAAAGTCGCGTGGCTTTGCATAGAGATATCGTGTGCCTTACTTTGATGTCGATAATAATCTAAAGTTTAAATTTAAATTGTATTTGATTAAATTTTAACGTGTTTATACGTTGTGTGCTCACCTAACGACTCTGAAAAATACGAAATTGGAAATCCGGCAATAATTCAATATTACGGACCCAACGGAACTGGTTTCGTCGAATTCCGAGACTGTGCCTCGGACGGCTATTTTTAAATATCGACTCGAACGATAAAAAATTCAAAACCGAGCAAATCATTTTCAAATTCGATTCTGAAGCTTCTGTTATCTTCAGTATTATCAATACGAATTTTTAAAAGCTTTCGAAATATTTTTCTCCAGCTTAAAGTTGAAGATTTAAATTTTTATCCAGTTCAATAGATTAAATTATAAAATTTAATCGCCAATTTTAAACTTATATCGGGAATTCAAATTAAATCATCGTTCAAATATTTAAAATTAATTAAATATTCTCAATTTAATTTGTTCGAAATTCTGGGTCGTTACAGACTTCCCCCCTTAAAAGAATTTCGTCCTCGAAATTACAAGTTAGAAAAAAAAGTCCTTAACTCGTCTACTATCTTTCACATTCAATGATTTATCAATTTATCAAAACAAATCTTCCTACTAAAGATTCGTTATCATTCCAACTATCTTTCTAACTCCAATTTTAAGTTTCAAACAACATTGTTTAACTTCTAAATTCAAATTCGAGTTTAAATTCAAATTTTAACTTCCAAAATTTCTCAAAAATTTTCTAACACTCGAAATTTTTGAAAAATTTCGCCAGCGTCTCCTTTGCGCGGCTAATACGGCACGACTACAAAACGTCCCTACGGACTCTCAGATTTCAAAAAGAAAAAGAAAAAGCCAAGCGGCTAGAGAAATAAGTCATCAAATCTCATATTCGAATTGAAATACTTACCTTTTGTCGAGCAATTCAAATTTATCTTTGCAATTCAATTCCAATTCCTTTATACCTGTATATCCTACTAGCCATAATATCTAGTTACATATATTCAAACCATTTCGTACATTCAATTACAAAATTTTCAATATAACTGCTTATACATTTTTACTTCACTATTGAAGTTGCATATTCAATTTCGTTCAATTTTGCATTTCACATTCATTTGAATTCAATTCACAATTCCAATCTAATTTGGATTCAATTCGACCTCTGAATATTGAATTTCATTTTCTTGCACTTGCAATTGCAAATTTATTCACAATTTCGTTCATTTACAATTTGAATCTCATTTCTATCATATTTCAAATATTTTTATAAGTCTTTGACTTACTTACATTTTGATTTATAAAATCATTTATCCATTCACATTACTAATTCCATTATGAATTTTATCTTCAATTATCCTTTTTGAATTCTCAAAAACAAAATCCAAATTTTTCAAACAACTTCCTTTAAAACAATTTGGCAGCAATTTCTCTTTTGGAAACCCGAAAATGAATTCTAATGATGTGGCCATCATCATCAGGATTATTTTCCAGCGACCTAAAAGAGTTTAGAGCTTTCATCTCTCAAAATACTTTTCAAACCTTTGAAATTCATTTTCAACTCCAAAAATGATTTAAACTTCCCAAATCTCCAAAATTTTCAAATTCTTTTCAAAACATTCCCAAAAACTTCTCTTGAATTCTGTTTCAAATTACAAATCACTTTTATAATTTATATTCTTAAATTTCATTTGTATATGGATTTATTTCTTTAACTTTGGAGTTACGATTTCAATTTCTTATTCGATTTCATATAAAAATGATAACTTTCAATATTATCACTTTCCTAACATCCATGCAACCATATACTGTAATAATTTATAGAAAATCATTTCTTTTCTATACAAAAATAGTTTTGGGTAAAATTATTTCATTTACCCTATTTTAAAACAATACTATGTCGGTTTATCTTGTTTAAGAGTTTAGAAATCCCTATCGATTACAGTTAGCTAGACTGCACCGACCAGAATCCATAAACAATCAACCGATAAGTCAACACAATACAAAACAATTTCATATTCAAATAACAAATACGCGCTCATATCTATTATTACACTCAACTCATTCTAGAGTACTACTGACTCTATCTCTAATGAGTAACACCCAACAGAGCAGGGTTGTCGCTTAACCATATGCTCTGATACCACTTTGTCACATCCTGAAATTTTCGACTTTCGAAAATTCGACATCGATACTCACTTTATCGACTGCCGAGGAATCGAACGCCGGAAACTCCAATAGTGAGGGTTTTAGAAAGAAGAAGTAGAAGAAAAAGAGAAGAAGAAGAAAGAAGAAGGAGAGAAGAACAACAGAACAACTTTCAGCACAGAAAACAATATCAGAATCTCACATATCGCAGCGGAACAATATATAATAGATAACACTAGTCTTTTAAAACAAAGAACTATATCAGTTTTATACATACATCAACAGAGTCAATATACAACTCAATACAACAATGGACAGTTATATAAACTTGTCCTCATACAGAATACACAGCGGAATAAATATATCAGATACAAATACTACGTCTCGTCATCCAGCTTACTTCCAAAGCTCCAGAATATCCAGAATATCCTGATAATATAACTCTAGACTGCCCGTGTGGAAATTTTTGGGCACCCAGAGTTTAGAAGGGAACAATAAACTCCGAGTCAGTCATGGTGACTGGTGTGAGATCGTAAAACAGTTATTTATCTTTAAAATAAACAATAGAAAAATTCTAAAGTCAATTCGCAATGCTTTTGGAAAATGAAACTACCATAAGACCTCCCACCACACACACAATGCAAACGCAGAATTGGAGGAGATTTCTTCTTATGATAGTCAAAGATGCTTACTACGCAAAAATCAAATTCTTTTTGATATTATTATTAGTGCATAGTGTGGAAAACATTTCGAAAGTATAATATTAATCTTAGCCAACATACGACCAGTATCGTATGCCTACTATAGCTACCATCTAAACAGTGGTGACCACCGTACGTAAATGGCAGGTTCTACAACTAATACCGTACAAAGTTCGTATTGGAGTTTGGATTTCCAACAAATGGTCAGGCTAAGGAACTTCCTATCCACGATGGGTACGTCCCTGGAATAGACGACCCGAGAACCTAACCGGATCTCTGCCAACACAAGGCCGGGTTACCTCTGCAAAAATAGGTAACTACTGACACGCGTATGCCATCCCCCGATCGTCACCGATCTTCCCGAGGATCCCCGATTTCCAACAAACCACATAGATAATAATAATGCAGTAACCACAGAGGTTAAGTATCTGGGCTCCATACCATGATACCACCTTTATCCAGAAGGAATGACATACACTAAGGGGCGCTACTCCCTAGAACCTTGCTGCATTCGTCCTGTTTCGACCATTTCCGGGGTGTGAGGCTCGATGAAGTCTCGTCCACAAAGCTACGCTTTCTCAAAAAGCCCTGCTTTGGGTCAAACAAAATGATCAACCTATGATCACAAAGATATAAGATCAAACAAATGATCATATCGCAAATGATCAAACACTGATCATTTCACAGCAACACTCAGTATGCCACGTTACCAAATTGGGATATATCGCTGATAAATTTCAACTACATAACCTCTGAGCTCGTACGTCTCAGAGAAGGGTGTTAAGCTAAGAGAATAAATTCTCCGCCACCAACAGAAATGTATTTGAAAGAAATCAGCTTTATATCTCAAATTGTAACGTCAGACACACAATCCATACAAGTCTGTTCCGGGATCGAACAGAACCGAAGGCACTTCTCACGAAGCCCTTGCATATCCGGATAATTTTCAATCACGTCAGGACTTCCCGTCACTAAGGGTGATAAAACCTCTAAACCGAAGATCAGTCGGTGTAGAGTAACTCGACGGTAATCCTTCCGTTTTCAAAAATATCCGGTCTTCAACACCGGTCTTCAAATGCAATTTATAACGACGTATCACATATTCGGAATGGGTTATACGACCCCATGGTCCTTTCCCGGCTAACCCGAATAGTGAGCGCTTATTTAAAAACAAGTGTGGCATTCAAATTCATCCAATTCACAACAAATACCATTCAAGGTAAATATTGATAGTCGGTTATTTAACTATCAATAAAGATGCGCAACATCATCAGATTCCAAATAATTTTCCCAAATTATTTATTCTTCAAAAATATCTTTATAAGATATAAAATTTCCACACTTTAAAAATAAATCAACATTTATTTTTCTAAACAGTTTCCATTTCCTTTATAAATTCCATATGAATTTATATTTCCAAATATCTACAGATATACGATTTTCAATTGATTTCAAATATTCATTTTCATTTTATCTTTAAGAAGATAAACCTCAAAAACGTTCATTTCATCTTGGAAAAGCAATTCCACACTTATTTAAAAATAAGTGTTTCACAAATCTATTTATTTTCAATATTTGAAAATATTCGATATACTTAAATCAAATTAAGTATATATTCATTCTTTAAGGAAAACATTCTTTTAACATCTATTTGAGTCAAAACGAATGTTGCGTAAAACATCGTTACGACGACTCGAAATCAATAGTATAGGGATTCGGAATTAAGATAGGTATATATAAATCCCAATACTATATAAAACACTTTCTTTCGAAAATCATTTACTATAACAACAGTGTTATAGTCCATATTTTCCTTATTTTTCGAAAACGCCTGTTTCAACAAGAACTGTTGAAATCTATGCTTTCGATTCATAATACATTTTAAAACATCTTTAAAATGTTTAACTTCATTTTTAATATTACTTCTTCAAAAATAAATCCATTTTACTAAACAATATATTCACTGTCCAAAATCGTGGATATCATTCACTTAACCGAATTTCAATCATTTCTACATATTTATTTCAAAGATAATTCGCTATCCAAAATCGCGAACATATCTTCTTTAACAATCTTCTATATTTAATTTATCAAATTCAATGATTTCGAATTTATAAACACGTTTATAAATTCTATTTCTATCTTAATAACAGCTCGACTTATAAATCTTTTTTTTTTTTTTATTAACTTCGATCAATATTCCATTTAAAGGCAAAAGCCCAATTTATAAGTAAATTTCTTATAATCATTCATTCTACAACTTCATACTTTATAAATCTAAAACTTCAACTTTATAAATCTATAAACTTCAAATCTTCACAATTTATAATTCTATAAATTTCCTATCTTCACATTTTATAATTATAAATTTCATATCTTCACATTTTTATAATTATAAATTTCATATCTTCACATTTTTATAATTATAAATTTCATATCTTCACATTTTTATAATTATAAATTTCATATCACTTATAAAACCCATTTTAAAATTCCAATAACTTTAATTGATAAATATCAATTTGATACATCTTTTATATACATTGGTTTAATAATTCAAAAATCTCAACTTAAACTATTTTATAAATTTCTTAACTCTTTATTTCAAAAGAAATTACTTTTTTGTTAAAATTCACAAAATCTTAATTTTTATAACTTAAAAGTTTTAACGTTTATCTATTTAAAGTAAATCAATTCAACAATTTAAATAAACGTATATTTTCAAAGATTACTTTTAAAATTTCACTTTTAAAATCAACATCGTTATTTTTAAATTTCAAAATTTGAATCCAATGATGCAACGCATCAATTAGTCCATCGCAACATCAACATCACATATCATCACATGATAACAGAATATATACCAACATCTGTAAATAAATAAATACAGTTGAGGAATCCAGTTGGATCCCTCCAACCTGTTTCCCTGCATCCAAAGACGTTAGCACAATACCATTCCACTTCGAGGTGGAATATCGCGGTATATGGGTTTTTATAAAAATCCGCTTACTAACGGCGCAATAGGGTCTCATCCGCTATACGAGGCGGGAATCAATCAATCCAATATATACATATGCCAATATGTATATACTGCTATATATATAGATATATCCTATCATATCTAATAGCACATTCAAACAAATCAAACAATAACTGCAAATCAAAATTTTCCTTCGAGTGAGAAAATCTCACCTTAGCTTTTAATTGCAATCCGTTTCCATTTCAGTTTTGTTTTCTCGATTTTAACCTGGTATAAACAATTTTATAAAATCTATTAATATTCGAATTAAATCGAATAATCAATTTTCATTTGGTAATTCTAATTATCCCAAGATTTTATTTTAAACCAATTTCTTTTAATAAATTTGTTTAACTAAAAATTAAATTCGAAACTAAATTTCCTTCGATAAATATTTTTACACTTAAAACATTTATTTTCATAATCCTATCTATATATAAATAAATTTCTGTTTATAAAAAATGATTTTTATACCTCACCGTTAAACTAAAATCTCATTCCTATATAAGTTTCAAACATGCATGTGTATATTTTCTTTTGAAAACATATATATACACTTATAAAAATAAACTATATTAAAAATCTAATTTTCTATAAATCCTTATATAAATAAATTTACAATTTATCAACATTCGAATAAATCGAACAACCAATTTCCGTTTTGATTTTATTTACTCAAATAATTAAATTTTTAAGCTAACTTTCTTTTTCAAACCAAAACTTAGCTTACTGTAAAATTTTAAAAACAGATTTTCTTTTTACATCTCTTAGTACTATTTCCTTCCTGTTTTAAACAGTAAAAATAAAATATTTTATATCTCTCTTTTTTTTTTCTTTCCCACAACTCAAAATCTGAAAACAATTAAATTCATATATATGCATATGAACATGTGTATATTAACATAAATTCCAAATTCGAACAGTTAATTACCTTAATAATCTCCATCGGCTAAAGTTTAATTTAAACAAATTTCCCTTAAATAAATTATTCTCAGTAACATACACTAATCTAGATTTAAGAAAATAACTCAGGTTAAATTAATTACCAGACGCGCCTGCTCGAGATGACACCCCAAACTCAATGCCTACCCCTCGCGAACATCGCCGCATCGTTCGAATTCGCTGTCGAAGTCGCCACTTCGTCACTCGACGCCATCACGCCGACCATCTCCACTGTCGAGCCCCAATCGCGATCTCCCCTCCAGATTTCGATCGCGAGCCTCGCGCGCCTGCCTCCTATCGATGTCAAAGTCGATCGCCTCCATGTGACTGTCGAACCGGAATCGCGACACCTAGATCCCTTGCGAAACTCAGGTCGCCTCTTCCTCGCGAGCGCGCACTTCCATTTAGTGTTGTTCCACTCGAGAACCTCAGCCCCAACGCGCGCGCGTCGCCGTACACGTCGCCGCTCCATCACGACCTCGCTGCCCAGACGAACGCACCCCCCCTCACCGCGAAGACTCTTCCCTACTCGCGAATTCGTGAAGAATCGCCAGATTCGAACGAAAGAAAACAAACGCGAGACCCCACTGTGAATTTGATTTTAAAGAGGGAGTTTTCCACTCGGCCATTTTTAATTTGAAAGAGAACAGTTTTCGTTTCCTTTAATTTGATTCTGAGGAGAAGGAATAAGGACGTGAATATTTAAAATAGAATGAAACAGGGTTTTGCACGATTTCATTCGTGATCTTAGGCGCGATTTTAGGAAAGTCGCGTGGCTTTGCATAGAGATATCGTGTGCCTTACTTTGATGTCGATAATAATCTAAAGTTTAAATTTAAATTGTATTTGATTAAATTTTAACGTGTTTATACGTTGTGTGCTCACCTAACGACTCTGAAAAATACGAAATTGGAAATCCGGCAATAATTCAATATTACGGACCCAACGGAACTGGTTTCGTCGAATTCCGAGACTGTGCCTCGGACGGCTATTTTTAAATATCGACTCGAACGATAAAAAATTCAAAACCGAACAAATCATTTTCAAATTCGATTCTGAAGCTTCTGTTATCTTCAGTATTATCAATACGAATTTTTAAAAGCTTTCAAAATATTTTTCTCCAGCTTAAAGTTGAAGATTTAAATTTTTATCCAGTTCAATAGATTAAATTATAAAATTTAATCGCCAATTTTAAACTTATATCGGGAATTCAAATTAAATCATCGTTCAAATATTTAAAATTAATTAAATATTCTCAATTTAATTTGTTCGAAATTCTGGGTCGTTACAGGGAGCGAATGAACCCAAGCAAGTACCCTCGTAAATACTAGGGTTAAAAATTTGATTCGATCACCATCCTCACCCCAATGCTTTGATTACCCACCTGGCATTTTTCTCACCATCGCCGATCATCCTTCTTCCACCAGAAAGAACCCCGATCGTCAAAACACTCTAGATCATCAGAAAATCTCGGAAACCCATTTTTTCAGACATCACTAAATATCACATTCACTACTTCATTAAAATTTGTGAATTTGATTTTTAAAATCCTATCTTCCATTTACAATTCCAGATATATAATTATATCAACAAATTACAAGATTTAATTTTTGATATTTTTTTCAAGATTGCTCTGTGTTTTCTTCTACCAAACAATGTTTCCTACCTAAAATTATTGCCAATATTTTTAAAGCCTAGTTAAGTTTAAAACAACAAACTTTGGTTTAAGAACTTAAACCTAAAGAAGATTTAGGAAAGAGGAATTTGAAGATGAACTCAGTTTTAAATTCCTGGAACACTAAACAGAGGTGGTCACAAGCCTTAGCTAACATACTCACAGTTTTCAGAGGCTTAAAACCCATCATCCAAGCATATATACAAGCATACATCACATGTTTACTTCAAAAATAAGTCATATATATCAAACAAAAAGATATCTCATATTAACAGTTTTAAAGTCAGAGGCTTATCTAAGATCAGAGATGTTTTTAGTAGCATCAGATATGCACACACATACATAAGTTCACAAAGCATTGCATATACACCTACATATAGCCAAACATAATCACAGAAATTATCAGAGTATTTAAGTTTTAGTTTTAAAAGTTTACTCACCAGAATTTAAATCAGAAGCTTGTTCTTTTGAAACAGGGAGGCTTGAAAACTTGCATACATTTTTGTTGTTTTGATCTTTAAACTTGCACTGGCATTAAAACTTGAATGTGAATTAATCTGACATCTTGTTATAGTGGAGATGTTCTCATCTTTGATTCAAACTGACATGCTTATGCTTTCTATTTGATTTCAGGTTTGTATTTTGTTTAAGCTTTTAAAACTGGAATTGTAAAACTATGGTATACGAAATAAAAATGAAGCAAGGTTGATAAATAAACAAGTAAAGAGAATTATTTATTACAAGTACACAACAATCAGAGATTTTTATTTTGCTTTGTGGCTGAAAACATTTCGAACATACCTTGTTTTGATGCTAGGATAAAAAGCATTAAATGCCAATGTACTATATGTCTCAACCTTATCTTCTTTTAGTACATAGATATTTTTAGTCTTACCTTGTTTATTCTTAGGTGCCAAGCATACTTCCCCATTTCGTATGGCATTGAAATGATTTTTCTTGCCTGCACATTTTTTCTATACTCTGTTTTATACTTTGTTATAGAGCATAAATAATTTACTTTGCCTTTTACTTAAGTTTTACTTATTTCCTGGCACTAAAATGATTCCTCTCTAACCTGCAAATATATTTTACTAGCCTTACTATCTTGTACCTAAGTGATTTTCAAGCCTGCAAATATGCTTCTAAAGATTACATAATATTTTACTTAAGCTTTACTTTGCTATTTGCTTTGCATTTGTTTACTTTCTTTGCTTCTAAACTTACCTGCATATCCTATTTATTTATTACTCTTTTATTTTACAGTTTATACTATTAAATACTACATTTATTTACTTATTTATTATTTTATTTCATACATTTGATTTATACTTAAGTTTTACTATAAAAATTGATACGGTTATGGTTATGTTAGCTTGTTAATTTATCTCTATCTCCTAGCATAAATGTATTTATTTTTAATTTCTAACATGAAGGTATTTACATTTTAAAAGATAAACAATCAATATATAATTCCCCATTATCATTTTATTTTATAATTACTTTAAATATTTACAAGGTATATTTTATCATCTATAATCTATAATTATTATATTTATTTTAGAGATTTACATAAATTTTAAAACCATAACTTCTTTTTAAAACATATATAACAATTTTCATTTAAAATAAAAATCTACTTATATAGACATCACATTATAAATAAAGCTCATTATTACATTAAAAGAATTTATCACTTTATTACTTATTTTCTATTAAGCTATACTCTAAAAGAACAAAGTCATTTATTTAATTTAAATCTAAGCTAAAACCATTTAGACAAATTTTAACTTAAATCTTGAGTATATTCTAAAGCCAAATAGTTATTTATTAAATATTGAATTTAAATCAAATTTAAAAAAGACATTGACTATTTACAATATATACAAATATATGTATATAAATAGAAAACAATTTATTAGCTTTAAAAGATAATTTATCAGTTAAATATCCATTTAAAAGAAAATTATCAAGTCAATTTATATTTTATTAACAATTATATATCAAATCAATTTAATATTTAATATAGATTATTAAATTGATATTGCTCAAAATTCCGGGATGTCACATGGAAAGTACAATCCAAACAAAAAACAAACAAATCATGGATCGCAGATACACAATGGTTACGCCTGGGTCCCCCAGGAAACATCCGTACCTTTTAAGCATTCACTGCCTTGCGAATTTCGCCATGATAACAAAACGGTGGACCGCAGGATACATAAAAATGGTTACGCCTGGATCCCCCAGGAAACATCCATACCCCTTAAGCAATCTCTGCCTTGCGGATTACGCCACTAACACGACCATAGATCGCAGATACACAATGGTTACGCCTGGATCCCCTAGGAAACATCTGTACCTTTTAAGCAATCACTGCCTTACGAATTACGCTATGCAGTCGAGTTCGTAAGACCATGGGTAACGCCATGGAATTCGAAGGACACTCGAGTATCATATCCGGAAAACCAAAAATCAGAGAGAATAATATCGATAGAATGAATCCAAGATGTGGCCACAAATCGGATATCAAGCAGAAGGCACTTTCCATATCTTTACTTCGAAAATATGTATCATATAGTACCTTTTCAAATCACTTTCAAATATCGTACTTATATAAAATCCATTATATATAAGATTAAATTTTCAAATCAAATACTTTCCAAAATCAAGAGTATATCAAATCATACTTATATAGACTTCAATTATATAAGATTTCACTTCAAATTGAGTACCTTTTCAAATCCATAGTTTTTGAATCAATTTCATACTCATACAAATCAATTTTATATAAGTTCGACAACTCCCAAATCAAGTATTTAGTAACACAAGGTTTTCAAATTTCAATTTGTTTTAATATCAGTTCAGTTTCAAAATCATATACAATTTCATCAAATTATTTCTTCTCAAATTAATTATCTTTAGTTTCAAGGTTTCCAAAATAATAGATTTAGAAAATAAATCCAAATTTCCAAATCAATATAATTAAGTCAAACAATTCATTTCCAAAATCAAATGTTTTCAAAATCATCTTATACTTACGTAAGGTCCATCGTATATAAGGATCAAATTTTCAAAATAAATTTCGCTGTATGAAGAGCCATATGGGATTGAATATCTTTGCTTTTATGGGTTATATATCTTTGTAATTTTAAATTGGAAATTTTCTTTTAGTAAATAAAGATATTCTAACCCGACAGCTTTCAATTTCAACGTCAAAATATATCAATGTTATTAGAATATAAGATGTACATACGTCGTCATTTCGCAGAATCACATTTGATCGCTCGCTCGATCACACAAGTTCGTTTTCGAACTAGTATTGTCCATTCGACTTCCCTAATGCGGATTTCGATATGGTTTCTCGACTAGAAGCCATCAGTCTCCTTGCATAGCCATATACTACGATAGAGAATTCTAGAATCAAGCCCAAAATCCATATCAAATATTCACCATCAAGAATCGAATGAAAAATCCTGACACGAAATGGTGTAATTCACCTCGAACTTGTGTACTCAAACCTGGATCAAATTAATTATGCGAATAAAACAGCATACGTACAACTTGTATATTTATTCCAACTTGTTAAATATATAGTTTCATAAAGATGTTACTAAGTTAAAACATTTAAACTAAATTTTATTCAAAATATTTTGAAGACCAAATTCTTTTCAAAACATTTCAAATCTAAATTTCATATTAGAAAAATTTAAAATTTGCCTTATTCATATACTTAACAAAACAGTTTCAACTTATTTAAATCATATTACTTCATACTTAAACATTCAAAACAAATTTATATACTTTATCAAATAATTCATACTTTTCAAAAAATTTAGCTTTGAAAAGTTAAACTTGATTTGGAAGTGGTCGAACCTTCGAAATAGTTGAAGAAATCATTTTCAAATTCAAGAGTTGGAAATCAACAAATAAGTAAATCAATTTCAAAAGATAGGTTATATCAAATTCGAAACTCGAGGACTGAACACCGGCTTACTTCAAATCATTTCAATATATATATATATATATATATATATACATATATCTTTCGAATATCAAATCTTACTTCGGAATTTGACATCAAAATGGTTTCACAAAATCACTCACATAGCAAAGCTACTGAAGTGGCCTATCCCTCACTCTGAAACTCGAAAATCAATGTCGATGATGTGTGCACTCACCACCGAAATTATTTTCCAGCGACATAAGTGGGTTCTGGACTTCAATTTTCTCAAACTTCTTTTGAAATTTCTTTGAAATCATTCGAAACTTATTAAAATCATTTGAAACATTTCTTATTCGGAAAATACTTTTAAATCATATTATTATTATATATTTCAAAATCTTAAAACCAATTTTAGAATACCAGAGTTCAATTCTCGAATTTCAAATTTAAAATCCTTTAGTTATAAATCATTTTTTTTATATAAATCAATTTCTTATATAACTTCAAAATTTCAAATCCTTTCAAAAATTCAAATTCTTATTTTTTAAAGGTATATATAATCCTTACCGAAAACATTTTCACTTTTATATATAGAATATAATCATACTTATAAAATTTCAATATATAAAACAATTTCCAAAATACGAATAAACCCGATTTTCAAAGGATGATTTAGGAATGGATTTCAACAAAGATAGAGATTCAAATTAGAGGAACTCTTAATCAAATAGAATTGTGATTCGAAGATAAGCTCGAACGAAGATGAGATAATTAAATTTCAAAATAGAAGATGAATATACTTATATAAATCACGGATGACCCTAGGGTCAACCGTGACTTCAGGAACAAGATCGATGCAGAATTCCAAAAAAAATCAACATTCGATCGCAAGAGATAGCGGCATCTAAACCAAAGATATAGAAATCTCCGGTGAATCAATGCCAATTGTGAAGGAGTTTCACCCCTTCACAAATCATTCAAAGATTGGTGGGATCGCCTATTCTTATAGAGATCATTCGAAGTGGAGTTATGGGATACTCCAAAATCAAAAGAATACAAATCGGGAGAGACAAGAATGAATTTTGGAACCGCAAGGAACGTTCCAAAGTTCAAAGGAAATCGAGTCAAAAGGAAGAGATTCAAACTCGAACGAAAGTGATTTTGTAAATAAATTTATTATATATGCTAAGTTTTGCCAAGAGCCAAAGCTCTGATACCAACTTTAACGACCCACTATTTTGGACCATTCAAATCGACAATAAATCCACACATGTCAGACTCGAATACTTCAAAACAGTGGATTGTTAATTTAAATTTGGCAAACTCATCATATACAGTAAATAAATCAATCAATCACAGAATCACAAACACAGAGTAATACAATAATACGCAGCGGAATAGATAAAATAGTAGTTCATGAAGCTACTATATAACCATCTGAGTTAAAATAAAATACAATAGAATATCTCAAATACAGTGAAGTCTTCAGTACGAATAGATGACCTCTCTGAACAAATCAACTAGAAAGCTGAAAGCTGAATTGATGGTTGGATCTCCAAATGAAGCTCCAAACTCCAAGGTGAGTCTCAAATGCTGTATCACTCGGTCTGACCCGAGCGTAAAGCAAAACACAAAACACTCGAGTCAGGATTAACATTCTTATATCAATAAATCCAACTCAAGTGAAATATCAACTGAAATACAATTAACTTAAAGGATGTTTGGGATAACCATCCTCTAAGGATCTGTAGAACTATCTACAAGGTGGGAATATACACTATGACACCGTGGTCATTTTAAATTTATTTACTTCAAAATCAAAATATCATTTTCATTTCAAATATATTTATTTTCCAAAATAGTGTATGTTTATTAAATAATTTATAAAGTAAAGTATTTATAATTTCCTCAAGTCTCACAAATCGATTCAAATTAACTCAAATTCCAAATTCAAATTTATTCAAAGCTCAATTCATCAATTCAGTTCTAAATTTACTATTTATTTTTTTCAATATATTTCAAAGCTTTAATATTCAACATTTTCAAAGTTAAATTTAACAGTTTCATATAGCTCTTGATTTAACTTCATTTATTATTTAATCAGGGAATATTCATTTAATAAATTCAATATAATTTAACTAGCCTTAAATTACATTTTACTAAATATTTCCTTAAACTTTGTTTAAACAAGAATATTCATTAGATTACTTATAATTCAAACTCAAGTTATAAATCATATCTTACATCTCAATTTCAATAAGTTTCAAATCGGTTTAATTAAATAAAATTCTTTATTGAATACAATTTCAACTAAATTCAAATTATCTTCCCAACATTAACTTATTCAAATTATTAACAAAATCTATTTTGAAATATATTTTAAATACTCAACATATTATATGTATGTAAATCAATCATTCCCATTTATATATAATAATTTAAGGCTCAACATTTATTAAAACCATATATTTCTTTCCAAAACCATAGAATTCATTTTCAAAATATTTATATATATATATGGACCAACGGTGTTTGTATATATATTTATCATATGGTTAAGTGATACAGATATTTATCATTTCAATCCGAAATTAAATATATACGGGTAGATATCATTTCGACCCGTAATCCCAATTTCAATTCAAATGAAAATCGCTTGGGTTTATCATTTCAACCCATAACGTTTTTCTCCTATTCTAAAGTCCGTTCGGGTATGTATCATTTCAACCCATAGTGAATTCTATACTAACAGGGAACTTGCAGAGTGATAACAGATAATATAAAATACAACAACAGGCATATATCATCAATAATAATATAACAGATACGGGTGTCAGATGTCACAGGTGAACAGTTGCAGATAATAGTAATAACAGACATATAGATACTATATACTGGTGTCAGATGTCACAGGTGAACAGTTACAGATAATAGTAATAACAGTAATGAAATTAACTAACAGTAGTAATATTTCAATTGTCGTTTCAATTGAAAATGAATTTAATAAATAAAAGAACGTTAATCGTGAGTGATTTCTCACCTTTCGAGGCTATAGATGAACGAGAATGAAACGAGTTGCGAAACCAAGCACGAATTCCAAAATAAAGCACGATGGACACAAGTTCGACGGACAAAGCTGATAGATAGGAATAGACGGAATCAAATTAGAATCATCAAGATAGAAACAGATTATATATATCATATATTTATTTTCAAATCAATATTTTATATTTAAAACAAATATTAATATATATATATGTATATATAATTGAGAAATCAATTGTTTTAATCAAACGCATATATTAAAAAGAAGAAAAAAAAATCTTTATATATATTTCCAGACCATTTAAATTTTACCCATAAATCAAAGATCATTATTTACAAATCAAAGCAAACAACCCCCATATCCTTATATATATAGATTAATATATAACCATATGAAATTTAAGATCAAAATGATAATATCTAAGACTCACATAAATTCATATGTAAAATAAAACAAATTGTAAATCTGTTAATATAGATAAAATAAATGAACTAAGTTATACGTTAAAAATAATTTTTCACCACAGTATATAAATACCGTCAAATATAAAAACCGACACATATAAACATACAGCTGTCCCAAGACTTGTATAACTGTAAAAACAAGTCATGAAATTATATAAACACACGTATATAGGTATAAATTATATATAACCATGTATATACTAAATAGCTTACTTATTAAAACAAAATGTACATATACGCATATATATAACTGCCATAACAACTTGTACAGCATATCATTAAACAATGTATATATTATATGCCTTCGAAACATACTATATAAATATTATACTTAATACGTACTGCAAAAACTCTTACTACCAATATATACAAAGACAGGACCGATATAACTTATGTACGCTTATATACATATACAGTAACTTTTATAAACTAATACATAAAACTTAACAGATAATATTTTATAGCATATATATAAATCTTATATAAATTATATCTATATAAAAGACATGTTATATACATATATAAGCAAATATATAAACGGTAAGGCATACGTATTAGTATCATATAAAAATTTATAAAATACTTCACAAACATATTACATAAGCTGACATACAACTATAACTTCCATTGTAACAGAATATATAGTAAATATATATATTTATAACTTACTGATATAAATACTATTAGGTAGAATACTAACATTGGATTCAACAGATGTAAATACACACTGTCGAAATTTTATACATAACTAACATATATTAACCATATATATATTCACCTCCACTTATCCATCAAGGCTACACGGCTATGGGAAGGACCAGATGCGGGTTTGTTCGGCTACGGTTGCGAGGCCGAGTGCTCGGGTGGTGGGAAGGGCCGAGGGTGAGGGTTGTTATGAGGAAGAGGCGGTTCAACGGTAGACTGCGGCGTAGAGGGGTGTCGTTTGTTTGCGAAGAGGTGAACGCGTGAGGTCGGTTTGCGTGGAAATGAGTGGACCGTGCACATTGCGAGGTCAGAGGGAGGCGATGTATTGGGTGGCGAAGAAGGTGGTTGGAGACATGTGCTGTAGTATATTAGTGGGAGTTCGGCTGTCGAAATTAGTGCTTGGGTGGTGGAGGCATGAACAGGCCGAGTATGGGAGGGGAATGATGTGGAAATGTTGAGCAAGGAGGGAGAGGGAAAAGAGGAGGGGAAGAGATCTGCGAATGGGTTCACGGCATGAAGAATGGGACAAGGAGATTGGATCTGAAGAAGGCAAAGCTGGAAAAAATATGAAGGAAGATATAAACAGTAAGAACCATTGAACAGTCACATCCAAAGGGTATAAAAGCAATAAAATAGCAACGGTCACGTTGCTTTGATTCAGCTGACACATAAAAGCAAATTAATATGATTGGGCAACACGTTTCAAACTTTGAAACCGAAGGAAAGTGAAAAGTTAAAAAGTGGTACCGTTACAACGGGCTGTTACCAACATTTCCGTCGCGTATCGGATCTCAAAATACAGAAATAAATATACTACAGAGATCAGCACGACGAGACAATCAAAACGGTATACGGATATTGGTGGTACGATCATCCGATCAAAAGTCGATAATCGGTACCGAAAATGCTGCTATTTTGAACGGAAAAAATCCAAATGGAGCTAGAAACGTCCGAATTTCGCGAAACGAATTTTGCAGTCTGATTCAGAATGCTCTGAATAAATTTTCTCCTTTTGACATATTTTGGTTTCGGAAAACTTTTAAATTCACTGTTATTAACCGGTTTGATTTGAAATAAAATTTCACAGGAAAATAAACTTTAATATTATCATATGAAAATTTTCCAGTTGCTATATTAAAATAGACGTATTTCAAATATAAAATTTTTATTTCAAAATTCAATTATTAAAAATTCACAAAATTTCCAGTTAAATATACTTTTAAACCCATTAAATTTTGCGGGTCGTTACAATATACATAATTATCTCTATAGGGTTTGAAATTAAACGGAAATTTAATTCTTAAAATTATGTTAAGGGATGTTTTCAATTATAAATAAAGCTAAATTTTGGATAAATATTTAAACTTGAAATAATTGAATTGAAAATTTTACTTGTATAATACCCAATTTCATTCTAGTATAATTTACCAATCATTCAAAAGTTGAATATGTAATTGGATAATATACAATATAAAATGACTTTTATAAATAGAATTTGAGTAGATATAATAAAGGTTGTACACTTAAATTTTAGTTATAAATATTAATTGAAATAAATAGAATAATAAGTTAACTGAATGAGATAAATAAAGAGAATTTTGTTCTCAAAGAATTAACAAATTGATTTGAATCAGCTAAATCAAATACCTTGAATTAAGATCAATTATTGAATATTAATTGATTTAAAATGAAATTTATATGATTAGAATTAACAGTTGAACTAACAAATTTAAATCGAATGACTATTTATTGATTTAATATAAATGGATTTAACAAAATTGAAAAATATAAATTAATTTAAATTGAAATGTATACGGTTTAAATTAATTTATATGGTTTAAATATATGTAATAAGATATATTAAGTGGAATAAACTTAATAATAATTTGGAATAAAAGAATTAAATTTGTTGAATAAAATATTAGTATAATAAATGATTATACAAATTGATGATTTAGAGATTGTTAATTGAGGATGACTAGATGATAAGATATGAATTTAGAAATAGATAGATTGATTTAACTTAAGTAAACTCAAATGGATTAAAACCAAACTGTTGAATATTGATTAATATAACAATTAAATTTATATGGTTTGAGTTAATTGTTGTATTTTGCATTTCAATCTTTTTTCTTCCTGATTGTTTCTATTCTCCTACCTCCTTCCTTTTCGATGACGAAAAGTTTTGAGTGGGAGAGAGTGTAACGACCCGTAAATTTTAACTATTTTAATAACGTGATTAGTTGAAATTTTGTGAAATTTTAAACGATAAAATTTTGAAATAAAATTTGATATTTGAAATGCGTCTAATTAATCATAGCAACTGGTAAATTTCCATCCAAAAATTTGAAAGTTTATTTCGTGCGTCAATTTACTTCAATTTAATCAGTTAAAAAGCGATGAAAATAAAATGTTTTCGGAACTTAAATATTTTTACATAGAAAAATTCTAAAACATCTTCTGAGCAAACGCTATTTTTCGTTTTTCCAAATTCGGACTTCTTTAGCTCCGTCGATCTTATTTTTATACGTTTTTGCTGCATTTTCGTAGTAGAAAATTTGAAATTTTTATTATTCAATCGTACCACTGATATCCGTATACCGTTTTGATCGTCTCGTCGCGCTGATCTTTACGGTATATTTGTTGTGTATTTCGGAGTCTGGAAGACGGTGAAATCTACGGAACGATTCCCGTATCGGTTTTGAAATTTTGTGTTTAAAATTGCCGTGACCATTCGCTTACTCAGCTGTTCAAAATTTACACCCAACTGTCATTTTATATTTTCTAGGGACTTTAATTTTTCTATCACTATTCCTGGTCCGTTCACCTTAACATCGAACAACTCAACAGCCTGTCACAATTACTTTCATAATTACTGTATTCAACGCTTTGGCTATACCATTCCCTGTATTCTTTATGATTCATAATTGAATCCAGCTGTTTGTTGTTCGCGTTAATAAAAAAAATATAGAGGCCAAAAGATAGTTAGTAAAGTTTCTCTTAGTGACAGCAGCATCATGGCTTCTTACATAAACCACTTGCCTTCCCTTCTCTCATTTCCTCCCTGTACAACCTGGGCAATCAACATCTTCACCCTCTCCCTCATCATATAGCGCGGCTGAGCATCGTACAACCCACCATCACGCGCAGCAACAGGGACGCAAACTCAACCACCGTTCATGGCCTCCCTTCCTTCATATTCTGCCTTGTCTTCCTCTTCCCTACTCATCATCTTGCTCCACCGTGCCACCTTGTCAACCACCGGAGCACCATGCAGCCGAGCTCCTCCTCCCATATAACTTCCGCCCTCCACCTACGTTATACCCGACAAACGCAAATATCGAACGCGAGCACCCTTCTCCTCCGCCTCCACTCTTCTGCACCTCCCTTGGCCTTGCGCTTAGCCATGGTAGCCCGCAACCTCATGCTCGACCAACTCAACACCTCTCTCTTCTTTCTCTTTCCTCCAGATCCGCTACCTTGCGACCTGCATCCCACAACACCGCCTCCACCATCGTTCTTGTCGTTAGCCTTCCACCTTTCACCTCATTCGCCTTCCTCATCCCTGATGATCAAGCTTTGTTAGTTGATATTTGAATTAAGGTATGGATATAGTATATAGTATATATTGTATAAGTTTTTTTAAAACCGTTAGTTTTATATGTTGTAGTTTATCTACACAGTTAGCTATATAAGTGGGTTCTTCATTTTCATTTTCTTTTTCCATTTTTTATGTGCATATAAAGTGATAATGTTTTGACAGCCTATAGACCTATACAAATGTTATATATATTGTTGCGTAAGTCGTATGTATGGATGTTGTTGTTATGGAAGTATGTAAGTTGATTTTACATATATATTATAAAACGTTGATATTTGGAAAATATATGTATATAAATTTGTTTATTATACACCGCGTATATATATTCTGTTATATGTTATAAATATGTATTAGTTAATATATATATATATATATATTTTGTCTACCGTGTTCTGTATTACCGGGTTATTTCCTATATGCATAGCTTGGCAACCGCTTATACTTTTAAATCTAAGTGCTGCTTTGTTCCTCGTTTATCTCACAGTTTAAATATGAGAATTTATGTACAGAACATGTTAATATAAGATATTTGTGCTAGTAATATATATGATAGTTCATATAAAATTTTATATATGTCAGTAGACAGGTTTTGAAATCTATGTGTCTATAACACTGTTTATATGTATCGTTTCAAAGGTATGTTACATAAATATTTTATATATTTTTATACGTAGATAGTAGTTTACATTTGTCTGTTATATTTAAAGTTTACGATATCATTCTATATTATAGTACATTTCATTTCAGTGTATTACGTTTTAAGTTTATCTCACAGTTTCAGTGTTTTTACTGTTCGTATATATGTGTTATATTATCTTATATAAGTGTACTACTGTTATAACAGTTTATTTTTGTATATAGGTTTTAATGTATATTACATTATAAAGTATTTATTTAATCTTGACACGTACATATATGTTCACAGTTTATATTTTACAAGATAATTGATATAAAGGAATTTATATATATATATATATCCTATTACTAATAATTGAAGCATATATCTACTTATATATATATATATGCTTGACTTTAATATATTGGTTTAGGAGATAATAATAATATAAGAATGTATATGTCTTAAGTTTATATCAAACTGGTTTTGATTTGTTCTCATCTATTTTCATTATCAGCTTTGATTGTTGAATTCGTGCCGATTTTGCTGTGCCTCGATTCGTCATTCAAATTTCAGTGTCTGTATCAGTGTGCGTATCCATATCATCTTCTATACTCTCTAGCCTCGAAAGGTGAGCAATCACTCACAATTAACGTTCTTTTATTTATTAAATTTGATTTCAATTGAAACGACAATTGAAATATGTTGTTGTTAGTTATTTACACTGTTATATGTGCTATTACCTGTATCAGTTCACCTGCGACATCTGACACCATTATCTGTTATTTATGAAATAATAATCCAGTTTGGTTGATAAATGATTGATTGTTTGATGTTGACATTGGACATTAAATTGTTAATGTAATAAGTGATAAATAATTTGAAATTGAAATTGACGTAGGAGTTAACAATTTGAAATCAACATATGAGTTGAATTTGATTAGTTAAATATGACCCCTTCAAATGTAATTAAATTGACACGTAGAAATAGTGATAACTACACCTTGAACCATTGAATGTATGATTGTATACACTGATGTAGTATAAAGTGGATAATTGATATCAAGTGAAGAACCGTATTAACTTTAGTGTAATAATCTTTAATCTACATGAAATGATAATGTAGATTCTAGAAATAATTATATTAATTTGCACAAACAACAATGTAAATTAATATGATTATTTCGGGATTATTTGAATTAATTATTGATTGTTGTTATTGCTTGTTTATTTACTTTGACACCATCCCAGTTATCACACTACAAGTTCCCTTTGTTATGCTTTGATTTTGAATTGGAATCGGGTTGAAATGATAAATACCCAAATTAAACTTTGACCTAGGATAGAAAATTAAATAAAAACCGATTGGTCAAATAATTTGATTTAAAATAAAATAAAGATTTTATTTGGATAAATAATAAGGTTTTGAAATTTGAACTTTATGGAAGGAAAATGTTAATATTTAATAATCTGAATTAAAATATTAACATAGTAGTTGATGAAAGAATGTAGTTTTAAAAATTGGAATTATTAATAAATAAGTTGAAATTATTTAATAATTAAGTTTTGAAATTATTTAATAATTAAATAAAATTGAATTATTTAATAGCTAAATAAAATTGAACCTCTTGAATTAGTGAAATTTAGTTCTTTATTAATTGAGCTTTGAATTTGTAACTAAGTAAATAAATAAGTGAAATTGAATTTCTTTACCAAGAAATGAAAGGTGATTTATTGAAATAAATGAAAGACTTGTAATTTAAAGAATTGATTTAACGAATCTAATTTAATTCAATTTGAAGTTTTGATATAATGAAGTTGAACTTAAGTAATTGATTTAATGAATTGGAAATTAAATAGAAATTGTTTTGAATGACAAATTTACTTAAAGAATACTGAATAAAATCGATCAATGAAGTTAAATTGATTTGACTGTTAAACTAAATTAATTTAAATGATTTCGGAATGAAACTTATATACGGACTTGAATCAATATTTGAATTGTTTTAAATAAATTGAAATTGAATTATAAGATTTTGAAATTATGAATGTGGTAGTTTTGAAACGTAAATTATGGAAATTGATTTAGAAAGAGAAATGAAATGTTGGTTTACCAATTCTATTTGAAATTTAATTTGATTTGGTTTTGAAATAAATAAACGACCAATCGGTGTAATAATTACGGAAGTTATTAAAGAGACCAGAATCGGTTAGGGACATACTCACTGTCTAAACCGAAAACCACTTTAATAACTACACGTGGAGTGTGATCCAGAATGAAGTGGTTGGAATGATGTATGTGATGACTGAAGAAAGAGAACGATAATGGATAGCCTTGACACTTGTGTAAAATTGGAAATGACTAAATCAGGAGCCGTGCCGGGCCAAATGGGGTCAGCTACCTCGAGCGAACACACTTCTTCGAAAACTACTCATTACTTGTTGTCGATTGGTGCACCCTTGATTTGGGAGTGTTGTTTCGCGGTGTTGCGATCGCTGCGGCGATGCGTTCTCACCAGTCTGGATCAGGCAAACGGTAGTTTCACTACCTTGGGTATTGCCTCATGTGCCTTGTCAAACTTGTATCCCTATTCGCGACCACTACGATTTGTTTTGTGTTATACCTATGGAGTACTCCCTGATATCCCACTAGTTTACGGTGGAGTTTACAGTGCTGTATAGACTATGATGCTTATGAAAAATGTGTTAAGGGGGATAATGGTAACGCCTTAACACTATTTTGATATCTTATATTACCGATAGTCATTATCTACTTATCGTACACTACTACATAGTAGATAGTTTAACGGATCCTTAAAGGATGGTTATTCCAAACATCCTTTGAGTTACTTGTATTTCAATTGCTATTTCACTTGAGTTGGATTTATTAATATAAGAATGTTAATCCTGACTCGAGTGTTTTGTGTTTTACTTTAAGCTCGGGTCAGACTGAGTGTACCAGTATTCGAGACTCACCTTTGGAGTTGGAGCTTCGCTTGGAGATCCAGCTATCTATCCAGCTTTCAGATATTCAGTTGATTCCAGTGATGTATTCTGTTATTTAATTTGACTATTGTATTCGAGACATCTGCTGTACCTTATTTAACTCTGATATGTATATAGTAGCTTCATGAACTACTATCTTTTGTTTCCGCTGCATTTATTACTCTGTGTCTGTGATCTGTGATTATTTATTTACTGTATATGTTCAGTTTTGCCAAATTTAATTAACAATTCGGTATTTTGAATTATTCAAGTCCGACATGTGCGGATGCGAATAGTCCAAAATAGCGGGTCGTTACAATATGTTTGCATAGTGGCGTCTTCGTTGTTATAAAATTCTCTTTATAAGTTCAAACCAAACACACTTTTAGTTAGTAAAATACTAGTGCAAAGTCTTGAAAAATTAGACTGAAAAAGACAATGAATTAAACCACACATAAAAGAGTGTTCATGTTCTGCAAAGCAAACGTAGCGATAAACAATCTAGAGAGGAATTCTTGATTACCAACTAAGGCTCAATAATCATGTTAATGAATTGGTAAAAAAACAATAACAAGCATGTAACTAGTTTACTAAAGTTTTAAATAATTACCTTATGAATATTGCCAAAGTTGGGCTTATGGTCTACCCTTTGGGCAATAGTTGTGCTGAGTGCGCTAAATATCTATTTCGACACTTCATTTGTTATCACCACACCTTTACTTTGAAGCTCATTGATCCTAGAATGGTATTTCATATATTTTGCACTTTACATATTCATCAGAATTTTATGCATATATATGTAAATATTATTTAATTTAAGTTTTATTAATCACTTACTGCAAACTTCATCGAAGCATTATCTAACTATTGGAGGTGGACCCCTTCCCTTGACATAATCTTTTGAGTCCTATAGTAGACTTGCAAAGAGGTAGGTTTGCTATGCTGCTCTTCATGCTGACAAATTAAATTAACAAATTACCATATGCATATATATTTTTATTTAAATGTTAAATAAATTTTACAAGTAAATATATACCAAATCATTATGATAATGTGCATATGATCTAGATCCATCACAATGCAACTTGGGATTTCTATTCCTAATTTTAGAATTCTTTTTTGGTTTTGATTTAAATTCCTTCGATTTTCAATGTGCCAAGAACTTCTCATATATATCTTGCGAAAGGGTTGGATGCTTTTTGCCTTTCATGTGCAGACCGTAGGTCCATTCTTAATATTTGTAGCTTGCTTTGGATGCCTAAATTTTTCTTACCATTTCTTCAGAAACGTCCTCATTCTAAGTAAATGGCGAGAAGGAGGACAGTGTCTTAGGTGATGACGCTCCTCATTCTTTCCATCCAGCACTACAGATTAAAGACTCTACACTCTAGCTTGGAGCAATGGAATTTGGGATGGATTTCATTGCTCCAAGCAAAGTTTGGACTTTGTCGGACTTACCCGAAGGGATAAAACCCATCGGTTGCAAATAGATTTTTTAGAAAAAACTAAATGCAGATGGAGAAGTAAAGAATTATAAGGCAAGGCTAGTTGCGAAAAGATTTCATCAAATTCAATGTATTTATTATTAACAAACATTTTCGCTCATAACCATGCTTAAGTCCATTCAGATTATACTAACCATTGCTGCATTCTATACCTATGAAACATGGCAATGGATGTAAAGTTGGCTTTTCTAAATGGTGATTAACAAAAAACTATTTAAATATTACAGCCCAAGGGTTTTGTGGTCAGTGGGTGTGAGGGCTAGGCTTGCAAGTTGTTGAAGTCCATTTATAGACTTAAAAAAGTTTCAAGGAGTTAGAATAAGTGTGTTGATAAAGTAATCAAACTATTTGGTTTTTATTAGAACATAGTGTATACAGAAGGGTACAGGGCAACGCTATCGTTTCCTAGTGCTCTATACCGATGATCTATTACCGATTAGCAATGACACATTGTTGTTGCAATTAGTGAAAGGTTGGCTTTTGAAGAACTTCTCCATGAAAGATTTGAGAGAAGCAGCATGTATACTCGGTATAAAGATCTATGAAGATAGATCTAAGAGGTTGTTGTGATTGTCCTCATCCCTGTACATAGATACAGGTTCGGTATGGAGAATTCCAGGCATAGAAACATTCTAATGCAGTCTGGAATCGTCCTTTCTAAGAAGGATGTTCCTCATACCATTATACCAATGAGGGGAAAGAGCATATAAAGAGGATCCCTTATGCTTCAGTCATAGGATCTATAATGTACATCGTGTTATGTACTAGACCGAATTTGGCATACACATTAGGAAGCGAAAATGGATATCAGACTAATCCTGGAGAAAAACATTGGAAGACCGTAAAATGTATACTAAAGTATTTAAGAAATACTGAAAACTTATTCTGCATTTATGAGAAAGGAGACCTCCTTATGAAGGGGTACACAAACTCTAGCTTTCAGAGTGATATAGACGATAGTAAATTGGTGTCTGGTTATGTCTTTATGCTTAACGGCGGAGCCGTTAGTTGGAAAATTTCTAAGAAAGAAATGGTAGCTGATTCACGATGGAGGCAGAGTACATCGCCCTTAATGAAGCATCTAAAGAGGAATTCTGGATGCGCAAGTTTTAAAGTGAGATCGAAGTGATTCCAGATACAGAGAATCCTATGGTGTTGTTTTGTGATAAAAATATGGCGATTCAGATCGCAAAGGAGCCTATAGTGCACAAGTAGTCATGACATATTCTTTGAAAGTTCCACCTCATTAAAGAATTCGTTGGGAAGAAAGAGGTTGTGATACAAAGGGTAGATACCAAGGACAACATAGCAGATCCATTCACTAAGGGTCTAGCTCGATCGGCTCTTTAGAAGCTACTTGAGGGGATCAGATTGAGATTCCATAATTAGCCCCAAGTGCAAGTGGGAGACTGATAAAGTTAGGGGTATGCCCTAGGGATAATTTTGTAATTTATTGCGATTTAATTTACTCTATAATCAATTCTCATTTGTAATAAAGATATTTTTTCTTTCTGTTATATATTTGTTATAATGTGTTACAAATAATTAAATATTTAATCAACATACTTAATCAATAATCCATAAATGTTGTGTTTGTGATAGTAATTATAAATAGTTATAATCATGAGTATTGTATCACAA
Source organism: Allium fistulosum (assembly GCA_030737815.1). Taxonomy (NCBI): domain Eukaryota; kingdom Viridiplantae; phylum Streptophyta; class Magnoliopsida; order Asparagales; family Amaryllidaceae; genus Allium; species Allium fistulosum. The sequence continues at coordinate 596,282,470 of CM060903.1, forward strand.
TATAATAAACATATGAGTCTATATATTCCTAGTCAAGATGCATCAAGACTGGATATCGATGTATCCATTGAAACTAAAGTACGTAACGCTCTCCAAATGTCGGACGGTGTTTTATTCATGACTGTTGGGGGCACCTAGGGGTTATATACTAATAGTTATTGGATAACTATGGATTGACTCACTCGATAGTTTTTTGTTGATTAATATAACTAAAGTCAAATTAAAAATATTAATCTAACTAATTTACAAAGTTCTCTAAACTTGAGAATACTATTGATTTTCAATATAAAAGCTCCACTTTGATTATAGAAAAATTACTGCACAACGCCCATCAAGTGACAGTAGTTGGGTCAAGTGGAAGTATTGGAAGTGAAACACTATTCAAGAGAGGAATCGTCTCCTCAGTTATAGAGGGTTAGTATCATGGTCAGCTTAAGTCAACTCAAAGTCAAAATCTCTGGCTAGAGTAGTTCGGTTAATATAATTGTTATTATTGAACCAAGGACTTTGCTTTTGGACTATAGAGTACAATATAGATGATATTGAAAATTTGACCATTACAAAATTCTATAAGTCCAAAGTGACATAGTTTTGACAAAGAGAATTAGTGTAAATAATTGTCACAACCGGGTAACTCTTAACAAAGTAAAATTTGGCTTTACCAAAACCAAGTAAGTGATGAATTTGGGCAAATGTCACATCACTTGGTAAGTGACATATGCACGTTAATATTTGATTAGTTCAATATTAATCGCTGACCAAATTTACACTTAACAAGTCACACAACCGAAGCGATGAATACTCCTTTGACCAAAATGATTTAATTAATTTTTAATTGTTATAAATTAATTTAATTAATTAATATTTATGAAATATTGATTGTAAATTTGACTTTTATTTAATAAAAAATTATTGTTAAATGCATTTATAAAAGTTATAAATATATTAATCAATATACGAAATCGGTAAGAATTTAAAGTGGATTTAAATGTAAAATATTTCGGAGTTTGTAGCCCATATAAGGACTGGTCATATTAAGCTATAATAGGGGCATGATGTAGCCATATGATGATGCTAGAGAGGCTTTAAGATGGAGGCCTAAGATAGAGGAGAATTGGTAAGAGATTATGTAGGATATTGATTCTAAAATATATCTAAGTTCTTTTATATATCAGCATCTCTATCCATACTTGTTTTAGAACTTTTGTAGCTTCCATTCATAACATTTTCTGGCCAAATCGTAACCCTTCTGTCCTCCATCATATCAAGTCAAAATCAAATAAAATACAGTTTTATTAGATAGTTGGTGGTCGTCGATTCAAAGATTAGCACTCTATAGGTTTGGAAATCAGTTCAAGGAGCATGTAACAACCCAAGTTTTTGTAAATTTTAATTTTGTGACAAAATGACGATTTAATCTAGTTGACAATTGATATTGAGTTTTAAATCGTATTTAAAAGTCTTTAATAAAATTGTTAATCGTTGTTTGGGATTTTAAATCATATTTGAAATTCTTTTATAAAAATGTTGACCGGGCTTTACAATTTGAATCTTGGCCCATGTTTCTTGGCTTTGCCGAGATGATATCAGGGGCAAACCCGATCTCCTCTCTCCCATTCTTCCATTTTCGTAACCCTAAAACTAAATCAAACGAGAGAAAATAATGGCAGCTCGATTTTCTCGCGTTCGTTCGTTCCTCAAATTTGGGCTTCTTCGATCGATTGCTTCTGGAAATCGAGGGCGCCAACTTCAATGACTTCGCCCTGGCTGCTTCGATGATAGTCGTGCTCGAGGGGACTTTGGCTGCATCATTTGTGGCTAAGGTGAGTGATTTATTTCGCTCACATCTAATTCAGAGCGTAATGATTCATGATTTTTCTCGGCTTTGAACTCTCTAATATTTTGTTGAAGTCGCCAGTTGATTTTGCTCTGGCAGTTGATATTCGTTTAGATGCTGAGATTGATCTTTGAATTTATCAAATCGTATGATCTGTAGGCTTGATTTTATTTTGCTCGAACTTGCTATCATTGTTTGATTCTCTGATCTTTATATAAGAATTGAACTCTATCGCATATGATCATTTGACTTCATCAAATTATTATCTCGGTCGTATGATTTGTTTTAAATACATGGGATGATTTCTGACTTTGGATTGAAATCTAAAAACGTGATTTTGAAAATATCTTAGATGAGAATTTAACTTGACCGTGTTTAGGTGATGATTTTTTTTAGACATATCTATCTTTGTTCGAAATTGTGGTACCATGTTTTTATACTCGCACTGGTATACTGTTGTGTTGGTTTTTCCTCATTTGTTAAGACTGTTCGTTGGTGACTACAGTCACTTTGGTTTTAAGGTGAAACTGCTTCTTTGAATCATCTGTGCTTCTGGATTGAAGTCTTGATAGCATTTTGGTTATTGTAGACTTGATATAGTCTGCACTGTATATCTTCAATCTTTAACATTGTGGTGTATCACTGCATGTTGTAATTGTATTGACTTCTTTGGGGTTTAGTTTCACACTACTGTCACCTGGGGTTACCATAGTGTTGTTGTCTTCAACCTATATCATTTGAGGCATTTGACAATTGTGTTGTCGTGTTTTCACTTCTAGTCTGTCTTCGATTGTGTCTCTAGAAGTCCTGTGTTCAGTTGTCCATGAGCCTTGTGCTCGAGCTTACTGTATTGTGTTGTCTGATTCACTGCATTTGATCAGATGCCCGAGTCTTTTTCTTTCTGTATATGGTCTTGTTGACATGTTGATTTGCACTTCATGTTAGCACTGGTTAGTCTTGACTTCCTTCTGGTAGTCGCTGTATTGAGTTGCACCTGTCTTTGTATTTATTCTGGGCATCGTGTCATTTGGGTTGGGCACTGTCTAGAACAGTAGCTCTTTGTTGAGACTATATTTGTGCCTCTTTGTGGTTCAGTCTGTTAGTCGAGTTTGCATTGATACACGATACTTGTATACATCTGGACTTTCTAGATTCTGGCCATACTTTGTGTACTTTAATTGTTGTTTGCATTTTTAGTTCATGTAGTTCGAACTATCCCATTGCACTGGGATGAGTCTGGTGATCTTTGCCATCTTCACTTGCATTTTGTTCATCATTTAGTTCACGTGTGCTTCATGTAGCCTCCACTCTTGCCTCTTGACTTCCTGTAGCATTTGTTTGTTGTTGTTATGGGTCGCAGTCATTTTACTGTATATATTGGGAATTGTACATGTATGTTAGTTCACCGATACATCACTGTCACCATTTATTTGAACTATGGCCGAGACTTAGTTTTATATCTTGACCATTTTATTTGACTGCAGCTGTGTTGAGCCATTGGCTTGACCTTCTTGCATTGTGTGGTAGTTGTACGATGCAGTCATGCACATTTGAATCACTCATACCAGCCTCTTGTAACCTGTTATTGCCATTTCATTGTAGTCTGCACTTGAATAAGGTCTTGTACTTGTGAAGTTTCGAACTGGTGCACTTGCGACCAGTTGCCTGGAGCCTTTACTAGTGCACACTTCTGTTGCGTATTCACTTACTCCCCTGGTGCATTCGTATCTGATTCATTACTTGTTGCCATTCACTTAATATCAGTTGCATTCCTTTGAATCATTTCATGTTTGAACCATTGTTCTGGTGACATTGAGATGTCTGTAGTTAAGTCACAGTCTGCCTTTGTCTTTGTACATGTTTGCCACTGCAGTTTCATTGTGGTGGTGACTGTATATTCGGTGGTGGCGAGGCAGTGCACGCGTGCGTGCACTGCAGCCACCCAGAATTGACAGATTTTAATCGATATTTCTTTTATCCTTAATTCATCGACCTGTTGCGTAATTCGTAGGCTGTATTGGCGAGGCAGTACACGTTAGCGTGTACTGCAGCCAATTAGCATTGATATTTTTAAATTGACATTTCAATTGCTTAAACTGCTTTGGATTTCTGTTTTGTGGATTAACACTGTTTAGTGTTATTTCTGCCGTTATCCAATTCTCGTATCGAGAGTTGGATATACGAGATTTCTGTGACTGTCATCTATATTGAGATTGATTATTATTGCTTCTATGCTCTAATAACTGATTTTGAATTAGACTGATCCGAGTATTATTTTCTTTTGAATGTAATACTCGGGTCAGACCGAGTATTTACAGGTTGTAGATTTTTAGCTTTGGGTTGCTGCTAGAGCTATGAAGACTTTTTATATCAGTTGAAGTGGTCTTCGTCTTGTTGTAGTAGTCAGTGTGTCTGTTTTAAGATGATAATGTATTCATGTATATTAGTCGATAATGTACTTGTATATATAACTTCTTGAGTCGACAATTGTAGTTGTATCATTTGTATTGTGTCAAATGTATTGTAACTGGTATCAGTTATTGTATATAAGAGACTTTTCGTTCCATCTTTATTCCGCATTTATGTTATCTGTGTTATTTTTATATTTATTGTCCTAAACTATTATAGCCACTGTGTAGTAGCTTTGAGTTTGTAACGGTATGTCGGATTTCCTCTAAAAGATGAAATGCATGTTATTCTATCTGACATATCGGTGCTCGCACAAAGCAATTACATGGATGGTCGCTCCTCAACAGCCTTATTCTCCGTGCTAGTTGACAGCACTACACCGTAGTGTTCTTGGCTAGCGTGGGTATAGAGGTGGGGCGTCACAGCTTGGTATTAGAGCCTGGGGTTTAGGACAATTATAAAACATAACTTAGATGGAGCATGTGTTACAACTATTTGTCGATGTTTTATCTCTCATCTTTACATATGATTATTTTTGACTGTTAGGTATGAATTCCTAACGCTTATTTTTGTGTTTTCCTAATCTGGATTTCCCTTCGACTTCGGTCACTCTGTTTTTGGGAAATTGCTAATTTCTTGATTTTCAAGACTCTGATTTTGTTTGCCGTTGGTTTCTTTGATAATGATGATTGATTCATTTTGTACTCGACTTCGGCTAATAACTGTTGGCTTCGACATTGACTTGATTCTTACTTCTGTTGAAGTCAATTATGCATTTCTACTCGTTTTTCTTTGTTTTTCCAGTTGATATCGATTCTTCTTTCCTAATTAGTTGTTATCACCTTTATTGATTTTGATAACTTCTATTTTCTGGAATTTTTGGGTGTTCCTATTTTAATAAATTCAGTATCGATTTCTTTGGATTCCATTCACATCTTCGTATGTGAATTTTTGTGATTGATTGTTTCTACAATCATTTTTGTGATTTGTCACCCTAAAAATATAAAGGTTTTCTATACTAGTAGTAAATGTTAAAATCCTTTTCTTCAAACGATTTCAAAAATTATTTTACTACAAGGCTCTTTTCTTGAATCATTTTCCAATCTATTAATATATACAAGCCTTTATTTCACTCGTATGAGAAATTGAATTAAACGGCCTAGTAAAACAAGTGGTATGAAACGCTTGCGTTTACTTCGTCGGTTAACTCCTGGACTTGTTCGATTGAACCCTTTTCGTGACAATTTCCTAGTGAAGATTTACAGCTTGTTCGTAAATATTTAAGTTAAGCAAGTGGTTATGGGACATGAAGCTAAACTCATATATTTACTAGCTTGGTGTGGTTGACACTTCTTTATGATCATGACGATCATTTTTATGATTTAGACTGGACCTCATCGGTGTGATTTCGTCTCACACATATCTCTTGGGCTTTGAGGATTGTCTAGACACCAGTGTGTGATTTCGTCTCACACATATTGCACGGTTAGACTAGGCCTCATCGGTGTGATTTCGTCTCACACATATCTCTTGGGCTTTGAGGGTTGTCTGGATACTCTTTGTGTGATTTTTATGATTTAGACTAGCAACTGTGCGATGTCTCTTTGTCTGCGAGGGAGACTAAACCCCGCTTTGTTGTAGGGTAGCGCCCTACGGTCTTCGGGCCATTCCTGTGTGAAAATTTAATGGATGGCTTCCATGAGATATTGTCTCGTCATGTGATACCGGTCGGTGAGTTTTCATACTCCCATTTTTGTGATAGGCCTTTCCCCTTTTCTTTTTATGATTTAGACTAGCGATTATGCGATGTCTCTTTGTCTGCGAGGGAGACTAAACCCCGCTTTGTTGTAGGGTAGCGCCCTACGGTCTTCGGACCATTCCTGTGTGAAACTTTATTGGTTAGCCACCAAGAGATAGCGTCTCGTTCATGTGATACCGGTGTTTTGGAGTCTTCATACTCCCATTTTTATGCTAGGCCTCCCCCCCCTTCATGTGTTTTCTGGATTTCTTGTGATGATTTCTAGAATTTGTGCTTCACCAATTTTCGTGATTTCTATTGACAAGTTTTGTCAATTTTTGTGTATTGGTGAATTCATGTGTTATTAACTTGTTATGAATACAAGTTTAGGGTATGATATCCCTTTCTATCTTTGAGAAGATTCTTGTGACATCTTTGATGAATGAAAATTCATTTGGTATTATATTTTGGATGCCAGTTATTTTAATGAGACTTTGACGTGTTAACTTCGGTAACCGTCAATTTTGAAATGGATTTACAAGCGGTTCTCCCGCAACACTGATATTGCTAATTTAATCACGCGTTTTCAAAATTCTTTATTTTTAGAAGTTGTTTCAAAAATATAAATTAAAATTGTTTTCAAAAATTTTACAGTTTACAATTTTCAAAAGAACGAGGAAGCGATTTAAACGTTTCAGCAAAATCGAGGACTATGACCCCTTTCTTTTACTGATTCGCTTAATTCCGGACTTGTCCGTTTGAGAATGTGAAATGTTATTTTTAAAACACACAATTCTGCACTTTCAAGAAAACGATAAAGAGATTTAAACGATTTAGCAAAAGTAAGGAGTATGGAACCCTACTTTTACTACTTCGGTTAATTCCGGACTCGTTAATTGAATAATTATGACTTCTGATTATCGTTTTTGATAATTAAATGTTTGTGTTTCTGATTATCGTTTTTGATAATCAGATATTTGTGAAATTTGATTATCATTTAAGATAATTAAATATTTTTCGATTTGATTAATCGAATATTTGTGTTTCTGATTATCATTTTTGATAATCAGATATTTGTGAAATTTGATTATCATTTAAGATAATTAAATATTTTTCGATTTGATTAATCGAATATTTGTGTTTCTGATTATCGTTTTTGATAATCAGATATTTGTGAAATTTGATTATCATTTAAGATAATTAAATATTTTTCGATTTGATTAATCGAATATTTGTGTTTCTGATTATCGTTTTTGATAATCAGATATTTGTGAAATTTGATTATCGTTTGAGATAATTAAATATTTTTCGATTTGATTAATCGAATGTTTGTGTTTCTGATTATCGTTTTTGATAATCAGATATTTGTGAAATTTGATTATCATTTAAGATAATTAAATATTTTTCGATTTGATTAATCGAATATTTGTGTTTCTGATTATCGTTTTTGATAATCAGATATTTGTGAAATTTGATTATCATTTAAGATAATTAAATATTTTTCGATTTGATTAATCGAATATTTGTGTTTCTGATTATCGTTTTTGATAATCAGATATTTGTGAAATTTGATTATCATTTAAGATAATTAAATATTTTTCGATTTGATTAATCGAATATTTGTGTTTCTGATTATCGTTTTTGATAATCAGATATTTGTGAAATTTGATTATCGTTTGAGATAATTAAATATTTTTCGATTTGATTAATCGAATGTTTGTGTTTCTGATTATCGTTTTTGATAATCAGATATTTGTGAAAATTCGATTATCATTTTAGATGATTGAATATTTGCGATTTTGAGATTCGAGCTTCGTCTTTTTCTCTGACGATTCAGGTGAGTAATTTGATTTACTCACATTCAATTCGTGCAGTACGTGAATTCTGCTCTATTTTCTTTTTCTTTTAAAATGCTGGAACTCGATTGATTCTTGCTTTTGATAGTCGTCTGATTTTGATTCCTTGATCCCCACGATTGTTGATTCTTTTGATTTGAATCAATCGAACCTTTTGATTTCATATCTAATACTTCCCCTGCTGACATTTGCTTATGCATTCGACATTGCCATGCTCTTATGGTTGTTACCTTTTGTCCGTTTATTCCTTATGATTGCGAGGACGCAATTTCTTTAAGGAGGGAAGTCTGTAACAACCCAAGTTTTTGTAAATTTTAATTTTGTGACAAAATGACGATTTAATCTAGTTGACAATTGATATTGAGTTTTAAATCGTATTTAAAAGTCTTTAATAAAATTGTTAATCGTTGTTTGGGATTTTAAATCATATTTGAAATTCTTTTATAAAAATGTTGACCGGGCTTTAAATTTGAATCTTGGCCCATGTTTCTTGGCTTTGCCGAGATGATATCAGGGGCAAACCCGATCTCCTCTCTCCCATTCTTCCATTTTCGTAACCCTAAAACTAAATCAAACGAGAGAAAATAATGGCAGCTCGATTTTCTCGCGTTCGTTCGTTCCTCAAATTTGGGCTTCTTCGATCGATTGCTTCTGGAAATCGAGGGCGCCAACTTCAATGACTTCGCCCTGGCTGCTTCGATGATAGTCGTGCTCGAGGGGACTTTGGCTGCATCATTCGTGGCTAAGGTGAGTGATTTATTTCGCTCACATCTAATTCAGAGCGTAATGATTCATGATTTTTCTCGGCTTTGAACTCTCTAATATTTTGTTGAAGTCGCCAGTTGATTTTGCTCTGGCAGTTGATATTCGTTTAGATGCTGAGATTGATCTTTGAATTTATCAAATCGTATGATCTGTAGGCTTGATTTTATTTTGCTCGAACTTGCTATCATTGTTTGATTCTCTGATCTTTATATAAGAATTGAACTCTATCGCATATGATCATTTGACTTCATCAAATTATTATCTCGGTCGTATGATTTGTTTTAAATACATGGGATGATTTCTGACTTTGGATTGAAATCTAAAAACGTGATTTTGAAAATATCTTAGATGAGAATTTAACTTGACCGTGTTTAGGTGATGATTTTTTTTAGACATATCTATCTTTGTTCGAAATTGTGGTACCATGTTTTTATACTCGCACTGGTATACTGTTGTGTTGGTTTTTCCTCATTTGTTAAGACTGTTCGTTGGTGACTACAGTCACTTTGGTTTTAAGGTGAAACTGCTTCTTTGAATCATCTGTGCTTCTGGATTGAAGTCTTGATAGCATTTTGGTTATTGTAGACTTGATATAGTCTGCACTGTATATCTTCAATCTTTAACATTGTGGTGTATCACTGCATGTTGTAATTGTATTGACTTCTTTGGGGTTTAGTTTCACACTACTGTCACCTGGGGTTACCATAGTGTTGTTGTCTTCAACCTATATCATTTGAGGCATTTGACAATTGTGTTGTCGTGTTTTCACTTCTAGTCTGTCTTCGATTGTGTCTCTAGAAGTCCTGTGTTCAGTTGTCCATGAGCCTTGTGCTCGAGCTTACTGTATTGTGTTGTCTGATTCACTGCATTTGATCAGATGCCCGAGTCTTTTTCTTTCTGTATATGGTCTTGTTGACATGTTGATTTGCACTTCATGTTAGCACTGGTTAGTCTTGACTTCCTTCTGGTAGTCGCTGTATTGAGTTGCACCTGTCTTTGTATTTATTCTGGGCATCGTGTCATTTGGGTTGGGCACTGTCTAGAACAGTAGCTCTTTGTTGAGACTATATTTGTGCCTCTTTGTGGTTCAGTCTGTTAGTCGAGTTTGCATTGATACACGATACTTGTATACATCTGGACTTTCTAGATTCTGGCCATACTTTGTGTACTTTAATTGTTGTTTGCATTTTTAGTTCATGTAGTTCGAACTATCCCATTGCACTGGGATGAGTCTGGTGATCTTTGCCATCTTCACTTGCATTTTGTTCATCATTTAGTTCACGTGTGCTTCATGTAGCCTCCACTCTTGCCTCTTGACTTCCTGTAGCATTTGTTTGTTGTTGTTATGGGTCGCAGTCATTTTACTGTATATATTGGGAATTGTACATGTATGTTAGTTCACCGATACATCACTGTCACCATTTATTTGAACTATGGCCGAGACTTAGTTTTATATCTTGACCATTTTATTTGACTGCAACTGTGTTGAGCCATTGGCTTGACCTTCTTGCATTGTGTGGTAGATGTACGATGCAGTCATGCACATTTGAATCACTCATACCAGCCTCTTGTAACCTGTTATTGCCATTTCATTGTAGTCTGCACTTGAATAAGGTCTTGTACTTGTGAAGTTTCGAACTGGTGCACTTGCGACCAGTTGCCTGGAGCCTTTACTAGTGCACACTTCTGTTGCGTATTCACTTACTCCCCTGGTGCATTCGTATCTGATTCATTACTTGTTGCCATTCACTTAATATCAGTTGCATTCCTTTGAATCATTTCATGTTTGAACCATTGTTCTGGTGACATTGAGATGTCTGTAGTTAAGTCACAGTCTGCCTTTGTCTTTGTACATGTTTGCCACTGCAGTTTCATTGTGGTGGTGACTGTATATTCGGTGGTGGCGAGGCAGTGCACGCGTGCGTGCACTGCAGCCACCCAGAATTGACAGATTTTAATCGATATTTCTTTTATCCTTAATTCATCGACCTGTTGCGTAATTCGTAGGCTGTATTGGCGAGGCAGTACACGTTAGCGTGTACTGCAGCCAATTAGCATTGATATTTTTAAATTGACATTTCAATTGCTTAAACTGCTTTGGATTTCTGTTTTGTGGATTAACACTGTTTAGTGTTATTTCTGCCGTTATCCAATTCTCGTATCGAGAGTTGGATATACGAGATTTCTGTGACTGTCATCTATATTGAGATTGATTATTATTGCTTCTATGCTCTAATAACTGATTTTGAATTAGACTGATCCGAGTATTATTTTCTTTTGAATGTAATACTCGGGTCAGACCGAGTATTTACAGGTTGTAGATTTTTAGCTTTGGGTTGCTGCTAGAGCTATGAAGACTTTTTATATCAGTTGAAGTGGTCTTCGTCTTGTTGTAGTAGTCAGTGTGTCTGTTTTAAGATGATAATGTATTCATGTATATTAGTCGATAATGTACTTGTATATATAACTTCTTGAGTCGACAATTGTAGTTGTATCATTTGTATTGTGTCAAATGTATTGTAACTGGTATCAGTTATTGTATATAAGAGACTTTTCGTTCCATCTTTATTCCGCATTTATGTTATCTGTGTTATTTTTATATTTATTGTCCTAAACTATTATAGCCACTGTGTAGTAGCTTTGAGTTTGTAACGGTATGTCGGATTTCCTCTAAAAGATGAAATGCATGTTATTCTATCTGACATATCGGTGCTCGTACAAAGCAATTACATGGATGGTCGCTCCTCAACAGCCTTATTCTCCGTGCTAGTTGACAGCACTACACCGTAGTGTTCTTGGCTAGCGTGGGTATAGAGGTGGGGCGTCACAGAGCATATCTCATTATTTCAAGGTGTACTTTAGGGCATTAGGTGTAAGGTACATCAATAGCCAAAATATGATTATTAAAGTTTAAGTATAATATTTATATTATATGCATATTTTATATTGTTAGTTAGGTGAGGATTCTGATATATAAATATAGTATCATAATTGGATTGGTTGTATATGTGTATATACTTATATATTAAAAAACTATATATGCCTATAATGGTACGGCTTAATAATAAAAAAACCCTGTTTCAATTTTAATGATATATATTATTTAAATATATATATACAGTTTATAATTTAATTATTACATTATACTTTATACAAATATGGTTATATAAATTTTGTATATAAAGTATTATAGATATACCATATTCGACAGTAATAAAAATAATATATATGTGTATTATTTAAAAATTATTTTAATCATTTAATTACACAAATTAATTATATCAATAAATAAATAAATATATATTATATAAATTATGTTTCATATTCTATAGAAAATACATGCTTGGTAAAAAAACAATTTTTCTTATTTCAAAATATTTTAAATTAAAGCCAAAAATTTAATGATTAGTTATAAAATTATTTTTAAACTACAAAATTATGTAATAAATATTCAAAGTATAAAATATCATTTAGAATTTTACTGGAAATTTAAATTTTGAAATTAAGTTTCGAAAATATTTTTTGTTTATATTTTAAAATTAATCAGTTTATAAATTAATAAAATATAATTTCAAAAATTTCAAAAAAAATTCAAAGCCATGTGTAACACCAGGTAAATACATTTTTATTAAAAAATAAATTTGTGTATTTTATAACTATTAATCTATATTTACAATATATTATTATACATTTATATATAAGTGTTTAATATAATATATTGTTGGCGTCAAAATTTGCCACCAACACCCGGTTATGTGAAAGCACCAATATCCAGTCATGGACCTCAGATAGTATCTAATATAGACAATATAACATGAAGAACAAACAAATTAAAAATGAAAGTAGGTAAAAAGAGACAAGATTTATAATGGTTCGGCTAACTCCAGCCAACGTCCACTCCAGAATAATCCTTTTTATTATATTGTAGTTTGTTTATAGTTACAATCTGAAATCCAAGAATAAAATTGGCAGGCTATAGCCTAGGTTGAAGATAAAGAGAAGGAGAAAGAAGATTCTTTTTCTAACGCCATACATGCTGTATTTATAGGAGAAGACATGAAAAATGAAAATATCTCGCTCAAAACCCGGATCTGGACCCCTGAAGCCAAGACGAGCCTTCCCAAAAATTTAGGGCCCATCGGAGCCCATAATAGGGATTGGTGTCGATCCCTATTTTGGTAGAATCATGGGGTGTGATCCCTATGTTGGGTACCCCGTGATGTTATCTCCTTGCTCTCTAAATTTCATGTCGATCGCACTTACGGATCTTGAGATACCGATCGATTATTACTGCAAATTCAACTAAACCACTCCCCGAATAGGGATAAAGGTCGATCCCTCCAAGTTGCTCCTTTTGTCATGCGATCCCTATGGTGTGTTCCTTGTGTTGTAATATGCCTGTACTCCAAGTTCCATGCCGATTGGATTAGTAGAACTCAAGTTATTGATCGATCTTTATTGTAATATGTCGTGAAGGCTGATTATAGCCGATCCCTATATAGGGATAGGGGCCGATCCCTGTAAGTTACTTCAAATGATGTGCGATCCCTAGGGTAGACTCCTTAGGGTCCCTTCTTCTTGTTCCTGAAGTTTCACTTCAATCCGCCTTGTGATATTTGAGTTATGGAGCGACCATTGTTGAGTGAGTTGTGCTGTGTGCATCCTGTTTATTCCAATCCCTCTTCTAGGGGAAGTATTAGTTCCATACATAGCCATTTTTTGAGCGTTGTCCATCCGAATCCATTTGACTGTAGTTTATAGTTTCAAATATAATCGATCTCCAATCTTGGTAACCATCTCTTCGGGCTTCCTGCCTTGATGATCATGAAGTCTATTAGGTTAAATTCGCATATGTACTGCCTTGCCAAAAGGCAGGTTAACACTTTGCCCCCCAAAACATGTCTTGCGATAGGAAGGTGTGTTTTGAATTGCTATAAATCCAAAATATGAGGTCCATAATCCATCGATAGCCATATTATCCTATCCAAATCCAATCCGTTGCCAATCCAAATCCATGATCTCTTTGGATTGTTAGTGAAATCCATGACCATTCCTCGTCGATATCCAGTTCCGAATCGACGATCTCTCCGGATCGTTTCATCCAAATTCGTATCCATTGCAAATCTACGTTCTCTTCGGATTGTTTTTCCAAACCCTCGACCTCACCGGGTCGTTAGCTATATCTGAGACCGCTCCAGGCCCATATCCAAGTCCGTGACCGCTCCGTGTCAATGTCCAATTCCATAGCTATTTGAACCTGATATCCAAATCCGTGACTTCTCTGGGTCCTTGTCGAGCACAATCCATACTCGACGTCCAAGTAAGCCTATATTGTCGCTCTCCGGTAAAGCGGCGTTATTTCCTATACTTCGATTCAGTGTCCTTGAACATTAATCGATGTCTTGGCCTAAGTCCTAGACCGATAGTGGTCTTTTCGGACCTTTGTTAAGCATAATCCATACTCGACGACCTGAGTAGGCTGATCCTGTCGCTATCTGGCAAAGCGACCTACTCCTCGCCAGGCATAATCCATACCTGATATCCTATTGGGTTTTATCCTCCGGCCTCGACTCTTCGAACGAGGACTTAATCCATGTGCGAGTCTATTATGTCGCTCTCCGGCTAAGAGACTCGCACCTTGCGGTTACCGCCCCATCACTTCGGTCGGTACAATAATCGCAACCTGTTTTATTCATCACAGTAATGCAGATCATAAATAACCTAATAAATAAGAGTTAGTACATCCAGAAATCGAAAAAAACTAAAAAAGCAAAAGGGTGCCTCTTCGGGCATGACGGTTCATCATCATCTTAGAGCATGTCTTGCCTACATCCCATACATGTGTAAGTGACTTAGCTGCCTTATTATAGAGTTTATTATTATTATTATTATTATTATTATGGCCAGAGTCCCAGTCCTGAACTTGGCCCTTATCATCACGATTAGTTGATGTCGATCCGTGACCCCGATCTAGGGCCATTCCTATTTCCATTCGATGGGGACGGTGGCTGCTCCTATTCCATCACCGTTGTTCAATCCCTCATGTACTGCGATAGTCTTCCATTCCTGACATGCTCCTCAATCATATCAATCAAATTCCTGCATTCATCTATGGTTTGCACGTTCAATCCGTGGAATAGGCAGTACTTGTTGGAACCTGCCTTCTTTGATTTTAATGCGACAACTATATATTTCAACCTATATTCTATAATGTCAAATATTCTTGCAGGAATCTACAAAGAGAAGCTATTATCATATCATCAACAAAGATCAAGTTTTCAAATTTTATTATTTCTAAATATTCTTGTACAATCTCTGATATGATGATAAAATACACACACGCAAATATACTTTTGAAAATCATGTTTTAAAATAATAAATATCTTTAATTATTTAAAGATGTAAAAAGGTATTTTCAAAATTGAATAATATCTCAAGTTCAGAAGTGCTAAAACAAAGGAAGGAACAAAACAGTACAGAATTAGACGTCTGTAGTTTAATTCAGACGTCTGACATCAATGTCAGACGTCTAAAGATAAAATAACAGACGTCTGAACCCTCAGTATAAATTACTACTATTTCTATATGAAATAGACGTTTGTCAATTTAATAACAGACGTCTACCATCATAGACAGACGTCTAAATTAAATGACAGACGTCTGAAATGACTGTTTTTTTTGTTTCTTCTATTTTTTGAATTTTTAACTTTATTCAGACATCTGTCACTTTTCTCTCAGACATCTGAACTTGACGAACTGAAGCATCTCTTCATGAAATATCAAATTCTGAAGAGTTGTCTTCTTCACCAAGAGTTGCACTTCTTCTAATGGTTGCAACTATTAAATTAAAACTATTCAATACTATAAATAGAGATGAAAATCCACTATTTAAAAAACCAATTCTTTCTATCTATTCTGATCTTATATTGTTATAATATCAAGTGATTTTTCAACTCTCTACTTCCTATCTTTGCACATTCAAATCATCATATCAAGAAGATTATAGGAAGGGTGTACTACATTGACTATATACGTGCTTTTTCAAGAACACACAAGTCAAGAAACAATTTATTAATTATATTTGAAGTCCTATTCGGTTGCTTAGGTGGAAAAGTCCTGTTCGGTTGCTCAGGAGGTGTAATACCTGTTCCTCCGGGTAAAGTGAGGGTTGTTAGAGAAATTCCAGAAGGAGTCTGGGACTGGACGTAGAACGAGAAGTTCGAACCAGTATAAAAATCCCTGGTGTCATTTTTATTACTGCTATTTACTATTATTTATAATTCTGCACTTGCTAGTCGTAGTTTAACTATATTATCGATCCATATACACTTTCATTTGGTATCAGAGCAAGGTCATCACATAACTATAACATAGTTATCTGATTTTTTTAATAATATGGATAATAACACTAGCAACAGTTTTACTGAGGGACAAGCCACCACACGACCACCATTGTTTAACGGATTAAATTATAGTTATTGGTCAACTAGAATGAGAATTTTTATGCAAGCAAGTGGATTTGAAACCTGGAATATCATTCAAACTGAATATAATATTCCTACTACAGAGTATGCTGCATGGTCTAATACCCAAAAACTAGATGCTACTGCAAACGCAAAAGCAATGTGTAACGACCCACTATTTTGGACCATTCGCATCCGCACATGTCGGACTTGAATAATTCAAAATACCGCTGTTAATTTAAATTTGGCAAAACTGAACATATATAGTAAATAAATAATCACAGATCACAGACACAGAGTAATAAATGCAGCGGAAATAAAAGAGATAGTAGTTCATGAAGCTACTATATAAATATATAAGTTACATCAGAGTTTAACCAGATACAACGGAAGAGTAACACGATACATCAGATACAAATCAGAATACATCACTGGAATCGTCGAATACTGAAAGCAGAATAGATGGCTGGATCTTCAAGAAAAGCTCCAACTCCAAAGGTGAGTCTCGAATACTGGTACACTCAGTATGACCCGAGCGTAAAGCAAAACACAAAACACTCGAGTCAGGATTAACATTCTTATATTAATAAATCCAACTCAAGTGAAATAACAACTGAAATACAAGTAACTCAAAGGATGTTTAAAATAACCATCCTTTAAGGATCCGTTAAACTATCTACTAGGTAGTAATATACGCTAAGTAGATAATGTCTATCAGTAATATAAGGTATCAAAATAGTGTTAAGGCGTTACCATTATCCCCCTTAACACATTTTTATAAGCGTTATAGTCTATACAGCACTGTAAACTCCACCATAAACTAGTGGGATATCAGGGAGTACTCCATAGGTATAACACAAAACAAATTCGTAGTGGTCGCGTATATAGGGATACAAGTATGGCAAGGCACATGAGGCAATACCCAAGGTAGTGAAACTACCGTTTGCCTGATCCGGACTGGTGAGAACGCATCGCCGCAGCGACCGCAACACCGCGAAACAACACTCCCAAAATAAAGGGTGCACCAATCAACAACAAGTAATGAATAGTTTCGAAGAAGTGTGTTCGCTTGAGCTAGCTGACCTCCATTTGGCCCGGCACGGCTCCTGTTTTAGTCATTTCCAATTTGACACAAGTGTCAAGGCTATCCATTATCGTTCTCTTTCTTCAGTCATCACGTACATCATTCCAACCACTTCATTCTGGATCACACTCCGCGTATAGTTATTAAAGTGGTTTTCGGTTTAGACATAGAGTATGTCCATAACCGATTCTGGTCTCTTTAATAACTTTCGTGATTATTACACCGATTGGTCGTTTAATATATTTCAAAACCAAATCAAATTCAATTTCCATTAGAATTTGTAAACCAACATTCCATTTGTCTTGCTAAATCAATTTCCATAATTTATGTTTTAAAACTTTCAAATTACCATTTCAAAAATCTTATAATACAATTTCGATTTCTATTTAAAACCATTCAAATATTGATTCAAGTTCGTAAATAAGTTTCATTCCAAATCATTTAAATTAATTTAATTTAACATTCAAATTAATTTAACTTCATTAATCGATTTCATTCAATATTCGTTAAGTTAATTTTCCATTCAAAACAATTTCTACTAAATTTCCAATTCATTAAATCCATTATTTAAATTCAACTTCATTATATCAAAACTTACAAATTGAATTAAATTAAATTCATCAAATCAAATTCTTTAAATTTCAAGCCTTACATTAATTTCAATAAATCACATTTTATTTCTTGATAAAGAAATTCAATTTCACATATTTATTTACATAGTTACAAATTTCAAAACTCAATTAATAAAGAAACTAAATTTCACTTATTCAAGAAGTTCAATTTCACTTAATAAAGAATTCAATTTTTATTTAATTATTAAATGATTTCAAAACTTAATTATTAACTAATTTCAAAACTTAATTATTAATAATTCCAAATTTAATTATTAAATAATTAATTTTAAAACAACGTTCATTCATCATCTACTATGTTAATATTTTGATTCAGATTATTAAATATTAACATTTCCTTTCATTAAAATTCAAATTCCAACTTCGTTTCAAAACATATTATTTATTCAAATAAAATCTTCATTTTATTTTTAAAACAAATCATTGACCAATCGGGTTTTATTTAATTCTCTATCTTAAGTCAAGTTCATTTGGGTATTTATCATTTCAACCCAATTCCAATTCAATTCAAAATCAAAACATAGCAAAGGGAACTTGCAGTGCGATAACTGGGATGGTGTCAAAGTAAATAAACAAGCAATAACAACAATCAATATCAATCCAAAATCAATTCAAATAATCCCGAAATAACCGTATTAATTCACATTGTTGTTTGTGCGAATTAATATAATTATTTCTAGAATCTACACTATCATTTCGTGTAGATTAAAGATTATTATATAAATTATTCTATGCAATTCTACACTTGGCATCAATTATTCAATTTCATACTTCATCAATTAATACAACATAAATTCAAATGGTTCAAGGGTAATTAACTATCTTTCTATGTGTCAATTGATTTAAACATTTAAAGGGGTCATATTATACAAACTTGTCTAATTAAATTCAACATATATATCAGTTTCAAGTCGCTAACAATTCTACGTCAAATTCAATTTCATATTTTTCTCACTTCCTACATTAACCAATTTAACGTCCAATATCAATATCAAACAATCAATCATCTATCAACCAACTTGATTATCATCATATAAGTAACAGATAAGGGTGTCAGATGTCACAAGTGAACTGATACAGGTAATAACATATATAACAGTGTAAACAACTAACAGTAGCATATTTCAATTGTCGTTTCAAATGAAATCAAATTTAATAAATAAAAGAACATTAATCGTGAGTGATTGCTCACCTTTCGAGGCTAGAGGAGAGATGAACGAGAATCGGATGAGTTACGAATCCAAGCGCGAATATCGCAGCAAAGCACGATGGACACAAGTTCGACGATCAAAGCTGATAAGAGTAATTGATGAGAACAAATCAATTGGTTCGATAGAACAGAGAATGCATATTTTATTATTATAATTTCCTTAAAATAAATAATTTAAATTTTAGACGAATAATAAAATAACATAATAAAAATCATTATTCTCAAAACATATATATTTAAACATCCATATTAAATTTTTAAAACACATCCAACTTAAAGTCTTTATATGTAAATTTTTAAGCCAAACTAAATAAACTATACCAACAGAGCATAACAACTTCCCTAAACTACAAATATACTTATACCTATTATATCGCCTACAACCTGTAATATATATAAGCAACAGATCCCATTTATTATACTAGATTCCATAACAGATATGCAAAAACTTTGAAAATATATATATACTTTTATAGTTTCTAATATATACAGTATTGAGTAAACAACTGGAAAAACCAAAACCAATGTATGCAGACATGTTCTAATATACAACATATATATAAACCCATATATACTTTCTTTTTTATAATATCATATATACTCCCAAAGTTATAACTACAGCATCATAACCCAGCTTTATCTTCAAAAATTCAAACTTTATGCATGACCGTTCTTGTATATAAAACTAGTATATATAACTGGAATATGAACTGACCAATCATATATAAAATTTAACATATATAACATACATGCAACACGCAGATTTATGTAATACATATAAATATATATAATCTTAAACATATATGGAAGTTTCAAATAGATATACATGCATACAATATATGCTAGTTCTTCAATTATATGCATATACAGACAACTATCTAACTTATAATATTACTACAGCAAAATAAAACTTTGAAACTATGTACACACGTATAAAGTGACTAACAGTCAATTTCCAACAATCTAAATATATATATATATAATACAAAACAGGCAAACATGCAACTATATAACAGATGTCGTATATTATATACACTCAATTTTAACCGAGCCCATAACAAACGCATATATATAATACAATATATAACTACATATATTCCTAGAGATATAACTTTCAGATTTTATTAACCAATATAACCCAAAGTAGTATGCATAAATTTATATATATATAAATCTCGTATTTTATAACATATTGAAATTTTCACTATGACTTAAACTTACATGAAATCATCATGCACACACGCTATAATGCCCTGTACTCCCGATATATTACTCACTCGTAAAGTATAACAAACAACCACTTTTTTTTAAGCTTTGATAAGATTAAGCTCATATTTATTGTACATATTCATTTATATAACTGAGAAGACCCAGATGTAAAAATTCAAAACAAGGCAAACTATATACCTCTGGAAAAATAAGCTGGCTGATATGGTCCGGAAAGAGAAGGAGATGCATGCTTGCTCGGCCTAAGCTTTGGATTGAGGAGGGAGGTGAGAGAATAGGCGGAAGACGGTGGGTGGCCGAGCGATTGTGGTGGAGTTTGGATCGGCGATGGTGGCTGGTGGCGGGTGAGAGGAGATCGAGGGAGAGAGGGAATGCAAGGCTTCGGCCTAGTGCTACGTGAGTTGAGGGAGATGCGGAGGAGAAATAGCTCCTGCTATAAAACAAAATGGCGGATGAACCAAAAAATTAAAATGAACAGGCTGAATAAAGAATGTAGCATTGGAATTTTTTTATTTTATTTTTTTTTGAACCGATGAGATATGAAAGACTAAAAGGTTATTTTGAAAATAGTGAAAGCCAAAAGTCAATTATAAATGCAAAATGGCTATACAGTTACACGACAGCTAATCAAGTGAACAGAGAAGCCAAAAGGTTAAAATGGCACTGATACGACCAGGCGTTCTGCGAATTCCACCGCGTACTAGACACCGAACCACACAAACGAGTATATAGTGGAGATCAGCACGACGAAACGATCAAAACGGTATACTGATATCAAGGATTCGATTGAATTATAAAAATTTGAATTTTCTAATAGCGGAAAATGCAAGAAAAACGCTGAAAAATAAGATCGACGGAGCCAAAGATGTCCGAATTTGGAAAAACGACAAACTGACATCTTGCTCAGAAGATGGTTTAGAATTTTTCTATGTAAAAATATTTAGGTTTCGAAAACATTTTATTTTCATCGCTTTTTGACTGATTAAATTGAAGTAAATCTACGCACGAAATAAACTTTCGTATTTTCGGACGAAAATTTACCAGTTGCTATGTTTAACTAGACGCATTTCAAATATCAAATTTATATCTCAAAATTTTATCGTTTAAAATTTCATAAAATTTCAATTAATAACGTTAATAAAAACCGGTTAAATTTACAGGTTGTTACACTCTCCCCCACTCAAAACTTTTCGTCCCCGAAAAGGAAGGAGGAGGGAGAATAGAAACAACCAAAAGAAAATAGATTGAGAAACAAAATAAACAATTAGTTCAAACCATATAAATTTCAATTTAAATAAACTTATATTCAACAATTTGTTTTTAAATTCACGGTTTCCATAAAATTGATTTGATTTCTCATTTATAAATGTTAGGTATAAAAGGTTTCTTTCAAATGAAATTCAATTTAAATTTAATTAATTCAAGATATCTCATTAAATTGATTTAATTTCAATTTATTTACTTTCAAAACAATTTTTTTTTATTTTATTAATCACATCTACTTTTGAATTAACTTATTGTTCTACTTATCTTCATAAACAATTTAAAATTTAAAATTTGAGTGTATAACATTTATTATACGTACCCAATATTCAATTACATAGTTAGCTTTTGAAAATTTAGGTAAGTTATATTGAATGCAGTCGAGTATTATACAAGTAAATTTCTAATATAAAAAAAATTCAAGTTAAATATTTATTCAAAATTTTGGCTTTATTTAAAATCATCCTTTAACATAATTTCGAGGATTAAATTTCCGATTAACTTCAAACCATTTAGAGATAAATATATATACATACAATATATCCATGTCAAATCTAAATCAAATACTTGTATATATATTTTAAATCATGTCATGCTTTAGAAATTTCAAATCAAATTCATTTCAAACAAAAGTGTAGCAAGCTACTGATGGTCTCTCCACTTCGAAACTCGAAAATGAATGTCGATGATGCGGCCGCCATCACCAAAATTATTTTCCAGCGACAAAGAGAAGAGCACTGATTTCAACATTTTTAAAATTCTTTGGAAACGATTTCTATTCGGAAATATTTCAAATAATATACATTTTAAAACTAAAAAATCCAAGTTTGAAATCACCGGAAATTAAATTCTCAAATTCTAATTTAAATCCATTTCAATCCCTAATTAAATCTTAAACCATGTGCTATAATTTCATTTACTTATCATATTGGAATAGTCAATGGTTTACAAAACAATAAATAAAAAACAAATATTACCATTTTGTTGACCTATTCATTTAACAGTCTAGAAATTTACTTATATATAATATAATCACACAAATTTATTTTATTTACCAAATTTGAAAACGATATTGTGTTAGTTTGCTTTGCTCAAGTGTTTTAGGAATCCTATCGATAGCGTTGATCAGACGAATCGATCGAAAACCCAAATCACATCAACAACTCAAACAACACAGTATATAAAACATTTTTAACATTAATTTTACAAATACACTTCCTCGCTTGGCGATACAATAATGGATTTCAAAGCAAGGATAGAGATTCAGATTTGATGGACTCAATCAAAGAGAATTCTGATTCGAAGATAGGTTTGAAACAAAGATAAGATGATTAAATAACAAAATAGGAAGATAGATAAGTTCATATAAATCACGGGCAACCTTAACCGGGTCGACCGTGACTTCAAGAATAAGATCGATACAGGATTCCGAGGTAAATCAACATCAGATCTCAAGGGATAGAAATTTAAGCATAGCAGGAGATAGATAGCATCGTAAACCGAGGATACAGAAATCTCCGGTAAATCGATGCTTATTGTAAAGGAGTTTCACCCCTTTACAAATAATTCGAAGATTGGCGAGACCGCCGATTCATTATAAAGATCATTCAAAGTGGAGTTATATACTCCAGAATGAGAAGGCGAATAGCGAGGGACACGAATGGATTTTGGAACCGCAGGGAACGTTCCAAAATTCAAAGGAATCGAGTCAAAAGGAAGAGATTGAAACTCGAATGAGAGTGATTCTGTAAATACATTTACCCTATATGTTGAGTTTTTCCTAGAGCTACCAAAGCTCTGATACCACTTGTAACGACCCACTATTTTGGACCATTCGCATCCGCACATGTCGGACTTGAATAATTCAAAATACCGCGTTGTTAATTTAAATTTGGCAAAACTGAACATATATAGTAAATAAATAATCACAGATCACAGACACAGAGTAATAAATGTAGCGGAAATAAAAGAGATAGTAGTTCATGAAGCTACTATATAAATATATAAGTTACATCAGAGTTTAACCAGATACAACGGAAGAGTAACACGATACATCAAATACAAATCAGAATACATCACTGGAATCATCGAATACTGAAAGCAGAATAGATGGCTGGATCTTCAAGCAAAGCTCCAACTCCAAAGGTGAGTCTCGAATACTGGTACACTCAGTCTGACCTGAGCATAAAGCAAAACACAAAACACTCGAGTCAGGATTAACATTCTTATATTAATAAATCCAACTCAAGTGAAATAACAACTGAAATACAAGTAACTCAAAGGATGTTTGGAATAACCATCCTTTAAGGATCCGTTAAACTATCTACTAGGTAGTAATATACGCTAAGTAGATAATGTCTATCAGTAATATAAGGTATCAAAATAGTGTTAAGGCGTTACCAGTATCCCCCTTAACACATTTTTATAAGCGTTATAGTCTATACAACACTGTAAACTCCACCGTAAACTAGTGGGATATCAGGGAGTACTCCATAGGTATAACACAAAACAAATTCGTAGTGGTCGCGTATATAGGGATACAAGTATGACAAGGCACATGAGGCAATACCCAAGGTAGTGAAACTACCGTTTGCCTGATCCGGACTGGTGAGAACGCATCGCCGCAGCGACCGCAACACCGCGAAACAACACTCCCAAAATCAAGGGTGCACCAATCGACAACAAGTAATGAATAGTTTCGAAGAAGTGTGTTTGCTTGAGGTAGCTGACCTCCATTTGGCCCGACACGGCTCCTGTTTTAGTCATTTTCAATTTGACACAAGTGTCAAGGCTATCCATTATCGTTCTCTTTCTTCAGTCATCATGTACATCATTCCAACCACTTCATTCTGGATCACACTCCGCGTATAGTTATTAAAGTGGTTTTCGGTTTAGACAGAGAGTATGTCCATAACTGATTCCGGTCTCTTTAATAACTTTCGTGATTATTACACCGATTGGTCGTTTAATATATTTCAAAACCAAATCAAATTCAATTTCCATTAGAATTTGTAAACCAACATTCCATTTGTCTTGCTAAATCAATTTCCATAATTTACGTTTTAAAACTTTCAAATTACCATTTCAAAAATCTTATAATACAATCACGATTTCTATTTAAAACCATTCAAATATTGATTCAAGTTCGTAAATAAGTTTCATTCCAAATCATTTAAATTAATTTAATTTAACATTCAAATTAGTTTAACTTCATTAATCGATTTCATTCAATATTCGTTAAGTTAATTTTCCATTCAAAACAATTTCTACTAAATTTCCAATTCATTAAATCCATTATTTAAATTCAACTTCATTATATCAAAACTTACAAATTGAATTAAATTAAATTCATCAAATCAAATTCTTTAAATTCCAAGCCTTACATTAATTTCAATAAATCACATTTTATTTCTTGATAAAGAAATTCAATTTCACATATTTATTTACTTAGTTACAAATTTCAAAACTCAATTAATAAAGAAACTAAATTTCACTTATTCAAGAAGTTCAATTTCACTTCATAAAGAATTCAATTTTAATTTAATTATTAAATAATTCAATCTTATTTAATTATTAAATAATTTCAAAACTTAATTATTAACTAATTTCAAAACTTAATTATTAATAATTCCAAATTTAATTATTAAATAATTAATTTTAAAACAACGTTCATTCATCATCTACTATGTTAATATTTTGATTCAGATTATTAAATATTAACATTTCCTTTCATTAAAATTCAAATTCCAACTTCGTTTCAAAACATATTATTTATTCAAATAAAATCTTCATTTTATTTTTAAAACAAATCATTGACCAATCGGGTTTTATTTAATTCTCTATCTTAAGTCAAGTTCATTTGGGTATTTATCATTTCAACCCGATTCCAATTCAATTCAAAATCAAAACATAGCAAAGGGAACTTGCAGTGTAATAACTGAGATGGTGTCAAAGTAAATAAACAAGCAATAACAACAATCAATATCAATCCAAAATCAATTCAAATAATCCCGAAATAACCGTATTAATTCACATTGTTGTTTGTGCGAATTAATATAATTATTTCTAGAATCTACACTATCATTTCGTGTAGATTAAAGATTATTATACAAATTATTCTATGCAATTCTACACTTGACATCAATTATTCAATTTCATACTTCATCAATTAATACAACATAAATTCAAATGGTTCAAGGGTAATTAACTATCTTTCTATGTGTCAATTGATTTAAACATTTAAAGGGGTCATATTATACAAACTTGTCTAATTAAATTCAACATATATATCAGTTTCAAGTCGCTAACAATTCTACGTCAAATTCAATTTCATATTTTTCTCACTTCCTACATTAACCAATTTAACGTCCAATATCAATATCAAACAATCAATCATCTATCAACCAACTTGATTATCATCATATAAGTAACAGATAAGGGTGTCAGATGTCACAAGTGAACTGATACAGGTAATAACATATATAACAGTGTAAACAACTAACGGTAGCATATTTCAATAGTCGTTTCAAATGAAATCAAATTTAATAAATAAAAGAACATTAATCGTGAGTGATTGCTCACCTTTAGAGGCTAGAGGAGAGATGAACGAGAATCGGATGAGTTACGAATCCAAGCGTGAATATCGCAGCAAAGCACGATGGACACAAGTTCGACGATCAAAGCTGATAAGAGTAATTGATGAGAACAAATCAATTGGTTCGATAGAACAGAGAATGCATATTTTATTATTATAATTTCCTTAAAATAAATAATTTAAATTTTAGACGAATAATAAAATAACATAATAAAAATCATTATTCTCAAAACATATATATTTAAAAATCCATATTAAATTTTTAAAACACATCCAACTTAAAGTCTTTATATGTAAATTTATAAGCCAAACTAAATAAATTATACCAACAGAGCATAACAACTTCCCTAAACTACAAATATACTTATACCTATTATATCGCCTACAACCTGTAATATATATAAGCAACATGTAACAGCCTAAAATTTTTAAACGAAATTTTATTTAAAATTATACAATTTTGAAATATTGATTTAAATATAAAGTGTAGTAATTTGTATGAAACGAAAAATTTAAACTTTACATTTCATTACGTATATTTATGTCTGTTCTTAACTTTATATTAGAATCAAATTTTATTTAATGATGAAAATAGCTATTTTAATTTTGGTTTAAAATGATACGTTATATTTTTAGGAAACCGTTAACACTTTTAAATTTATTAATAAAAGAAATAAATCAAATTGTACGTTACTTTGGGCGTTACACTTTACGTTTGTTGTTCCTTTGCCTATTGATTTTATATGCGTTGACTTTACAAAATTTCAGCTGCATATTTTCAGTTGAAAATTTCAAAAATCTTGCTCAAATCTATCCTTAAATCGTGCACGTGAGAATCATTCCTTACCCCTTTACCTCCCGTACGTTTCGTTCCAGCTTTTAATAAAATTAAACTGCCTTGAATTCCCTACCGTTCAGAGAAATTTTTAATTGCCAGATCCAACTTTTCTTTCAGTTCCATCTGCTTTTGGCGTGAACATTTCTCCTTCCAGGTAATGGTTGTACCTTCTTTCATTTTTTTTTCATATTTTGCTCTGTGTTGTCACTCTCATTCCCTTACCTGTTTGCTGTTATACTTTGTCCAATCCCATGCCTCTTTCACTTTCATTTTTTTTATTTCACTCTCATTCTCTGGTTGCTGAACCATTGATCCCCTGTGTGCTGTTATCCTTCGTTACATATACCTTTGCCAGATCACGTTTCAACTACCATCGTGAGAACTCCTACGCTTAGCCCACCACCATGCTCGGCCCAGTCACCAGCCGAGAACCCCACCGAGAACCCCTGAACCCATGCTCCGCCATGAGAACCCCAACCCCTCGTCAGCCCTACTCCCTGCTATCCACCGAGATCTACCCCATGCCCAGCCGAGACCAACGTGCCACCCACCACCGCCTCCAAGGCAACACCAGACCGAGACCCAATCTACTGATCCACGCTAACCCACGCCAACCACCCTACCCCATCTCCTCCACCCAGGCCGTGACCTGCCAGCCACCACACCCCAGGCCGAGACTAAACCAACCCATGCCGTGCCCCTCTGACATAACCCCTGGCCGCAAGTTCAGGTGACGCAGCCCCCACTGACCTGAAACCTGATGCCTCTAAGGTAGTTGAGCCTTTGTATTTTGAAGTTTAATCTATGTGTCCTATGGCCTTGGTTCTGAAAGAAAGAAAAAAATGATGAACACGAATGTATGTTGTCACCTCTGCAGCTATATTTCGTAGTATTTCCAGACCGAGCTTTGCTTTAGTTTTTAGTTTTATTGCCTTTGCCTTGTTGAAAAAAAGGGGGAAATGAAAAGGTTGCCTATCACTTTGTACTTTGTAGTATAGTTTCTTTTGAGCTTTGTTTAGGAAAAAAAGGATACGTGGAGTTGTTTTGTCGCGTGACTGACCGTTGTTTTGAAGAAAAAAATGTTTTGTCACTTTGCAAAATTTAAAGTTATAATCTATATTTAAAAGTGGTCGTGCTATTGCTTTCGATTTTCAACCTGTTTCTTTTTCGGTTGTTTGCTTCATCTGAAAATTCGTTATTCGTGCAATCTTAGATTTGATTATTTATTGTGCTTTTGGTTTGAATCTAGTTGGCGCATCCGCTAACAACTGATCGTACTATCCGCGTGCTTTCGATAGACATCGTATTTCTATTTCCGAATCTCCAGCTCCATAGAGGTGAGTAAATCTCACACGAATATTCATACTTATATGATTGTGAAACGACCGCAACTGAATGTGTAGAAATAAATAAATAAATAAATAAATGATGTTATAACTACCTGTGATTTATTTATAGTTGATGTTAATTGTTAAAAACTGCATATCGTATCATCTGTTATATTCTATTCTTATTTTACTGTTATTCTATTATGTTAAATCACACTACAAGTTCCCTGTAGAATAGAATCACTATGGGTTGAAATGATACATACCCGAACGGACTTTAGAATAAGGGAAGATCGTTATGGGCTGAAATGATCGGCCTGAACGATTTTCAATTAAAATTTATTTACTTGGTATTGCGGGTTTGAAATGATAAAACCCGGATTTTTCTTTGTAAATTACGGATTGAAATGATATAGTATCCGTATCACTTGACTTAGGCTAGAAAATATTATACAGACCCATGGTTATTTTTCTGTATTTTCTAGATACTTTTAAATAATTTAAATATTGTAATAATATTAAATTGATTTAAATCGAATTTTAAGTGGTTTATTTAGAATGGAAATGATTTTTCTATGTGATAAATATAAATAAATGGAGGAATATTGATTTTAAAACGAAACTTAAATTTGAAATTTTGACTAAAAGAAGAGATGGAAACTTAAGTTAATTAAATTGAAATGGAAATTTAGTTTTAAATTGGTGGAAAAATGGAGTTTAATTTTAAATGTTGAAATGAATGTAATAAGCAAATTTGTAAGTTTTGGTTTTAACTTGTAAAATCTCTTTAAAATAAATTAGTTAAAGGATCGAAATGAACATTTTTAATGTATGATTTTATAAGTTCTGAACTAGGTAGAATCTGTAGCACTTGTTAAGTGTTGTGGATTATATAAGTGAACCAAAAGACTAAAATGAACTAAGGCTATGATAGTACTTGGTAAGTGCTGTTGTAGCAGAAACTAAAATTTAACCTGAACTAATAAAAGGGCTACTGTAGCACTTGTTAAGGACTGCAGTAGGCTGAAATATGATTTTTGTTTAAAACTGAACTGTTATAGCAGTTTTAAATGTTGTTTTGCTGAATAAAATTGTTTCAAATATAACCTATAGCAGTTGTTTTTAAATGCTGTGAAATGCTGAAATTTTAATAATTAGGGTTTTTGACTTAGTAAACGAACTCAGAATGGTTTGAAACTTTGGAAATTGAATACTTGATTTGAAAATATAAAAATTACACTTTTAAAAGGTTTAAATGAATTATTTGATTGGAATCTAAACTATTTAAAAGGTGACTTGAAATGATAATAAATGAGTATATCTTTAAATTTAAAAGGTATTTAAAGTTGAATATTTAGATTTGAACTCAAATGATATTTGGAATATTAAAATGATTTGAAATGAAGTTTTGAAATGATATGATATTTTAAAAATATGGAAATGGTTTAGAATTGATTTAATCTTTATTTTGATAGAGATTTGGATTTGAAATGATATTCTATTTTGAAGTATAAACTGTTTTTAAAACTTATAACCACGGGTTATAATAACGTTGGGTTGTTAAAGAGACCGGGATCGGATATGGACATACTCTCTGTCTTACCGAAAACCACTTTGGCAACTGTACGCGGTGGAGATTCCAGAATGAAGTAGGATGGTGGCGACGTTCTTAAGGTATGTTACATGGACCCAACTCCCGTGAGTTGGCATAAGGTGGCTAAAACAGGAGCGATCTCGGACCAGTGAGGTAGCACCTCTTCTCGGACACATTTCTTCGATATTATACTCTTATTTGTGATTTGACTAGATGGCCATCCTCCGATTTGGGAATGTTGTTCGAGGTGGAACGGTAGTGGCTGCTATGCGTATCCATCAGTCCGTGTGCGTAATTGGTATATCTACCCTGGCATTGCCTAGTTGTGCCGTGTCACCTACCATATCGAGCTTTACTACAATTATGATTTTAAGATCCGACCGCGTTAAGGTTCTCCATCCCCTTAACGCTATTTTCTGATATGATTATACTTTACTTATTTAGACACTATTATAATAGCGAATATTACTACATAGTAGATATTTTAACGGATCCTTAGAGGATGGGCGGTCCCAAGCATCTTCTAAGTTACTTGTACCTTTACTACAGTTCACTTGAGTTGGTTTACATTGTATAAGTATGTATATCCTGACTCGAGTGTTTTGTGTTTTGCTTTACGCTCGGGTCAGCCTGAGTTATTCACAGATTTGGATTCCACTTTCTAGAGATTTGAATCGCTGGAGATTATCTGCTTGTCTTGTCCTATCTATTTCAGTTCTGTTGTTCTACTCAGCTTGTACCTGGTCATTGTATTTAGACTTCTGTTGTACTCTATTTTTTTCTGTTGTATCTTATGTAACTTTGTTATATTTATATAGTAGCTTCATGAACTACTATTTCTTTTACTTCCGCTGCATTATTTCACTCTGTGTCTGTGATCTGTGATTATATTTATTTACTGTATATTCTGAGATTTGCCAAATTTTATTTACAACGCGGTATTTTGAGCAATTCAACTCTGGCATGAGTGTCTACCTGTACACTTATAATGGATGCGAATGGTTGAAAATACCGGGTCGTTACAGTTGGTATCAGAGCCAGGTTTTGAGGCAAAACTTAGAATGTATGGTAAATTTATTTACAGAATCACTTTCGTTCGAGTTTGAATCTCTTCCTTTTGATTCGATTTCCTTTGAATTTTTGGAACGTTCCCTGCGGTTCCAAAATTCATTCTTGTCCCTCACTATTCATCTTCTTTTGACTTTGGAGTATCACATAACTCCACTTCGAATGATCTTTATAGTGAATTGGCTGTCTCGCCAATATTCTAATTTTCTAGTAAAGGAGGAAACTCCTTTACAAATTTGCATCGATTCACCAGAGATTTATATCTATCCTTGATTTAGATGCTAATATCTTTTGTTATTCCAAACTCTATCTCTTGAGGTCGGATGTAGATTTACCATGGAAAATCCACATTAGATCTTATTCATTAAGTCACGGTTGACCCGATTAAGGTTGCCCGCTATTTATTTAAGCTTGTCCATCTCCCCACTCTGTTATTTAATCATCTTGTCTTTTGTTCCAATCTATCTTCCTAACATTTTGAACTGTATTTGTAAATTAATGTTTTGTTTTATATTGTGTTGTTTGAGTTGTTGATGTTGATTTGGGTTTCCGATCGATTCGTCTGATCAACGTTATCGATGGGATTTCTAAAACACTTTGACAGAACAAACTGACACAATATTATATATATATATATATAATTTGTTAATGAAATAAATTTTGATATAGGTAAATTTATGGAACTTAATAAATTGATTTAAATTGATAATTTGAAGTGATAATACTTTATTTATCATTTGTTGTTCTACAAATGAATTTATAAATAGTTGTTTATAAATTTATTTGGGAACTGAAATTAAAACAAGAAATTTAAAGAATTTAATTTCCGATGGTTTCAAACCTTGTGTTTAAAATTTTTAAAAAGGATATTATTTAAAGTATTTTGAATAAAAATTTGTCTCTAAAGGATTTTAAAGTTTAAAAAATTTAGTGCTCTTCTCTTTGTCGCCGGAAAATAATTTCGATGATGACTGCAGCATCATCGACGTTCATTTTCGAGTTTCGAAGTGAAGAGACCATTCTGTAGTCTTACTACAGCTTTGTTTGGAAAATCTAATTGATTTGAATCTCTAAATATGACTGGACTATAATATATATAGATATATGATTTAAATTTGATTTGACATATTATGTATATATAATTACTTATCTCTAAAATGTTTTGAAAGGAATCGGAAGTTTAATTCTTAAATTTTATTTTAAAGAATAATTTCAATTATAAAAAAAATTGGATAAATGATTCAATCTTGAGATAATTGAATCGGAAAGTTTTATTTGTATAACACACAATTTCATTCCAATATAACTTACCTAAATTACACAGAAGTTGAATATGAAATTGGATAATATACAATATAGAAAGGATTTTATAAATAAAAATTTGAATGGTTATAATAAATGTTATACACTTAAATTTTAGTTATAAAAGATTAACAGAGGTAAATAGTAAAAAGAGAATTTAAAGATATTTTATTTAAATAACTTAATAATCAAATTTGATTTAATATGGAACCTTAAGTCTAACCTAGGAATTTTAATAATGGTTATTTCCTGAAATGAATATGTTGTATAATAAATAATGTATCTTTGAATAGATAAAATAAAATACATTGGAATTGGACATTTTGTAATAAAGTTTATTTAATTTGAATTCATAGTTTAAGTGATGTCTAAATGAAAAAATGTGTAAAGAAATTTGATTGTTATATTTGCTATGATAAATATTTTATTTATGAAATTGATATGTCTTGAAAAATGAATAATTATGATAGTTAAAATGTATTTTAACATCACTAAATTGGATAATTGAGAATTTGGTTTTTCAAATGGAAAATTTAAGTGTAACTTATTGAAGGAGTATCTATTTATGAAATGGGCAGTTTAAATAAAGTGTTAGGTTATTTGTTTAATGAAGAGCTAAGTAAAATAATGAACTTTTGACTTAATAAATGAATATTTCTGGAATAAAACTGATTTGAAATACTAATATATATCTACTGTAGCATTTTATAAGTGCTGCCGTTTGAAAATACTGTTTTGGAAAATTTATAATTGAATGAACTTAGAAATGCTACAACTTTAAAATGAATATTATTTGACCTTGAATTAAAATGGTTTAAAGGAAGATTATTTTAAAAGGGTGTTATGATTTTCTAAGTAGTATGTACTTTTTAAGAATAACATTTCCAAAGTGTTATGATTTTTAGTAGTATGATTACCAAATGATAAACATCACTAAATTGTTATGATTTCAAAGCATTATTGTTTCAAATTTATTATCTTATTTTGTTTTTCAAACTATCTTTTGGTTGTCCTTATTTCTCTTATCTTGTTACAGAATGGGAAGGCTATTGCTTATACCAGTCTGTTTAGAAATCTTCTTATAATCTTTGTTACTCATTTTGGAATCTGAACACTGTTTTCCATCCATGGACCGTCGCTCAAGTGAAAAGGGTGATTCAGACTCTAGAGAATCTTTTTCGTGTTTGTGTTCTTGATTTGATCACCTCCATCTTGTTAAACTTGCCTATAACAATAGTTATCAGGCCAGTATTGAGACATCTCCATTTTCTGCTCTTTACGGACGACCTTGTAGATCTCCTTCTTGCTGGATTGAATCCGGTAATCGTTTGGTTCTTGGTCCTGAGATGGTTTTGGAAGCTTCAGAGAGAGTTGAAGAGATTAAGAGGAAGATGAAGATTGCTCAAGATAGACAGAAGAAGTACGCTGATCGTCGAAGACAGAGTTTAGAGTTTGTTGTTGGTGATTTGGTTTTTCTTAAGGTCTCTCCCTTAAGGAATGTTATTCGTTTTGGTCGTAGAGGAAAGCTTTCTCCTAGATTTGTAGGTCCTTTTCGCATTTTGGAAAGAATTGGCTCTCTTGCTTATCGTCTGGATTTACCCGAGAAATTTTCTGGGGTACACAATGTATTTCACGTATCTCATCTTCGTCGCTATCTACATGATCCATCTCTTATTATTCAGCCTTCTACTCTTGATATTTTAGATATTGAGCCAAATCTGACTGTTGAGAGGAAGCCACTTCGTATCGTCGATCGAGGTACGAAGCAGCTAAGAAAATCTGTCAACCTGGTCAAAGTGCAGTGGAGCACTGATGAACGGGATTGCACCTGAGAGACGGAGGAGAGCATTCGTGCTTCGAATCCGGAACTGTTTATTTCAGGTACTTTTGCTATTCTGTCTTATTTTTCTTTGTTTTCCTTCTTTGTTCCTTTTCGAGGACGAAAAGCTTTGAGTGGGGGAGAGTGTAACAGCCTAAAATTTTTAAACGAAATTTTATTTAAAATTATACAATTTTGAAATATTGATTTAAATATAAAGTGTAGTAATTTGTGTGAAACGAAAAATTTAAACTTTACATTTCGTTACGTATATTTATGTCTGTTCTTAACTTTATATTAGAATCAAATTTTATTTAATGATAAAAATAGCTATTTTAATTTTGGTTTAAAATGATACATTATATTTTTAGGAAACCGTTAACATTTTTAAATTTATTAATAAAAGAAATAAATCAAATTGTACGTTACTTTGGGCGTTACACTTTACGTTTGTTGTTCCTTTGCCTATTGATTTTATATGCGTTGACTTTACAAAATTTCAGCTGCATATTTTCAGTTGAAAATTTCAAAAATCTTGCTCAAATCTATCCTTAAATCGTGCACGTGAGAATCATTCCTTACCCCTTTACCTCCCGTACGTTTCGTTCCAGCTTTTAATAAAATTAAACTGCCTTGAATTCCCTACCGTTCAGAGAAATTTTTAATTGCCAGATCCAACTTTTCTTTCAGTTCCATCTGCTTTTGGCGTGAACATTTCTCCTTCCAGGTAATGGTTGTACCTTCTTTCATTTTTGTTTTCATATTTTGCTCTGTGTTGTCACTCTCATTCCCTTACCTGTTTGCTGTTATACTTTGTCCAATCCCATGCCTCTTTCACTTTCATTTTTTTTATTTCACTCTCATTCTCTGGTTGCTGAACCATTGATCCCCTGTGTGCTGTTATCCTTCGTTACATATACCTTTGCCAGATCACGTTTCAACTACCATCGTGAGAACTCCTACGCTTAGCCCACCACCATGCTCGGCCCAGTCACCAGCCGAGAACCCCACCGAGAACCCCTGAACCCATGCTCCGCCATGAGAACCCCAACCCCTCGTCAGCCCTACTCCCTGCTATCCACCGAGATCTACCCCATGCCCAGCCGAGACCAACGTGCCACCCACCACAGCCTCCAAGGCAACACCAGACCGAGACCCAATCTACTGATCCACGCTAACCCACGCCAACCACCCTACCCCAGCTCCTCCACCCAGGCCGTGACCTGCCAGCCACCACACCTCAGGCCGAGACTAAACCAACCCATGCCGTGCCCCTCTGACATAACCCCTGGCCGCAAGTTCAGGTGACGCAGCCCCCACTGACCTGAAACCTGATGCCTCTAAGGTAGTTGAGCCTTTGTATTTTGAAGTTTAATCTATGTGTCCTATGGCCTTGGTTCTGAAAGAAAGAAAAAAATGATGAACACGAATGTATGTTGTCACCTCTGCAGCTATATTTCGTAGTATTTCCAGACCGAGCTTTGCTTTAGTTTTTAGTTTTATTGCCTTTGCCTTGTTGAAAAAAAGGGGGAAATGAAAAGGTTGCCTATCACTTTCTACTTTGTATTATAGTTTCTTTTGAGCTTTGTTTAGGAAAAAAAAGGATACGTGGAGTTGTTTTGTCGCGTGACTGACCGTTGTTTTGAAGAAAAAAATGTTTTGTCACTTTGCAAAATTTAAAGTTATAATCTATATTTAAAAGTGGTCGTGCTATTGCTTTCGATTTTCAACCTGTTTCTTTTTCGGTTGTTTGCTTCATCTGAAAATTCGTTATTCGTGCAATCTTAGATTTGATTATTTATTGTGCTTTTGGTTTGAATCTAGTTGGCGCATCCGCTAACAACTGATCGTACTATCCGCGTGCTTCCGATAGACATCGTATTTCTTTTTCCGAATCTCCAGCTCCATAGAGGTGAGTAAATCTCACACGAATATTCATACTTATATGATTGTGAAACGACCGCAACTGAATGTGTAGAAATAAATAAATGATGTTATAACTACCTGTGATTTATTTATAGTTGATGTTAATTGTTAAAAACTGCATATCGTATCATCTGTTATATGCTATTCTTATTTTACTATTATTCTATTATGTTAAATCACACTGCAAGTTCCCTGTAGAATAGAATCACTATGGGTTGAAATGATACATACCCGAACGGACTTTAGAATAAGGGAAGATCGTTATGGGCTGAAATGATAGGCCTGAACGATTTTCAATTAAATTTTATTTACTTGGTATTGCGGGTTTGAAATGATAAAACCCGGATTTTTCTTTGTAAATTACGGATTGAAATGATATAGTATCCGTATCACTTGACTTAGGCTAGAAAATATTATACAGACCCATGGTTATTTTTCTGTATTTTCTGGATACTTTTAAATAATTTAAATATTGTAATAATATTAAATTGATTTAAATCGAATTTTAAGTGATTTATTTAGAATGGAAATGATTTTTCTATGTGATAAATATAAATAAATGGAGGAATATTGATTTTAAAACGAAACTTAAATTTGAAATTTTGACTAAAAGAAGAGATGGAAACTTAAGTTAATTAAATTGAAATGGAAATTTAGTTTTAAATTGGTGGAAAAATGGAGTTTAATTTTAAATGTTGAAATGAATGTAATAAGCAAATTTGTAAGTTTTGGTTTTAACTTGTAAAATCTCTTTAAAATAAATTAGTTAAAGGATCGAAATGAACATTTTTAATGTATGATTTTATAAGTTCTGAACTAGGTAGAATCTGTAGCACTTGTTAAGTGTTGTGGATTATATAAGTGAACCAAAGACTAAAATGAACTAAGGCTATGATAGTACTTGGTAAGTGCTGTTGTAGCAGAAACTAAAATTTAACCTGAACTAATAAAAGGGCTACTGTAGCACTTGTTAAGGACTGCAGTAGGCTGAAATATGATTTTTGTTTAAAACTGAACTGTTATAGCAGTTTTTAAATGTTGTTTTGCTGTATAAAATTGTTTCAAATATAACCTATAGCAGTTGTTTTTAAATGCTGTGAAATGCTGAAATTTTAATAATTAGGGTTTTTGACTTAGTAAACGAACTCAGAATGGTTTGAAACTTTGGAAATTGAATACTTGATTTGAAAATATAAAAATTACACTTTTAAAAGGTTTAAATGAATTATTTGATTGGAATCTAAACTATTTAAAAGGTGACTTGAAATGATAATAAATGAGTATATCTTTAAATTTAAAAGGTATTTAAAGTTGAATATTTAGATTTGAACTCAAATGATATTTGGAGTATTAAAATGATTTGAAATGAAGTTTTGAAATGATATGATATTTTAAAAATATGGAAATGGTTTAGAATTGATTTAATCTTTATTTTGATAGAGATTTGGATTTGAAATGATATTCTATTTTGAAGTATAAACTGTTTTTAAAACTTATAACCACGGGTTATAATAACGTTGGGTTGTTAAAGAGACCGGGATCGGATATGGACATACTCTCTGTCTTACCGAAAACCACTTTGGCAACTGTACGCGGTGGAGATTCCAGAATGAAGTAGGATGGTGGCGACGTTCTTAAGGTATGTTACGTGGACCCAACTCCCGTAAGTTGGCATAAGGTGGCTAAAACAGGAGCGATCTCGGACCAGTGAGGTAGCACCTCTTCTCGGACACATTTCTTCGATATTATACTCTTATTTGTGATTTGACTAGATGGCCATCCTCCGATTTGGGAATGTTGTTCGAGGTGGAACGGTAGTGGCTGCTATGCGTATCCATCAGTCCGTGTGCGTAATTGGTATATCTACCCTGGCATTGCCTAGTTGTGCCGTGTCACCTACCATATCGAGCTTTACTACGATTATGATTTTAAGATCCGACCGCGTTAAGGTTCTCTATCCCCTTAACGCTATTTTCTGATATGATTATACTTTACTTATTTAGACACTATTATAATAGCGAATATTACTACATAGTAGATATTTTAACGGATCCTTAGAGGATGGGCGGTCCCAAGCATCTTCTAAGTTACTTGTACCTTTACTACAGTTCACTTGAGTTGGTTTACATTGTATAAGTATGTATATCCTGACTCGAGTGTTTTGTGTTTTGCTTTACGCTCGGGTCAGCCTGAGTTATTCACAGATTTGGATTCCACTTTCTGGAGATTTGAATCGCTGGAGATTATCTGCTTGTCTTGTCCTATCTATTTCAGTTCTGTTGTTCTACTCAGCTTGTACCTGGTCATTGTATTTAGACTTCTGTTGTACTCTATTTTTTCTGTTGTATTTTATGTAACTTTGTTATATTTATATAGTAGCTTCATGAACTACTATTTCTTTTACTTCCGCTGCATTATTTCACTCTGTGTCTGTGATCTGTGATTATATTTATTTACTGTATATTCTGAGATTTGCCAAATTTTATTTACAACGCGGTATTTTGAGCAATTCAACTCCGGCATGAGTGTCTACCTATACACTTATAATGGATGCGAATGGTTGAAAATACCGGGTCGTTACACAACAGATCCCATTTATTATACTAGATTCCATAACAGATATGCAAAAACTTTGAAAATATATATATACACGTTTATAGTTTCTCATATATACAGTATTGAGTAAACAACTGGAAAAACCAAAACCAATGTATGCAGACATGTTCTAATATACAACATATATATAAACCCATATATACTTTCTTTTTTATAATATCATATATACTCCGAAAGTTATAACTACAGCATCATAACCCAACTTTATCTTCAAAAATTCAAACTTTATGCATGACCGTTCTTTTATATAAAACTAGTATATATAACCGGAATATAAACTGACCAATCATATATAAAATTTAACATATATAACATACATGCAACACGCAGATTTATGTAATACATATAAATATATATAATCTTAAACATATATGGAAGTTTCAAATAGATATACATGCATACAATATATGCTAGTTCTTCAATTATATGCATATACAGACAACTACCTAACTTATAATATTACTGCAGCAAAATAAAACTTTGAAACTATGTACACACGTATAAAGTGACTAACAGTCAATTTCCAACAATCTAAATATATATATATAATACAAAACAGGCAAACATGCAACTATATAACAGATGCCGTATATTATATACACTCAATTTTAACCGAGCCCATAACAAACGCATATATATAATACAATATATAACTACATATATTCCTAGAGATATAACTTTCAGATTTTATTAACCAATATAACCCAAAGTAGTATGCATAAATTTATATATATATATATGTATAAATCTCGTATTTTATAACATATTGAAATTTTTACTGTGACTTAAACTTACATGAAATCATCATGCACACACGCTATAATGCCCTGTACTCCCGATATATTACTCACTCGTAAAGTATAACAAACAACCACTTTTTTTAAGCTTTGATAAGATTAAGCTCATATTTATTGTCCATATTCATTTATATAACTGAGAAGACCCAGATGTAAAAATTCAAAACAAGGCAAACTATATACCTCTGAAAAAATAAGCTGGCTGATATGGTCCGGAAAGAGAAGGAGATGCATGCTTGCTCGGCCTAAGCTTTGGATTGAGGAGGGAGGTGAGAGAATAGGCGGAAGACAGTGGGTGGCCGAGCGATTGTGGTGGAGTTTGGATCGGCGATGGTGGCTGGTGGCGGGTGAGAGGAGATCGAGGGAGAGAGGGAATGCAAGGCTTCGGCCTAGTGCTACGTGAGTTGAGGGAGATGCGGAGGAGAAATAGCTCCTGCTATAAAACAAAATGGCGGATGAACCAAAAAATTAAAATGAACAGGCTGAATAAAGAATGTAGCATTGGAATTTTTTTTTTTGAACCGATGAGATATGAAAGACTAAAAGGTTATTTTGAAAATAGTGAAAGCCAAAAGTCAATTATAAATGCAAAATGGCTATACAGTTACACGACAGCTAATCAAGTGAACAGAGAAGCCAAAAGGTTAAAATGGCACTGATACGACCAGGCGTTCTGCGGATTCCACCGCGTACTAGACACCGAACCACACAAACGAGTATATAGTGGAGATCAGCACGACGAAACGATCAAAATGGTATACTGATATCAAGGATTCGATTGAATTATAAAAATTTGAATTTTCTAATAGCGGAAAATGCAAGAAAAACGCTGAAAAATAAGATCGACGGAACCAAAGATGTCCGAATTTGGAAAAATGACAAACTGACATCTTGCTCAGAAGATGATTTAGAATTTTTCTATGTAAAAATATTTAGGTTTCGAAAACATTTTATTTTCATCGTTTTTTGACTGATTAAATTGAAGTAAATCTACGCACGAAATAAACTTTCGTATTTGCAGACGAAAATTTACCAGTTGCTATGTTTAACTAGACGCATTTCAAATATCAAATTTATATCTCAAAATTTTATCGTTTAAAATTTCACAAAATTTTAATTAATAACGTTAATAAAAACCGGTTAAATTTACAGGTTGTTACACAATGAACATGTTATTTTGCGCATTAGACAAAAATGAATTCAATCGAGTCAGTATTTGTAAAACTGGATATGAAATTTGGAATACTCTTAAGGTTACACACGAAGGAACAAATAAAGTCAAACAAAGCAAGATTTCTATGCTTAAAAACCAATTTCAAAATTTTAGAATGAAACAAGGAGAAAGTATTAGTGAAATGTACTCTAGATTCCAGGATATCTATCACTCACTATGTAATACCCCAAAATTTTGTGAAAAATCATTTTTGAAAAATGATTTAATTTTGAAATATTTAGATTTAAATATGGTGAAGTCTCAGGAATAAATAGTGTGCAGGTATATGTGTGCACGTGCACACTGAAATGGCACAAGGAAGAACTCCAGATTTCTTGGATTTAAAACAAGAATTAAAGGGCAATACAAACATGATTTGGCAACATGGTTGTTTGATTTCTGAAATTATATGGATCATCTTAGAAAGTAAGAAAAAGTAGGCTTTACTTTAAATCAGTAAACAAATTTTATTTAAAACCCAGAAGAGAAAATTATGTATATTAACCTGTATACATATAGGTGCATATGCTTCTGAAATTAAAGAGAAATTAAAATAAGCTTAGATAAGATATGTGTACAAATATATATATTTTTAAACACTGAAAAGTATATATATATATATATATATATAAGCAAGTAAAACTATGACATTAAAATGACATGAAATGTGATACAAGTTAATGAGCTTGTATAGGCAAAAATAGCAAAAGGGGATTTTCAGAAATAATTAAAATAAAAATAGGATAGTCACACTTTTAACATGACTAGGAGAGTGGCCATTTTCTGAAAAGTAAAAGAAAGAAAATGCAGCCTTTAAATTGGTTAATATGGCCGGGGTATTATGAATGAAAAATGCATGATGCTAGCCAGGACAGAAATGGAATTCTGTTTCAACAAAACCCTAGAGGAAAAATGCTTATAAATAGGCAGTTTAGCCAGTAGAATCATTTTTACCCCGAGCTGCACAAAAATAAGAAAAGAAGGAAAATATTGGAAGAAAGGAGAGAACACTCAAACAAGAATTTTCTGGATTAAACATTTAGGTGAGTAATCTCACTAAGTTCATGGCATTAAGACCTGAGATGAGGCAGCCACTTTTTATTTCCATTTATATATATTTCTGGTTTTGATGTATATGATTTCATCAATGCTTTCTGGATGTTTTATTTTAAATCTGATATGATTTAATATGGATGATTTTGGATGACCTTTGATTGGTTGAGACATTTGTCTTTGGATGAGTATCATACTGATTTATTTATACTCACAAATGTTAAAGTTTAGGATCTCAAAAATCATATAGAGAATACTCTCAGCTGTTATAGATCTATGGCATGGAAACTTTATAAAAATGATTAGAGCTGCATTATACTTGGTATAAGTGCTGAGGCTTGAAAAGAAAAATGTTAAGGGTGCAATAGAAATTTTCTAAGTGCTGAGCCCTTAATCAAATCAAAAAAAAAAAAGAGAAACCCACAAGCTAAAATTATGATTGAACCAGATCTTGAATCTGAATCAATCATAAAGGCTTGCAGATCAATATAACATGCCATGCCTCTTTTACAGTTGAAAATATTCTCATATTTTACTAAGATCAAGACATATTGACCCCATTTAGGAAATAACTGTCTGATTATTTCTGAGGAGAATTATGCTAGAAGAAATTATGGATGTTTCCATGTTTGCAGTGATATGTTCACTTAGCATATTTGATGATAGGATTAAAGACTATACACTAGTAAATAAACTAGGGAAGGGAAGGCCAAGAAAGCTGCTGGAATGC
The DNA here is from genome assembly GCA_030737815.1 of Allium fistulosum. NCBI lineage: Eukaryota > Viridiplantae > Streptophyta > Magnoliopsida > Asparagales > Amaryllidaceae > Allium > Allium fistulosum. Next base: position 596,324,832 of record CM060903.1, read on the forward strand.
TTGTCATATTTGAAGTATGCAAGTTGGCACATGGTTTGTTTAAGCCCTGAGATCTTTGTGCAATGATGTGAATTAGTTCATTGCAATGTGTCCCAGTGATTCCTTAATAGCAGATGAGGCAGGAATTTAAATTGAATATTACAACCTGTAAATGAAGAAATAGGAATATGGATATTTCTTAGGTTGAATGGTATGGAACCAAGATGATTCCAGTAAGTGAAATTGTTGCAAATAGATAATTATGTTTGCATGATTATGTATGCAAGTGAAAGAATGATAAATGAATATATCATACCTGAATCAACATAATTATACTATGTTAAAATAATTGATTGCAGAAATTTGCTTAAACAACTGAATTGCATATTAGTTGAATCAACAAGTTAGTACCCTTATATTCTCTATTGCTTAATATCATGAATGAATTGATGTTACTCATACCAGATCATAGATCTGACCCTTGTTTGCTCATGGCATCTGGGGTGTCTCATTTTAAAATGAGGCAGCCACTTATGTTCTTTCAGGTAACCCAGGCACTAAGTAAAAATGAAGTTATGGCTTTTATGGAGGAGTGAATAAACATGCTAGCTAGTTTCAATAAGAGTTTAAATCGATTATATCTGCATGTATTCAGGAAAAATTTTATGTTCTAAGATTTCCAGTTATGTAATGAATTCTATTATGGTTAGATGAACTAGTTGTATCATGTTAAATATATTGTTATGCACTAAGGTTTAAAATCTCAAGGAAAAATCTGAGTGGGAAACAAGGAAATGATTTTAATTACTGATATGGATGTTTGGAAGAGAAATATGCATATGTAGTTGAGCTGTTGTTTTGTAAAGTTTATATTATGTAATAGTTAATCTTGAGATATAACAGAGCACTGAGTTTTAGAACAAAATCTGGATTTAGCAAGAAGTAAACTTAACAGGATTTTATTTTCTTTTTACTGAAATGCTTTGTAATTAAGTTTGAATTCATTTCTGAATTGAATTGAGAAGAGTAAGATGTTTTCCTAAAGCTTTAAACAGAATGCAATGAAATTGAACTAGTGTGGCAGATACAGGATTCATGAGTTAACCAGCTTCAATTAAATGAAGTATTGGTTGATCATGATAGATTGTATTCTGAAAATAAAAATGCATTTCAAAGCTTAGTACATTTAGCAATTGATTCACCCAGTTTTCTGGAAAATGAGCAGAAATATTGACATGTACATGTACATCTGTGTACATGTTGATATTTGAGCAAAAATATGATCATAAATTCTTAAAACAGTTGTAGGAATGGGATGCAAAAATAGTAAGTAAGAAGGATTGTTTTGTATGTTGGGTTATAGGCAAAAATTAAACATATATGTACAATTATAGGTAGGTATCAGATTTCTAACCTTTCAAAAAAAAAAAAAGAAGAAAACCAAAAATTGTGTTTGAACCGACCTGCATGGTACTCGAACTCGTGACCTTTTGTGTATAAGTTAGGCGCGTTTCCATTACGCCTAGATGTTGCTTGTGTTCACTTAGGATCCACTTTCTTTTATACTGAATCTAATATTATCCAGACTTTAAACACAATCATCAACATTAAAAGCTTGTTTACTACTGAATATTACTTGATCATTTCTTGATCCTAATGACAGACTAAAGTACATATTTTAGTGGATTTTATGGCCAAAAATCTGAATACAATAATGTATCTGAATTACTAAATCTCTAAATCAAACAGGATGTTATTGAACAAAAAAAAAATAATAAAGTATATACTCTGAATTTAAACAAGAAGAACACATACATCTTCATATGTATGTGTATATTATTAGATATGCACTGATATATTTATATTGGTAAGTTATTTTGATCCTGGATATATTTTGGTTATTGGAAAAAGAAAATGACCTTGGAAAATATGTTTGTAATGAATGATATATCAATATATCATCTCATAGCAAAAAAAAAAATCCTTATGAAATTAGGGTGGAAATAGGAGGGTCATTTCAGTTGGTATCAGAGCTATGTTATTCAACATAGTAGAAGTAAGGATCAAGTTCTTAGATAGAAAAATAAAATTAAAAGGAACTAAATATCAAACTAACCAGCTATGTAAATTATTATTAGCAAACTATGGTAGGGAGACCACCAAATCAGGGAGCAGGATCTTCCCATGCACCACCAATGGTCAATCTGCAAGACTTGGTGAGCGCATTTAGGGATGGGGCAGGACAAAGGCAAGAAAATCCCTATGAAGAACTCTCAAAACTGCTTAAGACATATACTCATTTAGGAGGCAAAAGCTTTGAAGGGACAGAGAGTATCATGGAAATTCAAACATGTTTGAGAACATTGGAAAGAATTTTCAATGACATGCAACTTGATGATCAAAGAAAGAGGCAAGTGGCTTCAAGACAGCTGAAAGGAGTAGCTTTAGGCTGGTGGGAAGTAATCATTGCAGGAAGGAATGAGAATGAAATCACTTGGAATCAATTCAAAGAGATGTTGGAGGCAAGGTTTGTACCAGCATCAGCAAAGACTACCTTGCTAGAAGAATTCATTAGGCTTAGACAAGGAACCATGACTGTCACAGAATACACTCAAAAGTTTGAGGGACTTTCCACATATGGAGCAATGCTTGTGGCAGATGAAGCATCTAAAAATGATAGGTACATAAAAGGTCTAAACCCAGGACTTAGCAGAGCTATGTTACCTTATGCAGACAAGACTTTTGATCATGTGATAGACTTAGCTTTGAGGTTGGAGCAGCATGACAAGGAAAGGGAGAAGTTCAGAAATTTTAAGAGCAATAATAACAAGAAAGGTAAGGGGAGGTATCACCCTTATGATAAGAAGAAAGAAGAGGCTAGTAACAAAAGCACTGGAGATGTCAAAGCTAAGGAAGACAAGAAGAAAATTGTGTGCCATCAGTGTGGAAAAGAAGGGCATATCAAACCAAAATGTCCAGAGTTGAAAGGAGGAGCTTTCAAATGCTATCTATGTGGGAAAGAGGGACATATGAAGAGGAATTGTCCTGAGTATAAACAGCAAGGCAAATTGGCAAATTTGGAAGGAAAAGGCAAAGCCACAGTGGAAAGTAACACTATAAACCATAGCCAAGTGGAAGGTACATTACTTATTTGTACCATACCCATAACAGTAGTGTATGATACTGGGGCAACTCACTCCTTAATTTCTTATGAATTGGTTAAAGTGCTAAAACTGAATTGCATATTAGTTGAAACCCCATTGCATATACACAGTCCATTGGGGAGTTCTAGTGTCTTAAATATGATTTGTGTGGATGTGGAGTTAAACATAGGAGGAAATATTTTTATTTCCAATTTATATGTTTTGAATTACCCAAATATAGGTGTTATATTGGGGGTAGACTGGTTAAGGCAATTTAAAGCCATAATTAATTTAGACTCATCCACCATATCATTGCAAAATTCTAGAGGCCAGAGAATCACAGTTTTATGTGAGGTAGCTAAGGAAGGAAAACTATATCATTTAGTTGACTTAGAAAAAGATCTGAGTGAACTAACCATTGAAGAAATTCCCATAGTTAATGAATACTTGGATGTGTTTGGGGAAGTTAAGGGTGTTCCACACCACAGACCAGTTGAGTTCCAAATTAATCTCATTCCAGGAGCAAGTCCAATAATTAAGAAACCTTATAGAATGGGGCCAAGTGAACTGAAAGAATTGAAAAATCAGTTGGAAGAATTAGAAGGCAAGGGATTTATAAGGCCAAGCAATTCCTGCTGGGGTTCTCCAGTAGTGTTTGTAAGAAAACATGATGGTACCTTGAGAATGTGCATAGATTACATGGAGCTAAATAAAGTAACCATCAAGAATAAATACCCATTGCCTAGAATAGATGATCTCTTTGACCAACTCAGTGAAGCTAAAATATTTTCTAGGCTAGACTTAGCATCAGGATTCCATCAAATGAAGGTTGAAGACTCAAGTGTTAAGTACACTGCATTTAACACAAGATATGGCTTATATGAATTTTTGGTTATGCCATTTGGTTTGACAAATGCTCCTTCATATTTTGTTGATTTGATGAATAGAATATTTAGAGATTATCTAGACAAATTTGTACTGATTTTTATTGATGACATTTTGATTTATTCCAAGACAGTGGAAGAGCATAAAAATCATTTGCATTTAGTTTTGTCAAGACTAAGGGAAAATGATTTAAAGGCAAAATTTTCAAAATGTGCATTTTGGAAAGAAGAAGTGCATTTCCTTGGGCATGTCATCTCTGCCAAAGGAATATCAGTAAACCCTAACAAGGTAGTGGCAATCCAAGCATGGAAAAGGCCTAGCACCATCAGTGAGATTAGATCATTTATGGGGATGGCAGGATATTATAGGAGATTCATAAAAGATTTCTCAAAAATATCATCACCACTTACCAATTTAACTAGAAAGAACCAAGCCTTTGTATGGACAGAAAAATGTGAGCAAGCTTTTATCAAAATAAAGGAAGCTCTGATTAATGCCCCAGTGTTGAGAGTGCCAGAAGGAAATGAAAATTTGGTTGTGTACACTGATGCAAGTGGCTCTGGGTTAGGGGCTGTGTTGATGCAGCAAGACCAAGTGGTAGCCTATGCATCTAGGCAATTAAAGCCACATGAAACCAGGTATGCAACCCATGATCTTGAACTAGCAGCAGTTGTGTATGCTTTGAAACTTTGGAGACATTATTTGTTAGGTGCCAAATTCATTTTATACACTGATCATAAGGCACTGAAATATTTATTCTCACAAAAAGATTTGAACATGAGGCAACATAGATGGGTAGAGTTCCTAGCTGCCTATGATCTAGATATACTGTATACACCAGGCAAGGCAAATAAAGTTGCAGATGCCTTGAGTAGACAACATGCCAAAGTAGCCATGTTGATGATGGAAGAGTTTAGGGATTTGTCTATACTTACTGATTTGGAAATTGAGGAAAGTAGTGAGGAACAAATGATGCCCATTGAAGAAGGTGAAGGTAAAGGGAAATTAAGTATGATATCTCTGCAATCAGATTTACTTCTTAAGATTGGGCAAATGCAGGAACAAGACCTAAACATGGTGGAAAAGAAAATGCTCATATCAAAAGGGGAGGAAGTAATAAATTATCAAGTTGATAAAAATGGGTATTTGAGGAATAAAAACAGGATATGTGTTCCAGAAAATATAGAATTGAAAGAGGAAATATTAAATGAGTACCATAGGAGTAAGTACTCCATACACCCAGGTAGCACCAAGATGTATCAAAATTTGAAAAGAAATCTTTGGTGGAAGGGGATGAAGTCAGATGTGGCCAGATATGTTGCAAGGTGCATGACTTGCCAACAAGTCAAGGCAGAGACACAAAGGCCATCAGGACTATTGCAACCCCTTAGCATACCACAGTGGAAGTGGGAGGATATATCTATGGATTTCATAGATGGTCTGCCTAGATCTAAGAAGGGAAACACAAGTATATGGGTAATTGTGGATAGGCTAACTAAGGTAGCACATTTTATCCCAGTTAGAGCAGAAAGAAATGCTCCAAAATTGGCTCAAATATTCATGAAAGAGGTAGTAAGGTTGCATGGCATACCTAAAACCATTGTGAGTGATAGGGATACCATCTTCACCTCAAGGTTTTGGAAAAGTTTTCAAGAGGCTATGGGGAGTGAATTGTGCTTAAGCACTGCCTACCATCCACAATCAGATGGTCAAACTGAGGTGGTGAACAAAGTCTTAGAGGATTTGTTGAGAGCATGTACACTGGACTTTGGAGGCAACTGGGAAGACCACCTCCATCTAGCTGAATTCACCTACAATAACAGTTACCAAAGCACCATAGGGATGGCACCATTTGAAGCCTTATATGGCAAGCCATGTTTATCACCTATATGCTGGGTAGAGGCTGGAGAAAGGGCTATTCTTGGACCTGAATATGTTAAAGAAACCACAGAGAGAATTGGGTTAATAAGAAAAAGAATAGCAGCAGCTCAAGATAGGCAAAAGAAATTTGCAGATAGGAAGAGAAAGCAAGTGGAATATGAAGTGGGAGACTTTGTTTTCATCAAGATTTCACCTATGAAGAAAGTCATGAGATTTGGCAAGCAAGGTAAGCTTACACCAAGGTATGTTGGACCCTATAAAATTCTGGAAAGAATTGGTTCATTGGCTTACAAATTAGAACTACCAGAGGAGATGAAAGCAATGCATAATGTTTTTCATGTGTCCCAACTTAGAAAATGGGTACATGATAAGGAAGACATTTTGGAAGAGCCTACCAAAATTCAAATAAATCCTGACTTGGTTTATGAAAAAGAACCAGTGGGGATTGTAGCCAAGGAAGAAAAGAAATTAAGGAGCAAAACCTTGAAACTAGTTAAGATCCAGTGGAGTAGTGATCCTAATGACTGCACATGGGAGTTAGAGGATAAGATTAGAATGGATTATCCTAAGCTTTTTGCAAATTAAAAGGTAATTTTTTTTTCTTTCTGGAAAAATTATTTGTTATGCATGGTTGATATGGTTGAATTTGTTTACTTATGCATATGTTTGATAAGTTTTCAGAAAAGAAAAAGATGCTCACTATAAATGTTAGAAAAATTGTGAGGACACAATTCCTAAAAGGAGGGGTGAATGTAATACCCCAAAATTTTGTGAAAAATCATTTTTGAAAAATGATTTAATTTTGAAATATTTAGATTTAAATATGGTGAAGTCTCAGGAATAAATAGTGTGCAGGTATATGTGTGCACGTGCACACTGAAATGGCACAAGGAAGAACTCCAGATTTCTTGGATTTAAAACAAGAATTAAAGGGCAATACAAACATGATTTGGCAACATGGTTGTTTGATTTCTGAAATTATATGGATCATCTTAGAAAGTAAGAAAAAGTAGGCTTTACTTTAAATCAGTAAACAAATTTTATTTAAAACCCAGAAGAGAAAATTATGTATATTAACCTGTATACATATAGGTGCATATGCTTCTGAAATTAAAGAGAAATTAAAATAAGCTTAGATAAGATATGTGTACAAATATATATATTTTTAAACACTGAAAAGTATATATATATATATATATATATAAGCAAGTAAAACTATGACATTAAAATGACATGAAATGTGATACAAGTTAATGAGCTTGTATAGGCAAAAATAGCAAAAGGGGATTTTCAGAAATAATTAAAATAAAAATAGGATAGTCACACTTTTAACATGACTAGGAGAGTGGCCATTTTCTGAAAAGTAAAAGAAAGAAAATGCAGCCTTTAAATTGGTTAATATGGCCGGGGTATTATGAATGAAAAATGCATGATGCTAGCCAGGACAGAAATGGAATTCTGTTTCAACAAAACCCTAGAGGAAAAATGCTTATAAATAGGCAGTTTAGCCAGTAGAATCATTTTTACCCCGAGCTGCACAAAAATAAGAAAAGAAGGAAAATATTGGAAGAAAGGAGAGAACACTCAAACAAGAATTTTCTGGATTAAACATTTAGGTGAGTAATCTCACTAAGTTCATGGCATTAAGACCTGAGATGAGGCAGCCACTTTTTATTTCCATTTATATATATTTCTGGTTTTGATGTATATGATTTCATCAATGCTTTCTGGATGTTTTATTTTAAATCTGATATGATTTAATATGGATGATTTTGGATGACCTTTGATTGGTTGAGACATTTGTCTTTGGATGAGTATCATACTGATTTATTTATACTCACAAATGTTAAAGTTTAGGATCTCAAAAATCATATAGAGAATACTCTCAGCTGTTATAGATCTATGGCATGGAAACTTTATAAAAATGATTAGAGCTGCATTATACTTGGTATAAGTGCTGAGGCTTGAAAAGAAAAATGTTAAGGGTGCAATAGAAATTTTCTAAGTGCTGAGCCCTTAATCAAATCAAAAAAAAAAAAGAGAAACCCACAAGCTAAAATTATGATTGAACCAGATCTTGAATCTGAATCAATCATAAAGGCTTGCAGATCAATATAACATGCCATGCCTCTTTTACAGTTGAAAATATTCTCATATTTTACTAAGATCAAGACATATTGACCCCATTTAGGAAATAACTGTCTGATTATTTCTGAGGAGAATTATGCTAGAAGAAATTATGGATGTTTCCATGTTTGCAGTGATATGTTCACTTAGCATATTTGATGATAGGATTTAAGACTATACACTAGTAAATAAACTAGGGAAGGGAAGGCCAAGAAAGCTGCTGGAATGCTTGTCATATTTGAAGTATGCAAGTTGGCACATGGTTTGTTTAAGCCCTGAGATCTTTGTGCAATGATGTGAATTAGTTCATTGCAATGTGTCCCAGTGATTCCTTAATAGCAGATGAGGCAGGAATTTAAATTGAATATTACAACCTGTAAATGAAGAAATAGGAATATGGATATTTCTTAGGTTGAATGGTATGGAACCAAGATGATTCCAGTAAGTGAAATTGTTGCAAATAGATAATTATGTTTGCATGATTATGTATGCAAGTGAAAGAATGATAAATGAATATATCATACCTGAATCAACATAATTATACTATGTTAAAATAATTGATTGCAGAAATTTGCTTAAACAACTGAATTGCATATTAGTTGAATCAACAAGTTAGTACCCTTATATTCTCTATTGCTTAATATCATGAATGAATTGATGTTACTCATACCAGATCATAGATCTGACCCTTGTTTGCTCATGGCATCTAGGGTGTCTCATTTTAAAATGAGGTAGCCACTTATGTTCTTTCAGGTAACCCAGGCACTAAGTAAAAATGAAGTTATGGCTTTTATGGAGGAGTGAATAAACATGCTAGCTAGTTTCAATAAGAGTTTAAATCGATTATATCTGCATGTATTCAGGAAAAATTTTATGTTCTAAGATTTCCAGTTATGTAATGAATTCTATTATGGTTAGATGAACTAGTTGTATCATGTTAAATATATTGTTATGCACTAAGGTTTAAAATCTCAAGGAAAAATCTGAGTGGGAAACAAGGAAATGATTTTAATTACTGATATGGATGTTTGGAAGAGAAATATGCATATGTAGTTGAGCTGTTGTTTTGTAAAGTTTATATTATGTAATAGTTAATCTTGAGATATAACAGAGCACTGAGTTTTAGAACAAAATCTGGATTTAGCAAGAAGTAAACTTAACAGGATTTTATTTTCTTTTTACTGAAATGCTTTGTAATTAAGTTTGAATTCATTTCTGAATTGAATTGAGAAGAGTAAGATGTTTTCCTAAAGCTTTAAACAGAATGCAATGAAATTGAACTAGTGTGGCAGATACAGGATTCATGAGTTAACCAGCTTCAATTAAATGAAGTATTGGTTGATCATGATAGATTGTATTCTGAAAATAAAAATGCATTTCAAAGCTTAGTACATTTAGCAATTGATTCACCCAGTTTTCTGGAAAATGAGCAGAAATATTGACATGTACATGTACATCTGTGTACATGTTGATATTTGAGCAAAAATATGATCATAAATTCTTAAAACAGTTGTAGGAATGGGATGCAAAAATAGTAAGTAAGAAGGATTGTTTTGTATGTTGGGTTATAGGCAAAAATTAAACATATATGTACAATTATAGGTAGGTATCTGATTTCTAACCTTTCAAAAAAAAAAAGAAGAAAACCAAAAATTGTGTTTGAACCGACCTGCATGGTACTCGAACTCGTGACCTTTTGTGTATAAGTTAGGCGCGTTTCCATTACGCCTAGATGTTGCTTGTGTTCACTTAGGATCCACTTTCTTTTATACTGAATCTAATATTATCCAGACTTTAAACACAATCATCAACATTAAAAGCTTGTTTACTACTGAATATTACTTGATCATTTCTTGATCCTAATGACAGACTAAAGTACATATTTTAGTGGATTTTATGGCCAAAAATCTGAATACAATAATGTATCTGAATTACTAAATCTCTAAATCAAACAGGATGTTATTGAACAAAAAAAAAATAATAAAGTATATACTCTGAATTTAAACAAGAAGAACACATACATCTTCATATGTATGTGTATATTATTAGATATGCACTGATATATTTATATTGGTAAGTTATTTTGATCCTGGATATATTTTGGTTATTGGAAAAAGAAAATGACCTTGGAAAATATGTTTGTAATGAATGATATATCAATATATCATCTCATAGCAAAAAAAAAAAAAAATCCTTATGAAATTAGGGTGGAAATAGGAGGGTCATTTCACACTATTAGCTTTAGAAGTTACTTTTACTGAATCTGATATTGTATAAAAAATCCTTAACTCTTTAACTGATGAATGGAAACGAAAAGTCTTAGCTATCGAGGAAGCTAATGATATTTCAACCATAAAAACAGAAGAGTTAATAGGAAATCTAATGTCCTATGAAGTAAATTTACAGGCAAGACGAGCACAAGCACAGGACAAGAAAACTATCGCTTTTCAAGTAGAAAAAGAAGACTCTGAATCAGAAGACGATATGGCATTTATAGCTAAGAATTTCAAAAAGTTTTTGAAATTCAAAAAGGGTAATAAATTTGGAAATAACAAGGGTTTCAATAAGCCATCAAGCTCATCTCTTGAATGCTACGAATGTCACAAGAAGGGCCACATAAAGAAAGATTGTCCTGAGCGGAAGAAAGAAAATAATCTCAAAAAGGACAAGTATAAAAAGAAACAAGCCTTCTCAGTTACATGGGATGATACGGAATCTTCTTCGTTAGACAGTGATAATGACAGTGATTCAGAACAAGCCAACGTTTGTTTTATGGCAACAAATGATGATGTAAGTGATCTAACTTTTGACGATTTAATAGAAATAAACTATGAACTATTAGATAAACTTAGAATCCTAAAGAGTAAATATAAAGATGCTTTAGGAAAATTAAATAGAACTGAAATAAAAATTGACATGTTAAAAGATGAAAAGAAAATATTAGAGGAAGAGTTAGTAAAATCTCAAGAATCTTATGTTAATATAACATCTCAATTCACCGATTTAAGTAGTGAAATAGAAAGACAGAAATATGAGAATGTTAAATTAGCAAAAGAGAATTATGATTTAAACTCTAATATTAAAACACTTGATATAGAAGTATTAAATCTTAAAACAAAACTGGAAAACATTTCTAAAAATGTTTCTAAATTTAACAGTGGAAGAGAGAGTCTCTCTAAAATAATTGATAATTCTCAAACCTGCTCAAATAAAAAGGGGTTAGGATATAAAAAACCAATACAAAAGCATTCTAAAAATAATGATTCTTTATATACTAATTTTAAGAAAAAGGAATCTATATCTGCTCAAAAATCTTCTTCAAAGATTATTCATCCAAAATCAATTATGATTTGGGTTCCAAAAACTAATAATAATTTGATTAGGAATAACTACATTAAATCTTTAATTAATTCTGTACATAAGAATGAAAATTTTATTTTTAAAGGGAACTCTAAACCCAACTGGGTTTGGCTTCCTAAGATTTAACCCTTAGGACTCTAACAGAGGAAGTGGGTACCAATAGAATTTCAATATTTTTTGCAGGTACCGATTAAGAAAAGAGGAAAATGGATTCTAGACAGTGGTTGCTCAAAACACATAACAGGCGACAAAAATATGTTAACTAACATTATCTACTCAGATGGAGGATCTGTCACTTTTGGAGATAATTCCAAAGGTTACATCATCGGCAAAGGCGATGTGAGCAATGACGGTACATCTAATTTACCTCTTATTACAAATGTTTTATTAGTCAAAAATTTAAAACACAACTTACTAAGTATTAGTCAATTATGTGATAAAGGTTTTAACATAGTATTTTCTGAAAATAAATGCAATATTTTTTATCATAACAAAAATCTTATTTTCGAAGGAGTTAGAGATCGTAATATTTATATTCTGAATATGAAAATAAATCATAATACAAATATGTGCTTATTAGTCAGAGAAAATGATCCTAGGCTATGGCATAAAAGATTTTGTCATATAAATTTCAAAGCTATTAATAAATTATCCAGAAACAATTTAGTAAAAGGTTTACCTAAAATGAATTTTAAGGTAAATAGCATTTGTGATGCTTGTCAACTAGGAAAGCTAACTAAATCTTCTTTTAAATCTAAGAAGATCATCTCAACATTACAACCTCTTGAGTTATTACATCTAGACTTATTTGGACCAACTCAGACTCAATCTATTAATCACAATAGATATGTCTTTGTAATAGTTGATGACTTCTCTAGATATACATGGACCTTATTTATGAAAAACAAAAGTGATACATTTGAAAATTTCAAGATCTTTGCTAAACGTATTCAAAATATTAAAAATCTAAAGATTAAAAACATTAGAAGTGGTCATGGAGGTGAATTTGAAAATGAAATGTTTGAGAAATTTTGTAATAAGAAAGGAATATTTCATAACTTTTCATTTCCAAGAACGCCTCAACAAAATGGAGTTGTTGAACGTAAAAATAGAACACTTCAAGAATGTGCTAGGACTTTATTGAATGGAACCACTCTTCCAAAACAATTTTGGGCAGAAGCCGTTGCTACTGCTTGTTATGTCCTAAATCGTGTCTCTATTCGACCTTTAACTAAACATACTCCATATGAACTTTTCAACGGTAGAAAACCTAATATATCTTACTTTAAAGTTTTTGGTTCAAAATGTTTTGCCTTGAATACGAAAGATCAACTAGGAAAATTTGATCCAAAATTGGATGAATGTATATTTATCGGATACTCAGAACGAAGCAAAGCATATAGAATCTATAATAAAAGAACTAAATCTATTGAAAAAACACTTCATGTATCATTTTATGAAAATTTCAAAATTAAAAAAAATGATGATGAAGACATTGTAATAAATTCAAATTCTATTTTTGACAACAATACACCTGACAATACTCCTTCTATAAATCAAATTGAAACTGAATTAAAATCCCCACCAAGAATTTTAAAAGATCATCCAATTCAAAATATAATAGGATAAATTGATGAAAGAGTTAAAACAAGGAATCAACTAAATCAAATGGGTCATATAGCTTTTCTTTCTAATATAAAACCTAAAAATATTAAGGAAGCCTCAACTGATGATTATTGGATTATTGTGATGCAAGAAGAACTAAACCAATTCGAAAGAAATAACGTTTGGGATTTAGTTCCACGACCGAATGATCAATCAGTTATTGGCACTAAATTGGTTTTTAAAAATAAAGCTGATGAAAATGGTAATATCACTAGAAATAAAGCTAGATTAGTTGCACAAGGATATAATCAGAAAGAAGGAATTGACTATGAAGAAACGTTTGCTCCTGTCGCAAGATTAGAAGCAATACGAATCCTATTAGCCTATGCTTGCTTTCATGATTTCAAATTATATCAAATGGATGTTAAAAGTGCTTTTTTAAATGGGTTTATTAAAGAAAATGTTATGTTGAACAACCTCCCTTGTTTATACACGAACAATTTCCAGATCATGTTTATAAACTTAAAAAAGCTTTATACGGTTTAAAACAAGCACCTCGTGCTTGGTATGATCGTTTAAAAAGTTATCTAATCGACTCTGGTTTTGAAATTGGAAAGGTTGATCAAACTCTTTTTATTAAAAAAAGGAAACATGATATTTTAATTGTTTAAATTTATGCAGATGATATTATTTTTGGATCAACTAATGATAAATTATGTCAAGAATTTTCTAAAATAATGACAAATGAATTTGAGATGTCTCACATGGGAGAATTAACATATTTTCTTGGACTTCAAATTAAACAAGTTAATAATGGCATTTTTATAAATCAAGAAAAATATTGTAATAATTTAATCAAACGCTTTGGTATGGAAAATACTTCTGCCAAACCAACTCCTATGAGTACAACAATACATCTTGAAAAAGATGAAAATGGCAAGAGTGTAGACCAAAATTTATATCGAAGTATGATTGGATCATTATTATATTTAACCGCAAGTAGACCCGATATAATGATGAGCGTTTGTTTGTGTGCACGATTTCAAGCCGATCCTAAAGAATCACACATTAGAGTAGTGAAACGTATTTTACGTTATCTCAACAAAACCAAAGATTTTGGACTATTTTATCCAAAAGAATGTCCTTTTGAATTAGTGTCATATAATGATGCTGATTTTGGAGGAAGTCGGACGGATAGAAAAAGTACAAGTGGGACTTGTCACTTCATTGGACGGTCTCTAGTATCTTGGTTCAGTAAGAAACAAAATTGCGTATCACTTTCTACTTGTGAAGCAGAATATATATCTGCAGCTTTGGCATGTGCTCAAGTAATTTATATGCAACAAACTCTTCAAGATTTTGGTTTTAAATTATCTAAATCTACGATCTTCTGTGATAATTCAAGTGCTATTAATTTATCCAAAAATCAAGTAAATCATTCACGGACAAAACATATTGATATTCGTCATCATTTTCTTCGTGATAATATTGAAAAAGATATAATCAATCTAGAATTCGTATCTTCGGACAATCAATTAGCAGATATTTTTACCAAACCATTAAATGAAAACACTTTTGTAAAATTGAGACGAGAACTTGGAATCATCTCATTCAAAAATTTATGAAGTTTACTTCAACTCATTTCTGTTTTTATTTAAAGGTTAATATAAACTTGGTTTTTATCCACACATTTTTCTTCTGGTTAAAATTAAATTATTCTACTTTTAATCTTAACTATTCATTGTTTAGCCTTCAGTTTTATATATAAATTCTTTCATTTAGAAGAAAACTTTCATTCAGCTTATTTCAAATAAAAAGGTGAAAGAAGAAAATCAATTATGTTTTTTAACTTTGCATTATTCATATATACCATGGCCGGTTCATCTTCATATGAGCCTTCCTATTCATCTGGATATTCGTCAATTGACTTTGAAACACCTAGTTCTGGGTCTTTCGAACTTCCAACTCCAACTCCAGCTTATATTCCGATATGTCCACCACAAAGTCATCATACGGGATATACGCCAGAAAATAAACGCACGCGAAGAAATTTATTTCCATCTCCAACTACTAAGGAAAAGATAGATGACTTACATCACTATCAGAGGGAAACACTTAATCTTCAGCGTGAAATGTATTTTGAGCAAAAGAGTCATGGTAGAAGACTCAGTTTTCTTGAACGTTGTGCTACAAAAATATGTGGTTCATCTCCGATCAACACAAATGCACATATTCATTCACCTCAACGTCCTCATGTTTCTCCAAATTCGTGGGATCGTCAGCCTCATTGGTCTCCCATTAAATCGTTTAATGAAAACAATCAACACGAATCATCCAAAGGGAAGTCTTCGAAGTCTCCAAAAACTCTGAAGACTCCTAAGTAGATAATATATATTTGATTGTATGTTGGTTTGGTTACTCATTTTTGCTTTGTATTATTTTCAAAGTAAATAAATATTTGAATATTTTCTTTTATCATTAAACAAGAGCAAAAACATTAAAACATCAGACATACAGACGTCTAGGCATTTACACAGACGACTGTAAAACACCTATTTTATGTTAATTTCAGACACACAGACGTCTGGAGCATTTATCACAGACGTCTAAATTCAGTATAAAAAGTTTCAAATTTTTTGTTATCAAATTAGCCGTCTGTATGAAAATAACAGACGTCTGTCCTCAAAAATAGACGTCTAACTTAAAATATTCAGACGTCTAATTTCAGTTCAAAATGTTTTTTACTCTCTGTTTCAAATTTAGCCATTTGAGCCGTCTGTCTCTATTTTTTAGACGTCTGTCATTCATTTTAGCCGTCTATTATAAACATTTAGACGTCTAAACTACCCTTATTTTTTCTTTGATTCTCTTATCTACAGGACTTCAGACGTTTGTATATTTTTTTTAGACGTCTGAAACCTTATTAAGACAGAAAACCATATAAATCAAACCAACGGCTTCCCTTCTTCAACACGACTATTGTTCAACACGACTATTTTCTCAAAATCAAAATTCAAAACCCTAGCCTTCTTCAAAAACAATGGCACCCAAATCAAAACACAAGAAACAAAAAGGGGATTCTTCTCAACAAGCTCCTCATATTCTCCCTACAGAAGATCAAATTGCCGCTTGGCTATACCATGAACCCCGAAGTATGGCTCGTTACAAACATCTATCTTCTCTACCTTCATTTCACGGTATTTTCCATGACCTTGATCATTTCCCTGCTTACAAAATTAGGTTCTTTACTGATAGATCTCAGATCACTAGTCTTATTGATTTCAAAGACAATCAAGTGAACATATGTAGACTTAGTGTCCTATTATTTCTTGCAAATTTCAACAATCCCAAAATTAGGCTTCATAGAGATAAAGGAACGCTTTGGACAAGCGTATTTGGAAACATTCTACAAATAACTCCTGCTGACATTGGACGAATTTTAAAATGTAGCTCGGATGGGGTCGGTTTAGATAATTTTAAGTTAGAAGGTGAGGATCTTAAACACATAGAATATCATCTTTTTGAACCAGGAAAGTCCACAGATAGATCAAATCATCTTCGTCCCCGACCTCGATTATTGCTTAGAATGCTAATAAAAACAATATTTTCCCGGCAAGGAAGCCACGAGATCATATATGATGATGAAGATAAGGCGCTTCAAGCAATATTATCAAACTCACAAATCAATTGGGCACAATATTTTTACGATGCATTTCGTACTTATCACGACTCAAAGAAGCGATCAATTGTCTATGCCCCTTATATTACTCGAATACTAACTGACTTGTCTATTCAAAGTCCGGCAATTGAGTTTGAAAAGATTAAGGTATCAAATATTCGCTTTTTTAGTTTGATGGGATTACCGGAATCTCCTCCGTCATTTCCAACATATCCTGATTATAAAGCGGAACAACTAGCTTTACAAAAAGAAAAACTAAAGTAGGCAGTTCCAGACACGATGGAGATGAAGGAGATACTGAAAAAGAAGGGGATGATAGAAATGAAGGGGAAGATGAAGAAGGAGAAGACGAAGCCTTTGAGCAAACTTTTATCCAAAGTTCAATCCCGGAAAATTACGAGATTGAACAAATTTCTGGAACTTCACGCTCCTATACAAAAAATGAAAAGCTCAAGTCTGACATCACCATCTCTAAAAATCAAAAGAAAATCTCTCAACAAATTGCACAAGGCTTTTCTTCCATCAATTCTAGATTCGATCATCTAGATGCCAAAGTTGAAGAGAATGCACGAGAGATGAAGAATGTCAAAACAATTCTTCGTCGATTGTGGAAAAATTCTCATGGATCTTCTCCTCCTCCCTCTCCAACTTGGGGAGAATGGTGAAAGAAGATTATTTCTTTTAGTTTGTCTTTTGGTCCAAAAACTTCAGTTTCATAAAATTATGTATCTTTTTGTGGTTTTTATAACTTATGTTGTTGTTTGTATAATTTTCTATGTCTCTCTGAAACATTTGGTTCATTGTGTTTTGGTTAAACAAATGCTCTGTCCTAAAAATTGATTTGTTTATCTTGGTACACACTTGGTTGATCAACTATGTATTGTCTACATTTCTTATCTATTTTGTTATTCACGGTTTTGTCATCTCTTTATATCTAACACCCCCTACAATTCTTTTTTGTTAATGACAAAGGGGGAGAAATAATAACATTTCTGCTATATAAATTGGTCATATTGACAAGGGGAGCAAAAGGTATGATTATACTAACCGTTGAATTATATAGTTGTCATCATCAAAAAGGGGGAGAATGTTGGAACCTGCCTTCTTTGATTTTAATGCGACAACTATATATTTCAACCTATATTCTATATTGTCAAATATTCTTGCAGTAATCTACAAAGAGAAGCTATTATCATATCATCAACAAAGATCAAGTTTTCAAATTTTATTATTTCTAAATATTCTTGTACAATCTCTGATATGATGATAAAACACACACACACAAATATACTTTTGAAAATCATGTTTTAAAATAATAAATATCTTTAATTATTTAAAGATGTAAAAAGGTATTTTCAAAATTGAATAATATCTCAAGTTCAGAAGTGCTAAAACAAAGGAAGGAACAAAACAGTGCAGAATTAGACGTCTGTAGTTTAATTCAGACGTCTGACATCAATGTCAGACGTCTAAAGATAAAATAACAGACGTCTGAACCCTCAGTATAAATTACTACTATTTCTATATGAAATAGACGTCTATCAATTAAATAACAGACGTCTGTCATCATAGACAGACGTCTAAATTAAATGACAGACGTCTGAAATGACTGTTTTTTTTTGTTTCTTCTATTTTTTGAATTTTTAACTTTATTCAGACATCTATCACTTTTCTCTCAGACATCTGAACTTGACGAACTGAAGCATCTCTTCATGAAATATCAAATTCTGAAGAGTTATCTTCTTCACCAAGAGTTGCACTTCTTCTAATGGTTGCAACTATTAAATTAAAACTATTCAATACTATAAATAGAGATGAAAATCCACTATTTAAAAAACCAATTCTTTCTATCTATTCTGATCTTATATTGTTATAATATCAAGTGATTTTTCAACTCTCTACTTCCTATCTTTGCACATTCAAATCATCATATCAAGAAGATTATAAGAAGGGTGTACTACATTGACTATATACGTGCTTTTTCAAGAACACACAAGTCAAGAAACAATTTATTAATTATATTTGAAGTTCTATTCGATTGCTTAGGCGGAAAAGTCTTGTTCGGTTGCTCAAGCGGTGTAATACCTGTTCCTCCGGGTAAAGTGAGGGTTGTTAGAGAAATTCCAGAAGGAGTCTGGGACTGGACGTAGAACGAGAAGTTCGAACCAGTATAAAAATCCCTGGTGTCATTTTTATTACTGCTATTTACTATTATTTATAATTCCGCACTTGCTAGTCGTAGTTTAACTATATTATCGATCCATATACACTTTCAGTACTTTCCAAACATATGCTCCCGCTCCGTGGGATCCCTACTTGCCGGTTTCCTATAGGGGAGTTGCACCCTAGTATCCAGATAAATCCGCTCTATTTTCATCAAATCCGAGTAGGAGGAGAACTTCGGCTCTCGCTCTTTCCATCGCCTTTTTGTCCTATCATACCCATCATCCAGTTTCTGTTTGCGTTTATCATTTTTGTTTGCGTTTCCTGATGATCCTTCGTTTTGTACAGCGTTCACCTCCGGTTTGTCGGCTCGTGCGTCTTCCTAACGTAGGAACCTTTTTGCTTCATGATAAAACTCAATAAGATCCATAGGTGGATCCCGCGCTAATGAATTATTGAAATCCATGCCATCCATAATTCCTCATACAGCTTCCATCAAAACCATGGATGGATCTGGCTGATCCACCGATGCCGCCACGGTATTAAATCATGTTAGAAAACTCCTTAAAGACTCTTTGGTCCTCTGTTTCAGTGCTGCCAATGTCATAACATTCTTGGGTCTCGTAATGTGGACCCAATACCGCCTCATGAACCGATCTACCAACTCGCTCCATGTCCTTATCAAACCATTCTCTAACTGCCTAAACCAAAGTGCAGCTAACTTCATCAAATAAAGTGGAAAACACCTTGCCATGACCTCCTCAGGTACCCCTAGTACTTCCATGTGCCATATATATCTCATCATATGCATAGTTGGGTCCGACTTTCCGTCATATACTTCCAGCATTGGTAGTTTAAACTCCAGTGGATTTCTAGCATTCTTGATATTAGGAGTGAACGGACTTCTATTTACATCCTCCAGATCCCTGTTCACCAATCCTCCATGCATAGCTTGACTGATCATCTCTGCAAACCTGTCATTGTCATCCAACAGCAGTCTCTTATCATCATTTCCAAACTGCCCCCGAGTCTACGAAGGAATTCTAGAACATACTCCTCTGGACGAGCATTTGAATTTCGATTCACACCAAGCTCCATGGGATCGGCCGTAGGTCCTCCAACATCGCAATCAAACAGACCGAGGGCATGCCCCCTGGCCTTTGAGGATCGGTGTAGATCCCTCTAAGATGGTCGGTCACTGCCCCCGACTTCTCTGTTCCATTCTTTTATCGACTAGCTCCATCTCCATGTTCCCGGTTCTTATTTCCAGCGATTCCTCCTACTTCAACTCTTTGATCTGAGTTGACATTAACTTTTGCTACTCTATTCCCTTGGTTCTACTCTCGAGCTTGTCCAGTCTATCAGGGTAAATTTTACATCATCTCCTCCTCTCTTTTCAGCATTCTTTCGTGCATAGCATCCATAATCTTTTCCATTTCATCCCTGGTGATGTAGATAGATACTTGATTAGCTCCAGCTCCCGTGATAGCCTCCTGACTCCCTTTATGGTGGCTCCTTTCCGATAGCACTCACTTGTTGATTATTTCATCATTGCTCCAAATCTAAACTCTAGATCTTTTCCAAGCTCAAAATCTGAATTCCAAATCTGCGAGGGCTAGCTCTCTCAGTGAAAGCACCAAAATATTGCCGTCAAAATTGGCCACCAACACCCATTTATGTGAAAGAACCAATATCCAGTCATAGATCTCAGATAGTATCTAATGTAGAAAATATAATATGAAGAACAAACAAATTAAAAATAAAAGCAGGTAAAAGGAGACAAGATTTATAGTGGTTCGGTTAACTCTGGTCTACGTCCACTCCAGAATAATCCTTTTTATTATACTGTAGTTTGTTTATAGTTCCAATCTGAAATCCAAGACTAAAATTGGTAGAGTGTAGCCTAGATTGAAGATAAAGAGAAGCAGAAAGAAGATCCTTTTTCTAACGCCATGCTTGCTGTATTTATAGGAGAAGACATGAAAATATCTCACTCAAAAACCAGATATGGAACCTTGAAGCCAAGACAAGCCTTCCCAGAAAGTTTGGGGCCCATCGAAGCCCATAATAGGGATCGGTCCCAATCCATCATGGGGTGCGATCCCTATGGTGCATCCTCCATGATGTTATATCATTGCTCTCCAAATTTCATGTCAATCACACTTACAGATCTTGAGATATCGATCGATTATTACTGCAAATTCAACTAAACCAATCCCTGAATAGGGTTAGGGGTCGATCCCTATATAGGGATAGGGGCCATTCCCTCCAAGTTGCTTCTTTTGTCCTGTGATCCCTATAGTGTGTTCCTTGTGTTGTAATATGGTTGTACTCAAAGTTTCATGCCAATTGGATTAGTAGAACTCAAGTTACTGATCGATCTTTATCGTAATATGTTGTGAAGGCTAATTATAGTCGATCCCTATATAGAGATAGGGGCCGATCTCTCCAAGTTCCTCCAAATAATGTGCGATCCCTACGGTAGACTCCTTAGTGTCCCTTCTTATTATTCCCAGAGTTTCACTTCAACTCGCCTTGTGGTTATTGAGTTAAGGAGCGATCATTTTTTGAGTTGTGTTGTGTGCATCCTGTTTATTCCGATCTCCTTATTCTGATCTCTCTATTCTGATCCCTCTTCTAAGAAAAGTATTAGTTCCATACTTAACCATTTTTTGGGTGATGTCCATCTGAATCCATTCGACTGTAGTCCATAGTTTCAAATATAATCGATCTCCAATCCTAATAACCATCTCTCCAGGCTTTCTGCCTTGATGATCATGAAGACTGTTGGATTAAATCCTCTAATGTACTGCCTTATCAAAAGGCGGGTTAACATATATATATATATATATATATATATATATATATATATATATATATATATAACGAGTTTGTTGTTTCCACCATGGCCATAACTCCTAACCCTTATCCAAACCCTACTCCCTGCATCCCTCCTCAACCGCCAATACCAATCCCTTCCACGAAGCCATTTGATCCTCAACCCCTCCCCCTTCAGATCCGTCTCAACCTCCCCATTCAGGTCTGTTGCCGATCTCCCCCGATCCCCTTCCTGACTTCCGCCCAAACCCTAAACCCTTACTACCACTCCGCCTTCATGCATCAAGCTTTAGACCGGACTCCTTACTCGAAGACCTACGGACCATTTCCCTCCTCTACCTCGGCGTAGCTCAATAAACCAACCCCCTTCTCTAGTGCTATAAACCCTTGTGGCAGTAGTGTTGGAAGCTCAGTGATATGGTCTTTTCTGTTCAAGAAACTCGCTCATAATGAGCGACAATTCAAACCCAAGCAATATTCTCTTCAGTATCGGAAAGCAATGCCCTTATCCCTTTTAAAGAAGTTATGAACAAAGGAGAAAAATATTAGGGGAACCATCTAGTAGGGTTCTTCATCGATAAGGCACTCTCTTACTCAATAGTGCTATTTCATCTCAAGCTAGTTTGGAAGAACCTAGAAGGAATAAAAGTGAAAATGGATGGCACTTTGTTCTTGTTCAAAATAGAGAACGAAGTAAGAAGGAATCAAATACTGGAGGCTGATCCAATAATAATTAGGAGAAAAGTGTTCATCATAACGAAATGGGAACTGACAATTGGTGTTAAAGATAAAATTAAATCGATCCTCATATGGGTCCACTTGAGTAATATCCCATCAGCGATTTGGTTGCTAGTTGGTATAAATTGGCTAGCTAGCCACCTTGGTAATGTAGCATGCTTTGATGCGTCTACGGAGACACTCGAACGCTTTGAATATGCTAAAGTATTAGTGGATGTATCTCCTACGAAACATCTTCCAACATCCATTCCTATCCAAATTAGCATGGATAAAATAGTTAACATCACAGTCGCTTACTCTTAGGCGCCTGAAATATGTACGGACTGCAAAGTATTTGTCCACACTACTAGCTCATGTAATGAAAAAAAGGTCTCTCAGGTAAAATCTGTAGAGGAAGGAAAAACTCCCATAAAAGATGCTTCAGAAGTGCACTTAAAACCAATACGTCCCATGCATTTGAAAGGAAAAAACCTGTTCGGAAATTTGCTCAAAATAAATAGGTAAAGGTACAAAGCCACGTCATCAATCAAATGGACCCCTCTCATGATACAGTTGCAATTAGGCTGACAATCCATATGCTCAGGGCAAAGCTCCATTGTCAGGCTGAAATCTTCATGAAAATGTTTTGATAATGCAACGGCTAACAACAATAACGATTGCTCTATTATTTCATCCCTTATTACTTATTTTATGTCTCTCCAATCATGCAATACACTAGTCCCCTCCACATGTAATGTTTTATTTAATTCTAACTCATGCATGCAATCTTCCCTATCCTACAATATTACCTCATGCAACCCAGCTTTGCAAATTATCCCTGCACGTACACTCAATTATTCATGTGATCCATTCTAGTTATCCATCCAGTTCGCCAATCTTCATAAACCCCTCTCCAAACCATCTATCTTATCCCCTATCAAGTCTATTATCCTTATCCTCAAAATGCATTTTCTCTCATTAATTCCTCTATGGCAACCACTCTAGCTACTCTCCCCCAAGAGACAGCATAGTCTTCCTTACTGAAATCTTCTCCCTCCTACTCAAATAATAGGTTCTCTTGCCTAGAATTGAAGGATTTAAACAATGAACCTTCTCTCCAAGAAAATATTGAAGCAACTCCTTTGGGCACTTCTTCATTAAGCAATAAGGACTCCTCTAAGTCTTCTCCCCCTCTACCAAGAAGTAAGAAGAAAGCTTTATGCATTGATAGAGATAAAGGCATTTCTTTCAACTTTGACCAAATAATATTCTCTTCAAAACTCCTCATCAACTCCAATGAAAATTCCACCAAGTCAAAGCATCCCCGTCTCAAAAAATCCGCTTCTCCTCAATGTTAGACAATGTAGCATGTTGGAATATAAGGGGAGCAAACAATATAGCAAAGTAGATTGAAATCCAAGTGTTAATTAACCAACAAAAGTTAGGCTTCTTAGCTATTCTTGAAAATAAATTAAATAAGTCCAACATTGCTAAGGTTTTGAACTTCATCTCTCCTCAATGGTCCTTTCATGATAACCTCGATCAAGCATCTCTGGGTAGGATCATCATCCTATGAAACCCTAACTGCTATGTTGTAACTCCAGTCATCATCGACAATTCTGCCACTATTATTTGTTTCATTCCACTACTTCAGCCTCCTTCTTTTGCACTGTAGTTTATGCTGATAACAAAGCATTTCATAGAAAACCTTTTCTGGACAACCTTCACTCTCTCAAACTCAGGGATTTCCCTGGGTTGTTCATGGAGACTGGAACTGCATGTTGCACTCTGAAGATAGACGAGGTGGAGCTCCTCTTGCCTCTATTGATACCTTATCTCTAAATCAAGCAATATATCAGCTAATCTATTCGAATGCTCTTACCATGGTTGCTTTTACAGATGGAATAATAAATCGAGGAGTAGTAAAAGAACTTACAGTAAACTTGATAGAATTTTCATCAATGCTGACGTATTTCTCAAATGGCCTCTCATTTCTTATGAAGGACTTTCCCCAAACCTATCTAATCATACTCCTTTGCTACTCAAATTTGGATCCATTGAAGATAAACCCCCATCTTCATTTTGATTTTTCAATAGTTGGATCCTTCACCCTAAATTTTTAGACATTGTTAAACTGGCATGGTCTTCCCCTATCTTTGGAAACCCCATGTTCATTTTATAATAAAAGCTTAAAACCCTAAAGAACTCCTTGAAATCCTGGAGCAAAAAGACATATGGCTGTGGCAACAAACTCTCCACTAAAATAAAGCAAGACTTGGAATCCACTCAAATTAGTTTAATGCATGATCCCTCTAACTCTATCCTTCCTATATAGGAACATAAACTTTCTAAAGAGTTAGCAAGAGCCCACCAAGTCAAGGCTTCCATGACTAGGCAAAAATGTAGAATTAAATGGGACATAAAGCGAGACAAGAACACATCATTTTATTATGACTTCTTAAAAGGAAGAGTTTCCAGGAACAGAATCCATTCTATTCAGAAGCAGCATAGGAATTCTCACTACACCGAAGAGTCAATAGGATAGGTCTTTGTCGAATACTTTCATAGCATTCTGAGAAACTCAGAATCTCAAGAAATAGACACCTCTTCTCTGGACAGCTTGTCCTTTCGCTCATTATCCTCTGATCAATATGAATTGCTTCAACTACCTGTATCTGAGGAAGAAATCAAGATGGCCTTATTCTCCATCAACAAAAATAGTGTAGGAGTCCCTAATGGATTCAACTCGGCCTTCTTTACCGCTGCATGGGAGTTCATAAAACCTGACTTCCTTAAAGCTATTTATAGCTTTTTCAGATCTAGTAAAATGCTAATTGGTATTAATGCCGCCAACTTATGCTTGATCCCCAAAATCAACAACCCATTGAAAGTGTGCCAATTTAGACCTATAAGTTGCTGCGATACGATCTACAAATGCATATTGAAAATCCTAGCTAATAGAATGAAAGCTGTCCTTCATACTCTTATTTCTCACAACCAAAGTGCATTTCAGGAAGGTAGGAATATAACTGACAAATTCTTCTCACTCACAAAGTGATTAAAGGATATGAAAGGAAGGGCATATCCCCAAGATTCTTCCTCAATATTGGTGTTATGAAAGTGTTTGATTCGACAAAATGGAAGAGTATTATATACGCATTATCTAGAATGAGCTTCCACCCACTTCTCACTAATTGGATCAAAACCTGCATTTCATCCCCTTATTATTCTATCTGTATAAATGGAGGTATATATGGATACTTTAAAGGAACCAAGGTTTAAGGCAGGGGGACCCTATCAGCCCTTACCTTCTCATCATTACTATGGAAATGCTAACCATTCAACTCAAAGACAACTTCTATAGAGGGTTAATTCAATTCCACCCTAAATGCAGAAACCCTTCCATTACTAATTTATGCTTTGCCGATGATCTTCTTATATTCACTAAACCCAACTAGTTATCTCTAAGGAACATAATGCATGCCCTAAATCTTTTCAAGCTAGCCTCAGGTTTGCAAATCAACTCCTCAAAGTTCTCCATCAGTTTAGCAGGTTTGTCTCTAAGGAAAAAAATTCTATTGCAGCTTCTATCAACATGCCGCTGCAATCAGAACCAGTGAAATATCTTAGAGTCCCTCTTATATCTTCCAAAATTTGGAAAGTGCATTGCATGCCTCTATTTGAGAAAATTACTGCTTGTCTCTCCTCTTGGTACAACAAGTTTTTAACATACGTAGGTAGACTCACAATAGTTAAATCTATAGCTTTTGTGATGCAAGTATATTATTACTCCAGAATCTTTATCCTCCTACAACTATTCTGCATATGATAGATAGAGTATGTAATCATTTCTTATAAGCTGGGGATCCCTTCTCGAAGAAACCTGTCCCAATCAAGTATAAAAAAAATTCAAAAAACCTTGAAAGAAAAGGGATTAGGTATCACTAACTTTCAACTCTACAATAGGGCTGCTTGCTCCATTCACTTAGCTAATATAGTAGGAAAATATTCTAGCATTTGGAAGCAATAGGTCCAAATTCACTTGATAGGTCGAAAAACTTCTAGACCATGGAAATCAAGCAGAACTCTAGTTGAGCATGGAGAAATGTCTTATACAGTAAACCTGTGTTACTGCAGCATATCCAATATCCTATAGGCCAGAACCAGCAAATTAACTTCTAGCACACTCCCTTGATAGCTAGAGGCTTCATCCTATTTGATAAACTCTCATACAATCAAAGAAGGCAAATTTATATTCCTGAATTAGCCATGGTATCTAGCTATGTCTCTTCATCGAGTATAAACCTCTGTTATCATAGTAACTCTGAAGTAAGACTCCTGTGGAATTAGATCCAAGTCAATTGCTTAATTTTTGAAGAATATCCTATGCCTAAATAGGGTTCTAAGAAGGAAAAACACTCGATCAAACTTGGATACAAGCTCCTGCATAGCTCTTAAAATGACAAGGACCCTTGGAATGGTAAAATATGGGATACGATGAATTCGCATAGGGAGAAATTTATACTCCGGAGAATTTATAAAAATGCCCTTCCAACTTGTGAATAACAATGCTGCATAGGCACGCTAAACACTTCAACCTGCGATTTATGCAAAAATAACGGGGAATCCAACACTCACCCCTTCTTTGAGTCTCCTTTTGTCTTTAAAATATGGTCCGCAATTCTAAATCTTGGCACATATCATAACTCGAACCTGAATAGCTATGGAGAATGGCTTGATATCTTTAAGGGGACAAGATGGATGAATTTAAAATCTAACACTCTTCTATGCTGCCTTAAACGGATGGAAAACGAAATACGGTACGAGAGAAATTCCAGATTGTTCAGAAACGAGAAACGAAATATTGGAGAGGTGGAGCGATCTTGCTTTTCGGTGCTAAGAGAGAAAATTAATCAAGGAGAACCGGTAAATGTCTTTATACTGAAGACGAAGGCTTCATTTCTAAATGGGTTGGTCGATATTGGGCCTTCCATATATTGTATTCTCTTTGTTTGTCCTTCTATTTGTCCTTTTTGTACGCTTTGTATCCTTTATTTTCTATTAATAAAAGAGATAAGAACACTACTAAGTAATGCCGTCGACTATCGCGAAGAATAAGACTGTTGAGGAGCGACCATCTGTGTAATTGCCTTGTGCGAGTACCGATAAGTCAGATAGTATAACAGGCATTTCATTTCAAAAGGAAACCCGACATACCGATACAAACTCAAAGCTACAACACATTGGCTAAGTGGATCTTCGGAAACAAATATAGAAATAAGCATAACTTAAATCAGTCACAGATGTTCATATCTCAAAGACGGAAACAGATATGAATATAACACATAGAAGTGTACATCAAAGTAGTGGTCATACAAGATCCACAATATCACAAAGAATAAATACAAGTGCTAGACAAAAGAATAAGTATACATCATGGAGTCTATATCTCAAATGTATAACAAAAAAAAACTACAAATGTAATGTAGTTAGACAAAAGGTAGAAGATGATCCCAGATAAGGAGTCAAGCAGAAGCACCTGTAACATCTCAGTCTGACCCGAGTATTATTTAATAAGAAAAAATAATAAACGGATCAGTCTAGCTATAATTATCATTAAAGAAATGAGATATAAGCAGAGATATAATAAGAACGTATGATAACAATAATGTCATACTAGGACAAGTATGATTTAAACAACAACAAAATCATACAATTATCTCAAGAATCTCAAAGCACCAAAAAGAATATCATATTCTTTATTTTATTCACCAAACCACAAATATTGACAAACATATTAATGTCAATCGCAAAAGTTGGTGAAACACAAATTCTAGAAATCATCAATTAGAAATCCAGAAATCACAAAGGGGGAGGCCTATCACAAACGGGAGCATAAAAACTCACCAACACGTGTATCACAAACGGAACGCTATTCCATGGTCGCTAACCATAAATTTTGAGCCGAAACTCCACAATAGGCCCGAAGACCACGGGTCGCTACCCTGCCAAATTGAACCGAAGTTCCACAGAAACGGGGTTTAGTCTCCCTCGCAGACAAATAGACATCGCACATCGCTAGTCTAAATCACAAAATGATCATCATTGATCAACAAAAAGTGTCGATTATACTAAGCTAGTAAATATATGAGTTTAGCTTCATGTCCCATAGCCACTAGCTTAACTCAAATATTTATGAACAAATTGTAGATTCCCACTCGAAAGTTGTCATAAGAGTTCAATCGAACAAGTCCAAGAATTAACCGGCGAAGTAAACGCAAGTGTTTCATACCACTTGTTTTGCTAAGCCGTTTAATTAGATTTTCATACGAATGAGGTAAAGGTTTGTATATACTAATAGATTAGAAAATGGTTTTATAAACGAGCTTTATATTAAAAATAGAGTTGAAATCATCTTTGTAAAAGTGTTTTAATATTTGCTACTAGCATAGAAACCTTTGTATTTAGAAGTGACAAATCACAAAATGATTGTAGAAACAATCAATCACAAAAAATTCACATTCTAAGACGTGAATCAAATCCAAAGAAATCGATACCGAATCCATCAAAATGGACATTCTCAAAAATCCCGAAAAAGAAGTCATCAATGTCAATAATAAATGATAACAATAAATCGGATAGTCACGGATCGATAGAAATTGGAACCTTTAGCTAAATAGGCAAAATAGGAAAAATCAAGCAGGTCAGTCGACTGGCCTTCTGCAGTCAGTAGACTGAACCAGAACCCGAGAGTTTTCAGACCCTGCAGTCAGTCGACTGACTGCAGGGGGTCAGTCGACTGGCTGTAGCTAAAACTGTTTTCCAGCCTATCAAATGGAAGAGCAAACTCTCACCATTTGCAACTGGTCGAGCAATGGACTTTAGGGGCTTTTGCAAATCGACAACCCAGCCCTATAGGCTCTCCGATTCACCACCAAAAACATGTTCACAAATCAAAGCTAGGATTTTCAAAGTTTTGACTTCAAAAACACCAAAAATTGATATGTTCACCAAATCAACTCAAATTAAAAGCAAATGAATATGCACAAGTGTTAGGAATTCATACCTAACAACAAAGATAGCTATAGATATAGATGTGAGTTAAAGAACTCACCTTTAAATCCAAAAACGATGAAGGAGAAGCTTGAAAGCAAAGGAAGATCAACTACACTTCAACTCCAACTCTAGAAGCTTGAATCTAAGCTCAAAAGAAGAACATTTCCTAAGTTAGGTTTAGGAAATTTATGAAATTAAAGAGGAGAATGAGTTGGAGGAGATGAAGAGGAGGCTTACAAAGCTTTTCCAAGAGTTTGGAGCTAGACTTGAGTTTGCAAATGGAATCTAGGGCTTGGAATTTCTAATTCCTATACTCTTCCCCCATTTTCAGTTTTGCTTGGGTGTTTAAGAAAATAGAAATGAAGTGAAGAGGAGAGGAGGGGGCAGAACTAGGTTATAGAGTGAGTTGGGGTGAAACCCAAACCCAAAGCCCAATAGAAAATAGCAAAATTCAACTTACTCCAAATATATCGATATTTATACTTAAAAAAGTCGCAAATGCTGTTTTGGACTCAATGGAAGTGGTCTCGAGTCCCAATTCGACTGTTTACAAAATGTAGCTTTTCGGACATTCAATCTGATTAACGATTCTATATTTAAATATACAATCGTAAATATGCGGGTTGTTACAGACTCCCCTCCTTAAAGAAATTGCGTCCTCGCAATCTTTATGAAATAAATAAGAAGTAACAACTATAAAAACATATCAACACAAAAAGAAGAAATTTGAAAATAAAAAGTTCACCCAAGGAGCATGAGAGAGCAAGTCCGGATGTGTTCGCTCGATGAATTCTCTAGATTCCCAAGAGCAATCCTTAGGATTTGAGGACCACTGAACTTTCACAAGAGGAACATCTTTATTTCGGAGGTGTTTAATCTCCGAAGCAATGATACGAATAGGATGTTGCTCATAAGTCAAATTAGACGAAACTTCAATTTCTTCAATAACACCGGGCTCAAGAGTAGAATCGGAATCTCGAAGGCATTTCCGTAGTTGAGAGACGTGGAATACGTCATGAATAGCAGAAAACTGAGCCGGTAATAAAAGGCGATAAGCCACGGAACCAATGTGTTCGGTGATGAGAAATGGGCCAATATATCGAGGTGCTAATTTTCCCGATCGACTGAAACGCACAACACCCTTCATAGGTGAAACACGGATAAACACAAAATCTCCCACAGAAAATTCTAATTTCCTTCTTCGGTTATCGGCATAGGATTTTTGTCTACTTTGTGCTTCTTTCATCCTATGACGAATAAGGTCAATCTTTTCTGTGGCATCACGGATAAAATCTGGACCTAAAACCAGCTTCTCACCGGCTTCAAGCCAACACGAAGGAGATCGGCATGGCCTTCCGTATAGTGCCTCGAAAGGTGCCATACCAATACTAGATTGGAAGCTATTGTTATAGGAAAACTCAACAAGAGAAATATGATCTTCCCAACTTCCACTAAAATCAAGAACATATGCATGAAGAAGATCTTCAAGAGTTTGATTCACACGCTCGGTTTGTCCATCGGACTGAGGATGATAAGCGGTGCTAAAATTAAGCTTTGTTCCTAAAGCTTTTTGAAGACCTTTCCAAAATCCACTAGTAAACAATGGATCACGATCACTAACAATAGAAGTAGGAACTCCATGCAATTTAACAATTTCGTTGACAAAGAGTTTAGCCAAAATAGGTACGGTCCGATTGGACCGAACGGGATTAAAATGGGCGGATTTTATAAGTCTATCTACTATCACCCATAGGCTATCATGTCCCGAACGGGAACAAGGAAGACCGTCAACAAAGTCCATGGAAATTTGATCCCACTTCCATATTGGAACTTCCAATGGTTGCAATAACCCACCGGGTCTTTGATGTTCGGCCTTTACGAGTTGGCAAGTCATGCAACGCTTAATAAAGTTAGCAATATCAGATTTCATCCCATCCCAATAATAAAGTCGCTTCATATCCGCGTACATTTTACTACTACCGGGATGAATGGTAAATTTAGAACGATGAGAATCTTCTAAAATGTCTTTACGAAGATCAATAATATTTGGCACAATAAGTCTACCAAATTTTCGAATACCGCCACGAGCATCAATATCAAAGTCTTTCAAACCTTCAATATCAATTTTATCCCTACAACTTTGGCTAAGATGAACCAATTCGGGATCATGCTTTTGAGCTTCAAGAAAGCGGTCTAAAAGAGAAGGATGAGCTTCAAGGCTACACAAAATAAGAGATGAACATAAATCGGATTCACGATCTCGAATCTCACAAGTGGACAAAGTCTCGAGATCATTCCATTCGGATACCATCATGGAAACAACCGCTTGTTGCTTACGACTAAGGGCATCGGCAACACGATTTCCTTTTCCGGGAGTATAAATAATATCAAGATCATAAGATGCAAGGAACTCGAGCCAACATTATTGACGCAAATTAAGTTCCTTTTGAGAAAATAATTCTTCAAAGATTTATGATCGGTGTAGAGGACAAATTTCTCTCCCAAAAGATAATGACGCCAAATTCTAAGGGCGAAAACAATAACCGCGAGCTCTAAATCATGAGTGGCATATCTAGTCTCGGCATGCTTTAATTTCTTAGAAGCATAAGCAATAACATGTTCCATTTGCATGAGAACGGCACCCAAACAAACACGACTAGCATCGGTGTAAACGATAAAATCTTGGTTCCCTTCGGGAATCACGAGAATAGGAGCCACAGAAAGGAGTTCTTTTAGTTTCTGAAAAGAAGCTTCACATCTATCTGACCAAATGTATTTAACTCCCTTCTTTATCAAATTAGTAAGAGGTATGGAAATCTTAGAAAATTCTTTTATGAACCGACAGTAATAGCCCGCCAATCCGAGAAAGCTACGAATTTCCGTCACACTCTCCGGTCTCTTCCAATTTTGAATCGCTTCAATCTTTGAAGGATCCATGGAAATTCCGGATTCAAAAATAATATGCCCCAAAAATTTCACCCGAGATTTCCAAAAGTGGCATTTAGAAAATTTTGCTTTCAATTGGTTACTCCTAAGAGTTTCCAATACAATCCGAAGATATTTTTCATGCTCCTCTTCGGATTTAGAATAAATAAGAATATCATCGATAAAGATGAGAACAAATCGATCGAGGAAGTCTTTGAAAACTCGATTCATAAGGTCAACGAAATAAGCTGGATCATCGTCAAACCAAATGGCATAACAAGCCATTCATAAGATCCATAACGAGTACGGAATGATGTCAAAGGAATGTTATCCTCTACAATACGGAGCTGATGAAAACCAGTTGCTAAGTCTAACTGTGAAAAGACTTTTGCACCACTAAGTTGATCGAATAAATCATCAATCCGAGGCAAGGGATATTTATTCTTGATGGTGAGATCGTTAAGCTTGCGGTAGTCAACGCAACGCCTAAGTGTACCATCAGATTTCTTCACAAAAATAGCTGAAGCTCCACATGGAGAGGAACTAGATTGAATAAATTGCTTCGCTTCCAATTCGGATAATTGTTTACGCATCTCCTCATTTTCTTTATTGGACATACGATAAGGAGGACGAGTAATAGGCAGAGCTCCAGGAATTAGATTAATTCTGAACTCAATTGCTCGCTTAGGTGGTAATCCTAGAACGGGCTCAAATATGTCGGGAAATTCACAAACAATGTGAATGAGAGAAATAACATCTTCCTCATCATCATTATTGTCGTCATGAGGATTGAGAGAATATAAGGATGCTTTCGAATTGGAATCTGGATCTTTCAGAACAAGAGAAATCTGCTTAAAAGATTGAGGATGCCGAAGATATATAGTCC
Source organism: Allium fistulosum (assembly GCA_030737815.1). Taxonomy (NCBI): domain Eukaryota; kingdom Viridiplantae; phylum Streptophyta; class Magnoliopsida; order Asparagales; family Amaryllidaceae; genus Allium; species Allium fistulosum. The sequence goes on from CM060903.1 coordinate 596,358,076, forward strand.
ATTCAGGACATAGAATATGGGCTTCATAACGGTTAAGCCAATCCATTCCCAAAATCATTTCGAAACCTAAATAATGCATAACATGCAAATCGGCACGGAAAGAGTAATCACACAAAATAATTTCGACATCTTTACATAATAAACTGAGTGTTGCGGATCCACCGACCGGATTCGCAATTCTCAAAGAAGTCATTAAGCCAATAACATTCAATGACAAAGCATCAACGAGTTCTTTTGATATAAAAGAGTGAGATGCACCCGTATCGAAAAGAACTCAAATAGGAAGATCACGAAATATAATAATGCCATCAAGGATAGAATGAGAAATACCTTGACCATGAGAAGTGTTAGCAGGGGCTTGTACAACATTTAGCTTGCCCTCATTCTTGCTCTGAAGTTTGGGACACAAAGATATAGTATGACCCGAACTCTTGCAATAGTGGCAAGAAAGAGACTTCGGGCACTTGTTTGCATAGTGGTCCTTAGAACCACAATTGTAACATTCTCCACGACGAGAGTTAAGAGTATTTGCTACCGGTGTTGCTTGCTTTCCCTTCTTGTTGGGATTAGGCTTGAATTTAAAAGTTCTCTTCTTGTTGATGTTTTGTTTGACCTCAGCATCACTATCTTTATCAGCCTCTTCGAGTCGAAGAGCAATATCAACAAGCTGATCAAAAGAAACTTCTAATTTCAGAAGTAATGGCTTTTTGAGGCTCTTGTTCAAGCCATACACAAATCTCTGATTTTTCTTTAATGGGGTATTAATGTATTCAACCCCATATTTAGAGAGATTCAAAAGATGCGACGTAGTCGGTCACGGAAGATTCATCTTGAACAAGGTCGATAAAGCGTCGAGCAAGAGATACTTTCTCAGCTTCCGGCACAAATTTCAATTCGAATCTTTCCCGGAATTGCTCCCAAGTAAGATCCGCTTCACTAATTTCAGAGATCAAAAGCTCGTACCAGTCTAATGCTCTTTCTTGGAGCATGCTAGAAGCCACTTGGACTCGATGGAGACCAATAAGATTCATGCGAGAAAAATGCAGTCGCATGTTCGAAGCCAAGCCTGGACTTCTATAACGCTCTCGGAACCTTTGAATGGCTTTCCACCCAAATTGGTGTAATCACTGCACAAGCATGCAAACCCAGATTTAGGATGTGTGGGCTCAGGAATAGGTCCGGCAGCTTGAGCATTTCTTACAAGATCTAGAAGTTGCTGAGCAGACATAAATACTCCATCCTGGAGAGTAGCACTAGATTGACCGGCGCTGGGACAGCCAAGTCTAACCATTTCTCTTCTTTTAAGAAGGAAAGAAAAGAGAAAAATGTTAATCTCAGAATGAATATCAAACAGACTTAATTGATAAAACAAGGCATCATAAAAAGAAATAGGATAGAACGGTACGAAGACTCGAATTAAATCCTATGGCACGATTCCTAAGAAAGACTTAGGACAATGATCCTTGCAAGATTATTCTACATTGTTCCGAAGTTTGGCTCTGATACCAAGCTGTGACGCCCCACCTCTATGCTCACGCTAGCCAAGAACACTACTAAGTAATGCCGTCGACTAGCGCGAAGAATAAGGCTGTTGAGGAGCGACCATCTGTGTAATTGCCTTGTGCGAGTACCGATAAGTCAGATAGTATAACAGGCATTTCATTTCAAGAGGAAACCCGACATACCGATACAAACTCAAAGCTACCACACAGTGGCTAAGTGGATCTTCGGAAACAAATATAGAAATAAGCATAACTTAAATCAGTCACAGATGTTCATATCTCAAAGGCGGAAACATATATGAATATAACATATAGAAGTGTACATCAGAGTAGTGGTCATACAAGATCCACAATATCACAAAGAATAGATACAAGTGCTAGACAAAAGAATAAGTATACATCATGGAGTCTATATCTCAAATGTATAACAAAAAAAAACTACAAATGTAATGTAGTTAGACAAAAGTCAGAAGATGATCCCAGATAAGGAGTCAAGCAGAAGCACCTGTAACATCTCGGTCTGACCCGAGTATTATTTAATAAGAAAAAATAATAAACGGATCAGTCTAGCTATAATTATCATTAAAGAAATGAGATATAAGCAGAGATATAATAAGAACGTATGATAACAATAATGTCATACTAGGACAAGTATGATTTAAACAACAACAAAATCATACAATTATATCAAGAATCTCAAAGCACCAAAAAGAATATCATATTCTTTATTTTATTCACCAAACCACAAATATTGACAAACATATTAATGCCAATCGCAAAAGTTGGTGAAACACAAATTCTAGAAATCATTAATTAGAAATCCAGAAATCACAAAGGGGGAGGCCTATCACAAACAGGAGCATGAAAACTCACCAATACGTGTATCACAAACGGAACGCTATTCCATGGTCGCTAACCATAAATTTTGAGCCGAAGCTCCACAAACGGCCCGAAGACCACGAGTCGCTACCCCGCCAAATTGAACCGAAGTTCCACAGAAACGGGGTTTAGTCTCCCTCACAGACTAATAGACATCGCACATCGCTAGTCTAAATCACAAAATGATCATCATTGATCAACAAAAAGTGTCGATTACACTAAGCTAGTAAATATATGAGTTTAGCTTCATGTCCCATAACCACTAGCTTAACTTAAATATTTACGAACAAATTTTAGATTTCCACTCGAAAGTTGTCACAAGAGTTCAATCGAACAAGTCCAAGAATTAACCGGCGAAGTAAACGCAAGCGTTTCATACCACTTGTTTTGCTAAGCCGTTTAATTAGATTTTCTCATACGAATGAGGTAAAGGTTTGTATATACTAATAGATTAGAAAATGGTTTTATAAACGAGCTTTATATTAAAAATAGAGTTGAAATCATCTTTGTAAAAGTGTTTTAATATTTGCTACTAGCATAGAAACATTTGTATTTAGAAGTGACAAATCACAAAATGATTGTAGAAACAATCAATCGCAAAAAATCCACATTCGAAGACGTGAATCAAATCCAAAGAAATCGATACCGAATCCATCAAAATGGACATTCTCAAAAATCCCGAAAAAGAAGTCATCAATGTCAATAATAAATGATAACAATAAATCGGATAGTCACGGATCGATAGAAATTGGAACCTCTAGCTAAATAGGCAAAATCAAGCAGGTCGGTCGACTGGCCTTCTGCGGTCAGTCGACTGAACCAGAACCCGAGAGTTTTCAGACCCTGCAGTCAGTCGACTGACTGTAGGGGGTCAGTCGATTGGCTGTAGCTAAAACTGTTTTCCAGCCTATCAAATGGAAGAGCAAACTCTCACCATTTGCAACTGGTCGAGCAATGGACTTTAGGGGCTTTTGCAAATCGACAACCCAGCCCTATAGGCTCTCCAATTCACCACCAAAAACTTGTTCACAAATCAAAGCTAGGATTTTCAAAGTTTTGACTTCAAAAACACCAAAAATTGATATGTTCACCAAATCAACTCAAATTAAAAGCAAATGAATATGCACAAGTGTTAGGAATTCATACCTAACAACAAAGATAGCTATAGATATAGATGTGAGTTAAAGAACTCACCTTTAAATCCAAAAACGATGAAGGAGAAGCTTGAAAGCAAAGGAAGATCAACTACACTTCAACTCCAACTCTAGAAGCTTGAATCTAAGCTCGAAAGAAGAACATTTCCTAAGTTAGGTTTAGGAAATTTATGAAATTAAAGAGGAGAATGAGTTGGAGGAGATGAAGAGGAGGCTTACAAAGCTTTTCCAAGGGTTTGGAGCTAGACTTGAGTTTGCAAATGGAATCTAGGGCTTGGAATTTCTAATTCCTATACTCTTCCCCCATTTTCAGTTTTGCTTGGGTGTTTAAGAAAATAGAAATGAAGTGAAGAGGAGAGGAGGGGGCAGAACTAGGTTATAGAGTGAGTTGGGGTGAAACCCAAACCCAAAGCCCAATAGAAAATAGCAAAATTCAACTTACTCCAAATATATCGATATTTATACTTAAAAAAGTCGCAAATGCTGTTTTGGACTCAATGGAAGTGGTCTCGAGTCCCAATTCGACTGTTTACAAAAAGTAGATTTTCGGACTTTCAATCCGATTAACGATTCTATATTTAAATAAAATATTTAAATATACAATCGTAAATATGCGGGTTGTTACATACTAGTATAATAAGGACTTTCAAATTAAATAATATTTAATTAAAATAATAAATTTATTAAAAGTCATTTAACAAATAATGAAACACACGCACACATATATATAAAGATATATGCGTATAACTATACATGTTATAGTATACGTATACAAAGTAAATGTTTATTTGTAAATTATAAAATTAATTAATTATTAAATAAGATTTAATTAATATAATATTATACATAAGACTATTATATAAGTAAACATCACAACAAAAATTATTTTTAGTAGCGCACAAAAAACGCTACCATAGCTTATAGTATCATTTGAGAGAACGCCATTATACGACATGCAACTAAAAATTCAGGACTTTCATTTGTATTTACATAAAATCTACCGTAAAGCAACATATTGCAGCATTCAACAAACGCAACCAAAAAATATTATCGCAGCGTTGCGTAAACGCTACTAAAAAGTACTGTTGATGCTACTATAAAATATTATATTAGCGTTTTCATAAACGCTGCCATATATATTTTCTAGTCTTTATTTTGCTGCATTTTCTTTTCTATAGCTTTTAAACGCTGCAAAAAACTATTAATTTTCTATGCAAATTTCGACGTTGTGGCACAGCTTCCACATCATTTTGTTCACAACATATATTATTGTCTCTAAATGATCACCAAAGATAAAAAAACATTAATCACATAACAAAACACGATATCCATAAACATTCTGATACAAAAACCATAAGATGATTATTTAATCTATGCAAGTTTCTCGCTACATACAAAGATAAACATCAAATAAAATCACATTAGTCCAAGGTACCAAATGAAACTTAACTCTAGCTAATCCCGGATTTCATAATCCATATTTTTAGAGAAACTGCAGGTGCAATATACAATAAATTGTTCATTAATAGATGGATGTTTTACCCAAGAATAAGATCATACATTTTTGAATAAAAGTTAAAATATGAGCAATGTAAAGAAAAATACCTCTAGATCATAGAGAAATAAAACACAATGAAGATGTTACCTTTTAATATATGAAGATGTTACCAATTCTTACTTGGGCTCGCATTCTTATGAAAAGCTGAAGAACTTATCATGAATGTTTACGAAATATGCATTGGATATCATCAAATATTTAACATCTTAACTTATATCGGTACCATTTCATAAGGTTGGCACTATAGTATATTTAAACAAGATTGGGTCAGGTTACATAACTGAAATAGACACCAATGCACTGATACTAATTCAACTCAAATGAGTCATAACATACAACAGTAATAACATAATCATCGTTGATGTATTCGGAAAATAAAGATAATAACTGACTTATCGAACTAATTTTTTTATAAAACGTGGTAAAATGTATTTTAAATCGGGAAGTTAAAAGCTTACCCCAAGCAAAAACTAAACTTTTGCAAGTTATTCCATGCAGAAACGCCAATACTCCAATCCTTATTAGCATTAACACTACCATTAGAGATAAAGAAAAGAGATATATGAATGTATTCACTCATATTTGGTGAGTACATGTGTTATTATATTATTTTAATCGTACAACTTTGTTTGCAAATGAATTATTTCTTACACGGCACATACCCCAAGTTCTAACCGGTGAATGACTAAAAGTGCTTTGGTCTGTGTATTTGATGCCCTAGCCTACAAGTGTGTGATTTCATATATGAAAGTGCAATAACCTCATGAAATGTATTTTGAAAGTTTGGTGCATTACATTGTGAGACTGAGTCAAGGATGCATAAAACTTACACCATACATGACAAATGGGTGTGTTAGTCGTTTTTTCAACCACCTAACTTGTTGGTAAGATTTGAACATAGGTTCAAGATAGTTGGTGTTTATTTACATAGGGCAACAAAAATGTGGGTTGATTGTGCAGCTGTTACTATGACCCAAAACTTGTGAAACCATGGAATATAACATAAATTCATTGCTAGCTGATAAAAAAATAATCTAAATCAGAACATTTACATAGTGCCTACATAAATCAGAACCTTGTGCCCATTTTGCAGTCGGTCTGAAGCACTATAAGGTCATCCAAATCTTGTGGCAATCTTAGTACAACTACCGAAGCCACTGGGTTCATGGCCACACAATTATCAGATAGCGAGAAAAATTCTATTAAATGTCTAATTCCCAGCCTTGCATCTTTTGACTTTCTATTTGCATAGAACCTGCATGCACATATATGATGTTTCCAAATCACATGTGATACAGACATGCTAGCAAATATTTGATGTTTACATATCAAAAACACTTGAGCTTTCCTGACAAGGTTAAAGTCGAGGGTTAACATGTTCATAGTCAAACATGATATAATTTAGACATAATGTGGATATAACATGATAATGTAGTCACCTTTCCAATTTAATGTTTCTTCATTGCTTGGTGATTTAACTGCTACTTTTCTTTTAGTTCATATTTCAATTTTTCAATGGTGAAACCCAATTAAACTAGACAAAATATCAAGTGAACCGTTCGGAATAACTCAAATTTTCAATTAGAAACCCATTTCATTCGGAATCAAATTCGAATAATAGAAAGAAAAAATTTACAGCCATTTATGTAAAAAAATCTTCATCAACCTATTATACTCTTAAAATAGGTGTGAAAATTACCTGAGAGCACGGACGTTGACATTTGCTTGTGCAAAATCCAAGCCTTGAACGTCCTACATCTGGACATGTGCATATAATTTCAATATTTTCCACTTTTTTAAATAATTATTTATCAACACCAAGTTATGACTATTTTCTTAATATGTGTGTATGAATATGTATATATGTCAAAGTGATGGCTGAATATTATAGATGAAGTTTTGATACGTTTCCACATTCTTAACTATAAAATCCCATAACTCGCTCGCCATACTTGTCATTGAATCCCTAAATATCCGTTGAATTGTTATCAGCAATTAACTCGTCGCAAGCTTTACTTTCCATGTTATATATTTAAGGCTCAAAATTATAGGGTTTATCAAGGTTTCCAATTTCAATTGCACAAAATATAACCACAATAAATGTTGCTCCTATGTACATTTACTCACCCTACAAGAATAATTTACCAATCACAGCATATTTACACATAAAAATTGAGAGCCTAAAAGTATATAATAATATGTATGTGTATACTATAAAGTTATGGGTTGTTTCTTTTTAGTTTGTCTTCTTTGATTGAAGATGAATGTTAGTTTGTTATAGAGTTGTTGATCATGACTGAAGAGAGAGACAAAAATAATAAGAGAGATTTATTTGTAATTATCATTGTCCTAGATGATGTGCATCACCTAAATTTCACGGGATAAATTAGAAGTTCCATAAAAGCATTTTCACCATTTTCTTGTTAGCTGTTTTCATTTTGTCAAAATGAAAGGCCGTCTCTAACAACACAATCTTCATTTATATGTTTATTTTAAAGGGACACTAAAATATACTAATTGGCTTAAAAAAGTAAAGGATGACTATTTTATATTAAAATTCGAGTTTAGTGATCCTCTTAACCGTTGACATTGTATTTACTACTATTCCCAAGTATCTTTGGTAAATAAATCAATCAATTAAAACTCTAAATAAATTTCTTTCTTCAAGGAGGGAGATAGAATTAAAGCATAGAAATCCCTTTAATTATGTTTTAATATAGAAATCATAATTTTGTTCATGCCGAGTGTGGCAATTTTAATATCATAGAGACTCGATGAAATATTGATATGCCCCTTATACATAGTATAATAACTTGATTTAATTGAATGTTCACTAAATAGAACAACATACAAAAGCATCAAACCATAGAATAATAACTGATATCGTTACATGTTAATACATTATAACTTGCATCAGAACAATACCTAATTAACAATACAATTACAAACTTTGATATTTAACTTTATTTGAAAATAACAAAAAATATCTTTCTCTACATCTGCAGGCTCAGGCTGGTGGATGTTGCGAGCTTAAGTGGAGATTTGGAAACCGGAGCGGTGGAGATGTGGTGTATAGAAATTTTGTTGGTGTGGTGTATGATGGTGGTAGCGGGCAGCTACTTGACTTCAAGCTGAAGAGAATTTCTAACATGATTTTAGTGTCGATCTACGGTTTGTAGCATGAGACAATATCGATATCCAAGTCTAGGGTTTGTAGCCTTTCACAACCCTAGGAAAGGAGGAGAGTATGAGTGCACAGAATGAAGGTGGGTTGGATGAGAGGGAAATGTTGAGAAAGGGATGAGATTAGAGGGGAGAGATGGGAAACAAGGAGATGATGAGAAGCGGCTGAAATCTGCGGTCACCACTATTTTCATTTAAGTTATTCCTAAATAAATGAAAGAAAATTATTAGAAATGATTCATTGTGAAGTGGAGGAAAGAGAAATGTGAGTGGACTAAAAGTGATCCATCGAAATTTCAATGAATAATCGGCGGCAACATTTTGGTGGCATTTATTTGTTTACTTTTGCTCTTCTAAATGATCTATGGTTACGCATAGCTTTCGAACGTTACTGAATAGTGCAACTAATAACAAGATTTCTTATAGTGAAACTAAATAATAAAAGTTATATAATAATTAAAAATTATATAATATGAATGTATAAATTAAAGGTGGAACATCAAGAAACCCTAAATAGACATAAGGGATAAATATATATGTATAGTACGTATACCGTGATTTCTGATGTGTTTAACATTTGAATCACGAGGATATTTCATAATAAATACATTATGCCAAAAGTCGATATCACTCAATATAATATACTAAGGAGTATGAATCTTTAATATATATAGTTGTCCTCTACCATTCATAAATTAATAGATTACTTACATACTTCTTAGTTTTTAAGCCTTCCTCAAGCTAGGGTAGTTATATGTACTACTATTAATATATTGGATAGACGAGGTAAGATAAATACACATATTCGTTGAGGTTTCCTCATGATATGTGCAATATACTTAGGCCTTTACGTAATGGTAGGTATAAGTGAAAAATCACTCTTGATTTGTTGTTTTTTCTTTAAGATAAAGATGAGATTAGGATAAAGAACCATGGATTAGCAGTTGTATATGATACAACCGATAACGAGTTATCCATCATATATGAGAGTATGATTTGTTAAGCTTTCCTCAAAGTCAGAATCTCAAGGTATACGAGTCCTAACACTCACTAGTGAAGTTGAGAGACTTCTATGTTTCGTCTTAAGGTTTGAAGAAACATAAAATACTAGTGGGAGATTATTATAAAATGAAATGTAATGTTTAACCTTACTAATATTATAAGAACATCTACTATGAAATTGTCCTAATCTACTAAGTTAAAGTTACAGAAAAATGTCCATACCCAAGCTAAGTTCTGAATGACAAACTCATTGGACCTCATTGATTGGCTAAGAGCGATAAAGATAGCATTAAGTTATGAATGTCTTTGGTCGTTGATAACTACACCTCCAAAAGAAAAATTCACTGATTATGCATACTCGAACTAAGATTAGCTTATTATAAATGGGTTTCGGACCTAGAAATCATCTATGTTTTCGTGTTGTTTATGTTAGATAAGCTGTTGTAGAGGCAGCATGAAAATATGTCTGTCCATGAGATTTTTGACTATCTCAAAGCTCTATTTAGTGAACAGTCATGTTCCGTAACGTACGAACTTACGAAGAAACTGTTAAAAACCAAAATAACTAAAAGATAAAGAGTGGGTGATTACATTCTGATGATGGAAGGCTATATAAATCAACTTTCATATTTGGACGTGACAATAAGCAACGAGTTGCAAGTGGATTTGATTCTTGGGTCTCTTACTCCCCGCTATGAGCTATTCATGTTACATTATAATATAAACTAGTTAAATGTAAGTCTTGTGGAGCTCCTCGATATGTTGAGGGTGGCCGAGTCTTCGTCCAAGGATCAAGGTTCTGTACTTGCTGTCAAGAGGAGCATGTCATCTTCGAATGGTTCACAGAAGCAAGAAGGTTAACAAGAAAAATAAGAAGACTATTAGTGTTGACAAGGGTGAATGTCATCATTGTCACAATACAGGTCATTGGAAAAGGAATTGTTCGAAGTACTTGAAGATTCTTAAAGAGAAGAAATAGAATGGTTCTGCAGCTCCATAAGATATATTTATGATTCAAAATTATTTTGCAATCAATAAATAATCTTGGGTTTTAGCTACTGGATCCGGAACTCACATCTGTAATTCGTTATAGGGGCTTAGAAGCTTGTGTCGCATGACAAAGAGAGAAATGAAGCTTCAAGTTGCCGATGGATCTATTGTAGATGCAACGACAATTGGAGATTCCCATTTGAGTTTTCCTAGTGGATTTGTTTTGATATTGAATAATTGTTATTATGTAAAAGACTTTATATATGGGATTATTTCTATATCTATATTGTCTGAGACCACTATATTTTTTACTGTGCTGATATGTTATGAACATTATTTTAGATAATAATAAAGTCTGCGATGGTATTTTAGACAACGGCATTTATACGATCAATATAAATTATGTCTGTTTTGTGAGTAGTTCTTTGAATGACAATATAAATAAAAATTATCTTTGGAATTATAGGCCAGGTCATGTAAATGACAAACGACTACACAGATTTAAAACTGATGGTTTTCTACCATCACTTGATTCTGAATCATTTGGTACGTATGAATCATGTCTCAAAGGTAAGATGACCAAGAACCACTTTAGTGGAAGTAATAAAAGAGTTGATGAACTCTTGTGTCATGTACATAATGAAGTGTTTGGCCTAATTCCTATAGTTACTAAAAATGATGTTCTTATTTCATAAGCTTTATTGATGATTTCTTAACACTAAGTTATGAAGAACAAATCTGATGTCTATGAGAAATTCATTGAATATAAAAATGAGGTAAAAATCAAACGAGAAAGACTAAAATATTTTAATTTGTTAGAGGAGGTGAGTACATTGGACAGAAAATCCTATAATACTTAAAAGATAATAGGATTATCTCTCAGGTTAAACCACCATATACTCCATAACACAATGTTGTTTCAGAGCAAAGGAATGAAATCTTATTAGATATGGTTCATTCCATGATGAATAAGGCAGAGTTACTTCTATCCTAGTAGGGACATGCGCTAGAAACTGCAGCACATATATTGAATTTGTAATCCAATAAATCTGTGCTTAAGACACTACATGAGATATGGTAGGGGAGGAAACCCTATTTAATTATTTGAAGGTATGGGGTTGTGTAGCCTACGTTAAGAACGTCAATCCCAATAAACCTGAGCCAGGATCAACTTTGGGCAAGTTTATAGGATATCCCAGAATTCTAGGGGATATATTTTCTACAACACAGAGAAACAAAAAGTTATTATTTCTACACACGTTGACTTTTTACTAAAGGAATTTCTATCAAAAGAAATTAGCAACGAAGTTGCAGACGTGGATGAGATCCAAGAAATTAACACGAAGGTTGAACCAGTGGGAGAACCAAGTTCACCCGTATCCGAAAATATGCTACCTATTAAAAGGTCTAGTAGGGAATCTCGTGCACCAGAGATATACTATGATTTCTTGTAGATGGTGAAGGAGGACTGTGTATTAGATGACGACACTCCTCTATCATTCCAACAAGAACTACAGAGTAAAGACTCTATATTTTGGCTTGAAGCAATGAATCCAATATGGATTCCACATATGAAAACCAAGTGCATACTTTATTTGACATGCCCTATGGGATAAAACCCATTGGATGCAAATGGATTTTTGAAAAAAGCTAAATACAGATGGACAAGTGGAGACTTATAAGGCAAGGCTAGTTGTAAAAGGATTTCGTCAAATTCAAGGTGTTAATATGACGAGACCTTTTCACCCATCGTAATGCTTATGTTCATTCGGATAATGCTAGCTATTATTGCATTCTATGATAAGAAATATGGAAAATGGTTGTAAAGATGACATTTCTAAATGGTGATTTAGAAGGGACCTTATATATCTCATAGTCCAAGGATTTTGATGTCGGTGGGAGTGAGGGAAAAGGCTTGCAAGTTGTTAAGATCCATTTATGGACTTAAACAAGCTTTAAGAAGTTGGAATGAGTGTTTTTATAATGTAATCAAATGATATGGTTTTTATCAAAACATAAAGGTAGTGTGTATATACCAAAAGGAATAGGGAAATGATATCATATTTTTAATGCTATATGTTATTGACCTTCTATTGATTGGAAATGATGTTTCGTTACTGAAATCAGTGGAAGCTTGGCTTTCTAGGAACTTCTCTATGAAATATTTGGGAGAAATAGCCTATGTATTGGGTATAAAGATCTATAGAGGTAGATCTAAGAGGCTGTTGGGATTGTCCCAATCCCTATACATAGATATCATACTGAAAAGGTTCAGTATGGAGAATTCCAAGCGTGGAAATATTCCACCGCAACCTGAAATCATCCTTTCTAAGAAGAACGCTCCTCAAACTAATAAGGAGAAAGCACATATAAAAAGGATACTGTTTGCTTTAGCATACAGTTCTATAATGTACGCGATGCTATATATTAGATCGGATGTGGCATAAGCATTAGGATGCGTAAGCCAATATTAATCTAATCCTAGAGAAAAGCATTGGATAGCTATAAAATGTATACCGAAGCATTTGAGAAATACTAGGGACTTATCCTTAATATATAGGAATGGAGACCTCCTTATGTAGGGGTATACTGACTCTAGCTTTCAGAGTGATATCGACGGTAGTAAGTTAGTGTCGGGTTATGTCTTTACTATTAATGGTGTGATAGTCATTTGGAAAAGTTCCAAATAGTAAACGGTGGTTGATTCCATGATAGAGGTTGAGTACATCACCATCAATTAAGTAGTTAAAGAAGCCGTTTGGATGTGTAATTTTCAAGTGAGCTCGGAGTGATTCCTAAATCCAATGGAATTGTTTTATGACAAAAATATAGTGATGTAGATCTCAAAGGAGTCTAGAGCACTCAAGAAGCCATGACATGTTCTTCGAATATTCCACCTATTTAGAGAATTCATTGAGAAGAAAGAAGTCATGATATAAAGGGTAGGTACCAATGACTACATAGCAGATCCATTCAAGAAGGGACTAGCTCAGTTAGTTCTCCTCAAGTTGATCTAAAGGATGGGATTGAGATTCCATAATTTGCCCCAAGTGCAAGTGGGAGATTGATAGAGTTAGGGTATTCCCTAGGGGCAATTTGGTAATTTATTGTAAATCATTAACTATATAATAAAATCTCGTTCAAAATAAAAAGGTGGTTTTGTTTCTATTATATGCTTATTATAATGTGTTATAATTAATTAGTTATTTAGGTTAAGTATATTTAATAGAAAATCCATAAATGTTGTGTTTTTTGTTGGTAAATACAATTGTTGTAATCATGAATATTTATCACAATATATAAATAAATACATCATTTTAAATATTCCTATTCAAAGTATATCAAGATTGGATATCGATGCTTCTGTTGAGACTAGAGTAGGTAACGCTCCCTAAATATAGGGTAATGTTTTACTCTTGACTTCTGGAGGCATCAAAGGGTTATGTAGTGATAGTTGTTGGATTATTATGGAATGAATCACTCGATAGTTTTTTGTTGGTTAATATACTAAGGCCAAACAGAATATATCGATGTGATAATATTACATAGTTCTCTTGACTTGAGGATACCATTTATCTTCAATGTGGAAACTATGCTTTGATTATATTTAAATTATGGCACGGCGTCCATCAAACAACTATAGTTGGATTGAGTGGAAGCATTGGAAATGAAACACTATTCAATAGAGGATTCGTCTCCTCGGTTATATGAGGTTAGTATCACCATAAATTGTAGTCAACTCAAAGTTAAAATCCCTCGCTAGAGTAGTTCGGTTAATAATAACTATTATTATTAAACCAAGGACTATGTATTTTGATATAAAGTTAAATATGGAAGATATTGGAATTTTGACCATTACCAACTTCCTTGAGTCCTAATGTGATATAGTTTTGACGATGAGAATTGGTGTAAATAATTATCACTATCCAGTAACATTTAATTAAATAAAATTGGATTTTATCAAGCTATGTAAGCGATAAATTTGGCCATAGTGTTACACCGCTAGCTAAGGTGATGTGTGAACATCAATATTCGAATTGTTCGATATTAATCGGTGACAAAGTTTACACCTAAAGTTGCACGACCAAAACGTTGAATACTCCTACGACCACGTGATTTAACTACATAATTATTATAGATTAATTAAATTAATTAAAAATATCAACTACAAAATTTTATTTAATTTTTGTTGATCAGTATTAAAGTAGTGCGCATACAAAAGTTATATACACATGTATCAATATACAATATCGATGTGCATTTGAATTAGATTTAACTACATATTTATTTAAACGGGCTTGAATCAGGTTGAAGGCCTAGATATGGGCATACATGGCCGACTATGGGGGAGGGGTGCAAGTGAGTTTGAATATTGATTCAAAAGGTGTGAAATGATAAGAGGATAATATGGATTCAGATTGTCTTTTTCCTACTCTGAATCTCCACTATTTAAATACCTCATTCTCCACTTTAGGAGCTCTTAGTTTTTTGCCTTCTTCTATCTCACATCTGCTCAACCATACCCTTGACCTCCTCCTCTTTTTGTAGGCCTTTTAAAACATAGATTAAGTCAAGATTGTAGATCGGTGGTTGCTACTTTCGGTCTTGTGGCTCATTCTAAAAGTTTGGATAAAGATTCAAGGAGTAAATGGATTACACATTTCAACGTGTTACATCTAGGCCATAGTAATGTTATTATTTTATTTACATTCATTTAGGTGTATATTTATTTCTCATTCCATTTTATCGCATTAATTTTTATGTATATTTTTAAAAATCCACATATGTCTATGCTGTAGCATTGGATGAATATATACATACATACATACATACATACATATATATATGCGTGTGTCTCTATGTGTGTAATAATGTTTGTAATGTATATAAATTTACATTTATATTTGGCCAGCAAGTAAGAAAAACAACTTTATTTTAATTTTCGAAAGTTGATTAATATTTGAAAAGCAACTAAAACAAAATCGATTTAATATGTGTGAGTGTGTGTGAGTGTGTGTGTGTGTGTGTATATTAAAGCCTTATAATATATAATTTATTATATATAAAACCTAACACTTTTATATAGTGTATATGTGTTATAAAATATACATATAAATATTTAAAAATTATGTATATGTTTTATGATTGTTTTTTTAATTTTTTTAATGATTTCTGTATGGTAATCTTTATTTAATTAAAATGATAATTTAAAACCATGCTATTTTAATAAAAAAATTCAAATATAATTTGGTTGAATATATATATATATTTATATTTATATATGTATATATTTAATTATTTCTTTAGATTAAATATATGTATGTATATATATATATATTTATTTTATATTAAATTTTTAAATATTAGTTTAATATGTATATAATATTATATATTTATTCATTTATTTATATAATAATTTTTTATACTTTTGAAATATACATACATTTATTCAAAAAATTAATAAATTGTTTTGAATTGGAAATCAGTAGATATTTTATGTAGATCTAGATTTAAAATTTAAAATTTGAATTTAATTCAAAATTATTTATATTAATATTTACAATTATTTTATATTATAATGTCAATTATATGTTTATATATATTAACATTTTTATTTTACAAGAATA
Source organism: Allium fistulosum (assembly GCA_030737815.1). Classification (NCBI taxonomy): domain Eukaryota; kingdom Viridiplantae; phylum Streptophyta; class Magnoliopsida; order Asparagales; family Amaryllidaceae; genus Allium; species Allium fistulosum. Next base: position 596,373,971 of record CM060903.1, read on the forward strand.
ATTTCTAAACTATATATGTATGTACATATGTATAACATCACATATGTATATGGAGGGGCTATTATGTCCGTTGCGGTGTAAATCCTAGCACTTAGACACTGACATGTTAAACCATGCATATGATATATGTTGCATGTACATGTACACATGCATGTGTATATGATACGCATGTTGTATTATAAAATATAATTTTAAATCTAAATTAAACTTTATTTACAACTTAAATAAAATATTGATTTTAAAAAAAACAAATTTAGATCGGATCTAAATAAATTTAGACTTCATAGTCCCAAAATGATCCAAAATGGAATAATTTTTTTGAAATTCACCCGTTTAACCGCCTATGTGCTGGCCAGATCCAACATTTCTAACTTGATGGTACCATCGATCTTAAATAGCTAGGATATACTTTGCCTATGGTTAAATACTTGGCACGACGACCTTGTTGCAACCGTAGTTGGGTATACGTCGAACTACTTGAAGTGAGACACTACCCAAGAGAGGATTCATCTCCTTCGTTATAGAAAGTTGTATCACTGTAATTGGCATACAACTTAAAAGTCATAATTTATGACCAGCTTAAAGTAGTTAATCGATAAATGTTATCAGATTGAACCATGGACTTTGAAAGTTGTTTATGCAATAAAATATGGATATTAATTGAGTTTTGACCGTGGACCAAACTTTAGATATCTAAATAATATAGTGATAATGAAAATAATATGTGTACAAACTGTCATTACTAGGTGTGAATGGTATGTAAGCATTAAACTTGACCCTATATTATGCTTCAACAATGTCCATACAAGCTTCAGTGTTTAAATTATATAAATATTGGTTATGGATTGATTTCACACTAGAGGGTCAACACAACCGCATTGTTAATTATTTCTAAATTTTACCAATGGTAAAATTGAATTATGAATATTATAAATTAATAAAAATGTTGCATTAATATCAGTGGCTATTTTAATTATTTATTTCAAGCTTAAAATCAAACAGAACGGTGTATAAAGTTATATAACGGTTCATTCGATTGAGGAGCTAGAAGTTAATTATATAAATGGTGATTCAAATAGAAGTCAATAGGATGTTTCACAATGCTTGGTAAACATCAAGATGGGGTCAATAGGGGGTTTTGAGGTTTTACCAACTCTTCAAGGCTAGAGATAAAGGTGGAGAGAAGGGTGTAAACCCTCAACTATAAGTAAGATATCCTTTGCCATAATTTGGAACACCTTTTCTGGTGTTTCACCTCAACCACAGACGCCAACCCCTTACCTTAGTGAAGCCAAATTTTAAACTTTACAAATTAAGGAGAAAGAGGAGACGGTGTTGTTCAAGAAGAAATTCTGAACATACATCGTATTTGCTCTCGGTAGGATCATTTCGACGAGAGGAAAATTTCTGATCTAGCTTTAAATTCATGTTTATATACGTAAATGCTCAATCATATCATCATAATCTATTTTATATTTTCGACTATAATTTATTTAAAAAAATTAATAATTTTCATTTGGTATATATTTTATATTAAACTAAATTTGGATATATATATATATATAATGTATGTAAATATATTAAATATTTATGGCTAATTTAAAAAACTTAGACCGGAATGTATAAACACACACACACACACACAGATATATATATATATATTGTACATAATTAATTAAAAAACTTTTTCATAATTATGATTCTCAATTTTAAATCATCTAAGATAAAAAAATTTATTTTTAAATTTATTCTTTACTATTACATATTTAAAATAAAAAATTATATATATATATATATATTTGAGTAAAATATTCACACGGATATTTTATTAAAAAAAGTTCGGATCACATTAAGATAAATAATTTATATTTAATATAATATAAGTTTTACTAAGTCAAACGGTTTTTAAAATCAACATTTGATTTTTAAATACGCATGTGTATTTTCGGTCGTGTTTAAATTATAAAATAATTTTTTTACTTATGTCATTGGCTGTAGTATTTAATAATGTATATATATTGAATAAGTCAAACATTTAAATTTTGAATTCTGCAATTATTTATATATAGCCAAAATTAAACATATTATGTGTATATATATATATATGTATGTATGTATATATATATATATATATATATTAAGTAATACATATACATATACATATACATATACATATACATATACATATACACATACATACATGCATATATATATATATATATAAGAACAAAATTTTTAATTATAATATTATATATGTTATTTAAATTATATATATTCACACATATACATTTATATGTTTTAAATTTTAATATTAATTATAAATATATTTTAATGGCTAAAAAAATATTTTGTTTCCTTTATGTACACCTAGGATAGTTTATATTAAGCATTAAATATTAAATATTATACACACACACATATCATAATTAGACATCTTACGAGGTAGTCAATTTTCCCCATCAGTCCATAGGATATGTTATATGTTTTTACTGTTGTAGCGCTCTAATTATGAATGTGAATTTCATAACATATTAAAATATAGAATTAAAATAAATTAATAAATTAGTTTTAAGTTAAATTATTTATAAATTTGTTTTAAACACTAAAAATAAATAAATATTTCAATCTAATGAAATAAATTAAAATATTTCAATTTTTTATTAATTAAAATACTAAGTTTGATATAGTATAAACTATATATTATCTATACAAACACAGAATAAAGATCATGTGCAATTTAATATATTTTTTCTTCTGAAATTCACTATTTTACCCTGCTGCCAGTGCACCTGATTCAACAATTGTATCATAGCTTGCATTATGCTTGTGTAAATAATTAACCAACACTAACGGTATTACTTTTGGAAAAAGCCAAAGTAGATGGATGTCTAGGAAAAGGTGCTTAAACTAAGGAGAATGTATTCTAATTAAAGACCACTATATATTGAAAACCTCATGATCTCCTTTCCTTTTCCTTGACTATCGAAATATTCGAATTCTAGGGTGGGTATGTCCTTTTGAAAGACTCAGAAGTGTTTTTGAGTCTTACCTAATTCAAATAAGTGTATTGAATATTATAAAATTAACTTAAAATCATTCTAAATTAAATGTATATATATATAATTTTATAACGGGTTATAAAATATAAATTTAAAATTGTTTTGAATTTAAATAAATAAATATATTTTATTTTTATATATTAATTAAATTATTTAATTAATAAATTGAAATACATATGAATATATATAACCAAATAAATTATAAATGTTATAGTTAAATGTGTGTGTACTTATATTAGGCATGAAGAAAACGAGAGGTTAAAAATAAATAAAACCCATGAAACTTAAGGCAGTGTACATTTTACGCATATAATATACGATATCATGAATTATAAGCATTATACTCATCTTTGGTAAATAGTCGATAATACTTTCAAAATTAATTTTTAAATTATGGATTTAAATTAATAATACTCTCCATCATTTATAAATAGAGAATCTTACATAACAATGGTTGTTGAGCAACCTCAAGCCATGGAATATCCAAGGTGATGTTTATATTGTTTGTAGATAAGTAAGAATGTTTATGTAACTTTGTTGATCAACTTTAAGGGTTACATAACCCCCCTTAGGATATTGCGAAATGATGGGTTTAGGGTGTCTAGTGTACTTTATGGTTTGTTCAGCAACCCCAAGGTCATGAAGGTGATTGGGAGCATGGTTAAAAAGTACATTGGGAGTTATAAACAAGATTTAATTAGTAAAGGTAACTTCCCATTTATGGACACTACGATTTGTTAAGCAACCTCAAGGTCGTAGTAGCATGATAAATGGATCCTAACACCCATAAAAGGAATTTATGAAATTCTCGTTACTTATTTGGGGCTTTTGAGAGATACAAAATTCAAAGGAAGTCTTATTAGATAAATATAATAAATCATTCTAATAAGTATAAGGACATACGTGACGATATCTAATTCAGTCTAATTAACTTGCATGGATCAAATGGGAACAATAAAGCAATCTTTTGAAAAGAACATGCAAACTAGCAAAAACTATAAAGACTGGCTAAGGAATGTTAAAATAGCACTCATACACAAAAAGATTTGGTACGTTATCTCCAATGAAACTTTAACTAAACGCAATAAAATTTCCATGCCCAAATAAACTAAGGCTTACAAGGATAGGCAAATAGATTGTGAACTAGCTAATGCTTACATATTGTCCACTTTAATCATTGAGCTCCAAAGCTAACATGAGAAATGAATATTCATGATATATTCAGTCACCTATAAAAGTTGTACCGTGAGCAATCTCGTTCTATGAGGTATGGTTTGTTGTAGAAAATATTCCAGCAAAAATGAGTAATGGTTAATTAGTCCAAGCTTATGTGCTTAGTATGATTGGGTACATCGAACGATTGGCCAAGCTTGGTACTACACTTGATACCAAGATTCAAGCTGACTTGATCCTTGGCTCATTAACTTTACAGCTTGACCCTTTTATATTGAACTTCAATATGAACTCATTGATGTATATTGTCCTTTAACTCGTTTATATGTTAAGCACCATCGAGGGCTTGTTCACGAAGGAACCAAGTGTTGTGCTCGCTATCAAGAGTCTCTTCATCAAAAGGTTCAAAGAAGAGAAAAAAGTTAAGTTAAAGGGTGGAAAGGGAAAGTCAAAGGCTTAAGCGAAAGGTGACCATCACTTTTTCTTAAAGAAGGGATAATAGAAGTGGAACTGTCTGGAGTACTTAAAGACGCTAAAGGGAAAAGAATAAGATTCTGCTTATATTCCATATAGAATTTTTTTTTATCTATATATGCTTCTAATTGGATTCTGGATATTGGATATGGAACTCATATCTTAATTTATTACAGGGACTTAGGAGCAAGAGGCCCCATCGCTAGAGGGGATATGGAATTTCAAGTTGCCAATGGAGCTAGTGTAGCTGCATTCGTAGTGAAAGAATATCATATGAAGCTAACGAGTGGATATTATTTGATTTTTAATAAATATTATTGTATATTGAATTTTATTTATGGAATAATCCACCTCCTATTTGAGAAAGGATGGATACATTTTTATATGTAAAGACAATATTATGAATATTTTTGTTGGAAATAAAACAGTTGGATTTGGTGCTTTAAATAATGGTATTTATGTTTTTAATTTAAATTATGTTTTTTCTATGGAAAATAAAACGCTTCTAAAGTTAATGATAATTATTTTTGGTAGTATAGACTAGGATATATTATTAAGAAATGACTTAACGAGCTAAAAGACCAAGGGTTTCTACAATCGTTTGATTCTGAATCATTCAATACTTGTGAGTCGTGTCTTAAATGTAAAATGGCTAAGCACCCATTCAGTGGAAGCAATGAAAGAGTTATTGAACTCTTGGTATTAGTACATACTATTGTATGTTGTCCTATGTCTATAGTTACCAAATATGGAACCTCATGCTTCATTACATTCAATGATGATTTTTCTAAATATGGATATGTGTATCTTATGAAACATAAATCAGAGGTCTATGAAAATTTCATTGAATACAAAAATAAAGTTGAAAACCAAAGTAACAATAAAATAGAAATTCTTCGATTTGATCGAGGAGGTGAGTACATTGGATTTGAACTCCAAGGATACCAAAAAGGCAATGAGATTCTCTCACAAGTCATTACTTCATATACTTTGCAATGGTGTTTCAAAGAGAAGAAATCGAATTTTGTTAGACATAGTTCGATCAATGATGAGTGACGTTGAGTTACCTCTTTCATTTTGGGAATATGCTTGAAATCGCAACATATATGTTAAATCGAGTACCATCCAAGTTTATGTCTAAAACACTATATGAGTTATGGACTAGGAAGAAACACCATGTTAATTATCTTAAGGTTTGGGGTTGTTTGACATACATTAAGAACGTAAAACCAGTAAGTTGGAGGTAAGGTTGGTCTTAAATAAGTTTATAGGGTATCCAAGATATTCTCATGAACACGGATTCTATCATACTGAGGAACAAAAAATTTTGTTTCTAGACATGCCACCTTTTTGAAAAAGGAATTGCTCTCATGAGAAATTAGTGGCAGTAAGTTAGACTTAGATGAGATCCAAGAAACTTCCCTAGAGACTGAATGCATTATCAGTAATTCAAGCCCAATAAAAATATGCAACCTATTAAAAGGTCTAATAGGGAATCTTTAACGCTAAAGAGGTACCATGAGTTTCTCATAATGGCAAGAATGCAGATTGTGCCATTTATGGCTACGAGCCCTTCGCATATCAACAAGCCTTAGAGAGGTAAGACTCTGCTTTGTAGTTTGATGTAATGAAATTCGAGATGGATTTCATATATAAAAATAAATTATGGACTTTAAAGAATGCACCCAAAGGGGTAAAACCCATAAGCTGTAAATGGATTTTTAATGAAAAAATCAATGCAGATAGAAGGGTCACAACCAATGAAGCAAGGTTGGTCACGAAAGGTTTCCATCAAATTTAACATGTTGATTATGACAAAACATTTTCACCAGTCATCCTGCTTAAATACATTCGAATACTACTTGCAATCGTCGCTTGTTATGACTGTGAAATTTAGCAAATGGATGGTAAAGCAACATTTCTAAATGGTGATTTAGAAGAGATCATTTATATATTGCAGCCAATGGTTTTCAAAGTCAGTGGAAGCGACGATAAGGCATGTAGACTCATAACATCAGTTTATAGTCTTAAGTAAGCATCATGAAGTTAGAGTAAGTATTTTTACAGGGTAATTAAATACTTTGGATTAGGTCAGAATATAGAGGAAGCGTGCATATAAAAGATAGAGAAAAATGGTAACGATGTACCAATGCTATAATCAATGAAAACTTGGTTGTTTAATAACTTCTCTATAAAGGATTTTGGTAAGGAATCCTAACTGGGTATAAAAATCTATAGAGATAGATCAAAAAGGATGTTGGGACCGTCTCAATCTATATACATAGATACTGTACTAAAATGATTTAGTATGGAAAATTTTAAGCACAAAATTTTCCAATGTAAAAAAATATTGTCCTTTCTAAGAAGGACTCCACATCTACAGACGAGGAAAGGTAACTCCTAAGTTGGATTCCTTATGCTTTGGCAATAGGATCGAACATGTATGCCATACTATGTACTAGGTCAGATGTCACTTTTGCACCAGGTGCAATAAGTTAATATCAATCTAATCTATGAGAAAATCGTTGGATAACAGTTAATGTCATCCTTAAGTATTTAAGAAATATTAAGGATTTGTTTCTAATATGGAAACAATGAACTCCTTATGAAGGGGTATAAAGACTTAAGTTTTCAAAGCAATACCAAAGATAGAAAGTCACTCTCAGGGACTGTCTTTACTCTTAATAAAGGAGCGCTTAGTTGGATGAGTTCCAAACATGAAGTTATGGCCGATTCTACCATGAAGATTGAGTATGTCACCTTGAATGATGCCGCCAAAGAAGTAGTGTGGATATGAAAATTCATTAAGGAGCTAGGAGAAACCCCAAGTGTTAATGGTTCGATGTTATAGTATTGGGACAATAATGCAGAATTTCGGATTACCAAAGAATCGAAAGTTCACAAGAGTTTAAGATACATCTCTGCAAGTACAACATGATATGATAGTATATCAATGACGGAGAGGTCTTAATTGAAGAGTGGGTACAAAAGATAACACCGCATATCCATTCACTAAGGCGCTCTCTTAGCCTATTTTAGGAAAAATAATTGAAGGCATAGGGATGTGGCTCCATAATTGGCCCAGTGCAAGTGGGTGATTGACATAGTTAACTATATGCCATATGTGCAATTATGTAATTTTATTGAATAACCTTAGCTCTATAAACAACCTTGTTCGCAATAAAGTGTGCTTTTGATTTTTTTCCTATTATAGTGTTGTAAGATTGTGATATAAATAATAAATTAATAACATTAAACATATATAAGTAGAAAATCCTTAGGAGTAGTGTTTAATCGATTGTAGTTATGAATGTGTTCATAACCATGAGTATTGAATCGATATAAATAAAAACAATAACTCTTAAATGTTCCTAGTTGAGATATGTCGAAAAAAGAATATCGATACATCCTTGAGAATAGTGTATGTAACGCTCATATGTGATGGATAGTGATTTATTTATGACCATTAGGGACACCAAGGGGTTATGTACTTATGTTTGTTTGGAATCATAGAACGGCACTATAACGACCCACAAATTCATCACTTTGGAAAAAAAATAATATATTCAAATATAAGATTTTTTTTAAATAAATGATAATGTTTTGAATAATAAATAATATTGGTAATCTTATTTTGAATAAATATTTACTTTCGAAGATATATCGATAAAATGACCGAGAACCGTTTTATCAATAAATAGCTCTTCGACCATGCGACATCATGCACGGAGCTGGATATATACACTGATTTATCTATATGAGTGAGAATATGTAATAAAATTATTTATTTTATATTTGAAAATAAAATCTCTTAATGACATCATCAATGATATCACTATTTTGGAATAAATGATTTTTGAATTTAAATTGAGTTTAAATGATTTAATAATTATTTTAATTATTAAATAAGCCCTTTTAATTATTATATAATGATAGAAATATTATTATCAAACTTTGTTTACAACTATATGTATATTGAATAAGAAGTGAAAATATGACTGGAAATCAAAGTCGGAATCCGTAACGATTCAACGTAGAAAAGTTATGCAACGTTGTGAATCATTGTGACATGCATATGCATATATATATATATGCACATACATGTCACATGAACACATATATACATACAAATATACTTATACATTTATATATATATATATATATATATATGTATGTATGTATGTATGTATGTATGTATGTATGATATATATATATATTATGTATGTATATATATTATATATGTATATTTAAAAATATCTAAGATATTTTCCTCAAAACTTCATCCTTAAGCAATCCAAAGTCAACCTCTTACACCCTAAGTACAAGCACATGGCTAAACACATGGGGGATGTTCGGCCGTGGATGATGAGGTAGGAGGAGGGTGTGGAGGTAATGAAATGGTGATGTGTGTGCATATAAATATCATGATATTTTTATTCACTCCTTTGCCTATAAATATCGTCATCCATCATCACTTCATTTGCTCATAAATTCCTAAGCTTCTTCACTTCTTTATACTCCACTTTGATGGCCTCTTTCCTAAAGAAAATAATAGCAAATTTTATTACAGAAAGAAATTAAAATTATATAGTATATATTATAAAACACCTCCAAACCAAAGAAAATCCACTCCTTTCTCCCTTGAAACCCATGGCCACACTATCCACCACCCTTAGCCGAGCCCACATCCATTAGCAAGCATAGGTCGAACCTTCCCAAAGGTCCAAGGCTTGATTCCATAGGCTTTAGAGCGATCGTAGCGAAGCTATAGAGAATTTTCGTAAAGTTAGAAATGAATTCAAGTGATAAACTCTACTTATATTATGATATTTTGGATGGTATATATGTTTGGTTATGCTTGGTTGTGATGATTGTGAACAATATTTGGATATGATAATATGTTTGTTTGGATATGTAAACAATTCACGTTTAATACACGTCAAATATCACAAAGGAAATCGCTTTCCTTTAATAAATGAAATGGTGTATATGAGATTTTTAAACCTCATTAAAATGATTTAAATTGATTTAGAAATGTTTTATAAATATTAAGAAGTGTTTCAACAAAGTTTGGAAAGGATATGGAAAATTGGTTAAAATATGCGCGTCGCGTAATGGTAGTTCGCGATTTCGTGCCATGGAAAGTTAAATCCATTTATATGATGGAATCAGAGTCGGAGTTCTTTGGAATAAGAATTTTTGAACTCTTGTAATCATAGTATTCAAAAAAAGAAAAAGATCAGAATTTCGTTTAGTAGATTTTGAAATATGAGCAAATCAAGTTTTCAAAATAGTCGCGGTTTGGCAGTTCGAAAACCAAAGCAATAAATTCTTTAAAATTGATATTTTTGATTCTTTAAAAATATGAAATAACTTCATAAATATATTAAATGTTTTAAAAGAGATTTGAATTATAAAAATAAATTTCTAAATGATCGAAAAGTTGTTTTGATTAAATAAGCCTTAAAAGCACTATTCGCAGCACCATTCACAGCACTTTTTGTAGCACTTTTAATAACTTTTGAAATATGGCTTTAAATTTAATTATCCTTTTCCAAATCTTTTATAAATTTTTTAAAACAAATAATTAAGTATTATAAAGATAACTTGGAGGTTTTATTATTTATTTTAAAGAGTTTAAATAAATGATTTAAAGAGAACTGCTACAATTAAGTGATTTAATCTTGGCTCTAAAAGCCGATGAGTAGACTCGATTTTTCTATTCGTGAGATCCAAATATGAGTTGCTTAAACTAAGAAGATGTTCAGGAGCAACCAGCGCCCTGGGTTAATTGGCCTCTTTCTTGAGCGAGGGATATATAAGGTCGAAATGTCGGAAACGAGGCAAGTATAAAAGATTTAATATTGACAAATTTAATACAACTTGGATTGTATAGAAATAATCTTCTTATACTTGGTATTAACTTCTGAGGAGGGAATCCGTACTATCCGTGGGAATTAAAAAGGCGATTTCATCATTATTCGATGGATAGTAAAGGTTGAATACGGAATTTGATGTTGAGTAGAATTAGTATAATTTCTATCAAACCCTTTTTACTCAATAATGTTTTCCAATATGACTTGTAAAAATGATTTGGTATTTCCAAAGTTAAGAGGTTTAATGATTCCACATATACCGAATAGAAATGATTAAAAGGTATAAATCTCTAGAGGATATTATTTTTGATAAGGTGAAAGTAATTAATGAAATGATAAGCACCTAATTACTTTACATCTTTTTATCGATGATTGGTTCGAAGGGACCGGAATCGGATTTGGCTGATTCCTATCCGAAAACCACTTCGAACCAATTATGCATTCAAAGGTGAAGACATGGAATGATAACAAATGGAATGAAGGGCTGCTTGTACTGACCCTTGGGGGAAATCTCTCATATCATATATATGTGGCAGTAGCATCTTCATTTGATATTTGATGCAAAGGCTACTCGCTACTAATCTTAGGGGTAATTCTTGACAGGATGTAGTAAGAGAGTTCCTTCGGTTTATCCTGTTCCTGGACAACTTTTATGGACGAATGTCCGACATTGCATTTCTAAAATGCACGTACATTAATTCTTACAAACATACAACTATTTTTGGTGTAGGAGGTAACTCTCCTGTAATTAACACTTTTCGCTGAGACGTACGAGCTTAGAGGTTATACATTTGTGAAAATCAATAGTGTGTGATGGAATTGGCAATGTGGCATTCAAGTGAAATGTGTGCTATGAGAAAGGCAATCGTTACCTCGAGCCTCATTGTAACACCCTATAAAATGAACCATAAATAAATAAAGTAAATTAAATTAAATATGATAAGGGTTGGATATGGGAATTTTATAAAAATTGGAATTTGACCACGAAAGTTATTTCGTTGCGTTTGTGGCAAAATTCTGAACTGTTTCCATGTATAATATGCTAAAAACGGAGCTCAAACAATGAAGTTATAAGCATTTGATGTTCTCAGATTTAAATTATATTAGTTTTAATTCAACTTCAAATAAGAAATAGAATTTAGGATTTAAATTTCAAAAAAATTAGCTTAAGGGCTATGTAAACGATTAACTAAGGATTAATGTTAAAAAGTTAATTAGGAATAAAATAATTTGACAACGAAAAGAAAAATAAATGCCCCTATATAAGATAGTGGTCGACTTGAATAGGTCAACCAATCGACCATAGCGGTCGACCGGTCGTATAAGCGGTCGACCGGTCGCCTCAGCGGTCGACCGCTTGGCAAGGAAAGTTGTCAGTGGCAACTAGGGTTTTATGCTATGTTCTATTCGATTGTGTGCTCCGAATTTACCCATTTCCTACCTGCTTCCATCCTAAGGTTTTGGTGCATTTCAACTCCTATAAATAGGACCCTATCCTCTCCACTTTTATTCATATTATTTGGGGAATACGACGAAACTCTGTCATTGCTATCTCTCTAATAAGATTCAGAAACTCCGTAGAAAATTCAGGTAAGGATTAAACTTATTTCTTCCTCCAATCAATTCTTATCCTATGCTTCTCCAATTTTTCTGAATCTAATGAATATATATACCTCTTCCCTATTGTGTGTGTGTGTATCAAAAGAGAGAGATTCTGGAAGAGATCGGAAGGCTGCAATCCATTTGAGTAAAGCTAAGGCTAATCTGTGAGTGGAAACCTTAGTATTTCTTTTTAGTAACTGTTTAGTGTATTTCTTTTGGATTTGAATATGTCTTATAGATTTTGGGAGTTTGAAAATATGATAGATAAAATCCCCCAAAATTCTTTTTTATTTCGATATGTCAATTCTATGCTGAGATTCCCAATTATTTACATTGATTTGATGGAATTTGTTTCGTTGTGCAATTTATGATAATTTCATATTCTATTCCACTTCTCCTTGTTTTTTGGGTTAAATTGTGATTCTTCAATATAATAAGAGGTTTATATTATGAATTCTATTCGTAGTTTACACCACTTATACCTTATTTGTTTCTTTGTAAAAGAGGAGTTGAATAGAATATGGGGTTTAGATTGCAATTCTTATTGTTTAAGATATTCCATTAAATTGGTGTAATACATCGAGTTTCTATTTTATTTACAAATTTGTTACTGCAGTTTTGATTATGAATATTTATTCCCTGTTTTGGATTTTTGAATTCCATGAAATCTTGATAAATTGAAGAAAAAAGACTTGTAATAATAATTGGTTATGAAATTGACATTAAACGCTAGTTTAGGGCGTAAAATTCATGCGATTAGAAATTATTAAGCACAAATATTTATTTATTTCTATCTACGTAATTAACGTACAAATATTGCGTATATGGCCTAGTTAATAAGGCATTTAGTCATGTTTATTTTCCCCTATTAGGAAGGTAACTGATTTCGAGGTGAAAATAAGAGGAAAATTTTATGTAGCCTAATTACTATTTTAAGGCATAATAAGGAAGATTCCTTGTAAGGCCTTATTTATGAAATGGTAAGATGTGTGTGTGCGTGTGTAGTAATTAATTTATTGCTAAGTCATAGGGATGCGAGGTCAATAGAGTTGGATGACAAAAGTTTGCCCTTCATTTTGAGGCTACCAGCAGTTGTATATACTTTTATTAGTGTGAGATATCCTTATGATAAATATTTGTAATGACGCGAGGTTAGTTTCAAATCCAATAGGGGAAATCTGCTCGGCTAATCTGGCTACCAGTTCCTATGAATAGTGGACTAATGTGAGATGTCATTATAGGTATGGGCCATAAGACAAAGGGTCTGCTTCAGGTTTGAGGTATTAAGTGGTCAGACCTGCCTTTTTCACTAGATGAAGTATTAAATGGCTAAAGTGTTACGCTAGGTGATATCTCTATAGGGTTTGCTTTTGGAATTAGGCCATAAATTACGGGGTCTACCTATTTTCCACTTGGAAGTATTAAGTGGCCTATGAGATTCCATATGATGTCAGCTAGACAGTACCATTGAGGAGCACGCTTCTGGAATTAGGCCTTAAATGACGGGATCTGCCTATTTTCCATTGAGAAGTATTAAGTGGCTTACGTACCGTCACTTACATTATATGTTATTTATGACGTATGATTGAGGTATGGGATATACTTCTGAAATGGAAGGTATTAAGTGGTTGGACCTGCTTGCTTTCCTTATAAAGAAGTATTATATAATTTTATGTTCATAGACATATTCTTATTTTGAAATATACTGCCTAAGTACTAAAAAGGTAAGGCTCAAGGTTTTTATTCACCAGACACTTGTTGTTCTGACTCCCTCCTCATTACAACATAGGTTAAGGATGAAATGATGGCGGTGATGATGCTTAAAGGTGAAGAAGCTTGGCAAGTGGCAGTATTTATTATTATTTCCTTCATGTGCACCCATGGATTTAAACAATTGTTGTAATGGATATTGTATTACGATTTTTATGGGATTTTTTGTAATGACATTTTATGGTTTTGAAATAAATGGGTACACTTTACTATTATATTTTGTTCCATCCACTATGAGTTTTGAAAGTTTAGTTATGGCACTGTAATATTATTTCTACAGCTTACCTTAGAATGGATCTAAGTTTTGATGGGCCTTTACTGGATCGAAATTTAGGCATGTTCTAGGGTGCCTTGTTACATTTGGTATCAGCTCTAGGTTACCCAATCAACGGGGAAAAACTATACGTATGAGGGACGTAATTGTTATTTTGAAAAAAATATTTCAAAAGAATTCTTACTATACACACACACACACACCTATACCCCTTCTTCTTGAACATACGCACATATACTAGGCAAACATTTCTTTCTTTTAGCATGTAAATACTATCTTAGGAAATCGTCACTAAAGATTTAACCTACAGAAAGTTGATATGGCTGATAATCAATCTTCTTTCGAATAAAGGAACCTTACCCGCGGAAGACCATCCATTCATGGAATGCCTGAATGGTTGAAACAATATCTTAGGACTATTGGGCAGATTCCTATTCCTCCAACTACACCGGTAGCACCCAATGCCCCGGCCGCTGATGCAGCACCCCGTCCTACCGAATTTCCTAAACTATGTAAGGACTTTCTCAATATAGGAGCAAAGGCATAATTTGGAACTGAAGGATATTTAGAGACTAAAGCATGGATTGGCAACTATGAGAAGATATTTATAGAGCTGGGTTGGGATGATCAGTTAAGAAGAAGAATGGCAGCTTGGCGCCTTAGGGAAGAAGCTTTAAATTGGTGGAACTTTGTGACTAATGAGCACTCGGGTAGGATATTTTCTTTGGGATGAATTCAAGGACCGATTTGAGATGATATTCATATCAATTGCAGAGGTTAGCTTGCAATTGGAAAGTTCATTCAACTGAGACAAGGAGGTTTTACCCTTAAGGAGTACATATCTAAGTTTACTGAATTGGCTATATTTGGGATGAACCTAATAGACACACCTATGAAAAAGGCCATGACGTTCGTGAAGGGCTTAAAATCCCCGCTAAAAGGAATGTTGTTGACCCAAGTACCTATGGGGGTCGCATATGAGATGTTAGTAGAAACGATAATGCTGCACGTAGCCAATGAGGAAGATAAGTGAGAAAAAGAGAAGTCTGCACAGACCCAAAAGCAAGGAGGGTCAAAGAAAGGGGGCTTTTAGGCCAACATGAAGTCAATGCAGAAGTTTAAGAAGGAAGTAAAGGTGTGTAAGAGATGCCAAAGGAGGGGTCACGAAGCTAAGGATTGTAGGGTGAGCCTGATGAAGGAAGCCTTTAAAGGGAAGTGCTTTAACTGCCACGAGGAAGGGCACACAAGAATCAATGTCCCAAGATGACTAAGGAAGGACCAAGTGGACATGCCTATGCTATTGAAGCTATCCCTATTGCCAGTAACCCACTAAGGGACCAAGGAAAAGTAGCTTTAGAAGGTATAACTCTTATTTTTG
Source organism: Allium fistulosum (assembly GCA_030737815.1). Taxonomy (NCBI): domain Eukaryota; kingdom Viridiplantae; phylum Streptophyta; class Magnoliopsida; order Asparagales; family Amaryllidaceae; genus Allium; species Allium fistulosum. The sequence continues at coordinate 596,389,577 of CM060903.1, forward strand.
GGATTACTATGCGTACCCTATTTGATTCGGGGGCATCACATTCCTTTACAGCTAGGGATGTAGTAAATTCCTTAAATCTTAAAACCCAAATGGCCAACAGCCCAATAGAGGTTTCCAATCCCATTAGAGGTTCGACACATCTTTCTCTTATTTGCAAAGACCTAGTGTTAGACATATGCGATGTTGATCTGATATGCACTGCGTACGTTCTAAATTTCTAGGGGTATGGACTTATCCTGGGTATGGATTGGTTGTCATATTACAGAGTCATTCTTGATTGTGAAAAAAGGATGGTACGATTAAGGGCTCGTCGAGGTCGTGACCTAGAAGTTCTTTGTACACCCAAAGCTTTAGTTGAGTTAAGCTGTTTATACTTACTAAGTCTATCTGTCGATCGAGAACCATTATCTATAACTGTAGTTTGTGAATTTCTTGATGTCTTCGAGGAGGTCTTGGGTCTCCCACCCTATAGGGAGATTGTGTTCTGAATCGATTTGGGGAAAGACGCAAGACCCATCGCTATGCCTTTGAGACATATGGCCCCTAAAGAAATAAGGGAATTTGACAAGAAAATCTCAGAGCTATTGAAGAAAGGATTCATCTGCAGGAGTACTTCTAAGTGGGGAGCCCCTATCATTTTTTCTACTAAGGAAGATGGTTTTTTAAGACTTAGCGTCGATTATAGGGAGTTGAACAAGTTAACAAGGAAAAATAGGTACCCTCTACCTAGAGTAGATGACTTGTTCGACTAACTTATAGGAGCTAAAGTCTTTTCCCAATTAGACTTAGCAACGGGATTCCATCAGTTAAGGATTGTAGAGGAAAGCAAGCCAAAGACCGCATTCCGTACGCTAGGTGGACTTTATGAGTGGGAATTAATGCCTTTTGGACTAACAAATGCCCCAGCATACTTTATGGATTTGATGAGTAGAATATTTAGAGGGCAACTAAATAAAATTGTCGTGGTGTTTGTTAATGATATCTTGGTTTTCTCCAAAGGCAAGAAGAAGCATAAGGACCACCTTAGCGAGGTATTGGAGACCTTGAGAAGAAACCAACTCAAAGCCAAGTTTTCTAAATGCCACTTTTGGAAAAATGAAGTTAGGTTCCTTAAGCATATTGTTTCGTAGAAAGGATTAGTGGTGGACCCTACTAAAGTGGAAGTTGTCCAAGGATTGAAAGTTCCTAGTAAAGCATCAGAGGTTGGAAGCTTTATAGGGTTAGCAGGCTACTATAGGAAGTTCATCAAGAGCTTTGCACAAATAGCAGCCCCTTTAACCCAATTGACTGAGAAGAACCTAGTCTTTGTTTGGGATGACAAGTGCACCAAGGCATTTGAGAAGCTTAATAAGTTATTGACTAGCACACCCGTGCTCACTATTCCAGATGGAGCCAAGTCATTTAGGGTTTTTATGGATGCATGTGGCACAGGGTTAGGAGCAGTTCTTATGCAAGAGGGGAAGGTAGTTGCCTATGCTAGTAGACAACTAAAAGATCATGAGAAGACGTATCTAGTGCATTATTTAGAGTTGTCAGCCATTGTTTTTTCCTTGAAGATGACAAGACATTATCTCTTAGGGGAAAGGCTTGAGCTATTTACTGATCATAAATCACTCAAATACCTATTTTCCCAAAAAGATTTGAATCTTAGGCAATAGAGGTGGATGGAGTATATAGCATCCTTCGACTTTGGTATTCAATATACCCCAGGAAAAGGGAACGTAGTCGCTGACGCCCTTAGTAGGAGACATGCTACCTTGGGTGCTATATATGAATGGTGACAGTTGGAGTTTCTCTTGAATTTTAAACTCCAACCATCAACGAAACCCATCCAAAGTTTTCTATCAGTCATGGAGATTAGCCCGCCTTAATGGATCGTATAGGGCACAAGCAAGTAAAAGACAAGGAGTTAGTAGAGATTTTGGAAAAATTAAGAAAAGGAGAGCATTTTCCCTATCCTAGAAGATACTCAATGATGAGAGGGGATATTTGAGAAGAGATGTACGTCTTCGCATCCCAATGATTGATGACTTGATAAGAGATGTGCTTATGGAGTGTCACCACTCAAAGATGACCATTTATCCCGGAGGAGATAAGATGTACAAGGACATTAAGAGAATTTTCTTTTGGAATGGAATGAAGAGGAGCATATCTGAGTTTGTTGCTAAGTGTTTGACATGCCAAAAAGTAAAAACTGAGAAAGGGAAGCTCGGTGGATTATTATAATCTTTGGAAATTTCGACTTGGAAGTAGGAGCATATTTTAATGGATTTTATGGAAGGGTTGCCTAAAAGTCAGAAGGGAAATGAAGCTATTTAGGTTGTTGTTGATAGACTCACCAAGAGTGCTCATTTTGTTCCGATTAGAAGAAATAGGACTAGCGCCTCTCTCGCCCAGATTTATATTAAAGAGGTAGTTCGTCTATATGGAATTCCAGTAAGCATAGTCAGTGATAGAGACCCCTTGTTCTATAGTGAATTTTGGAGGAGTCTACAGACAGCTTTGGGTACTTCTTTGAAACTTAGCATGACATATCACCCAAAAACCGACCGAAACTAGAGAGGGTGAATAGAATTTTGGAAGACTTGTTGAGAGCTTGTGTTTTGGATTTTGGAGGACATTGGGAGAAGCATCTACCTTTGGTTGAGTTTGCATATAATAATAGCTATCAGACTACGATTGGTATGGCCCATTTTGAAGCACTTTATGGGCGTCCATACAAATCGCCTAGTTGTTGGTGGGAAACCACCGATAAAGAGTTGCTACGACCCGATTTGATCCGTGATACCACGGAAAAAGTAAAGTTGATCAGGCAAAGGATGAAGGTAGCGCAAGACCGTCAGAAATCATATGCGGATAGAAGAAGGAAAGAACTTGAATTTGAGGTTGGGGATATGGTATTTGTTAAAATCCCCCTCTTAGGAAAGTTGTTAGATTTGGCAAGTCTGGAAAATTGGCACCTAGATTTATTGGGCCATTCAGAATTCTGGAAAGAATAGGAAAATTGGCATATTGTGTGGAGCTTCTTGACAAGTTGGCAAGAGTCCACAATGTTTTTTATGTTTCTCACCTTAGGAAATACCTTCATGACACCGCTAAAAGAGTAGAGCCTGATCAGCTGGGGGATTTTGAGATGGAGCCAACAGTGCCCCATGCCACCTCACGCATTATGGAGCACGATACTAGGAGGCTCCGCAATAGAATAATTAAGTTGGTCCAAGTACAATAGGGGAACAATCCAACGGAAAGCGTATGGGAGGCCGAGGAGAAGATGAAGAACACTCACCCAGAGCTTTTCACTGGTAATTTCTCTCTCCAAAATTAGGATTTTGGTTGCATCACGGTTGCTAGATTGGATTATAGGAAATGGTTGTTACACTATTTCATAATCACTTTACACTTATATAGAAATTTTTATGCATGTTTAGGATATTAGCATACATACTTACATGACACGATTACACACTCATGCTAGGATTGAGCTCATTTTAGCATGTCTGCAGTACATAATCACATTGCACTAATGGTTCGGTAGATGGTTGTGTAGAGGACTTGGTTATATAACATGGATGTATTGCGAGTTACGATGTTCACCCGTTGAAGATTTCGGGATGAAATCCTTTTTAAGGGGGGAAGAATGTAACACCCGGTAAAATGAACCATAAATAAATAAAGTAAATTAAATTAAATATGATAAGGGTTGGATATGGGAATTTTATAAAAGTTGGAATTTGACCATGAAAGTTATTCTGTTGCGTTCGTAGCGAAATTTTAAACTGTTTCCATGCATAATATTTTGAAAGCGGAGCTCAAACAAAGAAGTTCTGAGCATTTGAAGTTCTTAGATTTAAATTAATTTAATTTGAATTCAACTTCAAATAAGAAATAAAATTTAGGATTTAAAATTTCAAAAAGATTAGCTTGGGGGCTAAGTAAACGATTAATTAAGGCTTAACATTATAAAGTTAATTAGGGAATAAAATAATTCAGCAATGAAAAGAAAAATAAACACCCCTAAATAAGATAGCGGTCGACCTGAATAGGTTAACCAGTCGACCATAGCGGTCGATCGGTCGCCCAAGGGCGGTCGACCGCTTGGCAATGAAAGTTTCCAGTGGCGACTTGAGTTTTAGGCTATGTTCTATTTGGTTGTACGCTCCAGATTTACCCATTTCCTACCTACTTCCATCCTACGGTTCTGGTGTGTTTCGACTCCTATAAATAGGACCCTACCTCTCCACTTTTATTCATATTATTTTAGGGAATACGACAAAACTCTACTATTGCTATCTTTCTAATAAGATTAAGAAACTCCTCTAAAAATTCAGATAAGGATTTAACTTATTTCTTCCTTCATTCTATTCTTATCCTATGCTTCTCCAATTGTTATGAATCTAATAAATATATATATACCTCTTCCCTATTGTGTTTGTGTATATAGTATCAAAAGAGAGAGATTTTGGAAGAGATCAGAAGGCTGCAAATCCATTTGAGTAAAGCTAAGGCTAATCTATGAGTGGAAACCTTAGTATTTCTTTCCAGCAATTGTTTAGTGTATTTCTTTTGGATTTGAATATGCCTTAGGGATTTTGGGATTTCGAAAATATGATTGATAAAATGCCCAAAATTCCTTTTTAATTCGATATATCAATTTTATGCTGAGATTCACAATTATTTATATTAATTTGATGGAATTTGTTTCGTTGTGCAATTTATGACAATTTCATAGTCTATACCACTTCTCCTTGTTCTTTGGATTAAATTATGATTCTTCAATAAAATATGGGATTTAAATTACGAATTCTATTCGTAGTTTATACCACTTATACCTTATCTGTTTCTTTGTAAAAGAGGAGTTGAATAACATATGGGGTTTAGATTGTAATTCTTATTGTTTAAGATATTCCATTTACATCAAGTTTCTATTTTATTTACAAGTCTATTATTGCAGTTTTTATTATGAATATTTATTCCCTATTTTTGACATTTGAATTCCATGAAATCTTGGTAAATTGAAGAAAAGGACTTGTAACAATAATTGGTTAGGAAATTGACATTAAATGCTAGTTTAGGGCATAAAATCCGTGTGGTTAGAAATTATTAAGCGAAAATCTTTATTTATTTACGTAATTAACATATAAATATTGTTTATATTGCGTATTTAATTAGGCATTTATTTATATTTATTTTCCCCCATTAGGAAGGTAATTGATTTTAAGGTAAGAATAAGAGGAAATTATTATATAGCCTATTACTATTTTAAGGTGTAATAGCGAAGATTCCTTATAAGGCCTTATTTATGAAATGGTGAGATGTGTGTGTGTGTGTGTATAGAGAGTAATTAATTTATACTTAAGTCATAGGGATGTGAGGCCAATAGTGTTACATGACATAAGTCTGCCCTTCACTTTGAGGCTACCAGCAGTTGTGTATACTTTTATTGATGTGAGATATCCTTATGATAAATATTTGTAATGATGCGAGGTTAGTTCCAAATCCAGTATAGGAAATCTGCCCAGCTAATATGGCTACAAGTTCCTATGAATAGTGGACTAATGTGAGATGTCATTATAGGTATGGGCCATAAGATGAAGGGCCTGCTTCGGAGTTTGAGGTATTAAGTGGTTGGACTCGCCTTTTTCCTCAAATAAAGTGTTAAATGGCAAATGGGTTACACTAGGTGGCATCTCTACAGGGGTCCGCTTCTAGAATTAAACCTTAAATGACGGGGCCTGCCTATTTTCCACTTGGAAGAATTAAGTGGCCTATGAGATTCCATATAATGTCAGCTAGACAGTACCATTGAGGTGCACACTTCTGGAATTAGGCCTTAAATGAAGGGGTCTGCCTATTTTCCACTGGGAAGTACTAAGTGGCTTGAGTACCATCCCTTACATTATTAGTTATTTATGACGTATAATTAGGATATGGGATATAATTCTAGAATGGAAGGTATTAAGTGGTTGGACCTGCCTCCTTTCCTTATAAAGAAGTATTAAATGATTTTAAGTTTGTAGACATATTCTTATTTTGAAACATACTGCCCAAGTACTGAAAAGGTAAGACTCAAAGTTTTTATTCACTAGGCACTTGTTGTTTTGACTCCCTCCTCATTACAACGCAGGTTAAGGACGCAATGATGGCGGTGACGATGCTTAAAGGTGAAGAAGCTTGGCAAGTGGCATTATTTATTATTATTTGCTTTTATGTGTACCCATGGATTTAAACAATTGTTGTAACGGATATTATATTACTATTTTTATGGGATTTTGTGTTATGATATTTTTATGGTTTAACTAAATGGATACACTTTACTATTATATTTTATTCCATCTAATGTGAGTTCTGAAAGTTTAGTTATGGCTCTGCAATATTATTTCTTTTTACTACCAACAGCTTACCTTAGAATGGATCTATGTTTGGATGGGCCTTTTCTGGGCCAAAATTTAGGCCTGTTCCGGGATAGGTTGTTACACTCATCTCCTGGGAATGACAAAATATGGTAGATGTGGCAGGGCTAAGTGGGTCGCTCCTATTAGGATGTGGTCATCCTCTTTCTAGATTACCCTCTGTATTTTGGGTATGTTGTGTATGCTTTGGGATCCTAGTAAAGGTCGGTAACGACCGAGGTTATGTCATATTTGGTACTATCTATGCTAAAGGTAGACCGATTCTGTGTTGGTAGAGGTTGGAGCCTAGGTGCATTTTTCTAGAGGTGTACTGTCAGAAGGTAGTCCCTTACCTTGTTATTGTATGGAATCCATTTTCCAATACGAGTCTTTGCGGTTTTAGTTGTAAACCTATTACACTGTCGAATTTTACAAACGTAACAATTCCAGCTATGATTAATATGTTATTTGAGAGGACTTTCAAATAATATCATTAAAAATAATATCCCTGATTTTGCGTAGCAAATATTTTGTTTATCATAAGGTAAAACCTGTTCTGTGTTTATGTACGGCGTGGTCTTATGAAATACCCTTTGTTTTCAAATATCCATACTTTGAGCTTCACACACCAGTCCCATGACTGATCCGGAGTTTATTTCCTTTTTCTCTTAAAGTATGGGTGCCCTATTTTTCCGGACAGCTAAGTAGTCAGGTAATTTGTACCATTTTGGAAGGAGCATGGAGCATGAAGCTGGAGGGTCTTATGTATATAGTCATCTATTTCTATTTCTGCTGTATTATGTATTATGTATTAAGTATCTACCAATACTTGTGAGGATAAGCAGTTACAACTATCTTGGTTGGATTAGCACTTACTAGAACTCTGATGGAGTGATTTGGAGTAATTACATGTACTACTCATATGTATAATTAAATATCGAATATGATGTGAGATTCTATTTTGTTCTGTCTTCTCTCTTTATTTCTTTTAAAAACCCCAGATAATCCGCCTCTCCGACACTTGGATTTGCGGCACATGAATACCGAGGATGTATTAGAGTCGATTTCTAAGGGTTGAGGTAGTGGGTCGTCACAGGCTCGATGAGAGTCTTCTACAGGTTATTATAACTAAGTCAAATAAAAGATCTCATGGTAACAATGTACAAGTAGTCTTCGGACTTGAGGGTAATGTCGATATTAAGTAGCTACCTATATTTGGAATATGAATCTCTGATAAATAAAACAAAACTAATTGAATTCAAAATTAAAGCTAAATTAATTTAAAATTTAAAATTATTTATACTATATTTAATAAATAAAATATTGAAACTAGAATTAAAACACAATTAATTTTAAATATTAAATTCTCCTTTGATTATATAGTAGATATAAATTAGTGCAAATGAAAGAATCACTAGCAAGTTTACTAGAGTTTATTTATGAGGCGACCCACTAGGTTTTGTGTAAATGAATAATTTATGAAAACACAAAATAAAGATTTAGTGTTATACTTAATATGATCTAGATCAACGGGAGAAGTAAAAATGCGGCAAAATAAGCTTGTGCTCTTCTAAACCATCAACCTCACCATTAAAGTATCCATAGACACTTCTACGAAAATATCAGTAAACTTTATCCCCATGAATATTTGTAACTAAGGTGACGTGTGAGCATTAATATTTAAATTGTTTGATATTAATCGCTATCTGAATTCATACCTCTGAGTCACAAAACTGCGTTTGTAAATTCTCCGAAAAATCACATGATTTAATTAGTTTATAAAGTGTTATAAATTAACTAAATTAGTTAATATTTAAGAAATATTAATTATTAATTTATTTGATATTTTGGGTGTTGTTAATAATTATTTAGTGTGTATATAAAAGTTATACATACGCGTAACAATATATGATATCGATATATATTTAAACAAGTTTTAAATATATTTATTTACTTAAACAGGCCTTAGGATTTTGGGTTCATATGGAACGAGATCATGGCTAACCATAAGAAAGAAAGAAATGATCCAAATATTGATTTATATTTAATTGAAAAATTAAAAAGATTTTAAAAGAGAGAATGTGAAATGTTTTCTCTCCATAAAAAATCTTCCTCAATAATTCATTTATTCAGCATTTCCTCCTTCTTCATCCTCTTTCATGGCTTCCATTTTTCTTCTTTTTCTCCTATGGTTGAAATATTTCACCCCAAACAGCATCAAATAAATAAAATAAGAGTAGTTCAGTCAGTTCTAGTAAGATTGGGTGGTGAATAATGTGATTTAGGAGACGATTTGCAAATAAAATGTTACAAATGGCAAGATCATTTCAGGTTCATCTTCTGTTTTGTATTACTCGTTCATGATGTTTAACCTTGACCCAAAATTCATGTATATATAAATATTCCATTGCTACTAATTAGATTTGATTAAAAAATTGTTTATATATTGTCATTTACAAAAACAAAAAACCAATTCTTTATACATATTTAAGTGAAATAGATTGTTGATGTATGTTTGTTTTGGTTGTAATAAAATATGTACATATATATGTATATTCCATAAATTTGATTTATTAAATTTTTTTAATTTATATAAGCATCTTTGTATTGTTGAAATAGTGAAACGCCTTGAATCATACCATTTTGTCAAGTCAATTCTGATTTCAACAAAATAATTTTATGGTTTCATTATTCAATCAAATATATTTGAAATTTAAATTTTAGTTAATTTTGAACTATAATACACACACACATGGAATGTTTTGATTTCAATTCTTATTGTAATCCTAATTACTACATGTTTTAAAGGTGATTTTGTTTATATGTATTTATGTGTTACTTCAAATTTCAAATTTTAATGCTAAAACTTGATTATGGATAATTCTATAATTACCTTTCCTTTATAAATCAGATCCAGATTTAATTGGAAATTTGTAAAAGAGAAAGATGAAATTATTTAAATATATTAACTTCTCCTTTTTTCTTTTGGACACTCATTTAATTTAATCTACCATTTACTTATTTCTTTTTCCCTTATTATCAAGCCCTTGTTTATATTTGTATATATCATCTTTTAACTATATTGGTTCATTTCAAAACTACACACACACACACACATATATAAGTGGAAATAGATATATACATACGTACATATAATATATGTCTAAACTAAGTGCAAATACAAATTATATATATATATGTGTGTGTGTGTGTGTGTGTGTGTGTGTGTGTATCTAAACTGCACACACATTGTACCATTAATATGTGTATACAAACCATATACGTAACATAATTAAACATATGTATATACTTAGACATTTATATTCCCCCTATGCATGAGAATTTGTCACATGCATATGTAAGTATTACATATATGTATATACAATAGATATAAATCTCAATATCCATATGTGTGTATATACGATTATGCACATGTTTATATATCTTTGTATTATCATATAATGTTATGAATATGTATATGACATATTTAAATAACCATTTAATAAGATTCACTAATATGAATGATTAACAAATATGAAATAATTTTAATAAAATATGATTTATTTTTTAAATTAGATTGGACCTAATACCTCTTAAAACTTTATAGACTCATTAAGATTCAAATAGAACTTTTTTATTAAATTTACCCATTTCACCCACTGCGAAATGGACCGAGTTCCTTAAAGAGATACTAGACGATTTATGAGTAATGCGTCAAATAGGGGCAATACATCAGCATGACACATTGATACAGATGATTACTTAGTGGTTATATTTTGATCTAGTCAGATTTGCTTATAATGGGATGTTGGGGGATACCAACCGATTTGTAAGCAGCTTTTCAGCTAGGGGTCAAACCATAACCCTACACACTAACATGAGATTTATATTGCGTGGTAGCTAGATATATAATTTATATATGATTTATGAAACCCAAGAGAACACGATATAATGATTTATGACTAATGTTTAAGAAAGAATACGAGCCCTTGGCCTTAATGGGTCTAAAGTGACCTTAAATTTGCAGGTGAATCTTAGAGAACTAGACGATTCACCACAATTTACTTGATAGATGGTCCAAGAACACAATCGACGATTTTTCAGTACCGATACATGTTCTTAATCAAAGCACACTTTGTATTCACAAAAGCATAATTTAAGGGAAAGTGTAATCAAAAATTTAAACATAGTCTTAGAATTGATTTGAGTTAGTGGAAGAGCTTTCACATTATGAAATGATGAATGCTAGACGAAACCCCATCTAAGCCCGAATTCTTGTGCTCGAGTGATACTTCAATGGATTTGGACTATGAAATGATGAAGGAATGGATTAAAAGGCTTGGAAAAGATCAAAAAGGGATATCAAAAGAAAACGATCAAGTTTGGAATCGACAATATTGATCGGTACTGATCAATCTATCGATCAACGTTGACCGATCTAAAGCTTGATATTCAACCCACTTAGCTTCAACTTCATTCTACGTACAAGTTTAAAGGAAAAGACAAATTTTGGAAATTAAGCATCGATCGATCGATATTAACCTTTTTTACTATGTAGATCCAAAACTAAGATGTAAACCATTTTGAAGGAAAGATTTGAAGAATTGGTCAAAATACCGATCAGTACCGATCCACGGACCGATCGGTGCCGATAGACCAAATCTTAGGGAACGTGCCGATTTGACTCGTTCTTCATCTTAACTTCTCGAATATGGCTGCTTGAGCGATTCAAACTGAGATCTGGTGATTCTAATGCATGGATTTGGTTATAAATAGCAAGCTACAACATATGGATGATAAAGTTAGAAGTATGCCCTAGGGGCAATTAATTTATTGAAAATTAATTAACTCTATAATAAATTCTCATTCATATAAAGATGTTTTTCATTCTGTTATATATTTGTTATAATTTGTTATAAATAATTAAATAGTTTATTAAAATGTATTTAATATAAAACCATAAATGGTGTGTTTGTGATAGTAATTACAAATAGATGTAATCATGAGTATTGTATCACAATATAATAAATACATCATTTTAAATGTTCCTAGTCAAGATGCATGACTAATATCAATGTATTCGTTGAGATTAGAGTACATAAGCTCTCCAAAAGTTGAGCAGTCTATTTCCCATGAATGCTGAGGACATCTAGGGCTTACATACTGATATTTATTGGATAACTATGGAAGGACTTGCTCGATAATTTTCTGGTTAATATAACTAAGGTCAAATAGAAATATCGATGTGCTGATTTACATAGTTCTCTTGACTTAAGAATACTGTCAGTCTTTAATATGTAAGCTCCCGTAACGATCTGCCTTTCTTACATCTAAAGACGACACTTAATACATCATCGGTATTCATGTGCCGATCATTTAAGTATCGAAAGACAGGTCATTTGGAGTGAAGAAAAAAAGAGACAGAACAAAATTTCATATCGTGACGAGAAAACATATATTATACACAAGTCTTTAGAAATGAAAAGCATCTTTGTTATATACACAATATCAGAGTAAACTAACATATTATAAGCTTGGAGAGTTATAACAACCTGTCCTTACAATTGCTGATAAATACAAACAAAAACAAAACAAAAATAGGCAGAAGATGGAAGATACATGAACATGTCTTGGAGAATCTAGCTCATCTCCTGAAAGCTCCAAAGTGTCCAGCTAAATCTGGAGAATATGTTCGGGCTGACCCGAGTATTATATGAAAATAATGACTGGATCAGTTTGGTAAACCAGCGTGAAAAAGCTCAATTAAATCATATTGATTTTTACATTTGAAAAGCCTTTCAAAATAAAAGGTATCTCGTAAGACTACGCCGTACATAAACACGAACGGGCTTTTACCTTATGATAACCAAACCATGTTATATTATAAAATTCAGTGATATTATAATAATGTCTATGGGTTTAAAGTATTCAATAGTCAAGTAGGTATGATGTGTGTACATCACAACAATAATAAGTAAACAATCAAAAACTAAAGGCACTTATTGGAGAATGGATTCCAACAATGACAAGGTAAGGGACTGCCTTTCGTACAGTACAACTCTAGATAAATGTACCAAGAGATCGAAAACCTTTCGACCTCAGCATGACAAGACTGGCCTAGCTCTGACTTGATATACTGAATATGATCATTCCTAGGTTGCGATCAACAACCTTAATGGGTCCCAAAGCATACATAACAAAGAGATAATCTCAATCTAGATAAGGAATGACCATATCTTAATGGGAGCGACCCATGTAGCCTTGTGGCTTTCCCCGTTTTAACCATTTCCGTCTTGTGAGGCTTGAGAGGCTATGCTCCTACCATTTCCTCATAGTGATTCCCTCTTGGAATGCTAACACCGCCCTCTAGGCAGAAATGCAATGCCATCATTCATCTATACAAGTTCGTTCTGGGTCAGAACACTACCTCTACTGCATACATTTTGGAATCACCCTTAGGATCAGTAGCAAGTAGCCCTTACACTTCAAAGAGCTATGTCTTCAATCATCATCAAGATGTCTTCGATTCGAACACTTATGTTGGTTCGAAATGGTTTTCAGATACATATTCGATCCCGATCTCTCCGAACCAACAACCGATAATTTTTGATTGACTCGTTCCTCGTTCTTTCATAAGTATGTAACAAGTATTCGAGTCCTCACTGTAGAACGTGAATATACACAACATACTTTATGAATCAAAACTGGCCAAGATTTGATAGTCGATTATTTAACTATTAAATAAACAAACAAATAATAATCCAGAGATTTAATTACCCATAGCAACCACTAAGCCTCAAAATAAATCTTTCATTTATTTAAATCTCTTTCCAAAATATTCATCAAAATATTTATATACTTACCTCACTGGCATAAGTAAATTCATAAAACATTGTGAAAGATTTATTATTTCAAAACAATATTAAAACGATCAAAACAAATGTTATTTAAATTGGAGATAAAGATAACCTCAAACATTATTCCTTCGGTGTTTAGTGTGGAACGAATGTCCATACCATCTATAATTAAGAAGGTTAGTTAAAGGAAATCCAATCTCAAATTCTTTTGTAGTTTACTTCTATAAATCCTTTTAATAAATCTCTTTTATTTATAAAATCTCCTTTACTTAGGCACCAAATCCATTTATAAAACACTTTATAAATCTCCAAGTTTATTTATAAAACTCTTTTATAAATACCCAAAATCATTTATAAAACTCTTTTATAAATATCCAAAATCATTTATGAAACTTCCTTCATAAATGTCCAAAATCATTTATAACACTTTTACATAAACAAGTTATTATTTAAAACATTCTTTATTTAATTATCTTTAAACCATATTAACAAAATAATGATTTTTAAACAATAATTTAAAAAGTATTAATTTACTTCAAAATATCTTTAATAAAATAATTGTTTAATTATCCTTTAAATATCATATATTAAAATGGTAATAAACTTTAAGCGTCGTAAATAAGTAATAACTTTTCTTTGAAATCCTTTAAATAACATAATAATTAACTTTAAAACCATTTTAAAATAATATTTAAAATGATTGACTTCACAAAATCAAGAAGAGGCTCAGTGACCACAATAGTTCTCATTTAATCCAGTTTAACTTTCTAGTTATAACATGGGTATATACATAACAAGCAGACATGTAAAGGGAATCGGCCAATAACAATCAATCAACATATAGGTAAATGTTCAAGTTACCAAAATAGCAGAACTGGATTTTATTTCTACGTAATAGATGTCAACATAATCTACTTGGTGTATTATGGAAGAACTGTGATTTAATTTACCAAACATATGTTAAATACAATTTAATTAGCAGAACAGTGTTTTATTCTATTACACATGTCATTGGGTTTCATACTCAATTGAGGCTACTTAAGGATAACCGACAAAGAAATATCTTGGATTTAAAACATTCTTTTGAAAAGACAGTTTGCTTTAAAGCAAAAATAGACCTTTGGAAATAAGTGAATTAAAATCAAAAGCTTTTATTCAAGAATTAAGTAACATTGAACTCTTTATTTAATAAATATTAGATACTTGAATTAATAATTAAATAATTAACTTTTAAATAAATAATTAACTAATAATTTACCTTTAAGTAAATAATTAAATCGTAATTAATTTTTATTAATAATTAAATAATAGATTAAACCCTTAATTAAATAACAATTAATCATTAAATAAATAATTAAATCAAAATTAAATTTTAATTAATAATAAATAATAAATTAAACCTTCATTTAATAATAATTAAATTTAACCTAATTAGCATTTAATTAATAATTAAACCCTTTTATAATAAGTAATTAATTAATAATTAATCTTTAATAAATAATTAAATAATCCTTAAATAAATTATTAATTATTAATTAATCTTTAATTTTGTAACTAATTATAATTAACTTACTTAATTTATAATTAAGTACTAATTTCCTTTATTACCTAGTGATTAAGTGCCAATTACCTTAATTAATTAGATAATCATTAAATAAATAAATAATTATAGTAAATTTGAAAGCACTTTTCAAAAGTATACTTAAGTAAAAACAATTTTTAATTGCAAAAAGAGTTCGTTTTTACGAACTGCATTCATAGCGACTATCACTATATGACTTGTAATTTCAAACCTTGTTTTTATGTATCAAATGACTTTAAATTTATTATCTTTCATACTCTAACTACTTTATAATCTTAGAATAAGGTTTTGGAAAAACAAAAGTAAGGTTTTGAAACTTTATAAAAACTTTCCGAGAAAGTAAAGTTAGAAAACAAGTTTTTTTTTAAATCCAAAGGATCTCGATGTCACAACTACGACTTCATATACTGACTTTTTATTTACATACAACCACATATGCATGAACATAACCAATATACATGGTGTCACAACATTCAATAAGCTAGAAAGTCATAACTTGAACTTTACTAACTTTAACCTTAACTTCTATTTTCAAGTCTATATCACAACATACCCATGCACTTATATATACATACAATAAACATTAATTTCATTTAACAAATAGCATACTTAGCAACCAAGTAAACAACAAAAATAGAGTTTAAAACTTTATTTAAAGGAGTGAGCTTTAACTCACCCAAAAGCTACCAAAACGAGCCAAACTTTCACTATGTTTTTGATCTATCCTAGCACTCGAACTTGCCTTTGGAAAAATGAAGCTTTAATGGGCTTAAGAGAGGTAAAAGAGTTCGGCCTAGGGGTATGTGGCTCGTCCATGGTGGGTAGGTGGAGGGTTTGGACTTTTTTTGGCAAGGAGAAGGAGTAGAAAGGAAAGAACTGGCTTTAAACAATGTTTCATGAATTAAAAGTGGGAAAAAGAAATGATTTTCTAATCTTTAAAGGCTATGTAAGCCTGGATATACCTTTGAAGAACATGGAGGAAAGTTAAAAAATGTGAATGAATGAAAAATGAAAACAAAATTCATGAAATTATTTTTATAAAACGCATTTAGAAAATTACTAAAATACCCTTTTGTACATACCTTCCACCACATGCATGCCACCTCATCACTATACCTCCCTTCCATATCAATTCCACAAGAAATTTCTTGTCCCCTTCCTCTCGTTTGAACCAATATTCATTTAATGCCATAATACTTAATGTTTCTAAAGGTTTTATGCGATGTGATGTTTACTTTCCATTTGAAATTTAAACTTATTTAAATTTAAGTAAACACACACACACACATATATATATATATTACTAACATATGCTAACCTATTTATAAATGAATGTGAGTATTTATATCCTAGAGTTCATAATGTTTTCGACAACCTTTAGCAGACGAAAAGTCGAAAATTCGGAAAACGAATTTCGCTCACATTTTCGATTTTTATTCGAACTAAATATTTTTGTAATAAAATTTGAAAAACTAGTTCGCCATCAATATTTATCATTTAAAAGAGTTTTATTTTAATTATAAATAGCATTACTTGAATATTTAAAATTATTAAATATTCGCAAATCAAAGTGACGAAATTCCGGGTCGTTACAGCTCTGCTTTGATTACAGCTGAATCATGGCATAATGTCCATAAAGTGACTATAGTTAGGTCGAGTGTAAGTACTGGAAGTGAAGCGTTATTGAAGAGAGGATTCGTCTCCTCAGTTATATGGAGCTAGTATCACGGTCAATTCAAGTCAACTCAAAGTCAAAATCTTGGCCAAAGTAGTTTGGTTAATAATAATTGTTATTATTGAACCAAGGACTTTGTGTTTGAATTATAGAGTTGAATACAAACAATACTGGAATATTGACCACTACCAAATTCTATAAGTCTAAAGTGATATAGTTTTGACGAAGAGAATTGGTGTATATAATAGTCGCAACCGGGTAACACTTAACAAGGTAAAATTGGATTTTACCAAAACCAAATAAGTGATAAATTTGGTCAAAATATCACACCATCTGCTAAGTGATGTGTGAATGTTAGTATTCAAATTGTTTGATAATAATCGCTGATCAAATTTACACCGAAAGGGTCACACAACCGCAACGTTGTATACTCCTTTGACCGCCTGATTTAAATAATTTAGAATTGTTATAAATTAAATTAAATTAAGTTTTATGAAATGTTAATTATGAAATTTTATTTAATATGTTGAACAATTTTAAACAGTTTATTTATAATAGTTATAAATATACTTATCGGTATACGATATCGGTACGCGTTTAAACTAGATTTAAATGCAACAATTTTTTGTTTGAGCTTGGATTGTTTTAAGCCCAAGATGGGGTGTATAGCCGTCCTTGGATGGCATGAGTGTGGCATGGAATATGATGGCTAGAAGGGGAGGCTTTTTGATTTGGTAAAAGTATGAAATGGTAAAGAGAAAAACAAGGTCCATGATCCTTTTTTCACACCTTTGTTCTTCCTTTATTAAAGCAACATATGCCTAACTTTTAAAAACATACAAGTCCATCTCCTTGCTACTATTCCTGGCCAAAATTACCCCATTCTAGGTACCAAAAATTAAAAGTACAAATACATATCAAAACGCATCAATTCGATTGATGATGGTAGACAATTTGGAGCTAGCATCTTCCAACTTGTGAATCTGATTCAAGGAGTGCTTAACTATATTTCAATGTATATTCAATAGGCCTTAGGAGAGGTAATTCTCTGATTTACATTCATGGATCAATGTTTAATTAATCGTTCAATCATATGATGCTTGGATGGAAATACTACGAATCTAGTTTTTTGATATTTTATCACTACTAGAAAATAGCTAAATAGCGAGGGGGGGCGACGGCTTCCGACTGCTAATGTCCGACGACTTCCGACAGGCCGTCGGTGGCCGTCGGCGGCCGTCGAAAGCCATCGGAAATTCGTGAATTACAGGGCTCAGCCGAGCCTTCTTCTTCCTCATTTCCATACGAAAATTTTTAACCCAAAATCCCCAAATCTCTTCCCTAAGCTTCCAACCATCATTTCGAGCTTTCAGATCCTCCCCGGCTGCGTAATCAACGTCTATTGCTCTCTAGCTCAGGTCTAATCTCTTATTTTCGCCAAAAATCTAATTTTTACCCTAAATCTAGATTTTCATAAGTTGTTAAATTAGGGTTAATTGGTGATTGAAATTGTTTCCAATAGTGTTATAATAGTTTCTAGCATTCCATGGTATTCCTATTTCATCTTTTATCATGAAATTGTGAAAAACATGTAATTTGTGGTTGTTCGTGTATATGTAAATCGTTGTGTATGCCTTGATTCTACGATTGTATATGTGTGTAGCGCTGCTATCATTGTATTATGTTAGTTGGAATAAGATAAAATGAGTGCACGAGCTAGGAATATTATATTGTGCACGTATTGACTTATGCAACAACAACAAAATGCGTCGAACGAGCCTTAAGTTGATGTAATACGTCGAATAAATGTGTTAAATTAAAATATATTTTTGTAAATGTGAACAGTTAGTAAAACTGTATTTTTTCGTAAAATGCGCACATCTAATTGACAAATGTCCCTTAGAGAGTTTTTGGCCTCGTCTGACGAGTGTTGTACATGATCACTGTATAAATAGTCGTTTTTTTCGAAAAACGACCATTTATATTCGTCTGGTACAATGTTTGTTGGATTTGTCCCTGTATTGGACAAGTTATGAACACAGTAAGCATTTACATTTTGTATACTACTTCGTCTCAAACGGTTGATAAAATTTCGGCCTAACTTTTCTTTTTTGTTTCCTGCGTACACACATTGTGTACAATGCAGGGAACAAAAGGGAAATGCTGCCAAAAATTTATTGAATCGTTTGAGACGAAGTAATATACAAAATGTAAATGCTTACTGTGTTTGTAATGGGAAGTAGAATGCCTGACCATGGAAAAAAAATATTTTTGTACAATTTTTTGTACCGATACGTTAAAAAATAAAATGTGCCCTATTTGAAAATATTTTTAAATTTGTGAAGTAGTTCTTTAAATTCAAATATTATACGACCATGAAAATAATCTTTTTCGAATTTGTATTCTTGAAAATAAATATTAAATTTTGAACTTCTCATTTTCTCAAATAGGAAAAATTATTGATTATTTTGTTGATCAGAGGAGATGGATGTACCAAAGAAAAGGACTGAGGGGCTCAATAAAAGAAGATTTTTATAATGGTATAAACGTATTTGTTGAATTCGCTTTAAGTAATAACGGAAACGATCCAGAAATTTGTTGTCCGTGTAGTAGGTGTTGACATTTGAAGTATTTGTTACCAGATATTGTGAAAGTTCATTTGTGCCAAAACGGTTTCGTACCCGAGTATTATGTTTGGGATCGGCATGGAGAAGTTGTAGCAAATACTTCTGTAGAGTCTCAAAGTGTTGTTAACGAAATAGTTACGACGACCCATATAGAAAATATGGTCGAAGATGCAGCACGATCAATGTTTCCTATGGTTGAAGTTGACGACGATGATGGAAATATTGAAGAACCAAATATTGAAGCAAAATTTTTTTATGATTTACTAGATGCTGCTAAGAAACCTATTTGGGATGGTTGTAAAAGCGGCACTTAACTGTCAGTAATCGCTGAATACATTGCGATGAAGTCAAAATACAACATCACTGAAGCTGGGTTTACGGCTGTTGTTGAAGCTGCAAAAAGACATATGCCGCTCGATAAATTAATGTGTGAAAATCACTATGAAGTTAAAAAACTTATGTCGGCTTTTGGTTTACCTTATCAGAAAATAGATACATGTTTAAAAGGCTACATGTTGTTTTGGAAAGAAGACGCAAACCTTAGAAATTGTAAAATTTGTAATCAAGAGAGATACAAACCAAGAAAAAAGAAGGGGAAGGAAGTTCCGTACAAGCGTATGCATTACTTACCCATAACTCCAAGGCTTCAAAGATTATATGCATCTTCTGTAACTGCATCTAATATGAGATGGCATAGTGTGAGAACGGAGGAAGATGGTACGTTGACACATCCGGCCGATGGAGAAGCATGGAAGCATTTCGATAAAACGTATCCAAATTTTGCAGCGGAGAGTCGAAATGTTAGATTAGGATTATGTACGGACGGTTTTTCTTCATTTTCTCAATTTGGTTCTAAATATTCATTCTAGCCCATTATCGTCACACCGTATAATTTACCTCCATGGATGTGTATGAAAACGCAATATATGTTTCTTACTGTTGTCGTTCCTGGCCCCGACGATCCGACACAAGGAATCGATGTATATTTACAACCGTTGATTGAGGAGTTAAAAATACTGTGGAACGAAGGAGTAGAAACATACGATGTGTCCAAGAAGAAAAATTTTCTTATGTTTGCTTCTTTGTTGTGGACTATAAGTGATTTTCCTGCCTATGCAATGCTTTTAGGATGGAGTACTGCCAGTCGTCTAGCATGTCCATATTGCATGGATGAAACACGAGCGTTTTCTTTACCTCATAGTAAGAAAATTTCATGGTTTGACTGTCATCGATATTTTCTCCATGTAAATCATCCCTTCAGAGGAGACAAGAAAAACTTTTTAGCTAATAGAGTAGAAACCAGACAACCACCGATGATATAGTCAAGTGAAGACATATATGAACTTGTTAGGGACTATCCAAAGATATATGAAACTGGAGAGCAAACAGAAATTGAAGGCAAATCAGTTGTTCATAACTGGTGCAAACAAACTATTTTTGGGAGTCGCCATATTGGGAACGTCTTCTGCTTCGTCATAATATAGATGTGATGCACAATGAGAAAAATGTATTTGATAATGTTTTTAACACAATTTTGAATGTGAAAGGGAAGACGAAGGATGATTTGAAATCAAGACGTGATATAGAAGAATTATGCAAACGTCCTGAGCTTCATATGAAACCAAATGACAGTAAAAAACCCAAAGCATGTTACGAATTAGATAATAATCAAGTTAAAGCTGTGTTAAAATGGATGGAAGGGTTAAGATTTCCTGATGGGATATCATCAAATCTTCGTAGATGTGTTGACTTTAAAAATGGTAGATTGAGCGGAATGAAAAGTAACGACTGTCACATAATGATGGAAAATTTATTTCCCGTTATGTTCAAAGAACTACTGCCGTTAAAAGTTTGGAAGGTAGTAACGGAGCTTAGTATGTTTTACAAAGAGCTTTGTTCGACTACTTTAAAAGTGCAACGTTTACGTAAACTTGAAGTGGATATTCCTATATTGCTTTGCAAATTAGAGAAAATATTTCCGCCATGTTTTTTTAATGTAATGGAACATTTACCTGTTCATCTCCCATCTGAAGCACGACTTCGAGGTCCTGTCCAATATGGATGGATGTATCCATTTGAGAGGTATGTAATATGTTATCACGTAATTTAATTGCATTTGAAAGATGAAGTTAATATAAATTAATTTTGCATAGATATTTGAATCATCTGAAGAAAAAAGTGAGGCAAAAATCACGAGTTGTAGGTTCGATATGTAAATCTTACATCGAAGAAGAAGCTTCGTTCTTTTTCTCTCACTATTTCAGTGACCATGTGAATATTTCATTTGAAAGTGTTCCTCGTAATGACGAAGGCGACGAACAAGAGTCCTCTCAAGCAATGTTATCTATTTTTAGACAACATGGTCGGCCTTTTGGAAAATGTGTAGAAATATGGCTAGACGATAGAGATCTTCATGCAGCACACACTTATATTCTTCTAAATTGTGTCGAGGTTGCACTGTTTGTTAGGTAATCTGAAATAATAATTTGTGTTACTCTTTTCTATAATGCATGCGCGTGTATAACCTAATGTAATAATTTGTTTATATATACAGTGTTTATGAACGTGAACATCCGAACGAAGATCTCAGTAAAGAATTTTCCGGCTGGTTTTCAAATTACGTTTATGAGCCGAGAAATTGTGTTGTTGACGAAGGGTTGAAACATCTTGCGATGGGACCAAAAAGAGTGGTCAAGACGTATCCAATATATTTCGTCAATGGATATAAATTTAACACCAAAGAATACGGTGCAGAAAAATTAACAAATAATACTGGTGTATTTGTTAAAGGTAGGGACGATCCAGAAAATCACTTAAATGATTTTTATGGCGTTCTAACACAAATTTTGCAACTAACATATTTCTCACGACCCGCGGAGGAGGTGTTTCTATTTAGATGCAATTGGTTTAGCAATGTTCCAAGTTTTGGAATTAATGTGCACAAGGATTATAATCTTATCGAAATAAAGCATACATCGCACTATTACAAGTATGATCCTTTTGTACTAGCCAAACAAGCATTGCAAGTTTATTACGCTCCTTATCCGTCTCTAAAAAGAGATAAAGCAGATTGGTCTGCAGTTTTTAAAACAAAGGCCAGATTCACATTCGATGGGAAGAATATTCCGGAGGAACAAGCTTATCAAGCAGATCTTAAGCAAAATAACGAAATAATAATTACAGACGATCATACAGATTTTGGTCCTTTAATCGATGAATCAAATGTTTTGGTAGAACCGTTTGACAGTGTAGAGGAAAATATCGTAGAAAACAAGACCGAATCTGAATCAGAAGACGATGATGACTGATATAAATCTGAATCTGATTTTTTGCAATTGATGTAACTATGTTGAATTCTTGATGTATTATGAAATTGATGTGACTGTGAAACCAAATATGTTTACCATTGTTTACATGTTTTATGTCATTTCCATTTGTCATTTATTTAGCAATTTTTATTAAAAATGCAATGAAATCTGCTTATCGTCGGAACAGTAGACCCATTATGAATCAGGTATAACACACTTCTATTTCTATTTCCATTTCAGTCATTAATTAAGCAATTTATACCGTTGATGTCATTTACATATGAAATATATTTCATTATCATGTTATTATTCTCTTATATAATGATGTGTATATATGTCACAGGTTTATCATAATGTCATATAGAGGTAGGAGCTCTTCTCGATCATCAGGAGGCGATGGCAGTGGCCCATTGCAAGATCCACAGCGTCCAGTAGTTTCGTTAGTCCCTAGAGCAGAGGGGTAAGAATTAAATTTTATTCAGCATCTTATTTTTTTTATGACATACGTACGTACTTATCTATATCGTATTTAAAAACAGGGGGTTCGACCTACTTCCCTCGAAGGTTGTGCTGGATGTCTCTAGAGCTTCTTATCGTAGTAGGATGAGTGCTTGCTGGCCTAAGTGGGATAACATCCCTCCCCACATCATAGAGTGTATATGGCAGGATGTCCTAGTATGTATATTTTTCCGTTTTCCATTTTTAATTCGTTTTTTTCGTTTTTCTACTGTTTATCGTTTACAGTGTAATCTTTTTTTTTGCTTTTTATCGCGAAACACAGGCTGAGATAGACATCCAGACAGACGATATGCTGTTGGCACGAGGATACTGGATGAAGAAGATGCGCAAGAACTATAAGGACTCGATATCTAAAATTAAGAAATCTGATAAGAAACCACGGTGGATGGGGGAGAGCGTATGGCAAGCATGGTTGGCATACTGGGAAACTGACGAGGCGAAGGCAAGTATACTAAATTTTTTTGAATTATAAATTTGACGTGATCGAAAAATAATGTATCAAATTTTGAATGTACATGCAGAGTCGGATAGAAACTCTACAAATAGAAATAAAAATCCCGTCACTCATCGCGGAGGGTCGAAGTCATTTCAGCAGTATCGGCAGGAGTTGGTAAATTTACTGAATGATAATTGTAAATAATTTATGCTATATAATTTTAAATGTATAATAATTGTATGTAAAAATCAACTTCAGGAAGCTGAGGCGCATGGTCCCGTGGGCTATATGGACGTATTCACTCGTACGCATGCTGTCGAGCATGTAAATCCGGACGGGATTGTTTCGTATACATGGCATGATGATAAATCCAGCAGGAGCCATGTAAGCATATTTCATTTTATGCAGTATTAGTAATTGTTCTGCTTGTTAAACTATAATGAAATAAGATATGATGTTATTAATTTGTTAATGCAGGAAAAGTTTATGGAGCAGCGCCAGAAACTCCTTGCTGATACGGGTCGAGATCAGCTGACGACTGATGAGGAGGATGCTATTATTGAGTCCGTTGTGGATCCATCAGAGCACGGCAGACGATACGGATTTGGCAATCAAGTGGTAAATAATTTATTTTACTGCTAATTTGATATTTAAGTCATAATTAATTAAATCGTAGGGATTTATATAAGCATCTTGTACCCAAAACCCTACGCCTCACCCATTAAATGTTTAATTTACTAGTTTTAAGTCATTTGACTTTCATTAGGACAGTTATTCCCGTAATGTCACTATGGCCCATCAATAGGCCATATGATTGTGTGTTTAGAATTACAGTTAAAATTCGCAGTTTATATAGTAGAAGCATTTATAAAACACGACATCGAATATTAATACATAAGCTAAATTAGATTTAGTAAGTTGCAATAATGGATTATTAAATTGTCAGCCTCATTCAGTCTACACTTACATAAACATGCACAAACTAAATTAAATAACATTATCACACAACTAATCATTCACATACCTGCAAATACACTTACAGAGATCACACAACTAAATTAAATATTTATTGCAGGCCAGCAGTCAGAGACGGGGTCGGCAGACTAGAGCTCAGATCGATCTAGCAGAGATCGAAGATTTGCGGGCTAGTGTGGTCCAGCTGGAGGAGCAGAACCGTCGACAGGCCATATAGACCACACAGTTGCTAGACCAGCGTATCGCCGAGTACATGCAGCAGTATGGTGGCCGCTTCCCTTCCTCTGCTGGCTCTGGATCTGGAGGAGAGTGATTGATTGCTTGCTTTTTCAGGTATGTTTTTTTAGTTTTGTATGATTTGGTAGACGGTGGAGGTAGTTGTTGATTTTTGTATGATTATGTTTGATACACTTGGTTATGTGGTTGTATGATGATGTGGATGTTGATGATTTTGTGTTATGTTGTGTATGTATGACATGGTAGAACACTTGTTGTTGGGGTTGTTGTGAATGTTGGAATGGTTATGTATATTATGTATTTTATTTTGATGTAATTTGATGTATTTGTGTGTTTGATGAATTTTGTGTAGTTTGGGTTTTGATATTTGGTTGGAATATTATATACTGGATTCTGCAGTATTGGTGTAATAGTGTTTGGATGGGAAATGTGGATGGACGGCTATATTGCAGCAGGAATTAAAAAAAAATACAGCAGATTTTCGACGGCTTCCGACGGCTTTTAGGTAATAGTTTTTTACGGCTTCCGACGGCTTCTAACAGCCTATAGGCCATTTTTTCCAACGGATTCCGACAGGTGTCGGAAGCCGTCGGAGGCCGTCGGAAAAATGTTCGGCGCCCTGTGTCGGAAGCCGTCGGAAACACTGCGCCCCGACGCCTTATTTTCCGACGGCTTCCGACGGCCGCCGACGGTTTTCAGCCATCGGAAAATGCTGTTTTCCTTGTAGTGTATCGCATACCATATATTTGAGTATATCATGGTGCATATATATATATATAACATTTATCATTATCGAATGTATGTTGACATTGAACTCTTGGCCTAATTAAAAATAATCATTTTATAATTAAATATTATTTAAATATGATTTTGTTAATTAGTAAATCAATTGTAAAGAATAAAATTATATAATAAATGTTTTAAAAATTATAAAATATTATTTTTCTACAAGTATAATTCGGTAGTAATTTTTTTGTTTTAAATGTATATTATATTTATTTTATATTTATATTTTATTAACTAATTATTTAGCTATGTATTAGTTATATATATATATATATATATATATATTGAAATAAAATATAAAATGAAGTGTAAAATTATATATAACAATAAAATATAATGTTTAGATTTTAAAATTAGTTTTTAATAATTATTTATATTTTTTAGAGCGAGTTTTAAATTTAATTACAAATCGTTTATTTAAAAATCGTTTTATATATTAAAAACAAATTATTAATTAAAAAAATTATATGAGCCGAGAGCTTACTATAAATATATATATGTATATGTATATGTATATGTATATATGTATGTATGTATGTATGTATGTATGTATGTATGTATGTATGTATGTTTCTAAATTCACAAATACTTATAAATTTATATATATATATACATACATATACATATGTATACATATACATATACATACACATATATATATATATTCTAAGTTGAGAGTTCTCTGTAAATAGATTTTAAATTTTGTACATATATATAATTTATGGTATATATATGTTTGTATATTTGTAAAAATGTATTATTTTAACTTATATATATATTAAAAAAATTATTTTTATTCTCAGGTTGGCTACACTAATATACACATAAATATTTATATTAAAAATTAGTATAAATTATTATAATCATCAATTCTTTACATTTATAATACAAATGATATATTTTCACTTGTGTATAATATATATATATATATCATTTTGATGCATACATATATTTCATTTAGGCAACATGATCGAATACTAGAGAGAGTAACATGTCCGTTGCGGTGTAAATCCCAACAGCTATATACGACCGTGTTAAACATGTACACATTATTATGTCGCACATGTACGTACACACATCTATGTATATGATACACATATCCAAAATATAATACAAATTATATAAAATTAATCCTTATTTATAAAGTTAAATAAAATATTGATTTTATTTAAAAGGAAAATTCAGAAAAGTTCTAAATGGATTAGACTTCATAGGTCCAATAAAGATTCAATAAAGGAAAATTGTTTGAAATTTACTCTATAACTCTGTTGTGGGCTAACCCGGTTCCAACAATGGAGAGGAACTTTTGGCAAATTCGTTCGACTTTTGGACTATTTTATCAACTTATCTAAGGGAAAACTCTGCCAATCTTAGATTTAATCATTGTGCTTCAAAAATTCATTATAAATTGGTTGTTCTAAAAAGGAGTAATCAATAAAAATATTGTGTTTCTCTCTCTTTGATTTCTTACATTTTTCATTTGCTTACTACATTATCATTAATTTGAGGTATTAACCCAAAAAAAGGCTAACGGTTTATAACATCATATGTTGATATTCATATTGAATAAAATAAAACTAATTGAATCCAATATTAATGTTAAAATTAATTTAAAACTAAAATCGAGTTATAATACACATTTGATAAACAAAATATTAAAACTAAAATCAAACCAAAATTAGTTTCAAATATTAAATTCTACTTTTATCAAATATACGCGGAATATAATTTAGTGCAAAGGAAAGGATCACTAGCAAGTTTACTAGAAATTTTTTATGAGATGTACCACTAAATATAATTTAGTGCAAATGTGAAAATTATAAAAACACAAAATAAAGATTTAATGCTATATTTAATATGATCTAGATCAATGGTAGAAGTAAATATACGTCAAAATAAGCTTACGCTGATTCTAAACTATCAACCCTGCCACTAATTTTTTTAATAATAGTTGTAATAGTTTTGGTGTCTCATTTTATTGGTACGAACGTGAACTGTCAAAAACGCTTCTTCACGTATTATCTAGGAGTGGAATCAGTTCGGTACCATGATCATGAGAAAAAAACCATTACCAACCACTGCTTATTCGGCAAATTGAAATGAAAACCATTACCAGCCAAATTATTCGGTAAAATCATGTTCGGTTTACCAATAATAGCGGTAGGCAGCGGTCGATAATGGGCCACTGCCATATAATTTTTGGGCCAAACCGTTCATGAAATAATCAATTTTTTTATAAATATGAGTTGCTGCTCTTACTTCTTATGTGGTTTGCTGCTTCTAATGAAAGGTACGGTACTGGGGATACATGAAATGAGAAAGATGTGTTACTAGTGGGACTTGAAATACAAGATGAAGTTGTAACTTTGTACAGTTAAATAATAATATGTAGTTTAGTATGAAAAACTAACGTTGAATAGACGTTGGAACAAGAAAAAATAATTAAAAACTTCAACTTTTAAAGGTCCAGTCTATAGTCTGTACTCTATAGAGTAGGATGTAGTACAATAACATCTGCATTTTATTACTTGTATATTGTTCATTCGTTCTATATTGCATTTATTTATATTTGGTGGTCTTCAACAGCTAATAGATATTAACTGTAATGGCTTTCAATATAAAGCTCTTTAGTAATAATGTGATAAAACATCACCATGACAAACAAATGCAATCAACGAACAAAAAAAATCAAAATGTTAACATGATTACATACCATTAACTGTTAGCACTTAGGATATAAAATTACATCAACACCACGTTACTTACACTAGCAAATAACATGCAAAGCATATGCAACAGGCATGAATTGAATTCATATCTACATCAACTTATTTACCAATTACTAGTGTCAGCTTCAATGACACATGCAGCAGTTTATCCCACATAGAATATTGAACAAATCTAAATCATATAAGATAACAGTAAAAAACTACATCTAAGTTTGCAATACAGTAAAAGTGTAAAGTTCGATGATATCGCAAGGAACTGTCATTTTAGAAAAAAAAAACAAAGCAGCAATACACAATCATTTGGAAGCATAGAAAAGCAACTTATATATGACAATATTAGAGCATGAATTTTTTTTATACCACATTTTACAGTTGCTATATGCAGATAAGCCACTTCAGCTTTTCAATATATTTCAAACTATTGTGAAAGAAGTTTATTTGCACTTATACACTAACACGTCAAAATGTACAAACAAAAACAAGCTACTGCAATATTATCATTCATTGTGCAAATGAAGCTAAAGTCATCTTGTATTGTGTGCAAGACAGTTGGCATAATTGAGTGTTGAAACAGAGACTGCTGGTCTCTCCATGGATTGCACAATATCATCCTCTACATAAATAAAAATTATTTTTTTACTGAATTAGAAAAAAGATATTTAATATGATTTCTTGTATATAAAATTATGAATCGGTACCTTTTTCCATTTCCTCAATTGTAGTATAAAACTCGAGCTCTTCTTCGGTTGGTTCTTTATAAAAGTTCACCTCCTCACCCTTTAACCAATCACTTGTGCAAACAAGTGCCTCTACCATATTTGGTGTTAGAGATGCTCTAAAAGGATCAGCTACCCTTGATCCCAAACTAAATGCATTTTCCGAAGCAACAGTTGAGCAAGGAATAGCTAAAATGTCTTTGGCTAGTTTGGCCAAAACTGGGTATGTATTAACATTTTGCCTCCACCAAGCTGCAATATCAAATTCTTCAACATGTAACCCAACATATTTATCGGAAAAGTACTGCTCCACTTCATTACATATGCTATTGGTTTGGTCCACCATCCTCTCTTGCATAATCGCTCTCATAATTCTACTCTTTCCATTAAACATAGGTAAGTTCTGCTCCAACTGTATGCTAACATTTTGTTCTGAAATCTCATTTGCTCCCTTATATTCCTCATACATCCTAAACAAAAATTCCTTCACTTCATGACAGATCTGATCAATTCTATATTCAGTGAACCCTAACTCACATAAACCTATTGTTACACATTGCATTTTGTACCTAGGGTCTAATATATTAGCAATGATCACAATTTTATTCATTCCTTCAAAGCCTCCCCAATATTTGTTAAACTTGTTCTTCAATGACATCGCAACCTTTCGCATAATTGCATCATTAGAAAACAACTTTGAGTCGATCTCACATTGAAGTTCCATCATTTCTCCAAACACTATATTTGCTGTTACATTTTTCCAAGTTGAAAGTTTAATAGTTGCATCATAATTTTTTTTAAAAACAATACAAAAGCTTCTGCTTTCCTCCAATCTTGATCCTCAGGTGGTCCTTCTCTCTTATGTCCAGATCTGTCAACTTCCTCAAAATAAGCCTTAAAAGCTTGATCTTCTTCAACCAACCTAAAAAATACATTTTCATATTTAATAGTCGCCTCAAGCATCAGAAAAGTACTATTCCACCTAGTTACCACATCAAGTGGAATATTGGCATTTTCTCTCAAGTTTTCTAGAGTGGAGTACTCTCTGAACTTGGCTAATCGTTGAGCGCTACTTCTTATGTACTTCACACAATTCCAGATTTTCTGAATCTCTCCTTCTAACTTTTTAATACCATCCTTTACTATCAAGTTAAGAATGTGGCATACACATCTACAGTGAAGAAATTCTCCTTCAAACATCAATGTTTTGTAACTCCTCAATCTTTTCTTTAGGTATGCTATAGCCACATCATTAGCAGTGGCATTATCAACAATTATGGTGAAAATATTAGTGATATTCCATTGTCTCAAACAACTCTCAACCAGTCTTCCAATGTCATCTCCTTTATGAGAGGTAATCACACAAAAGTTAATAATCCTTTTGTGTAATTTGAAGTCATTATCCATAAAATGAGCAGTTAGGACTAGATAATTGATGTTTTGTATTGAAGTCCAACAATCAGTAGTTAGCGAAATCTTAGTTTTATTTGAGCTAAACAAACTCATTAACTTTGCTTTCTCCAATTGATATCTAGCTAGAATTCCTTTTGCAACTATTTTTCTTCCTGGTACTTTATACCTAGGTTGTAATTCTTGCAAAAATCTCTTAAAACCTCCACCTTCTACAAACCTGAAAGATAATTCATCCTTTATTATCATCTCAAAACACTTCTCATCAGATTTTTTTTGACTAAAAATATGTGTTACTCCTGTAACATTGTCTTTGTTGATTGTTTTCTACTTTGAATCCTCTTGCACATGTAATGGGGATAATTTGCATCCCCTAGAATGATTCCAAAGAGATGAAGTGCCATTTTTTCTACTATGAGAAGGAACTTTCCCTTTACAGTATATACAAGTAGAGAAGTTTCTGCATATTTCACCGTTTGGTAGCTTGTTCTTGCTGAAATGTTTCCAGATGTCACTAGTGGGTTTTTTTCTTTTTACACCAGGATGGGGGACTTGATTTTCTAATGCATTGGAGTGATTTTCTGCATTGTTTTGAACACAAGATGTAGTTTGAGAAATTTCTATTGTAAAGGTTTGAGGACTGGTTGACATAGTTTACATCTGCATATAATATATACACAAACTGTTACAATGAAATATTCACATAAATCTTTCTTTACGAACTGGTAAACTACATAGACAAATTTAAATCAAGACTGATTGTTCTTACAAGATGTGAAATCACTTACAAAGATAATAAGATTCAAGTTCAGCTGGATCAGAATCGCATGACAATCAAGAAATACCACTTTGTTCAAAATAATATGAACTAAGGTGTAACAACTGTAAAGAATTAAGGATATGACAAATAATGCATCTAAGAGTGTAACAAATTGACATTTCATTTTAAACAGATTAATTGAAAAACAACTTGTTAATTGTAGAATTACCGCCGGTCAGTTTTCAAATTTCTATAAATTAAAAAGATTAAATGGAAAACAACTTGTTAATTTATAGAATTATTGCCAGTAAGTTTTCAAATTTCAGTAGACGAAATTATTTTATGTTCGCAGCAGCAAAAACTGAAAAACAACTTATATTGCTTCAATCCAGATTTCGAAATTTCTAAATTATGTAATTTACATAAATCTTTCTTTACAAATTAGTAAGCTGCATACATAAATTTATAAACAAGATTGATTATTCTTGCAAGATGTGAAATAACATTACAAATAAACTAAGATTCAAGTTTCGCTGGATCAAAATTTCATGATAATCAAGAAATACCACTTAATTAAAAATAATATGAACTAGAGTGAGTAAACAGTAAGGATATGATAAATCATGCATCCAACAGTATAACAAATCGACAATTCATTCTTCTAAAAAGATAAAATGAAAAACAACTTGTTAATTTATAGATTACAGCCGCTCGGTTTTTAAATTTCAATAGATGAAATTATTTTATGTTTGCATCAGCAAAAAAAGGTAAAAAAACTTGTATGCTCCTAACAAGTAATATTATTGAGTTATTACTAACAAGGTAAAAGAATAGCCTTCATCCATGGCTTATTGAGTTAGATAACCAAAAATTTAATACTTCTGTGTACTATGATATTAGAAATCAAATTTTAATATGTACATAATATAAAGAATTCAAAATTCAAATACCACCCCAAAGAAATTGTTAATTTGTATATTCCAATTTACAAATCAATACTAAGAAGTAAATTAGTAATAATAACAATGAATTATCCACACTAATAACGAACGCAATATGAAACAGTACCTTTTCAACCTTGCGTGCCAAATCGATGTCGATTGAGGGAGTTTCTTTGCTCTTTAATTCTCTGCATTCGATTTGGTTTTGCTACTTGCAAACGAGGAAGAAGAATGGCTGATTAGAGAATAGGTCGATAGAGCTTAGAGAGGGGAAAAACGATAGCTGCTGTGTGAAATGAATGGGCTGCTGGCTGCGTTGCGTAGGGTTTAAGATCAAAAATTGAATTGTGGGTCTGACTTTTATGGGCTTTGGCCCATAATTTAAAAAATATGGTCGGTTTGGTAATATTTGGTAAACAATATATATTACCAAAGCCATACCATATTTATTTTCTCAGTTTGGCAAACCGAACCAGAAAATCCGGTACCGATAAGTGCGGTACCGTGCTGAACAGTTATGGTTGGTATGCGGTTTTGATTGGTAATTTGGTAGAAATTTCCAGCCATAGTATTATCAAATCTTAATTATTTAAAAATAGAATCCAATATTAATCTTATTTTACAAATTCAAACGCTTCTAGTACCGTAATACTCGTGTCCATAAACACTTCAGAGCAAAACAACAGTAAACTTTTCATCCCCATCAATATTTGTAGCCGTAAATCATGAGATGACCCGTCACCCATTCTCCCAGGTAAACTTGGTCGCCAAGCACTCTAATTCATGAAACTGGAATGCGCAGCGTAGCAATTAAACCCTTTATTATATAGATTATAGATTAGACCATTTATTATATAAACTGAATCATTTACTTCCCATTCTACAATCGACTAAAAAGACAGCACTCTCGTTTCCACCAAAAATGTCCAACTCCTTCTCCACGATCATTCAGGACATATCAGAAAAATTAAGGCTAATCTCTTCCAATTCGAAATTCATGCAACCAAAATGCATTAACCTCGAAATGACAAACCTCTCCAATTCTGTTCAACAAATTGCCCCAATATTCTCAGTAGGGGAAATCGATTATCACAGGGAGAAATTTTCCAGCGAATTAGCCGATGTTTCTTATGAAATTGATCGTGTCTTTCAGTTCATCTCTACTGCTAGAGACATTCACAAGGTACGTGTTCATAATTGTCGAAGCTAAATTAATAAATGGTAATTTTTGTTTGAATTAAACCCTTTAATCAAGTTGTCCGCCCTATTTTCGTGGACTAGTTGTGTTCTAATGCCCTATCTGATTCTTACAAATTTGGTTAGTATTTTTCTTTTTTCTTTTTTTGTCCTCCAAATCTTTTTTTTCACCATTAAAAGTAAAAAGCTGGAATTTGGTTTTCTTTTCTTAATAAGAAACTGGAAATTGTTACATTGTATAATATATGTTTAATGGAATGTACATGTATCATGTGAATTGTAGCAATGCCAAAATACCGAAACTTAACTATTGAAGCCGAAGCTTTATATGCTAAAATTACCATTAACAAAGTTACCATGAATTAAGTCATTTCATATCGGACCATGAGTATGTTGATAATGCAGCAATGAAGAAGTGTAGTCGATCTTTATATGCCCGTGGTTTTTAATACAGTATATCATATAATTGTTAGATATGCGTGAGAAATGCTTCAAAAATAACCATACAGTAAAATCATGATCAGTTAAAGTTAAGGAGCGCATGGAAGGAATCAGAAGAATCAATCACAGTTTGAATTAGAAGTATTCGCTGCCTGACACTTTCACTCAGCCAATATATATATGCGTTATTAGTCGCTCACACAACATAACAATATTTTATATTTATTTACAAAGCTTTTAGGATGCCCAACACAAATGTACAATCTGAAAAATAGTTCGTTGGGAATGATAACGGTTGGATTAACATCAATAAAGAAAGAAATGGTTTGCGCAGTTCCTTTGTTTCAAAAATCTCATCAATCTCGGTTAAAGTAAAATATCAGTTCCTCTCTATACTTGTGATTATTATCTGGAATTCCTTTTGCTTCATAAGAACTTGGAGCCTTGCAATTACAGCTGCTTACAGTCTCCACTGTAGGTTTTTCATCAAAGTTTCTGTGTGGATATTTTCTATTATGTGCGATGTAGTGTAACGATGAATGATTCTAAGCATGCGTTTTATGCAAGACAAATAAATGGCCTTAGTGAAAGAAAATGACTCAGCAGTACAAACATAATAGGGCTCATTGCTCTAAATGATTGAGAATCATGGCTTGCTCCTATTACTTGAAAATAATACATGAAAGTTGTGAAAAGTATGAACCAATTAAATTACTTGAGCAACAGATATTCCTTAAAGTCACTACCATCAGAACTCACATCATCTGACTTGAAACTGTTTAGTAAGTCATTGTTATAAGCTTTCACATTTTAGTAGTTGCTACGATATGAACTTCGGAAAAATATCAGCAATTTTAGTGCTCTACAATTTTAGTGCTCTACCTGTCATCTTTTGAATTATCAACAAGGAACCTGATTTACATGAAAGGTAACTTTTGCTTCACTAGCTTTATTGTTACTATCTATAGCTTTGTGAGATGATGATTAGGCTATTAAATTTGCAAATCAATAATATGAAATAAATAAGATAGGTATTGGCCATATATTGTTGAAGAATTTATTACAAAAGAAGAAGAAAAGAAAACCATTTCTAGTTAAATCACAAAAATTAGTCAATTATTTTATCAAAAATAAAATATGGATAACTTTAGTATATAAAAACCCCTTGTATTCATTATCTTAATTCTGGATTCATATACTGCTGCAGGTAGCATCTGAATTAAAAGCAATTAGAAAAATACTAGAAAAGATATCAAAAAAGATTCAATCCAACATCAATCCTAAAGAGGAAAACACAATGAAGATGACACTGAAGAATACTCCAACAGAAACACTGATCATTTCGGACAAAATGGAGGACAAAGAAAACATAATTGATCTGCTGCTAGGGTCAGAGGCATGCATAGTACCCATCATCCACAAATACAAACCAAACGCGACCGAATTCGCTAGAGGCATATTTGAAGACAAAAGAGTGAGTAACCACTTCACTAGAACAATATGGGTTGACGCACCTCGTGTTATCGATGTAAAAAAGCTCAAGAACTTAGTACGAAAAAGACCTTCCACTTTGTTTTGGGTAATAAAAACATTAAACAAAGATCTAGAAGAAAAAAAGGTGTTGCTTGTTCTTGATGATATAAAGAAGGAGCTCAAACTTGGAAGTATGCATCTCAGGCTACTCCCTGTCAACACTAAATATAAAATGTTCATAAGCACGTCCAAATCCGGATACATGAGCGGTCGAACTTGGACTTTTGAAGGTTCAGAGAAGCTGAGTGTGGAGGAAGCATGGGAGGTGATTAAGGATGGGAAAGAGATGAATTCGAAATATGAAGGGATTGGAAAGGAGATTTTGAGCAAAATGGACAGGTGGGGATCAACGGTTCAGGCTTTGAGGATTTTGCTGTCAAGTAACATGGCAGTGGCGTACTGGAAGATGATGGCGCAGAGTGAGTTTTGGAGAATCCCCTGCCATGAAGATGAACTTTTGTCGACGTTGCTGGGGTTCTGTTATGATTTGACTTTATTGAGATATCAAATTTGGACTGTTTAAAATTTGTTAATGGAACTTATTTTTCATTTCAATTAAGTTTAGTTTAGTTTTATTTACAAAGCAAGAGCCTTTTTTAAAAAAAATTGAGGTCCTTTTCAAAGTAACGTTATGTCGCTGGAAGAAAATCATCTGATTCCAATATCATCCATCCCGGTGTGTCCAGCCAATTGGAACATGGAGGTTTTTATAAAGAGAGAAATTATTATTTTTAATAAAAATATCCGTGTTCTGATTCGTGAGGAGATTTTAGGACTAGGTGACTTCCTCCTGCTTATTGCTGCTAAGAGCATCTCCAACTCATTTCACAAATAATGTAATGTAAAGTTTATGTGTCAATAGGTTGTAGACAATGTTAATTCAATGTTTGCATACATGACAATAACATTTACAATTTTTCTCCAATGCAAATGCAAAATATAATCGTTTTTTTCATACGTGTCATTTTATTATTCGTAGACAATTAAAGTAATTTACATAATTTATTAATAATTACTTTGTCTAATGCTTCACATTGTGATGTGCAATGTTCAAAACTAGACATTACACTTCACAATGTTATCTTAAAATTATTAATTACATTAGCATTGGAGAATGTATTTTAAAAGACATTTTCTAATTGCTGATGTGGCTTGACATTACATCAAAATTAATGCTGAGTTGAAGATGCTCTAACTCTGTTGAGCTTACTTTCGGTAACACAGTGAAGATATTACTAACTTTGGGACGCTCAATAACTGTCAAGGAATTTGTCTAGGCAGCAAAGGACAAGAATCGGTCATTTGGGGTATTTGTTGCAGAGAGTACTCCAAGGTATCAGGGGCATGTTCTAGCGAAAGAGCTAGTTGCTAAAGGCTTGCAAACGGTTCTTATTACCGACTACTTGGTTTTTGCTTGATTTCTAGGGTTAATATGGTGATATAACAGTACATATTCATCAAGTAACTTAATAAAAGACATAAGCAAAAACATTTTACTGTCATTTTAAACTGAATTTCAAGACCAAGTCCTGTACTTGCTTGCTTCAGAAAACTGTATTAATAAAGTAAGAAAATGGAACATATGAGTCCAAAAGTAACCGTTACAGTCATTTTAACAAATATTACCTTTGTGTTACCATTGAAAGTGGTAGATTAACCGCTGTACATATTATGCACACCTACTCAAATACGATATCCAGTTGACCAATACTATTATGTTACTAGAATATTTGCCTTTATCATAACAAACCTACTTTAATATATTATATTTCCAAAAATAAGTTATTGTACTGTTGCTTGGCAAGTTATATTCAATTCAAATCACTAAAAGAACATATGTACAAATGATCGCGAAAGAAAAAAAAGAATCAAATTATTGTATATTGAAGTAAATTCACCATTTATTTCCTCTAGCAAAACGGAAATAACAAATTATCTTTGTAGAAAAAGACAACTAAAAAAAATAAACTTCAAATTATAAGACAAATCACTAATACAAGAATAAATGATACTCTTTAAATTTCACCTTTTATTAATTTGCATATACAATACTGGGGCTGTTTCAAAGTCTAGGATCAACAAAGATATTATTTCATATTGTTGTAAATAATTTGTGATGATGACAAACACCACTATCCCAATGGTTAAGCGCTTTGATTTTGGTGCAAGATGTCACAGGTTCGAAACTTGCGTAGAGTGATTCGAACATATATTGACATGTAGTACCTTGTATACTATACAAGACTTGTAATTGTTGAATTAAGAAATTATTTTATATCAACTGAAATAAAAGTTTTGATATAGATATTAACGAGGTTATAATCAGAAACTTTTTTATCATTAACAAAATTATAATACAATAAATTTTTAATGTTTTATATACTGGTAAATTTACCATTACCAGTCAATGGTATACCATTTTATCAGTATACAAGCTATCGTTTTATCAATGGTAACGGTAAAGTATTAGCAGTCATTTCCGATGTATTAATAGTATCTGTACGGTAAAAGTTTTCTTGTATTGATGACGGTTACCATTACCATAACAGGCTTATGCACGATAAATTGAGTTTTGGATCGAAAAAAAAACAAATTAAGGTGAGATGCAGTAAATTTAGTACAATACTAACTTTTTATATTTGTAATACCTTAGGTATTGGTTTTGATGATAATAAGTATAGGACATTATATAAAATATAGATACTAATGTTTTATCAAGTTATATATAGTATATAGTACAAGATATTAGACATGTGTTAATTAAGAAGATTGTACAATATCAAGAGTAGATTCAAGATGATGATAATTGAAGACTCATGAGTATTGAAGAGTTCAAGATTTCAAGATATTCCAGATAAGTTATAGAGTCATAGAATTTTTGTCAAACCCTTGATAGCACTTTCCTGATCTCTCTCTTCTTCTCTAATTTTGTTTTAAATTGTTTTTCAGATATCCTGATTTTAAAATAATCATTTCAAAATATTTCTCAAAATAATTTTTAATCTCTTATACTTATAAGATATTATTTTAGTGTTTTTAAGTTTATATATATCGAATTTTTGTTTGTACTTTAATTAGTTATAATTATATTGATTTTTTCATATATTATCGAATACTCTTATTAAATCTTTCAAAATTCTTTTATAAAGTTTTATTTTGATCAAAATGTGTATAAACCATATTTAAATGTTTGTACAAAGTTTCACAATATTTTACGAAACTTAATATTTTCAAAACAATTTTTATTAAGTGATTTTTCAAAATACAAAGGGATATGCCGACGTATCCTCTGGAAGTATATCGACATATTAGCCGGGAATTTCAAATTTCAAATTTGAATGGAAGTATCTTTTCGTCCTATCTCTTCGTAAATGGACATGACCGTTGTTTCACTATATATACTAGACTTCCAAACGAATTTTAAACAACTACTTTCTTATTCTTGTCTCCTCTTTTCACTCTCTTGATTTCTAAATCAATTTCTATCCAAACTCTATCGAAATTTAACCAGAATCAAATTCAATCATCACTACTTTGATTCGCCATTATTTACTCTCTAATTTCTCTAATCTCTCCCACTCAAACCAAGATTAAAGGGATATTCAAGAGTTATAGGATCAATTGTAATCAAGATCAAAGACCTGAGTCTGTAAAACTCTATCAAATCATACTGCTATAGTTGTGGGTGTGATTGTAGCCCATAAAATCAATTGGGTGTGCTTAGTAGCCCGTAAGTCTAGTGGGTGTGCTTGTAGCCCGGAATCAAGTAGTTCTACCCAAAGGTCGATATTCTGGAGGGTGTGTCTCATAGCCTTGAAATTGAGATTGTATTTGCATTTATAAGTTG
The DNA here is from genome assembly GCA_030737815.1 of Allium fistulosum. NCBI lineage: Eukaryota > Viridiplantae > Streptophyta > Magnoliopsida > Asparagales > Amaryllidaceae > Allium > Allium fistulosum. The sequence continues at coordinate 596,428,542 of CM060903.1, forward strand.
GAAAGAAGTTCATACAAGGAATTGTGCGAGACTAGATGTAGAATAACTCTGAACCAATATAAAATCCTGATGTGTTCTTTCCTTTTTACTTTTACTACATTTACTTTTAACTGCACTTTGATTCTGTGATTGTTTATCTGACTGCTAATTACATCATTCCAAATAGAATCTTAAAAAAAAAGGTGGAACCCAGTGCATGAGGCTCCCGCACGATAGCAGGCTCTGGGGAGGTCGATAATGTACGCACCCTTTCCTTCGCATTGCAAAGAGGTTGTTTCCGGACTCGAACCTGGGCGCCCAGATCATCATATAGGTGACCTAACCGTTGCGCCAAGGCTTCACCTCAAGTAGAATCTTAAAGAATTTGAAAAATATTCATATAATCCATTAAACACTATTCACTCCACCTATAGTGTTAATTTAGCCTTAAGATCTCCATTCCGCTGACTCACAATATCAACAAAAAAAATTGAAATATAATAGTAAGAAGTTGACGACGATAACAAATTGAGAGCGTAATGAAAGGAAAACCGACTAAAGAAAAGAATGTGAAATGTAGTTTTCTTTAAGTAGAAAAAAAGTGCAATTGAGAAACTCTAACTTAATACTGTTGAAAAAGTTGAGCCTTCCCCAGTTGATATTAAATATAAAATGGTCATAAGCACTTCCAAGTTGGTTTAATGGTAACAATGTACAAAAATATTTTAACTTAGTATTTTTGAAGTAGAAGAAGAAAGCATCATATCACTTTCCACTTCAGTTGGTGGTCCTTGACGATATTTTTCACTGAAGTTAAACTGTAGGAATACTGTATTGATTTAACGGTTTTTGTAATAATGCGTTACTATTAATCTTTCATACAAACCAACATTGGAAGTTGTTATTTATGTTTATATGTATCATGTTTAGAATCATGGTTATAAAAGAAATTGTGTTTGGTTAGATATAAGTTGATTTATACTCATGTTTTGGTGAATCATTATCTATTATGTAACATGAATTCATTGATATAGCTAAGAGTGTGCTCCTAGAGCTATCGTGTAATTCATTGTGTAACTTAACTTTTATAAAAGAATCTTGTGAAATGAAGTAGACTTTTGGTTTTATTTTCTTTTATATATGTTGTTATATGGTAATATAAATAATTTCATGAATATATTAAAAATATACAAATAGAAATCCATTAGGAGAAGTATTTTATCGATTGAAGTTGCAAATGTGTTCGTAACCAGGAGTAATGAATCGATGTATGCAAATACCTACTTCTTAAATGTTCATAGTCAATACATATCAGATAAAAGATATTGATACATCCTTAGCGACTAGTATATGTAACGCTCTCTATATGATAGACGGTTGATTACTCATGACCATTAAGGGTGCCAAGGGGATATGTACCTATAGTTGTGTGAAACAATCACAAAACGAATCGACGAGAGTCTTCTATAAATTAATAAAACTAAATCAAAATAGAAGATCTTATGGTAACAAGGTACAATAAGTTCTAACTTGAGAGTGCTGTCGATCTTAAGTAGGTAGACTGTACTTTGACCATGGTAAAATACATGACATGGCGTGTAACAACTACCTCAAAACATGTCTAAATTCCGATCCAGAAAAGGCCCGTCGAAACCTAGACCTATTCCAAAGCTGGCTATTGGTTGGTGTAAAGAACAAAACACAGAGCTATTTATCTACACATTCGATAACTCACAGTGGAGGGATAAAATATAATTTCAAAATTGTACCTATTTTATTTAAAAATTAATACTGTCAAAACAACAACATAATCCCTCTTAACAACACAAAATATTCGTGATTCAATATTCCAAAGTTACAACATCATTCGATGGGTACATCAGAAATAAAGAAAATTATACAAGTAGATAAACAGTAACTGCCACAAGTCTGCGTCTTCACTACCACCTCCAAAAACTGCATCAACATCTTTGACCTGTGTTGTAATGAGGAGGGAGTCGGAACAATAATGTCCGATGAATGAAATCTCGAGCCATTTTATAATAGTACTTGGGTAGTATAATTAAAATAAGAATATGTCTTACGTATCTTAACCATATTATAAGTTTTCAGACCATAAGCCCTAAGACTTTTCCAGTCATTATTCTTTCAACCCAAAAACTCATATCTACCATCAATAGTGTCTTAACAATGCAAGAGATAGTACCCAAGCCACTTAATACCTTTTTTAATGGAAACTAGGTAGACTCTGACCATTTAATACTTCATTTAAGGCAGGTCCACGTCATTTACTATTTATCCCAAGGTGGACTCATGTCGGTAATATCTAGTTGACATTGCACGGAGTCTCTTTATGCCACTTACTACTTCAAATCCGAAGCGGACCCTCTTCAAGATATCCTCTACCGTGCCCAACCATTTACCCTGCCATTTAATACTTCTATTATGGGGAAGAGGTGGGCCATCAAACCAGTCACTTACTACTTTCAATCCCTGAAGCAGGTCCTTCGTATTATGACCCATAACCCAACTATGACGTCTCACATTAGTCCAACTATTCGTAGCTACTGGTAGCCAAATTAACTATGCAGGTTTACCCTATAGAATTGGAACTAACCTCGCGTTCTCGGTAATTACTTATTACAGATGATGTCTCACATCATCACCAAAATCATACCACTAGTAGCCAGATCAGGTGGTCCGACTTCTGTGTGCTTTTGGCAGACCTCGCATCCCTATAACTTAGTCATAATCTAAAACACCTCTTCATATTATCTCACATCTCCCCGCATTACAAATCAAGGCCATATAAGAAAAACTCTTATATCGCCTTTACAATTAATTACTTTCCTAAAGGGGATTTAATGATAATTAATATTGTATTACCCATGCAATTAATTCGTTATAATTGTACACGAATGTAAAATAAGCATGCGAAGATTGCACCATAAACTAATGTTTAAATGTCAAAACTTCAAATTTATACAAGTTCAATTCCATCACAACACATATTCCATTTATCCAATATCCCCAATTAAATCAACAAACTTGTATAAAATAGAATCCATAACTAACTTATTTTATACTAAAATAACGGAATCAATCACTAATCAAAACTTACAGTTCGAATACTTTTATGCTCTATTCAACTTCTTTGTACAAAATTGGAAAAGGGAATTTCTATTTAAATTGCGAAGTAGTCAGTGTAAACTATGAATAAAAGAATCCGTACTTTACACGCTATTTCCGGTCTACTCTTTTCAAAACCCCTAATCAGATCCAAAGAAAAAGATAAGAAGTAGAATGGAATGTAAACATTAAATTGCAATACTTATAGAATTCCATTATTTTAATATAGACCAATTGAGATTCAACTTAAGAATTGTCATTTCACTTTAGGTGAATTTTAGGGTTTTAGTGTGATGTTTGCGTAAACAAAACTCCCCAAAGGCATATATCAGATCCAAGTTATATTATACAATTACTAAAATAGGAAAAACTAAGATTTCCACTTATAATAAATCCGTAGTTATTCCCTTTTTGGATTTGATATGCCTGCTTTAATCTCTTTCAGATATCTTCTTTTAGAAATATACAACAAGGGTATTGTATATGAATTAGATTCAGAAATATAGGGATTGGAGGAGAAAATGATTAGAAATTGAATAATTAAACATCTAAAATTCTTACTTGAAACCCCAAAGTATTTTTTCGAATCTTCAAGGAAAGAGACCGATGGAGCTTTGCTTGGTTCCAAAATAACTTGTGAATAAAAGTGAGGGGCTAAGCTCTTATTTATAGTGGTTAGAAAGCAGTAGAATCGTCGGATTTAAGTCGGTTTAAAATAGTAAAATTTGAGTCATTCAATTGCTGAAAACTCTATCCGCCATCAACAAGGACCAGTCGACCGTCAATGGTAGGCAGTTGACCAGTGGTCCTATTTAGGGAACGTTTTCCTTCTGCCACTGATTAATTTATTTTATTCCTTAATTAAACTTTAACGTTAACCTTGATTTTAATATTTACTTAATCCCCAAGTCTAATTACAGTTAATTTTTTAATTTCAAATTTTGGAATTAATTATTAATTTGAATTTGAATTCCATTTAAATTATTTTAAATCTGAAAACTTCAAACGTCTATAACTTTTTCGTTTGAGCTCTGTTTTCAAAATATTATATATGTAATTGATTAGAAAATCTCCATGAACGCAATGGCACAACTTCCTTGGCCTTATTCCGACTTTTGCAAATTTTCTATTTTTAGCCTTATCCTATTTAACTAATTAATTTAACTTATTATTTCTTATTAATTTTTATAGGGTGTTACATGGCGATCGTGTTACGGCCATAATTATGTACACATTAAACTATTTGAAGTGAAACACTACTCAAGAGAGTCATCTCCTTTGATAAAATTAGGGACGTGCCCTAGAGGCAATTATATATTTTAATATGTAATTCTAATTTTGTAATCAATCCTATTCGAAATGAAATATGTTTCAACTTTATTTTCTGTTATATATGTTTGTTATATTATGATATAAGTAACGAATAATTAACATTTAACATATGCAAGTAGAAAATATTTAGGAGTAGTGTTTATCTATTGTAGTTACGAATGAGTTCGTAACCATCAGTATTGAATCGATATAAACAAAACACAACTCCTTAAAGTTACAAGTAGAGAAGTATTGGGAAAACAATATCAATATGTTTATTGAGACTAGCGTACATAACGTCCTCTATATGATGGATGGTGTTTTACTCATGGCTGTTGGAGGGCACCCAGTGGTTACGTACTTGTAATTGTTTGGAACAGTCACGAACGACTCAATGAGAGTCTTCTATAGGTTGTGTTGGTTTTGTTTTTCATACCACCAACACCTAAGGACCGATGGGTTTAATTTTGGTTAGTCGATTTGATTTTGGGAGCTTCAATAGGTTGAATACCGAAGGCTTTAGATAGTTAATGGGGATTAGGATAGGTTTATGAATTGATGCCTAAAGTAGAATTTATTAATTTATACCTAGAGGAAGTTCCTTGAGTTAAACCAAAGATAAAGATAAAAAAAGTAGTAAAGAGGGACATCAAGATTTATAGTGGCTTGGGATAAAACCCTACATCCCCTTTGTTCTTCCTTCTTTAGAGTCTTATACCTAAGCTGAAAGGCTTTTACAATGTTGAGTTGACATTCGCTATTAATGAGTTTTTACAAAAGTATAATATAGGAAAGTACAATTGTGCTAGTATCTGAATTACGCTATGCAAAAAGTCCCTTTTCACATTGGAATATGTGCCTTTTATAGCCATTTGCAGAGGATGTAGGTTGATGATGTGGCTTTCACTATTGAGCCGAGACATTAGATTGCTGATATTTGACAATGATCCAACTTTCTTTGATTATAGTCTAAGGATTGATGACATGTACTTCGTGGACTTCTTCCCTTGGATATATCTAGAATGTACAAGTGGATGGTTGAGATATCATAGTATTATAGTTTTGTTGCATGTTCTTTTAGGTTGATTTTTCCTCATAAAGCTCTAGTCTTTTAGAACATTGCATTCTTCGGCTTTCGGTCCTATCTAACTAGGCTCTATTCTTACACAAAAACCTACTCATATTCTGCAGTTGCATCTTTTTTAAAAAGTAATAGTGTTATATTTCAATGGTAATGGAAGATCTACGGTTGAGACTTTCTTTACCATATTTTATTTATTATTAGTAACATACAAAAGTTTTGCTCTTTCCTCTTCCTCGGTTACCATACTATTTCAAGCAAAAACACCATTAAAACGCTCTTTAAAAATTCTTATTCTCATTGTCATTTTCCAGAAACGCCATCTAGTCATTATGTTTTCAATCTCTATATAATAGATTTACTTGTTTATCTGTGCTTTATATGATTATTTATATGACTTGATTGTCAAATACATGTAGTTCTAGTTGCTTCATTTGTTTCATTCTTATTAATTATGGTTGATTTCCTTTAGTTTTCCATGAATTTGGATTTTATTCTTCTATTAAATCTTAATATGTTTGTATAATTGGGGATAATTAGCTTGATTAGCTTTGATTAGTTTCTTTGTTAAATTATGACAGATTCCCTTAAATTTGTGATCGTTAATTTTATGGATTATCGCTTATATAATTAGGACATATAATTGAGAGTGGTTTAGTTTTGATAGATTACAATCGACCAATTGATACTGACTGTTAATTTAGCGACTTAAAGTATACGTATATAATGGGGAACTATAGTTATATTTGGTTAATATTGGTTATGGCCGTTTTTTCATATAAATATTATTAAAAAAATTCTATAGCCTTGAGATTTTCCTAAAATATTATGCTTTTAGTCCTCCTTATACTATCGGAGATTACTTTGCTTGAATAGACAAGACGATTTAGATAAAGTTCTATCTGAACATATTGTAACCGGAGTTGACGCCATTGCCCATATAAAATGTTCCGCTAGAGGGATGCTTTTTCTAGGCAGTGGAATACTTGACAAATGGGGTCTCTCTTCCCATAGCTCCTTTCTTCATTGATTTGCGTGAATACTATAACTTGAACCATTTCCAACTTCCTTTGGTATCCTATATTACCCTTTCGGCCTTCAAATTCAAGTATCATTTTAGAGGATACAAAGAGCTTTCTCATAAGGAAATAAACTATCTATTTGACCTTTGTGACTCAAAATCTATAAATCCTAGACCCACGTATTAACTTCAAATTCAAAAAAAGCAACCTCTTGAGAGGATCGGTAAGAATACAATAGATAAGTGGTTTTATGTGAGGTCCACAGAGCCTTTGATTATCACTACATTCCTGAAGCCAGCAAGTTTCTATTACAAGTTAGGTATTTTTACTTTATAAACTAATGTTATAGATAGTTTTTTATTTTAACAGCTAAACTCGGAAAGCCGCTGTTGTCACATTTTAAAACTTAACTAGTCTTTTATTTTAGGGTACTTTTGGCACAGGTCCTTATTAAGTTTCAAAATTCACGAAAAGTCCTTCACTAAATTTCAGTGTAAATTAGGTCCCTGTTTTTTATTCACGATTATTGCAGAGCATGATGCAACATTTCATAAAAGTTGCTGACATTTCCGCAACATTTCTCTACACTGTGAACATAGTGTATGAAAGTTGCTGAAATATCAACACTTATTTATAAAAGTTGCTGATATTTCAGCAACATTTATGTACACTGTGAACACAGTTTATGAAAGTTGCTGAAATATCAGCACTTATTTATAAAAGTTGCTAACATTTCAGCAATAATTTTTCTTTGTTTTTACAATAAAACTTTGACACAAATAGTTGCTGAAATATCAGCACTTATTTATAAAAGTTGCTGACATTTCAGCAATAATTTTTCTTCGTTTTCAGAAAACAGGGACCCGCTTTACAATGAAACTTTGACAGGGACCCGCTTTACAATATGAAAGTATGATAGGGATGCTTCCCTAATTTCCACTTTATTTTAACAGTAAACTAGTTTTAAATTTTGAAGACTTTTTTCAGATATTTTAAACATTTCAAATGTTTCATTTTTATATCTTAAAAAAAATGTCCATGTTTACCTCAAAAAATCATTTACTAGTACAAAAACATATTTGTTATGATTTGTTGATCTTACTTGAGTATGACTAAATAATTATTAATATATCTATATGTTGTTTAATGGAAATTTCATTTTTAGATTTAAAAGATGATTTTATAAGTTTAACAATTTGGCATACATAACATAGATTATACACTTTATAGTTCATTTTAAGTAGAACTCTTACGATTTCATTTTTAGCTAGTTTATGAATAATCTTAAAAATAACATAACAAAACCGCTTATGCCATAGCCATGGATTATGTAAATTAGCAACTAGGTATACCACTATTATGTTTTCTTTCATATTTAAAACATAAATGTTTCTTTTTTAATTCCTTCAAATTATTTTCCATTTTAATCAAAATTGTTGCATTTTTCTTTTTCGAAAGTAATTTTAAAACCTTTATGAAAAGGTTGGCTTATGCATAAAGATTATGTTTTAAGTTTTTAACTAATCAAACATTGATAGTAAAAGGAGATGCAAATATACCAACATGTATAATGTATTCTTTTCCAATGAAATATCCTTTTGAATCATCTCAAATATCATAGTTCCTCCATCTATGCATGTAATGTTTGATAAAATGTCCATATTCCCCTCTTATGTTTAGAACATCAACCGTCTAGGATTCATTTCTCCCTTTTGTTTTAGGGCACAAAAATAAAATAATTTTATTGGTACCAACTTTCTACATTAGAGTCCTGTGGGTTAAGCTCAATGATGGTTTAGTAGAACCTTTCAAAACAAAATTGCTATTATGATGAACTTCTGATAAGAATTTTCATTCTTAAACAAACGATTGTTGGGTTTGAGGACCTAATTTTTTATACTTTTATTCTTATTTTGTTTTGCAGTATTACTAACAAAAGTTAGGTTTTCTAAAGCTAGTATATAATGATGCATATTTTATTTTAGGACTTATCTTAATATCTTTAGATTTTCTTAAAACCTAAACCTTTTATTGTTGGTGGTTTAGAAATTTTTATCAAATGTGTTATGTTTTCTTTTCCCTACTAAATTCTAAAACATTAGTAGTTAGATTTTCCAATTCATTTTTCAAACTAGTTGTTGACTGTATTTTCCATCAATCTTGGAATGAGACTAATGCATCGTGAAGATCAAAGATCACTTTCTAATCACTAGGCTTAAGAGTGAAGATGAGAAGAAAGTGAGAATTTAAAGGTAAATGACACAAGATGTAAAGTGGTTCGGCAAAGCTACCTACGTCCACTGTGAAGCTCTCTTACTATATGATTTTCTTACAATTACAAGGAATTACAAAAGAATAATAAGAAAAGATTTGATGCCTAAGACTAATGAAGTTGACGATCTTAGGAATTTGCCAAGTAAAGGACTCTCTAGTGGTGTGTAACTAGTGACTTGTCTATGCATTCTATGACCAACCATTTCATGGTGGTAATGCATGGTATGGTTAACCAACCAACCAACCCCTTTAATGTAGCAATGCATGGAGTTCTTATAGTAGTTGAATTGATTCTTGGACGACTGAGATAGTATGATAAAATAGGAAAGAAGCGCGCCTAACCATTGATCTGGCTGAACGGACTTGATAGGAGACAACTAACTAAATGAAAAGAATGTGTGGCTAAGATGAATATTAACAGGAGAACTGTACCAGATGTATGCCACGCCTTACCTCACATTTAATGCATTTGTACCATGGCTGTATGCAATAGAAATGGAACATGCTTCTTGTCAGGAGTAGATACACTTGGTTGTATCTTCTGTCACCTTACTCCTGTATGCCTTGGCGGCAAGGCGAGCATAGTTAGTTTACTAGCCACCGGGACCATGAAGAGAATAGGGAATTGCTGAGAGCTGAGGCTTAGGTCATGTCGAGCCAAGCGAGGGATGATGAGACGACCTGCAAACCCTAGGAGGCTATACTGAAACTAGATCAATGACAAGCCATGCTGAAGTTGACCTTGAGCTCTGCCGGTCAGTAAATAGTTGGGAGAGATGCTTAAGCAAGTGAGTAAACTTGGTTCCGTGTTAAAAGAAGGTCGACATGAGAATCGGTCATAAGCATAGTGGTGAGTCATTATTATGCTTTGTTGAACTATACTGGCCCTCATGCTTTGCTGAGTCGGCATGATGAGTTGGGCTGATATAGGCCTAGCCTGGACTGGAGATGGCAGCTGAAGGACCCTTGCCGGTCCACCTTCGACTTTTGGCTAGCTTAAGGGAGATCGGCCTGGACCTGAGCTAACCTGGACCTGATCGGGCTGGGATGAGGAGTTTTGATCACTATATCTACTTACAAAAAAATTAATTAACATTGGGTGCAGGCTTGTTAAACTACGAAGACTCCATCGATTGATGGCTCTGCTATGCATTTAATACTCTTTCCATACGGCGTTGCGCCATTGACAGCGACAGTTGTGCTTCTCGAGACGTGGGAGAGAGGTATCACTTCCCTCACGCATGTGGTATGACACAACACTTGATTATTGTTTAATGGTTGAGATCCATTTTGCCATTTTTATCATAAAGAATGCGGTTGAAAGGAGAGGGTGTATTACTCCCCCTTTTTTCTACTTTGAACTCATGGAGATTTTGCCACGTAATTTCTTTAGAGAACACAAATCTTGCATGGTTTTCTATCGGTAAAAACAATTACCTTTTTCCTTTTCTTCCTCTCCAAATGCTCTTGAGCGCCCTTGGCTTTGTTAAACTTATTTGGAGTTAAAGGAAAGGAGAAAACTTTTTTGGGCGTCGAACTTTTTTGCTGTTGATTGTAGTTCGGATCGTTGTTTGAAACTTTGCTTTTTGAGATGATCTTGTCTCGTTGCTTAGCCTGGGCTCATGCTTTCTGGCCATGTTTTCCTTCGTGATTGTTCATCGATTTTGAATAGTCGATCCGGCCGATGATCTAGCTGTTGCTGGTAAGCCTCCTTGCCCTCTTGCTCTAACATTCCAAAACCAAGGTCGGCCTGGAAGTCAACCTATCATGATGGAAAGAGTAGTAGTTGTCGCCTCTACCTCCAATACCACGGTTGAAGTCTTGGTCTGCTCCTTGATTTTTTCTAGAAGCTTTTTAAGGCCTCTTACGAGATTCATTGTGGAAGGTTTTGAAGATGGCCATGCACCCCTACTTCCATAAGAAATTACCAATAGATCGGTGCCGAAGTGTTCATCTGCACATTTGAAGTGGGAGGCCCTAAGGCATGGGCCTCTTCTTCTTTTTCTCTTTTTCCTCTTTTCAAATAATTAGCAATAAAAAGACTTTGTAAGCCTAGCGGGGCAGGCATTATGCCCTCGTACATTTAAATTGAATGAAACATATCTTTTGTTGCAAACTTTGCCTTTAAAATTTGTTGTTCCTTCTTTGCTTGTTTGCCTGTAACTTGTAGAGTGGCGTATCTAGGATAGTTGATGTAATCCCTGCATTATTTTCAGAATAAGTTTCCTTCTATTTAGGATATGTTAAATAGTAATGTGTTTCACTCACGGGTTGAGACCGGACATTCATATGAACCAGGTGTCGGCCAAGTGTTGAGTGGCGGATGACACTAGTGTTAAGTGAGAGCGCATGTTTACCTGTTGGTTCTCCTAGGTGACAAGCGACTAAGTGTAGATTGGAAAATTGGCCCGGTTCGAACCAGAGCTCATGAGGGCTCGAATGTTCTCTTGGGTGCCATGTCGCAAATCGTAAGATGACTGCAGGTCCAGGCATTAACCGGAGCACATGGCTAGTTCGAGCACTTTGTATAAGTATTATGTTAAATGGTGAGAGGGACAACAAGTGCCACCATTTGCAAGAACTTAGCAAACAGTAGAACTTATTATTAGGAGTAAGAACTTACCTATGATGTTGTGTTGAGCTTGTAAGTATGTTTGAGAAGGACAATGGACGTTAAATCCGGACGTCTTCAGACATGTCGGTAGGTGCCCAGCTACCATCGGACATGGTTTAGGGTGAAGATGGAGCTTGATAGCTCAAGAGGGATCCATACATAACCCAGAGTGCTGAGCTACTCAAGGACCCTTAAAAAGGGGACCGCAGTAGGTGGCCATAATTGTTAGGCTTGCTACCTTGCCCCTAAGTTTAGCAGCGAGTGGGGACCGACCTGGGCATTCTTATGGGAGAGATCATTTATGGGTGGAGAGAGACGCACCTATTTCCCTTTCCTTAGAGGGGACGCTGCTTACATTGGTATGGATGACACTGCTCAATGATAGACGTGGGGTGAAGGAACTCGACCTTCGATGGCATGTGCGATCCATATGCAGAATATACATGTAACCTCAATAACTTGGATGATAGCAGCAGTAATATGAGGGGGCATGCACACACTATGGCGACACATGACATGAGAGATTATGGCCTAACTTTTAAAGGAATCTTGCTTAGTTGTTGGTTCTAGCACCAAGATGTTGACGCTCACCGTGGGTTAGAGCGTGTGGCTTTTGATCAGAAGGTCGAAGCTTCGAGCCCTTCTTCTAGCACTAAAATATTGACTATATTTTTCATCATTTTCGAAATGAAACTATTGTATCTTGAAGAGCAAAGGTCACTTGCTAATCACTAGGCTTAAAAGCGAAGATGAGGGGAAAGTGAGCATTTAAAGGAAAATGACACAAGATATAAAGTGGTTCGGCAAAGCCTCCTATGTCCACTATAAAACTCTCTTACTATATGGCTCTATTATAATTACAAGGAATTACAATAGAATAATGAGAAAAGATGTGGCACCTAAGGGTAATAAAGCCGCACATCTTAGGAATTTGTTGAGTAAAGGACTCTGTGGTAGTGTATAACTGGTGATATGGCCATGCATTCTCTGACCAAACTTTTCGAGGTAGTAATGCATGATGTAGTCAACCAACCAACCCCTTCAATGTAGCGATGCATGGGATTATTATAGTAGCTGAATTGATGCTTGGACAGCTAAGATCATAAGGTAAAATAGGCAGGGAGCACGCCTGGCTGTTTATCTGGCTAATCAGACTTGATGTGAGATAACTAGCAAAATAAAAGAAATTTGCAGTTGAGATGAATGTCAATAGGAGTACTGTTCTAGATGCATCTCATGCCTTACCTCACATTTAAAGCTTTTGTACCATGGCGGTATGCTATGGGAAATGGAACATGCTTCTTGTCAGGAGTAGATATACCTGATTGAACCTACTATCACTTTACTTCTGTATGCCTAGGTAGCAAGATAGGTTGAGTTGGTTTATTCGCCGCTGAGACCATGAAGAGGATAGGGAATCGCTGAGGGCTGAGGTCATGCTGAGTTGGGTGAGGGATGACGTGACGACCTGCAAACCGTAGGTCACTGTACCGAAACTGGATTAATGATGGGCTAGGTTAAAGTCTACCTTGAGCTGTGTCGGTCGACAAATAGCTGGGATAGATGCTTAAGCAGGTGGGCAGACTGGTGCCATGTTGAAAGTAGGTCGGCATGAGAGTCGATCGTAAGTGTAGTGCTGAGTCATTCTTATGCTTTGCTAAGTTGTACCGGTCCTCAGGCTTTGTTGGGGCAACATGAGTAGACGGGGTAATATAGGTATGGCCTGGAATTGCGATGGTAGCCGAAGGAGCCTTACTGGCCTGCCTTTTGCTTTTGGCTAGCTGGAGGGAGACTAGCCTAGAGCTGAGCTGACCTGGATCGGACTAGGTTGGGCTGAGGAGCCTTGATCAGTATTTCTCCTTACGAAAAAATTGAGTTACGCTAGCGATTTCATATTGTTACATCTATATCATTCTTAAGTTTACAAACTTCTTTTAAGAGCTTGACATTCTCATTTATAGATGTCTTTTAATTCATAATTTGGTAATGAATTTTGAGATGTCAAGTTTTCACAAGATTTTTGTGTCTTTTTTAATTCTTCTTCTAAAATAATTTTTTCATTTTTGAGCATACCACTTTCTAGCTCTGCTTATTCAATTTTCTAAGAGTTTGTTTATAATTTCTCTTCTTATTTTCAATTGACGTTAATTTCTGATAAATCCTCATAAGGGAGTTTAAAATTACACCTCATTGTTCGTTGCCATGAAGGAAACATCGGCCCCTTATGAATAACACTATTGTCTGAAAATGAGGAAGAATCAGAGTCATCCCATATCACCGGAAATGCTTGCTTTTTCTTTTTATTGAATTATTTTTCCTTCTTTCCTTTGTTAAGTTTGGTGTGATGTTTCTTCATGTGTCCGTACTTGTTGCACTCGAAACACTTTATGGAGGTTGTGTTATTGTTGTTGTTTCCAAATCTTAGTCTTTTTGCCATTTTTCTTAACTTCTAAAAAAAATTTAATTCTTCGAAATAAAGACCAGTTCATCTCCATCTAGCTCAGAATCTTCCTTTTCTTGAGTGCAATTGTCCTTTATTCCTATGCTTCTTCTTTCCTTGTCTGCATGTTAGCTTCATAGGACATTAGATTACTGATCAACTCCTCAACCTTGAGTGCGAAAAGATCATTTGCTTCTTCATTTGTGTAACAACCCGTACTTTAGTGCGCCCAGACTTTCGCTAAACTGAAAATCCAAGTCCACTAGAATATGGATCGTTGGTTTGGTATCCTGTAAAAAGGAAAATATATCAGAGCACTAATGGTAATAACTCATAGTGAAAATAAGAAAATATAATAGATCAATATAATTACTAACCAAAAATAGACATCTCATATGTTAAGGGCCTCAACCATATAATAGCTAGAATTCAACACCAGTAACTGTCCTTCGAAATCCTGTAAGTTGTAATAAGGAGGGGTTAGAACAACGTTCCAATGGCTAATAAATTATACATCTTATACATAACACAAGCTTATGCTGATTGCTCACTATTTCATGTTATGTTAGATTTTATTATTAGTCACTATGACTCCATTGCTACGTATGAACCGTAACCATCTACACCATGTGGATCTGTCTATTTAGGTAAATATATATACACCCCAAGTCCACTAATGGACCTAGATACTATCCCCACTATTATTAATCGCTCAATGCCTCATAAAGATTCACAGTCATCGTATCACCGAGGAAATCCTACCGTGCGCACCGACGATCTCAAGTCCATAAGGTATATAATGCTGGAGATTTTTAGTCACGTACGCCAGCCTTTTACGTACCCATGTCTGCTTCTTATCGTGGATTTTAGGCTCCACGCACCACCACCTCGTCTATGTTTTGAAGAAACCTTTGTATGGGTTAACTAATCTTGCCCTATCAAACAAACTAACAAACTACTATGGCATTGCATAACCCAACTGAACCAATCCTGGTAGGTGGAATAGATCAGTTAGGTGTAACCATGTTCTTCCCGTTGACCACAAGAGATCGAAATATGCAACTCCTACCTTAGTTTATGGTACCCAAGTACGCTAGCCTTTTACGTAAACTTGTTGCAACTCATTTTGGTACCTAGCACACCAGACTTTCCGTGCCACGTTGCATAAGTCCAATCTCACTCACCGTCCATTTAGATTGCCTAGTGCAATCAAGGCAGTACCCCATTTAAAAACTTTGAAGCAGACCTAATTTGACGGTGCACTTGACATAATTATAACAGAAAATTTATAATCAAGGAAATAAGCATAGTCCAGACCTGGGGGTACCACTCTAGTACGAAATCGTACGCTCACCACGGGTCCTATTGGTTGGACATGTTTTTAGCATTCCAACCCAGTCTAACGACCTTCAGACATTGGTCCACTATAATTGTAACAGACAATTTATAATTATTCACACCCATCATAAACACATATTTGAGGCTACTTATATACACATTTCAGACTTACGTATACTTATTCTTCTTTTATTTTCTTTGTTGCCTCAACATCTTTTATGTCTGACTTTAAGTCTTCAGTCTTACTATACGTTTATCTTTTATTTCATTAATTTCATTTGCCGCTTCTCAAATTCAAACATCAATATCGTTGCTACAACATTCATTAGTTCAGCCTTTTATTTCTATTCCAATTCTTATTTCTTTTTCTTGTATATAATCCAGACTTACCTTTTCATTAGTTTCCATTTTATTAACCTTTAAGCTACATTCTTATTTCAATATTCCACTTTTGGGGTTTACTATATTTAAATAAATTGAAATCAAACTTTAACAATTTTACCATTACACGGTAAATTTCCATATCTTATCCTAAAGGGATGGTTTGTGCGATGTTTGTAATTACAAGAAATTCTCTTTTATTTATTGAAATAGATAGTATAAAATATTGTAATCATCTCTATTTTATACATCTATTTCTTTTTATAAGTATGTATTGATCACTTATCATTTCAAACATCACTTTTGTTAAGTTTGAATTTGATAATATATGGAAATCGACTTCTAATAACATACATTCTAATAAATTAAAATATCACTAAAATCCCAAAAGTTTGCTTAGCTTTATTTTCAGTCTCATTCATCAACATCGAATAAAATGGAATCTCAATTCATTATGTTTTTAGTTAATAAATCTGACGTAAAACTGATAATTAAAATCATTTCTCAATTACAGAATTAAATTCAATCATTAGGTAATTACAAAAATAACACTAATCATTACGTAATTGCATAATTAAAACTAATCATTATGCTTTTGTAATTATCACTACAAATTTATAGGCAAGTTTACAGTCTTCAACATTTCATATATATAAATTCATACGAAATTAAATTATCACACTTAGGCATATAGGGATAGATCTGCAACTATATAAACTAGTATTATACAAAAACATATAATATTCCTACTCACCTTTAATTAGCGCTTACAAATCTCTATATTTAATCCAGAACTGACTCTATTATCTGTATTCTCCACTTTCTGATTCCTTATTTGGATCCACAGACAATATTTTATACAGATCTATTAGAGATTGGATTAGAGGAAAGAGATTTGGATTTAAATTTATTAATTAGAACTAGATCTAAAAGTTTACCTTTGATGTAGCAACATGATTTGAATCTATCTTCTATCCTCTATCCTTTTCTATTCTTCTCCAAAGTGTATTGGTGCAATATGTTCTATTTTTGTGTATTTAGAAATTTTTGGTTGATTTGTTTCCTTTAACACTCAATTAATGTTAATTAACGTTGTCTCCTGCCTTAATAAAATTTATTAACTATTAAGAAACCGTTAACACTAACGGTGTTAGTCAATCATTAATTTATTTTAAATTATTTCCTTAATTACATATATGATTATTTCCAACTACGAAAATTCAAACGCTAATAACCTTTTCGTTTGAACATCGATTGGAAAAGTTTATATATGAAAATTGATCAGAAAATTGCCACAAATCCATTGATATAAGTTTCATGGCCAAATGCCAACACTTGTAAAAATTGTATTTTCATCATTTATTATTTACTTAATCAATTTCCATTTTTAATTAATTAACATAAAAACGCGGGGTATTACATTCTCCTCCTCTTGAAAGAATTTTGTCCTTGAAATTTCGCAAGGGCTTGATCATGTAAACAATCGCACATCTATTCTAACAATCACTTAGTATACAACCAATTTTGCAACAATCCGTGTATATGTATATAGTGCATCACAATACATATGATATGCATGAACAATAATTACTAGTTGGAGCCTCCTATATGAATGGTTTCTTTTTAAATCAACTTCGAAAATATGATGCTAACATCATAAATATACGGGTAATTCTACATGAATGCAGCTTCTCGAAAAATCAAAACGGTTTTTCACCTAAATTTTCCCACACTCTTATAAATAGAAGCATAGTTCAACCAATTTTACATCCAATCCTTACCGTCCAAATTCCTAGCGCACCATTGCTAACATCCAAATTTGGCAAAATTCAGTTTTCTAAACCTATCTTCTTATGCTTGGAAAGGGTCTAGATGGAAAATTCCATATTTCCACCATTCTCTTATGTAATCTTTTTCCACTGCACCATGAGATCCACTCCTTTGCCCCCAGTTCTTTGTCCTACCTTCCTAAGTACGGTTTTCATAAGTAACTTTTATTTTAAAAGTTAAAAATATTGATGTTTCAAAAACCATCTTTTTAAATTTTCCACTCACCGGCAAGGTTTTTTAGAAAACCTCCCACAGACAAAACAGCTTCCTTGTCGATCACCGTATCCATTTTACTACAAATACAGCTATTTAGTAAAATCTACACTAGTCAACTTATCAATGTCAGCATGCGGTATTTTTAAATTTCTAAAACTCAAAATCTTTAGGTTTAAAAACCTTTCCAAAGATATGTGTATTTTTTTCAAAGTCGTATTACTTATAATGAAAAAAATTCCTAAAATAAATTTTACATAAAAATTTTCTTTTTTAAAATATATACATAATTACATTTTATAAAAAAAATTCGTATTTCTGACATTAGGGTTTAGCCAACCATCCATCGTCCATAACAGACTCTACTTCATTGCGCGGTAAATTTCTAAGTTCTCAAAAACTTTTCTTTCTTATTAATATCAACCAACGAGCATGTTGAATTTTAAATTTCAGCATTTGAGGAACAAGAACCTTGACCCGTGGCTCACCTCTCTGTTATCCCATCCTTTGTGTTCTGAAATTTATCATTCGAAAAATTTCTATTTTTCGAAACTTACATTTTCATTTTACTTTTATTTAGTAGTTAGCTAAATAAATCTTCTTAATTTGTTATTTAACTTTTAGTTTCAACTATTTTCTTTTCCCTTGCATTAGTTAAGTGACTTCATGAAATCTCCTTTTACTGTTTTCTCAAATCATTGTGGCCTACCTGGAAAACACATAAAAAGGAACATTTCCCTAAACGTACACAATTCATTACAACAATTAATGCTTACAACCCACGAAAAGAAAAACTAACACTAGAAGAAAACACAACACCACTAACTACTACTACAATTAGAATGGATCTTCCTAACAGGCCATCCCTCAGCAAAAATCTTCAAATCTTATCCTTTCTTTATTACTTACGATAAATAAAGTCTATTCATCTCTTCCATTCCATACCCAATTATTGCATAACCATGCCTCATTTCGTTGCAGTGGATAAGAAATACAATCTATGCAGTCTTCATACTAGATAGCAGCTAAGCTTGGAGAAATACTCTTTCCCATTTCTTCTTTTGCTTCCACAACTTAAGTCTACCAATATGTTCCATGTGTGTTTGCCATCTTATTACCATCTATTACTATCTTCTCTTAATCCCATTCTTTTGATAGTATTCATAACGCTTGGTATTTCCTTTATTCATAAGCCTCCTACAAGTATATTCCAAAACTTATAAAAGTGCCCTTTAATATCATTTTTATGAGTTACACAGATATTAAAATAATATTTCTAGGCTTTTTCTAGTGTCCTCACACTATACGGGGATTCCTTATTACTTTTCCAAAAGTAGTCATTGTTGTCTCCTTCATAACCTTATTCTTTTTTCCTGTCTCGCCTAGGCACTAATTCCTATCTACTCTATATCTAAAATCCTGGTTTGGGCTTTATCATTTTCCTTCAAAAATGTAAGCTTCAAATGAAAATTTGAAATCTAATCCCAAAACTCTTGTCTTTAAAAGTGCTACTTAGAAACTTTATTAAATTCAAAAATACTTGGCGTTTTTAACTCTTTTCAAAACTAACATTTTAAGATTTTTGAATTTACTTATTCCCTAAACTTAAAAGAAAACGTTAGCAATTCTAAATTTAAAATCAAATCAGCCTTTTCTTTTAAGGACTTTTATTTTATAAAAATCAAAGATTTTTAATTCAGTCATTTATTAAGTTCTTTTTTCAAAAGTTTATTCATTTCACCGAACCATTTCTTCCAAAAACATACTTTACATGTTTCTAAAACACCTTTCATAACTTTTAAATTATAAAAACTGGAGTAGATAAGAACAAGTCTCATCGTATTAATTCCTTTCCATTTTCTAGTCTTCCAAACGTCCAATATTGGGCAGAGTCTCAATTATCATAAAAGGGAAACTTTTAAAAGATACCTAAATTAAATGCGCATAACAATGGAAAATGCGTATTTTCCTTTGTTTAGCTTCTCTAATTTTGTTTAGGTTCCTATTTTGTTTGAAATTACAAGGAATGCTTCATTTTCTTTATTGAAATAGACAGTACAAAATACAGGTTTTCATATTTTGTACATCTCTTCCTTTGCATTTACATTCCTTATTATTTCAAACAAAACACCTTTATTTGTAATTTAATTGATTCATGGAAACTTATTTTGTTACCCCTTTTCATTCCTATGAATTAAAATATGTCACATCTCAACCTAATTAAAATAAATTAAATCTCTCTTTAATTTAATTTCAAAATTTCCTACTAATCAACCCTTCGGCCTAAACTGCACTAATTCCAATTATTTCTCTTAATTTACCATCTCTTTATTACTATAGTGCAACCAACTTGCACCTCAATTTATCTTCTTTCTAAACCATTTACTCTATTGCAAATCTGTATCACTTATATTGTCCACCCACACAGACCTTTTTATATCTTAAAAACTTTCATTACATAGAAAGATTCACGAGCTATATTGCTCTATTGTTTCTTTTCAAAATAAAACAGCCTCAAACAAAAATTTCCTTTACTGTCTTAATATATATATTTTCTTACAAAACCTTTAATATATATATATATATTCTCAAAATTTAATACTTACTTTTATTCATTAAAAGTTCGTTTAAAGTATACAATTTATACTTTTCCTCAATTTTCAAAAATTTCTTATTATTTGGTTGGACTCAAAGTGGACTTCTGATTATTCTCTAAAGAACATTCTTCGTTCCATTTTCAAAGATCCAAAAATCCATTCATAAATTAGGAGTGACCATTTCACACCTTTTTAGAGCCTTCTCCATCTTCCATTTTCTATAACATACGGACTCTTATTTTCCCTTTGTCTGGACTTATTGTACATCATCTATCGGCAATCAAAAATGGCGATCAACAATCATTAGGCTATCAAAGCCCGACTAGGAGTCAAGTATCATCTAGTTATAGGGATATTCCATAGGAAACTACTCTATAGATGGGATTCTTAGGATTTTAACATATACTATATTTATATTTATAGTCAAAATACAAATACACTCACTCATCATTTCCTAATTTTTCAGGAATCGGCTGACCTAAGCTTTGATAACAAATGTAACAACCCGCACTTTAGTGTACCTAGATTTTCACTAAACCGACAACCCAAGTCCACTAAAATATGGATTGTTGGTTTGGTATCCTGTAAAAAGGAAAATATATCAGAGCGCTAATGGTAATAATTCATAGCGGAAATAAGAAAATATAGTAGATCAATATAATTACCGACCAATCATAGACATCCCAAATGTCAAGGGCCTCAGTCAAACAACAGCTCCAAATTAGCAACAATACCTACCCTTCTAAATCCTGTGGGTTGTAATGAGGAAGGTGGTTAGAACAATGTAATATCCCGGAAATTTTAACAATATCAATTTAATAATCTGTTGAATAATTACATTGATATGGATGATCTTTGATAATAAAATTTGAATTTAATTTAATAATCTGATTAAATAAGTATTTAATTGGTGAATTTTATCTTTTAAAAGTTCAAAAGAATAAATATTTAAATTGTTTGGATATTATAATATTTGTATAAACTTTTATTTATAAATGTAATTAGCTTTTGTTTCTCTTTAAAATAGATATATATAGATAAGTGTTTAAATAAATAAAGAGAAAGGTTTAATTTACTTTTAAAATAAATAAAATAAGCAAAAATACAAATGTCATCATATTAAGCTTCATGTTAACATGTGTAATTTAAGTAACAAATCTTTGTGACAAGTGTCCTTTTATTTTATTTTTTTTTCTTTTAATTTCTAAATAAATCAATTACACTTATAAAAACATGCTTTCTTCATTTCCCATTCTTTTCTAATCTTCATTTTTTTTCAAAAGACAAGATAAAAACAAATCAGTAATCTTTCCTCTAAACATCTGAAACAAATAAATCCCTATAATCTCATTTCCATTGCAAATATAAAATCCTCAGCCTTAATTCATTTATACACTTCAAAAGAGTATCAGTGAGCATCTTCCTCAAACCAAATCAAAGTCTGTAATCATTCCTCAAACATAAGACCTGTAACCAAGTTACAATCTGAAATCAAAGCCAGTCTGCATTCTTTCTTTTCATCCCTGGAATCATGTTCAAAGCAAAAAGGAGATGCTCTACATCACCTTCAAAAATCTGTCTGCCTGCATTTTTCAATCTGGAAACAACTCAGTTCAAAACTGTCTGCATTCTTTGATTCAACCTGAAAGCATGCATGTAGATTTAAAGCAATTTAAAGCCAACAACTCAAGTTTTTAAATCAATGAGGCATTCCAGTCTTAAGTCAATTCCAGTTTTCAAAAGCTAAACTACCCTGCTCTGTCTCTGTTTATGCCTGGTGAGTAAATATTTCTTTTAAAAACAGTTTTTTTAAATCTGTGACTTGGCCTTAAAGACTATGATGAATCTTTATAAAATATGATTGCATGTGTTTATATGTGTAAGTGCATGTATATAGATATATGTATATGAATTGCCTGTTCTCTGTTTATAACCTGTGAGTAGATATTTATTTTAAAAACAGTTTGAAACTCGGTTGCTTGTGATGAAATGATATAAATATTTATAGAAAATGCCTTGATATGAATGCATGTTTGGTTTATGAATGCCTGTAACAAGAAAATAGGTTCTGTTGTTAACAGTTTTTGGTTTTTCCTTCTTTAAATTCAATATCTCATTCTTTATTCATTGTTAATCTAAAATTTGCAAACAATAAATGATTGAGATCATGTAACTCCACTACTAAAATCATTCCAGATGTTTAAAATAAATATTTATATTGAAATCTTTAAAACAACAGTGAAAACTAAGTTTTTGTTAAAAATCAACTACTTTAATTTCCAATTTGGATTGCATGCATGTAATCACGATAGGAAATCGTGAATTTTGATATGCATATTGTAAATTTTAGTTGAGAAATTCTTGTGAATTTGGGTTTTGTTCAAATTGGGAACTTTGGTGAATTGCCGAAGATTCAGGTGATGATTGAAGCTAGATTTTTGATTGAAGCTTGCTTGAATGTTATGGATTAGGGGAAAAATACAATTGAAATTTTCAAATGAGTGAATTGTTCGTATTCGATTGAACTAGGGTTACAGAGGCAGTGTGAAACGATGATGTTTAAGAGGTTCTCGTGATGGCCATGGTTGATCGGAGTTGATCGCATGAATTGCTGGAGATGTAGGAAGTCGAGACGGAGCTATGATGAAGGCGGCGGAGCTTCTCGAGGCTTTAATCATCAACGGCGAGATGATCTGTCGAGTATGTTCGTTCCAGTCTTTGAGCAAGGAAGCTCGTTTTAAATTGTCTGTCATTTGCATCGATCTGGGTGGGGAGTAGTGATCGCGTGGGTTCGTGGAGTCAGAGAGGAGCATCGCGATGATCATCTGTGGTCGGAGACGCTGATGCAAGTGCACCACGTGCACGTGTGCACGTTTGAATGTCTGGAGTTCGTGAATTTGGGGAAGAAGAGTGACACTCGGGGGAAGTCTCGTGATATTCGCGTTTCGACTCGAAGTGGGTAGGTATTTCTGAGGGGACTCGGGTAAGTCTGGAATTTAATAGAGGAGTATGGCTCGAGTTTTTCTCGAGAATTTTTGAGTGATGTTTGAGGATGTTGGCAGTGCAACTCGAAGCTAATTAGTTTGGTCTCGAGAAATCTTTAGTGTTGCCAGGTTTTTAAGAAACCTATCAGTTTCAATTTTAAACTAAAGTTAAATTTGTTAAAGTAATATCTTAACAGGGTTTTGAATCAAAGATTAAATTTAGATTCAGATTAGTTTGAATTTTAGATTAGATATAAATAAGTTATAAATTTATATGTTTTAAATAGGTTTTAAATGGTAGTTAGATATAATTAAATGTTTAAAATATAAAAAGGAATTTGGTTTAAACTCTTCTTAAATTTCTTTTATAAGAGATAAGAATTTTAAATAAGTAAAAGTTTTAAGTTGGATTTAAAAACTTAGTTAAAAATAAATTGGAATTCATTTTAAATACAGAATTTAAAATGAAATTTAAAAGTAGATTTGAAATGGATGTTTCAAATATGAATGGTAAATGATAACTTGTTTATCAATAAGAATAAAGTTTATCTTAAAATAATTAAAGACTTGTGTTTATTTAATTTATTAGGAGATTTAATAGATAATTAATTTAATTTGATTAATTAATCATTTGGATTAATTAAATAGGTAATTAAAGGTTTAAACTAATTTATTTATGATTAAGATTAATTAATTAGGGATGATTAATTTGTAGTTAGGGATTATAAATTAGAGTATTAATTAATGGTTAAGAATTAATTAATAGAGTAATTAAATATTAATTAAGTTATAGTTAACACTTAATTAATTTAGTAATTAGAGATTAATAAATTGGTTATTAAGATTTATTAATTTAGAATTAATAATAATTAATATAAGTTAATTACTTAAGGAAAGTAATTAAATAATAGTTAATGAGGTCATTAACTATGGGTTATTAAATAATGAATTAATAGGATTAATTTTGATAATTAATTAGTTGAATTAATTTAAGAATAATCATTTATGAAATTGTTTAAATGTAATTACTTATTGGAAGTAATTAAGAATTAATTACTTATTGTAATTAATTAAAGTTGATTTGATTTAGTTTAAATTAATTAATTAAGTTTAATTAATTTAGGATAATCAAGAGATGATTTGATAATAATTACTTAATGTAATTATTAAGGTAAGATTATTTAGGGAAGTTAATAATAAGATAATTACTGGAAGTAATTAGTTGAATAAATGATTTTATTAATAGAAGTAATTTGAGTTAATTACTTTGAATAATTAATCAAGGGATTAATTAAGAAATTAATTAAGGTAGTAATTAATTTAGTTAATGAAAGTAATTAAGGGAAGTTAATTACTAGATGAGATTAATCAAGAGTGATTAATAAATATTGTTTAATTAAAGGTTAATTACTTAATGTAATTAATTTAATTAGGTAATTAATAATTAAGTTGTAATTAAGGATCATTAATTAATATAATTAATGATGTAATTAAGATTGGTTAATTAAGTAATAATTAATAAATGAAGTAATTAATCAATGTAATTAATTAAGGATTAATGTAATTAATTATAGTTGATTAACTTAATTAATTTTAGTTAATTAATTAATGATGTAATTAAAGGTTAATTACTATAAGTGGTTAAGGATAATTAATTTAAGTAATTAATTGAGAATAAATTACTTGAATGTAATCAAAAGATAATTAATCAAGATGATTAATTGAAAGGAATTATTAGAGGATAATTAATTAATGGATTGTAATTAATTAATGGTTAAGTAAGAAGGATTTATAAAATGAAGTAATTAATTTAATTCAATTTAAATTAAGATGATATAAATCATTACTTATGAATGGGTGTTAGTATTGGATACTTGACTTTGATTGATATCTCTGATGAGATATATGCTGTGTGATATGGATGTTTAGTTGAATTGTGATGATAATATGGATTATCTGATAATGTTGATTATCTATTGTGAATTATCCTTCTATGTGTATAAAGATAATTGAATTGGATTGTTTTAACTTTAAAACAACTTGGCCTTAAAAGATACGCTTTGGATTTCGATGAGACCGGGATCGGGTTTCCGTATACCGGATTTCCAGGTCTGGAGACCCGAATACCACATCGATCCAAATTAACGATAGGTCGTGAATCAAGTGAAGATGAAGATTCAGAGTGCAAGGATTATTGTCGTTAACTCTGAGGGTGATTCCAAAACGAGTGTAACGAGATAATGCCTTCGGTTTCGTTCGAACCCGGAACGAACTTGTATGGATTGAATGCTTTCAGAACATCGTCAGGTGGACGATGAGCATTCTAAGTGATGTGTTCTTTTCTAAGGTAATCGTGACCTCAAGCCTCACAAACCGGGAATGGCTAAAACAGGGGAGGTGCAGCAAGGTTAGTGGGTAGCACCCAAGTAGGACAAGGTTACCTCTGTCTAGATGTCCCTTTCTATTTTCGACTTAGTGGTGCGGTTGCTGATCCCAACCGTGAGGTATCTTGTGCGGGAATTATCCAGTAAGGGATGTTCCGACCTTGTGTTGCAGGGGATTGGGAGTGATCCTCGGTACGGTGATCTAGGCCACGTACTGTGACGGGCGGTACCCCGGTAGCCCTGCCATTGTATGGAATCCAAAATCCAATAAGTGCCAACGGACTTGATTGTATAACCCACTTTGTGGCTAGTATGCTGGAATTTAATAATGTAACAATTTCAGCTATTTCATATTTATTTGAAAACCCTAGACCCTATTATAATACAATCGAATTTCCTATCAAATGTTTTGGTTAGCGTAAGGTAAAAACTTACCCATGTTTATGTGTGGGAAGTCTTACGTGATACCTTTTCTTTCAAAAGGTTTTGAAGTTAAGCAAGTTTAACCTGTTACTCACACCAGACCCATGTCTGACCCAAGTTGTTTATTTCTGTTTTATAAACTCTTGGGTACTCAAATTTTTACGAGTAGCCAAGGGATTCAGGTTAGCCTTGACGAATTGTGGAGGAGCAATGGAGCAGGAGGCTTCAGCGTTGTAGATATAGATAGTAGTTTCCGCTGTGTTGATCTTGTTTAGATCTTTGTTTTGTATTGAGTTGTAATAACTAGACAGATGTTTATAACTGTCTAGTATATGATGTGTAATCTGTGTAACTTTGATAGATGTATATGATACTATGTAATAGTTATGATATATTATATTTTGTTCCGTTTCCGCTGTGAGTATTTGTGTTGTTTTCTTTCTCTTTCTCTTCTTTTCTATTTCTCACCCCTTTCTTTCTTATTAACGATGCGACTTTCTGTGGAGAGAAAGTCGTGGTCGTTACAAACAACGTTCTAGAGACTGGTAAATTATACATCTTATACATAACACTAGCTTATGTCGATTGTTTGCTATTTCATGTTATGTTAGATTTTATTATTAGTCGCTACGACTTCATTGCTATGTCCAAACCGTATACATCTACACCCTGTAGATCTATGTCTATATAGGTAAATATACATATATCCGAAGTCCACTAATTGACCATGATATTTTTCCCACTAGTATCAATCGCTCCACGCCTCGTAAAGATCCATCACCATCGTATCACCGAGGAAATCCTACCGTGCACACCGATGACCTCCAGTCCATAAGGTTCGAATGCTTCAAGGATTTTTCATTACGTACGTCGGCCTATTACATCTGCTTCATATCGTGGATTTTAGGCTCCATGCATCACCATCCTATCTATGTTTTGAAGAAATCTTTGGATGGGTTAACTAGCCTTGCCCTATCAAACAAACTAACAAACAACTGTGGCGTTGCATAACCGACCGAACTAATTATGGTAGGCGGAAAAGATCAGTTTGGTGTAACCCTGTCCTTCCCGTTGACCGCAAGAGACCGATGCAAAGCTCAAAAAATATGCAACTCCTACCCTAGTTTATGGTACCCAAGTACGCTAGCCTTTTACATATACTCGTCGCAACTCGTTTTGATACCTAGGCACATCGGACTTTCCGTGCACATTGCGTAAGTCTGATCTAACTCACCGTTTATTTAGATTGCCTAGTGCAATCAAGGCAATACCCCTACCTGAAAACTTAAATTTTTTAAAGCAGACCTCATTTGACATTGCACTCGACATAATTATAACAAAAAATTTATAATCAAGGCAATAAGTATAATCCAGACCTGGGGGGTAACCCGCTAGTACGAAATCGTACACTCACCATAGGTCTTATTGGTTGGATATGTTTTTAGCATTCCAACCTAGTCTAACGATCTTCAAACATTGGTCCATTATAATTATAACGAACAATTTATAAATTATTCACACCCGTCTAAATGCATATCCGAGGCTACTTATATGCATATTTCAGACTTATGTATACTTATTCTTCTTTTATTTTCTTTGTTGCCTCAACATCTTTTATGTCTGATTTTAAGTCCAATCTTACTATTAGTTTACCTTTTCATTAGTTTCCATTTTATTAACCTTTAATCTATATTCTTATTTAAATATTCCACTTTTGAGGTTTACTATATTTTAATAAATTAAAATCAAACTTTAACGATTTAACTATTACACGGTAAATTTCCATATCTTATCCTAAGGAGGTGGTTTATGTGATGTTTGTAATTACAAGAAATCCACTTTTATTTATTGAAATAGATAGTATAATATACACTAATCATCTTTATTTTATACGTCTCTTTCTTTTTATAAGTATGTATTGATTACTTGTCATTTCAAACATGACACTTTTGTTAAGTTTGAATTTGATAATATATGGAAATCCACTTCTAATAACATACATTCCAATAAATTAAAATATCACTAAAATCCCAAAATTAGCTTTATTTTTAGTCTAATTCATCAACAACAAATAAAATGGAATCTTAATTCATTACGTTTTCAGTTAATAAATCTAGCGTAAAACTGATAATTAAAATCATTTCGCAATTACAGAACAAAATCTAATCATTACGTAATTACAGAAATAAAACTAATCATTATGTAATTGCAGAATTAAAACTAATCATTATGCTTCTGTAATTATGACTACAAACTTATAGGCAAGTTTACAGTCTTCAACATTTCATATATATGAATTCATTTGAAATTAAATTATCAAACCCAAGCATATATGAATAGATCTACAACAATATAATCTAGTATCATATAAAAACATATAATATTCCCACTCATATTTGATTAGCGCTCCCAAATCTCTAGATTTAATCCAGATCCGACTCTATTATCTGTATTCTCCATTTTCTGACTCCCTATTCGGTTACACAGACAATATTTTATACAGATCTATTAGAGATTTGGATTTAGATTTATTAATTAGAACTAGATCTAAAAGTTTACCTTTAATGTGGCAACTTGATTTGAATCTTTCTTCCATCCTCTATCCTTTTCTATTCTTCTCCAAAGTGTATACATGCAATCTATTCTATTTTTGTTTATTTAGAAATTTTTGGAGGAGAAGAGAAAGTGACAGAGCTTCCATGCTCATTAGAAAAATAATAAGTTGGAAGTAAAGCCCTAAGTCCTAATTTATAGAGATTCAAATCAGTACTAACCGTCAGATGGATCTGAATTAGATTTGGGCCACACGGCCTCCATTTACTGCCACCTCCAAGGCAGGCTGTTCGACCGCCCCAAGCCCAAGTCGACCGCTCATGGTCGACCTGTGGATAGGTCATGGTCGACCCGACCCATGAATTTTGGTGCGTTTCGATCTCGCTTGATTTTTGATTGGTTTGTTTCCTTTAACACTCAATTAATGCTAATTAAAGTTATCTCCTACCTTAATAATTTTTCTTAACCGTTACTTTAACGGTGTTAGTCAATCTTTAATTTTTTTAATTATTTTTTAGTTACATATATAATTATTTCCAACTACAAAAATTCAAACGCTAATTATTTTTTGTTTGAACTCCGGCTGGAAAAGTTTATATATGAAACTTGATCAGAAAATCGCCACGATTCCAATGGTATAAGTTTTGTGTCCAAATTCCAACATTTGTAAAATTTCTATTTTTCACCATTTATTATTTATTTAATTAATTTTCATTTTTAATTAATTAACGTAAAAATGTGGGGTGTTATAATTTGCAAGGACCTTCTTTCTCAATCATTAGTTAAAGAGTTTAATATTTTTGTACTAAATCGAACACACTGATAGTGGCATCAAATTATCCTGAATACTTTGGAATATTGAGTACATGTCCCTTATTCTTTCATTTTGCTTTGTGTTGAAATATTGCATTTTATTTTTAAGCAATTTAATTCTTTTTGCTTGACCTTGTTTGTACCTATATTAGTGACTAGCAAA
Organism: Allium fistulosum; assembly: GCA_030737815.1. Taxonomy (NCBI): domain Eukaryota; kingdom Viridiplantae; phylum Streptophyta; class Magnoliopsida; order Asparagales; family Amaryllidaceae; genus Allium; species Allium fistulosum. Next base: position 596,458,071 of record CM060903.1, read on the forward strand.
GAAATCCAAATATCATGTGCAATTTTGCACATTATGACTCTAGAAAACTCATTTTTATCTAGTGCACAAAATAAAACATTCAAAGCTTTTGCATTATTGGTAGTCATGGTCTTTTTAGCATTTGTCCAACACTCATATCAGTGGAAAGTGAAATATACTTAACTTGAGTAGCTTGCCAAATCTCAAGACCTCTAGCTTTTATATAAATCCTCATTCGTATTACTCAATATGTTAGATCCGAAGAACAAAGGTGGATGTGCAAGGGTTGTCGCTTTTGAAACATGTTATAATCCATGTTAGCCATATTAGGGTTTTTCAAAACTTTGTTACAATTTTTAAAATTCCTGCTCCGATACCAATTGAAAGCGTGTATGGATCATGTCTATGACTAACAATGCTAATATAACTCAAGAGTGCAGTGACAATATAAAAATAAGAGCAAATACGTGAAAAGCACACCAAGATTTTATACTTGTTCAGACCACCTATCCTACATCTAGTCCTAAAGTTCCTCTTTGGAATTTCACTACTCAAAACTCTTACTTAACTCTAAGGAACTATTATAGCAAAATACTACATGGTTCCTTTAAGAAGATAACTTTAAACTCCACCTTTTGAAAATAGAGGACTGATAGACACCAATGTCTTCTGAAACATAGATTTATTAACCAAAGTTACATCTTTCCTATAGTCCCCTTGAATTATAGAAAGTGTAGTGATTAAGTAAGAATTTGATCAAGAGAGTATAAAAATCGATGCTTTAGAATGTATGATCACTTTAAAGCCTTTAAGATTCCAAAGAGAGAGAATATACTAAGTGATCAAAAATAATTTTCAAAACTGTATTTATAAAATTAAGGAGTTTTAGCTAGGAGATGTTTCTGTTTGAAATTGTAATTTTGTTTCCTTCTGAAATAAAGAGTTTTATCTCAAGGAGGAGGAAAACAAATTAATAATCAACTTTTGGAAAATACTGACGGTTATAGAAATTTTCGCACATGAAAACAGTTCAAAATGGAGTTATTTCAAACATCTAAAATTCACAACCCAACATTTATGTTTATTGTCATACATTTGAATGTTCTATTTAAACATCTGAATATTCAGTTAGACATCTGATCGTTTATTATAAACATTGACATTATGTGTTCTCAAAGTTTCCAAATTATTATGTTTTTCAATCACTTTTGCCTCAAAATAACTTTGTTTAAAATATTTTTTTGAAAAATTTAGTTGTGTTTGTTCGTGCTCGTGTTTGTATTAATCACATTTTAGGAGATTGTACAAAATAATATTTTTATGAAAACACACTCAATAAAGGACTCAAGGGTTTGTATTTCCTCACTTAAGCTTGTTGAATCGTCGTTGATGCTCTTTGGTAGTGTTGTGATTCGATATCCTATAAATAAGCTTAGAAGTGTTATTATATAGTTTTGATTATCAAAAATCGTTCAAACATTGGTAGGATTATTGAATCTAGTGGTAATTTCAGCAAGATATTGAGTGATTTGTTTGAAAGCATAGCTTGTGGGTTAATAAAAATAGAGAGTATGTAGCAGAGTGCTGCTTATGGGTCTTGGTGAAAGAACCAAAATGAAAGTTTACTTCTTGAATTCTATAGGAGTGATGAGAGGAAGAGGAGATAAGTAGAAAGCGGTGAATAATAAGACAAATCAAGAAAAAACTAGACAAAAACAACAGAGTGAGACAGAAAGAAGAAGAAATTGGAAGAAAATAATAACAACAAAATGAGATATAGAGAAGAAAGAGTGATGTACTATATAGGAAGAAAGCTTTATAATAACTTCATATCCCCTTCCATTCATCCAAGCAAGGACAGTTTATAATCCTTACATAATTCTAGCAGACGTTATTTAGTTACAATCTGGACAAAATACTTTAGACAAAGACTGAATGACAAATTAATAAAACTCCTAGAACATCATAACATCCAAAGATGATGTTATATTCAACTATAAGTAATTTTGTGTGCTAAATGGATGTGCACATAAACCAGGGTATACTGCTTTGTAGTTTCTCAATCTTTTAGGTAGCACAATGCTCCTCTTAGACCTTAGTTAACTATATCAATTGTCATATATTTATGCAATGAAGTGGGATGCCTATTCGTGAAGAGTTCCTTTATTCATTTCTAGTTCTATGCTTACAACCCACCTGAACAACGAATGATGTTTTATCCTATGGGACTTCTCTTTGGGATGAAATAAAAATATATGTTGCATTATATTAGGAAATGATGGGTATCCTTTGTTTGCATCATTGTTGAATCGACGAGTTTTCTACCGGGTTGGAAAATTGCCGAAAATATTATGTGATAAAAATAACCGCAAGCGCACGGCGTACAATTTTAGTACGTGGCGAGTATGGGTCGATCAATAGGGAATTGAAGTGATTTTAAATTCTATTCAATCAAATTAAATCAAACTCCAGATTGTTTTTAAGCTAAAAAATATGTAAAGCTAGCTAGAACAAGTGAATGGAAATATGAGATTAGAAAACAATTTTGAGGCAAATCCACTCTCATATTTTTACATAAATCAACATACAAACAATCTATGATCTCTCTATTTTGATCTCAAGTGGAACTAGAGATAGATTTATCATAATTATGGTATATTTATGTTATTAACTAACATAAATTAATCCATCAAACTATAATACAACAACTAAAACCACTTATCAATTGTAATGAAAATGAAGTCAAAGCAAAAGCTATTTTAAGTATGATCTATTTACTATTTTTTTAGTAACATAGATCATCAAATTTTGATTCTACTTTAGTTTCATAATCAAAAATCAATTAGTAAGATGATGATGTTTGTTGTGTTTATGTTGGATTAAGCATAGCCTATTTGTGATTACAACATAGGCTATCAAATTTCCTTTATAAACTTACATCAACATTCACTTTTCATGAAGCATTAAAAAGAGATCATAAATCACAAAATATGCTGAATTTACATAATCTTAGAGAGACTCATTACCCCTAAATTAAAGGGGTTTAGCTACTCATTTGTGTTATCATTTCAACACATATAAATTTCAACATAGAAAGCAAAAGAAGGAATTGCAAGCTAATGAAAATAGAAAGACCTAACTACTTGCATAAAAGTAAAATTAAACTAAGTGCATAAAAAAGAAAGCTAATCTACTAACATGAAAATGAAGAAAGCATGTAAATAAAAACAAGCATAAAATGAAAGTACATGTAGGAAAAGAAGAGGCTTAGGAAGCCATTTTATTTCTCATTTGATTTGAAGCTACAACTTGCATATAAGCTAATGTAAAACTAAAACTTCATTACATGAACATAAGAGGGGTATTTATACAAGCCTAAAACCCTAATCCATATTTTAGGGAGCTACCCAAAATACCCCTTAGGAAGTGTGGCCACTAAGTTATCATTAGCTTCTAATTAATCTTCTATTAAGTATGCATGTAACTTTAATCTCCACTAACATGTGCATAACCTCCTAATTGTAGATCAAGGTAAGTGGATAGGTGAGTCTTCCATGTTGCATGAATTGATTTATTTCTTCATTCCTTTGTTCTTCCATCCTTGTGCATGCATATTTCCATGAAAGCTTCTTTCATTTTCCATCCAAATTTCTACAAATAAAAATTAAATGTGGAAGTGAATATTCCCAAAATTAATATATATACAAAATTACCATTTTACCACCAAATTGATGTATGAATGATGACTTGAAAGCATTTTTGAAATTTGGTTTTAAACATGTAAAAACACCCAATTATGACATTTATTTAAAATAAAAGTAGATAAAATATGGAAGTAAAAATATTCACATTTACGTGCACATTAAATGCCCCCACCCTTATCTTTTTATTCGTCCTTGAATAAAGAAAACTAAGATAAATCCGTTTTTGTACGAAACACGATTGCATTGAGCGTATGCAACAAGCCGTTAAACCTCTAGATGTCCCTAGTAGGACGAGTGTTGTCTCGTGAGGGTTTTCAGCGGATACTACCCACAAAATCCAAATGCAACATGAAAATTCCTAAATGCAAGATTTAATTACAAAGATATGAATGCTAGTTTTTGAAAATATTTACAAATGAAGAATTTTCTTTCAAATTGACACGAATAAGTTAAATATAAGTTCTGGTAATTATCAAGAAATTTAAGTCCTTTTACTTGTCAAAATTTCCATAAAAATTAAGTTAAATAAGACTCTTTTTGGCTAGTTGTTTCAGTTGATAACATAGTGCAACTATGAAATGGATCCTTAGTTGATTATCAAAGTTTTTCAAAGTGGTATTTTCATTTCTTTTAAATAACAAGTCAAATCAAATAAGTGAAAATAGTGCTTGGATTTCAATTGCTTACTCTCTCTTTATTTGAAAACTTTATTGATATTAACAATATTTACATATGCCTAACTCAGAAAACTTAGGCCAGATATACCACACATGCACTGCCTTGCAGGCTTACATGAGGGAAATACAGAGCATGGCGAGTGTACAAGTATATACACCTATCGACTGTAGGCATTATTAATGAAAGAATTTTTATATACATACACCTAACTCAGATAAACCAAGGCCGAATATACCGATCATGCACTACCTTTCGGGCTTACGTGAGAAGGGTACAGAGCATGGCGAGTGTACACACTTGCGTGTGAACACATGACTCTAGGTGTTAATAAAACATATACATATATACAAAAAATATATTTTTTTATTTTTTATTTTTTTTTGTTTTTTTATGAAGAGAGAGTTTTACAATATCATCTTGGAACCACTTAACTTAGACGATAAAAAATGTTATTGTCTTTACTTTAAATCAACCACTTATTAAACAAAGATTTCAATTAGGATATACTTCATAATTATCACCCTTGAACCTTCCTATATACTAGTTAAACCATCGTTACTTGTAATCAAACTTTATTTTTATTTTTGTTGAGACAAATAAAGTTTCAAAGATTTCAAATTAATAACCAAAACCTATACTTATCCAATAGTGTTTCTTTAAAATAAATCAAAATGCTAAAAAGAAAATGCAAAAAATAAACCATAAAAAATAAAAAATAAAGATGAGTCTCCCCCAACACTTAATTTTTACTGTGTCCCCACAGTCAATGCATGATATAATGAGTGTAATAGGGAAAAATATGTACATATTTACAAAAGTGGATTAACATTTCTTACTAGACGTAGCATGGCTCATGAATCATGAGCTCCTCCTCTCGATCACACGGCAACTCATAGAACGGTTTCAAACGATGACCATTGACTTTGAAAATTGTTCCATCCCTGGAGTTTTGTATTTCTATGGCACCGTTTGGAAAAATAGTTTGTACAATGTATGGTCCGGTCCATCTTATTTTAGTTTCCCAGGGAATAAATGAAGTCTAGAGTCATACAAAAGAACTTTCTGGTTGGGTGAAAACGTTCTTCTTAGGATTGACTTGTCATGAAAAACTTTTGTTTTTTCTTTGTAAATTTTCTCGTTTTCATACGAGTTGTTCCTAATCTCTTCTAATTTGTTGATTTGCAATTTTCTGTGTTCACCGGCTTTTGTAAGATCAAAGTTAAAGTTCTTAACTGCCTACAACGCTTTGTGTTCGATTTCAACGGGTAAATGGCACGCTTTCCCATAAACTAAACGGAATGGGGACATCCCAAGGTTAGTTTTAAAAGCAGTATGGTAAGCCCAAAGCGCATCCGTTAATTTTTGAGACCAATCTTTACGATTTTTATTAATGGTTTTCTCCAAGATTTGTTTGATTTGATGATTTGAAACTTCAACTTAGCCCCAAGTATGAGGATGATACGGAGTTGATAACTTATGGGTTATCGAGTATTTCTTCATTAAAGTTTCAAATGAACGATTACAAAAATGGGTGTCGTTATCGCTTATTATTGTGCAAGGTGTTCCAAACCTCGAAAAGATGTTTTCTTTGAGGAATTTCTCAACAATTCTATAGTCGTTGGTTTTACACGGAACGGCTTCGACCCATTTCGAGACGTAATCGACAGAAAGGATAATGTATAGATTTCTAAAAGAATTGGGAAAATGTCCTATAAAGTCAATACCCCAAACGTCAAAGATTTCGATCAGAATAGGGTTTAAAGGCATCATATTTCATCGAGAAATTTTTCCTAGCATTTGGCAATGATTGCAAGTTTTGCAAAATTCAAATGAGTCTTTAAAAAGCGTGGGCCAGTAAAAGTCACATTGAAGTACTTTTTCAGCAGTTTTCTTCAGACCGAAGTGACCACCACAAGCTTGGTCATGGCAAAATGAAAGAATGCTTTTGATTTCGCAATCCAGGATGCAACGTCGAATGATTTGGTCGGAACAATATTTAAACAAGTATGGATCATCCCAATAGAAGTACTTGACTTGGGAAAGAAATTTGTATTTATCTTGTTTCGACCAAAATGAAGGAGTTTCCTTAGTGACTAAATAGTTCACTATTTTAGCATACCATGGATCGACAGAAACAAAAAGAAGTTCATCAGAAATTTCTCGTTGGTCGGTAAAGGAGATGGTGCATTTGGAAGACGTGATAAGTGATCGGCTATAACATTGTCAGATCCTTTTTTGTCTTTGATCGCAAGGTCGAATTCTTGGAGTAAAAGGATCCAACAGATCAAACGAGACTTAGCGTCCTTTTTAGTGAAAGGCACCTAAGAGCAGAGTGGTCAGTATAAACCATAATGTGTGAGCCAATCAAATAAGGTCGAAACTTTTCGAGCGTAAAAACTACTGCTAGAAGCTCTTTTTCGGTGGTCATGTAGATGCGTTGTCCTAAGACAGCACCAACTGCAAAGTTAGAAGCGTCACACATTATTTCGAAGGGAAGATCCTATTGGGTGAGCAAATGATGGGAGCAGAAATGAGTTCAATTTTGAGACGTTCGAAAATAGAAACATAGTAAGAATTGAAGTCAAATGGAACGTCTTTTCTAAGAAGAGTTGTCAAAGGTCGAGCGATTTTACTGAAATCTTTCACAAAGCGTTGATAAAAGCCAGCATGTCCAAGGAATGAACGAATGTCCTTGACAGATTTGGAAATGGGTAGATTCGCAATTACATCAACTTTCGTTTTATCTACCTCAATGCCTTTGTTTGAAATGACATGTCCAAGGACAATGCCGTGTTTGACCATGAAATGGCATTTTCCCAGTTTAATGTTAAGTGTTTATCCTTGCATCGTTTAAGAACCAATTCAAGTTGGTGTAAGCACTCGAAAAAAGAGTTTCCAAAGATAGAAAAATCATCCATAAACACTTCAAGAAAGCGTTCGATCATAACGGAAAAAATGCTGACCATGCATCTTTGAAACGTTGCAGGAGCGTTGCAAAGGCCAAAAGGCATAGGTCGATAGGAAAAAGTACCAAAGGGACACGTAAAAGTCGTTTTCTCTTGATCTTCGGGAGCGATTGTAATTTGGTTATAGCTGGAATAACCGTCAAGAAAGAAATAGAATTCGTGACCGGCTAAACGTTCGAGCATTTTGTCGATGAAAGGAAGATGGAAGTGATCCTTAGGTGTTGCAGCATTTAATTTTCGGCAGTCAATGCAAACACGCCAACCCGTTTGAGTACGAGTTGGAATGAGTTCGTTGGAATCGTTCTTGATAACGGTAAGTCCAGAATTTTTTAGCACAACATGAATTGGGCTAACCCACGAACTATCAGAGATTAGGTATATGATTCTATTATCGAGAAGTTTAAGAATTTCATCACGAACCGCATCCTTCATTTTTGGGTTAAGCCTTTGTTGCGCATCATGAACAAGCTTGGCATCGTCAATTAAATGGATGCGATGTTGAACAAGAGCGGGACTAATTACCTTTATATTGGTGATTGACCATCCAATTGCTTCCTTGTTTTTGGACAAAATTGAAAGTAAGGAAGTTCATAATTAAGGGAGAGAGTTGCCGAGATTATGACGGGAAACGTTTCGTTGTCACCTAAGTATGCATACTTAAGGTGGTCGGGAAGGGGTTTAAGGTCCAACCTCGGGTGTAACGACCCCGGATTTTATATAAATTTAAATTGATAATTAATTGAATTTTTGAAGACAATCTGTAAAATTTATCGATTAAAGTGATGCGAGTTTCCCCGGATCCAAATAAAAGTATATTAAATCATTTAAAATCTAAATATTGTATATATATGTATATATGTAAATATATATGTATACGGGCATATATGAGTAAATTTGAATTTATATATATATATATATATGTATATATATATATACATTGAGATTGAATTTAAATCTTAAATAAATGGTTTGAGGAAAATAAATATAAGAATATAGACATTTGACACAAATATAATATAATAAATAATTTAGAATTTAGAATTGATGATTTAATAAATATTTGAGTTTATAAAAATATATTTACAAAATAAGAAATAAATATATATAGAGAAATACAAGATAATGAATATTAAAGTAAAAATTATAATAATCATTTAAGCTAGAAATAAATATATAAAAAGGGTAAACTACAAAATCCAAAGTAACACATTAGATAAAATTTAACAACATGTTAAAAATAGGATTCATTTATATTACAAAATAATAAGTATAAGAAAAAAATAAAATACACTTAAATATAAAAAAATAAACATATGTGTACACTTGTAAAGGAAATTATAGCTATGTATATACACTTGCAAAAGAAAACATATATTCAAGAAAGTAAACAAATGTATGTACATGTGCAAAGGAAGCCACCAGATTTTCTTATGCACTGTACAAAATAAAATATGAGATTGTACAAAGCAAAGGAAAAAAGAAGACATTAGTATATAATACATTCAAGTGTAAACAAGAGAAAAATATAAGTGTAGATTGTACAAAATAGTAAATGCAAGCCATCATAAGATCTTCTCAGCCGAAATGAAGTAAAAAGAAAAATTTATAAATGAAATATGGTACAACTAATTAACGCTATGATCCATCAGCCACCAAGGAAAAAATATCCCTGCCTATTTTTGTACATACAACTCATATCAACTTGTACAAAATGAATACCCTGTAAACTCATTTTCTTTATCAAGTCTTCTTCATTTCAGTTCGTAAATCAAGCTGAGAAAAATTTAAAGTAATTATCATCTTAAACTAAAACAAAATTCAAATCAAACAACAAAACAAATCAAAGTAAATCAGAGGATCAAAGGAAAAGGAGTTTCAGTTTTGCAATTCTCAAGCCTGTCTCTCTCTGTTTCTTCTTAGACCATGTGAGTAACATCCACTGTTTTTAAAATTTTAAAGCTTGACTCTGTTGCATATACATCTGAGAATAAGTATGGTTGTATATATGTGCGAATTCTCTATACATTCGAAAGCTGGAAGTATGTTGTGCAGACTGTTGTTCATATTTGTCTTCTGTCTGTGAAGCTAAACCAAAACTTTTGATTCAAAAATCATTTCCACTTGATCTACTCGCTGTTTGAATTTAGTGTTAAAACAAAGATTGTTTGTTATAACATAGATTAAAGTTAGAAAATTATTTCAGTCAAAAACAACTCAGAATTTCCTCTGGAAAGCCAGAAAGCTGAATACAACTTCCAATAAGTCAAAATTCAAACTTTTTAAATTACGAATCCAGGTATGTAATCTAAATTCGTATACTATAACATGATTTTTAAAACTCAAATCATAATTTTTAGGCTAAGGAATGAAGAGCAGTGTGGGTTTGTTAGAATCATGTATTTTTGGTCGTCACGGTTGACCTAGTTGATCGGAGAGGCCGAGCGTCCTCCTGGAGGTAGAGGAGCGATCAGTGTTGATGGGAAAATTTTCAAGTGTTCGTGTATTTCATTGTGGTGGTGGGGATTATAGTTTGAATTCTGGTAACCTAGTTTTTGTCGAAGCTTAACATTTTGATTCGTTCTCCGTCGCCAGTCGATCGAGTGATGTAAGGCTTCGGAAGGTGGTAGCTTGGTAGTGGACGAGTTCACAGCCGGAGTTTGAGGTTTTCCGGTGGTCTGGATTTCGAGAACGGTGGCGTTCCCAGGTCTAGATGGCGTTTCCTGTTCGTGTTCCAGGTTTCAAGTTCGTACTCGAATTCATCTTCGAGAGGAGGATGGGGATTCAGGTGGTCGGGAATTGGGTTGTAGATGATAGTCGACTTGCTCGACGAGGTGACGTCGACTGGAGATGTTCATCGGAGCTGTGCACGTGCACAGTGCTCTTTATTCTCTGGTGAACTGGGTTTTGTTTTGGTTCATGGGTTTGTCTCGAGTGTTTACTTGAATTTTTTTTGAGTTGGACTCGAAGCAAAATGATGAGGGGCTCGGGTAGTGTTGGTTTCAGGTTTTAAAAGCCTGTTTATTTCTAAAATTTAAACTAAGTCTAAATTTGTAAATTAAAAAAAAAACTAAACTGAGTTTTAAAACTAAGTTTAAATATGAATTCAAGTCTAGTTTGGAATTTAGTTTGAAACAAATAAGTTTTAAATTTAAATTGTTTTTAATACTTAAAAATGCTTAAGTATTGAAAAAGGAAATTTGAATTTTAAAAAGGAAAATCAAATTGTGAAAGAAAGAATTGAACAAAGTTCAACTAAAAATTTAAATCCAGATCTTAAGTTAATCTTGAACTTCAGATTTTGAGATAAAATGAAGTTTATAAATTTAAATGTTTAGAATGAATTCAAATGTTGAAGTATATTTTAAAATGTGAAATTTAAAAAGAAATTTAATTTAATTCTTTAAATTTCTTTTATAATAAGAGTATTACTTTAATATAAGGAATTAAAAGTTTGAAAGAATTGGATTTTAAACTTTATTAAAGATAAATGGGTATTGATCCTTAAGCTTGAAAGTTAAATGTGAAATTTAAAAGAAAATTTGAAATCAATGTTTCCAAACACATTGTAAATAATAATTAAGTCATAATATGAGTGAGTTATACTTTAAGAAATGACGATAAGTGATAAAAAATTCATTAATTATTAAATTAATTTAAAATGGTTAATTTATTCATTTAATTCATTAATGATTTGAATTAATTAAATAAATCTTAAAGAGTTGAAATAATTAATGAAAATGATTAGAGACAATTACTTAGTTAATTTATGGTTAAGTTAATTAAGTAATTAAGGTTAATTTAATTCATGTGATTAATTCAATTAATTAAGGTAATTGATTAATTAATTTATATCAATTGGTTCATAATTAATTAATCAGGATGAGATAACAAATTCAGAAATACTAAATTTAATTGAAATAAATTAAATTAATTAGGATTAAACAATTAATTAATCCTGCTTATTTGAATGTTTGACCTTACTTATGAATGATTGTATTGTATGAGATGCCTTGAATTGATTGTCCTATCTGATTTGTGATATTTTGTTCTGTGGATTGAGCTGTGTATAATTTATTCATTTATTTATGATACATTGTATATTATCTGTGATCTGTGAATAAAAGATAAGCGTTATAGTTTATACCGCTTATCAAATATATTGCTGTATTTTAATCTGTGATGATTGACTGATGTTGCACTACTGTGTGAAACCCCTGGACTACACCATACACACACAAATATGGATTTCACGTGGAAATCGGTTAAGTCACAGATAATTTAAATTTAATATTTTTAAAATTGAAATTTTAATTTCAATTGATTTTGGAAATGGATTTGGGTTAAATGTTAAAGCTTTTGAAATGGGGGTTTTAAGATGAAAGTTATTTTGAATAACTTGGTAAGTTTTCTAATTTAAATAATTTAATTTGAATTTTGAATTCAAAATTTGGAATTGATTTCAATGATTGGAAATTTTGGTTAAGATGTTATAAATGTGTTTAAACCATTTTGAAAGTATTGTTTAAGAATTTGAATTTAACCCAAGAACTTTAACTCGTATAAATGAATCAGATTTTCCAAAAATGAAAACTATTTGTTTTCAAATAATAGAAGCTTTCATATAAGGAATGAATTTCCAATTTGTGATAAAAGAATTTCAAATTGAAATGAAAATGGTTTTCCAAGTTATGAATGAATTCTTTTTGAAAGCTATGAATTGAATCTGTTTATTTTAACAGATTTAAAATGGTGATTTGTTTAAACCATTCGAAATGAAATTGTTTTGGAAGCTATGAATTGAATCTGTTTATTTTAACAGATTTAAAATGGTGATTTGTTTAAACCATTCAAAATGAAATTGTTTTGAAAGCTATGAATTAAATCTTTGTTTTAAAGATTTAACGAGTTAATCCAATTGAAATGGAAATTGATTTGGAAAATCTGTGAATGAATCTTTGTGAAACTGAGTGAAATTTGTGAGATGAATCTTTTTATGTAAAAAGATTAAAATGGTAATTTGTTTAAACCATTTAAAAGAAAGATTTTGGGTAATAAGTTATGACTTAACTGAAATCCCAATATCCATATATTTTTAAAATAGTGCGCTCATTATTCGGTTTAGCCGGGAGAGGACCTTTGTGTCATATAACCCATTCCGAATAATGATACGTCGTATATGGATCGCATTTGAAGACCGGTGTTGAAGACCGGGTATTTGCGAAAACGATAGGATAACCTAACGATTGTCTCTGCACCGAGTACCTACGGTATAGAGACTCCCTAAGTGATGGGAAGTCCGATCGGGATTGTGAATACCTGGATTGCAAGGGCTTCTTCGGAAGTGCCTTCGGTTCTGTTCGAACCCAGAACAGACTTGTATGGTTACATGTCTGACATTACATTTTGAGATATAAAGCAGGTTTCTTTCAAATACATTTCTGTTGGTGGCGGAGAATTTATTCTCTTAGCTTAACACCCTTCTTTGAGACGTACGAGCTCAGAGGTTATGTAGTTGAAGGTTATCAGCGATATACTCCCAATTTGGTAATGTGGCATGCTGAGTGTTGCTGTGTGTTGATCATTTATTGATCATTTGTGATCAAAAGCATTGCTTTGTGAAAATCATAGCTTTGTGGACGAGACCTCATCGAACCTCACAGACCGGAAATGGTCAAAACAGGAATGATGCGGCAAGGTTATGAGGGTCGCGCCCTTTAGGGTATGTCATTTCTTTCTGGAAAAGGGTGGTATCATGGTATGGAGCCCAGATACTTACTCATGTGGACATACTTTATTTATTACTGTTTGAAGTTGGTTACCGAGGCCTCGGATAAAGGTCCCAAAGGACCGGGGAATGGCATATTCATGAGTTACCTAGTTACAGGGGTAACCCGGCCTTGTGTTGGCAGAGAGCTAGTTAGTTCTTTGGATGTCCAGCCAGAGGCGTACCCATGTGGCAGGAGGAAGTTCCTTAGCCTGACCATTTGTTGGAAATCCAATTTCCAATACGAACCCTGTACGGTATTAGTTGTAGAACCTGCCATTTACTTATGGTGGTCACCACTGTTTAGATGGTAGCTATAGTAGGCATACGATACTGGTCGTATGTTGGCTAAGATTAATATTATACTTTCAAAATGCTTTCTGCACTATGCACTAATAATAATAATCCAATGATTTTGCGTAGTAAGCATGTTTGACTATCATAAGAAGAAATCTCCTCCAATTCTGCGTTTGCATTGTGTGTGTGGCGGGAGGTCTTATGGTAGTTTCATTTTCCAAAAGCATTTTAGATGTCTTTTTAAATTCTTTTGTTGTTTGTCTAAAAGATAAACTGTTTTTGTTGCTCACACCAGTCCTATGACTGACTCGGAGTTTATTGTTCCCTTCCTAAACTCTGGGTGCCCACCATTTTCCACACGGGCAATCTAGAGTTGGGATTCTTTTCAGATAGTCAGGTTTAGTAGATTATCTGGAGCTAGTTCAGTTCTTGGAGTTCATGGACCAACGTTGCTTATCTTTGTGGTTCGAGCTTGACATTGGAGTAGTTGGAGTCATTCTATGACTGATCACTTGGAGTTATCACTTCTGTTATTTCCGTTGTATTATTATTTATCTCTGATATTTTTGTATCATATTGATATCATTGTTGTATATCACTCAGGATATTGTATTCATTTGAGTTGTATATGATATCATCTATTTCTTTATTCCGCTGTGTTGTTATACTTAATGGTGTTATAAGCTCCGGAGAGCCAGATTCGGTGTTTGAATCTACGGCATTTCGAGTACAAGTGAAGTACGGGTGCCGATTTTCGAAGGCCGAGTCCGGGGTCTTCACAACTGGTATCAGAGCTGAGGGTTAAACTTTAGGTCAGGAGTATAACACATTAAGTAGCTCATTAGAGATAGGGTGAAGTTTACCCTAGAATGAGTAATCTCTAAGATATCTGTTCGAATGCTTCAATAAATTCTCTTCCTATCCACTGATAGTGAGTATGAGTGCAAGAAGAGGATGAGATAGGGGACAGGGAAATACGACTATAAATGGTCAATACTCTGTAACAACAAGGAAACAATCTCTTCTCTATCAATCTCTTTTGTTCAACATCTCTTTTCTCAATTCTTCGATAGTTTCTGGTAGATCCAGGAAGAAATTCGATATATTAATATGGGACATAAACTCCGGATAGGCCAGAATTGTTTGTTTGGATAAATTGGTTGCTTTGTTTGTTATGGTTGATAGATATACTTTAGTTCTAAACTAAAAGTTTCGAAAATTGTATCTATATATATCTATCTATTCTTTGGGTCTCAATATATTCTACGAATGGTTAGTTATCCCTTTGAACTAACCGATGCCCCTGCATACTTCGTAGATCTGGATAACCCGAGTATTTGTGAAGTGTTAAAACAGATTCGTTCTTGTATCTATTATTGATATTCTGATTTGGTAAGCCAAATGCAGAATAAATATTCAATTTGATTTGATGAAATATTCTTCATCTATCTTTGTGTCTCCCTGGCAATTTCGAGGACGAAATTCTTTTAAGGGGGGAAGTCTGTAACGACCCCGGATTTTATATAAATTTAAATTGATAATTAATTGAATTTTTGAAGACAATCTGTAAAATTTATCGATTAAAGTGATGTGAGTTTCCCCGAATCCAAATAAAAGTATATTAAATCATTTAAAATCTAAATATTGTATATATATGTATATATGTAAATATATATGTATACGGGCATATATGAGTAAATTTGAATTTATATATATATATATATATATGTATGTATATATATATATACATTGAGATTGAATTTAAATCTTAAATAAATGGTTTGAGGAAAATAAATATAAGAATATAGACATTTGACACAAATATAATATAATAAATAATTTTGAATTTAGAATTGATGATTTAATAAATATTTGAGTTTATAAAAATATATTTACAAAATAAGAAATAAATATATATAGAGAAATACAAGATAATGAATATTAAAGTAAAAATTATAATAATCATTTAAGCTAGAAATAAATATATAAAAAGGGTAGACTATAAAATCCAAAGTAACACATTAGATAAAATTTAACAACATGTTAAAAATAGGATTCATTTATATTACAAAATAATAAGTATAATAAAAAAATAAAATACACTTAAATATAAAAAAATAAACATATGTGTACACTTGTAAAGGAAATTATAGCTATGTATATAAACTTGCAAAAGAAAACATATATTCAAGAAAGTAAACAAATGTATGTACATGTGCAAAGGAAGCCACCAGATTTTCTTATGCACTGTACAAAATAAAATATGAGATTGTACAAAGGAAAGGAAAAAGAAGACATTAGTATATAATACATTCAAGTGTAAACAAGAGAAAAATATAAGTGTAGATTGTACAAAATAGTAAATGCAAGCCATCACAAGATCCTCTCAGCCGAAATGAAGTAAAAAGAAAAATTTATAAATGAAATATGGTACAACTAATTAATGCTATGATCCATCAGCCACCAAGGAAAAAATATCCCTGCCTATTTTTGTACATACAACTCATATCAACTTGTACAAAATGAATACCCTGTAAACTCATTTTCTTTATCAAGTCTTCCTCATTTCAGTTCGTAAATCAAGCTGAGAAAAATTTAAAGTAATTATCATCTTAAACTAAAACAAAATTCAAATCAAACAACAAAACAAATCAAAGTAAATCAGAGGATCAAAGGAAAAGGAGTTTCAGTTTTGCAATTCTCAAGCCTGTCTCTCTCTGTTTCTTCTTAGACCATGTGAGTAACATCCACTATTTTTAAAATTTTAAAGCTTGACTCTGTTGCATATACATCTGAGAATAAGTATGGTTGTATATATGTGTGAATTCTCTATACATTCGAAAGCTGGAAGTATGTTGTGCAGACTGTTGTTCATATTTGTCTTCTGTCTGTGATGCTAAACCAAAACTTTTGATTCAAAAATCATTTCCACTTGATCTACTCGCTGTTTGAATTTAGTGTTAAAACAAAGATTGTTTGTTATAACATAGATTAAAGTTAGAAAATTATTTCAGTTAAAAAAACCTCAGAATTTCCTCTGGAAAGCAAGAAAGCTGAATACAACTTCCAATAAGTCAAAATTCAAACTTTTTAAATTACGAATCTAGGTATGTAATTTGAATTCGTATACTATAACATGATTTTTAAAACTCAAATCATAATTTTTAGGCTTAGGAATGAAGGGCAGTGTGGGTTTGGTAGAATCATGTATTTTTGGTCGTCACGGTTGATCTAGTTGATCGGAGAGGCCGAGCTTCCTCCTGGAGGTGGAGGAGCGATCAGTGTTGATGGGAAAATTTCCAAGTGTTCGTGTATTTCAGTGTGGAGGTGGGGATTGTAGTTTGAATTCTGGTAACCTAGTTTTTGTCGAAGCTTAACATTTTGAGTCGTTCTCCGTCACCAGTCGATCGAGTGATGTAAGGCTTCGGAAGGTGGTAGCTTGGTAGTGGACGAGTTCACAGTCGGAGTTTGAGGTTTTTCGGTGGTCTGGATTTCGAGAACGGCGGCGTTCCCAGGTCTAGATGGCGTTTCCTATTCGTGTTCCAGGTTTCAAGTTTGTACTCAAATTCGTCTTCGAGAGGAGGTTGGGGATTCAGGTGGTCAGGAATTGGGTTGTAGATGATAGTCGACTTGCTCGACGAGGTGACGTCGACTGGAGATGTTCATCGGAGCTGTGCACGTGCACGGTGCTCTTTATTCTCTGGTGAACTGGGTTTTGTTTTGGTTCACGGGTTTGTCTCGAGTGTTTACTCGATTTTTTTTTGGAGTTGGACTCGAAGCAAAATGATGAGGGGCTCGGGTAGTGTTGGTTTCAGGTTTTAAAAGCCTGTTTATTTCTGAAATTTAAACTAAGTCTAAATTTGTAAATTAAAAAAAAAACTAAACTGAGTTTTAAAACTAAGTTTAAATATGAATTCAAGTCTAGTTTGGAATTTAGTTTGAAACAAATAAGTTTTAAATTTAAATTGTTTTTAATACTTAAAAATGCTTAAGTATTGAAAAAGGAAATTTGAATTTTAAAAAGGAAAATCAAATTGTGAAAGGAAGAATTGAACAAAGTTCAATTAAAAATTTAAATCCAGATCTTAAGTTAATCTTGAACTTCAGATTTTGAGATAAAATGAAGTTTATAAATTTAAATGTTTAGAATGAATTCAAATGTTGAAGTATATTTTAAAATGTGAAATTTAAAAAGAAATTTAATTTAATTCTTTAAATTTCTTTTATAATAAGAGTATTACTTTAATATAAGGAATTAAAAGTTTGAAAGAATTGGATTTTAAACTTTATTAAAGATAAATGGGTATTGATCCTTAAGCTTGAAAGTTAAATGTGAAATTTAAAAGAAAATTTGAAATCAATGTTTCCAAACACATTGTAAATAATAATTAAGTCATAATATGAGTGAGTTATACTTTAAGAAATGACGATAAGTGATAAAAAATTCATTAATTATTAAATTAATTTAAAATGGTTAATCTATTCATTTAATTCATTAATGATTTGAATTAATTAAATAAATCTTAAAGAGTTGAAATAATTAATGAAAATGATTAGAGACAATTACTTAGTTAATTTATGGTTAAGTTAATTAAGTAATTAAGGTTAATTTAATTCATGTGATTAATTCAATTAATTAAGGTAATTGATTAATTAATTTATATCAATTGGTTCATAATTAATTAATCAGGATGAGATAACAAATTCAGAAATACTAAATTTAATTGAAATAAATTAAATTAATTAGGATTAAACAATTAATTAATCCTGCTTATTTGAATGTTTGACCTTACTTATGAATGATTGTATTGTATGAGATGCCTTGAATTGATTGTCCTATCTGATTTGTGATATTTTGTTCTGTGGATTGAGCTGTGTATAATTTATTCATTTATTTATGATACATTGTATATTATCTGTGATCTGTGAATAAAAGATAAGCGTTATAGTTTATAACGCTTATCAAATATATTGCTGTATTTTAATCTGTGATGATTGACTGATGTTGCACTACTGTGTGAAACCCCTGGACTACACCATACACACACAAACATGGATTTCACGTGGAAATCGGTTAAGTCATAGATGATTTAAATTTAATATTTTTAAAATTGAAATTTTAATTTCAATTGATTTTGGAAATGGATTTGGGTTAAATGTTAAAGCTTTTGAAATGGGGTTTTTAAGATGAAAGTTATTTTGAATAACTTGGTAAGTTTTCTAATTTAAATAATTTAATTTGAATTTTGAATTCAAAATTTGGAATTGAATTCAATGATTGGAAATTTTGGTTAAGATGTTATAAATGTGTTTAAACCATTTTGAAAGTATTGTTTAAGTATTTGAATTTAACCCAAGAACTTTAACTCGTATAAATGAATCATATTTTCCAAAAATGAAAACTATTTGTTTTCAAATAATAGAAGCTTTCATATAAGGAATGAATTTCCAATTTGTGATAAAAGAATTTCAAATTGAAATGAAAATGGTTTTCCAAGTTATGAATGAATTCTTTTTGAAAGCTATGAATTGAATCTGTTTATTTTAACAGATTTAAAATGGTTATTTGTTTAAACCATTCGAAATGAAATTGTTTTGAAATCTATGAATTGAATCTGTTTATTTTAATAGATTTAAGATGGTGATTTGTTTAAACCATTCGAAATGAAATTGTTTTAAAAGCTATGAATTAAATCTTTGTTTTAAAGATTTAACGAGTTAGTCCAATTGAAATGGAAATTGATTTGGAAAATCTGTGAATGAATCTTTATGAAACTGAGTGTAATTTGTGAGATGAATCTTTTTATGTAAAAAGATTAAAATGGTAATTTGTTTAAACCATTTAAAAGAAAGATTTTGGGTAATAAGTTGTGACTTAACTGAAATCCCAATATCCATATATTTTTAAAATATTGCGCTCATTATTTGGTTTAGCCGGGGAGGACCTTTGTGCCATATAACCCATTCCGAATAATGATACGTCGTATATGGATCGCATTTGAAGACCGGTGTTGAAGACCGGGTATTTGCGAAAACGATAGGATAACCTATCGATTGTCTCTGCACCGAGTAGCTACGGTATAGAGATTCCCTAAGTGATGGGAAGTCCGATCGGGATTGTGAATACCCGGATTGCAAGGGCTTCTTCGGAAGTGCCTTCGGTTCTGTTCGAACCCGGAACAGACTTGTATGGTTACATGTCTGACATTACATTTTGAGATATAAAGCAGATTACTTTCAAATACATTTCTGTTGGTGGCGGAGAATTTATTCTCTTAGCTTAACACCCTTCTCTGAGACGTAAGAGCTCAAAGGTTATGTAGTTGAAGGTTATCAGCGATATACTACCAATTTGGTAATGTGGCATGCTGAGTGTTGTTGTGTGTTGATCATTTATTGATCATTTGTGATCAAAAGCACTGCTTTGTGAAAAAGCGTTGCTTTGTGGACGAGACTTCATCGAACCTCACAGACCGGAAATGGTCGAAACAGGAATGATGCGGCAAGGTTATGAGGGTCGCGCCCTTTAGGGTATGTCATTTCCTTCTGGAAAAGGGTGGTATCATGGTATGGAGCCCAGATACTTACACATGTGGACACACTTTATTTATTACTGTACGATGTTGGTTACCGAGGCCTCGGATAAAGGTCCCAAAGGACCGAGGAATGGCATATTCGTGAGTTACCTAGTTACAAGGGTAACCCGGCCTTGTGTTGGCAGAGAGCTAGTTAGTTCTCGGGACGTCCAGCCAGAGGCGTACCCATGTGGCAGGAGGAAGTTCCTTAGCTTGACCATTTGTTGGAAATCCAATTTCCAATACGAACCCTTTACGGTATTAGTTGTAGAACCTGCCATTTACTTATGGTGGTCACCACTGTTTAGATGGTAGCTATAGTAGGCATACGATACTGGTCGTATGTTGGCTAAGATTAATATTATACTTTCGAAATGTTTTCTGCACTATGCACTAATAATAATAATCCAATTATTTTGCGTAGTAAGCATGTTTGACTATCATAAGAAGAAATCTCCTCCAATTCTGCGTTTGCATTGTGTGTGTGGCGGGAGGTCTTATGGTAGTTTCATTTTCTAATAGCATTTCAGATGTCTTTTTAAATTCTTTTGTTGTTTGTTTAAAAGATAAACTGTTTTTGTTGCTCACACCAGTCCCATGACTGACTTGGAGTTTATTGTTCCCTTCCTAAACTCTGGGTGCCCACCATTTTCCACACGGGCAATCTAGAGTTGGGATTCTTTTTAGATAGTCAGGTTTAGTAGATTATCTGGAGCTAGTTCAGTTCTTGGAGTTCATGGACCGACGTTGCTTATCTTTGTGGTTCGAGCTTGACATTGGAGTAGTTGGAGTCATTCTCTGACTGATCACTTGGAGTTATCACTTTTGTTATTTCCGCTGTATTATTATTTATCTCTGATATTTTTGTATCATATTGATATCATTGTTGTATATCGTTCTGGATATTGTATTCACTTGAGTTGTATATGATATCATCTATTTCTTTATTCTGCTGTGTTGTTATACTTAATGGTGTTATAAGCTCCGGAGAGCCAGGTTCGGTGTTTGAATCTACGGCATTTCGAGTACAAGTGAAGTACGGGTGCCGATTTTCGAAGGCCGAGTCCGGGGTCTTCACATCGGGGGTTGCTCAATCGATGAATTCGGTTGAAGTTCTGCATCCATAGTAAGGGGTTCAAACGGAAGCATAATTTCAATTTCGTTAGGCTCATCATGAAACATATGTTTGTATTCAGTTTCGCATTCGTGATTTAGGTCAACTGTTTCGTTATCAACATTTTCTTGAATGAAGCTAACTTCCAATGTTTGGTCATGTGGTTTGTTCGGTTGATTTTCAAGATTGAAGATGTTAAGATCCAAAGTCATGTTTCCAAAAGAAATTTTCATCGAACCATTTCGACAATTGATTAAAGCATTTGACGTAGCCAAGAAAGGTCGGCCTAGAATCAATGAAATTTGACTCATTGGATTATTCACGGGTTGAGTCTCCAAAACGATGAAATCGACAGGGAATATGAATTGATCGATTTTGATGAGTACGTCCTCGATTTCTCCCACGGGTTTCTTAATCGAATGATCGGCAAATTGAAGAGTTACTTTTGTCGGTTTTAGTTCACCCAAGCCATGTTGTTGGTAAACTGAATAGGGAATCAAATTAACACTCGCATCCAAATCGAGTAAGCATTTGTTAATCATTTTATCTCCTACCGTTCACGAGATCGTCGGACATCCGGGATCTTTGTATTTAATGGGAATTGATTGAGACAAGACTTCGCTAAGTTCGGCGGATAAGAAAACTTTCTTGGGTACATGAGTGTGTCGTTTTTGAGTACACAAGTCCTTAAGAAATTTAGCATAAGTTGGGACTTGCTGAATGATATCAAGAAGCGGGATGTTAACTTTGACTTGTTTAAAAATTTCCAACATCTTTTCCATTTGGTTAGAGTGTTTCTTAGGTCGAAGACGATATGGAAATGGAACACGATACTCAATAGGCGGGTCTACTTGAGTAGAAGAAGAAATTTGGTTTGACATTTGATTCGATGTTTGGCTCAATGTTCTGTTCAGATTCGTTTGTTGTTTTAGAAGTGTTGAGAGGGGTTTTCGGTAAACGTTTGGATTAACGACTTGATTATCGATTTGTTTATCGGAACGCAAAGTCATGTTAGCATTCATTTGGGTTACATTGCTATCTTGAACAACATGAGCTTGATTCAAATTCGCGTTTTGATTTTTGGGATTTGGAACTGGATGACTTGGGAATGTGCCTCGTTCATGTTCACTCACAAATGTGGCTAATAGACTCGTTTTCATTTCAAGTTTCACAATCGATTGACTTGTATTCTGCATGTACGAGGTTAACAAATTTTGCAAATTGCTATTTGATTAGAGATTTTGAGTCGTTTCTTTAGCCAAAGTTTCGAGACTTTTTTTCAAGAGAAGACAATCGTCTATCGTCTTGGGGAGCAAAAGATTGTTGCAGTTGATTTTGAGATGTAGGCGCAAAATTTTGTTGAAAATGATTGGGTTGAAAGGGAGGATTTGAAGCATTGTTCGTTAATGCTTGAAAATTGGGCCGAACCAAATTTGTGTTGGGATTATTTTGTTTCTAAGCAAAGTTCGAATGATTTCTCCAACCAGGATTGTACGTTTAAGAAAACGGGTCACTCTTAACTTTATTGAAAGCGTTGGGTTATTCGATCAAATTAGGGCACCGATCGGCTATGTGATTTGGATCGTTACATTTATAACACATGGATTGGGAAGCTTGATTCATTTGGTTGGATGAGAAAACATTGTCGAAATTATTAATCATTGCATCGATCTTAGCTTCCAAAGCCAATGTGCGCTCGATCGTAAGTAAATTGATTTTTCGTTGGAATGTTCCCATTTGGACGATTTTTCAACTAGGTTTTCAAGAAATTGCCAAGCATCATCGTGATGTTGGGCGAGAAAGTTGCCTTGGCACATAGATTCAAGCATGGTTCGTGAGCTGTTTCCAAGTCCATCGTATAAGATTTGGCACAGAGTCCATTTTTCGAAGTTATGGTGTGGTCATTTTATCAAAAGTTCCTTAAATCTTTCAAAATATTTTCCAAATGGTTCTCCCATGAATTGATGAAAATTTACGATTTCGTTTTGGATTTTAGTTGTTTTATCCAAGGGGTAGAACTTTATTAAGAAAACTTTAACAAATTCTTCCCAAGTTTTGATTGAATTTGATGGTAAGCTATACAACCATTTTTCCACGTAATCAATAAGAGCAAATGGAATTAATCAAAGTTTGATTCCGTCATCAGAAAGTTGTTGGAGTTTAATGGTTGCACAAACTTGTTCGAATTTCGTCAAGAAAGTGTATGGGTCATCGTGTTCGAAGTTGCCAGATTTTGGGAGCGTGGCAATATGATTGGAGTGAATTTTGAAATGGTTACCCGTAGGGGCGAGTAACGTGATGCAAGAATGAATAGAAACTCTATCGGGAAAGATTCTATCCATAAGATTTCAAAGGGCATTATCGTTCCCCTTTTTAGGAATATCGTTTGTTCGAGAAACGATTCGTAGAAGGGTCACGAGTCTAATGATTTGTTATTGTGTCACAAGCCCAAGTACTCATGCACTAGAAAAGGCGAGAAGAGAAAGAAGTGAGAATTGAATTTAAGAGAAAGAAACAGAGTTCAGAGAATGAAATCAAGTTAAAAATTGTTTTTTTACTATTTTTTTGGAAAAGTATTTACCAAAAGAACTTTATTTTTCTAAAGAGAGATTTGATTTTTGTTTTGTTTTTTTTTTTGGATTTTCAAAAAATTTTCTCTTTTTTAATATGTTTTTACTCTTTTTTTGTTTTTTGTTTTTGAAAAGATTATTTCTTCTTTTTTTAAACTAAGTTAAGTAAAATGTACAATTTTTTTTAGTTTTCAATTTTGATTTTTTTTCTTTTTTATTAAATATGCACGAACTAATGCAAGGACTTAATTACAAATTTTCTGTCCTTAGTAGCTCCTAACCCAAAATTGTGTAATCACACTTTGTCTTAATCCAACAAAATATTTCTTAGCTAGGTAACGAGCAGGAGTTATCGGTGCACCACGAATCATCATAGCAATGCAGCCGAAGGTTTAAGTATCTTCAGAGAAACAATCAGCATAATATTTACGAATCATTGTAATATTTATAACTGATTATTGCTCTGCCGTAGCCTAGATACCAAGAAAATAAATTGTTCAAACAAGACAACTATCAAGATACAATTAAGCCCTAGTTGAGCTCGCAACACCCTTAAGTTTGAAGTCTAACCGTTATTATTAGTCAAATTCTAGAATGATATGCAATTTATGGGCTAAGGAAGGGGTGATGAAATCCCACACCTTATGTGAATTGGGGTGTTGCCCTTAGAAAAGAAAATAAGACGATATGAATGCAAAACTAAAAATAAACGTGAATTAACGATGCAACTACGAATAATTTATTTTTGTTTTTATTTTTGAATTTTTTTAAAATGCAAGCAACCAACAATGCAAACTGAAAATAAAAACACGAGAAAATGGCACGATATCAGAGCGTGCAGAATTTATTACCAATTATTTTAAAGCGGTAATTTTTTTTATAAGCAAACAATTTGGCAAGTAGAGTAAACTTGCAAGTGATTCTTCCTTTTGAATTTCTGCTTTTGCAACCTAAAACTAAAAACAAGATATATACAGTTTTTTTTCTTTTTTTTAATATATATATCAAAAAAGAAACTAAAATAAATGAAAAAAAAAAATTGAAAACAAAACAATTGAAAATAAACAGACAAAAGAAACTTGCTTGCTCTTTTTTTATAAACTCCACTAGGGTCCGGCCCACTAAAAATATCTTACTACACAAAAGTCCCAGTTCGCACCCAAATTCACGAATTCACAGAATCACAAATTCATAAATTCAGATTTCCGCAACCATATTCAAAAGAAAATCAAAATTCAACGTTAATTCCAAAAACCAATTTCCCAAAATCAAAATCAAAACGAAAGGGTGAAGTAGCGAATCGAATTGTGTAGAGGTTGTGAATCTGGTATGTTGGAATTTTTGATGTAGTTGCGGTGGTTTCGAGTTGCGGGTTACGAGGAGAGGCGGGCCTTTGATGAGGCAGGTCGAAGATGGTTCAGAGGATTGGAGAAAGCAAGTTTTGGGTTTTGGATAGTTTGGCAGAGGAAGGAGTGCAGGCAAGGGGAGTGAACTTGCAGGTAGATGGTGATGATAGTGAGATGTTGTAGCGGTGATAAACAGAGAAGGGTGGAGAAATGGTGGCAAGGTAGGGTGGTGATGTTGTTGGAAGTGGATGGACTGTGATGGAGCAGTGATGTCAGTATGTCAGATAGAGGATGGTGGAGATGCAAAACTGAGTAGTTGTGCAGGGAGGAGCAAATGGTATTTTGTATGTAGCAGTTGCAAGAAGTTGACAGAAGAGTATGGTTGTGTAGTGGATGTAATGGTTTTGGTAATGAATGGGTAATGGCAGAGAAAAATATGTGACCGTGCAGTGGATGTAATGGTTGTATGTATGCAGCAAGTTATGGTTTGAGTTGAGTAGATATGGAGGTGGTTAGAGAGATCATAGTAAGTGCACAGAAATGGTTGGTAAGCAAAGGTTTGATAGTGGTATTGTATGAAGATTTGGAAATTGGTGAACTGATGCAAGTATGTTTGATGTGGTGGATGTATGTACTGGGTTGCTGGGTTGTATGTATGCACAGTGATGATTGCGTTGAAATGAAGTAGGGCAGATGAATGTGTGACAGAGGAGGTTACAGGAAGTGTTGAAGTATGACAGTGGTTGTATATGTGTTTGCAGGCAGAGGATGTTGTTTGAAGTATGAAGTTTGTAGTAGAGATGGTGGAGGCAGTAAGGCTGGTGAAGTGTATTGCTGTAGCGGTGATTGGTGAAGTGGTATGTAGTTGATTGGCAGGGGTGGATTTATGATGGAGTATGTTGACAGGGAGGGTGATCGTGGTTTGAGGAAAGAAGTTGTATGCTAGTAGGTTCAATGAAGTGGATGATTGTAACTATGATGTTTGACAGTGGTGTATGGTTTTGGTGGAGTAGTATTGTGATCAGGCAGTGGTTATAAGTTGGTGTATTTGATGGAAGGAGAATGTTAAGGTGGTTTGTATGTGGGTGATGTGGCACAGTGCACAGCAGTGTGCACAGGTAGGCAGAAAGATGAATTTGATGAGGGCAGTGTGCAGTGGTTTGAGAGCAGCGGTGAAAGGGTAGATGTGCAGGGTGGCTGTGAGTTGCTGCTTTAAGGTGGAGTGGTGGTTGTTGTAGCTTGATGATGGTGGTAGCTTGATGTTTCTGGTGAGGGCTGGGGGTATGGTGCACAGGCCAAAGGATGGCGGTAAGGATGTGAAGTATAAAGTACTGTTGATGTGGGTTATGTAGGCAGTGCAAATGGCTGTTGTAACCGAGGAAGGCAGGTTGACAAAAGAAGGTGCATATGCACAGTGAAGTGCACAAAGGAGAAGGTTGTGATACACTGTGCAGTGGCAGAAATGAAGTAGGATGAATGTAAACAGTTTGGTAAACAGTTTGTATATGCAAGGTGCAAACAGTTTTGTAAAACAGTGAATTTTTTTTGTAAAACAGTGAATAAAATGTAAACAAAGTTGTAATGAATTTTTTTGTTTTTTAAATGAAATTGTGGATGTTTTCTTTTATATATATAAAGAGTGCAAATGCAAATGAAACTAGAAAATAAGCACACAAACACAATGAACACAAAAATCACACACAAACACACACACAACACAAAATATTTTTTTTAAATGCAATTCAACACACAAAATGAAAACACAATGAATTTAAATAAAAATAATTCGAAGAGTAAACTAAAAATCAAATCTATTCCCTGGAAATGGCGTCAAAAACTTGTTGAATCGACGAGTTTTCTATTGGGTTAGAAAATCGCCGAAAAAATTATGTGATAAAAATAACCACAAGCACACGGCATACAATTTTAGTACGTGGCGAGTACGGGTCGATCCGCAGGGAATTGAAATGATTTTAAATTCTATTTAATCAAATTAAACCAAACTTGGGATTGTTTTTAAGCTAAAAAATATGTAAAACTAGCTAGAACAAGTGAATGGAAATATGAGATTAGAAAACAATTTAGAGGCAAATCAACTCTCATATTTTTACATAAATCAACACACAAACAATATATGATCTCTCTATTTTGATCTCAAGTGGAACTAGTGATGTATTTATCATAAGTATGGTCTATTTATGTTATTAACTAACATAACTTAATCCATCAAACTATAATATAACAACTAAAACCACTTATCAATTGTAATAAAAATGAAGTCAAAGCAAAAGCTATTTTAAGTATGATCTGTTTACTATTTTGTTTAGTAACATAGATCATCAAATTTTGATTCTAATTTAATTTCATAATCAAAAATCAATTAGTAAGATGATGATGTAAATTGTGTTTATGTTGGATTAAGCATAGTCCATTTGTGATTACAACATAGGCTATCAAATTCCCTTTATAAACTTACATCAACATTCACTTTTCATGAAGCATTAAAAAGAGATCATAAATCACAAAATATGTTGAATTTACATAATCTTAGAGAGCTTCATTACCCCTAAATTGAAGGAATTGCAAGCTAATGGAAATAGAAAAAACTAACTACTTGCATAAAAGTAAAATTAAACTAAGTGCGTAAAAAAGAAAGCTAATCTACTAACATGAAAATGAAGAAAGCATGTAAATAAAACAAGCATAAAATGAAAGACCATGTAGAAAAAGAAGAGGCTTAGGAAGCCATTTTATTTCTCATTTGATTTGAGGCTACAACTTGCATATAAGCCAATGTAAAACTAAAACTTCATTACATGAACATAAGAGGGGTATTTATACAAGTCTAAAACCCTAATCCATATTTTAGGGAGCTACCCAAAATACCCCTTAGGAAGTGTGGCCACCAAGTTATCATTAGCTTCTAATTAGTCCTTCATTAAGTATGCATGTAACTTTAATCTCCACTAACATGTGCATTAGCTCCTAATTGTAGATCGAAGTAAGTGGGTAGGTGGGGTCCTTCATGTTGCATGAATTGATTTATTTCTTCATTCCTTTGTTCTTCCATCCTTGTGCATGCATATTTCTACGAAAGCTTCTATTATTTTCCATCCAAATTTCTACAAATAAAAATAAAATATGCAAGTGAATATTCTCAAAATTTATATATACATAAAACTACAATTTTACCCCCAAATTGATGTATGAATGGTGACTTGAAAGCATTTTTGAAATTTGGTTTTAAACGTGTAAAAACCCCCAATTATGACATTTATTTAAAATAAAAGTAGATTAATTATGGAAACAAAAATATGCGCATTTACGTGCACACCAATTACCCCATAATAGAGATTTGGTAGACTCTAGGACCCTTATTGCGGTTCTACTGCTGGTTTCTAAGAGGTAAGATCTCCGTTTGTAAGATATATTATGTAACACTCCTTAAATTTCAATAAAAAATTAAAGAGTAAAATTGTAATTTTACTACAAAGGACAACATTAGAAGTTTTGTAGTTGGATGAATTAGGCAACAAATGTCTAGTGGTTATTGCTGGACGGCAGATCTGATCAGTTTAGATCTGTAGTTGTATTTCTAGATGGCCCCTTACTATTTAGTACTGCACCAAGTACTCCTAGGATCTGACAATAATGTATATAAAATCCCAAAAAGTTATGTCCCTGTATAATTGATGTTAGGGGCTATTTATAGGTGTAAAATATTCAACTTGGTATATTCTATTCAACTAATTATGTTCGGCTAATTCTGCTCAGCATATTCTGTACGGCTGATTCCGTTCAACATATTTTATTTGGCAAATTCATTGGGTGAATTTTGTTCGGCTAAATCTATTCGGTTGATTCTATTTGGTTATAAACAGATTCTGGACCACCAAACCATTTTAACAATTCATCATATTCTGATCAGTAATTTCTATTCGGTATAATTATGTTCGATACCTAACAGAACCATCGAGGTTGAATCGATTTTCTTTATTCCATAACTTCTTCATTTTAAGTTAGAATTGTGAAAAACATAGATCGATAGCTTTGTATTGTTAAGTAGAAAGCTCTATTGACTTTGACTATTCATTTGTTTGAATTAGTTAGTAGCTTTTCAAGGTAGACCTAAATCGATTAGGTACAAAATTGATTTTAAGATGATCATATATTTCAATCTGTAGCTCGAATTTAGGCACGGTTTCAACCAAGATGCATTTCCCAACCTTCTATACATTCCCAACTAGCTTTATCCTATTAGCAGACTACTCCGAACTTACCCCTAACAGATTTCCTTCCACAGTATACTTCGTGGATATGAAGTGTGCTCTATTTGAAATCCAATTGTATTGAGGGGATGGTGCAAACAACGCATAATCCCATAGTGTTCAGGTGACCACCTGTCTAACATATAAATAAAAGGGTTTGTCCAACTCGTAGGGTTCAACAATATCCATTCTTTTAGGTAATAATTCATTTCTCCCACAACCGTGGGTTGCATATACTGGAGTGGTAAGGTACTGTTAACCATAAAATCCACTTAAGAACAAAGGTATGAAAGAAGGCTTATAAAAGTGCTAGGCTCTACTAAAATTGAAGACATGAGTTTCGCCAAAGTTCAAAGAAGAGTGTTTCGAAGGCATTGAGATGGCTTTAGAAGGAGTTACAAGCACCAGGTGCCATTACAAATGATAAACAAGACAAAAGCTTTCGAAAAGAAGGGAAAAAGAAGGCAAGATTGCCCTTCCGCCTCATTAAGACCTTTCGATGCAGATGGATTCACACATATATGAAAAGCAGGAACGGGTTCGAAACGCCTTTTGAAGGTGTTAAACGAAAGGCTTGCACACATGAACTAATTCCTTCAAAATAGAAGGTTTCGTCGTTATCAATTTACCACTTGAAGAGTTGATTCCAATACACTTTTCGAAAGCAAGGATAAGCCTTTCGAAACGGTTGGAGCATTTCAAAAGCATAATGAAAATCCCGCATGAAGGCCAAGAGTCCTTTCGCTAAGACCCAGTTGTCACTCTCTATTCCTTTCGAAGGAATGTGAAAGCTCACTTGCAACAGTATAGCAACATGAAGCGAAGAGCACTTCTACCACCCTTTCGACGAAGTCGAAGCAGTCCAGTAAAAAGCAAAGAAAAAGAGGCACTTAGACTTTAACGGTAGCGAAAGGTAGTCAAGGCGATCCGTTCACTGGGTCGAAAGGTCCGGAATTGGAAGGTGGAGGCGCAAGAATGGATGAGAAAGCTCAAAGGGAAAGCCTTTCGATAGCATCGAAAGCAAGCGCGTAGAAAATTGAAGGAAGATCTTTCGACCATGTCGAAAGGATGCACGCAGAAGATTGAAGGAAGACCTTTCAATTGAATCGAAAGGATGGGTGCGAAAGGGGGCCGACCTGCATATATAAATACGACCCTAAGGGTCCGATTTGGGGGACTGGATTTTAGGAATCCTAAATTCATTCTCCAATTTCTTAGCAAAATCAAGCCTTTGTAACCCTAAATCGATTTTGGGAAAAGCTCTCTTACTTGTAACTCAATTGGATTAATGTGAAAAGAGAAAACGCATAGATTCAATAAAGATTTTGATTATGATGGAGATCATTTCGATCATTAGCTTGTTTAATAATCAACTGCACATGATACTAGCTTATCTTCTTAATTCCTTTTTGTCATATGCGATACCATGGGATCAACTTGGATAATATGCCTACGATTCACATTATCATCATGTTTAATGATATTTAATGATAAACAAAGGTGATAATGATGTTTTGGTCTTAATAAGTTCATGGAACTTATGATATCCGAGATGATTTTCCATTGCATATATTAAATAGAGCTTGCATATTGTACATTAGATCTACTAAAAAAGAGCAAGGCCCCTTTCGACTTGGTCGAGAGGGACGTTTTGAAAGGGATCTGACATGTAAATGATAAGCAACACTCTATGGATGAATTCCTTCGAAAGGAATACACGCACTACAATGCATACAACCCTTACGAAGGAGTTTATTCCAAAAAAAGCATAATCAATAGAGTCGAAAGCAAATACTTCTCCCTAAGGGCAGAATGGTCCTTTTGGCATAGTAGAAAGGAATGAATGTCTGACATAAATAACCACTTTCGACTCACCCAGAAAAGAAGTTTCGAAAGAGGTGCTTTCTCCTTAACCTTCATTTCGATAAGGTCGATTGGATTTGCTAACTACCATTAATATTTTCATTAGACCACCCTCCAAAAGTAAGTTGTCCACGTCAACCTAATCGAAAGGGGATTTCGAAGGGAGTGATCACTTCTATTAATCTTCTTTTGAAGTGTAAACGAAATTTCTTATTAACTACATAGCTTTGGGGATGTTGACAAGTTTTCTCGTTAACATTTTTGGCGCTGGAAGGAGAGCTCAAACCTCCTACCTTGTGGTTATTTTATAGACTAATTATAGATTGTCTGACTTGGTGTAGGAAAATGAAATCCAAAAGGCTCAGTCGAATGGATGAAGAGGCCGTACACACCACGACTTTAGAAGAGAACATAACACCAAATTTCAACATAGAGGGAGTTATGCAAGGGCAACCATCGACCCCAGCTCAATAAGACGACAATGCCACCAAAATAAAGCACTTGGAACAACAACTGCAAGAAATGCAGGAGCTTCTCAAAGTAGCATTGTCTCAAAAATCTTCCAAGACAGCAAAACCAACGAATGGAGATGAGGTGATCTCTCCAAGAAAAAATTTGAAAGCTTATACAAATTAAGATAAGAGCAAAATCGACTTGACATCTTCAAAAATGAAAGAGCGTCCTCTAACTAAATTCGATCATCAAGGAAGGGTATTTGAAAAATCACTCGAGTAGTCCGGAAGCTCAACATCAAAGGAGTATAATCCAAACCGAAAAAGTTATCACGATACCGAAGCTTATTTGAAAGACATAGCAGAAAAAGCAATTAAGTCAACAGTCATCCCATCCTATGTTAGGATTCCAACCCTGAAGTACCATGGAACTGCGGACCCCAACGATCACTTGATGGCTTTCGATAGCCAAATGGATCTGTATAAGACTTCGGGAGCCGTTCGATGCAGACTGTTTCCGTTAACGCTTCAAGGAGCCGCCGCTAAATGGTATCGACAATCGTGAAAAGATGATATATTCATGGAAGCAGTTTCCTTATGAGTTTTCTGCCCAGTTCTGTATATGCAAGGACCCAACAATCGATTACACTGTTTTGGCCAACATTAAGCAGAGACGAGGAGAGTCTTTGGGAGATTACTTTAAAAGATTCAACACAGAAGCACTAAAAGCTAAAGACATGAATGATCGGGATAAGCTCATTGTGGTACACTCTGGGTTAATAAAGAACACACCATTCTGGAAGCAACTCTTTATTCATGGATGTAGGGATCTGCAAGACTTCCATTTTCAGGCCAATAAATTCATTCGAATGGATGAATTATATCACGCCAAGAAGAAAGCTAATCCTAAAAAGGAAAGTGGAAGGTTTGGATTAGATCGAGGACATAAAAGAACAAGATGGGAAGAGCCTATTGCTAATTTAATTGCTTTAAACAAGCCATTGTCTTACATCTATGTTGTGACAAAGGAGAATGTCAACTTCCTAACTTCCTTTAAGGACAAGAAATACCCAGAACAAAGGAAAGGGGATGACTATTGCATTTACCACGAAGCAAACGGTCACAAAACTAATGAATGCAGAGTCTTGGTGGGAATCATTCATAAATTAATTCGCGAGGGGCATTAGAAGGAATTCATCCAGGACAAACAAAAAGCACCACGGACTGCGGACAGTCCGCAAAAGTTTCCCAGTAATGCTGTTAACATCTTGGAGGAAGAAGATCCATTGAGCCTGAGTGCGCCGCTGAATAGGATCGATGTAATTCATGGAGGGCCACATCCAGCGGGGACTAGCAAGTGGGCCAGAAACAGGTACATCAAAGAAGCTAGAGAAGGTGTTTTTCCATTCAAGAAGAGCCCCTACTTAAAAATCCACGACTCAACATCCCGATGCCAAATCTTGTCGTTACTCCCCAAGAGCTAAATAAGGGAGTCCATCACCCACACAATGATCCCCTAATGATCACAGCTCAAATTGGACTGTCTATAGTGTCCAAGATTCTTGTGGATACTAGTAGCGCAGTCAATGTCATTTTTAAACATTCCTTTGATCAGATGGGCATCCCAGAAGACAAGCTAGAGCCCAGCCTTGAGCCAATCTTTAGGTTCAACAACAAGGGATTGACCCTAGTATGACAAATAAAATTGCTCATACAGATAGGAGTACCACCATGTTGCCGAACTTTTGAAACTCTTTTCATAATCATTAACCAACCATCCTATTACAACGCTTCTTTGGCAAACCCGCACTTGATGAGGTAGATGCATTTTTCTTACCAAAATATCTGATGGTGAAATTATTAACTAAGAAAGGCTGAGGCACTATCTACGGAAAGCAATTCAGCTCCGGTGAAATGTATTTTGCTACGCTTGATCAATACAAAAGAGAGTATTCTGCTTACTTTGATTCTTCTACTGTTTTTCAGCCTTCGATTGATGGATTTTTACATCCAACATCCGAAGAAAAGATTAAATCTAATAAGACTAACAAACGTATGTATGAAAGGTACATTTTCCCTGGAAGCAAGAGGAAGAGGGTCGATGCTAATTCTGTAGAAGAGGATAAAATCATCAAAGAATTTGATTGTCATGGGAAAGTGGAAAGAATAAAACACATAGAAGACCTTGAGGAGGCATGTATAGACCCAGATGATTCCACCAAAGTGGTCAAAGTAAGAAAAGAGTTGGATAGCAACTTGAAGAAGGACTTGATTCAATTCCTTAAATCTAATAAAGACGTATTTGCATGGTCTCATTCAGATATAGTGGAGATTGATCCATCGGTTATGTGTCATGCGCTAAACATCAATCCAGAAGCGACCCCCATTAGACAGAAAAAGAGACAACTAGATAAAGTGCGGTCCGACGCTCTAAAAGAGGAAGTTAAAAGACTCCTTGAAAATGTATTTTTTTCGAGAAATCTACTACCCAAATTGGCTAGTGAAACCAGTATTAGTGAAGAATTCGAACAGTAAGTGGAGGACTTGCATCGATTATACTGACTTAAAGAAGGCCTGTCCCAAAGATTATTTCCTTCTGCCATTGATAGATCAGTTGGTTGATGCAACTAGTGGGCACAGATTGTTATCTCTCATGGATGCATACTCAGGATATAATCAGATACCCATGTTCAAGCTAGATGAGGAACATACAAGTTTCACTACTGATTGGGGAATTTACTGCGACAAAGCAATGTCATTCGGATTAAAGAATGCAGGGGCTACCTATCAAAGATTAGTCAACAGAATGTTTAAAGAACAGATCGTTCGAAATATGGAAGTTTACGTTGACGACATGCTAGTGAAATCTTATGAGGCTAAAAGCACCTTGAAAATCTAAAAGAAATGTTCGAAGTATTACGAAAATATCAGATGAAGCTGAATCCCTATAAACGCTCTTTTAGAGTCCATTCTGGGAAGTTTTTTGGCTATCTGGTGAGTTCTCAAGGGATTGAAGCCAGTCCAGACCAGATTCAAGCTATCAAGGACATGGCTGGGCCCAAAACTAGAAAAGATGTAATGAGTTTAAACAGTAGGGTCGCCGCCCTAAGCAGATTCATTTCCAAGGCGACTGATAAGAGCTGTTAACCGGCATCTTGGCCCGGTTACAAAACGACAGTTGAAGAAATTATCATTAGCACTAGACAAGATTCTGATCAAGGAGAGACTGGAGGTGGTAGCAAGTTGTCAGGCCCACAACAAAGCAAGAGCATTCGGCCTGCCTGGCCTGGTGCGCAGATTCACCTACTATGGGCAGAGGCACCTTGTTCCTAAGCCCATGAGGGAAGTCCAACCCATCTCGTCTATAAATAGGAGGGCAGTAGCACAATGAAAGTGACCTTTTCCCGGGAACACTAGGGAGACTCTGCCGCTTTCAAGACTCATCCTCTTTACTTAGCAATTGTATTCAAGTGTTTGGTCTACGGATTGTATCTGTAATCAATCATCAAGTAAAGCAATAAAGTTTAACCTCAAAGTGGACGTAGGCAATTACACTGAACCACTATAAATCCGGTGTTCTTACTTTCTGCATTTAAATTAGCATATTCTTCCTTGTTTAATTTAACTTCATCACTTACATCTCTACACAATCTTTCTCAACGAGGTTAGTGACCAATTTTGGTGCTAACACTTTGGTGCTTTCACTGAGAATTGAATTCTCAGCTTGATTGGATCTCATCGTCTACTAGTGGATTTCCATATTCGCGAGATAGATCCAGTTGTTTACTGGGAAACTTCCTATTCTACTCAGATTTGAAAGAAATCTAAAGAAAGCTAATAGCCGTAGTCAGAGAAACCAAGTCTACGCAAGTTTTTGGGAATGGATGTTGAAGTTTGCACCGGAGTGATATGAGGGCTGACCCCTCTCTGAAGGCAATTCAGCCAATCTCTCATATAGCCGACCTCTCACTCAATGTGGATATTCACTCCCCCCACTCAAAAACTTCAGGCCGATCCACTCGGCCGAACAGCCATGGCCGAACAGCTTTGGCCGAACCACTTCTGGCCGATCCACTTTGGCCAAAAAGCCTTGGCCGAACAGCTTTGGCCGAACCACTCCAGGCCGGTCCACTCTACCGAACAGCCTTGGCCGAACAGCTTTGGCCGAACCACTCCAGGCCGGTCCACTCTACCGAATAGCCTTGGCCGAACAGCTTTGGCCGAACCACTCCCGGTCGATCCACTCTGCCGAATAGCCTTGGCCGAACATCTTTGGCCGAACCACTCCAGGCCGATCTACTGTGCCGAACAGCCTTGGCCGAACAGCTTTGGCCGAACCACTCCAGGCCGGTCCACTCTACCGAACAGCCTTGGCCGAACAGCTTTGGCCGAACCACTCCCGGCCGATCCACTTTACCGAACAGCCTTGGCCGAACAGTTTTGGCCGAACCACTCCATGCCGATCCACTCTGCCGAACAACCTTGGCCGAACAGCTTTGGCTGAGCCACATGCCAACACCGAACGCCCCAATGCCGAACGATACCTCCAAACCGAAAGGTGTCTGCCATGCCGAACGAGGAATGCCGAGCGGCTTACGACTAAGGCATTCATGCTGAACGCCCCAATGCCGAACGAGGAATGGCAAACAAGGAATGCCGAGCGGCATGTGACTTAGGCATTCATGCCGAACGCCCCAATGCCGAATGGTACTTCTGTATGCCGAACGGTACTTCTGTGCCGAACGAAGTATCCAGACCGATCCATGCACTATATACCGATCTCTCTCTCAAAAAACAATCTGACTGTGCCTCCGGATAGTGAATTCAAAACTCAACTTAATAAAGGAACATTCTATCCACTTCCCTGACATCCCATGATCGACCAAGGCATAGAGGATCTAGCGACAGCTTATGAAAAACATCAAGGGAACGGACAAGCAACCGCTATTCAAACGGTACTCCCAAAGGTTGGAGAACATAGATGATATGACTCTAGCAAACGCCAAGATGACTCCAAGCACCATTCTTCGCTGACCCAGCACTTCGAATTTAGTGACTCCAAGCAAACCAATTCTCTAAGCAATTTATTCCAAATACTAACAAGGGTATCATACTGATCGCGTTTGAGGAAAGTCGACCTCCAGATATATTTTGGCAGCTAGTTAGCTAAAGAGCCTCCTACGACTATGGATCGTTTATTTTACAAAATGAATCAGAATTAAAGTGAGGAGGAGTGGAGCAGACTAAGAAAAATAACAATGAAGGCCCGTTGGCTAAGGATGTAGATCCCAGTAGCCGAAACAAGACTTCAGAATTTAGCTCATATGCTCTTTGAAAGATTCAATTGACAACCTCTACTTGAAGACTCACGACTCGGAGTGGTACTGGAAACCAACCTCGAGAGAGTACACCAAAGTCTAAAGAAAATCAGGGGAATTTTGTATATTCCCAAATGCTCACTGATCCTAACACGGGCGATTACAAACACCTCCGAGGTGTGATCGAAAAGATGACCTGGAAAGGAAAGCTTCAATAGTATGTACAAGTCCTGCAGAATGGCGGGCAGCGAATATCCGATGCCTATTAATAAAGGGCTATGATTATCAATTGGATGGTTGGCGGCCGACATCCCTTTGAAAGGAGCCAAGGGCGGAGTCGAATAGCGAGCACACGATGCTGCTTCACATATCAATGAGATTTACCAGAATCTTCTTTGAATTATTTCCATTTCCATCTCTATTTCAATTGTTCTATGAACTACGACTAGCTTGAACTAAACTACTTTCAAAACGATGCAGGTGACCAGGTACTCAGATTTGGTTGCCAACCAATCTACGCAGACCATGATCAGACGTGTGGAGTTACATCTAGACGAGCATAATTCTATCGCTCATCATCAACCATATGCCTTTGATTTGGGGCTATGGACTAAATATTGAAAAGTTCATCATGATCAGAGCCCAATACAAAGTCAACATGACCAACCATCCATTCATCGACCTCCACGTTTGACTCGGAGACCTAAGCAAGGCTTGGAATGGGTATGGCCTGATCATCCACTCAAATCGAGTCATAGAACAAAGTTCGACAAAATCCATGATTTGTTCATCTACACATCAAATCCTACCTCGAACACAAAAGGTTATTCGAAAGCCCGACTTGAAGTAGTTGTGGTGGACTGTCTACACATTAACCATCGCTCTCAATATATGGACACGACTGCACCTTGGAACATATGCAACTTACTTTGTCTACTCAACAATCTATTATCCTTATTTTCTAGAAGGAGATACAGAGCAAATTGTAAGAGATTTGGTTATCTAACCCAACATGGATGTGATCCAACCATCTGTCATATACCTCCTTCCTTGACTTGATTGGAAGAGCTATAATCACCAAGCGGACGAGAATTGATCGTCCATTTTTCAAATTCCGTCCCTCATCCTAGGGGGCAGAATCCCATTCCGTGAGCAAACGTGGTTCGATTGTCCATTCGATGACATTAGCCTCGATACAGTAGATGAATACAAATTAAAGAGTGGAAATATGACTACTCTCAACTTAAACCTCCAAGTCTCCAGAGTGCGGACTGGAGTACTCTAAGTCCCCAGAGCGTGGACTAGAGTATAAATGACTTAAACCTCCAAGTCCCCAGAGTGCGGACTGGAGTACTCTAAGTCCCCAAAGCACGGACTAGAGTATAAATGACTAAAACCTCCAAGTCCCCAGAGTGAGGACTGGAGTACTCTAAGTCCCCAGAGCGCGGACTAGAGTATAAATGACTAAAACCTCCAAGTCCCCAAAGTGCGGACTGGAGTACTCTAAGTCCCCAAAGCGCGGACTAGTGTATAAACGACTTAAACCTCCAAGTCCCCAGAGTGCGGACTGGAGTACTCTAAGTCCCCAGAGCGCGGACTAGAGTATAAACGACTTAAACCTCCAAGTCCCCAGAGTGCGGACTGGAGTACTCTAAGTCCCCAGAGCGCGGACTAGAGTATAAATGACTAAAACCTCCAAGTCCCCAGAGTACGGACTGGAGTACTCTAAGTCCCCAGAGCGCGGACTAGAGTATAAATGACTTAAACCTCCAAGTTCCCAGAGTACGGACTGGAGTACTCTGAGTCCTCAGAGCGCGGACTAGAGTATAAACGACTTAAACCTCCAAGTCCCCAGAGTGCGGACTGGAGTACTCTAAGTCCCTAGAGCGCGGACTAGAGTATAAACGACTTAAACCTCCAAGTTCCTAGAGTGCGGATTGGAGTACTCTAAGTCCCCAGAGCGCGGACTAGAGTATAAATGACTAAAACCTCCAAGTCCCCAGAGTGCGGACTGGAGTACTCTAAGTCCCCAGAGCGCAGACTAGAGTATAAACGACTTAAACCTCAAAGTCCCCAGAGTGCGGACTGGAGCACTCTATGTCCCCAGAGCGCAGACTAGAGTATAAACGACTAAAACCTCCAAGTCCCCAGAGTGCGGACTAGAGTACTCTAAGTCCCCAGAGCGCGGACTAGAGTATAAACGACTTAAATCTCCAAGTCCCCAGAGTGCGGACTGGAGTACTCTAAGTCCCCAGAGCGCGGACTAGAGTATAAACGACTTAAACCTCCAAGTCCCCAGAGTGCGGACTGGAGTACTCTAAGTCCCCAGAGCGCGGACTAGAGTATAAATGACTAAAACCTCCAAGTCCCCAGAGTGCGGACTGGAGTACTCTAAGTCCCCAGAGCGCAGACTAGAGTATAAACGACTTAAACCTCCAAGTCCCCAGAGTGCGGACTGGAGTACTCTAAGTCCCCAGAGCGTGGACTAGAGTATAAACGACTTAAACCTCCAAGTCCCTAGAGTGCGGACTGGAGTACTCTAAGTCCCCAAAGCGTGGACTAGTGTATAAACGACTTAAACCTCCAAGTCCCCAGAGCGTGGACAAGAGTACTCTAAGTCCCCAGAGCGCGGACTAGAGTATAAATGACTTTAACCTCCAAGTCCGCTGAGTGCGGACTGGAGTACTCTAACTCCCCAGAGTGCGGACTCGAATATAAGCGAATCGGATCTCCAAGTTCCCTGAATATGAACTATGACACAGATGACTTGAATTTGTCAAATCCCTGACATACGGGCTAGAAAGTATTCTAAGTGCTCGAAGCACAGAATGGAAGTTCAACGACTCCCGAAGAGTTTCCAAGTTATATGAAGATGGACTGAGAAGTCTATGTTACTCACAACTGCTTGGATTAAAGTCACAATCACAAAGAAAACTGAACAATAAGAGTCTTTTGTAAGACAGAAAAAGGAACTAAACCTTATTCAAAAATGAGTTTCTATTACAACCCCTCCAAAGTTCGGAGTCGACATTCTATTTACAAGGAATAAGGAAATAGATGAAAATAATTACATGACTTAAACTAACTCTCGTTGAACGAGGATAGTAATCACTTCTTGTGCTTCTTCAACTTCTTTCCAGACGGCTCCTCTCCAGAGCATTTACCCTTGGTACTCTTCTTTATAGAGGGGTAGCAACTGAAGGAGTACGGGGGCCTTCCATGGGCTTGGACCCGCCAGGAAGGATGACCTTCAACGGCTTGTTCAAAGGATCATCCAAGTCCACAACTCGGGGCTCTACTATGACCTTGACCGTCTCCTCCTTCTCTATCTCGAGCCTCTCCTCCATGCTCAATTCGGATGTGTGCTCAGAGGCGCCTGTAATTTCTACTTCATAACCCCCGTCGGTAGGAGAGGAGGTCTCAGACTTGTCTTCATCAAGCGCTCCGATCACCTGAGCGTCTGGACCAGAAGCCTCCCCTGCGTGAGTGGCTTCACTTGTTTTCTCCCCCACTTCCTTGGCGACATCGCTCCTCGGAGTGGGCTCGAGGTCAGAACGGCCTGCACAAAATCGTGGAAAACAAGCATTAGAATGCAATAGTCCTGCATAAAGAATAACGACTTTCGAAATCTTAAAGAGAACCTTAAAGAGAAGGATTATCTACCAGGTTCAGGCAAACTCTCAGCCATCGGAGGGTCTCACCCTCTGGAATGGGAGACAGAATGCGGACTAAAGTACTCTAAGTCCCTGAGTGCGGACTAGAGTATAAATGACTCAAAAACCTCTACATCCCCAGAGTGCGGACTACAGTACTCTCAGTCCCCAGAGCATGGAATAGATTATAGACGACTTCAGAAAAATCCCTAAATCCCAGAAGCGGACCAGATTACTCTAAGTTCCCAGAGTGTGAACTAGAGTATAAACGAGTTGACGAAAATCTCTGCGTCTCGAACTGTGGACTAAAGCATAAACCATTCGACAAATCTCTAAGTCCTCGGAGCGTGGACCGAAGCATGAACACAAATTAGGCGCGAGTCAACCGGGGGGAGAATAACACTAAGTTACCAGAATGCAGAGTGGTGTATAAACATCGATAAATAGACGAGTGGATTCCGATCATTTTCTATTCCGCAAACTTCGACCTGGAATCGACAGGAGGATTATTAACCCGCTGAGGATGGAGTTCGACCATCCAACTAGTGACCTGGCCAAATCATTACTGGGGGCAGGGGTACAAAACACTAAAAAGCTGAATACGACAGCTCATTGTAGCTCTAGCGTGGCGTTCTTTATAACTTGAGGCAGCGACTGCAGGGAGGCCTCAATACAGAACCAATCGAAGCGGCATCCAAAGCTACGAGCAACCTACTATATCATACCTCAGACCAAGGGTCAATGCCGATCCGCACCAAGCACATACGAATGTGACTCGGATGTTTTTTGAAAAACTATGACCCATAGAGTATGGAAAATAGGTTAAACCACAAATACTTGGTCAAAAATTCTCCAGCACCCTCGTTCGATTTGTCAGGAGGAGTATGAAACTGGATGATCATAACCCGACTGCATTTGTAGCCAACTTTACCCCGAGATCTGATTACAGAGCATGAACCAAAGTGGACGTGGATGACCATCCACTGTCCAAATTACGCCCTAAAACTTACGTGTCATCGAAGTATTCCTCTTGGAATGAAAAACCACGATAAAATCCAAGATAGGCGAGACCTAGTCTCCCATCGACTGACATGATCCCACGATCCAACGGGAAAGAGAGTAAAGCTAAAGTGGGCGTCGCTGGCCTTCCTACTTATCGGTATATGCCCCAGACCTGGGGGCACGAGCGAGAAGCAAGATGAATGTGAACCGACTATTCACCAATCACCTCTATGTCTTCGGAGTTTAGGTGAAAACATAAACATAGCTAGGACGAGACTCAACCGTCCATGCAGTACATTTATCAACCCGAGACTGGGAGAAGACGCATGGTCATCCAAAAACTGGCTACGATAGCTCAGTATTAAAACTTATATATAGTGCTTACAGCTACTCAAGGCAACGACCGTAAGGATGCCTAGAGATAGAATCGTTAAATCGATACGTTAGCTCATGGGCAATTGACTTTCACTCCAACCTGAACGACGGGTAAAGAATCATGAATGCATTGAGTAGAAAGTGCGTTACTCGAATGCACAAGCAAATTCAAACTCATAGCAAGATCCAGCTATACAGTTGCATGCCACTCGAGGCTGACCCCCACTCGACATTTCCTTTAATGCGCTTTTAAGCTTGATTTTTGGCCATTTGCTGATAATCTATTAGAGCATTCAGAGCCCTTCGCTATTAGGCTCAATAACTCATGACAAGACTCTAGGATTCGACTAGAGTAACCATCAACATTGGTCGTCCCAACCATATTTCACATTGAATGTTATGCAAAATAGTTACATCTTTACTCAAAGAATCTGGGATGGCACCTGCTAATCTGAAGGTCGACATTACAGCCAGCCATGGCGACCCTTTCCAGGTGCTGAATATCGGATCACAGCTCAGTGCAGTGATAATAAAAGAATTAGTTGGATTTTTCTGAATAAATGATGATATGTTCCCTTGGACCCATTCTGACATGCATATGTGATTTCATTAACTATCGCGAGCCATGCATTGGATATCAACCCGAAGCTACAAAAGCTAGCACAATCTCTATTGATTTCATCATGAAAGATCCACTCTTACTTTTAGGCTCACCTCATCAACGTCTACGCCTACCAGCCATTGCGACAGGGCACACAATGACCTGAGACGTCTGAAAGACTACTTAAATGGAATATCGAACTAAGCTAATTCAATATCACTTATTTCCCACGAAGGGCTATCCAAGGATGGAAATTAGCAGACCTCACACCCAAATTCACTACCTAAGATGACTACTCGAAGAGTAGCAGAGAACCAACCATAAGATGGAAAATGTACGTGGATGGAGCATCCAATGATCAGTGTTATGGCTTGATAATGACTCCTGAGGAACGATCAATCTGCTACGTCCTAAAACTCGATTTACCTGTAACAAACAACGCTTAGTATGAAGCCTTGACTATCAGCCTCAAACTTGCTAGAGGATTTGAAGTGAAAACTTTACATATCTTTTGTGATTCTTGATTGGTAGTATACAAATTTAAGGAAGTTGATCTTGCTAGGGGGCATTGTCTTGCTCCTTATCTCGGCCAAGTCCAAGGGCTACTAACCGACTTCACGTATTACATCATTACACACGTACTCAGCGAACAAAATGAAAAGGTGTCATGGTTGACTCCTATCAAAGACTATCTACAATGAGAAATTCTTACTGAACGGAGGAATGGAAAACGACAGATCCTCCTCAAAGCTTCACGCCAAATCATCTAAGAATAATTCGTGTGTCAAAAGGAGTTTATCCATCCCCATGCTTCGGCATATCACCCATGATGATATCTTGAGCAAAATCTATGAAGAAGAATGTGGTAATAACATCAGGGGGAAAACCATGATAAAGAAGATACTCTGCTACATGTATTACTGGCCAACTATCAACCCAGATGCGGTTGATCATGCTAGACAATGTGACGAGTGCAAGATGTTTGCAAAAAATCCGGGAACCCCGCCGATGGAAATTAGTCAAATGGCTAGTTCATAGCCGTTTGCCACTTGGGGGCACTAAAATCATCTTCTTGTCGATCCTAAAGGTGGTGCGAAATACACCATCATAGCAGTTGATTACCAAATGGTCAGATAAAGAACTCTTAACCACGACCAAGATGAAGAAAATAATCAACTTCTTTATCCGTATCATCATCTGTCCTTATGACCTTCCATGATCCATTATAACTGCAAATGGACAGGTTGAAGCTGTGAGCAAAATCATAGAGTCTGTACTGAAGAGAGGTTTGGAAAACTCCTCAAGTGGCTGATTGCAACCCTTATTTCATAGAAAATACAAACAAGGAATCGCGATTGAATTGCAATTAAATTAGACGGAGTTGGTGACGACTTATGAGCATATAAAACGCATCCGAGAGCCAATGGCAAGAACATGTACCCGAACGTGCATGTGTACATCCGAAAAAGGTCGACTTCTTGAAATCAACAGAAATTGAATTCTCATTAAGGGTTATTAAGAAAAGACTAGATCAGATAGCCGAAGCTTATTAGCTCTGCAGAATCAGTCATGGATGGCCACTAATGAACTACAACCCTGGATTTATAATATTGGGAATCGACCAAGCATCACGATGACCAAAGAAGGATACAACACCTTGGGAGGATAAATTGGAGGATAATGACAATTCAAGAAACATGGTGGATTTCTTTCTGAAGACAAGGAATACTCGCTGATTCAAAGCGTGTTGTGTTGCTTCACACGACACACTTTGGGGGGGCAAGTGTTAACCGGCATCTTGGCCCGGTTACAAAACGACAGTTGAAGAAATTATCATTAGCACTAGACAAGATTCTGATCAAGGAGAGATT
Organism: Allium fistulosum; assembly: GCA_030737815.1. Taxonomy (NCBI): domain Eukaryota; kingdom Viridiplantae; phylum Streptophyta; class Magnoliopsida; order Asparagales; family Amaryllidaceae; genus Allium; species Allium fistulosum. The sequence continues at coordinate 596,502,467 of CM060903.1, forward strand.
GGAGGTGGTAGCAAGTTGTCAGGCCCACAACAAAGCAAGAGCATTCGGCCTGCCTGGCCTGGTGCACAGATTCACCTACTATGGGCAGAGGCACCTTGTTCCTAAGCCCATGAGGGAAGTCCAACCCATCTCGTCTATAAATAGGAGGGTAGTAGCACAATGAAAGGGACCTTTTCCCGGGAACACTAGGGAGACTCTGCTGCTTTCAAGACTCATCCTCTTTACTTAGCAATTGTATTCAAGTGTTTGGTCTACGGATTGTATCTGTAATCAATCATCAAGTAAAGCAATAAAGTTTAACCTCAAAGTGGACGTAGGCAATTACGCTGAACCACTATAAATCCGGTGATCTTACTTTCTGCATTTAAATTAGCATATTCTTCCTTGTTTAATTTAACTTCATCACTTACATCTTTACACAATCTTTCTCAACGAGGTTAGTGACCAATTTTGGTGCTAAGAAGTGCATTCCCCTTTTCAATATGATCAAGAAGAAGAAAATCTTTGAGTGGGGAGAAGACTATAAGAGAGCTTTCAAGAATTGAAAAATCATTTGGAAAAATCGCCAATACTATCTAGTCCTCAGAACGGTGAAGTTTTGTACTTATACATGGCAGTCTCGGAACATTCAGTTAGTTTAGTTTTGATCAGAGAGGAAAGTGGGACTCAACTTTCAGTTTATTATGTAAGTAGGCGGTTAAAGGATGCAGAGGTTCGATACCCGATAATAGAAAAACTAGTATTGCTTAATACTTACTGCATGAAAACTTAGGGCTTACTTTCAAGCATATCCAATCAGAGTAATGACTAATTTTCTGCTCAAACAAGTCTTCAGTAAACCTGAAACTTCAGGAAGGCTGGTAAAATGCGGAATTGAACTTAGCCAGTATGACATTGAGTTTCAACCACGGTCAGCTATCAAAGGACAAGCATTGGCAAACTTTATTAATGAATGTACAAAATTCATTAAAGAACAATCGGAAAAGGAAAATGATGAAAAACCTATGTGGCAGTTATTTGTGGATGGCACGTCGAATGAGCTGGGATCTGGAGCGGGATATGTCATAATCACCCCAGACGGACACCGCCTACATAATGCAATGAAATTGGGGTTTCCCACAACAAATAATGTAGCAGAATACGAATCAATGGTGACAGGATTGACTCTGGATTTAGAGCTAAAAATCCCACGGATTCAAATCTTTAGTGATTCGCAACTAATAGTAAATCAGCTGAAGCAAGTATATTAGACTAAAGACGCCAAGCTATCTCTATATGTAAAGAAGATATTGAAGATGCTCACTTTATATAAAGATTTTTCTATACATCAAGTTCCGTGGGGAGAAAACTCACAGGCAGATTCATTAGCAAAGTTGGCTAGTTCAAGGGGAGCCCCAGAAACTTGAATCGTGCCAGTGGGGTATCAAGCAAATCCGAGTATTGAAGAGGGAATACCTGAACAAGGAAAGGAACTGTTAGTCCTAACTAGATCCTAAGCCATGTCACGAGAGAGGGAAGAAAAATAAATTAATAAGGAAATCCAAAATGAGGGAATCAACCAGCCAAGGATAGATGACTATTATAATAACACTTAGATGTCGCCTATTTTCGAATATCTATCTAAAGGGATATTGCCATCTAATAAGGGTAAGGCTAAGAAAATCATATGACAGGGTCCAACTTTCACGATAGTGGATGGAATTCTTTATAAGAAGGGATATGCATTACCTTACTTAAGATATGTGAGTCTGGAAGATGGAATGAAATTGATGGTGGAAGCGCATGAAGGATTTTAGGGAGACCACTCCAACGGGGCAAAGTTGGCAAAGCGAATAATAAGACAAGGTTTTTATTGGCCTCAAATGGCAAGTCAAGCTATTGAATATGTGAGGAGTTGTGAAAGATGCCAAAAGTACTCAAAGATTCCTCGATTGCCACCAAGCCAATTAACTCTGATTTCAAGTCCATGGCCTTTCGATATATGGGGAATCGACTTAATAGGGCCATTGCCAATTTCCAAAAGGAAAGCAAAGTGTGCTGTAGTCGCCATATACTACTTTACTAAGTGGATATAAGCAGAACCACTCCCCAAAATCACTTCTAGGAAAGTGCTTAGATTTGTCATTAAAAACATAATTACCAGATTTGGAATCCCCTACAAGATTATATCAAATAACATAACACAATTTGAAAGTAAGGAGTTTTCTTGGTTTTGTCATAAGAATGGAATCATAAAAAGTTTCTCATCCATGGCGCATCCAAAGGCCAATGAGGCCGTTGAAGCCGCAAATAAGACTATTAAGACTACCTTGAAAAAGCGATTAAATAAAGCCAAAGGTAATTGGGTAGAAGAATTAGCACTGATACTTCGGGCCTATCGAACATCTACTAAAACTGCAACGGGACATACCCCCTACTATCTAACATATGGGTGTGAAGCAATGTTGCCGATTGAAATTGAGATACCCTCGCATCGAAGAATTGCATATGTTTTTGACCCAAATCAAGAACTGAAGAAAGAATCGTTATATTTAATACATGAATTAAGAGATGAAGTAGTTATCTGAACTATAGAATATCAGAGAAGAATTTCAAAATACTACAATTCGAAAGTAAAAACAAGATCATTTCAAGAGGGAGACTTAGTACTCCGAAGGGTAACGACAAACATAAGAAATCCCGCCGATGGATCACTAGGACCAAATTAGGAAGGTCCCATAATTGTATGCAAAGTAATTCCACCTAGAGCTTACAAGTTATGTCGCCCGGACGGTAACATGGTTCCTAGAACATGGAATGTGGAACACTTACGACCATATTTTCTTACAAAGAATGAATAAAACTCCTCTTCCTCAAAAAGAAAAGTCTACATGGTTGGGAGTAAAATTCTCCTTGTACTTGGACATTACCTTTAACGGTCAAAATCTTTGTCTGCACCGAGTTGCCAGGTCAAAGCGCCTCCTGGAGGGCGGTAAGAGTAAGCCTTTATCTGCGCCATGCAATTGCCAGGTTAAAGCATCGACAAGCCCTTGGCCGCACCATGCTATGGCCATGTCAAGGCACCTCTTGGAGGGAGGTAAGAGTAAGCCTTTATCCACCCCATGCTATGGCCAAGTTAAAGCATAGATAAGTCCTTAGCCGCGCCACGCTATGGCCAGGTTAAGGCGCCTCCTAGAGGGAGGTAAGAGTAAGCCTTTATCTGCGCCACGCTATGGACAGGTTAAAGCATCAACAAGCGCTTGGCCACGCTACGCTATGGCCAGGTCAAGGCGCCTCCTGGAGGGAGGCTGGGTAAGTCCTTGGGTCCTGCTTATGGATAAGCTAACCAAGCGCACTAGACAACAATGGACTAAGATGTCCAAGCCCGAGAAGCGGCATATCAAACAATGGACTAAGACATCCAAGCCCGAGAAGCAGCATATCAAACAAAGGACTAAGACATCCGAGCCCGAGAAGCGGCATATCAAATGATGGACTAAGACGTCCAAACTCGAGAAATTGCAAATCAAATAACAATTACATACAAGGCCTAAAGGGTTGACACATGTCGAAAGAGACAAAGCCCAAAGGGTGGAACAGATAAGAAGGCTTAAATAAGAATCTACAGCCTCCAACTAATCATCAAAGAGGAATTTCTGAACTTCACTTATTAATACCCGAATCTGGGTTCCGGGTTTTTCATTATTAAATTCAGAACTTCATTTATTAATACTCGAATCTGTTTTTTGGGTCTTTATCAATAATTGATGGTCTTCATCATACCCGAATCTGGGTTTTAGGACTATTATTAATTACTAGACTTCACTTATTAATGCCCTAATCTGGGCTTAAGATTTCTATTATGAAGATAATTATTATGGATTTCTGATTATCCACCACTAATACCCAAATCTGGGTGTGAGAGTTCTACCATGAAGACCATTCCTGATTATCGGTTATTAAAACCCGAATATGGTTTTAGATATCTTACTATTAACTTCTAAACTTCACTTATTAATACCCGAATATGGGTTTTAGATTTCTAAACTTCCTAATACCTGAATTTTAGTTTCAGCTCTTTTACCGTCAATGTTTAGATTTCATTTGTTAATTCTTGAATCTGGGTTTTAAAGTAGTTGGTATTGAGATTACAATGGACATCTAGTATTCAGTCAAAACTTTGAGTTTGTCTTCTTAATACCCAAATCAGGGTCATTAATTTGCTATTATGAACAACATTTATCAACATCTGAATCTTGGCCTCTGGATTATGATTATCTCCAAAAGGAGTTTCTAAATACCCATTACTTATCCCCAAATAAGCATTCATGGATTACAATAACTATTTCCAGATGGTAATTCATGACCTTCTATTACCAAACATTTGTTGTCAACAATGGAAAGTTCCTGGACTTCAATTATTATACGTCTGGTTTACTATTAATCTCGGGGGAGTTCAATTTATGAACTTCATTTTTAACTACAAAAGTTGAATGGTGGGACTCGTAATATTGCCAAACAAAAGTCCTTGGTTCCCAATCGTTTACAACTATTGATTTCATATCCTTTATTAACTTAAGATGATGACCAGTTAATCTTTAGGGTTTAGAAGCTCAAGTATATTGACTTTATTTCCAAATTACGAAGCATATATTTATATAAGTAATGAGCTAACGATAGAAAATGTTATTTGCTTTGAATTTTGTAGGAAAATGAGGTTGTTAAGAACGAAGTAGTTGTAAATTTTTTGTCCTAAAGAACAAAAGCTTCTTTCATACAGAGGGGAGGGAGGCAAAATGTTAACCATAAAATCCAATTAAGAACAAAGGTATGAAAGAAGGCTTATATAAGTTCTAGGCTCTATTGAAATTGAAGACATGGGTTTCGCTAAAGTTCAAAGAAGAGCGTTTCGAAGGCATTAAGATGGCTTTCGAAGGAGTTGCAAGCACCAATTGCCATTACAAATGATAAACAGGACAAAAGCTTTCGAAAAAAGGGGAAAAGAAGGCGAGATTGCCCTTTTGCCTTATTAAGACCTTTCGATGTAGATGGATTCACACATATAAGAAAAGCAGGAATGGGTTTGAAACACCTTTCGAAGGTGTTGAACGAAAGGCTTGCACACATGAACCAATTCCTTCAAAATAGAAGGTTTCATCGTTGTCAATTTACCACTTGAAGAGTTGATTCCAATACACTTTTCAAAAGCAAGGATAAGCCTTTTGAAACGGTTGGAGCATTTCGAAATCATAATGAAAATCCCACATAAAGACCAAGAGTCCTTTCACTAAGACCCAGTTGTCACTCTCTATTCCTTTCGAAGGAATGTGAAAGCTCACTTGCAACAGTATAGCAACACGAAGCGAAGAGCACTTCTACCACCCTTTCGACGAAGTCGAAACACTACAAGAAATTTTATTTTTTGTGGCGCTCAAAAAACGCTACAAAAACTTTTGGTGGCGTTTTGATAAACGCCGCTAGAAAACATGCGACTAAAAATCCATGATTTTTTGTTGCATTTATTTTAACGCCACTATAAATGCATTTTTGGCAGCGTTTTTCAAACGCCACCATAAATATTTTTGTAGCGTTTAAAAAACGCCACCAAAAGATTTTTTGGCGCTACTAATAGAATTTCCAACTTTACCCCTGTTTTACGGTTGCATTTACTCAACGCCGCTATATATATTTCGGAAGCATTTTTGAAACGCTACTAAAGGTTGTTTATTATTCTACACCATTTTTTCATGCTATTATTTCCTGTTAATGGTCTATTTTGGTTCTATTATATCAATCAACAATCACTCACATAATCATCATATTCAAATAAGTTAAAAACACATTAACCATATAATCAAATAAAATATCCAAAACTATTCCAATACAATAGTTTTTCGACAAAATGACCTAACTCACATACAATAACCATTTGTATACAAATTTACACATCGGGTACTAATAAATGTTATATCTAACTAGTGCTAACAAAATGTTTGATTACCCATAATTCTTTGTTGCATACACAAGTGAAAGCTAGCATCATCAAGTCCAAATTTGCTCTCTTCAAAAGTCCGATGCCTACACAAGTGAAAGCACAACAGATAGTCAAACAATTATGTTAACTCATAGAACTTCAAATAGGAGACAAACTTAAACATTCTTGTTGCCTAAAGATAAATTTAGACATGATACAAGAGAATATCCCAACGGATAAATAAACTCATTTAATAAAGAGTTTAGTAACCCATTCCAAAGTTGCTATAATCGATAAATAACGAAAATAATTCGTGAATAAATAAGTATTTCTCACTTACCCATCAACGATCACACCTGCCAGTAGCTTGTCCAACTGCACCCCTGCTACTTCATCTCGAATAGCAACCCAAACACCCCCGACCTCCTTCACGAATACAACATTTGTAGCCTGTAACCTATTAAAACTGCCACCAGTCACCTGAAAATCTTCCCTGACCAGTTCTGCATCAACCATTTCTTAAACCCAACCTACCGCCAAAATCCACTACCATAATTCATCCAATCTCCATCTATAAACAACCACACGCAACTTACCCCTTAACCAACATATCCCCATACCACTACTACTTCATCACATTCAACTACACTGCAGCAAATCAACCTCTACTTACAACATCAAATCGTCACAATCGCAACTTCATTAATCATTACCTCTTCACTGAAATTGCAAGTTACCTGCCAGAACCTTCATTACCATCTCCCCTCTGTCTCCATAAACCATCAGCAGCTTCAAACTCCATACTTCCCACAACTTCGTCCTTCACATCCCGAACAACCTACCATCGAACAACTTTAAGCAAATGACCAAAAATTCACCAACCAAAGTTGCCTAAAACATCCACTCATTCACTGTCCAAACATCAACAGCAATGTATCACTCCACTTCAACCAACATCAGTTTAACCTTCATCAACCTAAACCGGCCTTCAGTTTACTGCCACCCACCACCACTACCGCAATAATACCTACAAACCATTTCAATCTACAACCCAAAATCACCATACGCAATGGCCATTATCTAGTACAAAAGAGGAAATGTCAAATCAAATGTAATTTTTGACTTTTAAACTTATAAACAAAGGCATCATGTAACCAAATCAACTAGTGTATTTTCAAAAAATCAAAGGTGGATACACAAATGAAAGAAACAATGCTTTTTATCATTTTTACCAATAAAGGACAACAGTCAAACACAAATTCATATTTTCTATGCAGTTTAATATAGGGTTAAGAACCATTTTGAAATGCCTGTCTCATCAAACTTAGGATCATCATTAGCCATGATTAAAAGCAAATGGTAATCCAATCACATAGCAAGCTTGAACCCTGAATCTCGACCCCATATACAAAGAGAAAATAATTAAGAGTGGTCTTAAAAGCCAAAAATTTCAAACAAAATCAAATATCATGCACCAATTTTTAAGCACGAAAATAAATCAATACAATAGCCTTAATATCCAGGGAAATATTCTACTTGCCTAAGGGATAGCACAAAATCTAAAGATTGCAAAATCTTTCAAAGCAGACATGTACTGAAGACAGTCATCATCATGAAGCAAAGCATTAGTAACCAATTCATTCAAGCACTGCACTGCTTTCACTGAATTTTCCTCGTACTTGAAATCCTGAACCACCATAATACCAAATGATATAAAATATCAGTCTATAATGTGAGAATAGCTGAAATTTTTACACATTAACAAAACTTATAACTTATTCATCCATGCAAACCTAATGCTACTTCAGCTTGAAAATCCACATTAAGAAAGACTCCAAGAAACATGTAAAACATGTTAGATGCTTGCTGTATTTGACCATGGACATAACTATTTTAGAGAATATCTATATCGTATAATTTTGGTGAAAGCATTAGTTGATAATGAAATGTTTGAGACTGTAAATTCAAATTTTCTTAAGGCAGCCTTCCCTAGACATAACTGTTTGTGATTCAAAATGGGAATAATGTCAAATGTAAATAACTGTTTGGGTTGTAATTATAATTTCAAAAAAGCATTAAAGTACAACCAATGATGAAAACCTCACCTGGCTTGTAGTAATAATGAATTTGTACGTAATAAAATTATTACTGAATCAAGTTCCTAAGTTGTTGGTAACAATAAAAGAGTCTAAGGTGATAAAATGTGAGAGTCGTTGGTGTTCTAATTATATGTCACAAAAATGAACCTAACAATCTATTTCATTTTAATGAAAAGTTTATTCTATATGCAGTCCATATAAAAGGCTGATTTATCATAAATAAATTTATAAACCGACCCATAATGATTAAGTGGGTTATAATTTTATAAAGGATCCAATATTATTTGTAATCGAACTCATAGCCCGTACATAAAGTAATAAATGGCAAGCCATCAGATTTTAATCAAGTTGTCCTTATGGTGAAAACACTTTATATAAAGAAGATTAATATGGAAATTCAATAACTCACCACTGAACAAATTCCAACTTTAGACTCAACTTTGGGTGATGTCATATATACAGTCGTATATAGAAATTCGGAACGGAAAGACTTTGCAGCTTTACGTGCTTTTCCATTTTAATATAGCATCAACAAGAGCCTTCTTGTTCATGCCTTGAAGCTCTTGTACAATATGTTCCCTCTTCAGCAGCATATAACTGGGCACTGAAGCAACCATCCATGTCCATGCCAATGCCTAAAAGTAAACAAGATTCATCAAAATGTTTGGTACTCTTATTCTTTTCAACGGTGCTTATATAAACATATAAATAAAATTAATTTCAATTACATACACACCTTCAAATCATCTATATCCACCTTAAGAAAAACAAGCTTCACTTCTCTTTCAGCAAGATGATTAATAAATTCTTCCATGTGGTTGCACTTTTCGCTCCATTTTGCAACAAAACAAACTTGAGAATTGCTTTACTACCGTGGATAGTGATATATGTCCTATTTTTTTGCAGAATAATGATAAGAAACTAATTTTGTACAACCTATTTATGCACATAACGCCTGTGTGCACAAGGAATCCACATTCAAGCATTTTTGTATCCCTGGTTATTTCCGATTCATCTCCATTTTTATGTAAAAGCAAACAAGTATTTGTGCATATTTTCTGTTTGTTAGCGATAATATCTATATTTGGAAACTTCTAAGGCATTCAATTATATTTCAAGTCAGCATGAAATATCAGTATTTTCAATAGTTTATAGGAATTTGCGAATTTCGAAGTGTTTAAAAGTAAATGATTCAAAACTTTGCATGGATCTTGCTGTGGAATAGAACTTACCTACAAAAATCATACCTGCTAATCGAAGTGTTTAATAGTCAACTTCATAATCACAAATTCACAATATTTCAGCACTATAACATCATCTTATTTACTCAGTTAGCATGTAAATACGCCCATCAACTCCAAAAAAAAGACATGTGTTTGCAAACTTACGAACTATAACTACACAAAATGTTGAAAACAATAAGAATATTATGCTCATAGCCAAGTTGTAGCTTCAGCTACAATTTTAGGAAACCAAGTTTGTAAAAATTAGAAACTATGATTCCACAAAATTACTTAATATGCACTGTAAGTCTGTAAATAAGTGATTTCATAAAGTGGGAAACTTTGTCTACCTATTAACCGACAAAATTCATAAATATCAATATCCTATCTTTTTCCCTACTTATAATGCCTAACCAATGCACAGTTCAAACGTAAAATATAAACATGTTAACAAAAAACTAGAGTAGTATCTTATGCTATTTACCAATTAAAAACTTCCAATATCCGTGAATAGTTAAAAGCTAAATCCCTTCAAAAATCATGCTAGAATACTAAAACATAGAATCAGGAGTGGATTTTGAAGAATGATTTTAGTAAAGTTTCTACCTAAACCACACTCTTTTTTCCTTCCAAAGATTTTTATTACGCGCCCTTCCTAAAATCGGAGTTTGCCATATGAGAATCAAACAAACAATATGAGAATCAAACAAACAATGATTAAAGTGAACCATAGAAAACAAATTAAAGGAGGTAGAAAAGAAAGAAAAAGACAGTACCAATCAAGCATAAGTTGCATAGATCGATCTCAGTTCTTAACAAACACCGATTTAAACTTCTTCTTCCCCTTCTTGTTATCAACTTTCAACCTGTTCAGCTTCCGTCCAATCGGTCGCCGACCGTTGTGGTCTCCATGCACCATCCTTGCCGACCAGTGTGGCATCCATCTTAACTCTAATTCAAATCCCCTTTTGACTCAAACCTTTAAAATGTTACACTATAGAAACGATATTTGCACAAAATCGGCATAACCCAAATAGTAGAATCACAAAATCAGATCGAAAGAGTCGATCAAGTTGAAATATAAAATTCATACCTATTTAGGGTTTATGTAGAAATCTCGAGCAATTAGACGTGGTATCTGATTGAAATAGTCAATGAGGACAGAGAGGGCTAGCGCGACGAGGACGATGGAGAGCGCTAGTGTGACGAGGAGGATGGAGGAATCGGAGCACGAGGTAAAATTTGCAGAAGTGAAAAGGCAAAAAAAGTTTGAAGTATTGAACAGGAATAAAGGAAGGGTTAAATTTATTTCTAAGTATTGATGATGGAGGGAAACGTGACGGAACAAAGGCGAAAAAAAATTTGGAGTGGTGAAAATTTTACAAGGCGGGATGGACGTGAAATATTTGGTTGCATAAATAACGTAGGATAAAATATTATTAGTTGCACTCAGCAATAAACGCTACCACTTATTGCAACTAAAGGCAGATTTTCTTGTAGTGAAAGTAGTCCGGTAAAAAGTAAAGAAAAAGAGGCACTTAGACTTTAACGGCAGTGAAAGGTAGTCTAGGAGATCCTTTCGACTGGGTCGAAAGGTTCGGAATTGGAAGGTAGAGGTGCAAGAATGGATGAGAAAGCTCAAAGGGAAAGCCTTTTGATAGCATCGAAAGCAAGCATGTAGAAAGCTGAAGGAATACCTTTCGACCATGTCGAAAGGATGCTCGTGGAAGATTGGAGGAAGACCTTTCGACTGAATTGAAAGGATGGGTGCGAAAGGGGACCGACCTGCATCAATAAATACGACTCTAGGTGTCCGATTTGGGGGGCCGGATTTTGGAAATCCTAAATTCATAGAAAAATCAAGTCTTTGTAACCCTAAATCGATTTGGGGAAAAGCTCTCTTACTTGTAACTCAATTTGGATTAATGTGAAAAGAGAAAACGCATGGATTCGATAAAGATTTTGATTATGAGGGAGATCATTTTGATCATTAGCTTGTCTAATAATCAACTCTACACGATACTAGCTTATCTTCTTAATTCCTTTTTGTCTTATGCAATACCATGGGATCAACTTGGATAATATGCATATGATTCACATTATCATCATGTTTAATGATATTTAATGATAAACAAAGATGATAATGATGTTTCGATCTTAATAAGTTCATGGAACTTATGATACCTGAGATGATTTTCCATTGCATATATTAAATAGAGCTTGCATATTGTACATTAAATCTACTTAAAAAGAGCAAGGCCCCTTTCGACTTGGTCAAGAGGGACGTTTCGAAAGGGATCTGACGTGTAAATGATAAGCAATGCTCTATGGATGAATTTCTTCGAAAGGAATACACGCACTACAATGCATACAACCTTACGAAGGAGTTCACTCCAAAAAAAGCATAATCAATGGAGTCAAAAGCAATTACTTCTACCTAAGGGTAGAATGGTCCTTTTGGCATAGTCAAAAGGAATGAATGTCTGACATAAATAACCACTTTCGACTCACCTAGAAAAGAGGTTTCGAAAGAGGTGCTTTCTCCTTAACCTTCATTTCAATAAGGTTGATTGGATTTTCTAACTACCATTAATATTTTCATTAGACCACCCTCCATAAGTAAGTTGTCCAAGTCAACCCAATCGAAAGGGGGTTTCGAAGGGATTGATCACTTCTATTAATCCTCTTTTGAAGTGTAAACAAAATTTCTTATTAACTACATAGCTTTGGGGATGTTGACAAGTTTTCTTGTTAACAGATACCATCATGCCATTGAGAATTTCTATCAAATATCAGTTAGAATTTATTCGTAAAATTAAGTTACACCTTTATGTTACAACCCTATAATCCATAAGGTTACTCAGTATTTTGAGTATCATGCTACATGTTCAAATAAAGCCGACCTTGTCTCTAAGGTGTTTTGGAAAAATTACAGTCCTCCATCACTGACAAAGCTAGATTCAATCATTAGGATACTTAGAATTATGTTCCACTACCTTTGGAGGAGTTAAGCCTTGGCTCTAAGATTGATCTACTTGATACTTCATTGTCTCTGCTAAAGATATACCTTGTCTTTGAGGTAAAGCAACATTATACCCTATTGTCTCTTATGAGTTGAACCCAAATTCAAGGATATGAATTTTCTACTTTGCTATATCTCTAGTAGAGTTATATTAGTTTATACTCCACTGCCTCTAGTAAAGTTGAATGAGTTATAGTATGCTATCTCCGATAGAGTTGGCTGAGTTTATACTCCACTATCCTCGAAAGAGTTGAGAAGTGTTCAATGGATCATTTTAAAATTTTGGTGGTGAAAAGAGTTCATGGCTTCTAGGCCATGAGGCATTCAACAAGTCCTTTAATTTTTCTCATCAACAAAAGGGACTTGTGTCTTTAAGACCATGAACATTAAATGAACCATCTAGTCACACGTCAAACTGAAAGGACTTACAATGACTCCGCACTTTACAATTTTCATGGACACGTATCTTTGGATGCCCAGTTGGATATGAACATACTCTGACATCCGTGGAGAATTTGACATTATTCCCCCGAGCATGGTCGTACCTTCCTCCACGAGGACTCAGTTTCATCGAGGGACCATATATTGGAGTTCATGGCGCTCTTGTACTGCATGCTCGGAGTGAACGAAATCTAGTTTATCTTGTTGATATCTAGTCTCTTGTTTTGCTTACCCAATACTGGACGTATTACCTCAATGACTCACTCCTCTATATTGTGGAGCTTCCTTAGGCAACTTGGTGGGCTACACGGTGCACACAATCCAATGTATCAACCACCTATGGATCGGTCAGTCCAAATTGATGAGGTCCCATTTTGGCAGCCAAGCATGTAGTTCCAACATTGGCTTTGACACCTAGTGAACGTTTCTGTTGGAACGGCATGGACATACCATTTGGTTCAATACCGATCTGGTTAGTACCGAGTTGAATCTGTTTAGGTCTAGGCTCGTTCTTCTGCGTTGAAGTCCATGTCTCCTCGACTGCTTCTTGTCTTTGCTCGTTCTCAGTTATTGACTTTCGATAGATGGCTAACAGAATTCCTAGTTTGGTCTCTCTAGACCAGCATTGGTATTGCTTGCTCCATGCATCTAATAAATGTGTTCATCATCTCCTACTTCTTAGTTAAGAAAGAAGCTTCCATATTCACCATCATCATTTGCACTTCTTCTTTGGTCAGATAGTTGGTCGGTTAGTTCGGACAGGATGTTGCTTCCTGGCTACTTCCATGAGCAAACTATTCTCCTTCAAATGATGTCTTATTCCTACATTCTAGTTGACAGCTTCATGATCTGAATTGAGCTCTCAATGAAAGAATAAAAAATGTTTGTGCTGAAAATGACCACACACCCCAAAATAGAGATCTGGTTGTAGACCCAATGATCCATCCTAATGCTGGTTTTTAGGAGGTAAGATCTCTGTTTATAAGATATGTTAAGTTCTTACTCTAATTCAAATAATAAATCACTTATAGATATATTAGAAAGTAGGAAGTAAAGTGAAGAAAAAGTAAATGAAACAATTTTTTTATAGTGATTTGGTAATCTCTGCCCTACATCCAGTTTGTATCTTTTATTATTATTCATTGATTTACAATTACTATAATGTCTGCTTGATCTCCCTGGATCGATTACTATAATGGCAAACAATCAATTCACTAGGTTGGCAATGCTCTAGCTTCCTTAGATCTTAAAAGTGATCAATCCATTCTCTAGTGGTTGTTGCTGGATGGTCCCTTGCTGTCTGATACTGCTCCAAGTGCTTTTAGGATTTGATCGATAAGGTGTATGGGCTTCTAGTAAATTGTCCTTGTCCAAGTGATGATGGTAGCTATTTATAGATGTAAAATATTATGTTTGACATATTCTATTAGACTAATTCTATTTATCATATTCTGTTTAGGTAATTTTGTCTGACATATCTGGTTTAGCAAATTATATTAAGTAAATCTTGTTCAGCTAAATCAGTTCTTTAAATTCTATTCGGTTCTAAATAGATTCCATGGTACTTTACCATTTTCATGGTTTGACATATTTGGTCGGTTATATATATTTAGTTATTTCTATTCGATATCTTCGCCGATACCTAAAAGAATCATCAATGTGGAATAGATTTCCTTTATATTATGACTTCTTCATTTTATTTTGCGTTGGAATCAAGCGAAACCTTCATCGATAACTTCATATTGTGAGCGAAACCTTCATTAATAGCTTCATATTGGTAAGTAGAATGCTTCATTGCCATTGAATGTTCTATTTTTGTGAATTAGCTAGTAACTCTCCAAGGTGGACCTATATCGGTTACGTAGTGGACCAATTTTAAGACGACTACATCTTTCAAACTTTAGCTCGGACTGGGGCACGGTTTTGATTAAGTTGCATTTCCTGACCTTAAATGCATTTTCCAACTAGTTAGGGCATGGTCTGAGGCAGCTTGAAATTTACCCCTAACGGTTAGTTAGATTATATGTTTACACGTGTGGAGGCTCATAAAGTTCTCCGTGCATAAAAATATATAAAGATACTGAGAAAGAATTTGTTCGGTGACAATAACACTTAGGACAAATTTTCAAACAAAGCCTCTCAAATAAACTAAGCGCAACAATAGGCTCAACTGAAAACTTATTGCAGAATTAGGCCTGGTTTTGCATATAGCTTGCGCAAATATGGATTGCGCAAGCTATATTTTTTTTTACATAATGCTTGAGCATTCCGTATTTGCGCAAGCATTATGCATATAGCTTGCGCAATCCACATTTGCGCCAGCTGTTTATATATTGCTTGCGCAAATATGGAATGCGCAAGCATTATTTTGGCCTTCAAAATTCCAACAAGCACAAATCTGATATTCATTTTCCAAAACAATCTCCTTCTTCTCAAAATCCATCTCAATCCCCAATCCAACCCACTATTTTCCCAAATCAAACCTCTCAATTACCTTATTCTCAAGTATACCTTGAAGCAACTAATTGATTTAGCTATAAATGGAAGGAAGTTCTTTATCCATGGTGATTAGAGGTAAAAAAAATTGGTTGAAATTGATGTTAAATTAACAAGCGATTGTTGTTGTAATGTGCTAAGTATTGTTATTGCTCTCGATGAAAATTACTGCCTATGGTTGTTGTCATAGTTGAAATTGTAATTAGTAATAAATCATTCCTAAACCCTAGATGGAAAATCGATTTTTGAATGATTAATTGGGTGATGAATATGTTGTAGGATTGCCTCCCGGACCCGAAGATAGAAGTGTTCTTTACCTTCAAGAGCAGCATAGAAGTCAAAATGATTCGCTTATGGTGGTATTTATTTTAATCACATTGAATTATTGTTAATCCAAAATGCGAATATGAATTACTAATTGCAATTCTTTGTTATAAATTAGGATGTAGAAACAGTTAAACTTTGTGACCATTCAGGCAAGCTAAAAGAAATAGATTTTAAAGATCCTAGATCCTAGGTTGGAACAAAACCTAAGAATAGCCGGGTTTTGGAAATCAATGCAAGTTGACTACATTTGACTAGATCATCATCTTATTACGGCATTGTGTGATAGATGGAGACCGGAGACAAATACTTTTCATTTAAGAGTGGGTGAAATGACGGTAACTCTAGCCGATGTTTACTTTCTATTTGGTCTAGGCATAGACGGCTTCCCGGTATGTTAACAAAATTTGGATATTGATTATATGGAATTGTTTCATGATTTGCTTGGTATTTTTCCACCAAAAGAGGCTGTAAATTCTAAAAGTGAGCTAGCAATGACATGGTTTAAAAGTGAATTTTCTGAACCACTAGCTGAAGGTGCAACAGATTTAGATATAATTTGTCGTAGTCGTGCTGTTATCTTGTACTTTTTAAGTTATCATCTTTCTCCAGATCATTCGAAAGGTAGATTGAATTTGAAAATTTACCATTTCAGGAAGATTTAGCAAATTGTGGTTACCATTCATGGGGCAATGCTGTACTTTGTTATTTGTACAGTGAGTTGACAAACGTTGCTTTACAAAAAAGAAAAGTTTTAGGCAATTCTACAACATTGTTGCAAATATGGTCTTGGTCTCATATTGCTATTGGATGGCCGTCTGTAAGAATTCCTACTAATTTAGATCCTTATCTTCCATTCGGGTGTAGGTGGAATTGTGCTAGGAGTTGGCGTGAAACTCCAAAAAATATACAATTTTACTGAAATGAATTGGATTTGTTAACGGATGACGCCATTACCAGGGAACCATATTCTTTGTTGATGAAATTTGGGCATCCTATCATTGAGTATATTATGCAGGTTGGATCGCTAAGAGCAGACTGATTCTTTTTTGGACTTTGAATTGTATGCTCCTGACCGAGTGATGAGACAGTTTTGCTTTGACAATCAATACATTCCCGATCCCGTGATGCCATTAGTCCCAAAACCCATGTAACAACCCGCATATTTTAAAATTATATATTTAAATGTTTTATTTAAATATAACATCGTTAGTTGAATTTAAAGTCTGAAATGTGACTTTTTGTAAACAGTCTAATCCGGACTCGAGACCACTTCCATTGAGTTCAAAATGACGTTTACAACTTTTTTGAGTATAAACATTGATATGTTTGGAGTTGATTGGGATTTTGGTATTTTGTTTGGGCTTTGGTTTGTGTTCTAGTCCACTAACCCAATAAGAGAACCCAAACCTTCTACCAAATACTTCCCACTTCACTCCTCTTCATTCATTCATTCCACTTTCTAAATTCCTAACACTCAAGCCCTAGAAAAATGGGGGAAAATAAAAGAGATTAGAAATTTCTAAGCCCTAATTCTCTTAGGAAATCCAACTTCAAGTTATAAATCAATGAGAAGCTTAGGTAAGCATCCTCTTCATCTTCTCCACCTCAATCTCTCTTCAATTTTCAGAAATTCCTATAATCTAACTTAGGAAATTCATTTCATTTGGTAATAGATTGAAGATTCGTGAGGTGTTGTTGAAGAGAAATCGATCTTGCTTTGTTTTAGAGCTTCTCATTCCTTGTTTTTGGGTTTAAAGGTGAGTTCTTGAACTCACATCCATGTCTATAGCTATCATTGTTGTTAGGTATGAATTCCTAACATCTATTTCATGTCCATTTGCTTTTGATTTGAATTGGTTTGGTGAATTTTCCAATTTTTGGTATTTTGACGTCAAATTCTATGAAAATCCTACTATAGATGTTTGGACATGTTATTTAGAGTGTATTGAAGAGCCTATTGGGCTGGGTTATTGCTTGGCATAAATCCCTAGCCACCATCGCTCATCTGGTCGCTTCCGAACCGATTTGGCCATTAATGGCCTAGGCTGATTTTTGCCCTGAGCTTCAGCTCAGACGTCTGGGAAAACACTCAGACGTATGGGCCATCGGAATAAAAATTCCAGATGTACAGCTCAGACATCTGAGGTTATTACCAGACGTTTGGGCGATCTGGAAGAAAATTTCCATATTCTCAGCTCAGACGTCTAGGATAACCACCCGACGTCTGGTGCTGTTTAATTCAGCCAATTTGCCTATTTTTCATTGGATTTCCGTTTTAATCAATTTTTGTTGATCGGGTTGGTTGTTGTCATTTATTATCGACTTTGATGACTTCTTTTTTGGATTTTTGGGAATATCCATTTGATGGATTCGATATTGATTTTCATGGTTTTGATTCACGTCGTCGATTGTGAATTTTTGGTGATAGATTGTTTTTATAATCGTTTCTGTGATTTGTCACTTTTAAAATACAAAGGTTTCTATACTAGTAGTAAATATTCAAACTCTTTCACAAAAATGATTTCAACATTTACTTTTAATACAAAGCTTGTTTTTAAAACCATTTTTCAATCTATTAGTATATACAAACCTTTACCTCATTCGTACGAGAAATCCAATTAAACGACTTAGCAAAACAAGTGGTATGAAACGCTTGCTTTTACTTCATCGGTTAATTCTTAGACTTGTTCGATTGAAATCTTGTGACAATTTTCGAGTGGAAATCTACAATTTATTCGTAAATATTTAAGTTAAGCCAGTGGTTATGGGACATGAAGCTAAACTCATTTATTTACTAGCTTGGTGTAATTTACACTTTTATTGATCTATGACGATCACTTTTGAGGTTTAGACTAGTGATATGTGATGTCTCATTGTCCGCGTGGGGGACAGTACCCCGTTATGTTGAGCTTCGTCTCATTTTTATAGGCTAGCGACCTATGGGTTTTATGGAGTTCGGTTCATCGGGCGTACCGTTGTACTACGTCGTTGTTCCGGCTTATTTGAGTTTCAGGTTCCTCGGGCGTACCATTGTACTATGTCGTTGCACCAGCTCTATGTGTTAGCGACCCATGGGATAGCGTCCCGTTTGAGATACACGTGTTGGTGAGTTTTCATACTCCCGTTTATGATAGGCCTCCCCCTTTTTGTGATTTCTGGATTTCTAATTGTTGATTTCTAGAATTTGTGTTTCACCAATATTTGTGATTTGCATTGATAAGCTCTATCAATATTTGTGATTTGGTGAATAAGCTAAAGAATATGACATTCTTTTTGGTGTTTGAGGAGATTTGAGATATTGTATGAATTTTGTTGTTATCATATATATTTGTTATATCTCTTATCCTATCTCATCTTACTTGATAATTATAGCTAGACTGATCCGTTTATTATGTTTCTTCTTAAATAATACTCGGGTCAGACCGAGGTGTTTCAGGTGCTTCCACCTAACTTATTAGCAGGCACTAGCTTCTGACTTTTGGCTAACTACTTTAGCTTAGTAGTTTTTTTGTTTTTATACATTCGAGATAGAGACTCCTTGATGTATACATATTCTTTTGTCTAGCACTTGTACCTATTCTTTTGTGATGTAGTGGATCTTGTATGACCACTACTTTGATGTACACTTCCATGTGTTATATTCATATCTGTTTCCGCCTTTGTGATATGAATATATGTGACTGATTTATGTTATGCTTATTTTATATTTGTTTCCGAAGGCAACATAGCCACTGTGTAGTAGCTTTGATTTTGTATTTGATGTGTCAGATTTCCTCCTGAAATGAAATGCATGACATACTATCTGACATACCGGTACTCGCACAAAGCAATTACACAGATGGTCGCTCCTCAACAGCCTTATTCTTCATACTAGTCGACGGTATTACTCCGTAGTGTTCTTGGCTAGTGTGAGTATAGAGGTGGGGCATTACAACCCACTAGTTGGATGGATTTCCTTCAAGAAATTATAGCTTTATGGAATTCAAGAATTGATCGTGCCGAACAAGCACGTAATCCTCCGACACCATTGAGTGAGTATGAGTATTGGTATTGGCAAAAAACTTGCCGTTATATTTCAAAAAAGTCAGCTACGAAATTAGTTGCTTACATTCCCCGAGCTCCACTACAACGTGATGTGGTTAGTATTTTAATTTAAATTTTTTGATTATTCATACTTTTAGATCATATTCGTTGTTACATTGTTTTGTATTTCACGTAGGTAAGCGGGATATATAGCGCTTTGATGTGGTTGACGAAATTGAAGAGAGAAGTATGGAGCCAGAGAAGGTGAAAAGTAAATGTATTGACCTACGACGTATACTCGATATGATTCTAGGTAGAAACAAGTTAATAAGGCCAACAAAACCTTTGCGTATTACAGAAGAACGACCACGTATTTGGGAGGAGACACATACAACAGTGGAGGAAGCGGAGGGAGGACAAACGACATGGGGGGAGCCACATACAGAAGTGGAGGGAACACATGACGTCGGCGAAGAAATTCAACCTCAATGGCCTGTTTGGAATGAAGGAGAACGACAATTTGGGTATCTTGGTCAATCCACTCAAGAGCAAAAGGAAGAGTGCCTGCAGTGGGAGAGACAACAAGAAGAATTAATTTTCGGTCCTACTCAAGAGCAAGAAATACCTGTTTCAAGCTTTGACGAAGGCCAAAGTTCAGCTCCAATCACGTATAAAAGGAAGAAGAAGAAAAGAGACACACCTCTTGAGATTATAAGGCTTTACGATTGAGTTGTTTTGTTGTTTAGCTGATATACCTTGTTGATGTTTACTTAGTTGGAAATGTAGTTGTTGATGTTTATGTAGTTTATGGATGGTATATTTTGTTCAACTTATTGTTGGCGTTGGTATGTGCGTTGGTATGTTGGAACATCGTCTGGATAAGTAATGTTGATAGTTTGTGTTGATGATATTCAATTGTATTATGACATATTGTTGGTTGTGTTAGCGTATAAATGAATATGTAGTGTTGATGATATGTAATGTTGATGGGTTGTGTAGGGGAGGAAGGTGCAACAACTCTCTGTTTTTTACACACATATCTCCACAATAACAATTTGGATATAGTCGTTTCCCCCATGGCATGGATGGACCAACAGGATGTAGAGGCGTCAGCATATTTCCGTCAATGTGAATTTGATGACCAGGTCTTTCACTAGAAACAACTTCGCGTGAACGAGCGTGTAAGCTTGATGATCTAGAATGGAATTTACGCAGTATTATTTCTAACTGTGTCTCCGGAACATGATCAACATCAACGTCAGTATGACTTGAGCTTGCAACACCGATTTGCGCTTCAAGTACATCATAATGTTTCATCAACGTTTCTTCATCAGTCTCCCAAACAATCATGTCTACCGTCAAAATAAATAATAAAACATTAACATATCAATTAAGGTTTCCAATTTACAACTAGGTTTTCCAATTTCATTAAGCATTACCTAATATTTCAACAGTAACAACACCATTACTTAGTACTTATCAACACTAACAACAATAACTATTAATTTTCAACAACAAAAATTAAAAATTTGAACAACATTTTTAACAACATAAACTATTACATTTTCTTGTAAAGATGAAGAAGAGTCTTCCATATATAATTTAGCAACTATTTGGTTGAAAATGTAATTGAGAAGTTTGATTTTCAAAAATAGTGGGTTGGATTGGGGATTGGGATGGATTTTGAGAAGAAGGAGATCATTTTGGGAAAAGAATATCAGATCTGTGTTTGCTGGAATTTTGAAGGCTGAAATAATGCTTGTGCATTTCATATTTGCGCAAGCAATATATAAACAGCTTACGCAAATATGGATTGCACAAGCTATATATAGCTTGCGCAATCCATATTTGCGTAGCTATATGGAAAACCAGGCCTATATCTGCAATAATTTTTCAGTTGAGCCTATTGTTGCACTAAGTTTATTTGAGAGGCTTTGTTTGAAAATTTGTTCTAACACTTACATTGTATTTTCCAGGAATGAAGAATTGGGTTTTCCATCATTTTAATGCGAATCAGGCCTCACTTTTGGCCATGGAGCATTGTCTTTACATCATACTAATTATGTTGCTTATGATGTTGTCGGTTGGTAGGATAAATTCACAAGAATAATGAAGAGAATTGTTATTTATAGCCTTATGAGCATAAAACATTGAAAGATTTCAGTTGTTTCTATCTAAAAATAACGGATAAAACTATCAGGGTTTTGAACTGGAGAATTTGTACAAATTACAATCTGAAGAACTTCTGAAATAATGTTTAGTTCGGATGGTAACATTAGTCCCTTTTGTCCTTAATCTCTCTATTTCTGACTCCCTAACATAACCCATAATTTATAACGATAAGAAAGAACTGTGTTCAAATTGTATACATAACTATTAGAACCGTGTTTAAATTGTATACATAACTTTACACCTATGGGTGTTAGGTTAGTAATATGTTGTAAGAAATCAACCACTATAGAAAACTTACAGTGTTCTAGAAAAATTCATATCATCCCAATTAGTCAAATCATAACATAAAATGAAATAAAGTTATTTGACAAAAACCATAGAATTTCATATGCCAACATAGTCAAATCATAACACAACCTCACAAATGTTAACAATAGTCTATCTTCATGGCAGGGTACTCCAAAAATCGCACTCCACCATCATCTTCCAGTATGCCATCTCGGTACTTCTTGACAGCAATGCCCTCAAAGCCCCAACCATGAATTCCCATCTCTCTAATTTTCTCAACATCTGTTTTCCAAATCATTTATATTCCAAATCCTTCACTTTTCCATCCTTAATCACCTCCCATGCTTCCTTCACACTCAGCTTCTTCGAGCATACGAAACTCCAAGCTTGACCCCTCATTTATTCCATATTGGATGTATTTATGGATATTTTATTTTAATTGTTAATGGGGTAGTGTCCGACAAATTTCTCTAGCAAATTCAGTGGGGTTTGGTTTGTATTTGTGGATGACGGGGACTATGCATGGCTCTGACTGTAGAAGAAGACCTATGATGCTTTCTTTTTCTTTGCTTGAAAATGATTCGTGTTGATATTGGAGTATTCTTTAGCATCATCTTCATTGTACTCTCATGTTTAGGATCTATGTTGATGTTGGATCTAAGCTGTTTTAACATTTTTTCTAGTTTTGTATGAATTAATCTTAGTTAAGACACTACTTGTGCACCAAAGCAATGAATTCTAATTTGGAACAATTTTTTATCTCAGCTGGAATAATAAATCATGTCCCTTGTGAATATCTCTATTATTAGTAGTGTAGAATAGCAAACATGATTGATATG
Organism: Allium fistulosum; assembly: GCA_030737815.1. NCBI lineage: Eukaryota > Viridiplantae > Streptophyta > Magnoliopsida > Asparagales > Amaryllidaceae > Allium > Allium fistulosum. The sequence continues at coordinate 596,525,350 of CM060903.1, forward strand.
GTGGGAAATATCTGATTATTCATTGGAAATTTTTATCTTATGGGAATCTGTTTCACCTTTCACGAATATTATGGTAGTTTCTTCAAATGAGTTTGATAGGTTTGTCATCTCCAGGTTAATGTAGTTTGGTTGCATGAATTTTGAGTTAGAAGAGACGAGTCTCAGTTTTTCAGATAAGTCTTGAATGATCGCGGAGAAGGATTCATTTTTTGTTTTGAGATTGACCATTGTATTGGAAATGGAATTGTTGTTTTCGTACTCTCTAAAGAATGGATAAATTTAATACGTTGCTAAGGACACCTCGTTTTTCTCTTTTTAATATCATTAATAATTAAATGAACTGGGTTGTTCATTGTTCCAAATTGGGCTTTAGTGAGGCCAGCAATATGAAGGGAAGGGAAGGGAAGGGAAGTGTTTTTTTAACTTAGATCTAGATCTAAGAGATGGTAAGAGGAGGAGTAAAATGAGGAGATTTTGTCTCCTCTTCCTTTCTATTTTCTGAGCTTGAACTTTCCACATCCGTGGCTAAATTCTCCTTGGAAATAGCCCACTATAGCTGAGCCTCTAATAACCAAAATAATATCCGTATAAACTATTTCAAGTGGTCTGTAGATTGTTGCAAGATCTTGTGGATTGATTCTATTAAATCTAAGAGATCTCTTAAACAAGGTGCCCTCAAAGAGTAATTGTTCTATGGTTTATTCTTTTGTTTTACAATTAATATATGATATATTATATAATCATTAAATAATTATTTTATATGTACATTTGATGGCTGGTGATATTATATAAATTTAAATCACATAGAAACCGTCTATATTATTTAATATCTTTGAATATATTTATTTTAAAAAAGTTAGTTCGACCGTATGAATTTAAATCAATTTTATAAATTTTCAAAATAATAAACATAATTTAACATTTTGAAATTGTTTCTAAATAATTTTAAATCTTATATACGTAAGTGCTCTATTTGAATAAATTACCACTCTTGCTATCAAAAAAAACTTTTTAATCATATATACATATGCGATATATTTATATTTCAAATATAATAAAATAATATATACATGTATTGCAACGACCTGAAATTTTCAACCATTCGCATCCATACATGTCGGATTTGAATTGCTCAAAATATCAGATTGTTAATTTAAATTTGGCAAAACTCAGCATATACAGTAAATAAAATAATCATAGATCACACACACAGAGTAATATAACAATAATGCAGCGGAAACAAAAGAATAGTAGTTCAAGAAGCTACTATATATATATATAACAGAGTTAAACAAGATACAACAGAAGTCACGAGTACATAGATGTCTCAATACAATAATCAAATACAAGATCTGAATGCATCACTGGAATCGACTGAACAACTGAAAGCATGATAGATAACTGGATCTCAAAGAGAAGCTCCAACTCCAAAGGTGAGTCTCGAATACTGTATCACTCAATCTGACCCAAGCGTAAAACAAAACACAAAACACTCGAGTCAGGATTAACATTCTTATATCAATAAATCTAACTCAAGTGAAATATCAACTGAAATAGAAGTAACTCAAAGGATGTTTGGGATAACCATCCTCTAAGGATCCGTTAAACTATCTACTATGTAGTAATATACGCTATTATAATAATGTCTATAATAAAATAAACTTACTTTTAAATAGCGTTAAGGGGTTACCCATATAGCCCTTAACATATAATAGTCCCAGTAGTCTATCCAGTATCAGCATACCCTCAGATCGGGAGCTACCCTCAATACTCCACAGGCTACAGCACAAATCCAAACTCGTAGTAAAGCTCGATATGGTAGGTGACACGGCACAACTAGGCAATGCCAGGGTAGATATACCAATTATGCATCCGGGCCGGTGGAAACGCATAGCAGCCACAACCGCCCACCTCAGAACACACTCCCAATCAAAATCGAAGGGTGGCCACCAAATCAATCACAAAGTAATATAATGGTATCGAAGAAATGCGTCCGATCAGAGGTGCTACCTCATTTGCCCATCGATCGCTCCTTTTTTAGCCACCTTATGCCAACTCATGGGAGTCGGGTCCACGTATATACCTTAATAGGAATCGTCGCCACCATCCTACTTCATTCTGGAATCTCCACCGCGTACACAGTTGTTAAAGTGGTTTTCGGTATCGACATAGAGTATGCCCATACCCGATCCCGGTCTCTTTAACAACCAAACGTTATTAAACACCGCGGTCATTTCAAAATAGTTTATACTTCAAAACCAAAATATCATTTTCAATTCAATAATCAAATCAATACGATATCATTTTCATTTCAAAAATATTGACTTCCAAAATCATAGTACTTTCCAAAGTTATATCGCTTTCGAAATCATAAGTCTTTTTAAAAATCAAAACACTTTGGAAATCACGACCTTGAAACACTGTGAAATCATAGCTTTGAAATCATAACATTTTCGATTCCTCAACACTTCCTCTTAAACAGTTTAGATATCAAAAATAGTATATATAATAACATAGTTTATAAAATAAAATAATTTATATAAAATAGTTATATGTTAAAACAATTTATATTAAAATAATTAGTATATTTAAAATAGTTTATATTAAAAATAGTTATGTTAAAAATAGTTTATATTAAAATAGTTTATAAAATAATATAAAATAGTTTTAAATATAATTTAAAATACTTTATATAATAAAATTGTTTCCTCAAATTTCACAAATCGATTCAAATCAACTCGACTTCCAAATTCAACTTAATTCAATCTCAATTCATAAATTTCAACTCAATTCAGTTTCTCAGTAAATCATTTCAAATTTTATCGATTTCAAATATAGATTTGAACCACAAATAAACCATTTCAATTTCAATATATTTCAAAGCTTTAAATATTCACCTTTCCAAAACTAAATTCGATAATTTCATATATATATATATATATATATCAAATTCACTTTACTATTATTTTAGTTTTGAAATATTCACTTAATAAATCCAATATCATTTAAAACAAACCCCAAATTACAATAAACTAGATATTTCCTTCAATTTATTTAAACTTGAAATATTCATTAAATCACTTTAAAATAAAAAAAATCAAGTTATAAAATCATATCTTTAAAATTTCAAATTTAATAAATTTCAAATCAAACTTATTTAAGTATAATTCTTAAATAAATATAATTTCGAATCAATTTCAAATTTGTCTTTCAAACCAAGATCATTATAAACTCTATATTTGAAAATATAGATATTAAATAAACACTTAAACATATTATATATCAACTTTATTAAATCAACTTTAAAAAAATTTTAAAATCAATATTTATTTAAAACCATATCTTTCCTTTTCAAAGCCATAGAAATCATTTTCAAAGTATTATATATATAGACCAACGGTGTCTGTATATAATTCTCTATCCTATGGTCAAGTGATACAGATATTTATTATTTCAATCCGCAATTTAAATATATATGGGTATATATCATTTCAACCTGCAATCCCAATTCAATTCAATGAAAATCGCTTGGGTTTATCATTTCAACCCATAACGATTTTCTCTTATTCTACAGATCGTTCGGGTATGTATCATTTCAACCCATAGTGAATTCTATACTAACAGGGAACTTGCAGAGTGATAACATATATGATAATAATATAACAACAGTAACAGACATATATCATCAGTAATAAATAACAGATAATGGTGTCAGATGTCACATGTGAATGAATACAGATAATGACATATATATAGCAATGTAAAAATCTAACAGCAGCATATTTCAATTGTCGTTTCAATCGAAATCAAATTTAATAAATATAAGAACATTAATCTTGAGTGATTGCTTACCTTTCGAGGCTAGAGAGATTCGACAAATGAAATGAGTTACAAATCCAAGCACGAATTTCCAAAGAGAAGCAAGATTGGCACGAATTCGATGGACAAACTGATAGGTAGGAATTGACGAAATAAATCAGAACTAAATCGATAATGATGAATCGTACAAGTGAACTTATATATATAACTTATATATATATATATATCAGAATCCATTGTTTCAATTTAAAATACGTATATTAAAATCAACATACATACACCATATATTTTGAAATAACTACTTATATAGAAATCAACAATATATATGTCACTAATATATAAGTTACATATACCATACAACATATAACCTACCTATACATTCATAAAGAAGCCAGCAAATCATAATGTATACATATGCAGACAAAATGAATCAAAATATATAATTACAGTATAAGTATGCAGACCTATGTAGTATAATAAAATTTATATATAAATATATATATATATACTAAAATGGACGTCATACTCTTTCAAAAGCAAGCCAAGCAGGCAACATATATATTTTACAGAACTTCCAAAAATAGCAAATGTATATATATGGATATAACAGACCAGAAAATAAATATACCACTTATATACACAAATCTATAACCTTCATATAAAAATCAAACAGGTTGTATGCAACTTGAAAATTGTACACATATAAAGTATAATATATATATATATATATATATACTATAACCATACAACCTGCTTTATATCTATAACCCATATAAACTCACACTTGAACCAACATTTTATCCTAAAGACACGTCTACAACTAATGAAATCCATATATATATACTAAAATTTATATTATTTTAACATACTTATATATAGGTACGAAACTATTATATACTTATATGTACAGTCTAGTAACTATGCACGAACAGCTGAACTAGTATATTATATGCAACGGTAACTTAATAATAAAGTACATATATAAAGTAGAATGAAAATCTGTAAGCATCTTGAAATCAAAACACCAATATATACATACTTATATACACTTACATAAAATCTTTATAAACCGATCTATAGTTTATTTGAACCTCTTTATATATATAATAGATAGATCTTATGCCATAAAAAGTATTTGACTAGATAGAACTAATATATATATATACAACAGTCGAATGCAAAGAGTAGTTTATAAGACCTTTTCATGTAACATATATATAAAGTTTATAAACCAACGTATACTTTATATTTTAAACCAAACATATAACCGTGACAAAAGATCTATATGAAACTCTATAGATTTATATGTATTCTTATATAGATTTTAAGTATATAGATAAACACATATATACAGCAAATAAAAATAAAAGTATTTATATATATATACCTCCTATATAATTTATAAAACAGCCATAAACTTATATATACACTCACATATATTAAATATAATATATACTTACAAATTCCAAACAGAAGAGGAGGAAGACTGGCAAAAGAAGACACAGCAGAGGCTGGGTGAGAGGAAGGGGAGGAGCAGGCTGCTGTGGCGGTGCTCGGTTGAGCTTGTGTGAACAGAAGAGGGGCAGACTTTCGGTGGTGGCGAGGAGAGGTGTAACAACCCGGGATTTTGTAACAATTAATTATCGTCAAATGACGATTAAATTGGTTGTTAATTGCTATTGGAATTTTTAATCAGGTTTAAATTCTTTTTAAAAATTTGTTGAGAGGTTATACGGGCTTTAAATTGAAATCTTGGCCCACGTCTCTTTAGCTTGGGGCTGTGATAATTATCAAAGTGAATACCGTTCCTCCTTCATTCTTTTACTCATCGCAAGCCCTAACAAACGAAAAAAAATGGCAGCCCGTCCTTCTTCTTTGTGAAAAGGTTGCTTTGCTTGTTCGTTCAGAATTGGGGCTGTCGACTTTGATTTCTCGATTGAATGAGTGATTTCGCCCCTTGCTCTGTTGATCGACCGATTCCTTATAGCTTGCTTCGGCTGCTTCTATTGCATCGAAATAGGTGAGTGATTTTCTCACTCACATCTGTAATTCAAACCCATTTATTCGTGAATTCTGTTTCTTGATTTCATGGCTATCACTATTTTGAATTTTGGTGATTTTTTCAATTTCGTATATTTTGTGATTTGATACCCCGGCTTGTTTTGATGTCGTGATTGCCACGGCTTTGGTTTGAAAACGTTCGATCTTTCTGTTGACATTCTGACTTGACTTGATCACTGTCTTATGCTCTGCTGACTTGGTTCATGGTGATTTTTATCTCTTGTAGCATTGATTTCAAAACTGACTTTGGCTTTGACTTGATTACTGTCTTCGTAAAAAAAAAAGAACTGTTGTATGGATATATATGCATACATATATTCGTATGTGTGTATGCATATATTGTTGACCATTGTTTGAGTCATGTGTTTGTCTCCTATGCATAGCATATTGAACGGTGATGCATTGTATTTGTTGAGTCACTGGTTCCATTGATGATGAGGCTTTGTATTGTTCAATTTGAAACTGTTCTTAAGTTGATGGCCATCTCCATTTTTGCTGCTGGTATGCATTGCATCACTGGGTTGTTTTGAGCTCATATACATGTATACATATATGTGCATATATGTATATTATGTTGTACTGCACTTGAATTTGATTGCTGTTGTTCTTTATTTAATGGTTGCAGTGCACTTTGGTTTCATGATGTATGCTTCGACTCTGATGCTCTGTTGCATAAACATGTATTCATTGTGAACTGGTTGACACACTTCAAGTAGCTTGAGTCATGTAGTTCACTTTGATAATCATGTTTCTAGGCTATACATTTGTTGTTTGCATTTTTCCAGTTTCATTTAGTTGACACTGTTTCACTTCCACTTCATGTATATTGGTATGGTGTGCACAGTCTTGAGTCTTGTTTACTTGATGGCATTTGGTCTGGTGTAGTTGTACACTTGGTTACATTCTTGGTCAAAACTGGTCATTCATGTTGTAGTTGTACACTTGCTTACATTCTAGGTGGAGTTACCTCTCTGGTCATGCTTTCACTCTTGTAGTCTTCACTCTAGCCATACTGCACTGTTCCTTATTTCGATGCTATGTGCTTGTTGTCCTGTTGCACTTGCAATGTACCATGCTGGAGTGTTTTCTGATCAGTTTGCATTCCATATGTGTACATCATGCATATTCACTTGGTCATGCTCATTTTGTAGCTTGACTTTTACATGCTGTCTGGTTTTGCTTTAAGCCCATTTCTGGTTTGTATTGAAATTATACTTGTACATTTGGGTTTGCTTTTTGGAAATTCCACCTGAGTCTGATACTTGTGCTTCATCAACTTGGTTGTTACAGTTTGGTTTGTACTGTTGTATCACCGATTTTGAAATTGGATAGTTGCTGGTTTGCTTAATTGGAGTTCAGCAGCTAGTTTCTATGTATTCGTTGTGTGGCTTGACTTGAGTCACTAATTGTTGGTCGAGACTTGTTTTAGTTGTCTTGACCATTTTCCTATACTTGCACATTTTTAAGTGTACCTATGTTGAATCCAGTTTCACAACTCGGGTTAGACCTTGTGCTCGTTTATGAATTTTCATTGTGCATTCATGTGCACTTTGTTCATTTGATGGTTACCGGGTGGATGCTGTACGTTGTAGTTCCATCTGGTTCATTTCTATTTGAGTTGGTGCCATTTGATGTTTTTGATTTACTGAGCTTTTGTGTATTTCATCACTGTTGTGGCGAGGCGGTGCACGCGTGCGTGTACCGCAGCCACACAGAAGTGATGTTGTGATTGATATTTCAATTGCTTGAATTGTTTTGTGTGTTCAATTCAATATTTTGAAAGCGTATTTTGATTTGGTTTGACTGGATTATTTTGTTGTTGTCTAATTATCTATTTGATAATTAGATTATGAGTTTCTAATTATTTATTTAATAATTAGATTTTGTCGTTAATTGCCGTATAGGCAATTCAGTTGTTTTCTAAATTATCTTCATTGATAATCTTTTTATTTATCTTTGTTGATGATTTGAATTTGCTGATTTGTTGTTTAACATTGTTTAGTGTTATATCTACCATTATCTGATTTCCTTGTTAAAGGATTGGATAGACGAGATTTCTGTGACTGTCGTCTATTTGATTATTTGATTATTATTGCTTCTGTGCATTAATAACTGAGTTTGAATCAGAATGACCCGTGTATTATTTTCTTTTGAATTTAATACTCGGGTCAGACCGAGTTATTACAGGTTGTAGATATCTTAGTTTGGGTTGCTGCTTGAGCTATGAAGTCTCTTCATATCTTTTGGAGTAGTCGTCGTCATTTTGTAGTAGTCAGTGTATCTGATCTAGGTTGATATGTATTCATGTATATTATTCGATAATGTACTTGTATATATAACTTCCAGAGTCGACAGTTGTATTGTATCAAATGTATTATAACTACCTTCAGTTATATATATATGAGATTTGATATTAGCTGTGTTCCGCATTTAGCTTATCTGTATCATTATTTTATATATACTGTCCTAAATTATTATGAACCATCGTAGTTCGTTTTATACTGGAATTGGGTATGTCGATGGGAGTAATAACCAGAGATGAAAATAAATATTCCACTCCTATCGAGGTAACCAATACTAGTGTAAGGCCTAACTACGGATGGCCGCTCATATCCAGCCTTATTCTTCGTAATAACAGACAGTATTTCTTTTAATACTCTTTGTTATTGTGAGCATAGAGGTGGGGCGTCACAGTTGGTATCAGAGCGAGGGGTTTATGGACATAATATAAAACATAACTAAGATGGAACATGTGTTACAACTAATTATTGATGTTTTTATTTATGCTTTGAGTCAAAACTAAATTTTTGAAATTATGATGAAATTTTTAAATATATTTATTTAAAAAGAAAAGTGAAATTGTGTTTTAATGATTGAGTAATTTGTGTTCTGTTTATCAGAGTGCGCAGCAGAAACAGTGACTGCCTTCGCTGAGTACAGCTGATAACATTTTTGATAAAAAGAAAAAAAAATCAGAATATGAAAATGAAATTAGTTTCATTGTGTTGTTTAACCAGTGGTCTTGATTTTATTGAGATTTTTGCTGGTTTTCTTTTATGCTAATCACATATTGATTATATTTTTGCTGTTACAAATATATCTTCATTGAAGATATAATCGAGTGATTTCTTTGTTCATCTTGTAGTGTGCGTGCATATTTGAGTTGCACGTTACTGCATTAATTTTACGTTGAACCGGTGTTTGGTTTAAACGTATTTTGTTGCCGTTACTTTTATAACGGGATTTTTACACCGATGTTAAATTTTTGAAGCACGGTGTTTTGTTGACATAATAATGAATGAAAATTCACTGGTATTATATTGTGGAAATTATGTTGAAGGGCTTCTATTTTCAGGGTAATAAGTTTTAAGGACAATACTTCTAAATAATTAGTTTTAACGACAATTTACAGGATAATGATAAATTCATTTATCTTTTTAAGTTATACAGGAAAATGATAAACCTTTTTATCATTATTTCTGTATAACTAAAAATGATAAATTCTTTTATCTTTTTCCTGTAAAATGTCCTTTAAAACTATTTTTTTAGAAATAGTGTCCTTAAAACTTATTACCTGCACAAATAAGCCCTTGAAGTGAAAATCCCCTATTATATTTTAATGAGAATTATTTTGATGAGATTTTGACGTATAAAAATTATTGTCGCTTTGACTTCAGTAACCGTCAAATTTTAAAGTGGATTTTCAAACGGTTATTCCGCAATGCTGATTTGATATCCGTTTTTACGCGATGTAACGACCCTGAATTTTGAACAAATTTAAACTGAGAATATTTAATTTATTTTAAATATTTGAACGGTAATTTAATTTGAATCCCCGATTTAACTTTGAAATTTGCGATTAAACTTTAAAATTTAATCGATTGAAAGTTGAATAAAAATTTGAATCTTCAGTTTTAATCTGAAGAAAAATATTTCAAAAGCTTTTAAAATTCGTATAGATAATACCGAAGATAATCGAACTTTCAGAATTGAATTTTAAACTGTTTTGCTCAGTTTTGAATTTAATTGTTCGAATCGATATTTAAAAATAGCCGTTCGAGGCGCAGTCTCGGAATTCGACGAAACCAGTTCCATTGGGTCCGTACTATTGAATTATTACCGGATTTCAATTTTCGTATTTTTCGGAGTTGTTACGTGAACACACGACACGTAAACGTGTTGAAATTAAATTGAATTCAATTTTTAAATTAAATTTTTAATCGTTGCCGACATCCACACGTTCAAATTCCTTTAACCACGCCAGAGATCAAGGAACGAGACGTGCAACCCATCCTCTTTCGTTTTCAAATACTCCTCTCCCTCACTTTGATTTAATTTTAAATAACTCTCGTCCAAACAAAAATGGCAGACACCCACTTCATTTCTTCCGATAGTATTCAAAATCTCGAATTCATTCCTCCCTCCCCTCTGTATAATTCAAAGTCGAAAACAAAGAAAACCCAAATCGCAAACTCTCCCTGTTCTTTGCCGTTCGAAAACCAGGGGATCTCGTCCTTCGCTGGTAATCGCGATCAAAAACGCGATCGACATCAGTGGATTCTTCCAGCCGTTCGAGTGCGACGAGGGGATTTGAGCTACTCAGAGGATCGCGTGGTGATTTAGGGAAGGAGGTTGCGACGTCGATCAATTTAGGGTTGCGTGGCGATAGAGAAGCGGAGCAAGCAAATCGTGACTGCGGGATGGAGTCGCGTCGTTCGACTCGAGGCGAGGGGATTCGCAGGCGAAGTCGAGGTCGCGGAGAACTTCGCGAGGCAGGGGATTCAGGGCGGTGTCGCGATGGGTGCAGTGGGTTGGTGATGGAGGAAGCTTCGGCGTGTTCGCAGGAGGCACGCGAAGCAGCGGTGGCGGCAGGGCTCCACGAGTTCGAATCAACGGCAGCGTTCGACGAGCTGTTCTTTGTCACAGTGAGGTATATGAAATAAATTCAATTCAATTTAGATTTGAATATGAATTTGAAAATATGTACAGAAAACATATCTCTATTTCGCTAGATTTTAAAATACATCCATATGTATATATTTAGATTTAAAAGAAAGAAATTTAACAGTGAAAATAATTTCTGTTTCATAATAAATACGCATTTTAACTCTGTAAGTTATTTTAAAATAATGTATCTAAAGTAATTAAATTGGTTGATCAACTTGTTTTGATTATTTTTACTAAACATAATTTATTGAAGGAAATTTAGCTTCGAATTAAATTTTTTGTTAAACAAAAATTATATGTATTTAATTTACTGTAAATGATAAGGTTCTGTAAGATAAAAAAATAAATAAGTATATGTATATAACTTTAGAAATTTACAGTAAACAAAAGATTTGTTTATATGGATAAAATTTAATGATGGATAAATTACATAAAGATTCGATTTTTTTAAATCTATCTAACGGGAAAATAGTTTAGATTGAATTATTAGTTTAACTGAAAATTTTAGTTAAATTAAAATTGTAAATGGCAGATTTAATTATTCGATTATTTCGAATATTAATAAATGTGTATAAATTATTTATACAAGGTTAAAGTCAAGAAAATCGAGTCAAGTGGAAATGGATGGCAAAATAAAAAAGCTAAGGTGAGATTTTCTCACTCGAAGGAAAATTTATTTTACAGTTATTGATTTGACTGATATGATTGCTATTGGATGTGCTATTAGATATAGTAGGATATATCTATTATATATAGCAATATATACATATTGGCATATGTATATATTGGATTGATTGATTTCCCGCCTCGTATAGCGGATGAGACCCTATTGCGCCGTTAGTAAGCGGATTTTTATAAAACCCATATACCGCGATAATTCCGTACTGGAGTGGAATTGGTATTGTGCTAACGTCTTTGGATGCAGGGAAACAGGTTGGAGGGATCCAACTGGACCCCTCACATTGATTGAATTTATTTCTATTGTGATATGAATCTGTGAATGATTATAGTGATGCTATTAATCATATTGATATCTGGGAATTGTTTGAAAGCTAAAATTTAGCTGAATGGATGTTTGACATCATTGGATTCCAAAGATAAACGAAATTGAATTTTTGAAATCCAAGTAGAAAATTTCTAAGTGAATCAATTTTTGAAATTGAAGAAATTTTGAAGAAAGGAATTTTTAAAGTATAAAAAGTTAATTTTTATAATCTTATCGAATTTATTTCCAGAATAAAGTGAAAATGTTAAATAAATGAATTTCGTATAATAGTGATTTTAAATTGAGGAAATTAATTTAAAATCTGGATTTCTAAATAGATTGAAAGAAGACAATAGAAATTTATTTTCTTTAAAAGGAATTTATTTAAAAGGAGATAAGTTGGAAATCCAATTAGAAATTTAATTGGTAAATTGAAATGATTTGGGAAATCAATGTAAAATGAGTTCAATTTAAAGAATCCATTTAAAAACAGGATATTGAATAATTTGAAGGAAAATAAGGAATTTATTTTAGTAGGGATGAATAAAATTAGAAATCAATCTATAATTGATTTAATATTTGGAAATGAAATTTTGAGAAATCAGTATGGGAAGTTTATTTAAAGTTGAAAATAAATTTAGAAATCAATATCGAAATTGATTTGGGATTGAAGTTTTATAAATAGAATTGGAATTTATAAAAGTTGTTTATAAATCCGAAATCACTTATTTTGATAAGTAAAAATATAGAAGTTGATAAAAGAAGATTTAAAAGTCGAAGTTGTTATAAAAATGGAAATAGAATTTATAAACGTGTTTATAAATTCGAAATAGATTGAATTTGATAAATTAAATATAGAAGATTTTTAAAGAAGATATATTCGCGATTTTGGATAGCGAATCTCTGTGAAATTAAAATATGTAGAAATGATTGAAATTGGGTTAAGTGAATTATATTCACGATTTTGGACAGTGAATATATTGTTAAGTAAAATGGATTCATTTTTGAAGAAGTGATATTAAAAATGAAGTTAAACATTTTAAAGATGTTTTAAAATGTATTACGAATCGAAACCATAGATTTCAACATTTATTGTTGAAATAGACGTTTTCAAGAAACTTAAGGAAATGATGGACTATAACACTGTTGTTATAGTAAATGATTTCCGAAAGGAAATGTTTTATGTAGTATTGGGATTTATATATCTATCTAAAATCCGAATCCCTATACTAGTGATTTCGAGTCGTCGTAACGATGTTTTACGTAACATTCGTTTTGACTCAAATAAAGGTGTTTTAAGAATGATTTCCTTAAAAGAATGAGATATATATACTTAATTTTGATTTAAGTATATCGAATATTTTCTAAGTGTTGAAAATAAATAGATTTGTGAAATACTTATTTTTAAATAAGTATGGAAATGCTTTTCCAATATGAAATGAACTGTTTTGAGATTTTATCTTCAAAGATAAAATGAAATGTGGAAATTGATTTGAAATTGTTTTCAAACGGTTAAGTGTGGAAATTTTATATCTAGTAAAAGATATTTTTGAAGATGAAATAATTTGGAAAATTATTTGGAATCTGATGATGTTGCGCATCTTTATTGATAGTTAAATAACCGACTATCGATAATTACCTTAAATAGGTATTTGTTGTGAATTGGATGAATTTGAATGCCACACTTATTTTTGAATAATCGCTCACTATTCGGGTTAGCCGGGAAAGGACCATGGGGTCGTATAACCCATTCCGAATATGTGATATGTCGTTATGAATCGCATTTGAAGACCGGTGTTGAAGACCGGATATTTTTGAAAACGGAAGGATTACCGTCGAGTTACTCTACATCGACTGATCTTCGATTTAGAGGTTTTATCACCCTTAGTGACGGGAAGTCCTGACGTGATTGAAAATTATCCGGAATTGCAAGGGCTTCGTGAGAAGTGCCTTCGGTTCTGTTCGATCCCGGAACAGACTTGTATGGATTGTGTGTCTGACGTTACAATTTGAGATATAAAGCTGATTTCTTTCAAATACATTTCTGTTGGTGGCGGAGAATTTATTCTCTTAGCTTAACACCCTTCTCTGAGACGCACGAGCCCAGAGGTTATGTAGTTGAAATTTATCAGCGATATATCCCAATTTGGTAACGTGACATACTGAGTGTTGTTGTGAAATGATCAGTGTTTGATCATTTGTGATATGATCATTTGTTTGATCTTATATCTTTGTGATCATAGGTTGATCATTTTGTTTGACCCGAAGCAGGGCTTTTTGAGAAAGCGTAGCTTTGTGGACGAGACTTCGTCGAGCCTTACACCCCGGAAATGGTCGAAACAGGAAGGATGCGGCAAGGTTCTAGGGAGTAGCGCCCCTTAGTGTATGTCATTCCTTCTGGATAAAGTTGGTATCATGGTATGGAGCCCAGATACTTAACCTCTGTGGTTGCTGCAAAATTTATTTCTTTGTGGTTGTTGCGAATCGGGGATCCTCGGGAAGATCGGTGACGATCGGGGGATGGCATACGCGTGTCAGTAGTTACCTATTTTTGCAGAGGTAACCCGGCCTTGTGCTGGCAGAGATCCGGTTAGGTTCTCGGGTCGTCTATTCCAGGGACGTACCCATCGTGGATAGGAAGTTCCTTGGCCTGACCATTTGTTGGAAATCCAAAGAAACAATACGAGCCTTTACGATTTCAATTGTATAACCTGTCTCCTCAGGAGGCAGCTATAGCTGGCATAATATAATGGTACCTATGCTGGCTAAGATTTATATTCTACTTTCGAAATGTTTTCCACTATGCACTAATAATAATATCAAAAAGAATTTGATTTTTGCGTAGTAAGCATCTTTGACTATCATAAGAAGAAATCTCCTCCAAGTCTGCGTTTGCATTGTGTGTGTGGTGGGAGGTCTTATGGTAGTTTCATTTTCCAAAGGCATTGCGAATTGATTTTAAAAATTATTTTGTTGTTATAAAGAATAACTGTTTTACGATCTCACACCAGTCACCATGACTGACTCAGAGTTTATTGTTTCCCTTCTAAACTCTGGGTGCCCACCAATTTCCACTCGGGCAGTCTAGAGTTAGATTATCAGGATATTCTGGATATTCTGGAGCTTTGGAGATAAGCTGGAGGACGAGACGTAGTATTTGTATCTGATATTATTTATTCCGCTGTGTATTCTGTATGAGGACAAGTTTATATAACTATCCATTGTTGTATATTGACTCTGATGATTGATGTATGTATAAAATGATATAGTTCTTTGTTTTAAAAGACTAGTAATTATCTATTGTATATTGTTCCGCTGCGATGTGTAAGATTCTGATATTGTTTTCTGTTCTGATGTGTTTTCTGTTGTTCTTCTTCTTTCTTTCTTCTCTTTTTCTTCTATCTTCTTCTTCTTCTACTTTTTCTTTTTCTTAAAACCCTCACTATTGGAGTTTCCGGCACTCGATTGCTCGGCAGTCGATAAAGTGAGTATCGATGTCGAATTTTCGAAAGTCGAAAATTTTGGTATGTGACATGCGATTTCCTTATCGAAATTACTGCAGATGTTGCTTGTAACGACCCCGAATTTTATAAATATTTAAAATGATAATTTATTTTTTTTTTATTAAAATTGTGAAATTAATTGATAAGTGATGCGAGTTGCCCCGGATTCAATTATATTTGTATAAATCGTTTAAAAATTTAAATTATTGTATATATGTGGATATATACGTATTTGAGCATATATGAAGAAATTTGAGATTTATAAATAATGTAAAAACAATTTTTATTAAATTTAGAAATAAATAATGGAGTTAGGAATTGAAATAAAACATAGAAGATAAATTATAAAATATAAAAATATGAAGTTAAGTAACATAGTTGTAAAATTATGTAAAATATAAGTAGAAGTATTAACTAAAATCTAACAATATAGAACTCATGCATATTTCAAAATATAAAACAAAAGAAAGAAACAAAATAAAATATATTTGTACATAAGTTAAAAACTACAAACCAATAACTAAACAAAATTTTATAACATTGACTAAAAATAACAATACAACAACCACTCAGCTCAAGTACACCAAAACAAATCTCTCGGCCGAAACAAGATTTTTCCCATATCAGTAAAACAAAGATAAGTGGTACAACTAATAAATGAAGCACCCATAATGTTCTTACCAGCCGAGACAAGCTTGTAAAGCAAGTAAAATAATATACTCTAACCTGGAAAATAGCACAGCAACTAAGTACATATAAGTAATGCAGGCAAGAAATAAACAAGTAAAGTAATAAATGCAAATCTTTGTGCAGCTGAAATAAAGAAGGGGAGGATGTAGATTGTACAAAGCAAATTATATCACATATATAAAATAATACATCTCAGCCACAATATACAGCATATCAGCTACCAAGAAAAATATCCCTGTCCAAATTTTTTTAAATATAAACCATTGTACAACAAATTATATCACTTGTCACGTTTCATCTCAGTTTAAAAACAATAAACAACATCACTTAGCATCCCAGTTGTCGTTCACCATTTAAAAACTGAAAGGAAGAAAAAATGAATGGAGTAAATACCATTTCAAATTAAAGCAAAGATTCAACTAAAACAACAATTCAAACCAGAAGATCAAGTGAAAAGATTTCAACTTGCCAGTTTCAAACTTTGGTTCAACATAAAGGGCAGCTCTGTTCTTCTTATGAAACCAAGGTGAGCAACTCACTTACCTTTGCTTTGATATTGTAATCGATGGTTGAAGAGGTTATGAAATGTATCTAGTTGCTGAGAATACTCGCATATGGTATGCGTATATATATATGCATATACATATATATGAATCAAATGATGGGTATACAGGGAGATGAGTTTGTTTTAAATTCACAGGCTTGAGACTTTGAAGAAATTTTTTTATCTTACAATCTGGATAAATTCAAGTTATGATTATTTAAGAGAAGATGATTTAAACAGTATAATGTCAATGCTAAAAATAAATTCAAGCCTTTATATTGAATAATCAACTCGAGATTAAAGAAATCAGTAAAAGAACCAAATATAGGTAAAAATCTGATGATCGAAATTTTGAATTTAGGTTTTACCATCAGATTTGTTATGAGAAATCATGAATTTTAATAGCAAATTCTAAATTTTTATGCTTGGAACTGTTGAGATTTCTCAAGTTAAACGGAAATTTCATTTTTCGTCAATTCCGATCGACACGAGGGGAAGTTGTCGTCGTGCTTCAGGCTGGAGGAGGGTAGTTGATGGTAGACTACTAGAAAAATAATCAACAAATTTATAATTCACCAAATTGATCGTACGAGATGAAAATAGGGTTTAATAACCCATTTTGGTCGCAGTTACAAATCGATCGAATTTGATGTTGAGAGGGAGCTGGAGGCGATCGGACCTAGGGGAGGTTGTTCGTGGGTCATCGGCGGCGATGTGGTAGGAATTTCACGACCTCCGGTGATCTAGATTGTCGTCGACGAGTTCTTTTTTTCTGGCGTTCAGTTGTTCCAGGTTCGATTGAGGACCTCGATCGTGATCGGAAGCTCGAAATGATACGGTGGTGATTGGATTGGGTTACCCCATCAAAGCGTGATGTGCCGGAGAGTTTGACCGAGATCGGAGGGCCTCCGATGAAGCGTGCACGTGCACGGGGGATGGTCGCGTGTCAGGGGATGCTCGCATTTAAATGAAGTTTGTTTTCAACAGTTTATAACTTAGAAAAAAAAAGGAGGGAGAAGAAGAAGTTGCGTGCAGGGAGACTCGTGGAAATCGCATGAAGTACTCGAAGTGTTTCTCGAGTTAAGCAGGGGAAGTCTCGGGTTCGTCTTCGTGTAGTTCCTGAGTAAAACAAGGAAAAATGCAGATTTTTAAAAGCTTTTATAAACAAGTTTTTAAAATTTAAATTGAATCAGAATCTTAAACGGTTATGTAAAATAAGTGTTTCTTTAATATTTGATTAAGAAGCTTTGTATATTGTTTAAACTTAAAAATTGATAAGTTAAATTGTAAGTTACCTCTAAATCCTAAGTTAGAAATGAAACTAAAATTTAATTTAAGAGTGGAAGGTTATTAAAAGTAAGTCATTAATAAGATAAAGATTTATCTTAAAAGTTAATTAAGATTTTGATAATTTATGACAAATAAATTAATAAGGTAATTAAAGAGTGATCTATTTAATTTATAAATAAATAATTTAGATTTATTTATAAAATTAGGAATGATTAATAATGAATTAATCCAAGAAAATTTCTTAAGAAAGCAATTAAAGAAATATAAGTAGTTAATAAGGATGATTAACTAGGGATTATTAAGTAATTAAAATAATGTGATAAACTTTGATAATTAAATTTATTTATTTAAGATAATCAATTGAAATTGTTAATTACTTAATAAAAATAAATTAAGGGGTTAATTAAATCATGTAAATGGTTTAAAGGATAACTTGATTAATATGATAAATTAAGAAAAATTTAATTAATTAACGTGTTTGATAAATTAATCTATATGAAATGATTTATAAATTGATAAGTCAAGATTTGATAATTAATTCATAAGTAATTAATTTACTTGGAAATAAATTGAATTTATGAGGATTAAACGATTAATTGATTCTGCTTATAAATAACTATTGAATACTTGACCTTACTTATGAATGTTTGGATTCTATTGGATGATTGAATTGTTTGATATCCCTGATATATGATGCTTTATGATACATCCTGATTTATGCTGTGATCTGTAATTTACTTATCTGTGATATATATCTGTGATCTGTGAATAAAAGATAAGCGATATAGTTTATATCGTTTATCAACTATATCCTGTATTGTTATCTATGATGATTCATGATGTTGCACTACTGTGTGAAACCCCTAGACTACACTTTTACACACACAAATATGGATTTCACGTGGAAATCGGTTAAGTCACAGATAATTTAAATTTGATGTTTTTGAAATTGAAATTTTAATTTCAATTGATTTTGAAATTTGAAATTTGGGTTTAAAATAAAAAGTGAAAAGCTTTTGAAATAGAATTTCAAAGATAAAAGTTATTTTGAATAACTTAATCGAGTTTTGAAAATTTAAATAATTTGATTTAAATTTGAATTCAAGTTTGAAATTGAATCCTATGATTTAAAACTAGGGATTAAAAATGTTATAAATGTGTTTATCTGAATTTAAACCATTTAAAAATGTAATTTTGAGAATTTGGATTTAACCCAAAGACTTTAACTCGTATGAATGAATCAGATTTTCTGAAATGAAACTATTTGTTTTCAAAAGATAAAAGCTTTCAGATAAGAAATGAAATTCCAGTTTAATTAAAGGAATTTCAAGATTGAATTGAAAAATGGTTTTTCCAAGTTATGAATAAACTCTTTTTGAAAGCTATGAATCAAATCTGTTTATTTTTAACAGATTTAAAATGATGATTTGTGTAAACCATTCAAAGTTAAATTGTTTTGAAAGCTATCAGTTAAATCTTGATTTAAAGATTTAACGAGTTAAATTGAAATGGAAATTGATTTGGAAAATCTGTGAATGAATCTTTGTGAAATTAAGTGAACTTTGTGAATTGAATCTTTTTGTTTAAAAAGATTAAAATGGTAATTTGTTAAACCATTTGTAAAGAAAGTTTGGGTTTAAGTTGTGACTTAATTGAAATCCCAATATCCGTATGTTTTTAAATATTTCGCTCACTATTCGGGTTAGCCGGGAAAGGACCTTTGGGTCGTATAACTCATTCCGAATAGTGATACGTCGTATATGGATAGCATTTGAAGACCGGTGTTGAAGACCGGATATTTTTCGAAAATGAAAGGACCTGTCGAATGTCTCTGCACTGAGTCGCGCCGGTATAGAGATTTATATCACTCTTTTTGTGACGGGAAGTCCGGACGTGATTGAAAGTTATCCGGAATTGCAAGGGCTTCGTGAGAAGTGCCTTCGGTTCTGTTCGAACCCGGAACAGACTTGTATGGATACATGTCTGACATTACACTTTGAGATATAAAGCCGATTTCTTCAAATACATTTCTGTTGGTGGCGGAGAATTTATTCTCTTAGATTAACACCCTTCTCTGAGACGTACGAGCTCAGAGGTTATGTAGTTGAAATTTATCAGCGATATATCCCAATTTGGTAATGTGGCATGCTGAGTGTTGCTGTGTGATGATCAGTGTTTGATCATTTGTGATATGATCATTTGTTTGATCTTATATCTTTGTGATCATAGGTTGATCATTTGTTTGACCCGAAGCATGGCTTTGTAGAAAGCGTAGCTTTGTGGACGAGACTTCGTCGAGCCTCACACCCCGGAAATGGTCAAAACATGAAGGATGCGGCAAGGTTCTAGGGAGTAGCGCCCCTTAGTGTATGTCATTCCTTCTGGATAAAGGTGGTATCATGGTATGGAGCCCAGATACTTAACCTCTGTGGTTACTGCATTATTATTATTATGTGGTTGTTGGAAATCGAGGATCCTCGGGAAGATCGGTGACGATCGAGGAATGGCATACGCGTGTCAGTAGTTACCTATTTTTGCAGAGGTAACCCGGCCTTGTGTTGGCAGAGATCTAACCGTAATGTTAGGTTATTTCTCGGGTCGTCTATTCCAGGGACGTACCCATCGTGGAAAAGGAAGTTCCTTAGCCTGATCATTTGTTGGAAATCCATCTTCCAATACGAACTGTGTACGGTATTAGTTGTAGAACCTGCCATCTAATATGGTAGCTATAGTAGGCATAGTATAATGGTACCTATGCTGGCTAAGATTTATATTCTACTTTCGAAATGTTTTCCACTATGCACTAATAATAATATCAAAAATGATTTGATTTTGCTTAGTAAGCATCTTTGACTATCATAAGAAGAAATCTCCTCCAATTCTGCGTTTGCATTGTGTGTGTGGCGGGAGGTCTTATGGTAGTTTCATTTTCCAAAAGCATTGCGAATTGACTTTAAAACTTCTCTGCTATTTGTTTTTAAAGATAAACTGTTTTAGTTGCTCACACCAGTCCCATGACTGATCCGGAGTTTATTATTTATTTCCTAAACTCTGGATGCTCAAAATTTTTCTACACGAGCAGTCTAGAGTTGGGTTTTTCAGATATTCAAATTTAGTAGATTTTCTGGAGCTATTTCAGTCTTTGGATCGGACTGCACTTGCTTATCTTTGTGCATCGTTATTGGGAGTTTGAGCTATATTTGGATTTGCTGCTTTGAAGATGGAGATTATCCGCTGCTGATGTTATCGTTTTCTTTTCCGCTGCTATTTGTTGTATCATATCTCTGATGTATATTGATATTCATTGTATCATTCTGTTGTATCAGATATTGTATATCAATGTATTATTCTTTTTATTCCGCTGTGTTATTTACTTAATGTTGTTATAAGCTCCCGAGAACCAGATTCGGCATTTGAATCTATGGCATTTTGAGTACAAGTGAAGTACGGGTGCCGATTTTCGAAGGTCGACTTTTGGGTCTTGACATTGCTGTTTTAATCACGTGTTTTGAAAATTGTTTTAAAATTTTTACAGTTTGCGCTTTCAAAAGAATGAGGAAGCGATTTAAACGCTTCAGCAAAATTTGAGGACTATGAACCCTCACTTTTACTGTTTCGCTTAATTCCGGACTTGTCCGTTTGAGAACGTAAAATGTTAATTATTTAAAATACACAATTTTGCACTTTCAAGGAAACGATGAAGAGATTTAAACGATTTTGTAAAACACGTGGTATGGGACATGTGCGTTTACTATTTCGGTTAATTCCGGAATCGTCAATTGAGATATTTGCTGTTTTGATGATTTTAATGATTTTGTGTGCTTTCGAGCCACTATGTTGGACCTTCGGGTCATATGTTGGACCTTCGGGTCATATGATGGACCTTCAGGTCAAATACCAGTACTAGACCTTCGGGTCACTCTACGGACCTTCGGGTCATTTGTTGGGCGCCAAAAATTATGATAACAGTACTTGGTAGGCTTAGGCCATATGTTGTTGCACGTGCGGCGTAGCTTAGACTCGCCATCTGCTGGGATCGATCCAACTTTTATGTTGATTTTCTAGTCATCTTAATTGATTTCTAGATATTTGTTGTTTCTAATTATCTACTGATATTTAGATATTTGCTGATTTGAGTTCTAATTATCTTTGTTGATAATTAGATAATTGCTGATTTGAGTTCTAATTATCTTTGTTGATAATTAGATAATTGTTGATTTGAGTTCTAATTATCTTTGTTGATAATTAGATATTTGCTGATTTAAGTTCTAATTATCTTTGTTGATAATTAGATATTTGCTGATTTGAGTTCTAATTATCTTTGTTGATAATTAGATATTTGTGATTTCTGATTATCGTTTTTGATAATTAGATATTTGTTGTTTCTGATTATCGTTTTTGATAATTAGATATTTGTTGATTTGAGATTTCTGATTATCGTTTTTGATAATTAGATATTTGTTGATTTCTGATTATCGTTTTTGATAATTAGATATTTGTTGTTTCTGATTATCGTTTTTGATAATTAGATATTTGTTGATTTGAGATTTCTGATTATCGTTTTTGATAATTAGATATTTGTGATTTCTGATTATCGTCTTTGATAATTAGATATTTGTTGTTTTTTATTATCGTTTTTGATAATTAGATATTTGTTGATTTGAGATTTCTGATTATCGTTTTTGATAATTAGATATTTGTTGATTTCTGATTATCATTTTTGATAATTAGATATTTGTTGTTTCTGATTATCGTTTTTGATAATTAGATATTTGTTGATTTGAGATTTCTGATTACCGTTTTTGATAATTAGATATTTGTGATTTCTGATTATCGTTTTTGATAATTAGATAATTGTTGATTAGAGATTTCTGATTATCGTTTTTGATAATTAGATATTTGTTGATTTGAGATTTCTGATTATTGTTTTTGATAATTAGATATTTGTGATTTCTGATTATCGTTTTTGATAATTAGATAATTGTTGATTAGAGATTTCTGATTATTGTTTTTGATAATTAGATATTTGTGTTTTCTGAATATCGTTTTTGATAATTAGATATTTGTGTTTTCTGATTATCGTTTTTGATAATTAGATATTATTTGATTTCTGATTATCGTTTTTGATAATTAGATATTTGTTGTTTCTGATTATTGTTTTTGATAATTAGATATTTGTTGATTTGAGATTTCTGATTATCGTTTTTGATAATTAGATATTTGTGATTTCTGATTATCGTTTTTGATAATTAGATAATTGTTGATTAGAGATTTCTGATTATCGTTTTTGATAATTAGATAATTGTTGATTAGAGATTTCTGATTATCGTTTTTGATAATTAGATATTTGTTGATTTGAGATTTCTGATTATTGTTTTTGATAATTAGATATTTGTGATTTCTGATTATCGTTTTTGATAATTAGATATTTGTTGTTTCTGATTATCGTTTTTGATAATTAGATATTTGTTTATTTGAGATTTCTGATTATCGTTTTTGATAATTAGATATTTGTTGTTTTCTGATTATCGTTTTTGATAATTGGATATTTGCTAATTTTGCTGATTATGAGATTTTCTAGTCTCTAATTGATTCTAGATTATGTTGATTATATTGGATTGCTATTTTCTATCTATCTATGTTGATAGTTAGAGTTTGCTGATTATGAAGTTCGTGTTTTCTAGTTAATTATTGGGTAACTAGATAATTGTGGTTTTGTGATTGTGATTTGTGTTTTCTAATTGTCTTTGTTGGTAATTAGATTTTGCTGTTTTATAATTATCGTATCGATAATTAGATATAGCTATTTTGTGATTTCTATATTCTAATTATCTAATTGATAATTGAATATTGCTGATAATTGCATTTGTTCAGTTTCGTTGTTTTCTGGTTATCTATTTGATAATTAGATTTTGTTAAAAATTTGTGAATTTCTTTTATGAAATTAAAAGATTTCTTTGACGTCTGTGTTCTTGACCTTTATTTTTCTAGCTTAACCAGTTTAATTTAGAAAAATAATTGTTATTGACGACTTTAATTATGAAAATTGCGGGGATGCAATTTTTTATAAGGAGGGGAGTCTGTAACAACCCGGGATTTTGTAACAATTAATTATCATCAAATGACGATTAAATTGGTTGTTAATTGCTATTGGAATTTTTAATCAGGTTTAAATTCTTTTTAAAAATTTGTTGAGAGGTTATACGGGCTTTAAATTGAAATCTTGGCCCACGTCTCTTTAGCTTGGGGCTGTGATAATTATCAAAGTGAATACCGTTCCTCCTTCATTCTTTTACTCATCGCAAGCCCTAACAAACGAAAAAAAAATGGCGGCCTGTAACAACCCTGTATTTTGTAATTATTTTAAATTGAATTTCCTGATTTAAAAACTTTATTTTATTTATTAAAATGGAAAATTTTGTTATTTTAAATATTAATTATGTTTTGTATGTGAATTATAATCCCAAACATGAACAAATATAATATTTTCAAGAAATATGAATTTTGGTCAATATGTTCAAACTTTGACTTTTAATTTAAAATTTTAAAAAGTTTGAATTTTTGAATTTTATCTATTATTATGAAAGTAAATAAATTTTTAATAATACTGCTTTTCGTTTCGTTGAAATCTGGTTTATAATGTGAAAGTTATGCCCTTTTGAATATTGTGTGTAATTTGCTGTATTTAACTAAATTGTTTATTTTAAATTACACAAATAATATTTTATTTGGTCATGTAATGTTATAATTTATGTTTATATATATGGGTAAAATAACTTGTTATGTATATATTTTGGTTTTAAAACATTTTTCAAAGTGTAATTGACATTTTCCAATGTCAGTTGTATTTTGTTTATAATTTCTAATTTCCAGTTTCAATTAATTAAAGAAAATCTTTATTTATTTTTCTATTTCCTTAAGAACTTATTTTATTTAATCTCCACTTTATTTTGTTCATCATTTATTTTACTTATTTGACTTTTATTTGTTTTAAAGTGAAATAGAAATTTTATAAAGCTAGTGATGTTTTATTTGTAATTTTAAGCCTTGTTTTAATTAAATAGACTATTTCTTTATTCTTTTTCTATTTTCTCTAAATTTAATTATTTATTTCACTTTATAAATGATAAATGAATTATTTATTTCAAATTTTTTCTTTAGAACATATTTTTAAATGAAGTAGATATTTTCCAAAGCCAATGGTGATTTATTTGTAATTTCTGGACCCTGTTTTCAATATTTAAGCAATTTCTTTAACTCTTTTCCTATTTTCCTAAATTTATTTATTTATTATTTTATTTTGTTTTGTTTTCATTTCTTTAATTCATTTACTTATTTTTATTTGTTTTATTTGATTTAAAAGAAAAGGAAATTTGAAAGGACTTAAGCTTTAACTTGTGTGACTTTTCATTGCCTAAACTCTTCATTTGCCTTGGCCTTTTCATTTTCTTTTGTAGCCGTGTGTTTTATCTTTGTTTTTCATGTAAAAGAATTCTCATTCCATCAAAAATTTCGGCCTAACTCATTTCTGAAATTTTGGTAATGGCTTCTCCAAAATTTTCTACTTTTTCTCTTCTTTTTCCATTGTTTTTGCTTGATTTTTGCCTTGATTCTTCATGCCTTGCTTGGCCTTACCCACCACCATCTCCTCCGACCACCACCACCACTTCCTTCCCCACCTAATCCACGACCAATAAACCTTCTCCTATGACCTAGAAGTTCCATGACCATTCCTTGAACAAAGCACCACAAAAACATTGCAAAACTCCACAAAACAATGCCTAGCTGACCTATATGCCACCATCACCTTCATAGCTTGCCTTGGCCACCTTCCCTAGCTCCACCACCATCATGAACTGACCCGTAACCATCAGCCTCTCCTCTGACCTGACCTGAACCATGCATGACCGAGCCCCTATAGGCCATAGGCTGAGCCTAGTGTGCACCAAAACCACTCCTTTTGGCCTTGACTCTTTATCTCCTTCATGTGTAACTCCTACCATCATCATTCCATTGTTTTGCCTTCTTTTTACTGACCATTGGATGAGTATTTCAGGTCTAGACCTGATCATGGCTGAGCCAAATGATGTCATGGCCAAGCACTTGAATGGTTGAGGCAAGGTCAAGTCATCTATTTCTTTGTTGCTCCTTATTTAAAATTGTTTCAACATTGTTTTGTGTTGAATATTTATGTGTATATTGTATTTTTTTGGTTATTGTTTACAAGATAAATATCAAGGCTCTCTATCCATTCAAATCAGAATTGTGTCTAGTCGTGCTTTCGTGCTTTCCGGATTTTTGTTTGTGTGTTTGCCTTGCAAACTTCAGCGTAAAAAGGTGAGCAATCACTCACGATTAATGTTCTTTTATTTATTAAATCTGATTTCAATAGAAACGACAATTGAAATATGCTGCTGTTAGTTAATTACACTGTTATATATGCTATTGCCTGTATCAGTTCACCTGTGACATCTGACACCATTATCTGTTAATTATTTATGCAATAATAATACAGTTTGGCTGATAATTGATTGATTGTTGATGTTTATATTGGACGTTAAATTGTTAATGTTAAAATGATAAATAGTATGAAATTGAACTTGATATAGGATAGTTAAATGTTAAATTTGATTAACTGACATTTGTATAATATGACCCCTTTAACTGTTAAATTTATTGACACGTAGGATTTGTTTAATTACACCTTGAACCACTGAATGTATGTTGTTAAATTGATGATGGATGAAATTGTAATAGATGACAAGTGAAAAACCGTAATGTAATAATCTTTAATCTACATGAAATGATAGTGTAGATTCTATAGATAATTATATTAATTCGTACAAATAACAATGCGAATTAATACGGTTATTTCGGGATTATTTGAATTGATTATTGGATTGATATTGGTTGTTGTTATTGCTTGTTTATTTACTTTGACACCATCCCAGTTATCACACTACAAGTTCCCTTTGCTATGTTTTGATTTTAAATTGAATTGGAATCGGGTTGAAATGATAAATACCCAAATTGAACTTTGACCTAGGATAGAAAATTAAATAAAACCCGATTGGTCAATAATTTGATTTGAAAATTAAAACGAAGATTTTATTTGAATAAATAATATTGTTTTGAAATGAAGTTGAAATTGGAATTTTTATGAAAAGAAAATGTTAATATATAAAAATCTGAAACAAAATATCAACAATGTAATTGATGAAAGAATGTTGTTTAATTTGAGAAATTATTGAATTAAGTTTGAAATTATTAAACTTTGAAATGATTTAATAATTAAGTTTGAAATTATAACTAAGTTTGAAATTATTAAACTTTGAAATGATTTAATAATTAAGTTTGAAATTATAATTAAGTTGAAATTATTAAACTTTGAAATGATTTAATAATTAAGTTTTGAATTATTTAATAATTAAATAAGGTTGAATCATTTAATGATTAAATTGAACTGAATTCTTTGATAAGAGAAATTGAACTTTTGAATAAGTGAATTTTACTTCGTAAATAATTGAAATTGAATTTCTTATTTAAGTAAGTTTTTGGAAAATTATTTATGAAAGTAAATAACTGAAATTGAATTTCTTTAACAAGAAATAAAATGTGATTTATTGAAATTAATGTAAGACTTGAAATTTAAAGAATTGGATTTGATGAATTTAATTTAATTCAATTTATAAGTTGAATTTAAATAATGGATTTAATGAATTGGAAATTCAATAGAAATTGTTTGAATGATAAAGTAACTTAACGAAAATTGAATGGAATCGATAATGAGTTTAAATTGATTTGAATGTTAAATTAAATTTATTTAAATGATTTCGGAATGAAACTTATATACGAACTTGAATCAATATTTGAATTGTTTAAATAGAAATTGGAATTGTATTATAAGATTTTGAAATGGTAATTTGGAAGTTTTGAAACGTAAATTATTGGAAATTGGTTTTGAAAGACAAATGAATTGTTGGTTTACGAATTCTATTTGAAATTGAATTGTTTTGGTTTTGAAATAAATAAAGGACCAATCGGTGTAATAATTACGAAAGTTATTAAAGAGACCGGGATCAGTAATGGATATACTCTCTATCTAAACCGAAACCACTTTAATAACTATACGCGGAGTGATGATCCAGAATGAAGTGGTGGAATGATGTTCGTGATGACTGAAGAAAGAGAACGATAATGGATAGCCTTGACACTTGTGTCAAATTGGAAATGACTAAAACAGGAGCCGTGCCGGGCCAATGGAGGATTAGCTACCTCAAGTGGACACACTTCTTCGAACTACTCATTACGTGTTGTCGATTGGTGCACCCTTGATTTTGGGAGTGTTGTTTCACGGTGTTGCGGGCGTTGCGGCGTTGCGTTCTCACCAGTCCGGATCAGGCGAACGGTAGTATCACTACCTTGGGTATTGCCTCATGTGCCTTGTCATACTTGTATTCCATTTATTCGCGACCACTACGAAATTGTTTTGTACCTTTAGTATATGGATTGCCCTCTGGTGACTTCCGGTTTTGGGAAAACTACGGTCTTGTATATGCTTTTGGGAATAAAAATGTGTTAAGGGTGGAATGGGCCATGACTTAACGCTATTTTGATATCTTTATATTACTGATAGACATTATCTACTTATCGTACACTACTACATAGTAGATAGTTTAACGGATCCTTAAAGGATGGTTATTCCAAACATCCTTTGAGTTACTTGTATTTCAATTGCTTTTTCACTTGAGTTGGATTTATTAATATAAGAATGTTAATCCTGACTCTAGTGTTTTGTATTTTGCTTTACGCTCGGGTCAGACTGAGTGTACCAGTATTCGAGACTCACCTTTGAAGTTGGAGCTTTGCTTGAAGATCCAGCCATCTATTCTGCTTTCAGTATTCGATGATTCTAGTGATGTATTCTGATTTGTATCTGATGTATCGTATTACTCTTCTGTTATAAACTCTGATGTATCTTATACATTTATATAGTAGCTTCATGAAATACTATCTCTTTTATTTCCGCTGCATTTATTACTTTGTGTCTGTGATATGTGATTATTCATTTACTGTATATGTTCAGTTTTGCCAAATTTAAATTAACAACGCGGTATTTTGAGCAATTCAACTCCGACATGAGTGTCTACCTATACACTTATAATGGATGCGAATGGTCCAAAATAACGGGTCGTTACAGTTGGTATCAGAGCTTTGGTAGCTCTAGGCAAAACTCAACATGTAGGGTAAATGTATTTACAGAACCACTTTCATTTCGAGTTTCAATCTCTTCCTTTTTGATTCGATTCCTTTGAATTTTGGAACGTTCCCTACAGTTCCAAATTTCATTCGTGTCCCTCACTATTCGTCTTCTTTCAATTCTGGAGCATCCCATAACTCCACTTTGAATGATCTTTATAATGGATCGGCTGTCTCGCCAAACTTCGAATGATTTGAAAAGGAGAAAAAAAAACTCCTTTACAATATGCATTGATTTACCGTAGATTTCTGTATCCTCGGTTTACGATGCTATCTATCTCCTGCTATACCTGAATTCTATTTCTTGAGATCGAATGTCAATTTACCTCGGAATTCCACATCGATCTTATGTTTGTAGTCACGGTCGACCCGGTTAAGGTTGCCCGCGATTTATATAAACTTATCAATCTTCCTACTTTGCTATTAATCATCATATCTTGTTTCGAACTTATCCTCGAATCAAATTTCTCTTTGATTTGAGTCCATCAATTTGATTCCCTATCCTTATTTTGAAAAATTAATCTTGTATTTGAAATTTTTATATTTTAAAGATGTTTTATATATTGTGTTGTTTGAGTTGTTGATGTTGATTTGGGTTTCCGATCGGTTTGTCTGATCAACGCTATCGATAGGATCTCCAAAACACTTGAACAAAGCAAACTGACACAATATGGTTTTAAATTTAGTAGGATAAATTTTGTATAATTATAATATGTATAAGGTTAATTTTCTAAATTTTTGATAATTAATGGAATTGGGTGTTAAGAAATAATATTTAACTTTGCATGTATTTTATAATCATTGGCTTTAGTTCCATATATAAATAATTAAACATGGTTATAAATTAATTTGGAAATTTAAATGGATTTAAATCAAGAATGTGAGAATTTAATTTCCGATGATTTCGAACTTTGTTTTGAAAGTTTTAAAAAGGATATATTATTTAAAAGTATTTCTAGTAGAAATTATTTCAAAGGATTTTTTTAATTTGTAAATCAGTGCTCTTTTCTTTGTCGCTGGAAAATAATTTCGGTAATGACTTCAGCATCATCGACGTTCATTTTCGAGTTTCGAAGCGAATAGACCATCTTGTAGCCTTGCTATAGTTTTGTTTTGGAAAATTAAATTGATTTGGCTTTCTAATTATGACTTGATTTATAATATATGTGATTTAAGAGTTGATTTGATATATATTGTGTATATTTAATTATCTCTAAAATAGTTTGAAGTTAATCAGAAATCTAATTCTTAAATTTTATCTTAAAGGATAATTTCAATTATAAAAGGAAATCAAAATTTGAATAAATATTGAAGCTTAGATAATTGAGTTAAGAAATTTTTATTTGTGTAATATTCTCTTGCATTCCAATATAACTTACCTAAATTATTAAAAGTTAAATATGTAATTGGAGAACACACAATATAAAGGAGATTTTATAAATAAAATTTGAGTGGTCATAATAAATGTTATACACTTAAATTTTAGTTATAAAGGATTAATAAAGGTAAATAGAATAAAAAGTTAATTGAATAATATACAGTATAAAGTGATGTTAAAGGAACTTATGAATAAATTGGAGTAAGTCATAATAAGTGTAAGTATACTTAATATATGTGATTAGACATATATTAAGTGGAATAAATGTAATAACCATTTGGAATAAAGAAGCATGAAACTTATTGAATAAAATTTTGAGTATAATGAATGATCTCAAATTCACGATTTTAGAAATTATTAATTGGGTGATAAGATAATGAAATTATAAATAGATAAGATTTAATTAACTTAGGAAAAATCAAATGGATGAAATCAATTTTTAATTTAAGTTGAAATTTTTATGGTTTTAAAATTTATCATCTTATTTTGTTTACCAATCTCTTATCCTTCGGTTGTTCCTATTCCCTTGCATCCTAAGCGGGGAATTGAATTCCAAATTGATCTTATCTCCTAAAGTTCGATTTGTAGTTCTTCCTCCCAAAATACATTTACCAGTCTGTTTTGGAAAACTTTTCAAGAATCTTCTTCGTGCTTGTGTCCTTGATTTAAAAGGATCTTAGGAAGATCATCTCCGTCTTGTTGAATTTACCTGTAACGACTGTTACCAGGTATAATTTCAATCTTTTTTTTTATTGTCTTAGTTCTATCTCATTCTATCTTTTTCTGTGTCTTCCCGTACCTCATTCCTTTTCGGGGACGAAAAGTTTTGAGTGGGGGAGAGTGTAACAACCCTGTATTTTGTAATTATTTTAAATTGAATTTCCTGATTTAAAAACTTTATTTTATTTATTAAAATGGAAAATTTTGTTATTTTAAATATTAATTATGTTTTGTATGTGAATTATAATCCCAAACATGAACAAATATAATATTTTCAAGAAATATGAATTTTGGTCAATATGTTCAAACTTTGACTTTTAATTTAAAATTTTAAAAAGTTTGAATTTTTTAATTTTATCTATTATTATGAAAGTAAATAAAATTTTAATAATACTGCTTTTCGTTTCGTTGAAATCTGGTTTATAATGTGAAAGTTACGCCCTTTTGAATATTGTGTGTAATTTGCTGTATTTAACTAAATTGTTTATTTTAAATTACACAAATAATATTTTATTTGGTCATGTAATGTTCTAATTTATGTTTATATATATGGGTAAAATAACTTGTTATGTATATATTTTGGTTTTAAAACATTTTTCAAAGTTTAATTGACATTTTCCAATGTCAGTTGTATTTTGTTTATAATTTCTAATTTCCAGTTTCAATTAATT
This sequence comes from Allium fistulosum, assembly GCA_030737815.1. Lineage (NCBI taxonomy): Eukaryota > Viridiplantae > Streptophyta > Magnoliopsida > Asparagales > Amaryllidaceae > Allium > Allium fistulosum. Next base: position 596,557,217 of record CM060903.1, read on the forward strand.
AAAGAAAATCTTTATTTATTTTTCTATTTCCTTAAGAACTTATTTTATTTAATCTCCACTTTATTTTGTTCATCATTTATTTTACTTATTTGACTTTTATTTGTTTTAAAGTGAAATAGAAATTTTATAAAGCTAGTGATGTTTTATTTGTAATTTTAAGCCTTGTTTTAATTAAATAGACTATTTCTTTATTCTTTTTCTATTTTCTCTAAATTTAATTATTTATTTCACTTTATAAATGATAAATGAATTATTTATTTCAAATTTTTTCTTTAGAACATATTTTTAAATGAAGTAGATATTTTCCAAAGCCAATGGTGATTTATTTGTAATTTCTGGACCCTGTTTTCAATATTTAAGCAATTTCTTTAACTCTTTTCCTATTTTCCTAAATTTATTTATTTATTTATTATTTTATTTTGTTTTTTTTCATTTCTTTAATTCATTTACTTATTTTTATTTGTTTTATTTGATTTAAAAGAAAAGGAAATTTGAAAGGACTTAAGCTTTAACTTGTGTGACTTTTCATTGCCTAAACTCTTCATTTGCCTTGGCCTTTTCATTTTCTTTTGTAGCCGTGTGTTTTATCTTTGTTTTTCACGTAAAAGAATTCTCATTCCATCAAAAATTTCGGCCTAACTCATTTCTGAAATTTTGGTAATGGCTTCTCCAAAATTTTCTACTTTTTCCCTTCTTTTTCCATTGTTTTTGCTTGATTTTTGCCTTGATTCTTCATACCTTGCTTAGCCTTAGCCACCACCATCTCCTCCGACCACCACCACCACTTCCTTCCCCACCTAATCCACAACCAATAAACCTTCTCCTCTGACCTAGAAGTTCCATGACCATTCCTTGAACAAAGCACCACAAAAACATTGCAAAACTCCACAAAACAATGCCTAGCTGACCTATATGCCACCATCACCTTCATAGCTTGCCTTGGCCACCTTCCCTAGCTCCACCACCATCATGACCTGACCCGTAACCATCAGCCTCTCCTCTGACCTGACCTGAACCATGCATGACCGAGCCCCTATAGGCCATAGGCCGAGCCTAGTGTGCACCAAAACCACTCCTTTTGGCCTTGACTCTTTATCTCCTTCATGTGTAACTCCTACCATCATCATTCCATTGTTTTGCCTTCTTTTTGCTGACCATTGGATGAGTATTTCAGGTCTAGACCTGATCATGGCTGAGCCAAATGATGTCATGGCCAAGCACTTGAATGGTTGAGGCAAGGTCAAGTCATCTATTTCTTTGTTGCTCCTTATTTAAAATTGTTTCAACATTGTTTTGTGTTGAATATTTATGTGTATATTGTCTTTTTTTGGTTATTGTTTACAAGATAAATAACAAGGCTCTCTATCCATTCAAATCAGAATTGTGTCTAGTCGTGCTTTCGTGCTTTCCGGATTTTTGTTTGTGTGTTTGCCTTGCAAACTTCAGCGTAAAAGGGTGAGCAATCACTCACGATTAATGTTCTTTTATTTATTAAATCTGATTTCAATAGAAACGACAATTGAAATATGCTGCTGTTAGTTAATTACACTGTTATATATGCTATTGCCTGTATCAGTTCACCTGTGACATCTGACACCATTATCTGTTAATTATTTATGCAATAATAATACAGTTTGGCTGATAATTGATTGATTGTTGATGTTTATATTGGACGTTAAATTGTTAATGTTAAAATGATAAATAGTATGAAATTGAACTTGATATAGGATAGTTAAATGTTAAATTTGATTAACTGACATTTGTATAATATGACCCCTTTAACTGTTAAATTTATTGACACGTAGGATTTGTTTAATTACACCTTGAACCACTGAATGTATGTTGTTAAATTGATGATGGATGAAATTGTAATAGATGACAAGTGAAAAACCGTAATGTAATAATCTTTAATCTACATGAAATGATAGTGTAGATTCTAGAGATAATTATATTAATTCGTACAAATAACAATGCGAATTAATACGGTTATTTCGGGATTATTTGAATTGATTATTGGATTGATATTGATTGTTGTTATTGCTTGTTTATTTACTTTGACACCATCCCAGTTATCACACTGCAAGTTCCCTTTGCTATGTTTTGATTTTAAATTGAATTGGAATCGGGTTGAAATGATAAATACCCAAATTGAACTTTGACCTAGGATAGAAAATTAAATAAAACCCGATTGGTCAATAATTTGATTTGAAAATTAAAACGAAGATTTTATTTAAATAAATAATATTGTTTTGAAATGAAGTTGAAATTGGAATTTTTATGAAAAGAAAATGTTAATATATAAAAATCTGAAACAAAATATCAACAATGTAATTGATGAAAGAATGTTGTTTAATTTGAGAAATTATTGAATTAAGTTTGAAATTATTAAACTTTGAAATGATTTAATAATTAAGTTTGAAATTATAACTAAGTTTGAAATTATTAAACTTTGAAATGATTTAATAATTAAGTTTGAAATTATAATTAAGTTGAAATTATTAAACTTTGAAATGATTTAATAATTAAGTTTTGAATTATTTAATAATTAAATAAGGTTGAATCATTTAATGATTAAATTGAACTGAATTCTTTGATAAGAGAAATTGAACTTTTGAATAAGTGAATTTTACTTCGTAAATAATTGAAATTGAATTTCTTATTTAAGTAAGTTTTTGGAAAATTATTTATGAAAGTAAATAACTGAAATTGAATTTCTTTAACAAGAAATAAAATGTGATTTATTGAAATTAATGTAAGACTTGAAATTTAAAGAATTGGATTTGATGAATTTAATTTAATTCAATTTATAAGTTGAATTTAAATAATGGATTTAATGAATTGGAAATTCAATAGAAATTGTTTGAATGATAAAGTAACTTAACGAAAATTGAATGGAATCGATAATGAGTTTAAATTGATTTGAATGTTAAATTAAATTTATTTAAATGATTTCGGAATGAAACTTATATACGAACTTGAATCAATATTTGAATTGTTTAAATAGAAATTGGAATTGTATTATAAGATTTTGAAATGGTAATTTGGAAGTTTTGAAACGTAAATTATTGGAAATTGGTTTTGAAAGACAAATGAATTGTTGGTTTACGAATTCTATTTGAAATTGAATTGTTTTGGTTTTGAAATAAATAAAGGACCAATCGGTGTAATAATTACGAAAGTTATTAAAGAGACCGGGATCGGTAATGGATATACTCTCTATCTAAACCGAAACCACTTTAATAACTATACGCGGAGTGATGATCCAGAATGAAGTGGTTGGAATGATGTTCGTGATGACTGAAGAAAGAGAACGATAATGGATAGCCTTGACACTTGTGTCAAATTGGAAATGACTAAAACAGGAGCCGTGCCGGGCCAATGGAGGATTAGCTACCTCAAGTGGACACACTTCTTCGAACTACTCATTACTTGTTGTCGATTGGTGCACCCTTGATTTTGGGAGTGTTGTTTCACGGTGTTGCGGGCGCTGCGGCGTTGCGTTCTCACCAGTCCGGATCAGGCGAACGGTAGTATCACTACCTTGGGTATTGCCTCATGTGCCTTGTCATACTTGTATTCCATTTATTCGCGACCACTACGAAATTGTTTTGTGCCTTTAGTATATGGATTGCCCTCTGGTGACTTCCGGTTTTGGGGAAACTACGGTCTTGTATATGCTTTTGGGAATAAAAATGTGTTAAGGGTGGAATGGGCCATGACTTAATGCTATTTTGATATCTTTATATTACTGATAGACATTATCTACTTATCGTACACTACTACATAGTAGATAGTTTAATGGATCCTTAAAGGATGGTTATTCCAAACATCCTTTGAGTTACTCGTATTTCAATTGCTTTTTTACTTGAGTTGGATTTATTAATATAAGAATGTTAATCCTGACTCGAGTGTTTTGTATTTTGCTTTACGCTCGGGTCAGACTGAGTGTACCAGTATTCGAGACTCACCTTTGAAGTTGGAGCTTTGCTTGAAGATCCAGCCATCTATTCTGCTTTCAGTATTCGATGATTCCAGTGATGTATTCTGATTTGTATCTGATGTATCGTATTACTCTTCTGTTGTAAACTCTGATGTATCTTATACATTTATATAGTAGCTTCATGAAATACTATCTCTTTTATTTCCGCTGCATTTATTACTCTGTGTCTGTGATCTGTGATTATTCATTTACTGTATATGTTCAGTTTTGCCAAATTTAAATTAACAACGCGGTATTTTGAGCAATTCAACTCCGGCATGAGTGTCTACCTATACACTTATAATGGACGCGAATGGTCCAAAATAACGGGTCGTTACACGGCCCATCCTTCTTCTTTGTGAAAAGATTGCTTTGCTCGTTCGTTCAGAATTGGGGCTGTTGACTTTGATTTCTCGATTGAATGAGTGATTTCGCCCCTTGCTCTGTTGATCGACCGATTCCTTATAGCTTGCTTCGGCTGCTTCTATTGCATCGAAATAGGTGAGTGATTTTCTCATTCACATCTGTAATTCAAACCCATTTATTTGTGAATTCTGTTGCTTGATTTCGTGGCTATCACTGTTTTGAATTTTGGTGATTTTTTCAATTTCGTATATTTTGTGATTTGATACCTCGGCTTGTTTTGATGTCGTGATTGCCACGGCTTTGGTTTGAAAATGTTCGATCTTTCTGTTGACATTCTGACTTGACTTGATCACTGTCTTATGCTCTGCTGACTTGGTTCATGGTTTTTATCTCCTGTAGCATTGATTTCAAAACTAACTTCTGCTTTGACTTGATTACTGTCTTTGTAAAAAGAAAGAACTGTTGTATGGATATATATGCATACATACATTCGTATGTGTGTACGCATATATTGTTGACCATTGTTTGAGTCATGTGTTTGTCTCCTATGCATAGCATATTGAACGGTGATGCATTGTATTTGTTGAGTCACTGGTTCCATTGATGATGAGGCTTTGTATTGTTCAATTTGAAACTGTTCTTAAGTTGATGGCCATCTCCATTTTTGCTGCTGGTCTGCATTGCATCACTGGGCTGTTTTGAGCTCATATACATGTATACATATATGTGCATATATGTATATTATGTTGTACTGCACTTGAATTTGATTGTTGTTGTTCTTTATTTAATGGTTGCAGTGCACTTTGGTTTCATGATGTATGCTTCGACTCTGATGCTCTGTTGCATATACATGTATTCATTGTGAACTGGTCGACACACTTCAAGTAGGTTGAGTCATGTAGTTCACTTTGATAATCATGTTTCCAGGCTATACATTTGTTGTTTGCATTTTTCCAGTTTCATTTAGTTGACACTGTTTCACTTCCACTTCATGTATATTGGTATGGTGTGCACTGTCTTGAGTCTTGTTTACTTAATGGCATTTGGTCTGGTGTAGTTGTACACTTGGTTACATTCTTGGTCAAAACTGGTCATTCATGTTGTAGTTGTACACTTGCTTACATTCTAGGTGGAGTTACCTCTCTGGTCATGCTTTCACTCTTGTAGTCTTCACTCTGGCCATACTGCACTGTTGCTTGTTTCGATGCAATGTGCTTGTTATCCTGTTGCAATTGCAGTGTACCATGCTGGAGTGTTTTCTGATCAGGTTGCATTCCATATGTGTACATCATGCATATTCACTTGGTCGTGCTCATTTTGTAGCTTGACTTTTACATGCTGTCTGGTTTTTCTTTAAGCCCATTTCTGGTTTGTATTGAAATTATACTTGTACATTTGGGTTTGCTTTTTGGAAATTCCACCTGAGTCTGATACTTGTGCTTCATCAACTTGGTTGTTACAGTTTGGTTTGTACTGTTGTATCACCGATTTTGAAACTGGATAGTTGCTGGTTTGCTTAATTGGAATTCAGCAGCTAGTTTCTATGTATTCGTTGTGTGGCTTGACTTGAGTCACTAATTGTTGGTCGAGACTTGTTTTAGTTGTCTTGACCGTTTTCCTATACTTGCACATTTTTAAGTGTACCTGTGTTGAATCCAGTTTCACAACTCGGGTTTGACCTTGTGCTCGTTTATGAATTTTCATTGTGCATTCATGTGCACTTTGTTCATTTGATGGTTACTGGGTGGATGTTGTACGTTGTAGTTCCATCTGGTTCATTTCGATTTGAGTTGGTGCCATTTGATGTTTTTGATTTACTGAGCTTTTGTGTATTTCATCACTGTTGTGGCAAGGCGGTGCACGCGTGCGTGTACCGCAGCCACACAGAAGTGATGTTGTGATTGATATTTCAATTGCTTGAATTGTTTTGTGTGTTCAATTCAATATTTTGAAAGCGTATTTTGATTTGGTTTGACTGGATTATTTTGTTGTTGTCTAATTATCTATTTGATAATTAGATTATGAGTTTCTAATTATTTATTTAATAATTAGATTTTTTCGTTAATTGCCGTATATGCAATTCAGTTGTTTTCTAAATTATCTTCATTGATAATCTTTTTATTTATCCTTGTTGATGATTTGAATTTGCTGATTTGTTGTTTAACACTGTTTAGTGTTATATCTACCGTTATCCGATTTCCTTGTTAAAGGATTGGATAGACGAGATTTCTGTGACTGTCGTCTATTTGATTATTTGATTATTATTGCTTATGTGCATTAATAACTGAGTTTGAATTAGACTGACCCGTGTATTATTTTCTTTTGAATTTAATACTCTGGTCAGACTGAGTTATTACATGTTGTAGATATCTTGCTTTGGGTTGCTGCTGGAGCTATGAAGTCTCTTCATATCTTTTGGAGTAGTCGTCGTCATTTTGTAGTAGTCAGTGTATCTAATCTAGGTTGATATGTATTCATGTATATTATTCGATAATGTACTTGTATATATAACTTCCAGAGTCGACAGTTGTATTGTATCAAATGTATTGTAACTGCCTTCAATTATATATATATGAGATTTGATATTAGCTGTGTTCCGCATTTAGCTTATATGTGTCATTATTTTATATATACTGTCCTAAACTATTATGAACCATCGTAGTTCGTTTTATACTGGAATTGGGTATGTCGATGGGAGTAATAAGCAAAGATGAAAATAAATATACCACTCCTATCGAGGTAACCAATACTAGTGTAAGGCCTAACTACGGATGGCCGCTCCTATCCAGCCTTATTCTTCGTAATAACAGACAGTATTTCTTTTAATAATCTTTTTTATTATGAGCATAGAGGTGGGGTGTCACAAGAGGAGTGAGGGTAGTGGCTGTGGCAGAAGATGCGGAGGTGGAGGTGAGGTCATGGGGATGCACGGTAGGAGGAGGAGCTCGGATGAAGGACGATGGTTTGGGATTGAAGAATGGGAATGTGATTGTCGTTTTGGAGCATTGCGTTTAGGGGAGGTAGCATAGGTGGAGGTCGGGTTTGATGAGGCTGAAGTAAAAAGGAAGAAAGGAAGAAAGCAAAAAGTTGAACAGGCAGAAAAGAAAAATAAAGTACTAGTAAATATAAATTTTCAAAACAAAATATTAACGTAAGAATTGGAAAATGAAACAACAACAAAAAGGTATGCAAAGGTCACTGAATAATAAATCATAATGCTTTTGAGTTATACGATGGAAAGTTGAATGGACAAAGAAGTCAAATGGTCACAAACCAAAAGTCATAAAACCGGTACCGATACGATTACCGTTTTCACGGATTCCGCTGTGAACCGGGCTTCAAAACACAGGAACGAATATACTGCGGAGATAAGCATGACGAGACGATCAAAATGGTATACAGATATCAGTGGTACAATCATCTTATCAAAAGTCGATACGGACCCTGATATACGTTGCTATTCCGTATGGAAAAATCAAAACGGAGCTAGAAACGTCCGAAATTTGTGAAACGAATTTCGCAGTCTTATTCAGAGTGTTCTAAATAAATTTTCTCATGTTGACATATTTAGGTTTCGGAACACAATTTAAATTCAACTGTTATTAACTGATTTAAATTGAAATAAAATTACACAAGAAAATAAACTTCCATATTGTCTGATGAAAATTTACCAGTTGCTATGTTTAAAAAGACGTATTCCAAATATTAAAGTTTTATTTCGAAATTTTATTATCTAAAATTTCCCAAAATTCAATTAAACATATTATTAAAACCATCAAAATTTACGAGTCGTTACACTCTCCCTCACTCAAAACTTTTCGTCCTCGAAAAGGAACGAGGTAGCAGAATAGAAACAACCAGAAAGAAAAATAAATTGAAAAACAAAATAATCAATTAATTTAAATGATATAAATTAATATCATTTAAATTAATTAATATTCAATAATTAATTGAATCCATTTGATTTCACTAAAATCAATCTTAACTATTTCTAAACTGATTATCTTACTATCCAATTATCTTTAATTAACAATTTTCTAAAGTCACGAATTTGAACAATCATTTATTATACTTATAATTTATTCAATAAATTTAATTCTTCTTTATTCCAAATTATTATTAAATCTATTCCACTTAATATATTTAATCACATATATTTTAAACAATATAAATTTAATTTAAATCATATAAATTTCAATTTCAATTAATTTATATTCAATAATTGATTTTAAATTCAAGGTATTTCCATTAGTTAATCTAATTTCAATTTATTAATTCCTTCAAAACGAATTTATTTGTCTCGTCTATTATTCAATTAACTTATTATCTTATTTATCTCTATTAACATCTTTATAATAAAATTTAAGTGTATAACATTTATTATAACGCTCAAATTTTATTTAAAAATGATTTTATATTGTATATTATCCAATTACATATTTAACTTCTGAATAATTTAGGTAAGTTATATTGGAATGTAATTGAGTATTATACAAATAAAACTTTCTAATTCAATTATCTCAAGTTTGAACATTTATTCAAAAAATTTGATTCATTTTATAATTGAGATTATCCTTAACAAAATTTAAGAATTAAATTTCCGATTTATCTTCAACTATTTTAGAGGTAAACAAATATATGTACACAATCTATATCAAATCAGAATTTTAAATCATATATCAATATATATTACAAACCAAGTCATATTTTAGAAATCCAAATCATTTTAATTCTCCAAAGCAAAACTGTAGCAAAACTACAGAATGGTCTCTCCAGCTCGAGACTCGGAAATGAATGTCGATGATGCGGCCGCCATCACTGAAATTATTTCCCAGCGACAAAATAGGAGAGCACTAATTTACACATTTAGATTCTTTAGAAACAATTTCTATTCGAAAATACTTTAAATAATATACCTTTTTAAAACTTTTAAAACCAAAGTTCGAAATCATCGGAAATTAAATTCTCAAATTCTTGATTTTTAAATTCATTTAAATTTCCAAAATAAATTGTAACCATGTTTTATAGTTCGACTATTTATATATGAACAAAGCCAATGATTACAATATATATTCAAATCAAACATTATTTCTTAACATCCAATTCAATTAACTATAAAATTTCAGAAAATTATACATAAATATAATATGATTATACAAAATTTATCATTTACCAAGTTTGAAAACAATATGGTGTCAGTTTGCTTTGTTCAAGTGTTTTGGAGATCCTATCGATAGCGTTGATCAGACGAATCGATCGGAAACCCAAATCAACATCAACAACTCAAACAATACAATATATATTAAAATATTTAAATATTAGTTTACAAAATACACTTTAAGAATGATTTGAAAATAATTTGGAAATAAAAGACAAGATGATTAAATAACAGAATAAGGGAATGAATAAGCTTATATAAATCGCGGGCAACCTTGACCGGGTCAACCGTGACTTCAAGAATAAGATCGATGTAGAGTTCTGGGACTAACCTACGTCTGATCTCAAGAGATAGAATTCGGGATAACAAGAGATAGATAGCATTGTAAACCGAGGATGCAAACATCTTCGGTGAATCAATGCTTCTTGTAAAGGAGTTTCACCCCTTTACAATCATTCGAAGATTGGCGAGACCGCCTATTCATTATAAAGATCATTCGAAGTGGAGTTATGGGATACTCCAGAATCAAAAGAAGACAAATAAGGAGAGACAAGAAATGATTTTGGAACCGCAGGGAATGTTCCAAAATTCAAAAGAATTCGGCACGAAGTAGAAGGAATTCAAGCTCGAACGAAAGTGATTCTGTAAATAAATTTGCCATATATGCTAAGCTTTGCCTAGAGCCAAAGCTCTAATACCAAATGTAACAGACCGCATCAGTGGGGTAACGCCCACCGTAGCATACAGTCGTACCTATGTTCTGCCTTTATGGCCAGCCTCTCGACTGCACCAACCCCGTAGAGACATGTAGGAATAAGAGTCATCCGTTCTCTACCAAACCCAGAAGCGAGAACCCCCTATCATGCTGCACCCGCCAAGTGTATTGGCAGACACACATGTCGGATTTGAATTGCTCAAAATATTAGATTGTTAATTTAAATTTGGCTAAACTCAGCATATACAGTAAATAAAATAATCACAGATCACAGACACGGAGTAATATAACAATAATGCAACAGAAACAAAAGAATAGTAGTTCATGAAGCTACTATATATATATATAACAGAGTTAAACAAGATACAACAGAAGTCACGAGTACATAGATGTCTCAATACAATAATCAAATACAAGATCTGAATGCATCACTGGAATCGACAGAACAACTGAAAGCAGGATAGATAACTGGATCTCCAAGAGAAGCTCCAACTCCAAAGGTGAGTCTCGAATACTGTATCACTCAGTCTGACCCGAGCGTAAAACAAAACACAAAACACTCGAGTCAGGATTAACATTCTTATATCAATAAATCTAACTCAAGGGAAATATCAACTGAAATACAAGTAACTCAAAGGATGTTTGGGATAACCATCCTCTAAGGATCCGTTAAACTATCTACTATGTAGTAATATACGCTATTATAATAATGTCTATAATAAAATAAAATTACTTTTAAATAGCGTTAAGGGGTTACCCATATAGCCCTTAACACATAATAGTCCCAGTAGTCTATCCAGTATCAGCATACCCCCAGATCGGGAGCTACCCTCAATACTCTACAGGCTACGGCACAAATCCAAACTCGTAGTAAACCTCGATATGGTAGGTGACACGGCACAACTAAGCAATGCCAGGGTAGATATACCAATTACGCATCCGGGCTGGTGGAAACGCATAGCAACCACTACCGCCCACCTCGGAACACACTCCCAATCAAAATCGAAGGGTGGCCACCAAAGCAATCACAAAGTAATAGAATGGTATCGAATAAATGCGTCCGATCAGAGGTGCTACATCATTGGTCCGTCGATCGCTCCTCTTTTACCCACCTTATGCCAACTCACGGGAGTCGGGTCCACGTATATACCTCAATAGGAATCGTCGCCACCATCCTACTTCATTCTGGAATCTCCACCGCGTACACAGTTGTTAAAGTGGTTTTCGGTATAGACAGGGAGTATGCCCATATCCGATCCCGATCTCTTTAACAACCAAACGTTATTATAACACCGCGGTCATTTCAAAATAGTTTATACTTCAAAACCAAAATATCATTTTCAATTCAATAACCAAATCAATAAGATATCATTTTCATTTCAAAAATATTCACTTCCAAAATCATAGTACTTTCCAAAGTTATATCGCTTTCGAAATCATAAGTCTTTTTAAAAATCAAAACACTTTGGAAATCACGACCTTGAAACACTTTGAAATCATAGCTTTGAAATCATAACATTTTGGATTCCTCAACACTTCCTCTTAAACAGTTTAGATATCAAAAATAGCATATATAATAAAATAGTTTATAAAATAAAATAATTTATATAAAATAGTTATATGTTAAAACAATTTATATTAAAATAATTAGTATATTTAAAATAGTTTCTATTAAAAAAAGTTATGTTAAAAATAGTTTATATTAAAATAGTTTATAAAATAATACAAAATAGTTTTAAATATAATTTAAAATACTTTATATAATAAAATCGTTTCCTCAAATTTCACAAATCGATTCAAATCAACTCAACTTCCAAATTCAACTTAATTCAATCTCAATTCATAAATTTCAACTCAATTCAGTTTCTCAATAAATTATTTCAAATTTTATCGATTTCAAATACAGATTTGAACCATAAATAAACCATTTCAATTTCAATATATTTCAAAGCTTTAAATATTCACCTTTCCAAAACTAAATTCGATAATTTCATATATATATATATATCAAATTCACTTTACTATTATTTTAGTTTTGAAATATTCACTTAATAAATCCAATATCATTTAAAACAAACCCCAAATTACAATAAACTAGATATTTCCTTCAATTTATTTAAACTTGAAATATTCATTAAATCACTTTAAATAAATAAAAATCAAGTTATAAAATCATATCTTTAAAATTTCATATTTAATAAATTTCAAATCAAACTAATTTTAAGTATAATTCTTAAACAAATATAATTTCGAATCAATTTCAAATTTGTCTTTCCAACTTGGATCATTATAAACTCTATATTTAAAAATATAGATATTGAATAAATACTTAAACATATTATATATCAACTTTATTAAATCAACTTTAATAAATTTTTAAAATCAATATTTATTTAAAACCATATCTTTCCTTTTCAAAGCCATAGAAATAATTTTCAAAGTATTATATATATATACCAACGGTGTCTATATATAATTCTCTATCCTATGGTCAAGTGATACAGATATTTATCATTTCAATCCGCAATTTAAATATATACGGGTATATATCATTTCAACCCACAATCCCAATTCAATTCAATGAAAATCGCTTGGGTTTATTATTTCAACCCATAACGATTTTCTCCTATTCTACAGATCGTTCGGGTATGTATCATTTCAACCTATAGTGAATTCTATACTAACAGGGAACTTGCAGAGTGATAACATATATGATAATAATATAACAACAGTAACATACATATATCATCAGTGATAAATAACAGATAATGGTGTCAGATGTCACAAGTGAATAGATACAGATAATGACATATATATATAGCAATGTAAAAATATAACAGCAGCATATTTCAATTGTCGTTTCAATCAAAATCAAATTTAATAAATATAAGAACATTAATCGTGAGTGATTGCTCACCTTTCGAGGCTAGAGAGATTCGACAAATGAAATGAGTTACAAATCCAAGCACGAATTTCCAGAGAGAAGCAACATTGGCACGAATTCAACGGACAAACTGATAGATAGGAATTGACGAAATAAATCAGAACTAGATCGATAATGATGAATCGTACAAGTGAACTTATATATATAACTTATATATATATGTATATATATATATATATATTAGAATCCATTGTTTCAATTTAAAATACGTATATTAAAATCAACATACATACACCATATATTTTGAAATAACTACTTATATAGAAATCAACAATATATATGTTACTAATATATAAGTTACATATACCATACAACATATAACCTACCTATACATTCATGAAGAAGCCAGCAAATCATAATGTATACATATGCAGACAAAATGAATCAAAATATATAATTACAGTATAAGCATGCAGACTTATGCAGTATAATAATTTTTTATATATATATATACTAAAATTGACGTCATACTCTTTCAAAAGCAAGCCAAGCAGGAAACATATATATTTTACAGAACTTCCAAAAATAGCAAATGTATATATATGGATATAATAGACCAGAAAATAAATATACCACTTATATACACAAATCTATAACCTTCATATAAAAATCAAATAGGTTGTATGCAACTTGAAAACTGTACACATATAAAGTATAATATATATATATATATATATTCTTGAAACGATAAGTATTATTCATATTCGAAACAATATATATAACATTCGTACATATATAAATATACTATAACCATACAACCTGCTTTATATCTATAACCCATATAAACTCACACTTGAACCAACATTTTATCCCAGAGACACGCATACAACTAATAAAATCCATATATATATATACTAAAATTTATATTATTTTAACATACTTATATATAGGTACGAAACTATTTTATACTTATATGTACAGTCTGGTAACTATGCACGAATAGCTGAACTAGTATATTATATACAACGGTAACTTAATAATAAAGTACATCTATAAAGTAGAATGAAAATCTGTAAGCATCTTGAAACCAAAACACCAATATATACATACTTATATACACTTACATAAAATCTTTATAAACCGATCTATAGTATATTTGAACCTCTTTATATATAACAGATAGATCTTATGCCATAAAAAGTAATTGAATAGATAGAACTAATATATATATATATATACAACAGTCGAATGCAAAGAGTAGTTTATAAGACCGTTTCATGTAACCTATATATAAAGTTTATAAACCAACGTATACTTTATATTTTAAACCAAACATATAACTGTGACAAAAGATCTATATGAAACTCTATAGATTTATATGTATTCTTATATAGATTTTAAGTATATAGATAAACAAATATATACAACAAATAAAAATAAATGTATTTATATATATATATATACCTCCTATATAATTTATAAAACAGCCATAAACTTATATATACACTCGCATATATTAAATATAATATATACTTACAAATTCCAAGCAGAAGAGGAGGAAGACTGGCAAAAGAAGACACAACAGAGGCAGGTGAGAGGAAGGGGAGGAGCAGGCTGCTGTGGTGGTGCTCGGCTGAGCTTGTGTGAACAGAAGAGGGGCAGGCTTTCGGTGGTGGGGAGGAGAGGAGTGAGGGTAGTGACTGTGGCAGGAGATGCGTAGGTGGAGGTGAGGTCATGGGGATGCATGGCAGGAGGAGGAGCTTGGATTAAGGACGATGGTTTGGGATTGAAGAATGGGAAGGTGACTGTCGTTTTGGAGCATGGTGTTTAGGGGAGGTAGCACAGGTGGAGGTCGGGTTTGATGAGGCTGAAGTAAAAAGGAAAAAAGGAAGAAAGCAAAAAGTTGAACGGGCAGAAAAAAAAATAAAGTACTAGTAAATATAAATTTTCAAAAAAAAATATTACCGTAAGAATTGGAAAATGAAACAACAAAAAGGTATGCAAAGGTCATTGAATAATAAATCATAATGCTTTTGAGTTATACGATGGAAAGTTGAATGGACAAAGAAGTCAAATGGTCACAAACCAAAAGTCATAAAACCGGTACCGATACGGTTACCGTTTTCACGGATTCCGCCGTGAACCGGGCTTCAAAACACAGGAACGAATATACTGCGGAGATCAGCACGACGAGACGATCAAAACGGTATACAGATATTAGTGGTACGATCATCTTATAAAAAGTCGATACGGACCCTGATATACGTTGCTATTCCATATGGAAAAATTCAAACGGAGCTAGAAACGTCCGAAATTTGCGAAACGAATTTCGCAGTCTTATTCAGAGTGTTCTAAATAAATTTTCTCATGTTGACATATTTGGTTTCGGGACACAATTTAAATTCAACTGTTATTAACTGATTTAAATTGAAATAAAATTACATAAGAAAATAAACTTCCATATTGTCTGATAAAAATTTACCAGTTGCTATGTTTAAAAAGACGTATTCCAAATATTAAAGTTTTATTTCGAAATTTTATTATCCAAAATTTCCCAAAATTCAATTAAACATATTATTAAAACCATCAAAATTTACGAGTCGTTACATATATATACAGATAAATGTATTTTTGGCTTTTTATCAAAAAACAGTCCAAACCATTTTTGAATATAATATTATTACGTTTATTTTAAAATTATATTAAACATTGATTGTATTTATAATATATATGCCTGTAAACCTAATATACAAAATAATATTAAACATATTTTTGTGCTTTGTATTTAAATATATATACATACATATATATATATATATGGCCGAATATAGATAATTGTATATAAAATATTTTAATAATTGTTTATCACAAAATACAAATACTTATTCTTTTATGTAATTTAAATAGTTTATATATATGAAAATAAATAAATGAATGAATTTTATATATTTAGACAATAAAATATATTTTATAAAATATAAATATGTTTATTTTAAATGATTAAAAGGTATTTTAAGTGATCTTATATACATAGATCTAAATTTAAAATTATTTTTGCTAAGTCAAAATTAGATATTTAAGATAGTAAATTTGATTTAAATTTATCTGGCTTAGTTAAAACATTTCTAGATACTTTGAAATCTTATTTTATTTAATATATGAATAAATTTCAAAATTTCTTATGTGTGTATGTGTGTGTATATATTAAACAATATATCGAAATAGCCAAGGTGTTGGATCTGGGCAAGCATACATGGGTCAAATGGGTAAATTTCAAAAAGAATTTTCATTTGAGATCTTATTGGACTTATGAAGTCTAAATTGATTTTTCTCAAATCTAAATTAATATTATATAAAATAATTATTTTATTTTATTTGTAAATAAAGATTTATTTCAATATTATATTTGTATTATATAATGTATACATGTGTATCTTATACATATGTATGTGTACGTGCACGTGCAATATATACAGCGTGCATGGTTTAACATGCCCGTATCTAAGTGCTCGGATTTACACTGTGATGCAGGCCAAGCTATAAGTTTCCAAGGCTTAAGTCGTGACCGACTTAACAAAGTTGAAGATGATGCAGGCCAAGTGTTAGGTCGTGAGCGACCTAACGAAAGCTTAAGTCGTTCAGAAAAGTTGAGTCGTGTACAACCTAAGATAATGGGAGCTCACAAGGAAATTCGCGAAGAAGTGCTAAGTCATGACCGACTTAAGGAAGCTATGAGTCGTGACCGACTTAATGGAAAACCAAGAGTTAACTTGTTCTTAGGTCGTGTGCGACCTAACGAGCTAAGGGGTAGGTCGCTGGAACGACCTAGCAAGATACAACTGGGAAATAGGTCGCCTGTACGACCTAACCGGGTGCTACGACCTAACAAGTCACGACCTATGCTAGTTCGCAGGAAACAGTCACATCGCAGGAAACAGTCACGACCTATGATAGGTCGCAGGAAACAAGAACGACTTAAGATAGGTCGCTGGGTGATCTAGAGAGATAAGTCGCACACTATAAGTCGCGAAGTCTTAAGTCGCGAGGACTTAGGTCGCAAGACTTAGGTCGCGCAGTTTTATGAAGCGCTCTTTTAAGTCGCTGATGAAGCCTGATGCCGTTGATTCTTATGCCGCTTTAATCCAGGCCATTGATTCTGCAAAGCCGCTTGAGATAGATCGCTAATGGAGTATAAGTCGTTTGTTTTAGGTCGCGTACGACCTAAGTTGAGTCGTGAGAAGTTGTTAGGTCGGCAACGACCTAAGTGATGTATTTTCTGTTTGTAATTTATGTTTGTTGATAAGTCGTGAGTCGGAGGCTATAAGTCGGAAATGACTTAAGTGTTGTAATTTTTGTTTTTTCATGTGTTGTAACTTCTATAAATAGGCCGGTGGTGCCATTTGTAATAGTTTAGTTGATTTGAAATAAAACTCTTGTTTTGTTAGCTTTGTGCTTTCACCCAATTGGTAGTCGAGTGTAATCTCCTATCTCCTCTTTCGGATAATCGTGTGCGCTCGATTCAACGACTGCAGAAGCCGATTCACGGAATCTAGTGCGCTAGATCAACGTGTGAAGAATCGCAGATCTTTGAACCCGGTATCGTGCGCGATCAACGAGTTCGGGATAGCTAGAAT
Source organism: Allium fistulosum (assembly GCA_030737815.1). Taxonomy (NCBI): domain Eukaryota; kingdom Viridiplantae; phylum Streptophyta; class Magnoliopsida; order Asparagales; family Amaryllidaceae; genus Allium; species Allium fistulosum. The sequence goes on from CM060903.1 coordinate 596,574,953, forward strand.
TCGGTATCTTCAGATCAACGAATTCGGGCATTTCAGTATCTTCCAATCCATCAATTGCTACTCTCAACAATCGACATTGTTTTTTATTAATCCGCTGCGTCAGTTCTGGTATCAGAGCTCGTTGATCCAAAGATACCGAATTCTAGCTATCCCGAACTCGTTGATCGCGCACGATACCGGGTTCAAAGATCTGTGATTCTTCACACGTTGATCTAGCGCACTAGATTCCGTGAATCGGCTTCTATAGTCGTTGAATCGAGCGCACTCGATTATCCGAAAGAGGAGATAGGAGATTACACTCGACTACCAATTGGGTGAAAGCACAAAGCTAACAAAACAAGAGTTTTATTTCAAATCAACTAAACTATTACAAATGGCACCGCCGGCCTATTTATAGAAGTTACAACACATGAAAAAACAAAAATTACAACACTTAAGTCGTTTCCGACTTATAGCCTCCGACTCACGACTTATCAACAAACAGAAATTACAAACAAAAAATACATCACTTAGGTCGTTGCCGACCTAACAACTTCTCACGACTCAACTTAGGTCGTACGCGACCTAAAACAAACGACTTATACTCCATTAGCGATCTATCTCAAGCGGCTTTGCAGAATCAATGGCCTGGATTAAAGCGGCATAAGAATCAACGGCATCAGGCTTCATCAGCGACTTAAAAGAGCGCTTCATAAAACTGCGCGACCTAAGTCTTGCGACCTAAGTCCTCGCGACTTAAGACTTCGCGACTTATAGTGTGCGACTTATCTCTCCAGATCACCCAGCGACCTATCTTAAGTCGTCCTTGTTTCCTGCGACTTATCATAGGTCGTGACTGTTTCCTACGACCTAGCATAGGTCGTGACTTGTTAGGTCGTAGCACCCGGTTAGGTCGTACAGGCGACCTATTTCCCAGTTGTATCTTGCTAGGTCGTTCCATCGACCTACCCCTTAGCTCGTTAGGTCGCACACGACCTAAGAACAAGTTAACTCTTTGTTTTCCATTAAGTCGGTCACGACTCATAGCTTCCTTAAGTCGGTCACGACTTAGCACTTCTTCGCGAATTTCCTTGTGAGCTCCCATTATCTTAGGTCGTACACGACTCAACTTTTCTGAACGACTTAAGCTTTCGTTAGGTCGCTCACGACCTAACACTTGGCCTGCATCATCTTCAACTTTGTTAAGTCGGTCATGACTTAAGCCTTGGAAACTTATAGCTTGGCCTGCATCATCCTCTCCTGGTTGAAAGAAATTCGTCCTCGAATTTGCACTTTCCTCCCCCGCAATATGCTCATCCCCGTGATAAGGTACGAGATGCTTAACATTGAATACGTCCGACGTGTACACACCCTCCGGCAGCTTCAATTTATAAGCATTTTCATTAATCTGTTTGACGATTTCTACAGGACCAATTTTCCTGGCTTTCAATTTGTTATAAGCGCCTATTGGAAAACGATCCTTTGTTAACACAGCATATACCATATCTCCTTCATTAAACTCAACATTTCTTCGCTTCAGTTCTGTAGAACGTTTATACTTCTCATTCGCCTTTTCCAATCGTTCTTGAATGATTCTATGACACTCTGTCAATCCTTCAACAAAATCAGCAGCTCGCTTAACTGTCTTCTTTGGTTGTGGTATGCCCGTTAATTCCAACGGCCCCTTTGGCAAACTTGAATACACTATCTGAAATGGACTGAAACCCGTACTACGGTTCACCGCATGATTATGAGCAAACTCTGCTTGACATAACTTCACATCCCAACTCTTCAGATTGTCTTGCACAAGACACCTCAACAAATTTCCCAACGATCTGTTCACGACCTTGGTTTGTCCATCCATTTGCGGATGATAAGCGCTGCTAAAGTTCAACTTCGTTCCCACCATCTTCCACAAACTTAGCCAAAAATGACTCAGAAAACGAGTATCCCTGTCCGACACAATCGATTCTGGCAATCCATGAAGTCGATATATCTCTTTGAAAAACAACTGAGCAACATGAACAGCATCCGTCGTCTTCTTACAAGCAATAAAATGTGCCATTTTCGAAAATCGGTCAACCACCACATAAATGGAATCATTACCACGCTGTGTTCTCGGTAACCCCAACACAAAGTCCATACTCACATCAACCCATGGTTTAGTTGGTACAGGTAACGGCATATATAATCCAGCATTAGTCGCAGTTCCTTTCGAAACCTGATAGATATGACATCGTTCCACAAACCTTTCCACTTCTTTCCTCATTGACGGCCAAAAGTAAGACTATGAAATCAACTGCAATGTACGATCTCTCCCAACATGTCCTTCTTCATGTAGCTCTTTTACAATCTCCATTCTCAAACTACAATCAGGTATGCACAATCGATTTCCCTTGAACAGAAAACCATCTACCATCAAAAACTCATCTGTCTCCCCATTCTTGACTTTATCAACAAACTTTGCAAAGTAAGGATCTTCGTCAAATAATTCTGGTAACACATCGAATTCCGTTACTTCAATCTTCATTGTTGTTAACAAATGATTCCTTCTACTCAAAGCATCTGCAACACGATTCGTCACTCCCGATTTGTGTTTCACAACAAATGTAAACTGTTGCAGATATGCAATCCATGATGCATGTCCCGCTGAAATCTTGTCTTGCCCTTGTAAATGCTTTAATGCCTCATGATCAGTGTAAAGAACAAACTCTTTCTGAAATAGATAGTGTCTCCAGTGTTTAATAGATTGCACAACAGCATAAAATTCCACATCATATGTACTGTATCTCATCTTTGCTCCTGATAACTTCTCGCTAAAGTATGCAATCGGACGTCCCCTCTGACTCAACACTCCTCCAATCCCAACCTTGGATGCATCAGTATGTAGTTCAAACACTAGCTGAAAATCTGGTAATATTAGAATTGGTGCAGACGTCAAGAGTCCTTTGATTCGATCAAAAGCAACCCCGGCTTCCTCCGTCCATGCAAACTGTTTACCCTTCATACAATCAGTCACAGGCGCCATCACACTACTAAAGTGTGGAATAAACCTTCGATAAAATGAAGCCAACCCATGAAAACTACGAACTTCCGTTATCGTCTTGGGTTGCGGCTAATCTCTGATAGCTTCGACTTTACTTTGGTCAACCTGTATTCCTTCTTCCGACACAACATACCCCAGAAATAAAACACTCCTTGCCATAAAAACACACTTCTTCATAGCAGCGTAGAATTGTTCTTCACGAAGGATAGTTAACACTTTCTTCAAATGCTGAACATGCTCTTCTGTACTAGCACTGTAGATCAGAATATCATCAAAGTAAACCACCACAAATTTCCCAATGTATGGCCTGAAAATCTGGTTCATCACTTTCATGAATGTACTCGGTGCATTCGATAGACCAAACGTCATTACCAGCCATTCATACAATCCTTCCCTCGTCTTGAATGCTGTTTTTCATTCGTCCCCTGGTCTAATGCGAATCTGATGATAACCGCTCTTCAAATCAATCTTAGAAAAGATTACGGACCCACTAATTTGATCCAATAGCCTCAGCATCGGAAATCTGTATCTGACTGTGATCTTATTCAATGCTCTACTATCTGTGCACATCCTCCACGTTCCATCCTTTTTGGGTACCAATAAGGCTGGTACAGCACAAGGACTTAAACTCTCCTGCACACGCCCCTGTTCAAGCAATTCCTCTACCTGCCTCCGCAACTCTTCATGTTCCTTCGGACTCATTCGATAATGTGGTCTATGTGGCAGCATTGCTCCCGGAACTAGATCAATTTGATGTTGAATGTCTCTCAGTGGCGGTAACTCCTTTGGTAACTCCTCTGGAAATACATCCTCAAATTCTTTCAATATTGGTTTCACTTCTCCTGGAATTTCAACCTCTTCTTGACTCTCTCGCCCAATCAACAAGTACACTTCAGGCTCCTCTTCGACCTCCTTAACAAACTCCTTTAAAGATAACAAAGTTTTTAGCTCTTCAATCTCTTCTGACTTACTTTCTCCTTGTGGTCTCTTCTTTGGAACTAAGATAATCTTCGTACCTTCAAACATAAAACTGTAGCTATTGGTCCGACCGTCATGTTGTACGGCTCGATCATACTGCCATGGTCTTCCCAAAAGTAAGTGACAAACATCCATCTCTACTACATCACACCAGATTTCGTCTTTGTATTTCTTCCCAATAGAGAATGGAACACGAACTCGTCTATCCACTTTCACCTCTCCTCCTTTCCTCAACCATGCTAACTTGTATGGATTCGGATGCTTCTCTGTCTTCAACTTCAACTTTGTTACAGCCTCGGTTGAAATTATATTGTCACAGCTTCCTGCGTCAATCACAAACTTACACACTTTTCCCAGTATAGTGCATGTCGACTGAAAGATATTACTCCTCAACCAACTAGCTTCTTCCTGCTTCAGTGTCAAACACGATCTCCTCATCATTAGGTTACAACCTTCATCCCCTGACGCAATATCCTGCTCATCCTCCTCAACTGGACTAGAACAATCTCCGTTAGCATCCTCATCTTCAACTTCTGCAATCATGGTTCTCTTCTTTGGCTTTGGACACTCATTGCTTTTATGACCCAATTCCTGACAATTGTAACATTTGAAACCGTTGTTAACCTTTGCCTTCTCAGCCTCCTTCACCACTGGTTTACTGATAGGTTTAGAAACATGAGAACCTCCACTAACGTCCTTCACTTGATTGTTGGAATTAGTAAACACACCATCTCCTCGTCTTCCCTGCTTCTTCCAAGCCAACGCTTTTTGGTGTGCTTCCCCTACAGATCTGGGATCAAACATGTTAACCATATCCTGTATCTGCATTCTCAACCCCCCAATGAATCTAGATGTCAGCTGCTCTTCCGTTTCCATAATATCATTCCTCGCAATAAGCTGATAAAACTCATCCGCATAATCATTAACAGTCTTTGTGCCCTGCCTCAAATTCTGCAAACGTTGATACATCAGAGATTGGTAATTGTAAGGTAAGAACGTTGCTTTCATCAATTTCTTCATCTTCTCCCAAGATTCAATTTTTGACTTTCCCATTCGTTCACGTGTAAGTTTGGTCTGCTGCCACCACGCCAAAGCTCGACCCCTCAACCTTGTAGCAACCAACTTCACTCTACGATGGGCTGGAACCTCCTTGAAGTCAAAAATCTCCTCCACATTAGACAACCAATCCAGAAACTCCTCAGCTTGCATACCACCTTTGAATTCCGGTATTTCAGTCTTCATCCCAGATTCCCACCTGTGATCATACTCCGACTGATTTCTTCCTTGTCCACGTCCTTGTCCATGAATACTACCACCATCATACTCCTCTTCAAAATCAGATGTATATCGATGTCGATCCTGACCACCAACATCTCTACTCCCTTCGCGTCTTCCACCATCATCCCTTCTATCTACATTCCTCTGATTACGATCATTCACATTTCTATCTCGACTTCGATCATCATCAACACTTCTGTCTCGATTGGAATGTGGCAAGACTCTACTTCCCCCATGATTAAATTCAGGTGATACCCTTCTCCGATTCTGATTCATCTCTAACATCATCTTCTCTAACCGACCAATTCCTTCGTTAAGCTTTTCACTAAAGTTTTCATTGATTCTTTGCTCCATCTCGTCAGCCTCTTCTCTTTTATACAAAGCTTCAACGTTTTGATGTCGATTTGCTCTCCTTGGTGGCATTGTCAAAACTTCACAAATGCTTCAACTCTAGCTCGAAAATGGTGGTTCGCGACTTAACTCCTCTCGGCCAAAACTCAAACACCTTTCGAATTTTGATCCAAAACGAAATGGATCGAAATCTTCACACTTGTTGCAAATTGTGACGAACACGATGAACAACAAGCTCTCGGCCGTGAATGATATAGCTCGGCTCGACTTGAACTCTTCAAACTTCTTCAAAATAATTGGCTCCAAGGACTCGATTTAGCTATGATTGGCTAAAACAAGCTCCGATACCAAAACTGACGCAGCGGATTAATCAAAAACAATGTCGATCGTTGAGAGTAGCAATCGATGGATTGGAAGATACTGAAATGCCCGAATTCGTTGATCCGAAGATACCGAATTCTAGCTATCCCGAACTCGTTGATCGCGCACGATACCGGGTTCAAAGATCTACGATTCTTCACACGTTGATCTAGCGCACTAGATTCCATGAATCGGCTTCTACAGTCGTTGAATCGAGCGCACTCGATTATCCGAAAGAGGAGATAGGAGATTACACTCGACTACCAATTGGGTGAAAGCACAAAGCTAACAAAACAAGAGTTTTATTTCAAATCAACTAAACTATTACAAATGGCACCACCGGCCTATTTATAGAAGTTACAACACATGAAAAAACAAAAATTACAACACTTAAGTCGTTTCCGACTTATAGCCTCCGACTCACGACTTATCAACAAACAGAAATTACAAACAGAAAATACATCACTTAGGTCGTTGCCGACCTAACAACTTCTCACGACTCAACTTAGGTCGTACGCGACCTAAAACAAACGACTTATACTCCATTAGCGATCTATCTCAAGCGGCTTTGCAGAATCAATGGCCTGGATTAAAGCGGCATAAGAATCAACGGCATCAGGCTTCATCAGCGACTTAAAAGAGCGCTTCATAAAACTGCGCGACCTAAGTCTTGCGACCTAAGTCCTCGCGACTTAAGACTTCGCGACTTATAGTGTGCGACTTATCTCTCTAGATCACCCAGCGACCTATCTTAAGTCGTTCTTGTTTCCTGCGACCTATCATAGGTCGTGACTGTTTCCTGCGATGTGATTGTTTCCTGCGAACTAGCATAGGTCGTGACTTGTTAGGTCGTAGCACCCGGTTAGGTCGTACAGGCGACCTATTTCCCAGTTGTATCTTGCTAGGTCGTTCCAGCGACCTACCCCTTAGCTCGTTAGGTCGCACACGACCTAAGAACAAGTTAACTCTTGGTTTTCCATTAAGTCGGTCACGACTCATAGCTTCCTTAAGTCGGTCACGACTTAGCACTTCTTTGCGAATTTCCTTGTGAGCTCCCATTATCTTAGGCCGTACACGAATCAACTTTTCTAAACGACTTAAGCTTTCGTTAGGTCGCTCACGACCTAACACCTGGCCTGCATCATCTTTAACTTTGTTAAGTCGGTCACGACTTAAGCCTTGGAAACTTATAGCTTGGCCTGCATCACACTGTAACATACATGTTAGTCCCTCCATATGTGTGTGTGTGTACTTTCTAGTGGGGTGTATATAAAAATTAATGTGCATAGAATTTTGTTCATAATTGAATAAATATATAAATATAATTACGTAAAAGAATATTGTTTATAAACATACATACATACATACACATGCATAATATTGATACATAAATATGTATAACGCGAAAATTCAAATTCAAAATTTAAAATTTGATCTAGATTTAAAAATATCTATTTATTTAAAATTTCAAATTCATTGTATAAAAAATTTATATTTAATAAATAATAAATATGTATATGGAAATATATTTTTTTAGTACATATATTTATGTACATATGTATTATAATCAATATTTTAAATTTTTTTATAATTAAATACTGTTGTAAAATTAGGTATATAAATAAATAAATTTTATTTATATACATTGTGTTTTCGACCACACTTACATTTTGAAAAAACATACTTAAATCCGTAATGGATTTTATTTTATTTTTTATTTTAAAAAATGATTTCCATACTCAGAAACATCATTTTTATTTTGTGAAAATTATCTTAAAATGCATATTAATTTTAAATATGTTAAGTTATACACATATATACATATACATATACATATATATATAATATGTTAAAACTAATTTAATGCATTATGTGTGTGTAATATGTTAAAACTAATTTAATGCATTATATATATCAGCTTTAATAAAATATGCATATAAATATATTTTTTCAAAATGAAAATATGCATATAATTTAACAACAATCTTACAAAATATATATACATGTTTATTTGATTTAAAAACGAATTTTGATTCAAATATCATTTAAAATTATTTAATTCATAAATTTTTTATACTTCATTTTAATGACATGGCCGCAAATACAACGACAATAAACATAAAAAACGTTTTTAAGTACAATAATAATAAATTTATATAGAAGTGTATATATCCTAGATTGACAGTACATAAAACTAAAGATTTGTGTTATATTTGACTAATTTAACCATGTATGATCATGATAAATAATAAAGATATGTATATGAATGTAAATAAGGGTATTATCTCAACTACAGCCTTGAATACCACATTGAATGCTGAATATGATTGACTCCTTTGGATCTGAATCCAATATCTTCCAGAAAGAGCCACCCGATTGAAAGATCTATGCATCGTTGCATTGTTTTATTTAAATTTGTGTTTTAAAGTTTGAAATATAGAGGAGGACTAGGCGCTTTTTTGGCCAGAAATGACTAAAGGAGAAGCCAAAAAGAGCGAGAGAACAAAATGAAGGGTTAAATAAGTTTAAATAGGAGATGAAGGAGTAAATTGTGGATCCGGATCCACTATTCCCTATGCCAATTCAGACTCAAAACCTACCCCTTATCCCTCCATTTCTATCCGGCCACGCAAGGACCAAATATGGGCCCCCATTCTACTTCAAGCCCGATCAAATAATATTCATTTGAATCTAATTTAAATGTACATTTATATCATATATTGATACTTGTGTATACAACTTTTATATATTCACTATTTTCAATACTTATCAACACAAATCAAATAAAATTTTATAATTAATAGTTCATAAATATTAATTAATTTAACTAATTTATAACAATTATAATTTAATTAAATCAATCGGTAGTCAGAGTATTCAGCATTTCAGTTTTGTGACTTTTAGGTGTATTTCGGTCAGCAGTTAACATCGAACAATTTGAATATTTACCTTCATACGTCATCTTAGCTAGTAGTGTGAAATTATAGACAAATACTTATATAGTTTCATAAAATCCAATTTTACTTATTTTAAGTAGTCTCTGGTAGTGAAAACTATTTACACCAATTGTCTTCGTCAAAACTATATCACATTAGGACTTATGGAATTTGGTAACGCCAAAATTCCACATCGTCCACATTCAACTTTTATACTCTTAACACAAAGTCTTTAGTTCAATAATAATTATTATTATTAACCAAACTGCTATGGCAAGATACTTTGACTTTGAGTTCACTTCGGTTGACCGTGATACTAACCTTATATAACTAAGAAGACAAATTCTCTATTGAATAGTATTTCACTTCCAATGTTTCCACTCGAACCAACTATAGTCACTCGATGGACAACGTGCCATGATTTAAATATAATCAAAGTAGAGTTTCCACATTGAAGCTCGATGGTATTCTTAAGTCGAGAGAATTACGTAATATTATCATATTGATATTTTATGTTTGACCTTAGTTATATTAACCAACAGAAAAATATCGAATGAGTGATTCCATAGTTATCCAATAAATATCAGTACGTAACCCTTTGTTGCACCAAGCAGCTATGAGCAATACACTGCCCAACATTTGAAGGTTGTTACGTACTCAAGTCTCAATGGATGTATCGATATCCAATCTCGATACATCTTGACTAAGAATATTTGAAATGATGTGTTTGTTATATTATGATAAATTATTCATGATTACAACACTTTATAATTACTATCACAAAACACACCATTTATGAATTTTCTATTAAATATACTTAAATTAAATAATTAATTAATATAGTACATTATAAAAAGTATATAACAGAAAGAGGAACACCTTTTATTTCGAATGAGATTTCATTACAGCGTAATTTATAGTAAATTATAGAATTTCCCGTAGAGACTGTCAATCCATTTGCACTTGGGATGAATTATGGAATCTCAATTCCATTTCTTCGACGACCTTGACAAGAACCGACCGAGCTAGTCTTTTCGTGAATGGACCTTATATATTTTCCTTGGTGTCCACTCTTTGTATCACAACCTCTTTCTTCTCAATGAATTCTTTAATTAGGTGCAAATTTCGAAGAATGTGTCGCGATTTCTTATTTGCTCTAAGCTCCTTTGCGATTTGCATCACCGCATTGTTGCCACAAAACAATGCCATGAGATTCGCTGTATCGAGAACCACTCCTAGCTCGCTTAGAAACTTGCGCATCTAGACAGCTTCTTTAGCTGCTTCATTGAGGGCGATGTACTCGACCTCCATTGTGGAATCAGCTATTGTTTCCTGTTTGAAACTTTTTCAACTGACAACCCCACCGTTAATAGTAAAGGCGTAACCTGACACTAACTTACTATCGTCGATATCACTTTGAAAGCTAGAGTTAGTATGCCCCTTCATAAGGAGGTCTCCATTTCCATATAATAGGAATAAGTCCCCGGTATTTCTCAAATACTTAAGTATACATTTTACAGCCGTTTAATTCTTTTCTCCAAGGTTAGACTGTTATCGGCTTATGCATCCTAATGCATATGCCACATTCGGTCTAGTATATGGCATAACGTACATTATCGAATCAATTATCGAAGCATACGATATCCTCTTCATATGCTCTTTATCCTCATCAGTTTGAGGAGCATCATTCTTTAAAAAGACAATTTTAGATTGCGTTGTAACATTTCCATACTTGGAATTCTCAATATTGTACCTTTTCGGTATGGTATCTATGTACAGGGATTGGTAAAATCCTGATAGCCTCTTAGAACTATCTCGGTAGATCTTTATATCTAATATATAGGCTGCTTCTTCCAAATCCTTCATGGAGAAGTTCTTCGAAAGCAAAGCTTTTGTAGCGACCCGGAATTTCACTACTTTCATTAGTGAATATTTAATTAATTTTAAATATTCAATATATAGGGTTTATAATGAAAATAAACTCATTTTAATTAATTAATAATGATGGTAAAATCGTTTTCAAAATCTGTTTACCAAATTAAATAGTTCATAGAAAAACAGAAAATGTGACTAAACATAATAATTATATATATATATATATATAAAGAAAGTGATTTGACCAAACAACATAATTATATATATATATAAGAAAGTGATGTGACTGAACATAATTATATATATAAAAGAGTGATGTGATTAAACATAATTATATATAGATATATTATAAAAGATTTGTGATGTGACTTACAAAGTGATTAGGTGTGAAATCTTGCCTATAAATAGCCCATATGTTTCTCCATTTTTCCTCCTCTTTCCACCAACCTTTTCTTCCTCATTTCCAACTCAAATGGAGTTTTTCTTTTCTTGAAACCGTGTGAAATTTTAATGGCTACAACATTATAGTTGACCATATTTTTCAAATTTCTATCATAGCTATGTCAAAATACTCAATCTTTGCAAAGTAATTTTTCACCTAGAATTTCAAGTTCAAAAATTACCCCTCTTTTTTTATCATAACTTCTTAAAAAAATCGAAAATGAGTGATTCTTTTTTTGAAATGATAGAGAAAAGAAATTCAAATAACTTTCTCTTTGTGTCCTTTATGAAATTCCATGAGTAGGTAGCCCAAAAATCAGTTGCAAAATGACCTATTTTCGAGTTTATTATTTAGAATTCGATGTTTATCCGAAGTCGCTCCACCTTACCAAAACAAGTCTCGCTTCCTCTTCCCTTCAAGGCCGAGACTACCTAGTGCATTCGCGGTTCAAGACTCCATCTTGTTGCGTAGGAATGGAAGTGCTATGTCATACTCTGATTTAGCGAGAGTTTGGATAGCTTTCAGTGAGTAAATTCCTAATCTTTTGGAAAGAACTTTCCTTTATATATTGTGTTGATCCTTAGCTATATTTATGTTATATATATGTTGGATCTTGGCATGTTTGAAATGTGATGATAAGTGTTAATGTATGGGTTAGTTTTAACACTAGAATGGATGTGTTATTGCAAAGTTAATAATTGTATATATATTGGTATAAGTATACAATTTGTTGTATGAATGTTATGTGTGAATAAAAAGGGTTGATGATGAACTTGGCTATAGTCATGATTAGTTGAAAACAAAGTTGAAACTTCGTATGTAGTTGCGACGGATTTGAGGTCGGATTTGAAATATAACTCGTTTCAAGAGTTTAAAGTTTAGATTTTGGTTAAAGTTTGTGTAATTGGTTTTAAAGTGTGAAAATTTATTAAGGTATATTTCAATCATGAAATAGTACGGTTTTAGTAAAGTGGCTTCGCTTAAAGGTGGGTTAGAGCAAACTGCACTCATAGCGATAGTGCTATGGACGCAGTTCGGCAAAGGTTTGAATTTGTAACGACCCGCCATTTCGAAACATTCAAATCGATAATAATCCACACATGTCAGAGTAGAATTGCTCAAAAGAACGTATTGTTAATTTTATATTTGACAAAACTTAGCATATACAGTAAATAAATCAATCAAAGAATCACAGACACAGAGTAATACAACAATAAGCAGCGGAATAGATAAATAGTAGTTCATGAAGCTGCTACAGAAACAACAGAGTCCAAAACAAATACAACAGAAATCCCAAATACACAGAAGTCTCTAATACAAACGCAAATGACAAGTCTGAACATACAACTGGAAACAACTGAAAAACTAAAATAAATAAAGATAGATCTCCAAGCAAAGCTTCTAGCACCAAAGTTGAGTCTCAATTGCTGTGACACTCAAGCTGACCCGAGCATAAAGCAAAACACTCGAGTCAGGATTAACATTCTTATGCAAGTAAATCAACTTAAGTGAAATATCCAAATGAAATGCAATATAACTTAAAGGATGTTTGGGATTCATCCTTTAAGGATCCGTGGAACTATCTACATACATAGTACAATACGCTACATAGATAATGTGTATAGTAAAGTAAACTATTAAAATAGCATTAAGGCATTACCCATATCCCCCTTAACACATTTTTATATAAATATCATAGTCTATGCAGATACTGTAAGCTCCACCAAACCAGTGGGATACTCAGTGATCACTCCATAGGTACGATACAAACCAAACTCGTAGTGGGCGCGATAAGGCATATGACAAGGCACCCGAGACAATGCCGAGGGTAGGATTCAACCGTTTTGTAGAACCGGGCTGGTGGTAACACATAGCAGCTACTACCACCCACCTTGAGACACTCCCATAATCAAAGGTGCGCACCAATCAAATCACAAAGTAATAGAATGGTTTAGAAGAAGTATGCTTGATCGGAGATGCGACCTCACTTGGCCCAGGTATAGCTCTTGTTTTAGTCATATCAAGCTGACTCGAGGGAGTCAGGGCTACGTTCATACCTCATACAGACATTCGCCAAACCATCCTACTTCATTTTGGAATTTCCATCATGTGCACAGTTGTATAAGTGGTTTTCGGTACTGGCAGAGAGTATGACAATATCCGATCCCGGTCTCTTTAACAACCAAACATTTATTTTACACCGTGTTCATTTTTATTAAATCACTTTCAATAAAATCTCAAATTAAAATTTTAAATCAAAATTAAATATTCAACTTTAATTTATTTAATTTTGAAAATATTCACTTAATCATTTTTATAAACATTCAAATAAATCTCAAATTATAGATTTAAATCAAAATTAAATATTAAATTTAAATTTTAATTAAATTTGAAAATATTCATTTAATCAACTTTAATTAAATCGAGTTATAAAATCATACCTATTAAAATCTCAAAATCAATAAGTTTACAATCAATTCTTATTTATATTCAATTCTCAAGCAAATTAAATTACAAATTAACTTAATTTATCGTTCCATCTTTTATTTTATAAAGTCATTACAAAAATCTATTTCCAAAATATTAATATAAATTTTAAATAAATATTTTGACATATTATATATATATATATATTAGTTAAATTAAATTTTTATTAAATTAAATTAAATTAAACCTTTTTATTAAATCTATTTTAAATCTCTTTTTAGATATTTTAAAAATATTAAAGTTATATATAATTTACAGTTTAAAACTTACTTATAATTTTAAAATTTCCAAATAAAACCTTTATATTATATTTTAAAATAAAAACACATATATTTTCTTTCTTAAAAATTTGGAAATCTTTTTTAAAAATAGACCAACGGTGTCCGTATATAGTTTTCTATCCTATGGTCAAGTGATACGGATATTTATCATTTCAATCCGCAATAGTTTAAATATCTACAGGTATATATCATTTTAACCCGTAATCCCAAAATTCAAAATCAATAAAATCGCCTGGGTTTATCATTTCAACCCATAATGATTTTTCCCTAATCTACAAGATCGTTCGAGTATGTATCATTTCAACCCATAGTGATTTCCTAAAACTAAGGGAACTTGCAGAGTGAGAACAATAAAATAATAGCATAACATATCAATTTCAAGCATATATAATCATTAACAATATAAATTATATATATATATATATTAATAGGTTGTGGTGTCATAAGTTAGTTAACATAGGTTAACAATTTTAAATATCAACATATCATATTCAACGATTAAATTACTAATCAATTCAAATTTAACAACATATTTCAATCGTCATTTCATGTGAATATAAATTTATTAAACATAAAAATGTTAATCGTGAGTGATCGCTCACCTTTCGAGGCTAGAGAAAACAATGGGAATGAGAAGCAACAGACACGGATACGCACACGGATAAGAAAACGGGACAACGATAGGTCAAAGAGCTGGGACAAGAAAAAAAGCAATTTTAGCTTGAGAATTCGATGAAAACAAATATATATATATATATATGTTATATATGTTATATATATACACATTTGTTGTTTTTTTATATATATAGAGGAAGAGAGTAAGGTGGCTGCTTGTGCTTGGAACTATGATGGCAAGGGGAAGGCAAAGGGAGGGCTGCTGGCTTCGAATGGTGGTGCAGGTCGAGGGGATGGGAAGGTGGCTGGGTTCGAGCTGTGGCCAGGTAAGGCTGGGTTTTGGAGGAGCGAAGGCGGTCAGGCTATGGCGAGGCAGTGGATGCTATTGTCTATGGGTTGCAGCTGCTGTCATGTGGGGTTTGAGTGCACGGCGTAGGGTGGCTGTCGTGGAAGGAGAGGCCGGAGGAAGGTTGATGGGCTAGGGACGTTTGGAGGGGCGTGTGTTCGGGTTTGCAGTGAAGGGGCTGACGTGGACTGAGGGGTTGTGCAGGTGGAGGCGGAGTCGGCAGTGGAAAGGGATGGAGGCCGGAGGGGATGAGATCTGGCGGAGGGTTGTTTGGTTGGCTTCGGTGGCTGCTCGTGAGGAGCAGAAGGCGGGAATGCGGCGGTCTGTGCTTGGGGTGGCTGAGAGATGACTTGGCAATAGGGTAGGAGGAGCGGAGAATTGATGGGTGAAGGTGAGAGGAAGGCTTCGGCGAACAGATGGTGGTGAGTTGAGGGCGTGAAGTAATGGAAAAGAAGGTGACAGATTCAGGCACAAGCAGGGTTATCTTCGAGCAAGATGAAAGCAAACATATGTGTGTGTGTGTATTTTGATTGAGAACGAGCATAATGGAAAATAAAGAAAGAAAATGGAACGAAGAGAGAGAACCAGAAAATATATATCGAATAAGTGGGAATAACAAAGGTCACGACTTAAATTTCTTGAATATTAAAAGCAAGTGACCATATATTTTTCAACCGGTGGATAGTGAAAGGACATAGGAAACCAAAAGGCTCAAATGCGAAACTGATACGGCTAATCGTTTCACAGATTTCACCGCGCACCGGACGTCGAAATACACAAATGAATATACTACGGAGATCAGCGCGATGAGACGAACAAGATGATACACAGATATGAGAGATATGACTATCCTATCAAAACTCGATTTTCGCTGCCAAACTTCTGCTAAATCGCCGAAAATAAGATAGACGAAGCTAGAGCAGTCCAAATTTGGCAAAAAAATATGACGTCTCACTCATAAAATGTTTTACATTTTTATTATATAAAAATATTCAGATTTCAAAACTATTTAATTTCCATCAAATTTAACTGATTTTAAATTTTAAAATTGAAATCACACAAACAAACAAATTTCATATTTTCAGATAAAAATTTGCCATTTGCTATATTAAAATAAACGTATTCCAAATACTAATTTTCATTTCAAAAATCTTATTATTTATTTTTATGAAAATTTTAGTTAATTACGTTATTTAAAATCGTTGAAATTTCCATGTCGTTACACTCTCACCCACTCAAAACTTTTCGTCCCTGAAAAGGAATGAGATAGGAGAATAGAAACAAACAGATAGATAAGATACATTCAAACGAATAGTACTTGAGTCAAACAATTCAGGATTGGAAGCACGCATGGACTCCTCAGTCTCCCAGGTGCAATCTCGATCATCTGTACTCCACTGTACCTTGACCAGACTGATAGATTTCCTCCTAAGCTGCTTCGTACCTCTATCGACAATACAAAGTGGCTTCCTCTAGATAATGAGATTTGGCTCGACGTCTAAATTCTCTAACAAAGCAGGCTGAATAATCAAGGATGGATCATGGAGATATTTGCGAAGGCGAGATACATGAAACACGTTATGCACACCCGATAGCTTCTCCGGCAAATCAACTCTATAAGCCAAAGAACCAACCCTTTCCAGGATGCGGAAAGGACCAATGAATCTAGGAGTAAGCTTCCCTCTACGACCAAAGCAAACCATATTCTTCAGTGGTGAGATCTTAAGAAAGACCTAATCACCCACTAAAAATTCCAAATCCTTTCTATGCCTATCAGCATATTTCTTCTATCTATCCTGAGCAATCCTCATCTTCCTCATAATCTCCTCAACCTTTTTGGATGCTTCCAGAATCATATCAGGTCCAAGAACTAAGCGATCACCGGATTCAATCCATCAAGATGGAGATTTGCAAGATCGTCTGTAAAGAGCGGCAAACGGAGACATCTCGATACTTGCTTGAATTCAAAAGAATGGGATTAATTGATTGAAGCTTAAGGTGATTCAAATTCAAAATAAATTTATACCTGATAACTGTTATTATAGGTGAATTCAACGAGATGGAGATGATTTTCTTAAGATCCTCCATAATCAAGAACACAGGCACGAAGGAGATCTTCCCGAATCTGATTTACCCTTTCCATCTGACCATCAATCTGGGGATGGTAAGCAGTACTAAGTTTCAAACAAGTACCCAAAGCTTCCTGAAAAGCTTTCCAGAACTTGCTGGTAAATATAGGATCACGATCACAAACAATACTAGACGGAACACCATGGAGTCGGACAATCTCTCTCATATAAATCTCAACTAAGCTCAAAGCAGTTCGATTCGACTTGACCGGAATAAAATGAGCGGATTTGGTCAATCGATCGACAACTACCAAAATACTCTCGTTACCCATTCTAGTCCTTGGTAATCCATCAATAAAGTCCATAGAAACCTGATCCCACTTCCAAATGGGAATCTAAAGGGGTTGTAGCAATCAGCGGTCTTTTGGTGATCAGCCTTAGCTTATTGACAAATGGCACATCTGCTAACAAAAATGGAGATATCCCGCTTCATACCACTCCACCAATACAACCTCTTCATATTCTAAAACATCTTCGTGGCACTTGGATGGATAGAGAGTCCGGACTGATGATTCTCCCTAAGAATCTTTTGCCTCAAACCATCGACATTCCGAACACAAATCCGGTTATTAATCCTTAGAACTCCATTTTGGTCAATTTGTGCTCCTAACTCACTCTGCTTGTCACCTTCCCTATTCTGAATATTCTCCTTCATGAGCTTAAGCATCTAATCTTCATCCTGCTTAGCGACAATACGATCCATAAGAAGTAGAGAAGCTACAATCTGACACAACATGGCTCTCTTACGACTTAAAGCATCAGCCACAACATTAGCTTTCCCAGGAGTGTAGTTGATGTTGAGGTCATAAGATCCTAAGAACTCGAGCCATCTAACCTGCCTCTGGTTCAAATTCTTCTAGGTGAAAATATACTTAATAGACCGATGATCCGTAAAAAGCTCAAACTTAGTTCCAAAAAGATAATGCCTCCATAACTTCAAAGCAAACACAACAACAAGCAATTCCAAATCATGAGTGGCATAATTGGCTTCGTGGGCTTCAACTGACGACTAGCATAAGCAAAGACCTTCCCATCCCGCATCAAGATAGCACCTAAACCTTCTCGACTAGCATCAGTATAAACCGATAATCCTTCACTCCCATTCGGAACGGTGAGAAAAAGGGTAGAGGTAAGTTTTTGCTTCAACTCGCTAAATGCAGCTTCACACTTATCACTCCAAACAAACTTGGCATTCTTACGAGTCAAAGCAGTAAGAGGTGAAGCTATTCGAGCAAAATTCTCAATGAATCTCCGATAATAACCGGCTAGGCCGAAAAAGTTACAAATATCGGAAGGAGTCTTAGGTGTCTCCCAATCCTGGAAATAGAATAAGGTGGATAAGTTCAAAGATAGATAAGATGATTAAATTTCAAAAGAGAAAAGGTGGACAGACTTACATTAATCGCGGCGACCTTAACCGGGTCAACCGAGACTCCATTTTCTAAAACAATATGCCCAAGGAATCAGACTTCATCTCTCTAGAAATGGCATTTGGAAAATTTGGCTTTCGACTGATGACTCCGAAGGGTTCGGAGAACATAGCTCAAATGAGATTCATGCTCCTTCTCTGATTTAGAAAAGACGAGAATATCATCAATGAAAACCAGGACGAACTTGTTGAGAACATCGTAGAAAACGCGATTCATGAGATCGACGAAGAAGGAAAGAGCATTGGTTAATCCAAAGGGCATGACTAACCATTCATAGAAACCATTCTCCATTCGAAAAGCTATCTTGGGAATGTTCTCCTCAGCTACCCGAAGCTGGTGGAAACCGGTAGCAAGATCAAGCGAAGAGAATACTTTAGCTCCGTAGAGCTGATCGAATATATCATTAATGTGAGGCATAAGATATATGTTCTTATGAGTAAGCTTGTTCAGCTCTCTATAATCAACACACATCCTCAGAGAACCATCAGATTTGGTGACAAAGACCACAGCTACTCCTAATTTAGAAAAACTCTACCTAATCAAAATTTTAGAGAACAAGTCTTCAATTTACTTCCTTAACTCAACTTTCTCCCTGGGTGCCATCCGTCTGGAAGGAAGAACAACAGGTCGAGCTCCAGGAATAAGATTGATGTGGAATTCAATTTCCTGCTTAGGAGGTAGAGAAGTGACTTCGTCAAAAACATCAGGATAACCCCTGACTATCGAGGTGGAGTCCAGATCACTAGGCTGAGAATCAAGCGCGAAAATAAAGCTGCTTGCATAACCCTAAGGCATTCGACATTCAATCACAAGAGAATTACCCAAGTCGTCAACAAGAGAAACGGTTCGGGATTTACAAGAGATAACAACATCATAACGATTTAACCAATCACCTCCAAGTAAGATATCAAATGCATCGAAACCCAAAACATAGAAATCTCCGGTGAATCGACGCCTGTTGTAAAGGAGTTTCACCCATTTACAAATCACACTAAGGTTGGCAGGACCGCTGATGGGTTAAGTCACACATAATGATGAAGTTGCCAATTGAGGTTGCAAGATATGCTCAAACTTATTACAGAGATCAACAAAAATAAAGCTACGGGATGCTCCAGTATCAAAAAGAACACGAACATGATAGTTAAGCAAAGTAAAGGAGCTCTAGAGAGTACCTTGGTTATCACTGGCAGAAGGAGGAGTGGAAGAGGTCATGGCAAAGACACCGGATGTCTTGCCTCTCCGTTGAGTGGGACAGTCCTTCTTAAAGTGGCCAGGCTGCAAACAAAGGTGGCAAAGGTTGTTCCTGGTCGTCTGAGCTGGAGGAATGGCGGCTCCGGTAGAAGATGGACAGCTGTTGGCATAATGATCCTTCTGGTCGCACTTGAAACAAGTGATGGAAGATAAGTCAAGAGATCGCTTCTGAGAAGAAAAACCAATACCCTGAGAATTCTGCCATTTCTTCTTCTGCTGATGAAAATTGGGCATCCTCTTCTTCGAATTGCTGGAATTTCCCTGAGATGCTGACACAGCTTGCTTTCCCTTGGAATTAGGGTTCTCTAATCTAGTGTCCATATCCATAAGAGAAGTGAAGGTGCCGTGAACATGACTAATCAAACGGTCATAATACTTCGGGCGAGCACCGTGGATAAACTTCTCATTCTTCTTGAGCGGGGTGTCAATCAAGCTGGGTCCAAACATAGATAACTCATTGAACTTCCTATCATACTCTACAAAAGTCATACCCCTTGCTCAAGGTCCATAAATGACCTATACAATTGAGACTTCTGGGCTTCGGGTATCCACTTAGCCACAAAAGCATCCCTGAAAAAATAGATCCAAGATAAGATAAAGATCAAAGGGATAAATTTCAAAGAGATAGATTAGAAAAAGGACAACTAAAGATCTCACCTAAACACTGCCAAATGATATTAGCCTCGACAGTCTGAGCGGTAACAGATTCCCACCAATCCTAGGTGGACTCCTGCAACTGCCAAGTAGCTAACTGACGCATTTGAGCATCAGTGATCTCAAGTCTGGTGATAATCCTCTCTAAACTCTTCAGCCATTGCTGGGCCTCAATAATACTCTCTGCTCCAGTGAACTTAGTACCTCCAAGCTGAGAGTACTCCTTACAAAGAGTGGTGAACTTGACAGGCTGAGCTGGTGGAACGGGAGCAACAACTGGTGGTTCAGGAGCATTTCCACGACCCCTACCATGAACATTCCTACGGTTACTCATCTGGAAAAGACAAGAATGGATTTTTAGAACCAATGTAAAGTTCCAAAATTCTACATAAAATCCTAATCAAAGAGGATCCTAACAAAGAATTTCAAGCTCGAACGAAGATGATTCTATGATTAATTCTACTCATTCTAGGTTATTACTACCCTATCTCTAATGAGTTTTTACTCCATATGCTAAGTTTTGCCTAAACCAGAGCTCTGGTACTAACTGTAACGACCCGCCATTTCAAACCATTCAAATCGACAATAATCCACACATGTCAGAGTAGAATTGCTCAAAACAACAGATTGTTAATTTCATATTTGGTAAAACTTAGCATATACAGTAAATAAATCAATCACAAAATCACAGACACTGAGTAATACAACAATAAGTAGCGGAATAGATAAATGGTAGATCATGAAGCTACTACAGAAACAACAGAGTCCAAAACAAATACAACAGAAGTCTCAATTACAAACGCAAATGACAAGTCTGAACATACAACTGGAAATAACTGAAAAACTGAAATAGATAAAGATAGATCTCCAAAGCAAAGCTCCAAAGGTGAGTCTCAAATGCTGTGACACTCAGGCTGACCTGAGCATAAAGCAAAACACAAAATACTCGAGACGGGATTAACATTCTTATGCAAGTAAATCGACTCAAGTGAAATGTCCAAATGAAATGCAATCAAGGTTTTAAATCTCGGATTTCGGTCACGTCTCGTCTTGAAGAATTTAGATAGCTTATCTCGTATCGGGTGAGATCTCGAACGAGATGAGTGCATCTCGGTCGTCCATCTCGGATTTGCATCTCGGTTTCTAAAATTCATTTCGGAGTTATCTCGGAGTATATTTCATGTCAAAAGTTAGTTTTCATACACCTAAATTTATAATACTAGTCAGTCGTCACTACCTTAAGGAAAACACTATGCACTTACCTTGAATATATCACACGCTTTTCATTAGTAATTTAGTATGGAAAAATATCACTTGTATCATGTAAAATAAACAAATAACTAGATTTCATGAACAATGTTTAATATAATATCATATGAGATAAAGTAGACAAGAAACAAACCATAACATATGCACCTTTACTTTGTTTGATCATTCACTTAACTTTCCTACACAATATAATGTCTTATTTCTACCTTTTATGATTTATAGTGCTGCAAGGGAAATCTTAATTTTATAACTTCAAATACAAAAGTCTACAAGTAGAATTAAGATATTTTATGTTTGATTATAATATTTAATTATTAGCAAACAAAATCTCATTAAGCAACTAATAGCATAGATATTTCAAACAAACGTAGAAAATAGCATACATAGTACAAACAATTTTCAAACATTTAGTAATATTATAAGAAAAGCAAAAAAATGATGTACGAATGAACATGTAATCATCAAATGAAATTAATAGATGAAAGAGAATTCCTTTATTGCTTAAAAATAAACCTTGAGGAAGAAAATTATAGCAGCAAATACTAAATGAAATCAAATTGGGAATCCATTTGGAACATAAAGTTAAATAAGTGAAGCCCAAAATTTATAGCCGCAAAAAAATAGGGTTAGAAAAAAAAGTCAAGAAAGTGTCGAAAAAAGATAAATGAAATCGGATGTAAATTAATTTGGATCAAAAACCTAAATGAAAATCATAAAGTGATATACTTACCATAATCGATGTAGATTTAATCATTTTCTTACACTCGTCACTGCCGTAAAATAAGAGACGAAGATTAATGAGATTTATATAAGAAATAAGGGTTAAAAAAAGATACAATTAAGAAGGCTTAAATTAAGGTAAAGGATGAGCCAGCCCAATACAGAAAAAGAGTTAATTTTTTCAAAAAATCAAAAATTCGGCCGATATCTCGCTGTTAAATCTCGTCCGAGATACCGGACGAGATACCGAAATATCGTCCGAGATTTGGGTCAGACGAGATTCAAATGAAATAGCCTGTTTCGAATCGCCCGGGCTTGAAAACGAGATCTCGGCCGAGATCTCGGCCGAGATGAGCGAGATTTAAAACCTTGAATGCAATATAACTTAAAGGATGTTTGGGATTCCATCCTTTAAGGATCCATGGAACAATCTACATACATAGTACAATACGCTACATAGATAATGTCTATAGTAAAGTAAACTATTAAAATAGCGTTAAGGCGTTACCCATATCCCCCTTAACACATTTTTATATAAATATCATAGTCTATACAGATACTGTAAGCTCCACCAAACTGGTGGGATACTCAGTGAGCACTCCATAGGTACGATACAAACTAAACTCGTAGTGGACGCAATAAGGCATATGACAAGGCACGCGAGGCAATGCCTAGGGTAGGATTCTATCGTTTCGCAGAACTGGGCTGGTGGTAACGCATAGCAGGTACTACCGCCCACCTCAAGACACACTCCCATAAACAAAGGTGCGCACCAATCAATTCACAAAGTAATAGAATGGTTTCGAACAAGCTGCTCGATCGGAGGTGCGACCTCACTTGGCCCAGGTATAGCTCCTGTTTTAGTCATATCAAGCTGACTCGAGGGAGTCAGGGCTGCGTTCATACCTCATACATACGTTCGCCAAACCATCCAACTTCGTTGTGGAATCTTCGCCACGTGCATAGTTGTTAAAGTGGTTTTCGATATTGGCAGAGAGTATGAAATATCTGATCCCGGTCTCTTTAACAATCAAACGCTTATTTCACGCCGTGGTCATTTTTATTAAATCACTTTCAATAAAATCCCAAATTAAAATTTTAAATCAAAATTAAATATTCAACTTCAATTTATTTAATTTTGAAATTATTCACTTAATCATTTTTATAAACATTCAAATAAATCTCAATTACAAATTTAAGTCAAAATTAAATATTAAATTTCAATTTTAATTAAATTTAAAAATATTCATTTAATCAACTTAAATCAAATCAAGTTATAAAATCATACGTTTCAAAATCTCAAAATCAATAAGTTTCCAATCAATTCTTATTTATATTCAATTTTCAAGTAAATTAAATTACAAATTAACTTAATTTATCTTTCCAACTTTTATTTTATAAAGTTATTACAAAAATCTATTTCCAAAATATTAATATAAATTTTAAATAAATATTTAAGCATATTATATATATATATTAGTGAAATTAAATTTTTATTAAATTAAATTAAATTAAACCTTTTTAGTAAATCTGTTTTAAATCTCTTTTTATATATTTTAAAAATATTAAAGTTATAAGTAAAATTTTGTAATTTACATTTTAAAACTTACTTATAATTTTAAAATTTCCAAACCATAAAATTTAAAAATCTAAATTTATACACATATTGAAATTAAAATAAAAACTTTATATTATATTTTAAAATCAGAACACATATATTTTATTTCTCAAATATTTGGAAATCTTTTTAAAAATAGACCAACGATGTCCGCATATAGTTTTCTATCCTATGGTCAAGTGATACGGATATTTATCATTTCAATCCGAAATAATTTAAATATCTACGGGTATATATCATTTCAACCCGCAATCCCAAAATTCAAAATCAATAAAATCGCTTGGGTTTATCATTTGAACCCATAACGATTTTCTACTAATCTACAAGATAGTTCGAGTATGTATCATTTCAACCTATAGTGATTTCCTAAACTAAGGGAACTTATAGAGTGAGAACAATAAAATAATAGCATAACATATCAATTTCAAGCATATATAATCATTAACAATATAAATTATATATATATAAACAGGTTATGGTGTCATATGTCAATTGACATAGGTTAACAATTTTGAATATCAACATATCATATTCAACGATTAAATTACTAATCAATTCAAATTTAACAACATATTTCAATCGTCATTTCATGTGAATATAAATTTACTAAGCATAAGAATGTTAATCGTGAGTGATCGCTCACCTTTCGAGGTTAGAGAAAACAACGGAAATGAGAAGCAACGGACATGGATACGCACACGGATAAGCAATCGGGACAACGACAAGTCAAAGAGCTGCGACAAGCACAAAAGCAATTTTAGCTGGAGAATTCGATGAAAACAAATATATATATGTGATATATATACACATTTGTTGTTTTTTTATATATAGAGAGGAAGAGAGTAAGGTGGCTATTTCCTGGGGATTTGACCAGGCAACTAGACACTCGGCATTCGGTAGTACTCATCATCCAGTAGTACTCGGCATCCAGGAGTACTCGACATCCATGAGCGCTCGGCATCCAGGAGCACTCGGCATCCATGAGCGCTCGGCATCAGAAGACGTTCGGCGTGTACAATTGCTCGGCATGGCTGTATTGATCGTCACAAGCCATCGTTCGGCCGAAGGCATTGATCGGCTAAAGGCAACGTTCGGCCAGAGCCATCATTCGGCCAGAGACATCGTTCGGCCAGAGGCATTGGTCGGCTAAAGACAATGTTCGGCCATAGCCATCGTTCGGCCAGAGACATCGTTCGGTTGAGAGCTTCGTTCGGCCAAAGGTAGAGTTCGGCCAGACGCTTTGTTCGGCCAAAGGCACGTTCGGCTTCGATTGATATTTGATCTACTCTTCCCACGCAACAAGCGCCTCGTTCGTCATTGAGAGAGTGGTTCGGCATCCAACCGTTCGGCCTGTTTGGTTCGGCGTACAGCAACCACTCCATTTAGGCCAAGGTGTTCGGCTACCAAGCCCACCGGGGAAGTCCAACCCATCTTTGTCTATAAATAGAGGGGTAGGGGCACAGTGGAAAGGACCTTTTTTTCGGGAACACTGGGAGACTCTGCCATTTTCAAGACTCATCTTCTTTACTTAGTAATTGCATTCAAGCATTTGATCTACGAATTGTATCTGTAATCAATCATTAAGAAGATCAATAAAGTTTAACCTCAAAGTGGACGTAGGCAATTACGCTGAACCACTATAAATCCGGTGTTCTTACTTTCTGCATTTAAATTAGCATATTCTTCCTTGTTTAATTTATCTTCATCACTTATATCTCTACACAATCTTTCTCAACGAGGTTAGTGACCAATTTTGGTGCTAACACTTTGGTGCTTTCACTGAGAATTGAATTCTCATACCTTAAGGATCTGCTTTGAAGCTACTGGATTGAATAAACCCCCCAAAGAAGATCCAACTCATTGATATGACGTCTGTTGATTCTACTCAGAGTTCATACCAATAACTCTACAATGGCGAGACCACGTACCAGGTTAGCTTCCCATAATGCGGACGCCCACGAGACTGCTAGCGTGTAACAAGCAGGACCTAGCAATCAGCCGGCAATTCTGGGTGTATGAACTATCGCCCAGGACCAGACTCCGGTTGTCACCAGAATATAGTTCAACGACTTGATGAGAGAACTCAGGGAAAGCAGGAGACAACTAGGAGAGCAGATGCAAGCTAATGCCAACCTGATGGCACAAATCACTCAACAACAGCAACATAATGCTGGGGGCAATCCCGCTCCTTACTCCTTATCCGACAGCTCAACTTCATCCGATGAACCTCCTAGGCGAAGGCGCCGTAAGACTGAAACTGCGCTGGCAGGTGCTGCTGTCCGAACAACTGGAGACCGTGACCAAGTCGGAGCTGGAAACTTAGGAGCTGGAGTGCAGGTGGGGGCTGGAGGCCCAGACCATCAAAACGCTAACGATGTCGAACCTCAAAATGCGCATTTGGCAGATCGCCAACAGAGGAGGCATCAGCATGATCAGTCACGTAGAACAGACTCCAGCCTTCCACCTTCTATACAAACACCAGACCTGACAGCCATGATCAGGCAATTAATGAAAGAGAATCAAGGCTTATTGAATGACGATTGGGGAGTGTCAAGAAGTCATACTCCATTCACAGACATTGTCCTACAGGCAGCATACCCCAGAAAGTTTAGTATGCCAACTATCCCTGCTTATGAGGGAAAGACTGATCCCAGACAGCATGTCATGATGTACGAATGGATGATGGATTCAGCTAGAGCAAATGATGCAACCAAGTGTAGATGCTTCCCAATTACTCTATCTGGGATCGCTACTATGTGGTTCGCCCGACTTCCTCCGCGGTCTGTATCCAGTTTTGAGGAGTTGGCAAAGAAGTTTATTGAGCAGTTCAGGATACACACTACTCGTCCAAAGGACGTGATGTCTCTGTCAAGTGTAATCCAAAATCCTGGGGAGTCATAAAAGGAATATTTACAAAGATTCCATGTTGCGGCAACTAATGTCAGCAATCCCAATGATCATGCAATTCTAATGGCTGTGATGCGAGGTGTGGATCCGGATTCTGAATTTGGAGACTGGTTGGCAGGAAAACCCCAACTACGTTAGAGCATTTTTACTCAAAGGCACACCAGTTCATAAGAAGAGAGGAAGCTAGGTGGGTAAGGCGAGATAAGGCACCGGGACCTGTCCAAGAGTCCGTGAAAAGCAACATTGCTGTGAAGAAGTCCAGAGACAACTCGGGAAAAGTCCAAGTCAATGTCCAGAACAAGCCTGGGCAGCCTAAGGAGTCCGGAGGAAGAAATCAAGGGAAGAAGAGAGAAGCGGGGAAGTGGAAGCCGAGAATTCCAAGCTACAACGAGTATACCCCGCTGAATGCATCTCTTGAAAACATTTACCTATCAACCTGCAATACCTTTCAGTACAGAAAGCCACGTCCAAAAGAGTCAACCGAGGAACAGAAGCGGACTGGGAAATATTGCCACTTCCATGAGACTTATGGGCACAATACGGAAGAGTGCAGACACCTACACGACGCTAGAGAAAAGTTGATCAGGTAGAAAAAGTTGCAGGAATTTGTGAAGGATCCACAGGAAGGAGGACAGGGAAAATCCAACCCAGGACGTGCCAGCTCCGCGCCATCCCGAGGAACCTGCCCGGACTGTGGGTAGACTGGTCATAAACATGATCATCGGCGGGCCTCACCCCGCGGATAAGAATTGGCAGGAGATGGAGCTGTATGCTAGTTCCTTGAAGCATGCGGATTTCGAGTGTTGTTCCAACATGGAGGATAGGACCCCTGCTAAGCAGCTGCGCATGATGACAAACGATATAGTGTTCAGAAACATAGATGCTGACCAAGTGGAGGCTCCAACCATCGACCCGATGGTCATATCTGCGATGATCGGACCGGCTTATGTGAAAAGAATTCTGATTGATTGTGGAAGTTCTGTCAACATCATCTTCAAGAAGGCTTATGACCAGATGAAAATGGAAACAAAGGACTTGAAACCGTCCAAAGCTCGTATACACGGCTTTAATGGCGCAGCGACCGATGCAGTGGGGTATGTTGAGTTACCAGTTGAACTGGGACAAGGCGAACGTCGGAGGGTGCGAATCCTACCCTTCGTAGTTTTGGATGTGGATTCTCCATATAATGTTTTCTTGGGCCGACCGGCCCTGGCTGAGTTTAGGGCAGCATTAGCCCCGTGGTGCTTAACTTTGAAGTTCCCAACTGACAAAGGAGTAGGTGTTGTTCATGGCGACCAAGCAACTGGTCGTGCCTGTTATGTGGCTGAGCTCCAAGAGGCCCATCGGAGGGAGAAAGGAAAGGTTGCGGACAATCCCGTCCGCATCCTTAATATGGATAATTGACAAGTAGTGCCCGAGCCCTGGCTCGGGCATAATTCTCGGATCTTCAGAGACATAGATCCGAGAGACGACGATGAGAAACCCAGGGAAGAAAAGGCAGTGCCGGCCGAATTAACAATTGACATTTCAGTCAGCCGAGACGACCCATCGCGAATACTGAAGATCGGATCACAACTCGGCCCCACAATGACTAAAGACCTTAGTGATTTCCTCCGGGCGAATCTTGATGTTTTCGCCTGGACGCATTCTGATATGTGTGGGATTTCTCCCGCCATTACGAGTCACATGTTGAACATAGACCCAAAATACGTCCCGGTTAAACAAAAGAGGAGAGGAATGGACCCGGAGAGGTCCGCTGCTCTCAGAGAGGAGGTGGACAAACTCAAAGCCAATGGTTCGTTCGCGATGCCCTCTACCCTGAATGGGTATCAAACCCCGTGCTGGTGAAAAAGGCGAATGGGAAATGGAGAACTTGCGTAGACTATTCCGATTTGAACAAGGCATGCCCCAAGGACAGTTTTTCGTTGCCTAGGATTGATCAATTGGTTGACTCCACAGCAGGACACGAGCTGTTATCATTCATGGATGCATACTCGGGCTATAATCAAATCTCGATGCATATCCCGGACCAAGAGCACACCAGTTTCGTCACAGATGTTGGGCTATATTGCTATGTAGTAATGCCCTTCGGACTGAAAAGCGCAGGAGCGACTTATCAGCATTTAGTGAATCGAATGTTCAAAGACCAGCTTGGTAGAACGATGGAAGTCTATGTGGATGACATGCTCGTGAAGTCACGACAGTCAAACGACCACATTCGAGACTTGGCAGAGATGTTCGATATACTCAGATATTATGGGATGAAGATCAACCCTCTGAAGTGTTCCTTCGGCGTTGCGTCGGGAAAGTTTTTGGGATTCATTGTCAATGCTAGGGGAATTGAATACAACCCAGAAAAGATTCAAGCTATTCGGGATGTGCAGGTCCCCAGAACCATAAAACAGGTGCAAAGCTTGAATGGAAAAGTGGCTGCGCTGAGTCGATTCATATCCAGAGCCACGGACAAGTGCATTCCTTTCTTTGATATAATAAAGAGAGGGAAGAGGAATTTCGAATGGACGTCTAATTGTGAGGAAGCATTCCGGGATCTGGTGAGGCATCTGGAGAGTCCTCCAGTGCTGTCAAAACCAGTAGACCACGAGATGTTGTACGTATACTTGGCCGTATCCCCACAAGCTTTAAGTGCAGCTTTGGTCTGCGAGGAGGACCGAATCCAAAAGCCGGTGTATTACGTTAGTAAGCGTTTAACGGGGGCAGAAAGAAATTACCCTAAGATTGAGAAATTGGCCTATTGCTTGGTGATTGCATCACGTAAGTTGCGTCCATACTTTCAAGCACACTCAGTCAGTGTCTATACCGACCAACCCCTACGGCAGGTACTCCAACGACCAGAAACTTCTGGGAGATTGTTAAAATGGAATATCGAATTGAGCCAATTCGATATCGCCTACTTGCCACGTAGAGCCATACGAGGGCAAGCATTAGCAGATTTCATCACTGAGTTTACTGTATCCGATGAACCAGATAATCACAATGTCATACCCCCTGTTCGATGGAAATTGTACCCCGATGGGGCATCAAACGACCGTTGCTCCGGCGTTGGTGTAGTTCTTGTAACACCGGAAAATCGATCGATTTGTTACGCTCTGAAGCTCGATTTCCCGGCCACGTATAATGAAGCAGAATATGAAGCACTGGTTGCTGGCTTAAAACTCATTGGAGAACTCGGGGTCAAATCAGTCGAAATCTTTTGTGACTCACAGTTGGTGGTCTACCAAGTGCGGGGAGATTACCAAGCAAAGGGACAGAAGCTTGCTCCGTACCTTGTTCTGGTTCAAGAACTACTATCGAACCTTGAGCATTATGACATTTCGCATGTCCCACGTGAACTGAACAAAGAAGCCGACTCATTGGCAAAATTCACAAGCACTGGCGATGCACATCAAATGGGATCGTTTCCCGTTGAGGCCTTGCATGCTCCAAGCATAGACGCGATGAAAGTTGATTTCGTGTTGGAAACAGAAAGCGAGAGGGATTCATGGATAACCCCATTCAAACTATACCTAACGACCGGGACTTTACCTGAAAAAAGGAGCGAAAGACGACAGGTCCTTCGAAAGGCCGCGCGATATGTGATGCAGGATGGACTAATGTATCGAAAGGGGTTTTCGGTCCCCTTATTACGATGCATCGCACATGATGATACAAAGCGGGTCTTGAAGGAGGTACACGAAGGAGAATGTGGTGACCATACTGGGGAGCAAACGCTAGCAAAAAAGATCCTCCGCTATGGATATTACTGGCCAACCGTAAATCGGGACGCTACAAACTACGCAAGGAAATGTGACAAGTGTCAAAGATATGCGAAAATCCCGAGGACTCCACCAACAGAACTCACACAAATGGTTAGTCCCTGGCCATTTGCAATCTGGGGAATCGACATAATCGGCTCTTTGCCCATATCCAAAGGTGGTGCGAAATACGCGATAGTTGCAGTCGATTATTTCACAAAATGGGCCAAGGCAGAACCTTTAGCCACCATCACCTCTAAGAAGGTCATTAATTTCGTTGTACGAAACATTATATGCCACTTTGGCCTCCCTCGAACCATCGTTACAGACAACGGAATGCAGTTTGAAAGCAGAGAGTTCAAAGAGTTCTGTTTAAAATATGGCGTTGAGAAGAAGTTCGCCGCCGTTGCACATCCAAAAGCTAACGGACAAGTCGAGGCTGTAAATAAAATAATCAAGTCCATACTAAAGAAGCGTTTGGAGAAAGTCGGAGGCAAGTGGGTAGATGAACTCCCGATGGCGTTATGGGCTTATAGAACTACCCACAAGTCTGCGACCGACCACACTCCATTCGCCTTGGCATACGGCTCGGAAGTCGTCATACTCGTGGAACTTGAAGTTCCATCGCATCGAGTGACATATTATGATCCCAAGACGAATCAGAACCTCTTGTTGGAATCGCTGGACTGCATCGATGAAAAATGGGAAGAGGCCGAATTAAGGGTGGCAGCACATAGGCACCGAGTCAAGCGTTACTACGACGGTAGAGTTCGCCCAAGGATTTTTGATGTGGGTGATCTCGTTTTGAAACGAGTTTTCCCTGTACCATCACGTATGAATCCCAATTGGGAAGGTCCATACGTCGTTGAACGGAAGCTTGGAGAGGGAACATTCAAGCTAGCGACCTTCGATGGCGTGACACTCCCTTGAGCGTGGAACAATGAACATTTGCGACATTATTACATTTAGTATGTTTCTTTCCTGTTTTAGGCACAGTTATTTCCTGTATGTTTTCGTCACTTAGTTTCCTTTTAACCATGTAATCAGGCAGTTTAGTTGGTTTTCATTAATAAAGGCTTGAAGCCGTCTTTCCCATAAATTACTAATGTTTCCATATCCCACAGTCAGGTGATGAATTACTAGAACTACATTATTCAGTACGATGTACGAACTCGCATAAACGACTTCAATCTCCGAGTCCCCTGAGTGCAGACCGGAGTACTCTAAGTCCCTAGAGCGCGGACTAGAGTATAAACGATTTCAATCTCCGAGTCCCCAGAGTGCGGACCGGAATACTCTAAGTCCCCAGAGCGCGGACTAGAGTATAAACGATTTCAATCTCCGAGTCCCCAGAGTGCGGACCGGAGTACTCTAAGTCCCCCGAGTGCGGACTAGAGTATAAACGATTTCAATCTCTGAGTCCCCAGAGTGCGGACCGGAGTACTCTAAGTCCCCAGAGCGCGGACTAGAGTATAAACGATTTCAATCTCCGAGTCCCCAGAGTGGGGACCGGAGTACTCTAAGTCCCCAGAGCGCGGACTAGAGTATAAATGATTTCAATCTCCGAGTGCCCAGAGTGCGGACCGGAGTACTCTAAGTCCCCAGAGCGTGGACTAGAGTATAAACGATTTCAATCTCCGAGTCCCCAGAGTGCGGACCGGAGTACTCTAAGTCCTCAGAGCGCGGACTAGAGTATAAACGATTTCAATCTCCGAGTCCCCAGAGTGCGGACCGGAGTACTCTAAGTCCCCGGAGCGCGGACTAGAGTATAAACGATTTCCATCTCCGAGTCCCCTGAGTGCGGACCAGAATACTCTAAGTCCCCGGAGCGCGGACTAGAGTATAAGCTATCTCAATCTCCGAATCCCCTGAATGCGGATCGAATTACCCTAAATCCCTGGAGCGTGGGTTTAGAAAAAATTCTAAGTACTCAAAAATGTGGAACAAGAAATATGCCACTCCAAAGAACGTTCGAACGACGTAAGAATGGATTGAGAAATTATGCAACTCATTCGAACTTGAGTTATGACCACAGTTAGTCAGCAAACCAAAAAAGCAAAAGAATTATTCGAGTGAAAAAGAAACTAAACTTCGTTTAATAGTCCAAAATGGGGTTATACAGTTAATTCCTCCGAAACTTGGAGTCAAAAATCTATCTACACAAACTACGGAAATGAAAAAACAGTAAGTAGTTACAAGACTTAAACAAAATCTCGTTGAACGAGTAGAGCGACTATTTCTTTGGTTTCTTCTTCTTATCTTCCTTTGTTTTCTCAGATGATTCCTCTCCCTCACGCTTCTTCTTGGATTTCTTGCTCGTTAAAGAAGCGGAATCAGGAGTGGGAGAAGGAACATCCAGCGGTCTGGATCTGCCAGGGAGAATGATCTTCAAAGGTCTGTTCCGCGGGTTGGTAAGTTCCAGTATTTCAGGCTCAACCTTGATCTCGACTTTCTTCTTCTCCTCTTCGGCGAGACGCTCTTTCATGCTCATCTTCGAAGTATGTTCGAAGGCGCCAGTGATCTCGATTTCATCACTCCCTTCGGCGGGAGATGAAGTGTCAAGCTTATCATCATCCAGCGCTCCGATCACTTGAGCGTCAGGGCCAGGAGTTACACCCGCATGAGCAATATCGCTTGTTTTCTCTGCCTCCTCCTTGGCGTCATCGCTCCTCGGAGTTGGCTCAGGATCAGAACAGCCTGCATAAAAACATAAAGAATGAACATTAGGACGAATAACCGCTACTAGAAAGTGACAGATCTTTTAGCTCCTAAAAGAAGAATTTCCTACCGGGTTCTGGCTGGCTATCAGTAGCGCATGGAGTTTCACCCTCTAGAATAGGGGATAGCGCATGAACACCAAGCCTGGGATCTTCAGGATCGTAGCCGGCATGCTGCTCGAATGGGTCAAGTGTCGGCCGACCAGCCGATTGAGCAGTGGGAGGAGCAACAGTATGAGGAGCCGTAGTCTTAGCCCTAGATGGACCAGCTTCATCATTTTTCTCTTTTGGTAGGGGAGAGCCTTTGCTATAAAGCGCCAAAGCTGCAGATAAGTCCGCTGGCCCGTTCCCTCTAAGAAATTCCTTCACTAGAGCATCCTCATCGACTTCTTCAGAGCCCGACTCGATTTTTCTGATCTTCACTAAAGTTTCCCAGGCCTCAGCTAGGGATTCAAGATAGCCCTCGCCTAGGAATGTCAAGTCGCGATGCATAAGGACGCGGGCGCCATACTCAGCAATCAGCGGGTCAAACATGCACTTGACCTCTTCCCTACCGGCCTCTGCAGCTGCTTCGAGGCGAGAGTCAATCTCCTCAGAAGCTTTTCTCTTGCCCTCCTCGCGGGCTTCATTTTTCGCTATCTCAACCCTAGCAAGTTCGTCGTCGAGCTTCGTTTTCAAGAGCTGTGTAGCAACGATTTCATCGCAATATCGTTGTGACTCTTCTTGAGTAGCTACTTTATCCTCTTTCTCCTTAGAGAGTAATTCTTTCAACTCTTTGACTTGTATGGTAAGCGCGTCCCTTTCTTTTTGGATAGAATCTTTTTCTAAGGCAAGGGCTCCGCTGCGCTGGACTGCTTCATCGAGTTCCTTCTTATGGGTCATCTCTAAACGAGTGACTGCCTCGGCGGTGTCTTTTGCGCTTTGCTCTGCGGCTTCAAGTTTCGACTTATATGAGGCAAGCTCTTCATCTTGACTCTTGATGATGTCCTTGTCAATGCCAGCTTCCAACTTCAAATGATCAATCTCATGTTGTCGCTCAACAAATACCTTCGAGACTTTCTCGACCAAATGTGCAAACGCGTCATGTTGAACATAGACGTCATAGTTGCAGGCAAGAGCACTCTGTTTGACATGCCCGGGGATGTGATGAATAGCTGGGAGAAATTTCAGGCCATCGAAACAGATTTTTGGGAATTTGGCCTTAAGTTCGACCATCTTTTCTGCTATAGTGGGGCCAGCCGCAGGAATAGGGGGAGGAGGCTTTGAAAGTTCTGCTCTTTTCCGATGCTCCCGAGTTTGCCTTGTGCTTGACGAACCGGAATGTTGTTCTCGGGAGACATCGGGTAGGGACCCCTTCTGTGAAAGCTTCTCTCTATCTGTCTCAGTTTGAGGAGGAGGATCACGAGAATGTGAAGATTGAGAATATGTTTTCTTTCGATAGGACGATTCGCGAGGACGGTTGTCTCGATCATCGTAATCGTCTCTGTCTCTGCGTCTACCCGAACCTGAATCCCGTCCGGGATGATGAAATATGGAAGTGCCGTGGAGGTGATCGAGTCTGTGGGAGCGCCCCATGTCACCTGCAAAGAATAAAAATAACAACGGGTTAAGAAAAATCGGGGTAATGAAAAAACTTGAAGTGTTTGGTGAAGTGCGTGTGTGTGTCCTAGTGTTCCCCCAGACGGACCGGTTCCTCTATCTTTACTGATTGGAGTATTTTCTCCCCGGGCTGGGGGTTGAACTCCCACGTTGCCTCTAGCCGGCGAATGAAACTTAAGGGCTTCCGGATCGTCGAAACCATAATTGAGTATATCGTCGGGGATGGTAAGGTTCGACAGACCCTTTAAAGAACTTTCCATATGCTGTGAAGAAGCCTCTTTCTCTGACGGGATGAGTGTAACTTTTGAAGTTCCGCCAACTTTCTCCTTCCGTATCTTGTACATCAATTTCTTTTTTCCCTTCAAAGGGGAGGACGACGTTTCAATATCGTGCACTTCGACCGCCGGGTTCCAAGCGGGACCCATATTCTCGCCTTGAGTCTCATGAGCTTCATCCTCCTTGTGTTCACCCTCTTCGTGTGCATCGGGAGTATGGCGTGATGATGATCCAGCTTGTTTTTTTCCTTTACCGGATGCAGGCTTGGGAATGGAAACACCCTCCGGGAGACTAATCCGACGACCACTTGCTAACAGTCCGAACCTTGATAGTGATTCATTTGAAAGGAGGGTTCGGATGTCTCGTTCCTCGGTAGGAAGAGCTCTAATGGCTTCAACGGCCTCAGAATATCCTCGGCCCTCCGGACGTGGGTTAATACCTGAAAAGATGAAACAAGGAGTTAGAAAAAGCATAACTCCGATTGAACACGAATGATAACTCAGCGAAGAGACTTACTGCCTTCAACCCATCTCCTCGCGAAACCAGGAGGGCAATGCACATAGAACCATTCCTGTTTGTACAGGGAAAATTTACTGCATGCTCCGGTTAAGATCTGGCACTTATGGTACGGCTCGAGGAACGTGAAAGAGGGGCTATCTTTCCGCTTCTTGATCATATAAATATATCTGATGTCGCCAGAAGTAGGAGGCCTAGAGAAGACGGCCATGAATAGTAGGTAGGTCCCGTATATGAACGCGTGACCATTTGGGTGCAGCTGCGTCGGGGCGATATCTATGTACTGCAACACGTCCCGAAGGAATAAATTAAATGGAGGCACGCTGCCCATCCAGTACATGAACTTGTTACAAGCAGTATATCCGACTGGGGGCAGGTGAGGACGATCATGTCACGACGGGACCAACACATCGGCGAAGGGGATCCCATGGATGGAGCATATTCACCGAAGTGCGACTTCATTAATCTTCGAAGCCTGTGAGTCGATCGGATTGTCTAATAGAATTGTTGCCTCCAGGGCATCAGGATCTAAGTTATGGGCAGGGGAAGTCGACGGATTTGAAGTATCAGCGACTTCTTGCCTTGATGACGGCCTAGGCCTATCAGATATAGTGGCGGAGCTAGACTTATTAGACATCCCCAATAAATAATGAATCTGTCTAAGCGCCTGTGAAAACTATACTTGAAAAACGTTGAACGTTATAATTAACAGCATGAGTATTCCCCCCACGTGGTGTGTAAAACTAGTGCAAGCAATCGTGTATAAGCATTGGGAGTCTAAAGGTTACAAAGATGTGAAAATGAGCTACGAATCGTCGCCTTCGAAGACCGTCATCGCTGACCGTCTCAAAAAGCACGCCTTGTGGTGATTACAGTTCCAGATTCAGAAAACGTATGCTAATCTAAGTTCAGATTTATGTCTACTAAAGCTAGGAAGTTAATGATCCGGGTCAGTTTCGTATATGCTAGTATACTTAGGTCCTGGTCCTCGTTTTGCTATATGAATATGCATGGTTAATGAGTGTTCGGCCTAATTCCTATTCGGCTAAAGGTATCATTCGGCACGTACGGCCAAATTTTGTCCGGCCTAAGTGGTTTTCAGCATTCACAATCGTTCGGTGAATTGTGGTTCGGCATTCATGTTGTTCGGCCTTTATGTTGTTCGGCATTTGTATTGATCGGCATTTGCATTGTTCGGCATTTATGTTGTTCGACATATATTGGTTCGGCAGTTGAGTAGTGTTCGGCCTTAATATTGTTCGGCTGAGATATTGTTCGGCATTTGCATTGTTCGGCATTTATGTTGTTCGACATATATTGGTTCGGCAGTTAAGTAGTGTTCGGCCTTTGTATTGTTCGGCTGAAATATTGTTCGGCTGAGATATTGTTCGGCATTCGTAGTGGTGTTCGGCCTTGACATGGGTCGGCATTTACGTTTGTTCAGCTAAGATATTGTTCGACGTTCATAATCGTTCGGCATCCCCCCTAATTCATGCCTTCACCTTAGCCTTCCATTTCCCCGTCCGGCGTATGATAACATACGCCGAACCAGAGTTATGTCGTTCGACACCCTTACCACCTCCAACACATCCGCTATTCTTTCTTCTCCTTTAATTTTGGTTCGGCACGAAGAAACTAGTCACCCTATGGTCTTATGTGCGATCACTCCTGGCCATTCCTCCTCGCCTCGCATCATTCAGCAATAAAGATGACCTAATCGAAAGTTTTCCACATGACCCTCTCGGCTGCACATAAACCTAAATCTCGTGTTGAAACAATTTAATCGTAGAAGGGATAATACCTAGTTCGTAGATCGAAGCTGAGGAAAGATTGATTAGGCTTTAAGTCTGATAGACTGGCGAGGATTGCAAGTCTTTAGGGACTGACAGAAATGAAAGTGTAAAAGGAAAATAGAAGAAGGATGCCTGGTTTTATAGGGAGAAGATAGAAGTCGAAAAGGCTATATCTGGTAGAACCGGTCAAAGCCGTAGCGTTCGGCTTCAAAACGAAGTGTCACTCGGCACATTAGGAACGTTCGGCTTCGAACATATCGTTCGGCATCTATACCACGCTCATCACACACCTCCACCACTGATATTCTCAAGAAGGCATCTCCAAGGAGAGTTAACCTAGATTCGAAGCGAAGCATGTGAGATATGCAATTCAAAGCGTATCACGATTCAGTCACGTAATACACTTTAGGGGGCAAGTGTTTCCTGGGGATTTGACCAGGCAACTAGGCACTCGGCATTCGGTAGTACTCAGCATCCAGTAGTACTCGGCATCCAGGAGTACTCGGCATCCATGAGCGCTCGGCATCCAGGAGCACTCGGCATCCATGAGCGCTCGACATCCAGGAGCACTCGGCATCCATGAGCGCTCGGCATCAGAAGACGTTCGGCGTGTACAATTGCTCGGCATGGCTGTATTGACCGTCACAAGCCATCGTTCGGCCGAAGGCATTGATCGGCTAAAGGCAACGTTCGGCCAGAGCCATCGTTCGGCCAGAGACATCGTTCGGCCAGAGGCATTGGTCGGCTAAAGACAATGTTCGGCCATAGCCATCGTTCGGCCAGAGACATCGTTCGGTTGAGAGCTTCGTTCGGCCAAAGGTAGTGTTCGGCCAGACGCTTCGTTCGGCCAGAGGCACGTTCGGCTTCGATTGATATTTAATCTACTCTTCCCACGCAACAAGCGCCTCGTTCGGCATTGAGAGAGTGGTTCGGCATCCAACCGTTCGGCCTGTTTGGTTCGGCGTACAGCGACCACTCCATTTGGGCCAAGGTGTTCGGCTACCAAGCCCACCGAAGAAGTCCAACCCATCTTTGTCTATAAATAGAGGGGTAGGGGCACAGTGGAAAGGACCTTTTTTTCGGGAACACTGAGGAGACTCTGCCATTTTCAAAACTCATCTTCTTTACTTAGCAATTGCATTCAAGCATTTGATCTACGAATTGTATCTGTAATCAATCATTAAGAAGATCAATAAAGTTTAACCTCAAAGTGGACGTAGGCAATTACGCTGAACCACTATAAATCCGGTGTTCTTACTTTCTGCATTTAAATTAGCATATTATTCCTTGTTTAATTTATCTTCATCACTTATATCTCTACACAATCTTTCTCAACGAGGTTAGTGACCAATTTTGGTGCTAACAGTGGCTGCTCGTGCTCAGAACTATTATCACAAGGGGAAGGCAAAGGGAGGGCTGTTGGCTTCGAATAGTGGTGCAGGTCGAGGGGATGGGAAGGTGGCTAGGTTCGAGCTGTGGCTAGGTAAGGCTGGATTTTGGAGGAGTAAAGGCGGTCAGGCTAAGGCGAGGCAATGGCTGCTATTGGCTATGGGTTGCGGCTGCTCTCAGGGTGGGTTTGAGTGCACATCGTGGGGTGGCTATCGTGGGAGGAGAGGCTGGAGGAAGGATGATGGGATGGGGACGTTTGGAGGGGCGTGCGTTCGGGTTTGTAGTGGAGGGGCTGACGTGGACTAAGGGGTTGTGTAGGCGGAGGCGGAGTCGACAATGGAGAGGGATGGAGGACGGAGGGGAGGAGATCTGGCGGAGGGTTGTTTGGTTGGCTTTGGTGGCTGCTCGTGAGGAGCAGAAGGCGGGAAGGGTGCGGTCTGTGCTTGAGGTGGCTGAGCGATGACTTGGCAATAGGGTAGGAGGAGCGAAGAGTTGATGGGTGGAGGTGAGAGGAAGGCTTCGGCGAATAGATGGTGGTGAGTTGAGGGCGTGAAGCAATCAGAAAGAAGGTGACAGACTCTGGCACAAGCAGGGTTATCTTCGAGCAAGATGAAAGCAAACCTGTATGTGTGTGTGTGTATTGATTGATAACAAGCAGAATGGAAAACAAAGAAAGAAAATGGAATGAAGAGAGAGAACCAGAAAATATATATTGAATAAGTGGGAATCACAAAGGTCATGACTTAAATTTCTGGAATATTAAAAGCAAGTAACCATATAGTTTTCAACTAGTGGACAATGAAAGGACATAGGAAACTAAAAGGCTCAAATGCGGAACCGATACAGCTAATCGTTTCATAGATTTCGCCGCGCACCGGACACCGATATACACAAATGAATATACTGCGGAGATCAGCGCAATGAGATGAACAAGATGGTACACAAATATGAGAGATATGATTATCCTATCAAAACTCAATTTTCGCTGCCAAACTGATGTTAAATCGTCGAAAATAAGATAAATGGAGCTAGAGCAGTCCAAATTTGGTGAAACGAAATATGACGTCTCACTCAGAAAATGTTTTACATTTTTATTATATAAAAATATCCAGATTTCAAAAATATTAAATTTTCATCAAATTTAACTTATTTTAAATTTTAAAATTGAAATTTCACAAACAAACAAACTTTCATATTTTCAGACAAAAATCTGCCATTTGCTATGTTAAAATAGACGTATTCCAAATATCAAATTTTCATTTCAAAAATATTATTATTTATTTTTATGAAAATTTTAGTTAATTACATTATTTAAAATTGTTAAAATTTCCGGGTCGTTATAGAATTTCTATTTCAAATTTGTTTTATTTTGAAATTAGTTTAGCAAAGTTTTTCAAACTTAACTAGTAATGTTAAAAAGTAATTAAGTTGTAATATAATTAATTTATTAATTAATTAAAAGGTAATTAACACTAAATTGGTAATTAAGAAGGTGATTAATGGTTAATCATCACTTAAGTTAAGTTAATAACTGTTAATTAATTAATAAAGTTTTAATTAATGTTTTATATGGTTAAGAAGTAATTAAGTGATTAATAATTATTTAATTAAGATTAATGGTTATTTAATTATTAAGTAATTAATGGATTATTTAATTAATATTTAATTAATTAAGGTTTAACTCTAAAACAATTTGGTTTAACCTTAACCAAGTTGCATTAGGAAGTTAATTAGTACTTAATCAGGTTCATTAAGCCTAATTAGAGTTTAATTATGATTTAATCTTGATTTAAATTGGATTAATTAAGGTTTAGTTAGGGTTTAAGCTAATTAAATATACTTTTAACTTTTCAAAGGTGATTTTAAACTAAATAGAATGTGTTTTAATCAATTTATCTTTTTCAAAGTAAATCGATTCCATATCAAAGGATCTCTTGTTCGGACCCTTAAGTAACCCATAAGATTAGAAGAATTAAATGGCACCTATTAGCAGAACAAAACACCATTCTGCTATAGCGTAAGTGATTTGATTGTGTGGACATGTGTTAAGCAGAATAAATCTCCGTTCTACTATAAATTGATTGAATTGTTTGGACATCTATTTAACAGGATAAATTACCATCATGTTGTTATGTTATTTGGACTTGTATATGCCAATTAGTTATATTGACGTGTTACTCCCTGATTGGATATGAAATTTATTTACATTTATGTAGCTTATGTAAATAATTGTTATGTGATTTGGGAATAAAATTTAAATTAAATGGTAACTTAAATTAGTATCATTGGGACTGCTAGGCCTCATTTGGAATTTAGAAAGTATGCTTTGAATTTACTTTAATTCTTTAATCAATTTAAGGCTAAGGTTTTATAAATGATTTTTCAAGTTATATAATTTTTATAAAGGTATTTATAAAGGATAAATTGTTTATAGAAAGGGGTTTTTCAAACGAAAAGGGTTATTAAGGTGTTTTACAAATGATGTTTTGTAAATGATATTTATGAAGGATATTTTATAAAGGAGTATAGATAGGTTTATATAAAGAGTTTTAAAAATAGGAAAAGATTTATAAATCATTTCAGAGATTTGGAAAGAGGTTTATAAATTAACTTAAGGGTTTATAAAAGTGGGTTGTAACATTATTTTGAAAGTTATAAGTTAATTGAAATATGAGATGAGCTTTTAAAAAGGGAAATTTGATAAAGGATAAGCAGAATGTTTTATTTGGAAGAAATGTTTGGTTATTTAATATGGGATTTGGAAAGAATAAAACCTTGAAAAGTTTGTAAATATACTTCTACTGATAAGATAAGTATATGATTTTGTTTCAAGGCATGAAAAGTAAAATGTTTTGGTAATATACTTATACCGTTGAGATAAGTATATAAATGTTTCCAAGTATAAAGGAAATGTAAGGGGTTTGGGAATAGTGTTTTGAAAAGATCTTTTGATCAAATTTTATAAAGTGGTTTTATTAATTAAAGAGAATTAACAAAGGCATAGTGGATCATATATGAAAATTAAACCATGATTGGATGTTTGTTTATTTGATAGTTAAATAACCGACTATCAAAGCTGGACCCAAACGTAACTTTGGAAATATCTAGGAGAAACATGAGAATTATATGGTACAGTTATCGTCGAAGGTGTTATACTATAAGTATAAACTCATTCGTTCTTCTAGGACGAATGATAAGGAAATCCGTCCACAAATGATTAGGAGGTGAACTTCGCTCTTGTCATTTGTCTGTTTATTTCCTAAAGGACTGGGGTTGAGTTTATCGGAAAATATCGAAAGTTGTTTCGAAGAGATCGGGATCAGATATGTTATCCGGAAACTACTTCGATCCAACTCAAGCGTTTCGAAATGAAGACATCTTGAAGCATGGGATCGAAGACGGAGCCATTGAAGTACAAGGGCTGCTTGCTACTAATCCTGAGGGTGATTCCAAAATGCATGTAGTAGAAGTAGTACCTTCGGTTTGTCCTTATCCTGGACAACTTGTATGGATGAATGTTGGCACTACATTACTGCCTCGAGGGCAGTGTTAGCATTCCAAGAGGAACTGCTATTCAGAAAGGTAAAATGTAGCCTCAAGCCTCATCAACCGGGACTGACTAAAACAGGGGATATGCAGCAGGGCTATGTAGTTCGCACCCATTAGGGTATATCATCACCCTTTTAGATATATACACAATCATCAATGAATTCATGTAAATGGGAGCGCTCGGTTAATGGTTGCAAAGTAACCGGGGTGATGATATATTCGGTACTATCTAGCAAGGGGTAGGCCGGTTCTGTGCTGGCAGGAATCGTTAGGTACGACCTCGGTACATTTTTCTAGAGGTGTACTATGGCGGGCGGTACCCTAGTAGCCCAGTCATTAGCTGGAATCCATTCTCCAATACGTGCCCTACGTTTTCGATTGTAGAGCCTAGAATGTTGGAATGTGAGATTCAAGCATTTTAGCTATTTTATCTATTTACTTTAAACCTAGACGCTATGATAATATCGCTGGATTTTGATATAAAATGTTTTGGTTATCGTAAGGTAAAAACCCATCTGTTTTTATGTGAAGTGTGGTCTTACGAGATACCCTTTGTTTGAAAGGTTTTCAAATGTAGAAATCAGTTTGATTGTTACTTGTTATCGAGTTTTACTCATGCTGGTTTACCAAACTGACCTGGGCGTTATTCCATGTAATGCTCGGGTCAGACCGAGCATGTTTGCCAGGTTAGCTTTAGATGCTTTGGAGCTATGAAGTCGAGTTGGAGGCCCAGGACGTACTCTTGTATTCTGGATATCTTCCGTTGTGTATATGTTATGTGTAGTTTGTCTGCTGTTGTAAGGACAGGTGTTATAACCGTCCAACTCTGATATGTGTATGTACAAAAAAAAGGTCTCGGATTTTGCAAAGACTTGATTATATTATATATTATTCAGTTGCATTGTGAGATTCCATGTTTGTTCCTAGTTCTTCTATCTTCTATCTCCTTTCTTTCCCCTAACAATATTTCTTTCCGGCACTTAGTTGTTCGACATATTAATACCATGGATGTATTAGTGTCGACTTCTAGGGTTCGGAAAGATGGGTCGCTACAGCTTTCATTGAGTGCAATAACGAAACGCCATTGAAATCAATGGAAGGTCATCGACGTATATGACTAAAAATACAATAGCATTTCCCTGTTCCTTTCGATATACGCATGCTTCCTTTGCATTCTAATAAAAACCAAACTGTTTGATAACTTTATCAAAATACTTATTCCAATTCCTTGAAGATTGTTTAAAGTCCATAAATGGACCTTAACAACTTGTAAGCCTTGCCCCCACTCCCACTGACTTCAAAACCCTTAGGCTACAACATGTTGACGATCTCTTCCAAAATACCCTTTAGAAATCCCATCTTTACATCCATTTGCCATATTTCGTAGTCATAGAATGCAGCAATAACAAGCATTATCCGAATGGACTTAAGCATTGCTACAGGCGAAAAAGTCTCATCATAATCAACATCTTGAATTTGATGAAATCTTTTCACAACTAGCCTTGCTTTATAAGTCTCCACTTGTCCATCTGCATTTAGTATTTTCTTAAAAATCTATTTGCAGCTGATGCACTTTATTCCTTTAGGTATGTCAACTGAAGTCCATGCCTTGTTTTCATGCATGGTATCCATCTTGGATTTCATAGCTCCAAACCAAAGTGCGTAGTCTTCACTCTGTAGTGCTTGTTGGAATGATTGGGGAGTGTCGTCATCTAAAACACCTCTTTCTCGCCATCCATGAAAAAACCATAGTATCTCTCTAGTGCACGAGGTTCCCTACTAGGCCTTTAAATAGGTTGTGTGTTTTCATATATGGGTGAATTCGTTTCTTCCTTTAGTTCGACCTCTGTGTCAATTTCTCAAATTTCATCCATGTCTACAATCTCGTTGTTAATTTCTTTTGACAGAAATTCCTTTATAAACGACAACATGCCAAGAAACAATAACCTTTTATTCCTCGGTATTATAGAAAATATATCCAATTGAATTTTTAGGATATCCTATAAATTTAAACAACACCGACCTTGCCTCGTGTTTATTGCGGCCAACATTCTTAACGTAGTGATGCACAACCCCACACCTTCAAATACTTGAGTTGAGGTTTCTTTCCATACCACATCTCATATGGTGTCTTTAGCATAGATTTAGTGGGCATTAAATTCAACATATGCATTGTGGTTTCTAATATGTATCCCCAATAGGACAAAGGTAACTCAGTCTTACTCATAATGGAGTGAACCATATCTAATAGGGTTTGATTCATTTGCTTCGAAACATCATTGTGCTATGGAGTATATGGCGTAGTAACCTGAAAGATAATCACATTACCTTTTAATTATTATTGGGGCTCTTGTCCAACATACTCACCTCCTCGATCGGATCAATGTATTTCAA
The DNA here is from genome assembly GCA_030737815.1 of Allium fistulosum. Taxonomy (NCBI): domain Eukaryota; kingdom Viridiplantae; phylum Streptophyta; class Magnoliopsida; order Asparagales; family Amaryllidaceae; genus Allium; species Allium fistulosum. The sequence continues at coordinate 596,619,890 of CM060903.1, forward strand.
TCTTATGGTTCCTCTAATTTTCAACCTTGTTTTTATATTCAATAAATTTCTCTAAGAATCGGATTTGTTCTTCATAAGATACGCATATCCTAGTCTTGAGAAATTATCCATAAAGGTTACAAAGTAAGAACAGTTATCTTTGGTAACTATTGGCATCGGGCTATATACATCACTATGTACGAGACACAAGAGTTTGTTAACTCTTTCATTGCTTCTACTAAAGAGGTGTGTTAAACCAATATTTGGTTCAACATTCTATAAGTGTGTATAAGGAGGCATGTTTAAAGAAATTCCAAGAATACCACTTGGTTTTATGATAATTCACAAGTCCGTTTAAATTATAGTTCATAAGTTCAAAAGATAGAATAGGCAAGTCCAATATTCCATAGCCAAATAGAAAAGTCCACAAGTTAATAGGCAAATAGGCTCAATTTAAATCCTTTACTCAATCATGAATATGTTACAAGATGTGCAAATATGCAATTTCTTAATTGTTCATGCTATGAGAAAAAACGAATCAGATGACATATATGCTCCATTATCTGAATGAATACCTATCCGTCATCTATTTCTGTGTCGTCTCATTACATATTAGACCACAGATATGCACCATCGTCTGATATACTAACACATCAAAAGAAAAAAAACCATACGTTGTCTAATGTTATAATATCATTTCTAAAATTGTCTATTAGACAACATATAAATATTGACCGATATGCATATCAATTACACTTATGTTATATTTGCAAAATGAAATAATGAATCATAATTTTATTTAAACAAATATTTTATTTCAAATCAAATTCAAATACAATACAACTTTCACTATACTTGCATTTTCAAATACAATACAACTTTCACTATTCTTACATTTTCAAATACAATACAACTTTCCTTATCACTCTCATATATACAACTTTTCTCTACACTCTCATATATAACATTTTTTTTACTAGCACTCACTTACACTCACTCGAGTTTATTTTTGATATTGATCTTCATTTGCTTGCTCCATCTTGTGTCCAACCATCTCCTATACCTATCAAATAAACAATGTAGTAAAATGGAAAAGGAAACAAACTTAAATTGCAAAAATAAAATTGAATATTAATATTAATATTAATATTACCTCAGTTTATGAGTTTGTTTTCTCTTCATGGTTTAGACAGGGACAAATATGTATATGTGCACGGAGAACTTATGATATGCACAATGTATCACTGTGAATATCACAAGGTCAGGCATCGATTAAATCTCACGGACTATTGCAAAGGTCAAGCCGAAGGCTCAACACAGTGCAAATGTGCACAAGGTCAAGCCCAAGCCTCCTCGGGATCAACTCAAGTGCATAAGGAAATGGAACTCAAATTGGAAAACCAAACTAAAGGAAGCAACACAGTTCAAAATGGTAACATCTAGTAACAAAGCATGTGTAGCACAAGTCAAAGTGGTAGCATCAAAGCAATTCAAAATCTGGTTCAAAGATTTTACATGTATAAACAAGTGCAGCTAGAAATATACAAGTGCAGCCAGAAATGCACACTCAGGTGCTCCAACCAGAAATATACAAGTGCAGCTAGGAAAATGCACACTCAGGTGCTCCAACTAATGTACACATAAATAATTCAAAAGCAGCTCAAGCAAGAAGACTGCGTATATGGAATCCAACTAATATACATATGTATATGTGTATATACATGGAAGTAACAAGCAAGAAGACTCTATATAGAAGTACCAAGCACACTCAGGTGCCAACTGAATCAAAATGGAATCAAAAGAACATTCACACATATACACACACATATGTATGCATGTATATACATAGAAGAACCAACAACCAATATAAGCATGGACATTTAGATTAAAAAAATCATTTCATACATACATCACAGCAAGGGAAAAAGGCATCATAGCAAAGTGCATAAACAAGTGCAAAGTTCAACAACATAACAAAAAACCAGCAAAACATACGTACATACATACATATATGTATGTATGTTCATTTATGTATGTATGTATTAGTTTTTCAAAACAGATAAGCATGTGGTAGTATCATTTTTTCAAGGTTAAGGACATTCAAGGTTTCAAGCTATTCAAGGTTCAGGTCATTCAGGTATCAATTTCAGGCCATTCAAGGTTTAGGGAAGGCAAGGAAACAAGGGAATTAGGAACCAAAGCAATCAAAGCAAAATGCATTAAACAAATAAGTATAGTGTACATATACAAGTATAAACCAAAACCAAAACCAGAGACAACAAAACTAAAACTCACAAGATCGAGTGTACATGGCAAACTAAACCAAGATACCAAGGTACACAAATAAGTCCAAACAAGAAAAGAGCAAAGTTCAGGTTCAAGTGGTACTTCGGACTCAGGAATGCTCACAATAAGTTCAACCAAAGCTCGGAGTGTGGTGCAACAACAAAATACAACAGTATAACACACATACCAGTGCGTATACACACACACACACACATATATATATATTAACATATACTTGAGGTATCAGAGGAGTTCCATTTATAAACTCGGATGAACTTAGAAAATAACATAGGGACAATGGCTCACAGAAGTCAAGGCAAGATACAAATAGTTCAGAGATGAATAATGCAACTTCAGAGTTTCAATTTGTAAAGGGTTAAACAAGAAATGTGGCATGAAAGCATCATCAATATCAAAGTCGAAACCAATATAATTCATGCCAGAAATTCAATTGAGGGTCTCAAATATACACAAATATGTTGGAGCAATGACCAAGTCGTAAATCACATATATCGCTCAATCAAAAAATTAACAGCAGAGGAAAATTCATTGATAAGCCTTGAACAACCACGACTACAAATGACAACACAATCGAATTAGCAAATAGAAATCAAAGAAAACAGAAATCAAATCAAAGCACCATCAAACCAAAGCAAAGCACAATCAAAGAAAACAGAAATCAAAGCAAATCGAAGCATATATTCAAAAATATAGGAAATCAATTCCTATATGAAAAACCCATTATCATCATCGGCTGATAATCATTCAAGTTCGAGCAAAATCAAAAGTCTAGCTAAAGGGGTAGAAATCATACAATATATCAATCGAATTATCCAATTGGAACAAGTCTAGAAAATCCATCATAATGAACTGTCAAAATAACTAGAAAGTAACCAACAAATCCATCATAATGAACTGTTTGAACGTATATTCAAATATATCAAACATAAATCAACCAGAGACCAAGTTAGAAAGCATTCCATTCAACTATAAATCAATAGCCGAAGTGTAAAAATTAAAAATCAAGTTTGAACGTTTCAATTCAAAAATATAGGAAATCGATTCCTATATATACCTGTATCATCATCGGTATTAAAAGTGGTCGAGTTCAAATAAAAATGCAAAGAGGCAAAATTGATATGCGTACCAGAATAGTACAGCATCGAACAAGTCGACCATTGAACGATTAGGATTTCGCTATCGATATTAGGGTTCCGCAGCCGAGATTCGGGATCCTCGGAGATTAGATTCGGGATTGATTTTAATTTGGGAACCTTAGATTTAGAAGAGAATCGAAGGATGAAGGAGGCATAATAAGGAGAGAACCCTAGATTTAGACGAGAAGGGGAATGATTTGAGAACGAACGCCATTTTTTGTCTGGAAACGAAAGAAAGATGGGGGAAATAATTGATAGAATGCAGCCAAGAAATAATCTAGGCAAAAGTGAGAGGGAAACCAAAATTTTGGTAAGGAGCCAAAATAAAAAAATTCATAATTTTAATCAGACAACAAATAAAATGTTCTCTGAATGACATGAATGAAATCTCAATAGAACAAAGATTTCATGGGCTATAAAAAACAACAAATGGTTTTTCCATGTGTTGTATGAAATGGTGGTAAATATTAGGATAACAACAAATCTACCTTATGTTGTGTGATCGTTGTTGTCTGATTCACTTTGTGGCATAGTGTCAAGCCCTAATTGACAAATATGTCTCCTTCTCCTTCATTAGCATTTTCCCATGAAAATGTGTTAAGAGAGAAAAAGAAGTTAAGGGCCCCTTCTCATGATAAGGTGCATCCTTATTTATAGTGGTTGGAATGAGATAGGCTTGCTTAAACTGGCGATGTGGGACTTTTGATGCCATGGAGCATGTAGTGGAATGTGAAGGCTTTTGAAGCTTTATGAAGGAAAATGCACTAAATCCTCTTGAATTAGCTTCTATAAATGATCTTATCCGTCTTTCCTTGTATGATCTTTGATGTCCCATAGGAAGAATGTTGTGCAACTTCGATAATCATGTCATATCCATGAAATTTGGCATCATTTAGTGGCTTATGGAATGTAGCATTAAATTATTGCTCTTGTTATTACATTGATGAAGCACGATATGTTAGTAGCTTAGGCATTGGTTTTGATGACAACCACCATATGACATTATATAAAATATAGATACTACTTTTTTATTAAGATATAGTGTACAGTGTAGGATATTAGATAGGTGTTGATTAAGAAGATTGTACAATATCAAGTGTAGATTCAAGAGGCCGATATAGAGATTCAAGAGTCAAAGATTAAAGACTAATGAGTTTGAAGATTCAAGATAAGTTATAGAGTCATATAATAGTAGCACCAATTTGATCTCTCTTTATTTTCCAAAAAGGTTTGGTTTTATATTTTCTAATTAGTTTCTATTTAAAAGTATATTTTTGACATTCATTAATGCTTTGATTTTAACATGTATTCACGTATTCTTTATATATATTACTTTTGTATATATTATTTATATTTAAATCCTTTATATTAAAATATATCAAAATAATTTTATAAAGTTTTCTTAAGTTTTATTATGATTAAAATGTGTATAAACTATGCTTAAATGATTTTGTAAAGTATCAAAATATTTTACAAAACTTGTTGTTTTTAAAACAATTTTTATTAAGTAATTATCAAATTTGCAAAGGTTATGTTGAGATATATAGTACCCATATGTCGACATATAGTCCCATTTTTTCAAAACTCAAATTATGAATGGAAGTGTTTCTTCATCGTATCTCTTCGTGAATGGACATGACTGTGGTTTCTCTATAAATAGGGGTTCTCTCAACGAAATTTGGCTAATTACTTTGTCATATTTTCTCTTCTCTTTCACTCTCTTAATTTCTAAAAAAATTCTACTCAAAATCTTCTCAAATTCAATCATAATCAAATTCAAACTCTATTGATTTGATTCGTTATCGTATACTCTCTGATCTCTCTCATCTCTCCCACTCAAATCAAGATCAAAGTGTTATTCAAGAGGTTATAGGATTATTTATACTAAAATCTAGAAACTAAATTTGTAAACTATATCAATTTATATTCAAATACTCTTGGGTGTGCTTTGCGTCTATAAAATCCAAATGGGTGTGCTTGTGTCGTCTGTATCAAGTGGGTGTGCTTGATGTTCCGTTTGAAATCAAGTGGGTGTGCCGGTGTCCCATCCTAATCCAGTTGGGTGTGCCCAGAGCTCGAAAATCTAGAGGGTCGTAGCTTTGAAATCGAGATTGTATAAACTTAGATATTTGAAAAGAAATCTGTACTGGAAAGTGTACGAGACTTGATGTAGGGTTACTTCAGACCAATATGAAAATCCTGGTGTGATCTCTCTAACTCCTTACTTTTTACTTTTACTAGATTTATATTTGTTTATGTTTGCATCTGTGATTGTCAATTTTCATTATTTAAACTATAAACTTAAAAGAATTTAAAAAGATTCATAAAAGTTATTAAACACTATTCACCATCTCTCTAGTGTTAAATTAACCTTAAGATCCTTACTCCTGCAAATTAACACGATATGGATGAAGGACGACATTAGCTAAGTGCAATGTGGGTGAAATGTGGCAGAAATGGAATGCAGCAGCAGAGACGGGCGGCATCAATGAATAGCGGTTTTTATAACAACTCAGAATTTCGAACACTTCATATTTAAATATCTGAATTATTTAAATATTTGCGTCTAAAGTTTAATGTGATTAATTATGATTTTATAACATTGTTAAGCATTTTTAATTAATAATTAGTGTTAAAAAACTTATTTTTGAAATGTGTTTACAAAAATATATACTTTGAATAAATACTGAAAATGTGATCGGAAAACGTTTTGTTAAAAATCAACTTCTTTTAAATAAAAGTTGTTTGAATATTTGTACATTGGTATGTTATCATATGAACACATTAACAAGTATTAAATCTCCTTTGTTCCTAAGCAAACTAATTAAGTTAAGAGAATTTAATTAAGAGGACAAAAGGACCCTTAAATCAAGGAGTGATTTAAGGAAAGTAAGGTGCGTGTAAGCGTATGGTGTGCATGTTCTCAAGCATGGAAGAAGAGGGGTTTTTGTAAACTTTTCCACTAAATTCTTAGGGCTATAAATAAGAGGGCAAGGCCTTTTCATTTCTACACCATTTCACTTTCTAAACCAAATGTCTTCACTTATTTATCTTCTCCTCTTCATGTCTTCTTCCCCATGGCCATAATCATTGGAGGTGGTAGTGGCCTTGGGCCGTGAGTTTTATAGAGTGGAAGGAGGTCTTAGGCCGTACGCAAGTAAGGTAGAGGAGGAGATGGCTATGAACTATGGTGAGGAGGGGATGTCAGGCATGAGCAAGGTGGAAGGGGAAGGTCATGGATGTGAATAAAGGAAGGAAGGAGAAGGTCTTGGCCATAGGCTAGGAGGAGGGGGAAGTGCTAGTAGGAGTGTTGGTTGATTGAATGTTTGTAGGAAGTGTTGGTTTTAAATAAAAGTGAGTTATTCTCACTTTGAATGAAGTTGATAACTTGATAATATTGCTCATTGAAATTGCTTGCTATTATTAATAACAATAGATACTAACTACTTAAAGTTATGACTCTAAGTTATATGCTCTTTAAAGCATGTGGTTATTTAATTAGTTGCCGTAAAACCATTAAACCGTAAAAAAACTGGTTGGGACTACCTTGCAACCATAGAACAAAGTTCTTGGAGGTTGCGGGTTCGAGTCCTACCATGCCGAGATGTGTTTCCCTTAAGGCCCGGAGCGATTATCCCCAAATAAACCAAAAAAACAAACGGTAGAGGATTGAAGCTCTAGGTTGGGCTAGCATTAAAAGGGGGATCAGTATGGCGGACAGCTGAATTCCCTAGCTCTACTCTCCGAAATAAGGTTTTATAAATAAAAAAACCATTAAACCTTGATAAGTTTATTTGAACCTTTAAAATGGACATGTTGATTTAACTTCATATGTTAAAATATGTTTCTAATAATGTGATTTGAATTTGGAAGTCATAAATGTGAATAAAATAGAATGATATTAAATATTGAATAATATACGGAATTGTCCATATAGCGATAGTCGCTATAAATGCACTTTAAAATCCCTTAAATTTAATTTGTGAAAAGTAGCGATTTAAGAAAACATTTTGATATAACTGGTTTTGGTTGATTTATAAACATCTATAAGTGTTTTGAAAATAAAAGTATATGTTTTGAAAAGTTATAGAAAATGTAAACCAAAGTTATAAAAGTTAATAAAAAATAGTCGCTATAACGACACTTTTAAAATATCTTGTTTTTGGGAAATAACGTTTATTTTTGTGGAAACTTTCTTAAGCATTTCTTTACTATTTTAATGAGTTAATAATATATTATTTTTATTTTAAAAGGTTCGAGGCTAAAATTGATTGATAGATAGTTGAACGAAGGGGCAAAAGTTATAGCGAAATAGTCGCTATATGAGCACTTCGAAAAAATACCTTGTTTTCGGAAATTTCTATAAAATAATAAAATGATATTCTTTGGAATTTTTCTTTATGTTTTCAAGTACCCAAAGTATACTAACTATTATAAAAAGAATGGACCAAAAATCATTTGTTAAGGTGTCAAAAACTAGGCGACGTTGTAGCAAAACAGGTTTAAAACATGTAACGGAACTTTAGATAGCATTTCTAGAACTCTTTATTATTTGAAGCTATAAATTGTTTATAAATGATATTTAAATTATGTATTTTTCTCTAATTTTTTAGGGTTATTTTCTAACTTATAATAGAGTGTTTTAAAATTGGTTTCAATTTTAAATATATTTTTAACAATTAACTATGAATTTTTAAACTAAGTGGTTTTTAAAATAAAACATGTTTATTTTAGTTTTTGTATTTATGTTATAATTCCTTATTTTACATAATATTCTATATAAGTAATTATCATATACTTTGGCATTGTTTTAAAAGTGTTTTAACATATTAATAAGTATTCATATATCTATATAATAAGTTTTAAATAAGTAAGTTAAGTATTTTATAAATATAATAAAGGAAGTTTGGATTTTAGCACATAATTTAAAAATAAAAGGGTTTGTGAAACTAATTAGAAGTGTATTACCTTAATCATTAAGTGTGGATATTCTTTGATCTTTAAAACAAATGTCTTAAAGTTAATGATAAGTATAAATGTGGTTTTGGGTTGTAGTAAACAATGTTTTAGTAACATTTGTTTTTAACCCTTATTATTAATTATACTTAGGAATATAATTAGATATTTAATAATGAATACGTTAAGGTTAATTATAAAATGATTTAGGTTTGTTGTGACATTGTTTTAAATACCACTCGTCTTAAAACCTTAAGTATAATTAATTCTTAAAAGCAAGTTTAAAGAGAAATGTTTTTAAAGTATAAAATGATTTGGGTTTGTTTGTGACAGTGTTTTAAATAAGACTTGTCTAAACCCTTAAGTATAATTAAATCTTCAAAGCAAGTTTAAAGATAAATTTTTTTAAAGTATAATATGATTTGGGTTTGTTATGACAATGTTTTAAATAACATTTGTCTTAAACCCTTAAGTATAATTAAATCTTAAAAGCAAGTTTGAAGAAAAATGTTTTTAAAGTATGAAATGATTTGGGTTTGTTGTGACAATGTTTAAGTAACACTTGTCTTAAGCCCTTATAAATGTAATTAAACCTTTAAAAGCAGGTATTAAAGATAATGATAAAATGTACAGTATTTTGGGTTTGTAGTAAACAATTTTTTTAAACCCTTGAATTATAAAAGTATTATTAATATAATTAGATCTTTAAATAATGGAATTTTAAAGATAATACCATATATTTAAATCTTTTATAAAAAGATAGAAAAGCTATATGTTTAATTTATAAAAGGGAAGGGGTTAATAGTAATGATGTTTTAGTAACATTTGTTTTTAATCTCTTTGATTATATTTTTAAGTAAAACTTGCTAAGTAATTTGTGAATATACTTATACCGTGGAGATAAGTATGTGAATACTTTTTAAGTATTAAAAAGGGTATAAGTTTATAGTGAAATAATAGAATACAAGTATATATCTTTTATAAAGAGAAATTAAATACATATACAAGTATCTAAAGAAAGTTTTAACTAATAATGGGGTATTAATTAATAAAGGAAGTATTGATTAATGGTGGAAGTTTTTTTAGGTAAAAAGAAGTGTTACAAATAAAAAGGGTTTTTAATTGATAAAAGATAAATTAATTAAAAAGGGATTAAAAGTTGCTTGTGTGACTTGATCGTACTTCGGATGAATTGATAATGCTTGTTTATTTACTTGCTTATAGAGAGTACGGGACTTAGTTCCCTTATGTGATCATTCACATTATTGTTGAATATGACCAAATTCATCGATTTAGTCTTAGAGAGACTGAGATCCGTAAGTGTTTTACTTATTGTAAACCACTTCAAGACTGAGATACAAGTTCTATATTTTGGAAGTGGAATGATGGAATCCATGTAGGATTCATTATTTGTTCGAGTGATGAAGACTCATGTGAAAGATGCCGAACATAGCCTCGACATCGGAAAAATGACTGAAGATAGAGTATGATGCATGATCCTGGGGTTTAGCTGACCCATGAGGGGTACATCACTCAAGATCTAGAGTATGCTTATCGATATGTTGCATGCGGGGAGTTAATGATACTTGGCACACATTGTTCACGAGAGTGTTCAGATGATAGGCCAGTTGTGTTTACCTTATGGTATAATTTATCTAGAAATATACGATGCTCATAGGGTATTTTCTGATCCTTGTCATAGGAGATCAGTCTCATTGAGGAGGTCTCCGTGAAAAATCCATTTATACAAATGTCCTTTAACAGTTTTGATTGTATACTAAATATGCCGTTGAATGTAACAAATGTAACTATTCCAGCTATGATTTATATTTATTTGAAACCTTAGATATTATTACAATACCATTAGAGTTTCTAATTGAAATTGTTTGTTTATCATAAGGGAAAAACCCATCCGTGTTTATTTACGGCATGGTCTTACGAGATACCTTTATTTTGAAAGGATTTATAATATTAATAAATCCAAATGACATGAGTTTCTCACGCTGGTTTACTAGATTGATCCCGGTGTTATTTTCTTATAATGCTTGGGTCAGCCCCATGTATATTTCCAGTTTTAGTTGATGTTCATTGGAGCTCTTGGAGAGGAGCTGGATGATTACCTACCATAGTTTTTATTTCCACTACATTACTTTGTTTATATATATCAGCAATTATAAGGATAGGTAGTTATAACTGTCTAGGCTGATGTTAAGTTAGTTTGCTCTTATTTTTGTATTCATACAGGTTTCTTTGTAAAAGATCATTTTGATATTATATGTTATCGCTCCATTGTGAAATTCAGTTGTTTTTATTCTCCTCTTTCTTATTATTTTTCTTTTCTTCTTTTTCTTTTACCCCAACGTTCTATCTTTTCGACACTTAGGTGCACAACACGTGAATATCGTGGATGTATTAGTATCGACATTTGGGGGTCAAAAAGTAGATTGTTACATCTTGGTATCAGAGCTGAAGTTAAGATAGAACTTTGGTTTTGGTGGGGTATAACTCATTAAGAGATAGGGTAATGGTTTGCCTTATTGTGAGTTGAGTGTATTATAGGGTAATGGTTTGCCTTGTTATAACAATATTTTGTATTGTGTTGATTGGTCTATTGAGTTCTTATGGATTTTGGTCGACGTGTCTGGTCAATGTTGTTAATAGGGGTCTCTAAATACTTGAACAAGGCAAACTGACACAGTATTGTTTTAAGAATTGGTAAATGAAATAATTTTACCAAGGATTATGTTTTCAAATAACTGATATAGTTATTTATAATATGTTTGTTTTTTGGGAAATGATAATATTCAATTATAATCATTTACTGTTTGAATAGTCGTGCTCGGCCAGTTTATGGTCATTGACTATTGTTTATTAAATTGCATGTAAATTACCTTTTCACAACAGGGGTTAGGTAGATAGTAATTTATAGGAACATTTAAACAAACACCGTATGAATTAAGTTTCACAATTTGACTATAAGAAATTCGGTTATAATGTTGGGTTAAAAAGGTCAACTTTAATAAAAGTTGTTTAGCATAATCTAAAAGAAAGATAAGATATTTTGAGAATAAATGCTGTAGAATGATTTTATATAAGAAAGTAAGTTTATATAAATATGATTTATATAAATATGGTTTGCATAAATATGATTTATGAATAAAAAGGATTTAAATTGAGAATTTGTGATTTTAAATCTCGGTGTTTCTTAAAATGGTTTCCAAGAGTTTGGAGAAGTAATAATAGTATTATTGGAAACTATTTTAAAGGACTAATGTTTCTAAAAGAGTTTTAAGATTTTTTCGAGTTCGAGGCTACTCTCGGAGTCAACAAAATCGATTCATGAAACAAAGTATTTTTATGTTAGCTAGTTCGAGTGGCTTGAAAGTGACTAAAAATGGGCAGAAGTTGTGTTTAGATGGTAGGCACTTCTCTTGAATGTTACCTTTCTTAGCAAAGGGTATATATGATACATCTTGGTAGGACCAAGTTCCTTGTATCATTTTGTTGTTACTCGATCTGTATAAATATTTTCCTTGGATTTTAGAAAACATATTTTGGAAATTGGTTTTATAAAATGATTTTGGTTTAATCTCGAAAAGTATGATTGATATCCAAAAGATATATGTATATATTATTATTTCAAATGATTTAAAATAAATCCCGGTGTTTAATTTTTAAGTTTTCTATTTAATATATTATTGACGCTTGTGTCCTTTGCATTAGTGTAGTTTGGTTGTGCATCTTATTATGATATGTAGTCTGTTAGTTTTCAATTATTGAAATAAAACAGAATTTTCAGCGATTTTGGACAATCGGAAACTTCCGAATTGATATAGAAATTGAAGATTATTTTTGTAAAAGTATAAAAGTTGAATTTGTATAACTCTTAATTTGGAAATGATAGTAAGTTAAAATAAGTTTAAAATTTGTTAAGCATCCTTGTTAAATAGAACAATCAATGTTATTGGGCCTACTAATAAACGTCTTTACTTTCGGATAGTTTAAGGAAAATATACTTTAGTCCTGAGTTTGCATACCAGAGTCCTACTCTACCTAGCTACTTGTCTAACCCGATGGATAAAGAAGTATAAAAGGTTGACTTGATTGTAAGATCCAAATTTATTTTGGGCCTCCGTCGAAATTTTAGAAAGTAAAATGTAAAAGAATGTTTTGTATATACTCTTAGGAAGTGGTAGAGTACTATACTAGTAATGAACTTAAGTCTTGAAAAAATTTAAACCGAAATTGTGTTTCGAGAAATGTATATAAATAAAGTTAAGTTGTTATAAAAATATTTACAAACTTAGTTAACATTTTATGTAATGTTTTATAAATAATTTGAGTAGTAAAAGAGAATACTATTTGGGTAAATAAATATGAACTTAAGATAATGAAATGTTTATAAATAAAAATGTGGCTTTTTGAAATAATTATGTATTTGAGTGATATTATATATGTAAAAAAAAGTCTTCAAAGAATGTTTATAAACTCAAGTAATTGTTTTATGGATGTTTTGCAAAAAAATTAGTATTAAATGAGAAATACTATATGTGAAAATAAATGTGATTTAAAATACAGATAAACGTAAATAATGTTATAAGAAATGATTTTGTGTACATAAATGAGAAATGAAAAGTAATTGGTGTAGTTAAGAAACCAATTGAATTAAGTACGTAAGTTATACGTAGATCATTTTATTGGCATGAGAGTTCTCGATCTAGGATTCGAGTAAATGATTTCGAGGTGATGTACACTGGTCTGAGTTAGGATCTCTCACAAGATTCTTTTTGACGGCGAACACTTGATATGGATTTTTGATATGATTCTTAAGTTTTCTATCGTAGCATATGGCTATGTAAGGAGAACAGAAGTGTCTAATTAAGGAACCAGATCAGAGTCAGCACTAGAGAAGTCAAGTGAGATATACCAGTTTGGAAGTGGAATCTATGTGATCGAGCAAGAGATCAGATATGATATTGCGTACGGATGACATATGTACATCGTCTGGGCTTTAGTATATTCATATACTATGTTTGTTTGGCTTATGGAAAGTTTGGGAATTGTTTGAGGTAGTACGGATAATCGACTAAGCATTAACCTATGGTTGTTGAGCAAAAGGTACGCTTAAAGGTTTATTTATCATCCTTGTGTGATAAGAAGGTTTTGGACCAAGGCTAATATTTGTTAACAGTTGTAATATTGTTAGGTATTAATGTATGGTTGTCTCTTTGATTGCTTGTGTTGGAATTTCGAGGACGAAATATTCTAGGAGAGAGAATGTAATGACCCGGAATTTCAAACACTTCGTATTTAAACATTAATATTTGATCTAAAGTTTAATGTGATTAAATATGATTTTATAACCTTGTTAAAGACTTTTAAATTATTAACTAATGTTAGAATACTTATTTTTGAAATGTGTTTACAAAAATATACACTGAATAAATACTGAATAACGTTTTATTAAAAATCAACTTTTTTAAATAAAAATTGTTTGAATGTTTGTATGTTATCATATGAACACATTAACAAGTATTAAATCTCCTTAGTTCCTAAACAAACTAGCTAAGTTAAGAGGATTTAATTAAGTGGACAAAAGGACCCTTAAAATAAGAAGTGATTTAAGGAAAGTAAGGTGTGTGTAAGGGTATGGTGTGCATGTAGTCAAGCATGGAAGAAGAGGGGTTTTTGTAAACTTTTCTACTAAATTACTAAGGCGATAAATAAGAGGGCAAAGTGTAACACCCCATATTTTTATAACATTATTTAGAATGTTTAATTAAAAAAATTAAATAAAATAATGTAGAGATTAATAAGTTGAGAATTGATTAGCTAAAGGTAGTCGTGCCATGTTAGTGTATAAACTAAAATGAAATAACATAAGCTAATGTGTTAGGATATGAGAAGAGCAATACGGGAAATAGAAGAAGAGCTTATACCTTAAACCCTTAGGAAATAGAACTCACGTTCATTTTCATTTTAGCAAATTAAAACATCTCAGGCCGTCCACCATTGTTGTTCTCAAGAGAAGATTAAAGCTAGGATTCAAGTAAAGGAAGACAATCAACATAATCAACATCAAATCTCACATCTTATAATCTCAAAGCTAAGGTGAATAATTATTGCATCTCCTTTTCATATGGTTTTCGGTTTTTTGATTAGATCCGAAATGTTTTTGCAAGTATATGCCATGTTTTGATGATTAAAGTTATATATAAGCTTGTTAATTAATCATATACGTTTATGTTAGTTTTTATGATATGTTTGACATGAAAACCCTATTAGATGACATCTAAATGCCTTGACAATTTAAATATAGGTCAAAAATGATATTTTAGAGATGGGATTCAATTTTCATAATTTTCTGAATTAATGTGGATTTTATATAAATTTTCTAGTAAAGAAAATGATTTATTTGGTTATAAATTATTTATGGCTAAAATAATAATTATTCGGATTTTAAATTTTTATATGTTGGAAAACATATTGAAATAGATTTTTTGGCATTTTTCCAGATCTTTCCTAAGTTATTTGATGAATATATAAAATTATTTAAGGTATGAGACTTAAATGTTTTATATATTTAATTAAGGAGAAGGGGCATTTTATAAAATAAAATGATTATTTAATTCTGAAAAATAGTGGCAGCACTTTTCTGAAAAGTATTTGTTAACTAATGAGAATTTGACAAACAAAGGCAGGTTAGTTGAAAATTATCCTTTTTAAGTTAAAAAAACAAAGAAATCATACTTTTGGCATGTTTCAACCAATTCTGATATTAAACCTTCCGACCCGGACCTTCTGACAAGGTCGAGAGGTCAAAGCTTTCGACAAGGTCACTACCAATGCATATGGTAACAAGTTACTTGGTACGTAATGAATTGGACAGAGTCGAAGGGTTCTTAGTCGAAAGGTTGGTTGCCGAAGGAGTTGAAGTATGTTTGTTTTATAAGCAAAGGATCACCTGCTCCTCTTTCGAATAAGAGCTTTCAACTTGGTTGCTTTTGACTAGGTCAAATTTTTAAAATAAAAGTTTTAAACCTTTCGACACAGTCGAAAGGTTACTGTTGTTTTATCACTATTTTGTTTTGAAACCTTTCGACACAGTCGAAAGGTTACTGCTGCTTTTGTTTGGTTTTGTGTTGAACCTTTCGACAAAGATGAAAGATTTACTTGTTTTAAAACTAGCAGCTTGTCCATGCTTTCGAAAGAAAGCTTTCGGCTTAGGTGATTTACCCTTGTTTTATAAACTGAAGAATAACCCAAGCTTTTGAAGGAGTTGTTTTAAAGGCAGTGGCCTGTTGTTTTAAATAAAATGTTTTAAAGCTTCGAAGCAGACCTTCCGACAAGGTCGAAAGGTTGCTTCCAATGAAGTCGAAAGGTTTTAAAAGAAGGTTTTCCACTTGTTTTAAATTGAACCTAGTAAGTCTTTGAAAGGTTTTCTTTGAATGATTTCGAAAGGTTTAAGTTCAATGACTTTGAAAGGTTTAAGTTGAATGATTTCGAAGGGTTTAAGTTCAATGATTTCGAAAGGTTTTAGTTGAATGATTTCGAAAGGTTCAATGAATGGTTTCAAAATGTTTTAGTCCATTGGTTTCGAAAGGTTTGATGAATAATTTCGAAAGGTTTTAATTCAATGGTTTCGAAAGGTTTGCGAAGGAAGGTTTTCCAAGGTTTTTCTAAGGCAATGTTTTAAAGAGATTTTAAAGAATGATGTCCAAAGTTTCATTGCTTTCGAAAGGTTTACTTTTCAATGGTTTCGAAAGGTTTGATGAGTGGTTTCAGAAGGTAAGGTTTTGGCATATTGGCCTAATTAATTAAAAGGTTTTCACTTGGTTTTGAAAGAGGTACTTTCAAATGTTTAAAGGTTTTCATCAACTAAAGTTTGAGTAAAGAATATATATAACATGGTAATACGATTTTGAGTAAAGCATAAAGACTTGTCACATCCCGAAATTTTCGACTTTCGAAAATTCAACATCGATACTCACTTTATCGACTGCCGAGCAATCGAGTGCCGGAAACTCCAAGAGTGAGGGTTTTAAGAAAAAGAAAAAGGCAGAAGAAGAAGAAAGAAGAAAAAGAGAAGAAAGAAAGAAGAAGAACAACAGAAAACATCTGAACGACATCAATAGAAACACAGAACAGAGACAATATCAGAATCTCACATATCGCAGCGGAACAATATATAATAGATAAATGAATAATCTTTAAAACAAAGAACTATATCATTTTATACATACATCAATCATCAGAGTCAATATACAACAATGGACAGTTATATAAACTTGTCCTCATACAGAATACACAGCGGAATAAATACTATCAGATACAAATACTACGTCTCGTCATCCAGCTTATCTCCAAGCTCCAGAATATCCAGAATATCCTGATAACATAACTCTAGGCTGCCCGTGTGGAAATTTGTGGGCACCCAGAGTTTAGAAGGGAAACAATAAACTCCGAGTCAGTCATGGTGACTGGTGTGAGATCGTAAAACAGTTATTCTTTAAAATAAACAACAGGAAAACTTTAATGTCAATTCGCAATGCTTTTGGAAAATGAAACTACCATAAGACCTCCCGCCACACACACAATGCAAACGCAGACTTGGAGGAGATTTCTTCTTATGATAGTCAAAGATGCTTACTACGCAAAATCAAATCATTTTGGATATTATTATTAGTGCATAGTGGAAAACATTTCGAAAGTAGAATATAAATCTTAGCCAGCATAGGTACCATTATAGTATGCTTGCTATAGCTGCCATATTAGATGGTAGGTTCTACAACTAAAACCGTACAAGTCACGTATTGTTTCTTTGGGTTTCCAACAAATGGTCAGGCTAAGGAACTTCCTATCCACGATGGGTACGTCCCTGGAATAGACGACCCGAGAACCTAACCGGATCTCTGCCAACACAAGGCCGGGTTACCTCTGCAAAAATAGGTAACTACTGACACGCGTATGCCATCCCCCGATCGTCACCGATCTTCCCGAGGATCCCCGATTCGCAACAAACACAAAGAAATAATTTTTTGCAGCAACCACAGAGGTTAAGTATCTGGGCTCCATACCATGATACCACCTTTATCCAGAAGGAATGACATACACTAAGGGGCGCTACTCCCTAGAACCTTGCTGCATTCGTCCTGTTTCGACCATTTCCGGGGTGTGAGGCTCGATGAAGTCTCGTCCACAAAGCTACGCTTTCTCAAAAAGCCCTGCTTCGGGTCAAACAAAATGATCAACCTATGATCACAAAGATATAAGATCAAACAAATGATCATATCACAAATGATCAAACACTGATCATTTCACAGCAACACTTAGTATGCCACGTTACCAAATGGGGATATATCGCTGATAAATTTCAACTACATAACCTCTGAGCTCGTACGTCTCAGAGAAGGGTGTTAAGCTAAGAGAATAAATTCTCCGCCACCAACAGAAATGTATTTGAAAGAAATCAGCTTTATATCTCAAATTGTAACGTCAGACACACCATCCATACAAGTCTGTTCCGGGATCGAACAGAACCGAAGGTACTTCTCACGAAGCCCTTGCACATCCGGATAATTTTCAATCACGTCAGGACTTCTCGTCACTAAGGGTGATAAAACCTCTAAATCGAAGATCAGTCGATGTAGAGTAACTGGACGGTAATCCTTCCGTTTTCAAAAATATCCGGTCTTCAACACCGGTCTTCAAATGCAATTCATAACGACGTATCACATATTCGGAATGGGTTATACGACCCCATGGTCCTTTCCCGGCTAACCCGAATAGTGAGCGATTTTTCAAAAATAAGTGTGGCATTCAAATTCATCCAATTCACAACAAATACCTATCTAAAGGTAATTATTGATAGTCGGTTATTTAACTATCAATAAAGATACGCAACATCATCAGATTCCAAATAATTTTCCAAATTATTTTATCTTCAAAAATATCTTTATTAGATATAAAATTTCCACACTTCAAAAATAAATCAATATTTATTTTTCTAAACAGTTTCCCTTTCCTTTATAAATTCCATAGTGAATTTACATTTCAAAATATCTACTGATATACGATTTACAATCGTTTTCGAATATTCATTTTCGATTTATCTTTAAGAAGATAAAATCTCAAAACAGTTCATTTCATATTGGAAAAACATTTCCATACTTATTTAAAAATAAGTATTTCACACATCTATTTATTTTCAACATTTGAAAATATTCGATATACTTAAATCAAATTAAGTATATATTCATTTCTTTAAGGAAAACATTTATTATAACAATATCTATTTGAGTCAAAACGAATGTTACGTAAAACATCGTTACGACGACTCAAAATCACTAGTATAGGGATTCGGAATTAAGATAGATATATAAATCCCAATACTACATCAAAACATTTTCTTCCGAAAATCATTTACTATAACAACAGTGTTATAGTCCATCATTTCCTTATATTTTCGAAAACGCCTATTTCAACAATAAAAATGTTGAAATCTATGTTTTCGATTCACAATACATTTTAAAAACATCTCTAAAGTGTTTAACTTCATTTTCAATGCCACTTTTCCAAAACTATCCATTTTACTTAACAATATATTCACTGTCCAAAATCGTGAATATAATTCACTTAACCCAATTTCAATCATTTCTACACATTTTTATCTCAATAAAAATTCGCTATCCAAAATCGCGAATATATCTTCTTTAAAAATCTTCTATATTTAATTTCTCAAATCCCATTGATTTCGAATTTATAAACAACGTTTATAAATTCTATTTCTATTTTATAACGACTTCGATTTAATAAATCTCCTTTTATTTACAAATTTGATCAATATTCCATTTAAAGGCAAAAATCCAATTTATAAGTTAATCTCTTATAAATCTTTTATGCTACCGTTTCATCCATTTTATAACTTCATACTTTATAAATCTATAAAATTCATATTTTCACAATTTATAATTCTATAAATCTCATGTCTTTACAATTTATAATTCTATAAATCTCTAACACTTATAAACACTCGTTTTAAAATTCCAACACTTTAAATTGATAAATATCAATTCTGTACATCTTTTATATACATCATTTTTAGTAATTCAAAAGAAATCCAACTTAAACTATTTTATTTATCACTTGACTATTTATTTCAAAATCACCTTTCAGGTATATTTCACAATCTAAAATTTTTCATAACTTTAAATTTATAACATTTATTTATTTAAGATAAATAAATTCCAAATTTTAATAAATCGTATACTTTCCAAAAATCACTTCAAAATCCCTTTTAAAGTAAAAATCGTTTATTTTTAAACTTTAAAATTGAACCCGATGATGCAACGCATCAATTAGTCCATCACAACATCAAACATCATATATCATCATATGATGACAGAATATATATCAACATCTGTAAATAAATAAATACAGTTGAGGAATCCAGTTGGATCCCCCCAACCTGTTTCCCTGCATCCAAAGAAGTCAGCACAATACCAATTCCGCTCCAGTACGGAATTATCGCGGTATATAGGTTTTTATAAATCCGCTTACTAACGGCGCAATAGGGTCTCATCCGCTATATGAGGCGGGAAATCAATCAATCCAATATATACATATGCCAATATGTATATATTGCTATATATATAGATATATCCTATTATATCTAATAGCACATTCAATAGCAATCAAACAGTCAATCAAATCAATAACTGAAAATTTCCACTTTTCAATGTGAGTGAGAAGATCTCACCTTAGCTTTATAAATTTGCCATCCATTTTTCCATTCCAGATTGATTTTCTTGATTTATACCTTGTATAACAATCATATAAATTTATTAACATTCGAATTTAAATCGAAAAATTTACATTTTTATTTTAAAATTTTGATTCCTTGGTGATTTCATTTTTAAAAAATTTAAATTTAATTTAAACTATTTCTCCTCTATACAGATTTTTCCATTCCCTTAACTATTTATATATAAATGTATATAACTCAAAAAAAAAAATTTACTTGTTTAAATTTTCTTCTTCTGCATACATTCTTTTAAAAATTTTACTAAATCAAACCATTTAAATTTTTAACTAACAAATCTCTCCTTCACTGTATATAAGTGATAACAGCATACTTTATCTTACTGCAATTATTATATACCTATTTTTTTTCTAGTTTTAACATATTAGCATACTAAAAAATCAAAACTAAGGTCATATATTACTGCATATAGACTTACATTTCTAGATTTAAATCAATTTGAAAAATTAAAAAGTAAATTACCTTATTGCAAATATTTATCGAATCACGCTTGCTACACGACCACTGCTCTCCCATCGAGATTCCAGATACACGAACCCCAATTCCGTTCAACGAATTTGAACTCGCAGCCCCTTGCACCAGTCGCTTGAACGAATCGCCGAAAGAACTCGAACCCAGGTAGCTGCTGTACGACCCAATCATCTCAGATCGAAGCCGCAGCCTCGACGACGCACTCGAGATCGTCGCTGCAACCATTGCTAGATCTAACCGCTGGTCCTCACGTGAGCCTCGTCATCGAGTAACGCACCGCCTCTAATTCCCAGTCGAAATTCCTCTCGCGAGAATCTCTACGTCATCGCTTCCCACCACGCTTCCGCTGCGCCACCAAGCTCGCGTTCCCAGTCGAGCACGCGCGCCGCCCATCCTCCTTCGCCCACGCGACTTGCCTTAAATCGCGACTCGATTTATTCTTCTTTCAGCGACCGTGATTTCAGTTCGAACTGAAGAGGGGAGTATGGTTTTGTGAACTATGAATTGGGGGGAAAGAGGTGATTGTCTTTAAACTCGGTCGCCATTTTTTATTTTGTTTCGATTGAACGAAGGTAAAGTGGAGAGGGGAATTTAAAAATCAAGGGAAGTATGGGTTGCACGATAATTTCGTGATATTAGGCACGATTCCAGGGAAGATAACGTGCTGCCTTTGACCCATTTTAAATTTAAATATAAATTGAATTCAATTTATATTTCAATTCGTTTACCTATCGTGTGCTCACAGATCAACACCGAAAAATACGAAAATTGAAATCCGGCAATAATACAACATTCCGGACCCAATGGAACTGGTTTCGTCGAAATCCGAGACTGTTCGAAAAATGACTATCTTAACTCGCCGAATTAAAATTAAAACGATATCGATGCGTTTCGAGTTGCCACGGTCAATCGACAATTCCGATTGCTACAAAAATTGAAATCCGATAATAACTAACTATTACGGATCCAATGGAACTGGTCTCGTTCAATTCCGAGACTGTTCGAAAATTGGCTATTTTTCAGTCGATAATTAAATATTAAAATATTCAATTTTCACAGATTTACTCCAAATTCGATTTTGAAAGTTCTATAACCTTTCTATAACTCCAGTATGATTAAATAAAATTTTACAAATCATTTTCAATCACATTTAATCCAGATTTCAATTATCTCTGGAATTTCACTATTTAACTTATCGATTAAATTATCAAATTAAATCCAATATTCGAAAAAAATAAATCATTCGACTTATTAATTCCATTTATTTATATTTAAAAATCAATTAAATATTCGAATTTTAATTATCAAAAATTCTGGGTCGTTACAAACTTCCCCCCTTAAAAGAATTTCGTCCTCGAAATTACAAGTTAGGAAGAAAGGTCCTTAACTCGTCTACTATTTTTCACAATTCAATAGTTCTCTCAAATTTCCAAAACAAATCTTTCTAATAAAGATTCGTTATCTTTCAACTCGTTTTCCAACTTCAATTCTAAGTTCAAAACAACATTGTTTGCTTAACAATTCAAATTTAAGTTTAAATTCAAATTTAAACTTTCAAAAATTTCTCAAAAATTTTCTAACACTCGAAATTTTCGAAAAATTTCGCCAGCGTCTCCTTTGCGCGGCTAATACGGTACGACTACAAAACGTCCCTACGGACTCTCAGATTTCAAAAAGAAAAAGAAAAAGCCAAGCGGCTAGACAAGAAATCATCAAAAACTCATATTATAATTCAAATATGTACCTTTTGTCGAGCAATTCAAATTATCTGTGAATCAAATTTAATTCCCTTTATACCTGTATATCTACTAGCCATAATATCTAGTTATAACATCCAACTATTTTGCAAATTTTATTACAAACTTCTAATATCAACTTCTTATACCATTTCTAGTTCACTATAGAAGTTATATCCATTATCATTCAATTTCACATTTCACATTCATTTGAATTTAATCTACACTTTCAATCTAATTTAGATTCAGTTTACTTCTGAATATTGAATTTCATCAATTATCTTTAGTTCGCTTCAAACTAATCTTAAAGCTTCATTTTATTTCACACAATTCAAATTTGTTTCAACATTCAGTTTCAATTTTATTCACTTACAATTGTAAATTCCATTCATTTGAGATTTATTTCTTCTTACTTGAATTTATTTGCAATTCCGAACCATTCTTTTATTTAGTTCACAATTCAAGTTTCAATTTAACTAATTCAACTTCCATTTCTGTATTTCGTGAATTAATAAATTATCAAAGTAGCTTATTCGGATTCAATTCTATCGCTTACAGATTCGCAATGAATCTCAACTTTCAATTTTTCTTTCATATGGTATTCCAGAATCTTACCAACATTTCAAAATCATTTGAAAACAATTCAAATTATCCTTCGAATCTCCAAAACAAAATCCAAATTTTCCAAACAACTTCCATTTAAAACAATTTGGCAGCAATTCCTCTTTTGGAAACCCGAAAATGAACACCAACAATGCCGCGGTCATCATCGAAGTTATTTTCCAGCGACCGAAAAGAGTTTAGAGCTTTTCATTCCTTTCAAAATATTTTTCAAAACCTTCGAAATTCATTTTCAAATCAAAAAGGATTTAAACTTTCCAAATCTCCAAAATTTTCAAACTCCTTTCAAAACATTTCCAAAAACTTCTCTGGAATTCCGTTTTAAATTATAAGTCACATTTATAATTTATAATCTCAAATTTCATTTGTAAATCACATTTACAATTCATATCCATAATTTTATTCTTATATGAATTTATTTCCAAATCTTTGGTTGTTATTTTTAATTTCTTATTCGATTTCAGATAACAATGATAATGTTTCAATGTTATTACTTCCTAACAACCAAACATCCATATACTATAGTATTTCATAGAAAAATCATTTCTTTTTTCTATACAAAAATAGTTTTGGGTAAAATTATTTCATTTACCCTATTTTAAAACAATACTGTGTCGACTTGCCTCGTTTAAGTGTTTAGAAATCCCTATCGATAATATGGCGTCCCACATACCGACCGAAATTCACAAACATCTCAACGGATAAGCAAACACAATATAAAACAATTTTATATTCACTAACAAATACGCACTCGTATCTATTATTACACTCAACTCATTCTAGAGTACTACTGACTCTATCTCTAATGAGTAATACCCAACAGAGCAGGGTTGTCGCTTAACCATATGCTCTGATACCACTTGTCACATCCCGAAATTTTCGACTTTCGAAAATTCAACATCGATACTCACTTTATCGACTGCCGAGCAATCGAGTGCCGGAAACTCCAAGAGTGAGGGTTTTAAGAAAAAGAAAAAGGCAGAAGAAGAAGAAAGAAGAAAAAGAGAAGAAAGAAAGAAGAAGAACAACAGAAAACATCTGAACGACATCAATAGAAACACAGAACAGAGACAATATCAGAATCTCACATATCGCAGCGGAACAATATATAATAGATAAATGAATAATCTTTAAAACAAAGAACTATATCATTTTATACATACATCAATCATCAGAGTCAATATACAACAATGGACAGTTATATAAACTTGTCCTCATACATAATACACAGCGGAATAAATACTATCAGATACAAATACTACGTCTCGTCATCCAGCTTATCTCCAAGCTCCAGAATATCCAGAATATCCTGATAACATAACTCTAGGCTGCCCGTGTGGAAATTTGTGGGCACCCAGAGTTTAGAAGGGAAACAATAAACTCCGAGTCAGTCATGGTGATTAGTGTGAGATCGTAAAACAGTTATTCTTTAAAATAAACAACAGGAAAACTTTAATGTCAATTCGCAATGCTTTTGGAAAATGAAACTACCATAAGACCTCCCGCCACACACACAATGCAAACGCAGACTTGGAGGAGATTTCTTCTTATGATAGTCAAAGATGCTTACTACGCAAAATCAAATCATTTTGGATATTATTATTAGTGCATAGTGGAAAACATTTCGAAAGTAGAATATAAATCTTAGCCAGCATAGGTACCATTATAGTATGCTTGCTATAGCTGCCATATTAGATGGCAGGTTCTACAACTAAAACCGTACAAGTCACGTATTGTTTCTTTGGGTTTCCAACAAATGGTCAGGCTAAGGAACTTCCTATCCACGATGGGTACGTCCCTGGAATAGACGACCCGAGAACCTAACCGGATCTCTGCCAACACAAGGCCGGGTTACCTCTGCAAAAATAGGTAACTACTGACACGCGTATGCCATCCCCCGATCGTCACCGATCTTCCCGAGGATCCCCGATTCGCAACAACCACAAAGAAATAAATTTTTGCAGCAACCACAGAGGTTAAGTATCTGGGCTCCATACCATAATACCACCTTTATCCAGAAGGAATGACATACACTAAGGGGCGCTACTCCCTAGAACCTTGCTGCATTCGTCCTGTTTCGACCATTTCCGGGGTGTGAGGCTTGATGAAGTCTCGTCCACAAAGCTACGCTTTCTCAAAAAGCCCTGCTTCGGGTCAAACAAAATGATCAACCTATGATCACAAAGATATAAGATCAAACAAATGATCATATCACAAATGATCAAACACTGATCATTTCACAGCAACACTTAGTATGCCACGTTACCAAATGGGGATATATCGCTGATAAATTTCAACTACATAACCTCTGAGCTCGTACGTCTCAGAGAAGGGTGTTAAGCTAAGAGAATAAATTCTCCGCCACCAATAGAAATGTATTTGAAAGAAATCAGCTTTATATCTCAAATTGTAACGTCAGACACACCATCCATACAAGTCTGTTCCGGGATCGAACAGAACCGAAGGTACTTCTCACGAAGCCCTTGCACATCCGGATAATTTTCAATCACGTCAGGACTTCCCGTCACTAAGGGTGATAAAACCTCTAAATCGAAGATCAGTCGATGTAGAGTAACTCGACGGTAATCCTTCCGTTTTCAAAAATATCCGGTCTTCAACACCGGTCTTCAAATGCAATTCATAACGACGTATCACATATTCGGAATGGGTTATACGACCCCATGGTCCTTTCCCGGCTAACCCGAATAGTGAGCGATTTTTCAAAAATAAGTGTGGCATTCAAATTCATCCAATTCACAACAAATACCTATCTAAAGGTAATTATTGATAGTCGGTTATTTAACTATCAATAAAGATGCGCAACATCATCAGATTCCAAATAATTTTCCAAATAATTTTATCTTCAAAAATATCTTTATTAGATATAAAATTTCCACACTTCAAAAATAAATCAATATTTATTTTTCTAAACAGTTTCCCTTTCCTTTATAAATTCCATAGTGAATTTACATTTCAAAATATCTACTGATATACGATTTACAATCGTTTTTGAATATTCATTTTCGATTTATCTTTAAGAAGATAAAATCTCAAAACAGTTCATTTCATATTGGAAAAACATTTCCATACTTATTTAAAAATAAGTATTTCACACATCTATTTATTTTCAACATTTGAAAATATTCGATATACTTAAATCAAATTAAGTATATATTCATTTCTTTAAGGAAAACATTTATTATAACAATATCTATTTGAGTCAAAACGAATGTTACGTAAAACATCGTTACGACGACTCAAAATCACTAGTATAGGGATTCAGAATTAAGATAGATATATAAATCCCAATACTACATCAAAACATTTTCTTCCGAAAATCATTTACTATAACAACAGTGTTATAGTCCATCATTTCCTTATATTTTCGAAAATGCCTATTTCAACAATAAAAATGTTGAAATCTATGTTTTCGATTCACAATACATTTTAAAAACATCTCTAAAGTGTTTAACTTCATTTTCAATGCCACTTTTCCAAAACTATCCATTTTACTTAACAATATATTCACTGTCCAAAATCGTGAATATAATTCACTTAACCCAATTTCAATCATTTCTACACATTTTTATCTCAATAAAAATTCGCTATCCAAAATCGCGAATATATCTTCTTTAAAAATCTTCTATATTTAATTTCTCAAATCCCATTGATTTCGAATTTATAAACAACGTTTATAAATTCTATTTCTATTTTATAACGACTTCGATTTAATAAATCTCCTTTTATTTACAAATTTGATCAATATTCCATTTAAAGGCAAAAATCCAATTTATAAGTTAATCTCTTATAAATCTTTTATGCTACCGTTTCATCCATTTTATAACTTCATACTTTATAAATCTATAAAATTCATATTTTCACAATTTATAATTCTATAAATCTCATGTCTTTACAATTTATAATTCTATAAATCTCTAACACTTATAAACACTCGTTTTAAAATTCCAACACTTTAAATTGATAAATATCAATTCTGTACATCTTTTATATACATCATTTTTAGTAATTCAAAAGAAATCCAACTTAAACTATTTTATTTATCACTTGACTATTTATTTCAAAATCACCTTTCAGGTATATTTCACAATCTAAAATTTTTCATAACTTTAAATTTATAACATTTATTTATTTAAGATAAATAAATTCCAAATTTTAATAAATCGTATACTTTCCAAAAATCACTTCAAAATCCCTTTTAAAGTAAAAATCGTTTATTTTTAAACTTTAAAATTGAACCCGATGATGCAACGCATCAATTAGTCCATCACAACATCAAACATCATATATCATCATATGATGACAGAATATATATCAACATCTGTAAATAAATAAATACAGTTGAGGAATCCAGTTGGATCCCCCCAACCTGTTTCCCTGCATCCAAAGACGTCAGCACAATACCAATTCCGCTCCAGTACGGAATTATCGCGGTATATAGGTTTTTATAAATCCGCTTACTAACGGCGCAATAGGGTCTCATCCGCTATACGAGGCGGGAAATCAATCAATCCAATATATACATATGCCAATATGTATATATTGCTATATATATAGATATATCCTATTATATCTAATAGCACATTCAATAGCAATCAAACAGTCAATCAAATCAATAACTGAAAATTTCCACTTTTCAATGTGAGTGAGAAGATCTCACCTTAGCTTTATAAATTTGCCATCCCATTTTTCCATTCCAGATTGATTTTCTTGATTTATACCTTGTATAACAATCATATAAATTTATTAACATTCGAATTTAAATCGAAAAATTTACATTTTTATTTTAAAATTTTGATTCCTTGGTGATTTCATTTTTAAACAATTTAAATTTAATTTAAACTATTTCTCCTCTAACAGATTTTTCCATTCCCTTAACTATTTATATATAAATGTATATAACTCAAAAAAAATAATTTTACTTGTTTAAATTTTCTTCTTCTGCATACATTCTTTTAAAAATTTTACTAAATCAAACCATTTAAATTTTTAACTAACAAATCTCTCCTTCACTGTATATAAGTGATAACAGCATACTTTATCTTACTGCAATTATTATATACCTATTTTTTTTCTAGTTTTAACATATTAGCATACTAAAAAATCAAAACTAAGGTCATATATTACTGCATATAGACTTACATTTCTAGATTTAAATCAATTTGAAAAATTAAAAAGTAAATTACCTTATTGCAAATATTTATCGAATCACGCTTGCTACACGACCACTGCTCTCCCATCGAGATTCCAGATACACGAACCCCAATTCCGTTCAACGAATTTGAACTCGCAGCCCCTTGCACCAGTCGCTTGAACGAATCGCCGAAAGAACTCGAACCCAGGTAGCTGTTGTACGACCCAATCATCTCAGATCGAAGCCGCAGCCTCGACGACGCACTCGAGATCGTCGCTGCAACCATTGCTAGATCTAACCGCTGGTCCTCACGTGAGCCTCGTCATCGAGTAACGCGCCGCCTCTAATTCCCAGTCGAAATTCCTCTCGCGAGAATCTCTACGTCATCGCTTCCCACCACGCTTCCGCTGCGCCACCAAGCTCGCGTTCCCAGTCGAGCACGCGCGCCGCCCATCCTCCTTCGCCCACGCGACTTGCCTTAAATCGCGACTCGATTTATTCTTCTTTCAGCGACCGTGATTTCAGTTCGAACTGAAGAGGGGAGTATGGTTTCGTGAACTATGAATTGGGGGGAAAGAGGTGATTGTCTTTAAACTCGGTCGCCATTTTTTATTTTGTTTCGATTGAACGAAGGTAAAGTGGAGAGGGGAATTTAAAAATCAAGGGAAGTATGGGTTGCACGATAATTTCGTGATATTAGGCACGATTCCAGGGAAGATAACGTGCTGCCTTTGACCCATTTTAAATTTAAATATAAATTGAATTCAATTTATATTTCAATTCGTTTACCTATCGTGTGCTCACAGATCAACACCGAAAAATACGAAAATTGAAATCCGGCAATAATACAACATTCCGGACCCAATGGAACTGGTTTCGTCGAAATCCGAGACTGTTCGAAAAATGACTATCTTAACTCGCCGAATTAAAATTAAAACGATATCGATGCGTTTCGAGTTGCCACGGTCAATCGACAATCCCGATTGCTACAAAAATTGAAATCCGATAATAACTAACTATTACGGATCCAATGGAACTGGTCTCGTTCAATTCCGAGACTGTTCGAAAATTGGCTATTTTTCAGTCGATAATTAAATATTAAAATATTCAATTTTCACAGATTTACTCCAAATTCGATTCTGAAAGTTCTATAACCTTTCTATAACTCCAGTATGATTAAATAAAATTTTACAAATCATTTTCAATCACATTTAATCCAGATTTCAATTATCTCTGGAATTTCACTATTTAACTTATCGATTAAATTATCAAATTAAATCCAATATTCGAAAAAAATAAATCATTCGACTTATTAATTCCATTTATTTATATTTAAAAATCAATTAAATATTCGAATTTTAATTATCAAAAATTCTGGGTCGTTACAGACTAAAATTTTTTTTCCTTGTTTATGTTTGATTTAAAGGTTTTAAACCATTTTGATAATGTTTTCAAGGAAAATTATGGGAGGGGATCCTTAAGTGAAAATGACTCAGATATTAGAATACCAGATGGGACTAGTATGGGGTCGCGCCCTATACATTAGCTATTAGCCCCAGCCAATTGTTGTCCAAAATTCCAGTGTGTAGGGCTTTGTCACAGGTAGACTAAAATTATGATTACACACCGAAAGGATAATATGTATACAAATTGGTAATTGGTGAGCCCGAAGAACCATTAGGATCAAGAAGACCTGGGAGATGATTAAATTAGGGACAGACCGTCCAGAAGAGAAGTATTTAACAGATAGTTAAGGATAGACCGTCCAGAAGTGAAGTATTTAACAGATAGTTAAGGATAGATAATTCAAAAGAAGAATAGCTAACATGTGTTAGATTAATTTTGATTATATTGTCTAGTAGGCCCGAGTCAGCCAAAGGTTAAAAGTTATCCAAACAAAACTTACGTGTTTGGACAGATAGTTCATTATTACCTGATTTTTATGTATGTTTACATAATGATGCTTTACAATTTTTGATCAGTTTTTCCTGCAGGAAAAGTTTTTGCAAAGATATGTTTTAAAAGGATGTTAGTGAGGGGAAACCCGTTCCGCTAAGTGGCGTGGTCTCACTTAACATATATATTCCGGGATTTATAGTATTATTCATACCAGGCTTTATGTCTGACTCGAAGTTTTTGTTTTCCACTTAAACTCTCAGGTGCTAAAAATTAATTTGAGTAGGCTGAGGGGTTAAGGTCTTTTCAGATTTTAGTAGGATGACAAATAAGGCTACCGGAGGCTTGCAGGAGGCAAACAGATAGCTATTTAGGAGTTGCAGTTCTTTTTTTATGTTTTGATGTATTTCCGCTATGTTTTGTATTAAGTCTATTATGACTCTATGACTCTGATCATCCAAGGGGGTATCTTCATATACCGCACTTGGCGTAATTTTTAATAAGTATATTTATTTGTGCCTGGGAATGTATTGGGATTATGTAAGTTGAATATGGAACATCTGTTTTAAATGTAATGAAGTAAAAGTTGTTTGAAATCTATGTTTTGTTTCGTATTCAAGTGCTTCTGATATTATAGATACCATTAACGTAGCCATATTTAGTCGTCGAAAGCTAATACTATAGATGACTGCAGCATCTATAGCGCTTAGTTTTGGGCCTCTAGATAGGGGATGTTACAGCTTGGTATCAAAGCATGGTTTATGAAATACTTTAACTAAAAATGGTTTTGAAAGCATAATCCTTAGTAATTAGAGTTAAGATCGGGGTATGGGATAACGCTATAGTAACGTACTTGTATTTGCTATATATATAAGTATACGCTATATCTCTAGACTCCTATCTTAGTTAGGCCATTCATCTATATCTCATGAGGTTTGAATACAGATATGGAAGGAAGAAGAGGCAGAGTTAATCTTGGAGGAGATAGCACCACCACTAATGGAAATGCCTGACCAAATGCTAGAAGAGGTCCAAGTCAGGCTCAAGCTGAAAATGTTGGTGCTGGGGTTCCCCAAGTGGATATGGGAGCTATGTATCATTTTTTCGCAAACATGATGCAAGCTGGAATTGCAGCTGGAGTTGTCGGAGAAAATGCTGCTGGAGGTGGAGTTTAGGAAGCTCCGATGGTCAGGCTTGGATGAAAACTGTTCATTGGAACTGAAGATGTAACCGAGGTGGAAAACTGACCGCTACATTGTGAGAGGATTTTTGCTGACTTAGGATTGAATGACGAGCAAAAGAGAAGATTAGCTTCGAGACAGCTTCAAGGAGCTGCTCTATTTTGGTGGAATACTGTTGTTGCTAGTGTTGATGAGGAAACCATGACTTGGGTGGAGTTTAGGAGAAGGTTTCAAGAAAGGTTTATGTCGGTGATGGCGCAGTCGGCATTGGTTAGGAAGTTTGCTGAACTGGAGCAAGGAGAGATGTCCGTTCTAGAATATGCAAGAAAGTTTGAAGAGTTGGCCCGGTACGGGTATGCTTTGGTTGATACAGTGATCAGGAGGAATGAGAAGTTTATAAGAGGCTTGAGGACGGAGTTGATAAGTGCTACCTTGCCGCACTTAAGGGATCCAAGTGATGTAGTGGTAGAAATGGCGCTGAGGCAGGAAGAGGCGTTAGCATATTTGAGGAAGAAAATGAAGGAGGTCCAGGTGGTTCAAGGCCAGAAAAGAAAGTTTTTCCATAAGAAAAATACTCAGAAGGGAGGAGCACAAAAGAAGGGAAAAGATGAGGTGGTTTGTTATAAATGATATAAGAAAGGACACTATGCTAATGAGTGTCGTACTGGAAAAGGAAAAGAGAAAGGAAAAGAAGTAGTTGGAAAGAACATCCGATGCTTTAGTTCTGATCAGATCGGCCATTATAAGAACCAATGCAAGGAGCCTGCTAAAGAAGGTAGGGGGCAAGTTTATGCATTGGATCCCGCAACTTCAAGGCCAGTTGTGCAGGAGAAAGGGAAGGCTATTCTAGGAGGCTCGCTACAGATTCACGGTATGTCTGTTAGCGTTATATTTTATACTGGTGCATCACATTCTTTTATTTCTCGATGTTTAGTAGATAAGCTTAACCTAGAGCCCTCATACTTAGTTACTTCCTTAAGGGTTGCAAATCCGATAGGAGGGTATGCAACACTTGGGATGAGGTTTTATAGAAAATGCAAACCAAAATTATAAAAGTTAATAGCAAAACAGTCGCTATAACGGTACTTTTAAAATCCCTTGTTTTTGGGAAATAACGTTTATTTTTGTGGAAACTTTATTAGGGATTTCTTTATTATTTTAACAAGTTAACAATATATTATTTTTATTAAAAGTTTTGAGGTTAAAATCAATTGATAGATAGTTGAACAAAGAGGAAAATGTAATAACGAAATTGTCGCTATACGAGCACTTCAGAAAAATACCTAGTTTTTAGAAATTTCTATAAAATAACTAAAAGATATTCTCTTGGATTTTTCTTCATGATTTTCAAGTACCCAAAGTATACTAACTATTACAAAACAAATGGATCAAAAATATTTATTTAAGGTGTCCAAAACTAGGCGCGAAGTTGTAGCAAAACAGGTTTAAAACATGTAACAGAACTTTAGATAGCATTTCTAGAAATGCTATCTTTGTTCTTTAAAGTTATAAATTGTTTATAATTGATATTTAAATTATGTATTTTTCTCTAATATTTTTAGGGTTATTTTCTAACATATAATAGTGTGTTTTAAATTTGGTTTCAAGTTTAAATATATGTTTAACAATTAACTATGAACTTTTAAACTAAGTGGCATTTAAAATAAAACATGTTTATTTTTGTTTTTCTATTTATTTCAAAATTCCTTATTTTACATAATATTCTATATAAGTAATTATCATATATTTTTAAGTTTTTTAAAAGTGTTTTAACATAATAATAAGTATTCCTATATCTATATAATAAGTTTTAAATAAGTAAGTTAATTATTTTATAAATTAAATATAATAAAGGAAGTTTGGATTTTAACACTTAAGTTAAAAATAAATGGGTTTTTGAAACTAATTTGAAGTGTATTACCTTAATCAATAGTGTGGATATGCTTTTATCTTTAAAACAAATGTCTTAAAGTTATTGATAAGTATAAATATGGTTTTGCATTGTAATAAACAATGTTTTAGTAACATTTGTTTTTAACCCTTATTATTAATTATACTTAGGACTATAATTGGATATTTAATAATGAATACTTTAAGGTTACGTGTAAAATGATTTGGGTTTGTTGTGACAATGTTTTAAATAACACTTGTCTTAAACCCTTAAGTATAATTAAATCTAAGAAGCAAGTTTAAAGAGAAATGATTTTAAAGTATAAAATGATTTTGGTTTTTTATGACAATGTTTTAAATAACACTTGTCTTAAACCTTTAAGTATAATTAAATCTTAAAAGCAAGTTTGAAGAGTAATTTTTGTAAAGTATGAAATGATTTGGGCTTGTTGTGACAATGTTTGAGTAACACTTGTCTTAAGCCCTTACAAATGTAATTAAACCTTTAAAAGGGAGTTTTAAATATAATGATAAAATGTGAAGTATTTTGGGTTTGTGGTAAACAATTTTTTAGTAACATTTTTTAAACCCTTAAATTACTATAAATATAATTGGATCATTAAATAATGGAATTTTAAAGATAATACCAAGTATTGAAATCTTTTATAAAAAGGTAGAAAAGTTATATGTTTAGTTTATAAAAGGGAAGGGGTTTATAGTAATGATGTTTTAGTTACATTTGTTTTTAACCTCTTTGATATATTTTTAAGTAAGTAGAACTTGCTAAGTGATTTGTGAATATACTTATACCGTTGAGGTAAGTATATGAACACTTTTTACGTATTAAAAAGTGGATAAAGTTATAGTGATAGTAAAATACAAGTATATATCTTTTATAAAGAGAAATTAAATATATATATATATATAAGTATCTATAGAAAGTTTTAATTAATAAAAGGGTATTAATTAATAAAGGAAGTTTTGATTAATGGTGGAAGTTTTATTAGGTAAAAAGGAGTTTTACAAATAAAAAGGGTTTTTAATTGATAAAGGATTAATTAATTAAAAAGGGATTAAAAGTCTTTTGTGTGACTTGATCGTGCTTTGGATGAATTGATAATGCTTGTATGTTTACTTGCTTATGGAGAGTATACAGGACTTAGTTCCCTTATGCAATCATTCACCTTATTGTTTAATACGACCAAATTCATCAATTTAGTCTTGGAGAGACCGGGACCGGTAAATGTTTTACTTATTGAAAACCACTTCAAGATTGAGATACAGGTTCTATGCTTTGGAGGTGGAATGATGGAATCTGTGTGCGGTTTCGAAATATGTTGAGATGATGGAATCCATGTGGGATTCATTATTTGACGAGTAATGAAGACTCGTGTGAAAGATGCCGAACATAGCCTCAACATCGGAAAAATGACTGAAGACACGGTAGGGAGCATGATCCTGGGGTTTAGTTGAACCATGAGGGGTACATCATCTCCATATCTAAAGTATGCTTATCGATATATTGCATGTGGGGAGTTGATGATACTTGGCACACATTGTTCACGAGAGTTTTCGGATGATATGCCAGTTGTGTTTTCCTTATGGTATATTTTATCTAGAGATATACAGAGCTCGAAAGGTATTTTCTAATTGTTGTCATAGGAGATCAGTCTCATTGAGGAGGTCTCCGTGGAAAATCCATTTATACGAACATCCCTTAGCGGTTTTGTTTGTATACTAAATATGCTATTGAATGTAACAAATGTAACCATTCCAGCTATGATTTATATTTATTTGAAACCCTAGACAATACCATAATATCACTGGAGTTTCTAATGTAAATGGTTTGGTAACTGTAAGGTAAACACCCGTCCATTGTTTATTTGCAGCATGATCTTACGAGGTACCTTTATTTTGAAAGGTTTTATAATATTAAATAATCCAAATGACTTGAGTTTCTCATGCTGGTTTGCCAGACTGATCTATTTTCCTATAATGCTCGAGTCAACCCCGTGTATATTTCCAGATTTCGTTGATGTTCATTGAAGCTCTTGGAGA
Organism: Allium fistulosum; assembly: GCA_030737815.1. NCBI lineage: Eukaryota > Viridiplantae > Streptophyta > Magnoliopsida > Asparagales > Amaryllidaceae > Allium > Allium fistulosum. The sequence goes on from CM060903.1 coordinate 596,655,094, forward strand.
GAAGCTAGATGATTACTTACCATCGTTTTTATTTCCGCTGCATTACTTTGTTTATATATATCAACAACTGTAATGACAGACAGATATAATTGTCCAGGCCAATGTTAGATTAGTTTGCCCTAATTTTTTATCCATACAGTTTTCTTTGTAAAAGATCATTTTGATATTATATGTTATCGTTTCGTTGTGAGATTCGGTTGTTTTTGTTCTCCTCTTTCTTGTCCATTTTCATTTCTTCCTTTTCTTTTACCCTAACATTCTGTCTTTCCGGCACTTGGGTGCTCGGCACGTGAATACTGTGAATGTATTAGTGTCAACATTTAGGGGTCAAAAACCGATCATTATAGTGTTGTTGGAAAGCGGTATTAGTAATGAAGCAGCATCAATTATCATCCCATCTTCATGGATGTCGATGATGTTCATTATCGACGTCGCGATAGTAGACTGTGATGATACTCCCAAAGCGGGGTATTGATAACAACCTATTCCTATGAATTTCAGCATCATTGAAGGGGCGACGTCAAAAAAAAGTAGAACTGATGACTTGCGGTGTGGTCTATCAACTGTTGGTTGATAGGCGACATTATCGTCAGTAATATCTTTTGATGGATGATGAAGTGTGACATTGCTTAGAAGTAACACTAAAGTGACGCGGCATCTATAATCAATTTAACTTCGATGATGGGCAGAGTGAGAGCTACTCGGCTTTGAACAAATGCGACGTTCCTCTTTTTCCTTGCTGATGGAACTCAACGCTGATGAACTATGAAGTGATGATGTGCGGTGTGATACTGAAGATGGTCGACATAGTTGAAAAGTAGCATTGCCTCATGGCTTTGTAATCGGCACCATTCAGTTCTATAAGTGGATTGCAATGTCGACACTAACGATTATGTGAATGCCGACATTCTCTCTAGAGGATTTTGGAGCATATTTCTTGATCTTGACATTAATTTGGATGAGCTCTTTGGCTTGTAAAATATGTGTATAAAATTTGCCCCCCTCCTTATATAAAATTTGCTTTTTACTCTTAGGGTAAAACCAAGAATTCTTTTTTATCGCTGATTCTTCATAAGGCTTTCTTTCTAATCTTGTTTTCCTGCATAATGCAAAACCAATAGTAATTTTCATTTTAACTTAGTATATTAAATCTATAGTGATCCTTGCATTTTTTTTATATAAGTCAAAATTATTTTCAATATACTAATAATTTTTTGAATATATAAGCTTAGTAAATCAAGTGGTGATCTTAATTTCTTGAATAATAAATTAGAAAGTTATCCGATAATATTACAAGAGGGAAAACCGGCAATCATTTTGGCCATAGGACGAATATCCCGAATAAAAATCCCAAAAATTTTCTAGCAATAATAAATGACCAGGAAATCCTTCTGATAATAATAGAAGACCAAAATATCCTTTTGACAACAACAGAAGACTAGAAATCCATATAATAATAGTAATTGAAGACCATAAATTCATATCTAGCAATAATAATAGAAGACCAGAAATCCATATCTAGTAATAATATTAGAAGACCAGAAATACATCTGATAATAATAATAGAAGACCAAAAATCCATATCTGGTAATAAATAATAGAACATAAATCCATATCTGGCAATAATAATAGAAGACCAGAAATCCATCCGATAACAATAATAGAAGACCAGAAATCCATATCTGGCAATAATAAAAGAAGACCAGAAAATCCATCTAGCAATAATATCTTTCTAAGGAGCACAATATCTCTTATTTAACTAATCTTCCTCTAGAATATTTGTCTTGATTTATTCTTTTAAACAGATATCAATTGACTCCATTGATTTTCTTGCTACCGCTATAGGTAGAAACTTGGACTTTGATCCATTCTTTTTACTCTTTCCTTAGGTTTTGGACTTCTTTGTCCCTTCTTACCTCTTTGGTAAGGAACCAAATCTTGAATAATTTCTTTTGCCTCCCCTTTGGGCTTTAGATCTTTGCATCTCTTTCTTTGGTTGCCTCTCTACTTGGGCTTTGGATCCTCGCATCCTTTCTCTTTTCTTGTGAACAAAATTGTTCACATTTGACTGATTTAAAAAATTATTTTGATCCATTTTACTGGATGGAGCTTGATTTGTCTGTCATGACTACCGCGATGGGCAAAGATTCATACTTTGATTAATCCTTTATTACATCAATAAGTAATGATTTAATCTTTAGTTAATTATTTTTGTCCTTTCTTTAGGCTCTAGACTCCATCGTTCCTTCTTACCTCCTTTGGTAAGGACTTTAAGCTTTGATTGAATTCTTTGCCTCTCCTCTGGGCAGTGGACTCTTGTGTCCTTCCTTTCATTGCCTTTTTTTAGGCATTGGACTCTTACAGCCTTCTATTAATTGCCTCTCTTTGGACATTGGACTCTTGCATCCTTCCTTTCATTGCCTCTCTTTGGGAATTGGACCCTTGCATCCTTTCTTTTGCTTGCTTCTAGGCTCTGGACTTCTTTGTCCCATCTCTGAGCTTTTTTGCCTCTGGATTGGACTTTTGTGTCCCTTTGTGCCTCTGGGCTTTGGACTCCTGCATCCCTTTCTAGTGATTTAGACTTTATCTTTTTTCCCCTTACTAGGATTTTGAGACTCCTTACTTAGTAATTTAGGCCCCTTACTTAGTGGAATAGGTCTTATTTTTGTGCCCTTTGCTACTGATTTAGGCCCCTTATTAGTGATTTAGGTCTCATATCGACTCTTGCGTCAGTCTTCCAACGTTAGTGGTTGGGTAACCCCTGAACATTTCATCCAAAAGGAACACCTGCGGAGTATAGGTATTCCTTTGCTTAAAGATTCTTTATTGACCTCGTCAGGTCAAAAGCTTCAATAAGCATACCGCGCCTCACACCTTGGGTTGCCCTTTATTTATACTTGGAGGGGTATTGAGTTCTTATTATTATTATTATAGATTTTTGAAGGGGCTTTTCTTATCATGACTCTTGCCTACTAATCCAACGAAAGCTTTGTAAAATTTTCTTGTTAAAATAATCTCATGGCCTTTCAGTCAACTAATATTTTTAGGAAATTCTTTTGAAAACTAAAATTTTTAAAATTCCCTTTGGAAGAAAGAATTTTCTCAATAAGTCAAGAAATATTTCCTTTAAATCGACCTTTCATAAAACACTTTTTGTTGATTTGATTTTTGAGTCAATGAGTCGAAAAGTTTTCGGATATTTGAATCCTTTGACAAAGAAGCCCTTTCTTAGCGTTGTTGCCAAGAAGGGTTTTTGTGCTAATCTCATGATAGAAATGTGGATCTCAAATAAGAGACTGCGTGGTTATGATTCATGAGCCAATAGTCCTTTAATAAAAAATAGACTCTTCTAATTAGAGTTTTAGCGGTGCTAATGAGTCTTAATAACTCCAAAAACATTTTTTGGAAAATATTAAATAGGTTTGTCTTTTTTAACGATTTTTGAAAGTTTTGAGAATACTTTTGTCAACACATTTCAAATCAAAATCTTTTATAAGAAATAACTGGTGTTAAAGAACATATTCCTTTGAAGATTTAATGAATTGCCCTTGAAATAGATAAATATATGTTTTTATGACTCACTGGGTAATTAATGATAGCTCTTTTGATTCCAAAATATTTTTCTAAAGACTTGTTTGGTGAAACTTCTCACATGAAATTGCTTGTTAAAATAGATATTAGTGTATATTATTTAGTCAAGTTCCAGTGGTCCAGTGGTTAAGACATAGTGGAGTTGCTACATTGTGCTGTAGTGGCACCGGTTCGATACCCAGCGGCCACAATAATGAGACATAGTGCACGGCCACTTATAAAACCGGCTTAACCAAAGGCTATGGAATACAAAGTATCCATGGCCCCAAAGTTTTCAATAAATAACCCGAATTCTTTTTCTTTTTTCTTCTCAAAATGGGGTCCCCGCCTTCTTCCAATTTTCTTCCCGCTGACCCGTCCCATCCCTCTTCTTCTATTCAGCCGTGTCCTTCTTCTCCCATACTTGTACCTCCTGCTGCATCTTTTCCCTTGTCAGTCCCCTCCAATCCTCATGCTCCTGCACCCATCCTTCCTTCTCCAACTTTGCTACCTCAACCATCTTCAATCCCACCGCGTTCCTGGAACTCTCTTTTTAAAGCCAAACCCAATAACGCTGGAAAATACATCCCTCGCGAAATTCAACTTGACTTCAATGGTGATGCAATTGTTCCACCTGTTGATGTTGTCCAGGCTGGAAACGCTATGTGGAAGGAATATCTTGTTGGATTTTTTCTTGACACCCCATTGCCTTATGCTACAGTGCTTTACTACCTCAAAAAGGTATGGAAATTAAGTGGTTCCATATCGGTTAAGTCTGATGGCTTCTTGTTTTTGTTCAAATTCTCAAATGATGAAGATAGGACCAGAATTTCTGAAGCAGATCCTGTGGTGATGAGGAACAAGTTATTTATAGTGAAACCATGGGATGAAAACATAGGCAACAGTTGTAGTAGCATTAAATCTATTCCAGTTTGGATAAAACTAACAAACATCCCTTTGTATGCGTGGTCTCCAGTGGGAATTAACTGGTTAGCTTCTAGAGTTGGAAAGCTTCTTTGTTTGGATGCATCAACTGAAAAATTTGAACGTATCTCTTTTGCGAAATGTTTAGTTGAAGTAAATCCAAATCAAGAATTGCCTGATAATTTTTCTATTAAATTACTAGATGGTTCGAAACAAATTGTTAATGTTGTATACTTGTGGAAACCAGAGATATGTACATTGTGCAAGGAATTTGGGCATCTTTTGAGTAACTGCAAAAAGGTGGAAAATGAAAAGAGTGTAGAACAAATTGTTAATAATGAGCAGTAGAGAAATGATGAAGTTGGTAGGAATATTATGAAAAAGGGGTTACAGACTGTTAAACAGAGCAAAGTGAAACAGATATGGCAGAAAGTCAACAAGTATAAAGGTAAAAAAATGAATAATTGTGAAGAAAAGGAAGAAACAGACATGAGGACACTAGGTGTAAATGAAAAAATTCTCCATGATAGTACTGCTGTAAACAACAAGGTTATTGGTAAGGTGAATAAACCACAAGGTGATGATCAGGTTGGTACTATAAGCACTAGTAACATGTACAACATGCTCCAAACTGATGAGAATGAACAAGGTAAAATGGACATGCTATATCAAGAAGAAGGTGAAATATCTGATGAGTTAAATTGTAGAGAGCAACGCATAGAGACAACCAAGAATTCTACTACAACTAAAGATCAAACTATTTCTGATTCTCTGGTGCAGTCTTTAAAACATGGTGTGCAGGAAACAATAACGTTTGAAGCTACCCCAAGTAGGAGTAACAAGGAATATGGAAATGAAACGACAGAAGTAATTGCTCCTACTGGTACTATTGCTACTGATTTTGAAATAGCATGGTGCAACTCTTTTGAAACCCAAATCACTCAATTAATTTCCACCATGCATGCAGAACTCTCTCAACCACCTAACCTACCCCATTACAATTTTTCCATTCAGCTTCCTGGATGGCCAACTTCTAATCCTTCCAAACAATATCAATCTGACCCTTTTGATCCTTTCATCTCCCAACCTAGCTCTCATCCACCCTCCCCCCAGCTTGCCAAGAAGGAAGATTGAAAATAGAACTCTGTCTGCCCAGAGAAGGAACATCACCTCCCAATCTCAATAGTCATTTATGTATACAATAATAGCAACATGGAACATTAGAGGAGCTCATAGCAATTTGAAACTTGATCAAGTTAAGAGCTATATCACACAATATAATATCTGTCTTATTGGTCTGCTAGAAACTAAGCTTAACCATACCTTGTCCCAAAAAGCAGCATCCTACATTAACCCAAATTGGAAAATACATCATAATCTTGATTATGCAGCCTATGGTAGAATTCTTGTCATCTTTGACCCTTCTGTTCTAACTCTTTCTCTCATTCTATCTTCTAGACAGTACATTCATTTTCATGTTCATCATACCCAATCTCGGACCTCATTCTACTTAACTTTTGTTTATGCTGACAACTCTGTCAACTCAAGAAATGCCTTTCTCAAAACATTGCCACCCTTAAGACAATCTTCTCACCCTTGGCCAGTCTTGGGAGATTTCAACACCTGTTATAGTATTAACGACAAATTTGGCGGCGCTCCTCTTTCTCCCAGAGATCTTGATACCCTTAATCTTTCTGTTTTTGAATCTGAGTTAATTTTAGTGAATAAATCAGGAGCCAAGTACTCTTGGAATAAAAGAAGTAGAAGTGGTGTTCGAATTTTTACTATTATTGACCATGCATTTTGCAATTTACAATCTCTTATTCAATGGCCAACTCTCTTTGTCTTCCTTCCTGAACCAATTCTGTCTGATCACTCCCCCCTTATATTGACTCTTGGGAACCATTTAAGAAGGGAAAAGAGAAGTTTTAAATTTTTTAATGCTTGGGTTAAACATGACCACTTTCTGGTTTTAGTTTCCCACGTTAACTCTGAATTTTCATGCTTTGGTAACCCAATGTTTAAGTTTTGCAGGAAACTAAAGTGTATCAAGCAAGCAATCAAACAGTGGGCTTCATCAACCTTTGGCAATGGTGGAATGTTGTCTACTACCCTAAAACAACAATTGAAGATAAAGAAGGATTATATGATGGAACATCCACTTGATATTCAAGCAGCTGATGAAGAAACGAAATTATTTATGGAGATTAATAAAGCTCTAAGCATGGAAGCAAACATGAAGAGGCAACAATTGCATAAAAGATGGATTGATGAAGGTGACAAAAACACTAAGTTTTATCATGATTCTCTTAAGGTAAAGCAAGCAAGAGAAAATATTTATAGTATTACTGATGAGAAAGGAACCCTGTTTACTACTCCTGACACAGTTGATCAAGCATTTATTCAATATTTCTCTAAACAATTTGGAAATCCTGATGGTTTTCTTCCTGATCTGGACTTAATATCAAATATAGCTCTCCCTTGAATTTCAACCCAGGAAGCTTCATCTCTTTTAAACCCTGTCACTGATGAGGAAATCAAGACTATCCTATTCTCCATGAACAAGCAATCATCGGGAGGCCCTGATGGGTTAAATGTTGTATTTTTCATCTCCACATGGAGTATCCTTGGTAAAGAATTTTGTCAAGCTATACACAATTTTTTTAACAAATGCAAGCTTCTTGGAGAAATCAACTGCACCAATATTGCTCTTATCCCCAAGGTCTCTCCTGCTACAAGTGTTACTTCTTATAGGCCCATTTCTTGCTGTAATGTTGTCTACAAGTGTATCTCAAAAATACTTGCAACTAGGTTGGTTACTGTGCTTCCAACTTTTGTTTCAAACAACCAGTCTGCTTTTTTACCAAATAGAGACATTATTGATAATGTTCTTCTAGCTCAGGAACTTCTCAAAGGTTATGGTAGAAGCAATGTCCCCCCTACAGCAGCACTTAAATTAGATATTTCAAAGGCATATGATTCAATACATTGGGACTCTATTGTCAGGATTATGGCTGTGATGGGATTCCCAAAAACATTTGTGTCGTGGATATATGTCTGTATATCCACTCCATCATACTCTGTAGTTATTATTGGTAGACCTGTTGGCTGTTTTAGGGGTAGTAAAGGTATACGTCAGGGGGACCCGTTATCTTCTTACATATTTTTTATGGTTATGGAAGTGTTAACTGTTATTCTGAGAACTAGTTACAACAATAAGATCATTAGGTATCACCCAAAGTGCTCACATCTACATATTACATCTATCATGTTTGCTGATGATGTAATGTTGTTCACTAAACCTGAGTTGCCTTCCTTGATTGGTATTAAGGATGCTCTGCAGGCTTTCAACAGTATGACAGGCCTAACAATAAATCAGGACAAATCATCTATGCTTGTTGCTGGAGTTAGTCTTAGTCTTGTTGATGATCTTCATCAACAGTCTGGATTCTCTTACATGGCTAATGATATGAAGTACCTTGGCCTACCATTAATTTCTAAGAGAATAACCAAGGCTGACTGTTTACCTCTTTACCATAAAATAACATCAGTTATGATTGCTTGGGATAGTAGGATCTTGACACAAAGTGGTAGGCTTGTGCTCATAAAATCTGTTGTCTTTTCTTCTATTGTTTACTGGGCACGTACTCTCATCCTACCAGTTAAATTATTGCATCTTGTTAGGTCTGCAATGAACAGATTCTTTTGGACAGGTAGTATTCACAACAGAAAATTTGTGCCTTGTTCATTTTCAAAATTTGAGGCTCCTTTGAGATTGGGTGGGCTAGGAGTTTTTGATGTCAGGAAGTGGAACATTGCAGCTATTAGTAAACAGTTTGATGCCCTCATTAATAAAAGAGGTAGTTTATGGGTTGACTGGACGTGGCATTACAGCATAAAGTACAGACATTTCTGGATTTTGGTTACCCCACAGCACTGTAGTTGGATTTGGAGAAGCTTACTGAAGTATAGAGAAGTTTTCCTCCCAATGATACAATATCCTGTCAATGCCAGAGCTGATGTTAGTTTTTGGCATGATCCATGGGTAAGTAATGGCCAAATCTTATCTAAAATGTGTACTTACTCTCAGATTATTCAAACTTGAATCCATAATGAAGCTGTTGCTAATGACTATTTACATGATCGCAAAATCCAATTACCTTACTGCAGCAATCAAGTTATTAAGCAAATTTGGTGTGATATACAACAAAAAACCTTCAGTGAATTTCAAAATGACGCAGTGTTATGGCACATGAAGGCTCATTTTGTCAAAGAAGTGTACAAATTTCTTACTGATAGTGTTCTCGTGCCCGCTTCAAAATGGTCTGAAGTAATATGGTCAAATGATTCTGTGCCAAAGGATAATTTAATGATGTTGAAAGTGTTAAACAGTGCTTTGCTTACCAGAAGTTTATTACATAAGTATGGGATGGCATGTACTACTCAGTGTTTGTTTTGTGAGCTGCATGAAGAAACAACTGAGCACATATTTTTCGATTGTGACGACCCGGAATTTTGAGGCATTTGAAATTGGAATATTTAATTAATTTTAAATATTCAGAGGTTAATTGTAAACTTAAATTTTAAATATTGCTATTTATTGAGTAATTTAATAATTAAATTAAATTTATTTGAAGTTGGGTAAAATAGTAAATCTGGTATTCTAAGCTAATTAAAAATATTTTGAAGGCTTGGAAAATTCCTATTAATAATACTAAAGGTAATAGAACTTTTAAAATTGAATTTAAAAGTGTTTTGTTCAGTTTTAAAATATATCGTTTGAATCGATATTTAAAAATAGCCCTCCGAGGCACAGTCTCGGAATTCGACGGAAGTAGTTTCATTGGATCCGTAATATTGTATTATTATCGGATTCCAAATTTCGTATTAATCGGAGTAGTTGTGTGAGCGTATGATATATAAACGCGTTGAAAATTTATATAGAGACAAATCGAATTTAAATAAAATAATATCGGTCAACCCAAATTTTCTTTCAGTCGTAATTGTATCCCGTCAATATTTTTCGTTTCATTTCAAATTACTATAGCTAGATATTTTCCAAGCAAAGCTTTCTTTACACGCCTCACTGTCTCCATTTAGTACACTTCCTTCCCGTATATTCATATTTTTGCAGAAGAGAAAACAAAATGGCTGAAGCCTATTCAAATCGAATTCTTCCCTTCAGTTTAATTCACAAATCCAATTTCGAAAGTAAAATCAAACCTTCCCTTCCTTCCTCACTCCAGATTTCATTCGAAAACTTTAGAAGGGAAAGGCGGAACCTCCACTTCGTTTTCCTCTTCAACTCGAGATCAGCTCGAAGACTTGTATCGCCTGCACGAGAGTTCGAGCTCGAACTCGAGACGATCGACGAAGGGCTTATGTTCTGGGCGGCGCTGTCAAGGTCTGGGAAGGATGTTGGCGGCAAGTCGAATCGAGCAGGCGACTGGGTGGGGTTCTCGTTCGCGTTCGAACTTAGGGATAGGGATCGATGTCGGGGCCTCGTATTTGGTCACTGGGAAGCGCATGTGGCTGGGGAAGCTGGCGCGTTGATTCTAGGACTCGGCAGTTGGGAAGTCATGATGTTCGACTTAGGAAGGGTGCTCGGAGTCGTCGCGGCATGGGAAGTTAGCAGAGGCATTCGATTGTGTTCGATCGACTTGGGTACAGGAAGGGGCGGAGCGAGTCGCGGTAGCGGTAGTGGGTCCACGTCTGGGTGCGGCGTCGATTAGTGGGTTGCTTGATCGGCAATGGCATGATGTCGTCGATTGAGCAGTGAGGTATTTCACTTACTTCATATCAATTTTAAAACTGACAGTTTCCATATAAGGGATGTATACGAAACAGAAAGGAAAGAAGTTTTTTGAATATATATACAGTGTTTGTTAAGTTAGATCTTTAAAAGCCTATATATAGTTTATTTTGAAGATAAACAAATATACACACATTATAACTTACTGTTAAATTCTAAATGTATATATACACATATATCTTAAGGTAACTTAATATCTTCAAATATTTTAATTTAAAGATTAAGTAAGTTAAAACTTTTAGATTAATCTGTTTATCGAAAAAATTTCCACTAAAGTAAAACTTATAATTTTTACCCAATATATTGAATCTAAAATGAGAATATTAATGGTAGTTAAAGCTATGGAAAATGTTAATTAATTCGCAAATTTCATTTATACGAGGTATAAAATCATGGAAACAAGCCAGTTGGGTGGGATTGCAAACAGCAAAATAAAAGGTGAGTTAATCTCACTCAGCTGAATTTTTAATTTAAATTTAAATGGTTAAATTTAATTGATTGGATGATTGCATTGATTGATGTGCTATATATATAGTAGTATATAGCAATATATACATATTGGCATATGTATATATTGGAATTGTTGATATTCCCGCATTATATAGCGGATGAGACCCTATGCGCCGCATAATAGCGGATGATATTTATTTAAATCCCATATACCGCGATATTCCACCTCGAAGTGGAATTGGTATTGTGCTAACGTCTGTGGATGCAGGGAAACAGGTTGGAAGGATCCAACTGGATTCCTCAAAAATTTATTTTATTATCCTGTGATCTGAATATTGATATCCTGTGATGATTTGATATTGGATGTTGTGGTTGATTGAATTCCCAGTATAATAAATTTTGAAAATCTATGGGATTGAATTTTTGAAGAAAATAAAGAATAAAAATTTAAGTAAATTGGAATAAATTTAAAGGTGAATTGGAAATAAGATAAAATGAAGTGAATTGGAATTTTAGTAAATATGGGAAAAAGAAATTTAAAGTTTACTGAGGAGTAATAAAATTTAAAACTCAAGTGATATTGTTTTTAAAGAAATAGAGAAATTTCTTTTAAATTTAATGATTTAATATAATTTAAATTAAAAGCGTAAATAAGGAATGTTGGGAATTTAAAATAGGTATTTTCAGAAAAAGGGGGTTTTAAATTCACAAATGAGAAATAAAATTTAAAAGGGTGTTGTATTTGAATAAATAAAGTAAACAAGGAATTTTATTCCAAAGTAAAGCAAATTTGAAATCAATTGTAGAATTGATGTAAATGTTTGGAATTTGAAATTTAAAGAGAAATGAGATTTTGGAAATTTATAAACTGGGTTTATAAAGTGAAATAAATGTCGGTGGGCATTTTAAATATAAATTCAGGATGGGAATTTATAAAGGAAGGAGAATTGGTTTAAGAATAAATAATGATTTATTTTTAAAAGAAGTGGAAGAGAAGTATTTTCTGGATAGCCAAGTACATTTGGTTTTAAAAGCAATTTTAAATATTTGCTAAAGATTTATTGTTATTTTAAAAATCAGGTTTAGAAAATCTATTATTTCAAATGTAAATTTTCAAAAGTAAGTATTTTTCAAAACTATTATTGTAATAGATATAAAAGTGATTTGATAATACGTTTTAAAAGGAAATTTGTTTATATTTTTAAAAGTGGCTTTATTTTAAATGTTTTTAAATATATATTTGGACTTAAGTTTTAAAGTAGTGTTCAAAGGTGTTTTATAAAGTATATTTATAATAAAGTGTTTTACAATTATTTTAAAATATAAAATGGTTTGTACTTGGTGTTCCAGTGAAATTAAATATTTGGAAAATGATTCCTTGAAGGGAATATAGTTTGAAATTGTTTCCAATGGGGATTGGAAAGGGAAATAATATGTGGTGAAGATATTTGGGCAAATAAAATAATAATGTGGGAAATTATTTATTGTGTGATGGTTGCTTGTGGATGTTAATTGATAGTTAAATAACCGACTATCAATATTGGCCAAATGCGTTGATCGTTTCGAAGAGACCGGGATCGAGTTTCCGTATACCGGGATTCTAGGTCTGGAGACTCGAATACCACTTCGATCCGGTTTGTACGTTTCGTGTAACGTGTTCGGAGTCGAAGATGGAGCTGTGAAGTGCAAGGGCTAGTCGCTACTAATCCTGAGGATATTTCCAAAATGGATGTAGTAGGAATAGTGCCTTCGGTTCCGTTCGAACCCGGGACGTACTTGTATGGACGAATGCTTTCGTGACATCGTCAGGTGGGCGATGGGCATTCTAAGGGATATGTTCTATAAGGTATCGTTTAGCCTCAAGCCTCATCAACCGGGAATGACTGAAAATCAAGGGTTTTGCAGCAAGGCTTCATGGGTAGCCCCCACTTGAGAGTAAAGTCATCCCTGTCTAGATGTCCCTTTTTATTTCGGCTTAGTGTTGCGGTTGCTGATCCCAACCGTGGGGTGATTTTATTTGGAATTATCCAGTAAGGGATGATTCCGGCCTTGTGTTGCAGGGGAGCGGGCGTACTCCTCGGTACTGTGATCTAGGCCACGTACTGTGACAGGTGGTACCCCAGTGCCTAGTCATTCGTTGGAAATCCATTCTCCCTACGTGCCTTGTACGAGTTTTGTTTGTATTACCCACGTTGTGGCTAGTATGCTGGAATTTAATCATGTAACAATTTCAGCTATTTTAATAAGTATTTGTGAATAGACACTATTATAATATCAGAGGATTTTGATAAAAAGTGTTTTAGCTATCGTAAGGTAAAAACCCGACATGTTTATTTGTGGCGTGGTCTTACGAGATGCTTTTGTTTTCAAAGGATTTTTGAAACTTTAATAATCAATTGAGTGTGATTTTCTCACGCTGGTATTCCAGACTGACTCGGGTATTGTTTTATATGATGCTCGGGTCAGACCGAGTATTATAGGTTACAGGATATGATGCTGTGGATCTCAGGAGATGAGCTGGATGGCGAGACGTATCTACCGTACTTGTTTATATATATATATTCCACTGTGTTGATTGTTGTACTCTGTTGTATTGAGGACATGATATGGTTATTGTCCAGTTGTATGTTATGTATTCTCTGGTGTATACTCTGAAGCTATATTATATAAAACTGATATAGTTTTGATTTGTGTAAAGATCTGTTAATATATATTATATTTTATTCCGCTGCGATGGTTAGATTCTGATTTTGTTTTCTATTTTTCTTCTTCTACCTCTTCTTCTTAACTAAAATGGTTCGATTTTCCGGGTCTGGAAAGTCGGGTCGTTACATCGATTGTCCATCCTTGCTTCACTTGTTGGATAAGATTGGCAGACTAACTGTTATTAATCTATCTGGTACTACATCTACCATATTATGGAGTATTATATACAAAGCTACTAGGTGGAGAACTGAGCATGGCAGAGTGTTGGCTGTCTGCTTCAAAGTATACATGGCAGTTATATGGAGTGAGAGAAATGCCATAGTATTTGAAAATGTAAGAAGGAATGATGATGTGCTCTGGAATGAAGTCAAGGCTCGTACTTATAGACATTTGAAGACCAGTGATTGTATCTTCCCACAAGCCTTGGTTAATGTTTGGGCTTGATATTGTTGTTTTTCCTTGCATTTTTTCTTGTTTTTCTTTTTTCTGTTTATCCCTGTTGTTCCTTATTTATTGTTTGCAATAAATCTGGTAGGGGTCCAGTTAACCCCGTTGGCTTTGCCAAAAAAAAATGTACCAGTTTAGGTTTTTCTTCGCAAAAAGAAATATCTCATTTAAAAGTATGAAAAGTTATGATCATGAACTAATAAACTCTATAGACAAGAGTATGCTTGTCTATAAGAATCTCTTCTTTGAATAACCTTTCTCTAGTAAATGGTTTAGGACAAAGAGTTTCGTTACTATATATAAATTCAAGTAAATTACGTATATCATTAGAAATTCACCGTTATGAGAAAGCATAAGTCATGCTCATACAAAACTTCATATTGAAAATTGATATATACATGTCCAAATCACATGCATTTGAAATTGGTTGACAGATATTTCAAAATTTTGATGGTATTACATATATGAAGCCTTTAATATTTTCGTATGTTATTCATTTAAAAGTTAATGCCTTTGGGAACTGACATATATATAAACTGATTACATTTAATTATATAAACCTGGATCTTGATGATATTCATATTCAAAGATATGTATTCGAAATCATTACACATTCAAAACCTTTGTTTGACAATCTGAAATACTCAATATTGTGTATGTAAGGATCTTTATAAGTATGTGTATATGTATGTGTGTTTGTGTGCATTTGAGGATTCCATGTTCTCAAAACTACATTCAATACTATACGTTCGCATGAAACTTGCATATTTGAATCCTGATATGAAAACTACACATTTAAAGCTACATCCGCTTAAAAAGTCATATAAAAAAATTGATATACTTGAAAACGACGTGCTTATAATATTCATATATTTAACCCAAAATCACACTTTTTTAAAAACCATTGACCTACTTGAAGCTTGTATATATTCTAAATCTCATGCATCTGACGTTTGTGTTTGCAACAGTTCAATATACTCTCGGTTACACATTTTCCAAAACCATATATACATATTATATAGTCAAAACAATGAATAAGTGAAACATATGATAGTTGAGGAGAATATACGGTATAAGTTATACCGATGTTACAAATGCAGGTTGTATTATTTTGGGCCAAGCCGCAGCCCATTATAACTAGGGGTGGGCGCGGGTCGGTTTGGTGCGGTTTGAAGTCCAAACCGCTTCCGCACCGCATCAAACGGTTACTCAAAAATACAAACCATTATACTAGTCTTTTAAACGGTTCGGTTTGAATGTAATACGGTTCGGTTTCGGTCCGGTCTGGTTTGAACCCATATTACATATGAAATAAGAGAATTACTTCCATCAATAATCAATTTACGAAGGCAATTATGTGAAGCTTTTATACTTAAAGGTTAAAACGCACAATATTATACTGATATGAAAGATTAGTTCTTAATTGTATGAATATTTCAATTTGACATTTAGCTACAAGAGAGAGTTTTTTGGTAGATTAACCAAACATCAACATTAATCAATGCATTATCATTAAAGAAAATGACTAGAATAAGATTATAATTAACATTTATCAAAAAAATGAGATGAAAAATATTATACCAAAACTATAACTTCTTCCTTTATGACAGCGAATATTATTAATATAATAACATACGCTAAAAAATGAATATACATCGTTAGAATCTAAAATAAGATTGGAGTTGCTTATATTTTTATCATAAGATTACTGATGTAGATATTCGGTTCGGTCTGGTTTAATATGGTTGGTTCAATCGTCCAACCCACAACCGAACCGTATCGATGCGGGTCGGTCCGGTTTGGGATATTTGCTTTGGTTAGAAGATTCGGTGCGGGTTTCCGCACCGTTTTTGGTTCGGTGCGGGCGGTTTCTGTATAGCGGTGCGGTTTATGCCCACCCCTAATTATAACCATTTTCTTTTATTCAGCCTATATATAAAGGCTTGTACAATATCATCATTTTTGTATTATCAAAGACTAAAATACAAATACAAAATACAATATTTTTCTTCAATTCTTTCATGGTATCAGAGCCATAGAAAATTGCTTAACAGCAAATTGCTCTCATCAGAGAAATATCATCATTTGAGAGTGTTGTACACGGTTAAACAACTGTGAATAGTCTTTTCATCATTTGAATCAAGTGTCGTGCCAAGAAGAAGGTGTCTTAGAGAAAATTCATCATCAAGCACCCCATCGGCTGCACTTGATTCATCAGAAATCTCAAGATTTCGATCATCTTACCTTCTATGCCGTGCCAAGAAGCAAGTGTCAGAGAATCTTCATCACCCGCCTGATTCTGGTTGCACTTCTTGATTCTTTCACTCTCTTTTTATCTGCTTATCAATTATTTTTAAAATCCTTGTCTCCAAAATGACTGAAGAAAATAGCAACATTACTGCATCATCCAGTTCAGTTTCAAGAACTACCCAAGATCAGTCAAATGTCACTCAAGATCCGATCAAATCCATCATCAAGCCTCAGAGCCAGGTCATCGCCATTCAGTTAGACGAATCTAACTATTTGCTATGGAAGTTTCAGATTGAAACAGCTATAAGGGGCTATGGCTTGCAAGAATACGTTCATGGTACATTAATTACCCCACCAAGATTCACTGCAGACAATGAAGGAAAATTAGTCAGCAATAAAGATTACATTACACATGAAAGACAAGATAGTCTGATCAGTTCTTGGCTACTGTCTTCTATAGGTGCAAATCTAATGCCACAAGTAGTTGGATGCAAGACTTCTTATGAGATTTGGCATACAATTGAACAAATATTCAGTTCTCAATCTGCAGCAAGAATAATGCAATACAAAAGACAGTTACAAAACTTATGAAAGGATAGTGCAAGTATGAGAGATTATCTGTCTAAGGCAAAAACTATATGTGATCAATTGGCTTGTGATGGGCATAAGGTAGCAGACACTGAACAAATACTGTGTATATTAAGTGGCTTGGATGAAGAGTATGAAGCCGTGGTAGACATAATATCATCTAATGAAAAACTACCATCACTTCAGTCTGTTCAGTCAATGCTAATTGCTCATGAGGGCGGATTAGAGCAAAAGAAACAACAAACTTGGAGTATAATGTCAATTCTGTCTCTGCTAACAAAAATAGGAATCAAGAAAAGAATCAAAACATCAGAAATCAGTCAAGTAATTACAGAGGTGGTCAATCCAACAGAGGTAGAAGAAAGGGTGGTAGATGGAATTACAATAATAACAACAAACCAAGATGTCAAATATGTGAGAAGTATGGCCATACTGCAAACAAGTGTTATTTCAGGTTTGATCCAAATTTAACTCCAGCACAACAGGGCAGCAACAATGCAAGATCACAAAATCCTAGTGTCAATATGGTAAACATGCAGCAAGAATTAAAGTCAGAAAATACGGATAGTAGCACATCAAAGATTGAAGACATTCATGATGACAGTTGGTATCTAGATTCTGGTGCAACCAACCACGTGACAAACAACTTGAGCCAGCTAAATCTTGGCAACAGGGAATACAAAGGTAAACAATTACTATATATGGGTAATGGCAAGTCTGTACATATATCTCATACTAGAAATGCAAGCATTAATGGTACTAGGCAACTCTATCTTAAAAATTTACTAAGAGTACCATTAATTAGAAAAAACTTGATGAGTGTATCATAATTTGCCAAAGATAATAATGTCTATTTTGAATTTCACTCAGAATACTGTGTAGTGAAAGATAATCTATCTGATGAAGTTCTTTTGCAGGGTAGAGAACATAAGGGGTTATACAAATTTCATGTCACAAGCCCAAGAAAACATGAATGCAAAAGTAAACGGTGTCATGTAATTGAAACAAGAAATACTGAAAAATACAGTGAAAAATTTGATGTATGGCACTGTAGACTGAGACATCCTAGTATAAATGTTGTTAAGCATGTGTTGAGTAGATGTGATAATATTCTTGTTGATAAAATTCCCTCTTCTTACACATGCACATATTGTCAATTAGGCAAAAGTCATAAGCTTGCATTCCCAGATTCTGAGACTGTGTATAACAATACCCTTGAACTAATTGCAACATATCTCTGGGGACCTGCTCCAATTAGTACTGATTATGGTTATAAATATTATATTTCATTTATTGATGCCTACTCCAAATTTGTATGGATTTATTTCTTAAAATCAAAATCTGAGACTAACTATGCAGTGATACAATTCATCACAAATGTTGAAAGACAGACAAATAATCAGGTAAAAATTGTGCAGACAGATGGAGGTAAGGAAATTCTGCCACTAAGAAGGTATTTTCAAAGCAAAGGAATCACACATAGGACCACATGTCCTTACACATCAGAACAAAATGGTCTCATTGAGAGAAAACACAGACACATTGTTGAAACTAGTCTAACTTTATTAGCACAAGCATCTATGCCACTCAAATTCTGGCATGATGCCTTTTCTACAGCAATCTATTTGATTAATAGACTTCCTACAAAAACACTCGAATATAAGAGTCCTATGGAAGTGCTAACCAAAGTCAAACCAAATTATCAAAATTTAAAAATGTTTGGATGTTAGTCTTTTCCCTATCTAAGACCATACAACTCACACAAACTTGACAACAGGTTTACACCATGCACATTCTTAGGTTATCCTACAAATTAGAAAGGTTACAAGTGTCTTGATAGCAATGGTAGAGTATATATATCTAGACATGTGATATTTAATGAACATGAATTTCCTTTTAGCAATGCAGATATCAAAACATCTCAGAAGGTATACAATACAAAATACTCTGTACCTCCAATATTATCTTCACCAGAGATAATCATACCAGTTCAAAGTGAAGACAACCATGACAGAAGAGATATCGGCCCACAACATACCATGTTCACAAGTGAACCAGGTCATGAGCAAACTGAAGCATCACCAAGAGTTGATAATGCTGAACCAAACAGCAACAATTCATATGATCCATGTCAAGTATTGAATGACCAGCAGTCAACCAATACTCAACAAGGGATCATTAATGTTGAAGAAAATCAACCCACTGGTCCTGCAAGTACTGGTCATCATATGATAACTAGGGCAAAAAGTGGTATATTTAAACCAAAAATATACAGTGTTGAATTGGATATAAGTGAGCCAAGCACATATCATCAAGCAGTTGCAGATGACAATTGGAAAATTGCCATGAAAGAGGAATATGATGCATTAATCAAAAATAACACTTGGGATCTTGTGCCACGACCTATGAATAAAAATGTCAAAGAATGCAAATGGACATACAAGTTAAAGAAAAATCCTGATGGTTCAATTCTTAAGCACAAAGCAAGATTGGTGGCAAAAGGGTATTTACAACAAAATGGGTTTGATTTCAATGAAACCCTTTCCCCTGTTGTGAAACCCACATCAATTAGAATAATTTTAACAATTGCTTTGCATAAGAATTGGGCCATTCAACAATTAGACGTGAATAATGCTTTTCTCAATGGTGAATTGCAGGAAGAAGTGTACATGGAGCAACCATATGGATTTACAAAGAAGGGAAGTGAACAATTTGTGTGCAAACTTAATAAAGCACTTTATGGTCTCAAGCAAGCACCTAGAGTCTGGTTTGAGAAACTGAAGACTACATTATCCAAACATGGCTACAATCAAACAAAATCTGACAATTCCTTATTTACTAAATTTCTTAAATCATACAGTAACCTATGTACTAATTTATGTGGATGATTTTATCATTACAGGAAATAGCAAGTCAGAGATCTATAATATTACACAATGTCTAAAGGAAGAATTTTCTTTTAAAGACCTAGGAGAGCTGAATTATTTTCTAGGCATTGAGGTTAAATGAGTATCAAATTCAGAGATTCATTTAAATCAGAAAAAATACATCAGTGAAATTCTAATAAAGGCTAAGATGGACAAGGCAAATTCACTTCCCACTCCAATGACAAGCAATTTGCATCTTTCAAAAAACAAATGTGAACCAATATTAAATGACAAACAATATAGGAGCATAGTGGGGTCACTACAATATGTTACTATAACTAGGCCAGATATTTCCTATAGTGTTAATAAAGTGAGCCAATTCATGCAAAGACCATTAGATGAGCACTGAAAGGCAGTAAAGAGAATTTTGAGATATCTTAAAGGGTCTATCAATCAAGGACTAATTCTGCAATCATGTTCATCTCTACACATTACTGGTTATTCAGATTCAGATTGGGCAACAGATCATGATGATAGAAGATCAACTACTGGTTACTGTGTGTTTTTAGGTAATAATCCTATATCCTGGTGTGCAAAAAAATAGCCAACAGTGTCTAGATCTAGCACTGAAGCCGAATACCGAAGCATAGCTAGCACTACTGCTGAGATTATGTGGATAAAGTCTCTTCTAAGTGAATTACATATCAGATTCAACAACAGGGCTACTATATGATGCGATAATCAAAGTGTTATCTCTCTTACTGCTAATCCAGTTCTACACTCTCGTACGAAACATATGGAACTGGATCTATATTTCGTACGAGAGCAAGTTTTCAAAGGAGAGCTTAGGGTTAAATACGTACCTTCCACTTACCAGAAGGCCGACATACTAACCAAACCTCTCTCGAGGCAGTGTTTCATTCGCTTCAGACACGAGCTCAACGTTGATGAAGCTGACATCAATCTGAGATCTAAGGCTCAGATCTATGTTCCTGAAGCCCTATAGGTGACAACTGAAGCATTCGACAAACATCAACACAATTCAACCTCAAAGACATGACCGCTCTAAAATTTTGTTGCTATCTGAGTTTGTGATGCTGATTGAAGCCAACCAGGAGTTGATTGTCTAACTCTATTCTCTCAAATTTTCAAAGTCGGCAACAGGATCTGAGAATCGCTCGCAAACCCTAAACCTAATTTGGGTTTGAGGGGGCGAATAAGTGAAACATATGATAGTTGAGGAAAATATACGGTATAAGTTATACCGATGTTACAAATGCGGGTTGTATTGTTTTGGGCCAACCTGCAGCCCATTATAACCATTTTCTTTTATTGAGCCTATATATAAAGGCTTGTACAATATTATCATTTTTGTATTATCAAAGACTGAAAAACAAATACAAAATACAATATTTTTCTTCAATTCTTTCACTATGTATGGATGACGTTCCTCATTCTGCCATCATCAGAGGCTCACTTAATTATATATATATATACATATGTAAAACCTGTATACATTTAAAAAAAATTACACATATAGTACGGCAGTTGTTTGAAAATTTATATATGTGTCTGGTATCTTCACATGCTCTTCTCTCACATGCTCAAGGTTTTATGCACATTTTCCTTTAAAAACCTGTCATAAATACAGTCAAAACTTGTTAGATTCGAAATTGTATATACATATCTGAAGGCTCTGCATATCTAAACCTTTACACATATATAAAATCAAATGTCTATTCAAAATTCTCATGCCTAAAACTGCTTCTTTTCTAATCCAATATATATAGGAACATGATCATTTCGCAGATGTACGTTATTCTCAACATGTTACTTCTATTTCGTAATTATCAAATTTTAATATCACAAGACACTCCATTGAAGGTACAACCTTCTAAGTGGCAGCTGGAGTAAACTATACAACTTTACTCCCACATAACCTAAAACTCAGATATCAAGGCTTCATTGAGGAAACCGCTTTATAAAACTTGTCCAATATTTTCGAAATGATCTAACTATCTTGGCGAACACAATATGTCATATTTTATGAACTATTGTTTTTATTCAATTAGCAAACAGTAGAAAAAAGGCAAAAGATCATATGATTCTAAAAAGCCAAACACACACACACATATATCTGTGTGTGTAAGATCTATATACTTCTAGAGGTGTAATGTGCACACTTAAAGCCATTTTATACATGGATATACACTTCAAAACAGAGATATACATACTTAAAATTTACTGAAATGCACTTGGTAAGCACTTTGAAAATTATACACATTTAAAAATCTTTACTTGCTCAAAATATGATACGCTTAACACAGCTACATGTGCAAACATATATATTCAAAATTTACTTATTCAAAATTTACTTATTCAAAATCAAAAACTAAGCATGTTCTAAAACTTGTATGTATGTGAACCTTAAAGGAATACATTCAATTGAAACCCGTGTATATAATGAGCTCTACTTATTTGGAAAACTAACAGGTATTGAATGTTGAACACTATAAAACTTAATAAACTTGAATTTTGATAACGCACAGGGAAAAAGTTGAAGAAAAATTTAGTTTCAGGGACAAGAAGTTTGCTTTTTAGGCTGAAGGACAATTTTTAGTGTAAATCACAAAATGATAGTTGCAACTATCATTAATGTTTACACTATAAAGTGTCATTCAGACTAAAAAACAAACTTGTTGTCTCTGGGACTAATTTTTTTTTTGCAACTTCTTCCCTGTGCCTATTTTCTTGTATACTAAAAACTGGAACTTTCATGTGAAATCAATATATCCTTGTGGCTTGAAATAATAAATATTACAAAGCCAACTTATTATAGAGACGTGTGTGTTCAAAATCAAAACTTATATACCCAGAATTCAAACTTTATAAGGTCAAGACTGTAAATACTTGAAATCTCAATGAGTTCAAAATCATTTCACTCTTAAAAATCTGACATATATAAAATCATATCTATTTTAAAACCCAATATATAAATACAAAATTTATATAAACCCTGTATATACGAAGCTACATTTATTTGAAACTCTAGTATATGAAAAACTCAATATACTTTAAATTGTGCTTCTTTAAAATCATAGACACTACATTTGAAATCCATGTATACTTGAAGCTTACATTTTCATGAGCTTGGTACCTTCAAAACTGTACGCATACATGAACTATGAAATCACATATGTATAGAGCTTCATTCTTTCAAACCCAATATATATATATATATATATATATATATATATATATATATATATATATATATATATATATTAGATTTAGATGCAAAACTCATACAAGTTTTTTTTTAAACCAAATATATTTGGGACTTTAAAGCCACATATATACATATACACAAAAAGTTACATATTTCAAAACCTGACACTAACATTTCTAAAAATCTGCCTTATTCAAGACTTTTACATACTCAATATGTGCAAAAATAATATACTTAAAAATCAAATACGTATGCAAGATCTATTGGTAAACAGATATAAGTGAAATTCTTCTAATAAATGTGAAACCACCTACTTGAAACCATGCCTCGTTATATCCAAAATTTTCAAAATGAGACATTTAAAATCCTTTGATACGAACTTGATACGTATGTTTGAAATTGATATATATCTGATTTTTATATGTTTGAATTGTGAAAACATATATTAGTTTGAAATCCATACATATAAATGACATCTAATATACAAAGACTAATATGCCTAAAGCTAGATTGAGTTCTTCTGTGTTATGTAATTTCAAAATCACTTTATATATATTTCGAAATCATAAAATAAATATACCTAAAAATATATCTAATATTGATATTTAGAAATTACTGAAAGATATATAATATCCTTATTTCTAAGTACAAACCAGAAATCTTGCTCATGCTTGAGATTCAGTTTAAGCACATACCTAAAAGGATGTTGAAATGCTACTTTACTTAAACTCAACTAGTGTAGATATGAGATCTGAAGTGGTCAAAATCACCTGATGTTTCTTGATATTGTCTCTGGCATCAATTCGATCTTTGGCCTTAACACTGAATATCGCTCCTCAAGCCTTGATATTGCCTGTCTTCGAAGTCCTCTGACTTTTGCAACTATTCATAGTGATTTACGAGATTGTTCCCTATGATTTATGCCATTGATTTGCACTTCGGTATTGCTTTCACTGCATTGATCATGATGACCAAACCTTCGATATGGAATTTTTGTTTTTGATGTAATCTGAGTTCTAGTACGAATCCGAGTAGAAACTGACGACATCGGTGCTGCTTGTCTTTGGCATTGCTCACTGGTGGACCCCTTCGACGCTCACAATATCGGACATTGCTCACTGATGGTGCTCGACGTCGCTCCTCTTCAACGCTCACGATGTTGAATACTCGCGACATTGAGATGTTGGCGGCAATGATTACTCTTGGCGCTAATCATTAGCTTCGGCACCAGTTACCAACCTCGATGTCAACTACGGATCTAAGCGCTAACCATTAATCTCGATGTCAGCTATGAACCTCGTCGCTAATCATTAGCTTCGGCATCATCATTGAGATGTGGGCGGCAGTAGATGACTCACGATGTTGACTGCTTTTGGTGTTGAGATGTAGCCTACTTCGATTACCTTCGACACTGTTTCCTCTTTGACTTCACCTGCATCGACACTGTTTCTCTTTGACTTCACCTACTTCAACGCTGTTTCCTCTTCGAGTTCGCCTACTTCAACACTGTTTGATTTCAACCTCGATCCTCACCCACAATGTCATACACTTAGCAGTATGACCCACGACGTCACTGCTTCCATCTATGAATACCAGTTCCCATGAATCTCCAAGCTCGTCATTATTCAGATCTAAGAATTTACTAAGTTTAAATCTAAGAAGCAAGATGGAGTTCAGATCCGCTTCAAAATCATTAGAATTGACTTTGAATTTACCCAGATCTATAAATTCGATTTCTGTCTAAATTTGAAACTAATGGAATGGACTGAGATTGGCATCGAATGAAATGGAATCAGACTTTATTCTCAAGGTCTCAATGTTGAATATAAAGAGTCAATGCTAATTTGAGGCAGAATTGATGTTGACGAGATTACTTTTGAATAGGAAGTTTAACTGGTGTCGAATGTGAACGATAAAAGGGGGTCGAATTCACTAGCTGTCACAATCTACCGGTTGTTCGCTGTTCATTCCTACAAACATTTAAAGACAACATAAATTTCCAGAATTTGAATTCAAAAATTATTTTTGAAAATAGTAAATTCAAATCCGTTTAGGGTATTTTCGTCATTTTCGAACATTCGAAGTTCATGCCCTCCTTCTAGCGCCAAAAATTGATATACCGATATTTGGTTCAACGATCTATATGTGTGTACAAAAAGGCGTGTTCGAAGAAATTCCAAGAAAAACCACTTGGTTTTATGATAATTCACAAGTCCATTTAAATTATAGTTCATAAGTTCAAAAGATAGAATAGGCAAGTCCAATAGTCAATAGGTAAATAGGGAAGTCCACAAGTCAATAGGTAAATAGGGAAGTCCACAAGTCAATAGGCAAATAGGCACAAGTCAAATCCTTTATTCAATCGTGAATATGTTACAAGATGTGTAAATATGCAATTTCTTAATTGTTCAAGCCCTAATTGACAAATATGTTCCTCCTATTAGCCTTTTTCCATAAAAAGGTGTTAAGAGAGAAAAAGAAGTTAAGGGCCCCTACTAATGAGGGGTTGCATCTTTATTTATAGTGGTTGGAAAGATGTAGGCTTGCTCAAATTGGCGATGTGAGACTTTTGGTGTCATAGAGCATGTAGTGGAATATGAAGACTTTTTAATCTTTATGAAGGAAAATGCATTAAATCCTCTTGAATTAGCTCTTGTAAATGATCTTATCTTTCTTTCCTTGTATGATCTTTGACGTCCCATAAGATGAACGTTGTGCGACTTCGATAATCATGTCATATCCATGAAATTTGGCATTGACTAATGTCTTATAGAATGCATCATTAATATTGCTCTTGTTATTACATTGCTAAAGCATGATATGGCTGAAGGACGACATTGACTAATGCGATGTGGATGAAACGCAACAGTAGTGGAATGTGGCAGCATTGACGGGCGGCATCAATGAAGAGTGGTGTTGATGGAAAGTGGTGTTAGTAATGAAGCAGCATCAATTATCATCTCATCTTCATGGACATCGACGATGTTCATCATCGACGTCGCGAGAGTAAACTATGACAATACTCCTAAAGCAGGGTAATGATGACAACCTATTCCTATGAAGTTCGGCGTCATTGAAGGGGTAGCGTTAATAAGGAGTAGAACTGATGACTTGCGGTGTGGTCTATTAACAATGTCGGTTGATTGGTGATGTTATTGTAAGCAATATCTCTTGATGGATGATGAAGTGCGACGTTGCTTAGGAGCAACACTAAAGTGACGTGGCATCTACAATCTATTTAACATCGATGATGGACGAAGTGAGAGCTACGCGGCTTTGACCAAATGCGACGTTCCTCTTTTTCCTTGTTGATGGAACTCAACGCTGATGAACTGCGAGTGATGATGTGCGTTGTGATACTGAAGATGGTCGACATGGTTGAAAAGCGGCGTTGCCTTATGGATTTGTAATCAGCACCATTCCTTCCTATAAGTGGCTTGCGGTGTTGGCACTAACGATTATGGGAATGTCGACATTCTCCATAGAAGATTTTGGAGCATATTTCTTGGTCTCGACATTAATCTGAATGAGCTCTTTGGCTTGTAATATGTGGATAACAAGGTGCTTGGTCATTTTACCTTTTAGACACAAATCACACGTATCAAATGATTTAGAATCAAATAACAGTAGAAAACCCTCAGTTTTCAATTTGTGTGCTTGTTTCTCACTTATATGACCTAGCCTACAATGTCAAAGATAATTTTTGTTTGTATCATCATTCGAAGAATTATTTACAGCATAGACATATTTAATATTGATCACATAAAAGTCATTATCCACAGTAGCATCATAGACTTTATTATCATTTAACATAATGTTCATAACATTATTAGAAAAGTGAAACATATAACAAGTCTCAAACAATCTAGACACTGAAATAATACAACTAATAAAGTGTTTTACATAATAACAATTATTTAATACCAAAACTAATCCATTTTCCAAACTGATATGAAAATCTCTAACTACCATTACATTTACTAGAGATCCATCAACAACTTGAAGCCTCATATCTCCCTTTGCCACACGGCGTCTATTCCTAAGACCATGTAATGAATTACATATGTGAATTCCAAATCCAGTATTTAAAGCCCATGATAGTTTATTGATTGTGAAACAATTTTGAATCATAAATATACCCGTAGGAGCAACAAATATTTTGTTTCTTTTTTTTGACAATCTTTAAGTACTCCGAACAAGATGACCCTTCTTGTGACAATGATGGCATTCACCTTTGTCAGCTGGAGCGGTCTTCTTGTTCTTCTTATTAAACCTTTTTCGCTTCTTCGAACCATTCAAAGATTACGTGTTCCCTTTGACTGCGAGCACCACATTCTGATCCTTCGACGAAAACTCGGCTGATTTCAACATATTGAGTGGCTCCATGAGGTTTACGTTCAACTGGTTCATATTATAGTTTAATATTAACTGCTCAAACTAAGGAGTAAGAGACCCTAAGATCGGATCTACTTGTTGCCTATCGTAATGTCCAATTGAGCAAGTCTATCAATATAGCCTTTCATCATTAGGACGTAATCATCCACTTCCATTCCCTTCATCATCTTTGTATTAAATAGTTTCTTTATAAGTTCGTACCCTGGGGAACAAGGCTGTTCCTCAAACAAAGCTTTAAAGCTATTGAAGATCTGATGGAAATTCATGTTTTCGTGATGTCTCTTCAACAGTTTGTCTAATGTAGACATCACATAAAATTGGGTGATTGTTGGGTCCAAGACCCATTTGTTATAGGCTAATCTAAGTTCAGGGTTTGCCACATCAACGGGTCTTACCCTATGCGTTTTACTTATTGATGACCATAGACGTTTGTATGTTAATTCTATCTTTATTTCCGTTAGCTAGTCAATGTAGTTAAGTCTAGTAAGTTTGTCGTTTTGAAAAAACAACATGGATGTAGACATTTTTCTGCTAATTTTAACTTAGTATATTAGGACATTATTCATAGTAGATGTTCTTAGAATATTAGTAAGGTTGAATATTACATTTTATTTTATAATAAGCTCCCACTAGTCTTTTATGTTTCTCCAAACCTTAAGATGAAACATAGAAGTCTTTCAACTTCACCGGTGGGCGTTATGACTCGTTTCTCTTGGGTTTCTAACCTTGAGTTTGCTCAACAAATCATAGCCTCACAAATAATGGATAACTCCTTATCAGTTGTATCATATACAACTCATAACCTATGATCTTTGTCATAATCTCATTTTGACCTTGACTTTGCTTAACAAATTGAAAGAGATTATTCACTTATACTTATCATTTCATGACAGCCTAAGTATAGTATATGTACTTTGAGTTTGCTGAATAAATACATATAGCTATCTTACCTTATCTATTCTATATATCAATAATACTACACATAACATCTCTAGCTTGAGTTTGCTTATCAACTAAAGAGTATGCAAGCGATTTATTAATATATAAATAGTAGAGGACAATTTTATATTAAAGATTGATAACTTTAATATATTTAATTGAGTGATATCGGATTATGGAATAATGTATTTCATATTAAATACCTTTATGATTAACTATTGGACATAGAAGAAATCACGTTATACATACTATACATATGTATTTATTCTTTAAGTCTACTTAACGTTTCTTATTATTCCACCTTTTATTATACATTCATATTATACGAGTTTTAATTATTATATTACTTTTATAATTTTAGTTAACTTATATAATAGTCTTATGTATAATGTTATATCAATAACATTAATTAAATCTTATTTAGTACATTTGATTAATTTACATTTTAGTTAATTTATATTATTCAATTAACCATTTTATATTAATACGTATACTATAACATTTATAGTTAAACACATATATCTTTATAAATATGTATTTTATATTATTAATTAACATTTAATTAATTAATTTACTTAAACGGTTATAATTAATTATTGTTAATTTTGAAAATTATTTATATACTGACATTATCTTAAAGAATTCAAGATAATGTAACATATATCATTATATATATTATATAAAATTTAATTAATTAACTATTTAATTAATTTATTAAAGAAGTAATCTAGAAGCAGTAAGATAAAGAAGTGATCCAATCATACCTCGATATTTCTTTTGATCAACTACCTTACCTTTTTCATCCTTGTCAAGTTTAATTGTTGTGCTCATGAGATTTTTTGTAGGTTTAGCATCTTTCAATCCAAATTTGTTGACAAGCTCTCTGATATATTTTGTTTGAGAGATGAATGTACCTTTGTCGCTTTGTTTGATTTGAAATCCTAAAAAGAATTTCAACTCTCCTACCTAGCTCATTTCAAACTTTTCCTGCATGACTTTTTCAAATTTCCCATACAAAAGGTCGTTAGTGGTACCATAAATAATGTCATCAACATATATTTGAACAATCAATAGGTCATCATTTTCATGTAATAGAAATAATGTGGTGTCTACACAGCCCTTTTTGAACCCATTTTCAATGAGATAAGTGCTAAGACATTCATACCAAGCCCTAGGGGCTTGTTTTAATCCATATAGTGTTTTCTTAAGTTTATAT
The DNA here is from genome assembly GCA_030737815.1 of Allium fistulosum. NCBI lineage: Eukaryota > Viridiplantae > Streptophyta > Magnoliopsida > Asparagales > Amaryllidaceae > Allium > Allium fistulosum. The sequence continues at coordinate 596,684,487 of CM060903.1, forward strand.
ACATGGTTAGGGTATTCTTGACTTTCAAAGCCTTCAGGTTGTTCAACGAATACATCCTTTTTCAAAATTCCATTAAGAAAAGCACTTTTAATATCCATTTGTCTTAGTTTAAATCCTTTATAACAAGCAAAAGCTAACAAGATTCTAATGGATTCTAGTCTTGCCACTGGTGCAAAAGTTTCATCAAAATCAATTCCTTCAATTTGATTATAACCATTAGCAACTAACCTAGCTTTGTTCCTAATCACATTTTCATATTCATCAAATTTATTTTTAAAAATCCATTTGGTTCCTACAACTGGATAATCATTAGGTCTAGGTGCTAGAATCCAAACTTCATTTCATTCAAATTGATTTATCTCTTCTTGCTTAGCCATAAACCAACTTTCATCATTGAGAGCTGTATCTATGTCTTTGGGTTCAATTTCTGAAATAAATCCACTATATAGACACAAATCACATAAATTTCTAAAGGAGGAACGAGTTTGAATACCTGTGGTAGGATTAGCTATTAACAATTCTGGAGGATGATCTACTTTGAATTTCAATCTCTCTGGTTCCAGATTTCTTTGGACTTCTTCCACGGTTCCAAATTTCTTTTGGATTTTCACTTTCATCTTTTTTGTTCTCCTCTTCGACATTGCTTTTGATTGTTTCCTTGCTTTGATCATCAATGCCTTCATTAAATTTCACATTGATTGACTCCAAGATTGTTCCCGTCCTTTTGTTGTATACTCTATAAGCTTTGCTTCTGGAAGAGTATCCCATGGACATGCCTTCGTCAACTTTTGGCTCAAATTTTCCCGGTTGATCACCTATATTGAGAATAAAACATTGACAACCAAATTTTTTGAAATATGCAATGTTTGGCTTTTTGTTGAACCATAGTTCATATGGTGTTTTCTTAAGAATCAGCCTAATCATGACTCTATTCATTACATAACAAGCTGTATTTACTGCCTTTGCCCAAAAGGACAAGGGTAGTTCATACTCATTTATCATATATCTAACCAACTCTTGTAAGGTTCGATTCTTTCTCTCGACTACTCCATTTTGTTGTAGAGTACGTGGGGCGGAGAATTCATGTTTAAATCCATTTTCATCATAAAAAATTTCAAATTCATAATTTTCAAATTCTCCACCATGATCACTTCTTAGAGAAATAATAGAAACTCCTTTTTCATTTTGAACTAATTTTGTGAATTTAGTGAAGTATGAGAAAGTTTCTGATTTTTTAGCTAAGAAGTATACCCACGTGCATCTAAAGTAATCATCAACCAATACATAACAATATCTCTTACCACCTAAACTTGCAATATCATTAGGTCCAAACAGATCCATATGAACTAGTTCAAGGACTCTAGAGGTACTTACAGTGTTCTTGGCATGAAAAGATGATTTTTAAAATTTTCCCATAGTACATGCTTTACATAGAGTTTCTGTTTTGAAATCATGAGATGGTAAACCTCTTACCAAATCTTTTCTTTTTAATTTTCTTAATAGATTCATGCTAGCATGTCCTAATCGTCTATGCCAAAAGTTTACTTCTTCATCCTTAGCAACCAAACATTTTGAAGGAGTGAGATCATCAAAAGATAGAGAATATATATTACCTTTTCTCTTACCTGAAAATAATGTTTCTTTTGATGATTGGTTAACAATTTTGCACAAATCAGAATCAAAAACAACATTCATTCCCTTATCACATAACTGGCTGATTGAAATAAGATTATGGTGCAGATTTTCAACATATAATACATCGTTTAAGGTAAATGTGCCATTACCTACTTTACCTTTACCGATAATTTTACATTTATCGTTGTTGCCCATTGTGACTCTGCCACCTTTGTACTTCTCTAGGCTAAGGAACTTTGATTTGTCGTTCGTCATGTGCCTGGAATAGCCAGAATGCAGGTACCACTCTTGTTGTTCCTTAGCCTGCCAACACACCTACACGAGAAAAGAGTTTAGTGACTTATCTGTTTTCATAGGTCCATGATTGTTAGTGACAAAATTTTTTGAAAAACAAGTTTGCGTAGAACCAAGACAGTCTATGTTTGTTCCTTTTGGTACCCAGATTTGTTTGATTTTAAGGGATTTTACATTCGTGCCTTTAGGAACCCAAATTGGTATGGTTTTTGTGTGTTTGGGTCTATACCAGCAATTGTTTTGATTATGTCCAATTTTTCCACAAATCATGCACTTGGAGTTGACATGATTAGTTTTACTTCTACCTTTTTCAGATTGAGTATACCCAAGTCCTTGTCTAATAGTATTAATAGTTTGTTTCCCTAATAGCATATTTAGTGATCTTTCTCCTTTGGAAAATTTTCCTAAAGTTGTAGACAATTGTTGGACTTGTGACTTGAGAGATTCATTTTCATTCAATAACAAAGTGCACTTTTTAATAGCATTTTTTCTTATAGTATTTTCACTTTCTTTCAAAATTAGAATTTCATTTTCAAGCGATTTAATTTTAGTTTCTGATTTTTTTATTTCCTCTTCTAATGATGGACACTTATCACACTTAGGGATCTTATTTCTATAGTTTTGAACCATTTGATCAAGCTGCATATTTAGTTCTATCAAACTATCTTTTTATGATTCAATTTTAGCATATTTCTCCCTAAGTTTTTCAAAACAGCCATATACTTCATGAAAATATATAAGTAATTACGAGTGAGTAAGTTTTAATACCTCGCTTGGCTCGTCATCATCGTTGTCACTTGTTTCCCCTAAAAAACACAGATTTGCTTTTTCACTCTCACAGACAGTGCTTTCATCATCATCTTCATCACTTTCATCCCAAGTTGCTGCAAAAGTTCTCCTTTTCGGTTTCTTTCCTTTGCTGAATCGATTTTGAGGACAATTTGGCTTGATATGACCAGGTTTATTGCACTTGTGACAAATGATCTCCTGCTTTTCTGAGTTGTCTAGAACTTTGACGATTCTGCTCTTTAGTTGTTGATTTTGGGCTGGATTTCCATATTTGCAGTTCCACCTTTTGAATCTCTTTATTATCAGTGCTAGTTCAACTGCTCCTTCATCATTACCATCATCATCTTCACTTTCCATTGTTCCTTTGAGAGCTATTGATTTCTTACGTGTATCTCCTCCTTCATGTTCTTCCTTGAATTTGATTTCTAGCTCATAAGTGGTGAGGTTTCCGATGAGTTCTTCAACTTTAACCTGTTTTGGATCCTTTGATTCTTGAATGGCAGTCACCTTTGCTTCAAAATTTCATGGAAGAATTTTGAGGATCTTTCGGACTATTTTCAGTTCTGTTTATGGTCTTCCTAGGGATTTTGATTTGTATATAAGATTAGAAAGTCGTATATACATTTCTTTGACACTTTCATCCTTTGCCATTGTGAAGTTCTCGTACTCGCTACTAAGCATGGCAAGGCGAGATTCTTTCACTTGGGAGGTTCCTTCATGAGTCACTTCAAGCGTGTGCCAAATTTCCTGTGCATTTAGACAATGTGAGACACGGTTAAATTCAATTTGATATAATGAGCAAATAATAGAATTCATAGCTTTAGCATTAGCAGTTGGTAGTTTATTTTCAAGATTGTCCATTGATCCATAGGTTTATCAACTTCTTGATTATCTACCATTACTGTTGGTGTGCTATATCCCGTTTCAACAATATTCCATGCATCTATGATTTTTAGAAAAATGTTCATTCTAGTTTTCCAATATGCATATTCACTATTGAACATGGGTGGAAATGATTTTTGATCCTAGCTCTGATACCACTTGTAGGATTGTTTTCACCCTAGAGAGGGTGGGTGAATAGGGTCTACTAAATATTGATGCGAAAATAAAAATAAAAATAAAAATAGAAAGTAATGCAGTAAAGATCACACACAGTTTTACCCAGCTTCAGCAAAAATTTGCCTACGTGCTGTAACGATTTTCCTTTCGTTTTAAGCAGACACACATGCCGACTCAGACAATTCAAAAGGGCGGATTGTTATGGGGTAAATAAGAAAAAGAGAAAGAAATAAAAACAAAACAGAATCTCGCAGCGGAATGAAAAAATATAATAATCAAATAACAGTTCATGAAGCTGTATACAAAACATTTGATTATACTTATACAATACAAAATCAGAGTTACACTTATCAGAGATAAACAAATAATGCAGCAGAATAGTTTGAATGTATTGGAATAATAATATAAATAATAATAGTACAAATCTTCGTCTTCATCCTCCAGAAATAAGGTCTTCAAATCCTGAATTGCTTAGGCTGAACCGAGCGAATTGTAAAGACAAAACACTCGAGTGAGAACTAAAAGATCTTATGTAAGTTAAATCAACGGTAAATAAATATGAGTGTAAATGGCATCGGAGATGTTTACGGTGTTTGACATCTCCTATCTAGTGTCTAACGTGAGTGCAGTAAATTAAGAGATGTTCGGGATTAACATCTCCTAAGGATCCGTTAAACTATCTATTATATAGAACAATACATTATTATAATATGTCTACAGTAAGATAAACTATTAAAATAGCGTTAAGGCGTTACATTTTCCCCCTTAACACATTTTTATAATGCCAATAGTCTATACAGTACCGTAACTCCCCATAAACTGGGGCCGCCAGAGGATACCCCATAGGTACGACATAAAACAAACTCATAGAAGGCGCGCTAGGGTAGGTGACATGGCAAAACTAGGCAATGCCAGGGTAGATATATTCCAATTACACTTCCAGACTGGTGGTAACGCATAGCAGCTACTACCGCCCACCTCGGAACACACTCCCAAATCAAAAATCGAGGGTGGCCACCAAATAATCACAAAGTCAGAATATAGTATCGAAGGATTGTGCCCGATCAGAGGAATGACCTCACTTGGCCTGTCGATTGCTCCTGTTTTAGCCACCTTAAGCTAACTCATGGGAGTTAGGTCCACGTATATAACTCATATAGGATCGTCGCCAACCATCTTACTTCATTCTGGAATCTTCACCGCGTACACAGTTGCCAAAGTGGTTTTCAGTATTGGCAGAGAGTATGATAATATCTGATTCCGGTCTCTTTAACAACCAATCGCTTATTACACACCGGATGGTTCTTTTACATTTCAAAAATCATTTCATAATTGATATCAAAATATCATATTCAATTCGAATCATATCATTTTCGAAATCATTACTTACTTCCGAAATTATATCACATTGAAATCATAGTTCGAAATTATATTTCCTTTCAAAAGTCATATTTCCAAAATAGGCTAAACTCTCATTTCAAAATATCATATTAAACCAAATATGTTATTTAATTCCCAACTTAGGTTATAACATCATTAACCATATTCACTTAAATAATCGAGAATTTGAATATAACCCATCCATTTTACTTAGTTTGGAATTTAGAAGAAAATAGTTTTAAATAGTTATAAATAGTTAATATGGATTTAAAATAAATTAAATATAATTAAAATAGATTAAATAGCTTTAAAATAGATTAATTAGATTTAAAATAAGTTAAAACAGGTTAATTAGTTTAAATAAATTAAATGGTTTAAAATAGGTTAAAATGATTTAATATAATTAATATAGGTTAAAATCATTTAATTTAACCAATCCGGTGTCCGTATATAATTCTCTACCCTAGGGTCAAGTGATAAGGATATTTATCATTTCAATCCGCAATTTAAAATTTTACGGTTATATATCATTTCAAACCGCAATCCCGAATTTAATAACAAAGTCCATAAAATCGCTCGAGTCTATCATTTCAACCCATAACGATTTTTCCCTAATCTATAGATCGTTCGGGTATGTATCATTTCAACCCAAAGTGAACTTGTAGTTTATAACGATATAAAATAAAACATCCATTCATCCAATATCAACAATCAACATCCATTACAAACATCATCCAAATCAATCAATAAATATCAATATAGAACTGATAATCAATAACAGGTATTTAACTGGCAATTTATATTCAATAATAAATTAAATAACGATTTAATTCAAATAAATTCAAATTAACTGAGATGATGATTTAAAATATACCAAACAGTCATAAATAAATTTCTAATCACATCATAAATTTAATTTAACAAACATAAGAAATTTTAGAAGTTGTGAGTGAGTTAAAACACTCATGTTTGCATTCAAATTGAATTTAAATCCAATTTAGGGCCCAAATTCAAACAATCTTCGAATTCGTCCAAACCAGCGTCAAAATGTTCGTAATCTCGATACGATCCCAGTGGAACAAACCACGTGAGAATCGGACCTTGTATGTAGAAGTTACGATTGTTAGAACATAGACGATTTAAAATTAAATTTGAATAAAATAGATAAAAGAAATCGAACCCGCTTGGACACGTCAGCTCTTCCCCTGTCTCGTTCGAAACCCTGCCCAGTTTCTCACCCATGCAGCCGCCGATCAACACCGAATTAAAGCCACCACCATGCTCGACCTTGTCACGATCAAGCAACGCCACTGTATAGCTCTCTCCACGCCGCCCCAGATGCTAGGTCACGGTCAACTCCGCCACCTCATAACCGAGTCGCCGCCTCTATCGAAAAACAATCGAAATTCGCGAATCGCGGCCACTCAAACACAAATGAGCACCACTCCGAAGACCTGCTCACCGCCACCATTCAAACGGCGCTTTCCGATCGTCGATCGGACGAGGATCCGCCGTTGGATTGTCAAAACTCTAAAACGAACGGCCGAGGTTCATCTTGAATTTCTGGACAAACAATGTATCGAATTGAAAAACGAATAGCACCAGAAGATTATGCTCGTCAAGAGCTTTAAATCAATATATAATTCGGTATATTTTGAGGAGTTTGAATTTTTTATTTGGCTTTGAAGTTACAATAGGGAATAGGGTTTGTCTGCCATTGGAAAGAGAGAAACAAATGAAATTGTACGTACTGACAAACTGAGTTGAGGAACACTAGGGTTTATAACAGGTTATTTATAGACAAGGTTAAAAATAGAAAGAACGGACAAAATTGGTTTGAAAATTGAACGATAAACGACCCGAAAAGCCCGTTCTGTCTCCGGAATAAAAATGGATCATCCCATATATCAAAATAGATGTTTTCAATATTTATAAGCTCAATGGAATAGGTTTCAAGTCCTAATTGCATCATATGAAGAAGTTATATTAAAACCAGCTTATTTCAAATTGATTTCAATTGATTTCAATTAAATTGATTTCTAGGCGTTTCGAGCCCGTACGATCAAACGACTAGTCCGATCGTTACGTAACTTGAAATCCTAAAATAATTCACCGTTACGAGTTTGATGAAATTGGTTTTGTCGAAATCCGAGTCAGTGGCCAAAATGGCTATAATTCAGTTAATTAAATAAATTAATATTAAATTAATTAAATCACTTTTTAATTCAATATTTATTAGCTAACAAATTTTATCAATTTTGATTACCTATACATATATAATAATTTATAGTAATTTACATATCAATTTTAGTGTTGATTATTTCAATAATTACAGCATTCAAATTCAACTGCAATTAATCCAATTAATTAATGTTTATTTCAAATAAATTGATTTTATTTGATTCAAATCTTTATACTCAATCAATTATTATTCTATAAACATAGCTAACGTTTGTTTTACACTTTATTACATTGATATACTCAAATTTCCATCTTTATTTGTATTAATTACTATATTTCAATTACATTGAATTTTGTCAGTTTTACACATAAATTAAAATTTAAAATCCCAAATTATTTAGCTTGATTTCATTCTTTTTATTCCCAATTATCATATTATGAATAAAATTAACATTATTTCCAAATATTAACTTAATTTACATTAACATATACTTAATTACATTTATTGAAATTTATTTCCAATTTAAATTAACAGGCTAAATAAATAGGTAATATACAATAATTGTTACCATTAACTTTTAATTACACCTATAAGTCATTATTAATAAACAAATGTTACAATTGCTTACATAACACTGTTTTTATCCAATTATCATTAATTATATACTAATTCATAAATTGGTTCAATATCTACACTTGTTTCCTTATATTCAATTTTATAGCCAAGTATAACATTTAAATTATTTCCATTAATTGGCATTTCATTCAATTCATTAATCATTAACTTTAATTAACCTTGTTACGTTTCATCTTAGTTATTATTTCATTTTTAATTTACAAATTTTTATTTCTATCAATATTAAATTACCAAAATCTCACTAAATTAAAAAATCTTAATTATTGAAAATTACGGGTCTTTACACTCTCCCCCGCTCAAAACTTTTCGTCCTCTAAAAGGAAAAAGAAGGGAAAAAAAGAAAATTAAGTAATCAGTATATCTTATTCAAAATATTAAATTTATAAATAATTAATTTACAAAATTAAATAATTTAAATAAAATATATCAGTTTATAAACACTTAAATCCTTTTATACTCAAAATAATAAAGTTTGGAAACATTTTACAAAATTTTCTAAGTCCAAAATTTACGGAAAATTTCGGCAGAGTCTCCTTTATATGGAGGGGTCTGGGAGAAATTATAATATCAATAAAACAATATATATCAGAAATGTTTTTCAAAATAATATATCCCAACGGTGGAAAAATAATATAATATCGCTATAAAACCGTAATCCAAGAACGTACCTATTTATCGGGCAAATAACGCTTAATTATGAAACCAAAAGCAGTAGCAATTGCTTCCATAACCTGTATTTCACTTATATAATCCAAAGAGGTTAATAATTAAATAAAATGAAATGTTTAACGTTGTTTTCAACCACTAACAAACAAATCAATATAAAACAACAATCACTTGTAACCACAACATACAATCATCATATGAAATCAATACAAATCAATTATCCATCCATATCAACCAAAACAAATAGTTTGTTCGGGTTAAGGCACTTTTAATCACATAGAATGACAAATAACTACTAAGTATACCATTACTCAACAGTCTCAGATAAACTCAATAGATTATTCATACATCTTAAACAATTAGAAGTATCCTATCCCAAACAATCCATAAACCAAAACAAACAATAATTTACACTGCACTTGAGTTATTCTTATTAAATTTCTTTCACAACATTTTACAGTTTTTTTTTTGTTTTTTTTCATTCATATAAGGATTATTTCTTTAACTTACATTTATCTCTTACAGAAAAATTTATCATTCATTCATTCAGTGCTTATTTCATTTATTTTCCTTTATTACTTACAAAATTCATTTTCATTTATTCATATCATGTCAATTTCTTTTTATTGCATTACACTCATTCATTCATTTATTACTTAATTTCATTTGTTTATAGTATTCATGTTAATACAATTGCTTAGTATATCAATTCATTAACTTAAGTTTATAAGCATCTTCTTACAATACTTACTTCCCATCACATTTTATATAGTGCATTTCAATTATAACTTAGGTTTATAACAACTATAACATCAAATTCTTATTTATAAAAGTAATTCATTGAACACTTCCCTTACATAAGTTTTACTTGTAAAATTTTCCATTACATATTCTTTTATCATTTCCACTTTTATAATTGGTAAGTTATATATATGTCTTTAAGAATGCAATTGAAAGTTACACAAGTTTGACTTACTTACTCTAATTAACTTAAGGTTCAACAGTTATCATTCCTTATTTTCATATTCTTTTCGTTTACAAGTTACAAATTTCAAATTCCTTGTATATTTCAGTTATAACTTAGCATATAATTTCTTATTTTCATTTAGAAGTTTCAATTATTAAATAATTAAATTTTTTATTCCATTTCAATAATTGAAATCTCTAATTCATAGAAATTTACGTACTAAATGCCGGGTTCCATTTCAAATCATTTAAAATAATATATACATATATATATACTCATAACTTTTATATCCAATCATATTTAAACTTTAAAAATTTTATTTGTTTATCAAAATAGATCTGTAGTAAAACTACTACAATGGCCTTCCCACTTTGAAACTTGAAAATGAATGTCGATGATGTGTGCACTCATCACTGAAATTATTTTCCAACGACAGAGAGGGGAGTACAGAACTTATTTCTTTCCAAAATTTCATTAAAACAATTCTTTCAAATTATATTAAAATATTTATATCAGAAAATACTTCTAATAATATTATTATTATATCCCAAAATCATTCGAAAGAAATTTTCAAAAACCCCAGAACTTAAGTTCTAAATTTCCAAATTTCATTTATCTTATTTTCAAATCTTATTTCCAACCTATATTTATAAATTTCACTACCTAACAACCAATATATTACAACCAAATATATAATTTATAAATCACTATTTTATATAAAAATATACAATAGGTAAAATTATTTCATTTACCTATATTTCAAAACAAATATTGTGTCGGTCTGTCCTATTAAGTGTTTAGAAATCCCTATCGATATCATAGCGTCCTATGCACCAACCAGAATTTATAAATACAAAACGGGACAAATTAACACAATATAAAAACCTTTTATAACACTAACAAATATGCTCTCTTATATATATACGATCAGAGACTCATTTTAGGGTATTACTACCCTATTTTATATGAGTCAGACCCCACAAAGCTAAGGTTATCGCTAAACCTGGCCCTGATACCAACTGTAACGACATGCCTTTATGGACGTTTTAAGCAGACACACATGCCGACTCAGACCATTCAAAAGGGCAGATTGTTATGGGGTAAATAAGAAAAAGAGAAAGAAATAAAAACAAAACAGAATCTCGCAGCGGAATGACAAAATATAATAATCAAATAACAGTTCATGAAGTTGTATATAAAACATTTGATTATACTTATACAATACAAAATAAGAGTTACACATATCAGAGATAAACAAATAATGCAGCGGAATAGTATGAATGTAGTGGAATAATAATATAAATAATAATAATACAAATCTTCATCTTCATCCCCCAGAAATAAGGTCTTCAAATCCTGAAATGCTCAGGCTAACCCGAGCGAATTGAAAAGACAAAACACTCGAGTCAGAACTAAAAGATCTTATGTAAGTTAAATCAACGGTAAATAAATATGAGTGTAAACGGCATCAGAGATGTTTACGGGGTTTGACATCTCCTATCTAGTGTCTAACGTGAGTGTAGTAACTTAAGAGATGTTCGGGATTCACATCTCCTAAGGATCCGTTAAACTATCTACTATGTAGTACAATACGCTATTATAATATGTCTACAGTAAGATAAACTATTAAAATAGCGTTAAGGCGTTACATTTTCCCCCTTAACACATTTTTATAATGCCAATAGTCTATACAGTACCGTAACTCCCCGTAAACTGGGGCCGCCAATACCCCATAGGTACGACATAAAACAAACTCGTAGAAGGCACGCTAGGGTAGGTGACATGGCATAACTAGGCAATGCCAGGGTAGATATACCAATTACACTTCCGGACTGGTGGTAACGCATAGCAGCTACTACCGCCCACCTCGGAACACTCCCAAATCAAATATCGAGGGTGGCCACCAAATAATTACAAAGTCAGAATATAGTATCGAAGGAGTGTGCCCGATCGGAGGAATGACCTCACTTGGCCCGTCGATTGCTCATGTTTTATCCACCTTAAGCTAACTCGTGGGAGTCAGTTCCACATATATACCTCATATAGGATCGTCGCCAACCATCCTACTTCATTCTTGAATCTCCACCGCGTACACAGTTGTCAAAGTGGTTTTCGGTATTGGTAGAGAGTATGACAATATCTGATCCCGGTCTCTTTAACAACCAATCGCTCATTACACACCGAATGGTTCTTTTACATTTCCAAAATCATTTCATAATTGATATCAAAATATCATATTTAATTCAAATCATTCCATTTTCAAAATCATTACTTACTTCCGAAATTATATCACATTGTAATCATAGTTCGAAATTATAGTTCCTTTCAAAAGTCATATTTCCAAAATTGGCTAAACTCTCATTTCAAAATATCATATTAAACTAAATATGTTATTTAATTCCCAACTTAGGTTATAACATCATTAACCATATTCACTTAAAAAAATCGAGAATTTGAATATAACCCATCCATTTTACTTAGTTTGGAATTTAGAAGAAAATAGTTTTAAATAGTATAAATAGTTATAAATAGTTAATATGGATTTAAAATAGATTAAATAGCTTTAAAATAGATTAATTAGATTTAAAATAAGTTAAAACAGGTTAATTAGTTAAAATAAATTAAATGGTTTAAAATAGGTTAAAATGATTTAATACAATTAATACAGGTTAAAATAGTTTAATACTTTGAAATCTTAATAATTAGAAATTTTGAACTAATATATTTTTAATATAGTTTATATCAAGACATGAATTTGGAATTAATATCAAATTAAACTATTCATTTCATTTCAACACCTTTGGACCATTTTCAATTTCCAAGTCAACAAACCAAATTCCAAACCTTTCAATTTCAAAATATTTCAAAGTTATTTTCAGACAACTTCAATAACTTAATTTCGATAGAATTTCATTTATACTTAAAAGTTTAACTTTAAACTTCCAATTTAATTTCTTAAAACAATTCCTTTAAACCAATTCTCAATTCAACATAAAACTTGATTTTTCAATAATACTTCAATTTATATACATCAAATTTTATTTCAAAATACCATTTAATTAAATTCGAAAATTAAGGATTTTAAAATCTTTTAATTTAACCAATCCAGTGTCCGTATATAATTCTCTACCCTAGGGACAAGTGATACGGATATTTATCATTTCAATCCGCAATTTAAAATTTTACGGTTATATATCATTTCAAACCACAATCCCGAATTTAATAACAAAGTCCATAAAATCGCTCGAGTCTATCATTTCAACTCATAACGATTTTTCCCTAATCTATAGATCGTTCGGGTATGTATCATTTCAACCCATAGTGAACTTGTAGTTTATTACGATATAAAATAAAACATCCATTCATCCAATATCAACAATCAACATCCATTACAAACATCATCCAAATCAATCAATAAATATCAATATAGAATTGATAATCAATAACAGGTATTTAACTGGCAATTTATATTCAATAATATTAATTCAAATAAATTCAAATTAACTAAGATGATGATTTAAAATATACCAAACAGTCATAAATAAATTTCTGATCACATCATAAATTTAATTTAACAAACATAAGAAATTTTAGAAGTTGCGAGCGGGTTAAAACACTCACTTTGCATTCAAATTGAATTTAAATCCAATTTATGGCCCAAATTCAACCAATCTCCGAATTCGTCCAAACCAGCGTCAAAATGTTTATAATTTTGATACGATCCCAGTGGAACAAACCGCGTCAGAATCGGACCTTGTATGTAGAAGTTACGATTGTTAGAACATAGACGATTTAAAATTAAATTTGAATAAAATAGGTTAAAGAAATCGAACCCGCTTGGACACGTCAGCTCTTCCCCCATCTCATTCGAAACCCTACCCAGTTTCTCACCCATGTAGCCGCTGATCAACATCGAATTAAATCCACCACCACGCTCGACCTTGTCACGATCAAGCAACGCCACTGTATAGCTCTCTCCACGCCGCCCCAGATGCTAGGTTGCGGTCACCTCCGCCACCTCATAGCCGAGTCGCCGCCTCTGTCGAAAAATGGTCGAAAGTCACGAATCATGGCCACTCAAACACAAACAAGCATCACTCCGAAGACCTGCTCACCGCCACCATTCCAACGGCGCTTCCGGATCGTCGATCGGACGACGATCCGCCGTTGGATCGTCAAAACTCTAAAACGAACGGCCGAGGTTCATCTTGAATTTCTGGACAAACAATGTATCAAATTGAAAAATGAATAGCACCAGAAGATTACACTCGTCAAGAGCTTTAAATCGATATATAATTCGGTATATTTTGAGGAGTTTGAATTTTTGATTTGGTTTTGAAATTGCAATTGGGAATTAGGGTTTGTCTGCCATTGGAAAGAGAGGAACAAATGAAATTGTACGTACAGACAAACTGAGTTGAGGAACACTAGGGTTTATAACAGGTTATTTATAGACAAGGTTAAAAATAGAAAGAACAGACAAGATTGGTTTGAAAGTTGAACGATAAACGACCCGAAAAGCCCATTCTGACTCCAGAACAAAAATGGGTCATCCCATATATCAAAATAGATGTTTTCAATATTTATAAGCTCAATGGAACAAGTTTCAAGTCCTAATTGCATCATATGAAGAAGTTATATTAAAATCAGCTTATTTCAAATTGATTTCAATTAAATTGATTTCTAGGCGTTTCGAGCCCGTACGATCAAACGACAGGTCCGATCGTTACGTAACTTGAAATCCTAAAATAATTCACCGTTACGGGTTCGATGAAATTGGTTTTGTCGAAATTCGAGTCAGTGGCAAAAATGGCTATATTTCAGTTAATTAAATAAATTAATATTAAATTAATTAAATCACTTTTTAATTCAATATTTATTAGCTAACAAATTTTATCAATTTTGATTACCTAGACATATATAATAATTTATAGTAAATTTACATATCAATTTCAGTGTTGATTATTTCAATAATTACAGCGTTCAAATTCATCTGCAATTAATCCAATTAATTAAAGTTTATTTCAAATAAATTGATTTTATTTGATTCAAATCTTTATACTCAATCAATTATTATTCTATAAACATAGCTAACATTTGTTTTACACTTCATTACATTGATATACTCAAAATTCCATCTTTATTTGTATTAATTACTATATTTCAATTACATTGAATTTTGTAAGTTTTACACATAAATTAAAATTTAAAATCCCAATTTATTTAGCTTGATTTCATTCTTTTTATTCCCAATTATCATATTATGAATAAAATTACCATTATTTCCAAATATTAACTTAATTTACATTAACATATATTTAATTACATTTATTGCAATTTATTTCCAATTTAAATTAACATGCTAAATAAATAGGTAATATACAATAATTGTTACCATTAACTTTTAATTACACCTATAATTCATTATTAACAAACAAATGTTACAATTGCTTACATAACACTGTTTTTATCCAATTATCATTAATTATATACTAATTCATAAATTGGTTCAATATCTACACTTGTTTTCTTATATTCAATTTTATAGCCAAGTATAACATTTAAATTATTTCCATTAATTGGCATTTCATTCAATTCATTAATCATTAACTTTAATTAACCTTGTTACGTTTCATCTTAGTTATTATTTCATTTTTAATTTACAAATTTTTATTTCTTTCAATATTAAATTACCAAAATCTCACTAAATTAACAAATTTTAATTATTGAAAATTACGGGTCTTTACACGTACTGCCCCCAAGGTTTCTACTAGAAATTAAGTAATCAGACGCTTACAAAAACACGTAAACTTGCGATACCCGCTAACTTGATTAACCTAACTCTAAGCTCAAAACCCTACTACAACTCAGCCACTGAGTTGTGAATTCTCAATCTACGCCCCGTAGTTTGTACCTAGTTAGACAACTAGAAATTTACAAAATTTTAAAAGAGAAAATTACAAATAAAATTAAATCTAAAATAAAAAACCCTATATTTATAACTAATGCCCAATACACAAAAAAAGGCCCAAGTAACATATAATAAGAGAGAAGACTGTCTCCATTTTTTTAGTTTGTGAAATCTCTTCGACCGATTTCTTCTTCAAAATTAGGATTTCGTTCGAATTGAAGTTACCGCTTTATAATTCCAATCGAATCCTTTCTCTCGTTTGTTGATGATTGCTCTGTTCGATTTAATGGAGTTTAGTGTTGCAGTTGCTTCCACGTCGAGTTGATATTAATGAATTGGTATGCATTTTTCCCTTCTTGATTTTTTGCTCGATCTCAACTTGATATGTTCTACTAATGATGATACGGGTTTAAATAAGGATAAAATCCCTAAATTTTCATTTGCATTGTTTTGATTTGAATTCTTCATGATTTTAGTACTTGCATTGATTTCTGATCGAACGATCTCTGAAGAATGACTTGTTCATCTCTGACCTGATCATCCTTCGATTACAGCTTGGCATTTGAATTTTAGATATATTTGAATTGGTTCCGTTCTTTGCTGCAAACGACTTGTTCATCATTCACTGTTCCATTTTCTGAAATATGTTTCCTTATGACTTCTGTTTGAATTCTCTTGACTTGTTCAAACTGCTACTGATAATTTTCAATTTTTTTAAACACTGCCTTGTACTAGTAATCTAAACATGATGTTTTTCTCGAGTTTAATCTGATGTCTCCATGTATATACATACATACATACATACATGTATGTATATATCTGTGTGATTGCTATGGCCGACAACTCTCCTTATGTTGTTGTTTAGCTCTCTGATTAGTCCCACATTTCTACTTAACTTCTCTGGCATTTTCGACTCATGGTTTTGATTAATCTCAGTAATTTGCAGTCTGTTTTGATCCAATATGCTTTGCACTTGAATAAAAAATTTCTGAAAAGTTTACAGCAGTTTGCTATTTATTTCTTTTGATTCTCCTTCCATTTCTTATTTTAAACTTCAAAAACCTCTTCTTTAAATCAAAAGCTCAGCACATAACCTGTATGCTCTATCCACACAAGTGCTTGCATTCTAACTTTGCTTACATATATACATTTATATGCATATGTATTTACATGTTACTGTGCTTGTTAGACTTGCTGTGTCTAGTGCACTTGTATTCTCTAGCCATAATGATTTTGTGCTAGTTGCTTCGAGTTAAATTGCCCCTGTACACTTGCTGTTTACTGTGTACATATATGTGTGTATACTTGTGCACTTCATGTTGATATCTTCCCTGTACTTGACCCTGAATTCTGATTTTGCTTGAACATTTTGTATACTTTCATGTACATGTAGAAACTAAACTTGATTATGAACTCTGGTTGCATATGAACTTGTTATTCAAGTGTGTTCATGCCTGTTGTTGCTTTGCATTCCTGTTAACACATTTGGACTTGTGAGCATGCCTGAAGCTTTGCATTCATGTTAACCCATTTTGACTTGTGAGCATGTCTGAGTTATTATAGTCTAGTTGCATGTTGTTTTGTCTGTTGGTTGGATCTTCATGTGTACATTTGGTTGAGCTACTGTCATGTTGGTTGGACCTTTGTACATTTGGTTGAGGCAGTTTTTATGTTGGTGCCTTACTAGCTTGATGCTCCTACTCCTACTTGATTGCTTTGTACTGAACGTTGCTGTGTTGTTTGTTTTTGCATTGCACCTAAGTTGAATCCAGTCTTGGCTTGGGTTTGACCTTGTGCTCACCTATCTCTGCAATTTTAACAAGCAAGTGTATATCGATGGGCACGACCTTGTGGCATGTACAGTGATACACTATGCATGTCACAAGTTGTTCGCGTATTTTTGATTCTAGTTTGAAATAGAAAGATGAATTAAAAATGATGACGAACAACCCAAATAACTGAGGCAAACAATATTTTCAAACGCACACTTCATTGTGCACTGCAAAATATTTCTTCTTCAATTTTACCGCGTCAATGTTTATTTTGTAGATAGATCAAATGCTGTATACATGCTGGAACAGAGTTGAAGATCAAATACGAGTGATGAGTGAATATGTAGTGAGGTGAAACATGTATGTAAAATTTGCCTACGTGCTGTAACGATTTGCTTTTCGTTTTAAGCAGACACACATGCCGACTCAGACAATTCAAAAGGGCGGATTGTTATGGGGTAAACAAGAAAAAGAGAAAGAAATAAAAACAAAACAGAATCTCGCAACGGAATGAAAAAATATAATAATCAAATAATAGTTCATGAAGCTGTATACAAAACATTTGATTATACTTATACAATACAAAATCAGAGTTACACATATCAGAGATAAACAAATAGAGCAGCGGAATAGTATGAATGTATTAGACTAATAATATAAATAATAATAGTACAAATCTTCGTCTTCATCCTCCAGAAATAAGGTCTTCAAATCCTGAAATGCTTAGGCTGACCCGAGCGAATTGAAAAGACAAAACACTCGAGTGAGAACTAAAAGATCTTATGTAAGTTAAATCAACGGTAAATAAATATGAGTGTAAATGGCGTCGGAGATGTTTACGGTGTTTGACATCTCCTATCCAGTGTCTAACGTGAGTGCAGTAACTTAAGAGATGTTCGGGATTAACATCTCCTAAGGGCCCGTTAAACTATCTACTATATAGTACAATACGTTATTATAATATGTCTACAGTAAGATAAACTATTAAAATAGCGTTAAGGCGTTACATTTTCCCCCTTAACACATTTTTATAATGCCAATAGTCTATACAGTACCGTAACTCCCCATAAACTGGGGCCGCCAGAGGATACCCCATAGGTACGACATAAAACAAACTCATAGAAGGAGCGCTAGGGTAGGTGACACGGCAAAACTAGGCAATGCCAGGGTAGATATACCAATTACACTTCTAGACTGGTGGTAACGCATAGCAGCTACTACCGCCCACCTCGGAACACACTCCCAAATAAAAAATCGAGGGTGGCCACCAAATAATCACAAAGTCAGAATATAGTATCGAAGGATTGTGCCCGATCGGAGGAATGGCCTCACTTGGCCTGTCGATTGCTCTTGTTTTAGCCACCTTAAGCTAACTCATGGGAGTTAGGTCCACGTATATAACTCATATAGGATCGTCGCCAACCATCTTACTTCATTCTGGAATCTCCACCGCGTACTAAGTTGCCAAAGTGGTTTTCAGTATTGGCAGAGAGTATGACAATATCTGATTCCGGTCTCTTTAACAACCAATCGCTTATTACACATCGGATGGTTCTTTTACATTTCCAAAATCATTTCATAATTGATATCAAAATATCATATTCAATTCGAATCATATCATTTTCGAAATCATTACTTACTTCCGAAATTATATCACATTGAAATCATAGTTCGAAATTATATTTCCTTTCAAAAGTCATATTTCCAAAATAGGCTAAACTCTCATTTCAAAATATCGTATTAAATCAAATATGTTATTTAATTCCAAACTTAGGTTATAACATCATTAACTATATTCACTTAAATAATCGAGAATTTGAATATAACCCATCCATTTTACTTAGTTTGGAATTTAGAAGAAAATAGTTTTAAATAGTTATAAATAGTTAATATGGATTTAAAATAAATTAAATATAATTAAAATAGATTAAATAGCTTTAAAATAGATTAATTAGATTTAAAATAAGTTAAAACGGGTTAATTAGTTTAAATAAATTAAATGGTTTAAAATAGGTTAAAATGATTTAATATAATTAATACAGGTTAAAATAGTTTAATACGTTGAAATCTTAATAATTAGAATTTTTGAAATAATATATTTTTAAAACAGTTTATATCAAGACATGAATTTGGAATTAATATCAAATTAAACTATTCATTTCATTTCAACACCTTTGGACCATTTTCAATTTCCAAGTCAACAAACCAAATTCCAAACCTTTCAATTTCAAAATATTTAAAGTTATTTTCAAACAACTTCAATAACTTAATTTCGATAGAATTTCATTTAAATTTAAAAGTTTAACTTTAAACTTCCAATTTAATTTCTTAAAACAATTCCTTTAAACCAATTCACAATTCAACATAAAACTTGATTTTCAATAATACTTCAATTTATATACATCAAATTTTATTTCAAAATACCATTTAATTAAATTCAAAAATTAAGGATTTTAAAATCATTTAATTTAACCAATCCGGTGTCTGTATATAATTCTCTACCCTAGGGTCAAGTGATAAGGATATTTATCATTTCAATCCGCAATTTAAAATTTTACGGTTATATATCATTTCAAACCGCAATCTCGAATTTAATAACAAAGTCCATAAAATCGCTCGAGTCTATCATTTCAACCCATAACGATTTTTCCCTAATCTATAGATCGTTCGGGTATGTATCATTTCAACCAAAAGTGAACTTGTAGTTTATAACGATATAAAATAAAACATCCATTCATCCAATATCAACAATCAACATCCATTACAAACATCATCCAAATCAATCAATAAATATCAATATAGAACTGATAATCAATAACAGGTATTTAACTGGCAATTTATATTCAATAATAAATTAAATAACGATTTAATTCAAATAAATTCAAATTAACTGAGATGATGATTTAAAATATACCAAACAGTCATAAATAAATTTTTAATCACATCATAAATTTAATTTAACAAACATAAGAAATTTTAGAAGTTGTGAGTGAGTTAAAACACTCACCTTTGCATTCAAATTGAATTTAAATCCAATTTAGGGCCCAAATTCAAACAATCTCCGAATTCGTCCAAACCAGCGTCAAAATGTTCGTAATTTCGATATGATCCCAGTGGAACAAACCACGTGAGAATTGGACCTTGTATGTAGAAGTTACGATTGTTAGAACATAGACGATTTAAAATTAAATTTGAATAAAATAGATTAAAGAAATCGAACCCGCTTGGACACGTCAGCTCTTCCCCTGTCTCGTTCGAAACCCTGCCCAGTTTCTCACCCATGCAGCCGCCGATCAACACCGAATTAAAGCCACCACCATGCTCGACATTGTCACGATCAAGCAACGCCACTGTATAGCTCTCTCCACGCCGCCCCAGATGCTAGGTCACGGTCAACTCCGCCACCTCATAACCGAGTCGCCGCCTCTATCGAAAAACGATCGAAATTCGCGAATCGCGGCCACTCAAACACAAACGGGCACCACTCCGAAGACCTGCTCACCGCCACCATTTCAACGGCGCTTTCCGATCGTCGATCGGACGACGATCCGCCGTTGGATTGTCAAAACTCTAAAACGAACGGCCTAGGTTCATCTTGAATTTCTGGACAAACAATGTATCAAATTGAAAAACGAATAGCACCAGAAGATTATGCTCGTCAAGAGCTTTAAATCGATATATAATTCGGTATATTTTGAGGAGTTTGAATTTTTGATTTGGCTTTGAAATTACAATAGGGAATAGGGTTTGTCTGCCATTGGAAAGAGAGAAACAAATGAAATTGTACGTACAGACAAACTGAGTTGAGGAACACTAGGGTTTATAACAGGTTATTTATAGACAAGGTTAAAAATAGAAAGAACAGACAAAATTGGTTTAAAATTGAACGATAAACGACCCGAAAAGCCCGTTCTGTCTCCGGAATAAAAATGGGTCATCCCATATATCAAAATAGATGTTTTCAATATTTATAAGCTCAATGGAAGAGGTTTCAAGTCCTAATTGCATCATATGAAGAAGTTATATTAAAACCAGCTTATTTCAAATTGATTTCAATTGATTTCAATTAAATTGATTTCTACGCGTTTCGAGCCCGTACGATCAAACGACAGGTCCGATCGTTATGTAACTTGAAATCCTAAAATAATTCACCGTTACGGGTTCGATGAAATTGGTTTTGTCGAAATCCGAGTCAGTGGCCAAAATGGCTATATTTCAGTTAATTAAATAAATTAATATTAAATTAATTAAATCACTTTTTAATTCAATATTTATTAGCTAACAAATTTTATCAATTTTGATTACCTATACATATATAATAATTTATAGTAATTTACATATCAATTTCAGTGTTGATTATTTCAATAATTACAGCATTCAAATTCAACTGCAATTAATCCAATTAATTAATGTTTATTTCAAATAAATTGATTTTATTTGATTCAAATCTTTATACTCAATCAATTATTATTCTATAAACATAGCTAACGTTTGTTTTACACTTCATTACATTGATATACTCAAAATTCCATCTTTATTTGTATTAATTACTATATTTCAATTACATTGAATTTTGTAAGTTTTACACATAAATTAAAATTTAAAATCCCAATTTATTTAGCTTGATTTCATTCTTTTTATTCCCAATTATCATATTATGAATAAAATTAACATTATTTCCAAATATTAACTTAATTTACATTAACATATATTTAATTACATTTATTGAAATTTATTTCCAATTTAAATTAACAGGCTAAATAAATAGGTAATATACAATAATTGTTACCATTAACTTTTAATTACACCTATAAGTCATTATTAATAAACAAATGTTACAATTGCTTACATAACATTGTTTTTATCCAATTATCATTAATTATATACTAATTCATAAATTGGTTCAATATCTACACTTGTTTCCTTATATTCAATTTTATAGCCAAGTATAAAATTTAAATTATTTCCATTAATTGGCATTTCATTCAATTCATTAATCATTAACTTTAATTAACCTTGTTACGTTTCATCTTAGTTATTATTTCATTTTTAATTTACAAATTTTTATTTCTATCAATATTAAATTACCAAAATCTCACTAAATTAACAAACTTTAATTATTGAAAATTACGGGTCTTTACACTCTCCCCCACTCAAAACTTTTCGTCCTCGAAAAGGAAAAAGAAGGGAAAAAAAGAAAATTAAGTAATCAGTATATCTTATTCAAAATATTAAATTTATAAACAATTAATTTACAAAATTAAATAATTTAAATAAAATATATCAGTTTATAAACACTTAAATCCTTTTATACTCAAAATAATAAAGTTTGGAAACATTTTACAAAATTTTCTAAGTCCAAAATTTTTGGAAAATTTCGGCAGAGTCTCCTTTGTATGGAGGGGTCTGGGAGAAATTATAATATCAATAAAACAATATATATCAGAAATTTTTTTCAAAATAATATATCCCAACAGTGGAAAAATAATATAATATTGCTATAAAACCGTAATCCAAGAACGTACCTATTTGTCGGGCAAATAACGCTTAATTATGAAACCAAAAGCAGTAGCAATTGCTTCCATAACCTGTAATCCAAAGAGGTTAATAATTACATAAAATGAAATGTTTAACGTTATTTTCAACCACTAACAAACAAATCAATATAAAACAAC
Organism: Allium fistulosum; assembly: GCA_030737815.1. Taxonomy (NCBI): domain Eukaryota; kingdom Viridiplantae; phylum Streptophyta; class Magnoliopsida; order Asparagales; family Amaryllidaceae; genus Allium; species Allium fistulosum. Next base: position 596,707,453 of record CM060903.1, read on the forward strand.
AATCACTTGTAACCACAACATACAATCATCATATGAAATCAATACAAATCAATTATCCATCCATATCAACCAAAACAAATAGTTTGTTCGGGTTAAGACACTTTTAATCACATAGAATGACAAATAACTACTAAGTATACCATTACTTAACAGTCTCAGATAAACTCAATAGATTATTCATACATTTTAAACAATTAGAAGTATCCTATCCCAAACAATCCATAAACCAAAACAAACAATAATTTACACTGCACTTGAGTTATTCTTATTAAATTTCTTTCACAACATTTTACAGTTTTTGTTTTTTGTTTTTTTTTCATTCATACAAGGATTATTTCTTTAACTTACATTTATCTCTTACAAAAAAATTTATCATTCATTCATTCAGTGCTTATTTCATTTATTTTCCTTTATTACTTACAAAATTCATTTTCATTTATTCATATCATGTCAATTTCTTTTTATTGCATTACACTCATTCATTCATTTATTACTTAATTTCATTTGTTTATAGTATTCATGTTAATACAATTGCTTAGCATATCAATTCATTAACTTAAGTTTATAAGCATCTTCTTACAATACTTACTTCCCATCACATTTTATATAGTGCATTTCAATTATAACTTAGGTTTATAACAACTATAACATCAAATTCTTATTTATAAAAGTAATTCATTGAACACTTCCCTTACATAAGTTTTACTTGTAAAATTTTCCATTACATATTCTTTTAACATTTCCACTTTTATAATTGGTAAGTTATATATATGTCTTTAAGAATGCAATTGAAAGTTACACAAGTTTGACTTACTTACTCTAATTAACTTAAGGTTCAACAGTTATCATTCCTTATTTTCATATTCTTTTCGTTTACAAGTTACAAATTTCAAATTCCTTGTATATTTCAGTTATAACTTAGCATATAATTTCTTATTTTCATTTAGAAGTTTCAATTATTAAATAGTTAAATTTTTTATTCCATTTCAATAATTGAAATCTCTAATTCATAGAAATTTACGTACTAAATGCCGGGTTCCATTTCAAATCATTTAAAATAATATATACATATATATATACTCATAACTTTTATATCCAATCATATTTAAACTTTAAAAATTTTATTTGTTTATCAAAATAGATCTGTAGTAAAACTACTACAATGGCCTTCCCACTTTGAAACTTGAAAATGAATGTCGATGATGTGTGCACTCATCACTGAAATTATTTTCCAACGACAGAGAGGGGAGTACAGAACTTATTTCTTTCCAAAATTTCATTAAAACAATTCTTTCAAATTATATTAAAATATTTATATCAGAAAATACTTCTAATAATATTATTATTATATCCCAAAATCATTCGAAAGAAATTTTCAAAAACCCCAGAACTTAAGTTCTAAATTTCCAAATTTCATTTATCTTATTTTCAAATCTTATTTCCAACCTATATTTATAAATTTCACTACCTAACAACCAATATATTACAACCAAATATATAATTTATAAATCACTATTTTATATAAAAATATACAATAGGTAAAATTATTTCATTTACCTATATTTCAAAACAAATATTGTGTCGGTCTGTCCTATTAAGTGTTTAGAAATCCCTATCGATATCATAGCGTCCTATGCACCAACCAGAATTTATAAATACAAAACGGGACAAATTAACACAATATAAAAACCTTTTATAACACTAACAAATATGCTCTCTTATATATATACGATCAGAGACTCATTTTAGGGTATTACTACCCTATTTTATATGAGTCAGACCCCACAAAGCTAAGGTTATCGCTAAACCTGGCCCTGATACCAACTGTAACGATCTGCCTTTATGGACGTTTTAAGCAGACACACATGCCGACTCAGACCATTCAAAAGGGCAGATTGTTATGGGGTAAATAAGAAAAAGAGAAAGAAATAAAAACAAAACAGAATCTCGCAGCGGAATGACAAAATATAATAATCAAATAACAGTTCATGAAGCTGTATATAAAACATTTGATTATACTTATACAATACAAAATCAGAGTTACACATATCAGAGATAAACAAATAATGCAGCGGAATAGTATGAATGTAGTGGAATAATAATATAAATAATAATAGTACAAATCTTCATCTTCATCCCCCAGAAATAAGGTCTTCAAATCCTGAAATGCTCAGGCTAACCCGAGCGAATTAAAAAGACAAAACACTCGAGTCAGAACTAAAAGATCTTATGTAAGTTAAATCAACGGTAAATAAATATGAGTGTAAACGGCATCGGAGATGTTTACGGGGTTTGACATCTCCTATCCAGTGTCTAACGTGAGTGTAGTAACTTAAGAGATGTTCGGGATTCACATCTCCTAAGGATCCGTTAAACTATCTACTATGTAGTACAATACGCTATTATAATATGTCTACAGTAAGATAAACTATTAAAATAGCATTAAGGCGTTACATTTTCCCCCTTAACACATTTTTATAATGCCAATAGTCTATACAGTACCGTAACTCCCCGTAAACTGGGGCCGCCAGAGGATACCCCATAGGTACGACATAAAACAAACTCGTAGAAGGCATGCTAGGGTAGGTGACACGGCACAACTAGGCAATGCCAGGGTAGATATACCAATTACACTTCCGGACTGGTGGTAACGCATAGCAGCTACTACCGCCCACCTCGGAACACTCCCAAATCAAAAATCGAGGGTGGCCACAAAATAATTACAAACTCAGAATATAGTATCGAAGGAGTGTGCCCGATCGGAGGAATGACCTCACTTGGCCCGTCAATTGCTCATGTTTTATCCACCTTAAGCTAACTCGTGGGAGTCAGGTCCACATATATACCTCATATAGGATCGTCGCCAACCATCCTACTTCATTCTGGAATCTCCACCGCGTACACAGTTGTCAAAGTGGTTTTCGGTATTGGTAGAGAGTATGACAATATCTGATCCCGGTCTCTTTAACAACCAATCGCTCATTACACACCGAATGGTTCTTTTAAATTTCCAAAATCATTTCATAATTGATATCAAAATATCATATTCAATTCAAATCGTTCCATTTTCAAAATCATTACTTACTTCCGAAATTATATCACATTGTAATCATAGTTCGAAATTATATTTCCTTTCAAAAGTCATATTTCCAAAATAGGCTAAACTCTCATTTCAAAATATCATATTAAACTAAATATGTTATTTAATTTCCAACTTAGGTTATAACATCATTAACCATATTCACTTAAAAAAACGAGAATTTGAATATAACCCATCCATTTTACTTAGTTTGGAATTTAGAAGAAAATAGTTTTAAATAGTATAAATAGTTATAAATAGTTAATATGGATTTAAAATAGATTAAATATAATTAAAATAGATTAAATAGCTTTAAAATAGATTGATTAGATTTAAAATAAGTTAAAACAGGTTAATTAGTTTAAATAAATTAAATGGTTTAAAATAGGTTAAAATGATTTAATACAATTAATACAGGTTAAAATAGTTTAATACTTTGAAATCTTAATAATTAGAAATTTTGAACTAATATATTTTTAAAATAGTTTATATCAAGACATGAATTTGGAATTAATATCAAATTAAACTATTCATTTCATTTCAACACCTTTGGACCATTTTCAATTTCCAAGTCAACAAACCAAATTCCAAACCTTTCAATTTCAAAATATTTCAAAGTTATTTTCAAACAACTTCAATAACTTAATTTCGATAGAATTTCATTTATACTTAAAAGTTTAACTTTAAACTTCCAATTTAATTTCTTAAAACGATTCCTTTAAACCAATTCATAATTCAACATAAAACTTGATTTTTCAATAATACTTCAATTTATATACATCAAATTTTATTTCAAAATACCATTTAATTAAATTCGAAAATTAAGGATTTTAAAATCTTTTAATTTAACCAATCCAGTGTCCGTATATAATTCTCTACCCTAGGGACAAGTGATACGGATATTTATCATTTCAATCCGCAATTTAAAATTTTATAGTTATATATCATTTCAAACCGCAATCCCGAATTAAATAACAAAGTCCATAAAATCGCTCGAGTCTATCATTTCAACCCATAACGATTTTTCCCTAATCTATAGATCGTTCGGGTATGTATCATTTCAACCCATAGTGAACTTGTAGTTTATAACGATATAAAATAAAACATCCATTCATCCATTATCAACAATCAACATCCATTACAAACATCATCCAAATCAATCAATAAATATCAATATAGAATTGATAATCAATAACAGGTATTTAACTGGCAATTTATATTCAATAATAAATTAAATAACGATTTAATTCAAATAAATTCAAATTAACTGAGATGATGATTTAAAATATACCAAATAGTCATAAATAAATTTCTGATCACATCATAAATTTAATTTAACAAACATAAGAAATTTTAGAAGTTGCGAGCGGGTTAAAACACTCACTTTGCATTCAAATTGAATTTAAATCCAATTTATGGCCCAAATTCAACCAATCTCCGAATTCGTCCAAACCAGCGTCAAAATGTTTATAATTTTGATACGATCCCAGTGGAACAAACCGCGTCAGAATCGGACCTTGTATGTAGAAGTTACGATTGTTAGAACATAGACGATTTAAAATTAAATTTGAATAAAATAGGTTAAAGAAATCGAACCCGCTTGGACACGTCAGCTCTTCCCCCATCTCATTCGAAACCCTACCCAGTTTCTCACCCATGTAACCACCGATCAACACCGAATTAAAGCCACCACCACGCTCGACCTTGTCACGATCAAGCAACGCCACTGTATAGCTCTCTCCACGCCGCCCCAGATGCTAGGTTGCGGTCACCTCCGCCACCTCATAGCCGAGTCGCCACCTCTGTCGAAAAATGGTCGAAAGTCACGAATCACGGCCACTCAAACACAAACAAGCACCACTCCGAAGACCTGCTCACCGCCACCATTCCAACGGCGCTTCCGGATCGTCGATCGGACGACGATCCGCCGTTGGATCGTCAAAACTCTAAAACGAACGGCCGAGGTTCATCTTGAATTTCTGGACAAACAATGTATCGAATTGAAAAATGAATAGCACCAGAAGATTACACTCGTCAAGAGCTTTAAATCGATATATAATTCGGTATATTTTGAGGAGTTTGAATTTATGATTTGGTTTTGAAATTGCAATTGGGAATTAGGGTTTGTCTGCCATTGGAAAGAGAGGAACAAATGAAATTATACGTACAGACAAACTGAGTTGAGGAACACTAGGGTTTATAACAGGTTATTTATAGACAAGGTTAAAAATAGAAAGAACAGACAAGATTGGTTTGAAAGTTGAACGATAAACGACCCGAAAAGCCCGTTCTGTCTCCGGAACAAAAATGGGTCATCCCATATATCAAAATAGATGTTTTCAATACTTATAAGCTCAATGGAACAAGTTTCAAGTCCTAATTTCATCATATGAAGAAGTTATATTAAAATCAACTTATTTCAAATTGATTTCAATTAAATTGATTTCTAGGCGTTTCGAGCCCGTACGATCAAACGACAGGTCCGATCGTTACGTAACTTGAAATCCTAAAATAATTCATCGTTATGGGTTCGATGAAATTGGTTTTGTCGAAATCCGAGTCAGTGGCCAAAATGGCTATATTTCAGTTAATTAAATAAATTAATATTAAATTAATTAAATCACTTTTTAATTCAATATTTATTAGCTAACAAATTTTATCAATTTTGATTACCTAGACATATATAATAATTTATAGTAAATTTACATATCAATTTCAGTGTTGATTATTTCAATAATTACAACGTTCAAATTCATCTGTAATTAATCCAATTAATTAAAGTTTATTTCAAATAAATTGATTTTATTTGATTCAAATATACTCAATCAATTATTATTCTATAAACATAGCTAACATTTGTTTTACACTTCATTACATTGGTATACTCAAATTTCCTTCATTATTTGTATTAATTACTATATTTCAATTACATTGAATTTTGTCAGTTTTACACATAAATTAAAATTTAAAATCCCAATTTATTTAGCTTGATTTCATTTTTTTATTCCCAATTATCATATTATGAATAAAATTAACATTATTTCCAAATATTAACTTAATTTACATTAACATATATTTAATTACATTTATTGCAATTTATTTCCAATTTAAATTAACATGCTAAATAAATTGGTAATATACAATAATTGTTACCATTAACTTTTAATTACACCTATAAGTCATTATTAACAAACAAATGTTACAATTGCTTACATAACACTATTTTTATCCAATTATCATTAATTATATACTAATTCATAAATTGGTTCAATATCTACACTTGTTTTCTTATATTCAATTTTATAGCCAAGTATAACATTTAAATTATTTCCATTAATTGGCATTTCATTCAATTCATTAATCATTAACTTTAATTAACCTTGTTACGTTTCATCTTAGTTATTATTTCATTTTTAATTTACAAATTTTTATTTCTTTCAATATTAAATTACCAAAATCTCACTAAATTAACAAATTTTAATTATTGAAAATTACGGGTCTTTACACGTACTGCCCCCAAGGTTTCTACTAGAAATTAAGTAATCAGACGCTTACAAAAACACGTAAACTTGTGATACCCGCTAACTTGATTAACCTAACTCTAAGCTCAAAACCCTACCACAACTCAGCCACTTAGTTGCGAATTCTCAATCTACGCCCCGTAGTTTGTACCTAGTTAGACAACTAGAAATTTACAAAATTTTAAAAGAAAATTACAAATAAAATTAAATCTAAAATAAAAAACCCTATATTTATAACTAATGCCCAATACACAAAAAAAGGCCCAAGTAACATATAATAAGAGAGAAGACTGTCTCCTTTATTTAGTTTGTGAAATCTCTTCGGCCGATTTCTTCTTCAAAATTAGGGTTTCGTTCGAATTGAAGTTACCGCTTTATAATTCCAATCGAATCCTTTTTCTCGTTTGTTGATGATTGCTCTGTTCGATTTAATGGAGATTTAGTGTTGCAGTTGCTTCCACGTCGAGTTGATATTAATTAATTGGTATGCATTTTTCCCTTCTTGAATTTTTGCTCGATCTCAACTTGATATGTTCTACTAATGATGATACGGGTTTAAATAACGATGAAATCCCTAAATTTTCATTTGCATTGTTTTGATTTGAATTCTTCATGATTTTAGTACTTGCATTGATTTCTGATCGAACGATCTCTGAAGAATGACTTGTTCATCTCTGACCTGATCATCCTTCGATTACAGCTTGGCATTTGAATTTTAGATATATTTGAATTGGTTCCGTTCTTTGCTGCAAACGACTTGTTCATCATTCACTGTTCCATTTTCTGAAATATGTTTCCTTATGACTTCTGTTTGAATTCTCTTGACTTGTTCAAACTGCTACTGATAATTTTCAATTTTTTTAAACACTGCCTTGTACTAGTAATCTAAACATGATGTTTTTCTCGAGTTTAATCTGATGTCTCCATGTATATACATACATACATACATGTATGTATATATCTGTGTGATTGCTATGGCCGACAACTCTCCTTATGTTGTTGTTTAGCTCTCTGATTAGTCCCACATTTCTACTTATGTGACGACCGCCCATGACCCCTGCACCGAACCTAAAGATAGTGCGCTGTAAAGTGTGCCAGGTGACCATGGACGATTGCCAGGGTAAATTTAAACAACAGAATCTATCGTATTACTCACAGCGCATGGACAAAATACAATAGAATATATATATAGTAAAGCTTCACAGAATAGAATCTCATCAATAAAACCTCAGAATAGTTGGATACAAACATCTGAACAGTCAATACACTAAGGCTCACTACATAACACTCAGAGAATATACAAGCAGCGGAACATCCAGTACATATAGTAAAAAAAAGAATATGCAAATCTCCAGCTCGTCTTCGTCATCAGCATCGTGGAAAGCAAGAACAGCACCTGTCACCTGCTACCTAGTCTGCTCGTCCCAAAATGGACGAACAGCCCAAGGCAATAAGAGATAAAACATAAAGCCTTGAGTCAGACAACAGTCTTAGTGAGCGGTAAATTAACTAACAACATACCAAAAGAGCATAAAGGAAAAAGGAATAGGAATCCAACCCTCCCACTCCACCTCTTTCTACAATGATAGCCCCCATACACACACTAAGTAGAAGCAAACATAGCAAAGCATACAATTTAAGATAAAGCAATTATCACTCGAGTCAAGGGCGATGTTTTCCAAGTACAAACCCCCAAGGCCTAAACCAAGATCAGATAAGCACCCAGAAAATACCGCTCTTGAGGCCGAATGATGATACAACCAAACATCCATGACTCTGGCTATCACTGTTATCATTGCTTCGATATCATCGTTAATTGAATGACCGGCTCATTATTTCATCCGTCCGTTAAGGGCTAATGGAAACCCCGGTTCTAGACATAACTCTGCACGTCATCGTGACCCGTGCCTAGGACTATCGAATCTGCCCAGAGTACTCGACTACCAATCAGTAGCCTTCAGGGACTATCGAATCTGCCCAACGTACTCTTGCTTTGAGCATGCTAGAACCTTCAACAACGATGAGATCTCAGCCTTCTAGTCATCCTCCTCGACGACTATTTCCATACTAGCTCAAGCGCCTCTCGAGCAAACCATTATCCTCAAACTCGAACCATTTCACCGAGTTATCAATCTGCTTGGAATGATCCCGTCTGGATTAGACCAAGGCTATCTCATACTATACCTCGCCTCATCATCATCATAGCAAAGCCTCATCTCAACATCATCATCAAATCTATTCATATGAGCTTCATCATCCGCCACATATGCCACAAGCAGCTTTTCCAATTCAAGAGCCTTTCCCTTAGCTTTTGAATCATCTTCGGTCTAAATCAAATCATCAATCATCTAATTCATAACAATCAATCAAATCAAACATTAATCCAAGTAAACAAGCATTCAAATATGATCTAAATTGTAACGACCCGCCATTTTGGACCATTCACATCCATTATAAGTGTATAGGCAGACACACATGCCGGAGTTGAATTGCTCAAAATACCGCGTTGTTAATTTAAATTGGCAAAACTGAACATATACAGTAAATAAAATAATCACAGATCACAGAGTAATAAATGCAGCGGAAATAAAAGAGATAGTAGTTCGTGAAGCTACTATATGAATATATAAAAATACATCAGAGTTTACAACAGAAGAGTAATACGATACATCAGATACAAATCAGAATACATCAATGGAATCATCGAATACTGAAAGCAGAATAGATGGCTGGATCTTCAAGCAAAGCTCCAACTCCAAAGGTGAGTCTCGAATACTGGTACACTCAGTCTGACCCGAGCGTAAAGCAAAAACACAAGACACTCGAGTCAGGATTAACATTCTTATATTAATAAATCCAACTCAAGTGAAATAGCAATTGAAATACAAGTAACTCAAAGGATGTTTGGAATAACCATCCTTTAAGGATCCGTTAAACTATCTACTAGGTAGTAATGTACGCTAAGTAGATAATGTCTATCAGTAATATAAAGATATCAAAGTAGGGTTAAGCAGGGCCCATACACCTCTTAACCTGTTTATTCCCAAAAGCATATACAAGACCGTAGTTTCCCCAAAACCGGAAGTCACCAGAGGGCAATCCATATACTAAAGGTACAAATCAAAATCGTAGTGGTCGCGAATAGGATAATCAGTATGACAAGGTACATGAGGCGATACCAACTAGGATACTAGTAGTTGCCTGATCCGGACTGATGTTGGGCATAGCAGCTACTACCCCAACACCGCGAAACAACACTCCCAAATCGAGGGGTGCACCCAAATCGAATCACAAAAGTAATAGATATGGTATCGAAGAAGTGTGTCCGCTAGAGATGGCGATCCTCAATGGCCCGGCGCGGCTCCTGTTTTAGTCATGTCAAGGGTCATCCAAAATCGTTCTCTTTCTTCAGTCAACGCGTTCACCAAAATCATCCACTTCGTTCTGGATCAACACTCCGCGTATAGTTATTAAAGTGGTTTCGGTTCAGATAGAGAGTATATCCATTACCGATCCCGGTCTCTTTAATAACTTTCGTAATTATTACACCGATTGGTCGTTTATATATTTCAAAAACCAAATCAATTTCAATTTCAAATAGAATTCGTAAATCAACATTTCATTTGTCTTTCTAAAACAATTTCCAAATTTTCGTTTCAAAACTTCCAATTTTCCGTTTCAAAATCTTATAATTCAATTTCAATTTCTATTTAAAACAATTCAAATATTGATTCAAGTTCGTATATCAGTTTCATTTCAAAATCATTTAAATTAATTTAATTTAACATTCAAATCAATTTACATTCATTTGTCGATTCCATTCAATATTCGTTAAGTAAATTTGTTATTCAAACAATTTCCATTAAATTTCTAATTCATTAAATCCATTCTTAAGTTCAACTTCATTAAATCAAAACTTACAATTTTGAATTAAATTAAATTCATCAAATCAAATTCTTTAAATTTCAAGTCTTACATTAATTCCAAAAATATCACATTTTATTTCTTGTTAAAGAAATTCAATTTCACCTATTTACTTACTTAAATAATTTTCCAAAACTTAATTAATAAAGAAACTCAATTTCAAGTATTACGAAGTAAAATTCACTTATTCAAGATTCAATTTAATTTAATCATTAAATAATTCAATCTTATTTAATTATTAAATAATTCAAAACTTAATTATTAAATAATTTCAAAGTTTAATAATTTCAAACTTAATTATAATTTCCAACTTAACTCAATAGTTTCTCAACTTAAACAACATTCTTTCATCAATTACATTTTTAATAATTTGTTTCAGATTATTAAACATTAACATTTCCTTTCACTTAAATTCAAATTTCAACTTCATTTCAAAACCATATTATTTATTCAAATAAAATCCTTATCTTATTTCAAAATCAAGTTATTGACCAATCGGGTTTATTTAATTTTCTATCCTAGGTCAAAGTTCAATTTTGGGAATTTATCATTTCAACCCGATTCCAATTCAATTAAAAATCAAAGCATAACAGAGGGAACTTGCAGTGTGATAACTGGGATGGTGTCAAAGTAAATAAACAAGCAATAACAACAATCAATATCAATCCAATAATCAATTCAAATAATCCCGAAATAACCATATTAATTCGCATTGTTATTTGTACGAATTAATATAATTATTTCTAGAATCCACACTATCATTTCATGTAGATTAAAGATTATTACATTACGGTTTTCACTTGTCATCTATTTACAATTTCATACATCATCAGTTTAAGCAACATACAATTGATGGTTCAAGGTGTAGTTAACAATCCTACGTGTCAATAAATTTAACAGTTAAAGGGGTCATATTATACAAATGTTCGTTAATCAAATTTAACATTTAATTATCCTATATCAAGTTCAATTTCATACTATTTATCAATTTAACATTGACAATTTTAACGTCCAATATAAACATCAACAATCAATCAATTATCAGCCAAACCGTATTATCATCGCATAAATAATTAACAGATAATGGTGTCAAATGTCACAGGTGAACTTATACAGGCAATAGCATATATAACAGTGTAATTAACTAACAACAGTATATTTCAATTGTCGTTTCAATTGAAATCAAATCTAATAAATAAAAGAACGTTAATCGTGAGTGAGTGCTCACCTTTCGAGGCTAGAGGTGAACGAGAATGAGATGAGTTACAGATCCAAGCACGAATTTCGACGCAAAGCACGATTGTCATGAGTTTGACGATCAGAGCTGATACATAGGAATTGATGAAATAAATCAAAATTGGATTGACGAAGATAAATGGTATACATGAACTATATCTATATATATAAGACCAGATTTTAAATACAACACATTTTAAAGTAAATACGTATATATATATAACACACTTCAAAATCGTTTTTTTTTTATTTTTTTATTTTATTTTATTAAACACATATATAAAAATCAAACGTATAATTAAAATAATATATATCTATTTATTTATCTCTAATCAATATTATTATAAATTTATATACACCGGCACTTTGAAATCAACAATATATACGTATAACAAATGTAAGCTGACAGGTTATAAAATTTGAATCCAACATTTTCCTTCATAACAAATCTTTTTGTACAATACATTATGCAGTATACATATACAATATAAAACTATATACTTTAATAACTTTTGTAATATATATATACTACTTCCATGAACATACAGTAATACATATGTTTAAAAAAAAATATAACTAACAGTGATATGTAAAGACGATGCATTTTACTGTATTATATTACCAATAAAGTTGTAAACGTATATATATAGTTTAAACAAACCCACTCATAACTGACAGGTACAACTTACACGACTTATATATAAACACTATACCAAAATTTTGAAACGTATATATTAGATTATATAACTTGTATAAATTTACTCAGGTATATGCAGACTAAACTACAAAATACGAAATACATATGCAGGTAGGTTTCAAATATAGGTGGACGCTCTAATGCTGTAGGCTACTATAATATACACTACAACCTATGCAATGACAATATAACTTATATATTTTTATAGCCGAGCAAGTGTATAAAGTTATACTTTAGAATATTTATAGGATGCTGTAAGCCTATATACACAGTAAGCCCAAATAATAACTAAGGTATATAAAACCGTACATATGAGTCTTAATATATAAAAATGCAAAACATTTAGCAGCTTAGATATAGGTTGTAGTTATATATAAAATCTATAAACCCACTTGTACCACATATGCCTTAACAAATACAGCCGAAACCTATGAATACCAATATTATATAACTAATCACATAATGTGAACACGTTGAAACATACATACTTTAAAATATAATGTATATAAACCAAAATATAAACACGTTTATAAACAAAAGCATATATACTTACCTTATATATAAAGTATACGGCAAGAGTGGATGGGCAGGGAGGCCTTAGGTTGCGTGCGTGGGCGGACCTGCTGCAGCGCTCGGCGAGTTGTAGGCGGAGTGTGGAGGTGAGTTGGCGGAAGAGGGCGAAGTGGTCTGTGGCCTTGGTCAAGGGGAGGCACGGGTGGGACTATGGGCGTAGGTAGGTGATGGCGGAAGGTAGGGTATGGGGTGGACGCTTCAGGGACGAAGGCGGAGGTGACGTGGGTGGCTTTCAGGTGGCCACGTGGTGGTGACGTGGGTGGCTTTCAGGTGGCTGCGTGGTGGTGACGTGCTAGGCACGGGTCAGGGGAAGAGGTTGTAGAGGCTAGGTCGCACGCGGCTACGGCTGCGATGATGGCGTTGCTTTGGGTCGGAGGGTGGAGTGAAGTCGGTTGGTGGGCTGCTGGTAGGTGAACAGTGGCGTTGGAGGCCAGGTTGAGCTTCGGTGGTGGGCAATGGGGTGAGTGTCGAGTGGAGTTCGCGGGCTTGTCGTGTGGGTTGCATTCGGTCGTTGGAAGCTTGGGTTTGATCTGCCGAGTGGAAGGAGGGAGGAAGGCATTGATATAATTTTTTTCTTCAAGTGACAGACGAAAACAAAAAAAAAATATAAAGGATTGAAAGCAACAATCAATGATAAATGGAACCTAGGGAATAGAATCGTCACCTACGTTGAATTTAGAAGAAATAAATGTTAATGACCATTGGTTATCACGAGTGGCCAGTAGAGAGGTAACAAGAACCCAAAAGGCATGAAACGGTTACCGATACGGTAGAAGTACGTATCGTGCAACGAACACCGGACTTCGAATTTAACAATCAAGTACACCGAAAAGATCAGCACGACGAGACGATCAAAACTGCATACAGATATCAGTGGTACGATTGAATTATAAAAATTCAAAATTTTCTATTAGCGAAAAATGCAAGAAAAACGCTGAAAAATAAGATCGACGGAGCCAAAGATGTCCGAATTTGGAAAAACGACAAACTGACATCTTGCTCAGAAGATGGTTTAGAATTTTTCTATGTAAAAATATTTTGATTTTGAAAACGTTTTATTTTCATTACTTTTTAACTGATTGAATTGGAGTGAATTTTCGCGCGAAATAAACTTTCATATTTCCGGACGAAAATTTACCAGTTGCTATGTTTAACTAGACGTATTCCAAATATTAAATTTTTATTTCAAATTTTATCGTTTAAAATTTCACAAAATTCCAACTAATTACGTTATTAAAACAGTTGAAATTTACGGGTCGTTACATAAATAGACAATTATAACAATAATGGCAATTTCGTAATTAAAGAGTCAAAAGTCTAACAAGCATGAAAACATAAGCAATATCTCTATAATCTTGATGAATGAACTTGCATAGGTTAACATGTAGTAAAATGGATGCCAAATCATTATGAACAATGGATCTATATGGATCTATACTTAGGATTAGGAAAATGCATGGAAATCACTACTTTAACACAAAATCAAGCCAACGATCCGATATACTCCTTTGGATCCGTGTGAGAGATAATCACCACTCACCAAATCACCTAAACACCTCAAAAGCAACACACTTCTGATCTGGACAGCGAAGGATCTAACTCGATCTATCACAAATCCGCTTTAAACGATGAAATCTCTCTTCGAAGAATGTAGATCTTCAACTTTAGCTCTTGGATCTTCGATCTGGGATGGAAGGAAGTACTAAATCAAAGTGGAGAGAAGAAGTGAAGAAGTGTAGAACTCGAGCTCTCAAAATGGCAGCACTTCGTCACTTCAAAATCCGGATCCCAAAAATGAAGAAGAACCCTCCTATTTATAGGCTGAAATCCACCTTAGGTCGTTCACTCGGAGTTAGGTCGTCCACGACCTAAGAACCCTTACGACCTAAAATCTCCGACCTAACAGCCCCAAGCCTCTACGACCTAACCAGATGTGCTTCCTTGCGACCTACGACCTAACGACTTAGCGCATGCGCACTTCTTCGACCTAACACATGCGCATTCGCGACCTAACTGCTAAGCCCTTACGCGACCTAACACTCACGCGACCTAACTAGGTTACGACCTAACAAAGATGCGACTTAGCGACCTAACAAAGTCGCGACCTAACTTATGCGACTTAACTAGGTTACGACCTAACACCTCGCGACCTAATACTTCACGACCTAACTCCTAAGCCGTTTACGACTTAACTTCCTTAGGTCACCCACTGCTACCACCAGCTTCTTAGGTCGTTGCCGACCTAACTTCCTTAAGTCGCTAACCTGCTTATCTCCTAGGTCGTTAACTCGCTAACTCCTATACCGCTAACCCTTAGGTCGCCGCTTCTTTAGGTCGTCTATTTCTTAAGTCTTAGACTTAGACTCTGGACTCTGGACGACTTACCAACAATGCGACTAAATGTCAACTGTTTTACAATGTTTCGATCCGTAAAAATACGGGTCGTTACATTCTCTCCCCCTTAGGAATTTCGCCCTCGAAATTCCAAACAAACAAGAGCAAACAAAGGCTATTCTGCATGCCTACCATCCATAGGAATCAACAAACCATGCATCCAATTCTAGCTTAGCATGCAGAATTCTAAAACTTAGAACAAGTTACAATGTCGTTAGATGACACGACACCTTAGGGCCATTCCTTGAAGAGTTCAGGATGAGCTGCTTTCATCCTCTCTTCCACCTCCCATGTACAGTTGTTATCATCATCACTCCATTGTATCTTGAGCAACTTAACTACCTTCCTCCTAAGCTGTTTCGTGTCGGTTTCCACAACACGAAGCGGCTTACGAGGTCTCTTATCGACTGGATCAACTTCGAAATCTTCACAGCTATCAGCAGAAACCACTGTATTCGAGTCGTGCACATACTTCCGTAGATATGATACATGAAAAATATTGTGCACACTTGACATCTTCTCTGGTAACTCCAATCTGTAGGCGAGCTTTCCAATTCGCTCGATGATCGGGAATGGTCCAACAAATCTCGGAGTCAATTTCCCTTTCTTCCCGAATCGAATAACATTCTTCAATGGAGAAATCTTCACAAAAACCATATCACCTACGTCGAATTCCAAATCCTTACGACGCTTATCTGCATAACTTTTCTGACGATCTTGGGTTGCCTTCATTCGTTGCCGAATGATCTCTATGCAATCCGAAGTTTTTCGAATCATCTCTGGCCCAAGTACCATCTTTTCTCCGGTCTCTAACCAACATGTCGGAGAGTTACACGGTCTTCCATACAATGCCTCATACGGTGCCATACCAATGCTTGACTGGTAACTATTGTTATATGAAAATTCCACCAAATGAAGGTGATCTTCCCATGATCCTCCGAAATCCAAAACACAAGCTCTGAGGAGATCTTCCAAAACTCGGTTGACTCTCTCGGTCTGACCATCTGTTTGAGGGTGATAAGCTGTACTCAAACACAACTCGGTTCCCAAAACTTCCTGGAAGCTCTTCCAAAATCCACTAGTGAACAATGGGTCTCGATCGCTCACTATACTCTTCAGAATACCATGGAATCGAACTATCCACTTAACATATAACTCAGCCAACTTTGATGCAGTCCTAGTCGATCGAACAGGAATGAATCTTGCACTCTTAGTCAGACGATCTACAATGACCCAAATTCCTTCATTTCCCGCTCTTGTTCTAGGTAACCCATCAATAAAATCCATCGATACTTGCTCCCACTTCCATGTAGGAACTTCTAACGGCTGAAGCAATCCACTTGGCTTCTTTTGTTCGGCTTTTACCAACTGGCAGTTCATGCACTTGGAAATAAAATTTCCTACATCCTTCTTCATACCTTCCCAGTAATAGGTTCTCTTCATATCCCGATACATCTTATTTCCACCTGGATGAATTGTCAACTTCGAGTGATGACTTTCCCTCAGAACTTCATTCCTCAATTCATCGGTATCGGGAACAACTAGTCATCCTTGTTTCCGAAGCCAACCTTCTTGATCGACCTCGAATCCTTTATCCTTTTCTGGGTCTAATCCAGATTCCAAATCACGGATAATCTTGACAAGCTTATCGTCTCGCTTTTGGCTCTCGCCAATCCTTTCCATAAGAGTCGGTCTTATCGATAAGTTTGCCAACATTTCAGGTTCCAATTCACATCTGGGCCTGAAGTCAAATCCAGCTAAATACTCGAGATTTTTCCATTCTGAAAACATGGCTCCCAATCCTGCATGTCTTCAACTTAACGCATCTGCCACTGCGTTACCCTTTCCTGGAGTATAAGCTATACCAAAATCATATGATGCTAAAAACTCTAGCCATCGCTGCTGCCGAAGATTCAAATCCTTTTGGGAGAAAAGATACTTCAACGACTTATGATCTGTAAACAACTCAAATCGAACTCCCAATAGATAATGTCTCCACATCTTCAAAGCAAATACAATCGCCGCTAACTCCAAATCATGAGTCGGATAATTCCTTTCATGCGGCTTCAGTTGTCGACTTGCATACGCAACAACTTTATCCCTCTGCATCAGCACTGCTCGAAGTCCAGTACCACATGTGTCGGTGTAAACTACCATCTCATCATTCCCACTTGGAATAGTCAAAACAGGAGCACTTGTCAATCGCTCCTTCAGGATTCTGAAAGCTTGCTCACACTTATCTTCCCATCTGAACACTTGGTTCTTTTTCGTCAATCCTGTTACTGGTGCAGCCACCTTAGAGAAGTCTTTGATAAACCGTCGATAATATCCTGCTAATCCAAGAAAACTTCTCACATCAGATGCATTCTTAGGTCTACCCCAATCCTGGATTGCTGCCACCTTAGCGGAATCAACCGCTATTCCATTTTCAGAGATAACATGGCCTAAGAACCTCACTTCACTCTTCCAGAAGTGACACTTCTAAAACTTAGCCTTCAGCTGATGTTTCCGTAAGATTTCCAAAACAATACGCAAGTGCGTCTTGTGCTCTTCTTCAGTTCTGGAATAAATCAGAATATCATCCACGAACACTAGCACGAACTTACTCAACTGATCTCTGAACACTCTATTCAAAAGATCCACAAAATATGCTGGCGCATTAGTCAATCCAAACGGCATTACCAGCCACTCAAAGAAACCGGATGGTGTCCTGAAAGCAGTCTTCGGCACACTATCCTTAGCCACTCTTAACTGGTGAAATCCCGTTGCCAAATCCATCTGAGAAAACACCTTAGCTTCATGAAGCTGATCAAACAAGTCATCTATTCTCGGCAATGGATACTTGTTCTTCTTAGTCACCTTATTCAGCTCACGATAATCCACACACAACCTCAACGATCCATCCGCTTTGGTTGCAAACACAACTGGTGCACCCCATTCGGACACACTACGCCAAATGAATCCTTTCTGCAAAAGATCATCAACCTGCACCCTCAACTCTTGCTGTTCCCTAGGCGCCATCCGCCTAAGAGGCATCACAACAGGTCTGGCTCCTTCAACTAGATCTATACGAAACTCGGTCTCTCTATGCGGCGGTAACCCTTTGACCTCGTCAAAGACATCCTCAAATCCATTAGCGATTGGCACAGATGACAGTCCATCCCGTGGAACAACCAGCGAATACATGAAGCTCATGAAGATGCCTTCTTCATGCTTACATCGTATCACAACCTTTCGCCCCTCCACATTCTCGACTGTCACCTCCAACCTCTCACAATCAACCTTTGCCGCATACTTCCTAAGCCAGTCCATACCCAAAATAATTCCGAACCCCGCAAAGTTCAGAACAAAACAATCACAAACAAAAGAGCAATCATGACTCGATACAATCAAACCACGGCATAGCATACACAAACAAGACGAACCCCCAACTGGATTAGTCACAACCAATGGCCTATCAACAATATCCGGTTCTAAACCTAACCGGCCTACAAGTTCATTACAAACAAACGAATGCGACGCCCCAGTATCAAATAGCACTCTAACTGGAACACCTCATAGGAAAAGAGTACCTTGAACCACCACACTCTTTCCCTTCTCTTTAGTGGTAGGAGCTTTCGAAGATGATGGAATAGCTCCTAAAGCATAAGCTTGCACAATCTGCTTGTCCCTTCGCGGTTCTGGACAATTCCTCTTGATATGCCCCGGCTTGTCATAGTTGTGGCATTTCATCGGCACCTTAGGATTCTTGCAATCCCTGGAGAAATGGCCCTTCTGTTGACAATTGAAGCAGGTCACCTCGCCCTTCGGCTTCTTCTGGCCATCCTTACCCTTTTGTTGCTGCTTCCTCTTCTTGTTTCCACCCTGCTGTGGTTTAGACTCTTCCCTGCTCATAGAACCAACAGATCCTTCCTTAGGAAACAGATTCTCGTGCCTCAGAGCTTTCTCTACAGGCTTCTCAAATGGATCGTCCAAATGATCCACCAACTGCCTCTCAAGATAACTGTCCAAGCTTGTCACAAACTTCTCATTCTTCTGATATGCAGATTCTATATACGACCGGGCATACTTGGACAAAGCTTCAAACTCAGAAATATACTCAAGAACTGGTCTTCCACCTTGCTTGAGCTCCACAAACTTCTTGAACAGAACAGACTTCTGAGCTGTAGAAATGAACTTAGCTTCAAATTTGGCTTGGAATTGCTCCCAAGTGATCTCTTCCTCCAGAGTATCAATAGTGATAGAGTTCCACCAATCAGAAGCTCTTCCCTGAAGCTGTCTTGACGCAAGCTTCCTTTTAGTTGCATCATCGATTCCCAAATCACTAAAGATCCTTCTACAAGCATCTATCCATCTCTGGACTTCAATGGTTGGTTCTGTTCCCAAGAAAACCTTTCCTCCAAGAGCAGAATAATCCTTACACAGCTTAGCAAAATCCACCGGCTTTGGAGTTTGAACTTGAACTCCAACATCCACTGATGGCCCCGGAGCTGGCATCCTTCTCATGATCGAAGTCATCATGGCTTCGAACATAGCAGCATAATCAGCAGCCCCTTCAGTAGCACGGCCTTCCCTAGCAGCTGGTCTCCCTCTTCGACTCATTCTCAATATCTATAAAAAGGAATCATTAATACACCTTAAGAAACAACTGCATAAGGAATCCAAATCATTCTAAGCTACTATATTATATATAGTAATCATCCATCAAAATACAATTACGTCTCTCATACGTAGTTACGTCAGCGAGCGTTGGGTAAAATCGATTAACCAAGGCTCTGATACCAAATGTGACGACCGCCCATGACCCCTGCACCGAACCTAAAGATAGTGCGCTGTAAAGTGTGCCAAGTGACCATGGACGATTGCCAGGGTAAATTTAAACAACAGAATCTATCGTATTACTCACAGCGCATGGACAAAATACAATAGAATATATATATAGTGAAGCTTCACAGAATTGAATCTCATCAATAAAACTTCATAATAGTTGGATACAAACATCTGAACAGTCAATACACCAAGCCTCACTACATAACACTCAGAGAATATACAAGTAGCGGAACATCCAATACATATAGTAAAAAAAAGATAATATGCAATCCTCCAGCTCGTCTTCGTCATCAGCATCGTGGAAAACAAGAACAGCACCTATCACCTGCTACCTAGTCTGCCCGTCCCAGAATGGACGAACAGCCCAAGGCAATAAGAGATAAAACATAAAGCCTTGAGTCAGACAACAGTCTTAGTGAGCGGTAAATTAACTAACAACATACCAAAAGAGCATAAAGGAAAAAGGAAAAGGAATCCAACCCTCCCACTCCACCTCTTTCTACAGTGATAGCCCCCAGACACACACTAAGTAGAAGCAAACATAGCAAAGCATACAATTTAAGATAAAGCAATTATCACTCGAGTCAAGGGCGATGTTTTCCAAGTACAAACCCCCAAGGCCTAAACCAAGATCAGATAAGCACCCAGAAAATACCGCTCTTGAGGCCGAATGATGATACAACCAAACATCCATGACTCTGGCTATCACTGTTATCATTGCTTCAATATCATCGTTAATTGAATGACCGGCTCATTATTTCATCCGTCCTTCAAGGGCTAATGGAAACCCCGGTTCTAGACATAACTCTGCACGTCATCGTGACCCGTGCCTAGGACTATCGAATCTGCCCAGAGTACTCGACTACCAATGAGTAGCCTTCAGGGACTATCGAATCTGCCCAACGTACTCTTGCTTTAAGCATGCTAGAACCTTCAACAACGATGAGATCTCAGCCTTCTAGTCATCCTCCTCGACGACTATTTCCATACCAGCTCAAGCGCCTCTCGAGCAAACCATTATCCTCAAACTCGAACCATTTCACCGAGTTATCAATCTGCTTGGAATGATCCCGTCTGGATTAGACCAAGGCTATCTCATACTATGCCTCGCCTCATCATCATCATAGCAAAGCCTCATCTCAACATCATCATCAAATCTATTCATATGAGCTTCATCATCCGCCACATATGCCACAAGCAGCTTTTCCAATTCAAGAGCCTTTCCCTTAGCTTTTGAATCATCTTTGGTCTAAATCAAACCATCAATCATCTAATTCATAACAATCAATCAAATCAAACATTAATCCAAGTAAACAAGCATTCAAATATGATCTAAATAGACAATTATAACAATAATGGCAATTTTGTAATTAAAGAGTCAAAAGTCTAACAAGCATGAAAACATGAGCAATATCTCTATAATCTTGATGAATGAACTTGCATAGGTTAACATGTAGTAAAATGGATGCCAAATCATTATGAACAATGGATCTATATGGATCTATACTTAGGATTAGGAAAATGCATGGAAATCACTACTTTAACACAAAATCAAGCCAACGATCCGATATACTCCTTTGGATCCGTGTGAGAGATAATCACCACTCACCAAATCGCCTAAACACCTCAAAAGCAACACACTTCTGATCTGGACAGTGAAGGATCTAACTCGATCTATCACAAATCCGCTTCAAACGATGAAATCTCTCTTCGAAGAATGTAGATCTTCAACTTTAGCTCTTGGATCTTCGATCTTGGATGGAAGGAAGTACTAAATTAAAGTGGAGAGAAGAAGTGTAGAACTCGAGCTCTCAAAATGGCAGCACTTCGTCGCTTCAAAATCCGGATCCCAAAAATGAAGAAGAACCCTCCTATTTATAGGCTGAAATCCACCTTAGGTCGTTCACTCGGAGTTAGGTCGTCCACGACCTAAGAACCCTTACGACCTAAAATCTCCGACCTAACAGCCCCAAGCCTCTACGACTTAACCAGATGCGCTTCCTCGCGACCTACGACCTAACGACTTAGCGCATGCGCACTTCTTCGACCTAACACATGCGCATTCGCGACCTAACTGCTAAGCCCTTACGCGACCTAACACTCACGCGACCTAACTAGGTTACGACCTAACAAAGATGCGACTTAGCGACCTAACAAAGTCGCGACCTAACCTATGCGACTTAACTAGGTTACGACCTAACACCTCGCGACCTTATACTTCACGACCTAACTCCTAAGCCGTTTACGACTTAACTTCCTTAGGTCACCCACTGCTACCACCAGCTTCTTAGGTCGTTGCCGACCTAACTTCCTTAAGTCGCTAACCTTCTTATCTCCTAGGTCGTTAACTCGCTAACTCCTATACCGCTAACCCTTAGGTCACCGCTTCTTTAGGTCGTCTATTTCTTAAGTCTTAGACTTAGACTCTGGACTCTGGACGACTTACCAACAATGCGACTAAATGTCAACTATTTTACAATGTTTCGATCCGTAAAAATACGGGTCGTTACAACTTAACTTCTTTGGCATTTTCGACTCATGGTTTTGATTAATCTCAGTAATTAGCAGTCTGTTTTGATCCAATATGCTTTGCACTTGAATAAAAAATTTCTGAAAAGTTTGCAGCAGTTTGCTATTTATTTCTTTTGATTCTCCTTCCATTTCTTATTTTAAACTTCAAAACCCTCTTCTTTAAATCAAAAGCTCAGCACATAACCTGTATGCTCTGTCCACACAAGTTCTTGCATTCTAACTTTGCTTACATATATACATGTATATGCATATGTATTTACATGTTACTGTGCTTGTTAGACTTGCTGTGTCTAGTGCACTTGTATTCCCTAGCCATAATGATTTTGTGCTAGTTGCTTCGAGTTAAATTGCCCCTGTACACTTGCTGTTTACTGTGTACATATATGTGTGTATACTTGTGCACTTCATGTTGATATCTTCCCTGTACTTGACCCTGAATTCTGATTTTGCTTGAACATTTTGTATACTTTCATGTACATGTTGAAACTAAACTTGATTATGAACTCTGGTTGCATATGAACTAGTTATTCAAGTGTGTTCATGCCTGTTGTTGCTTTGCATTCCTGTTAACACATTTGGACTTGTGAGCATGCCTGAAGCTTTGCATTCATGTTAACCCATTTTGACTTGTGAGCATGTCTGAGTTATTATAGTCTAGTTGCATGTTGTTTTGTCTGTTGGTTAGATCTTCATGTGTACATTTGGTTGAGCTACTGTCATGTTGGTTGGACCTTTGTACATTTGGTTGAGGCAGTTTTTATGTTGGTGCCTTACTAGCTTGATGCTCCTACTCCTACTTGATTGCTTTGTACTGACCGTTGATGTGTTGTTTGTTTTTGCATTGCACCTAAGTTGAATCTAGTCTTGGCTTGGGTTTGACCTTGTGCTCACCTATCTCTGCAATTTTAACAAGCAAGTGTATATCGATGGGCACGACCTTGTGGCATGTACAGTGATACACTGTGCATGTCACAAGTTGTTCGCGTATTTTTTATTCTAGTTTGAAATAGAAAGTTGAATTAAAAATGATGACGAACAACCCAAATAACTGAGGCAAACAATATTTTCAAACGCACACTTCATTGTGCACTGCAAAATATTTCTTCTTCAATTTTACCGCGTCAATGTTTATTTTGTAGATAGATCAAATGCTGTATACATGCTGGAACAGAGTTGAAGATCAAATACGAGTGATGAGTGAATATGTAGTGAGGTGAAACATGTATGTAAAATTTGCCTACGTGCTGTAACGATTTGCCTTTCGTTTTAAGCAGACACACATGCCGACTCAGACAATTCAAAAGGGCGGATTGTTATTGGGTAAATAAGAAAAAGAGAAAGAAATAAAAACAAAATAAAATCTCGCAACGGAATGGCAAAATATAATAATCAAATAACAGTTCATGAAGCTCTATACAAAACATTTGATTATACTTATACAATACAAAATCAGAGTTACACATATCAGAGATAAACAAATAATGCAGCGGAATAGTATGAATGTATTGGACTAATAATATAAATAATAATAGTACAAATCTTCGTCTTCATCCTCCAGAAATAAGGTCTTCAAATCCTGAAATGTTTAGGCTGACCCGAGCGAATTGAAAAGACAAAACACTCGAGTGAGAACTAAAAGATCTTATGTAAGTTAAATCAACGGTAAATAAATATGAGTGTAAATGGCGTCGGAGATGTTTACGGTGTTTGACATCTCCTATCCAGTGTCTAACGTGAGTGTAGTAACTTAAGAGATGTTCGGGATTAACATCTCCTAAGGATCCGTTAAACTATCTACTATATAGTACAATACGTTATTATAATATGTCTACAGTAAGATAAACTATTAAAATAGCGTTAAGGCGTTACATTTTCCCCCTTAACACATTTTTATAATCCCAATAGTCTATACAGTACCGTAACTCCCCGTAAACTGGGGCCGCCAGAGGATACCCCATAGGTACGACATAAAACAAACTCATAGAAAGCGCGCTAGGTTAGGTGACACGGCAAAACTAGGCAATGCCAGGGTAGATATACCAATTACACTTCCAGACTGGTGGTAACGCATAGCAGCTACTACCGCCCACCTCGGAACACACTCCCAAATCGAAAATCGAGGGTGGCCACCAAATAATCACAAAGTCAGAATATAGTATCGAAGGATTGTGCCCGATCGGAGGAATGGCCTCACTTGGCCTGTCGATTGCTCTTGTTTTAGCCACCTTAAGCTAACTCATGGGAGTTAGGTCCACGTATATAACTCATATAGGATCGTCGCCAACCATCTTACTTCATTCTGGAATCTCCACCGCGTACTCAGTTGCCAAAGTGGTTTTCAGTATTGGCAGAGAGTATGACAATATCTGATTCCGGTCTCTTTAACAACCAATCGCTTATTACACTCCGGATGGTTCTTTTACATTTCCAAAATCATTTCATAATTGATATCAAAATATCATATTCAATTCAAATCATATCATTTTCGAAATCATTACTTACTTCCGAAATTATATCACATTGAAATCATAGTTCGAAATTATATTTCCTTTCAAAAGTCATATTTCCAAAACATGCTAAACACTCATTTCAAAATATCATATTAAACCAAATATGTTATTTAATTCCCAACTTAGGTTATAACATCATTAACCATATTCACTTAAATAATCGAGAATTTGAATATAACCCATCCATTTTACTTAGTTTGGAATTTAGAAGAAAATAGTTTTAAATAGTTATAAATAGTTAATATGGATTTAAAATAAATTAAATATAATTAAAATAGATTAAATAGCTTTAAAATAGATTAATTAGATTTAAAATAAGTTAAAACAGGTTAATTAGTTTAAATAAATTAAATGGTTTAAAATAGGTAAAAATGATTTAATATAATTAATACAGGTTAAAATAGTTTAATACTTTGAAATCTTAATAATTAGAAATTTTGAAATAATATATTTTTAAAACAGTTTATATCAAGACATGAATTTGGAATTAATATCAAATTAAACTATTCATTTCATTTCAACACCTTTGGACCATTTTCAATTTCCAAGTCAACAAACCAAATTCCAAACCTTTCAATTTCAAAATATTTCAAAGTTATTTTCAAACAACTTCAATAACTTAATTTCGATAGAATTTCATTTAAATTTAAAAGTTTAACTTTAAACTTCCAATTTAATTTCTTAAAACAATTCCTTTAAACCAATTCACAATTCAACATAAAACTTGATTTTCAATAATACTTCAATTTATATACATCAAATTTTATTTCAAAATACCATTTAATTAAATTCGAAAATTAAGGATTTTAAAATCATTTAATTTAACCAATCCGGTGTCCGTATATAATTCTCTACCCTAGGGTCAAGTGATAAGGATATTTATCATTTCAATCCGCAATTTAAAATTTTACGGTTATATATCATTTCAAACCGTAATCCCGAATTTAATAACAAAGTCCATAAAATCGCTTGAGTCTATCATTTCAACCCATAACGATTTTTCCCTAATCTATAGATCGTTCGGGTATGTATCATTTCAACCCAAAGTGAATTTGTAGTTTATAACGATATAAAATAAAACATCCATTCATCCAATATCAACAATCAACATCCATTACAAACATCATCCAAATCAATCAATAAATATCAATATAGAACTGATAATCAATAACAGGTATTTAACCGGCAATTTATATTCAATAATAAATTAAATAACGATTTAATTCAAATAAATTCAAATTAACTGAGATGATGATTTAAAATATACCAAACAGTCATAAATAAATTTCTAATCACATCATAAATTTAATTTAACAAACATAAGAAATTTTAGAAGTTGTGAGTGAGTTAAAACACTCACCTTTGCATTCAAATTGAATTTAAATCCAATTTAGGGCCCAAATTCAAACAATCTCCGAATTCGTCCAAACCAGCGTCAAAATGTTCGTAATTTCGATATGATCCCAGTGGAACAAACCATGTGAGAATCGGACCTTGTATGTAGAAGTTACGATTGTTAGAACATAGACGATTTAAAATTAAATTTGAATAAAATAGATTAAAGAAATCGAACCCGCTTGGACACGTCAGCTCTTCCCCTGTCTCATTCGAAACCCTGCCCAGTTTCTTACCCATGCAGCCGCCGATCAACACCGAATTAAAGCCACCACCACGCTCGACCTTGTCATGATCAAGCAACGCCACTGTATAGATCTCTCCACGCCACCCCAAATGCTAGGTCACGGTCAACTCCGCCACCTCATAACCGAGTCGCCGCCTCTGTCGAAAAACGATCGAAATTCGCGAATCACAGCCACTCAAACACAAACGAGCACCACTCCGAAGACCTGCTCACCGCCACCATTCCAACGGCGCTTTCCGATCGTCGATCGGACGACGATCCGCCGTTGGATTGTCAAAATTCTAAAACGAACGGCCGAGGTTCATCTTGAATTTCTGGACAAACAATGTATCGAATTGAAAAACGAATAGCACCAGAAGATTATGCTCGTCAAGAGATTCAAATCTATATATAATTCGGTATATTTTGAGGAGTTTGAATTTTTGATTTGGCTTTGAAATTACAATAGGGAATAGGGTTTGTCTGCCATTGGAAAGAGAGAAACAAATGAACCTGTACGTACAGACAAACTGAGTTGAGGAGCACTAGGGTTTATAACAGGTTATTTATAGACAAGGTTAAAAATAGAAAGAACGGACAAAATTGGTTTGAAAATTGAACGATAAACGACCCGAAAAGCCCGTTCTGTCTCCGGAATAAAAATGGGTCATCCCATATATCAAAATAGATGTTTTCAATATTTATAAGCTCAATGGAATAGGTTTCAAGTCCTAATTGCATCATATGAAGAAGTTATATTAAAACCAGCTTATTTCAAATTGATTTCAATTGATTTCAATTAAATTGATTTCTAGGCGTTACGAGCCCGTACGATCAAACGACTAGTCTGATCGTTATGAAACTTGAAATTCTACAATAATTCACCGTTACGGATCCGATGAAACTAGTTTCATCGAAATCTGAGTCAGTGGCCAAAATGGCTATATTTCAGTTAATTAAATAAATTAATATTAAATTAATTAAATCACTTTTTAATTCAATATTTATTAGCTAACAAATTTTATCAATTTTGATTACCTATACATATATAATAATTTATAGTAATTTACATATCAATTTCAGTGTTGATTATTTCAATAATTACAGCATTCAAATTCGACTGCAATTAATCCAATTAATTAATGTTTATTTCAAATAAATTGATTATATTTGATTCAAATCTTTATACTCAATCAATTATTATTCTATAAACATAGCTAACGTTTATTTTACACTTCATTACATTGATATACTCAAATTTCCATCTTTATTTGTATTAATTACTATATTTCAATTACATTGAATTTTGTCAGTTTTACACATAAATTAAAATTTAAAATCCCAATTTATTTAGCTTGATTTCATTCTTTTTATTCCCAATTATCATATTATGAATAAAATTAACATTATTTCCAAATATTAACTTAATTTACATTAACATATATTTAATTACATTGATTGAAATTTATTTCCAATTTAAATTAACAGGCTAAATAAATAGGTAATATACAATAATTGTTACCATTAACTTTTAATTACACCTATAAGTCATTATTAATAAACAAATGTTACAATTGCTTACATAACACTGTTTTTATCCAATTATCATTAATTATATACTAATTCATAAATTGGTTCAATATCTACACTTGTTTCCTTATATTCAATTTTATAGCCAAGTATAACATTTAAATTATTTCCATTAATTGGCATTTCATTCAATTCATTAATCATTAACTTTAATTAACCTTGTTACGTTTCATCTTAGTTATTATTTCATTTTTAATTTACAAATTTTTAATTCTATCAATATTAAATTACCAAAATCTCACTAAATTAACAAATTTTAATTATTTAAAATTACGGGTCTTTACACTCTCCCCCACTCAAAACTTTTCGTCCTCGAAAAGGAAAAAGAAGGGAAAAAAAGAAAATTAAGTAATCAGTATATCTTATTCAAAATATTAATTTTATAAACAATTAATTTACAAAATTAAATAATTTAAATAAAATATATCAGTTTATAAACACTTAAATCCTTTTATACTCAAAATGATAAAGTTTGGAAACATTTTACAAAATTTTCTAAGTCCAAAATTTACGGAAAATTTCGGCAGAGTCTCCTTTATATGGAGGGGTCTAGGAGAAATTATAATATCAATAAAACAATATATATCAGAAATGTTTTTCAAAATAATATATCCCAACAGTGGAAAAATAATATAATATCGCTATAAAACCGTAATCCAAGAACGTACCTATTTATCGGGCAAATAACGCTTAATTATGAAACCAAAAGCAGTAGCAATTGCTTCCATAACCAGTATTTCACTTATATAATCCAAAGAGGTTAATAATTACATAAAATGAAATGTTTAACGTTGTTTTCAACCACTAACAAACAAATCAATATAAAACAACAATCACTTGTAACCACAACATACAATCATCATAGGAAATCAATACAAATCAATTATCCATCCATATCAACCAAAAAAAATAGTTTGTTCGGGTTAAGGCACTTTTAATCACATAGAATGACAAATAACTACTAAGTATACCATTACTCAACGGTCTCAGATAAACTCAATAGATTATTCATACATCTTAAACAATTAGAAGTATCCTATCCCAAACAATCCATAAACCAAAACAAACAATAATTTACACTGCACTTGAGTTATTCTTATTAAATTTCTTTCACAACATTTTACAGTTTTTGTTTTTTGTTTTTTTTCATTCATACAAGGATTATTTCTTTAACTTACATTTATCTCTTACAAAAATTTTTATCATTCATTCAGTGCTTATTTCATTTATTTTCCTTTATTACTTACAAAATTCATTTTCATTTATTCATATCATGTCAATTTCTTTTTATTGCATTACACTCATTCATTCATTTATTACTTAATTTCATTGTTTATAGTATTCATGTTAATACAATTGCTTAGCATATCAATTCATTAACTTAAGTTTATAAGCATCTTCTTACAATACTTACTTCCCATCACATTTTATATAGTGCATTTCAATTATAACTTAGGTTTATAACAACTATAACATCAAATTCTTAATTATAAAAGTATTTCATTGAACACTTCCCTTACATAAGTTTTACTTGTAAAATTTTCCATTACATATTCTTTTAACATTTCCACTTTAATAATTGGTAAGTTATATATATGTCTTTAAGAATGCAATTGAAAGTTACACAAGTTTGACTTACTTACTCTAATTAACTTAAGGTTCAACAGTTATCATTCCTTATTTTCATATTCTTTTCGTTTACAAGTTACAAATTTCAAATTCCTTGTATATTTCAGTTATAACTTAGCATATAATTTCTTATTTTCATTTAGAAGTTTCAATTATTAAATAGTTAAATTTTTTATTCCATTTCAATAATTGAAATCTCTAATTCATAGAAATTTATGAACTAAATGCCGGGTTCCATTTCAAATCATTTAAAATAATATATATGTTTCCTGGAGATTTGACCAGGCAATTAGTGCTCGTCATCAGGTAGTGCTCGGCATTAGGTAGCACTCGGCATCAACTAGTGCTCGGCATCAGGTAGTGCTCGACATTAGGTAGCACTCGGCATCAACAAGTGCTCGGCATCAGGTAGTGCTCGGCATCGGGTAGCACTCGGCATTAGGTAGTACTCGGCGCCCAGTAGAACTCGGCGACAGGAGTACTCGGCGTAGTACTCGACATCCAGTAGAACTCGGCGACAGGAGTACTCGGCGTAGTACTCGACATCTAGTAGAACTCGGCGACAGGAGTACTCGGCGTAGTGCTCGACATCAAGTAGAACTCGGCGATAGTAGTACTCGGCATCCAGAGGCACGTTCGGCCTCGACTGACAACCATTCTGCACTTCCCTCACACCAAACATACCGTTCGGCATTGAGAAGGTGGTTCGGCGTCAACGTGTTCGGTCTACTTGGTTCGGCATACAACGACCACTACACTTGGGCTAGAGTGTTCGGCCACCAAGCCCACCTGGGAAGTCCAGCCCATATTTGTCTATAAATAGAGGGGCAGGGTCACAGTGAAAAGGGACCTTTTTTTTGGGAGAACAATGGGGAGACTCTGCCATTTTTTATACTCTCCTCTTTTTAACTAAAACTTGTATTCAAGTCATTAATATATGGATTGTATCTGTATTCAACTACTTATGAAAGAAATAAAGATCAAAACTCAAAGTGGATGTAGGCAATTACGCTGAACCACTATAAATCCGGTGTTCTTACTTTCTGCATTTAAATTAGCATTGTCTCCTCTGTTTAATTTACTTTCATCACTTATATCTCTACACAATCTTTCTGAACGAGGTTAGTGACCAATTTTGGTGCTAACACTTTGGTGCTTTCACTGAGAATTGAATTCTCAGACCTCAAGGATCTGCTTTGAAGCTACTGGATTGAATAATTCCCCCAAAGAAGATCCGACTCACTGATAGGACATCCGTTGATTCTACTCAGAGTTCATACCGATAACTCTACAATGGCAGGACCACGTACCAGTTCAGCTTCTCATAATGCAGATGCCCGCGAGACAGCTAGCGTGCAACAAGCAGGACCTAGCAATCAACCAGCAATTCCGGGTGAAGGAATTGCCGCCCATGACCAAACTCCAGTTGTCGCCAGAATAGAGTTCAACGACTTGATGAGAGAGCTCAGGGAAAGCAGGAGACAACTAGGAGAGAAGATGCAAGCTAACGCCAACCTGATGGCACAACTCACTCAAAATCAGCAACAGAATGCTGGGGGCAATCCCGCTCCTTATTCCTCATGTGACAGCTCTACTTCCTCTGATGAACCTCCCAGGCACAGACGCCGCAAGACTGAAGCTGCTGTTCAAACAGCTGGAGACCGTGACCAAGCAAGAGCTGGAAACTTCAGGACAGGAGTACAAATGGAGGTTGGAGGCCCAGACCATCCGAACGCTCCAGAAAAGGCATATGCCGAACGCTCCAGAAAAGGCATATGCCGAACGCTCCAGAAAGGCATATGCCGAACGCTCCAGAAAAGGCGTATGCCGAACGCTCCAGAAAAGGCGTATGCCGAACGCTCCAGAAAAGGCGTATGCCGAACGCTCCAGAAAAGGCGTATGCCGAACGCTCCAGAAAAGGCATATGCCGAACGCTCCAGAAAGGCGTATGCCGAACGCTCCAGAAAGGCGTATGCCGAACGCTCCAGAAAAGGCATATGCCGAACGCTCCAGAAAAGGCATATGCCGAACGCTCCAGAAAAGGCATATGCCGAACGCTCCAGAAAGGCGTATGCCGAACGCTCCAGAAAAGGCGTATGCCGAACGCTCCAGAAAAGGCGTATGCCGAACGCTCCAGAAAAGGCGTATGCCGAACGCTCCAGAAAAGGCATAGGCCGAACGCTCCAGAAAAGGCATATGCCGAACGCTCTAGAAAAGGCATATGCCGAACGCTCCAGAAAAGGCATAGGCCGAACGCTCCAGAAAAGGCATAGGCCGAACGCTCCAGAAAAGGCATATGCCGAACGCTCCAGAAAAGGCGTAGGCCGAACGCTCTTCCAGGCCGAACATACCTCTAGGCCGAACGCTCTTCCAGGCCGAACATACCTCTAGGCCGAACACTCTTCCAGGCCGACCATACCTCTACACCGAACGCCCTAATGCCGAACGGTATTGTATGCCGAACGACTCGGTTGTGCCGAACAGTGTGGATGCCGAACAGCTTTGGCCGAACCACTTCTGGACGATTCACTTTGGACAAACAACCTTGGCCGAACAGCTTTGGCCGAACCACTCTAGGCCGATCCACTCTGCCGAACAGCCTTGTGCCGAATAGCTTTGGCTGAGCCACGTGCCAACGCCGAACGCCCCAATGCCGAACGGTACTTCTGTATGACCGAACGGTACTTCTGTGTCGAACGAGTATCCAAACCGATCCATGCACTGTATACCGATCTCTCTCTCAAAAAATCTTTTTCGGGTACGACCCAAATTTCCAAAAAAGAGGCTAAAAAAAAAATTTATCCACTGCCCCCCGAACCCTAGCCGCAGCGCAGTGCCTCCGGATAGTGAATTCAAAACTCAACTTAATAAAGGAACATTTTATCCACTTCCTTGACATCCCATGATCGACCAGGGCATAGAGGATCTAGCGGCAGCTTATGAACGGCATCAAGGGAACGGACAAGCAACCGCTATTCAAGCGGTACTCCCAAAGGTTGGAGAACATAGATGATGTGACTCTAGCAAACGTCAAGATGACTCCAAGCACCATTCTTCGCTGACCCAGCACTTCGAATTTAGTGACTCCAAGCAAACCAATGTTTAGCTCTAAGCGGTTTATTCCAAATACTAACAAGGGTATCATACTAATCACATTTGAGGAAAGTCGACCTCTAGAGATATGCTCTTTGAAAGATTCAATTGACAACCTCTACTTGAAGACTCATGACTCGGAGTGGTACTGGAAACCAACCTCGAGAGAGTTCACCAAAGTCTAAAGAAAATCAGGGGATTGTTGTATATTCCCAGATGCTCACTGATCCTAACATGGGCGATTACAAACACCTCCGAGGTGTGATCGAAAAGATGACCTGGAAAGGAAAGCTTCAATAGTATGTACAAGTCCTGCAGAATGGAGGGAAGCGAATATCCGATGCCTATTAATAAAGGGCTATGATTATCAATTGGACGGTTGACGGCCGACATCCCTTTGAAAGGAGCCAAGGGCGGAGTCGAATAGCGAGCACACGATGCTGCTTCACATATCAATGAGATTTACCATAATCTTCTTTGAATTATTTCCATTTCCATCTCTATTTCAGTTGTTCTATGAACTACGACTAGCTTGAACTAAACTACTTTCAAAACGATGCAGGTGTCCAGGTACTCAGATTTGGTTGCCAACCAATCTGCGCAGACCATGATCGGACGTGTGGAGTTACATCTGGACGAGAATAATTCTATTGCTCATCATCAACCATATGCCTTCGATTTGGGGCTATGGATTAAATACAATGTACAACATCACGATGAACGGAGAGCTGAATTCCATCCTGCAAGTGGAATTTATTCAAGTAGAGAGCGGCTGCGATACGACCAGCCACTCGCTAAGTGAAACTCGAGCTCGGGGGCAAGCCATCACATCAAGGCTAAAAATGGGTTGATACACGACGATCCTTCGCACAACTCCGTACTCCCAGAGTGCGAGACGGAGTATAAACATCTACTTAACTCCGTACTCCTAGAGTGTGAGACGGAGTATAAACATTAATCAACTCCGTACTCCCAGAGTGCGAGACGGAGTATAAACATTAATCAACTCCGTACTCCCAGAGTGCGAGACGGAGTATAAACATTAATCAACTCCGTACTCCCAGAGTGCGAGACGGAGTATAAACATTAATCAACTCCGTACTCCCAGAGTGCGAGACGGAGTATAAACATTAATCAACTCCGTACTCCCAGAGTGCGAGACGGAGTATAAACATTAATCAACTCCCTACTCCCAGAGTGTGAGACGGAGTTTAAACATTCGCTTAACTCCGTACTCCCAGAGTGCGAGACGGAGTATAAACATTAATCACCTCCGTATTTCCAGAGTGCGAGATGGAGTATAAACATACATCAACTCCATACTCATCCCCAAAACTGGGGGCAGAACCAAAGCAAAGCGTACTAGTTGAACATTTGTCTAAAAGAAGATTGCAACGAAACGATTAAGAGACGACTGTCAAGCAATCAACTGAACGGAAATATTCAGCATGAAAGACTGCGGTTTTTCAAAGCACGTCATGTTTACACAAGACGTCCTTTGGGGGGCAAATGTTATCCCGCCTTTTGGCAAGGCCGTGACACCAAGAACTTGATTAGAAACCAGTGACAGTTCATCTTGGAGATCGGTTACACAAAGGCTCACTATGGATATCGATGGATTTTGTCCGAGTCTGGATCGAGCCACGATTAACAAGACATAACAATCAAAGCCAGGGAAGCCAATGTTCCAAGTTTCAAGACGATCCGAGTTCGTATGCTCAACTAATGATCGATTCGAACAACCGACCATCCATCCATCCATCAACCTCCACATTTGACTTGGAGACCTAAACTGCTTGGAATGAATATGGCCCGATCGTCCACTCCAATCGAGTCATAGAACAGAGTTCGACAAAATACAGATACCCCTCATGAAGCTCAGTGACGCCGGGATCCGTCAAAAGTGGACGTGATTCGATCATCTACACATCAAATCCTACCCTGAACACGAAAGGTTGTTCGAAAGCCCAACTTGAAGTAGCTATGGTAGACTGCGTACTCGCTAACCATCACTGTCAATATATGGACACGACTGCACCTTGGAACATATGCAACTTACTTTGCCTACTCAACAATCTATTATCCTTATTTTCTAGAAGGAGATACGGAGCAAATTGTAAGAGATTTGGCTATCTAACCCAACATGGATGTGATTCAACCATCTGTCATATACCTCCTTCCTTGACTTGATTGGAAGAGCTATAATCACCATGCGGACGAGAATCGATCGTCCATTTTTCAAATTTCGTCCCTCATCCTGGGGGTAGAATCTCATTCCGTGAGCAAACGTGGTTCGATTGTTCATTCGACGACATTAGCCTCGATACAGTAGATGAATACAAATTAAAGAGTGGAAATACGACTGCTCTCAACTTAAACCTCCAAGTCTCCAGAGTGCGGACTGGAGTACTCTAAGTCCCCAGAGCGCGGACTAGAGTATAAACGACTTAAACCTCCAAGTCCCCAGAGTGCGGACTGGAGTACTCTAAGTTCCCAGAGCGCGGACTAAAGTATAAACGACTTAAACCTCCAAGTCCCCAGAGTGCGGACTGGAGTACTCTAAGTCCCCAGAGCGCGGACTAGAGTATAAATGGCTAAAACCTCCAAGTCCCCAGAGTGCGGACTGGAGTACTCTAAGTCCCCAGAGCGCGGACTAGAGTATAAACGACTTAAACCTCCAAGTCCCCAGAGTGCGGACTGGAGTACTCTAAGTTCCCAGAGCGCGGACTAAAGCATAAACGACTTAAACCTCCAAGTCCCCAGAGTGCGGACTGGAGTACTCTAAGTCCCTAGAGCGCGGACTAGAGTATAAATGGCTAAAACCTCCAAGTCCCCAGAGTGCGGACTGGAGTACTCTAAGTTCCCAGAGCGCGGACTAGAGTATAAACGACTTAAACCTCCAAGTCCCCAGAGTGCGGACTGGAGTACTCTAAGTCCCCAGAGCGCGGACTAGAGTATAAATGACTAAAACCTCCAAGTCCCCAGAGTGCGGACTGGAGTACTCTAAGTTCCCAAAGCACGGACTAGAGTATAAATGACTTAAACCTCCAAGTCCCCAGAGTGCGGACTGGAGTACTCTAGCTCCCTAGAGTGCGGACTCGAATATAAGCGAATCAGATCTCCAAGTTCCCTGAATATGAACTATGACGCAAATGACTTGAATTTGTCAAATCCCTGACATACGGGCTAGAAAGTATTCTAAGTGCTTAAAGCACAGAATGGAAGTTCAACGACTCCCAAAGAGTTTCCGAGTTACATGAAGATGGACTGAGAAGTCTATGTTACTCACAACTGCTGGGATTAAAATCACAATCACAAAGAAAACTGAACAATAAGATTCTTTTGCAAGACAGAAAAAGGGACTAAACCTTATTCAGAAACGAGTTTCTATTACAACCCCTCCAAAGTTCGGGGTCGACATTCTATCTACATGGACTAAGGAAATAGATGAAAATAATTACATGACTTAAATTAACCCTCGTTGAACGAGGATAGTAGTCACTTCTTGTGCTTCTTCAACTTCTTTCCAGACGGCTCCTCTCCAGAGCATTTACCCTTGGTACTCTTCTTTGATAGAGGGGTAGCAACTGAAGAAGTACGGGGGCCTTCCATGGGCTTGGACCCGCCTGGAAGGATGATCTTCAACGGCTTGTTCAAAGGATCGTCCAAGTCCACAACTCGGGGGTCTACTATGACCTTGATCATCTCCTCCCTCTCTTTTTCAAGCCGCTCCTCCATGCTCAATTCAGATGTATGCTCAGAGGCGCCTGTAATTTCTACTTCATAACCCCCATCAGTAGGAGAGGAAGTTTCAGGCTTGTCTTCATCAAGCGCTCCGATCACCTGAGCGTCTGGACCAGAAGCCTCCCCTACGTGAGCGGCTTTACTTGTTTTCTCCCCCACTTCCTTGGCGACATCGCTCCTCGGAGTGGGCTCGGGGTCAGAACGGCCTGCACAAAATCGTGGAAAACAAGCATTGGAATGCAATAGTCCTGCATAAAGAATAATGCCTTTCGAAATCTCAAGGAGAATCTTAAAGAGAAGGATTATCTACCAGGTTTAGGCAAACTCTCAACCAGTCGGGGGGTCTCACCCTCTAGAATGGGAGACAGAATGCAGACTAAAGTACTCTATGTCCCTGAGTGCGGACTACAGTATAAATGACTCAAAAAACCTCTACGTCCCCAGAGTGCGGACTACAGTACTCTCAGTCCCCAAAGCATGGACTAGATTATAGACGACTTCATAAAAATCCCTAAATCCCAGAAGCGGACCAAATTACTCTAAGTTCCCAGAGTGCGAACTAGAGTATAAACGAGTTGACGAAAATCTCTGCGTCTCGAACTGTGGACTAAAGCATAAACCGTTCGACAAATCTCTAGGTCCCCGGAGTGTGGACCGAAGCATGAACACAAATTGGGCGCGAGTCAACCGGGGGGAGAATAACATTAAGTCACCAGAATGCAGAGTGGTGTATAAACATCGATAAATAGACGAGTGGATGCCGACCATTTTCTATTCCGCAAACTTCAGCCTGGAATTGACATGAGGATTATTAACCCGCTGAGGATGGAGTTCGACCATCCAACTAATGACCTGGCCAAATCAATGCCGGGGGCAGGGGTACAAAACACTAAAAAGCCGAATACGACAGCTTACTATAGCTCTAGCGTGGCGTTCTTTATAACTTGAGGCAGCGACTGCAGGGAGGCCTCAATACAGAACCAATTGAAACGGCATCCAAAGCTATGAGCAACCCACTATATCATACCTCAGACCAAGGGTCAATGCCGATTCGCACCAAGCACATACGAATGTGACTCAAATGTTTGTTGAAAAACTATAACCCCCAGAGTATGGAAAGAAAGGTAAACCACAAATACTTGGTCAAAAATTCTCCAGCACCCTCGTTCGATTCGTCAGGAGGAGTATGAGACTGGATGAGCATAACTCAACTGCATTTGTAGCCAACTTTACCTCGAGATCTGATTACAGAGCATGAACCAAAGTGGACGTGGATGACCATCCACTGTCCAAATTACGCTATGAAACTTACGTGGCATCGAAGTATTCCTCTTGGAATGAAAAACCACGATAAAATCCAAGATAGGCGAGACCTAGTCTCCCATCGACTGACATGATCCCACGATTCAACGGGAAAGAGAGTAAAGCTAAAGTGAGCGTGGTTGGCCCTCCTACTTATCAGTATATGCCCCAGACCTGGGGGCACGAGCAAGAAGCAAGATGAATGTGAACCGACTTTTCACCAATCACCTCTATGTCTTTGGAGTTTAGGTGAAAACATATACATAGCTAGGACGAGACTCAACCGTCCATGCAGTACATTTATCAACCCGAGACTGGGAGAAGACGCATGGTCATCCAAAAATTGGCTACGATAGCTCAGTATTAAAACTTGTGTATAGTGCTTACAGCTACTCAAGGCAGCGACCGAAAGGATGCCTAAAGATAGAATCATTAAATCGATGCCAAAGCTTGTGGGCAACTGACTGTCACTCCAACCCGAAGGGCGAGTGAAGGATCATGAATGCATTGAATAGAAAATGCGTTACTCGAATATACAGGCAAATTCAAACTCATGGCAAGATCCAGCTATGCAGTTGCACGCAACTCGAGGCTGGCCCCTACTCGACGTTTCCTTCAACGCGCTTTTAAGCCTGATCTCTGGCCATTTGCTGATAATCTATTAGAGCATTCAGAGCCCTTCGCTATTAGGCTCAATAACTCAAGACAAGACTCTAGGATTCGACTAGAGTAACCTTCAACATTGGCCGTCCCAACCATATTTCACATTGAATGTTATGATAGTTACATCTTTACTCAAAGAATCTGGGATGGCACCTGCTAATCTGACAGTCGACATTACAACCAGCCATGGCGACCCTTTCCGGGCGCTGAATATCGGATCACAGCTCAGTGCAGTGATGATAAAAGAATTAGTTGAATTTTTCTGAATAAATGATGATATCTTCCCTTGGACCCATTCTGACATGCATATGTGATTTCATTAACTATCGCGAGCCATGCATTGGATATCAACCCGAAGCTACAAAAGCTAGCACAATCTATATTGATTTCATCATGAAAGATCCACTCTTACTTTTAGGCTCACCCCATCAACGTCTACGCCTACCAGCCGTTGCGACAGG
Organism: Allium fistulosum; assembly: GCA_030737815.1. NCBI lineage: Eukaryota > Viridiplantae > Streptophyta > Magnoliopsida > Asparagales > Amaryllidaceae > Allium > Allium fistulosum. Next base: position 596,746,852 of record CM060903.1, read on the forward strand.
GCACACAATGACCTGAGACGTCTGAAAGACTTCTTAAATAGAATATCGAACTAAGCTAATTCAATATCACTTATTTCCCACGAAGGGCTATCCAAGGACGGAAATTAGCAGACCTCACACCCAAATTCACTACCTCAGATGACTATTCGAAGAGTAGTGGAGAACCGACCATAAGATGGAAAATGTACAAGGATGGAGCATCCAATGATCAGTGTTATGGCTTGATAATGACTCCTGAGGAACGATCAATCTGCTACGTCCTAAAACTCGATTTACCTGTAACAAACAACGATGCTTAGTATGAAGCCTTGACTGTCAGCCTCAAACTTGCTAGAGGATTTGAAGTGAAAACTTTACATATCTTTTGTGATTCTTGATTGGTAGTATACAAATTTAAGGAAGTTGATCTTGCTAGGGGGCATTGTCTTGCTCCTTATCTCGGCCAAGTCCAAGAGCTACTAACCGACTTCACGTATTACATCATTACACACGAACTCAGTGAACAAAATGAAAAGGTGTCATGGTTGACTCCTATCAAAGACTATCTACAATAAAGAATTCTTATTGAGCGGAGGAATGGAAAACGACAGATCCTCCTCAAAGCTTCACGCCAAATCATCTAAGAATAAGTCGTGTGTCAAAAGGAGTTTATCCATCCCCACGCTTCGGCATATCGCCCATGATGATATCTTGAGCAAAGTCTATGAAGAAGAACGCGGTAATAACATCAGGGGGAAAACCATGATAAAGAAGATACTCTGCTACAGGTATTACTGGCCAACCATCAACCCAGATACGGTTGATCATGCTAGACAATGTGACGAGTGCAAGGTGTTTGCAAAGAATCCGAGAACCCCACCAATGGAAATTATTCAAATGGCTAGTTCATAACCATTTGCCACTTGGGGGCACTGAAATCATCTTCTTGTCGATCCTAAAGGTGGTGTGAAATACACCATCATAGCAGTTGATTACATCACCAAATGGGTAGATGAAGAACTCTTAACCACGACCAAGATGAAGAAAATAATCAACTTCTTTATCCGTAACGTCATCTGTCCTTATGACCTTCCATGATCTATTATAACCGCAAATGGACAGGTTGAAGCTGTGAACAAAATCATAGAGTCTGTACTGAAGAGAGGTTTGGAAAACTCCTCAAGTGGCTGATTGCAACCCTTATTTCACAGAAAATACAAACAAGGAATCGCGATTGAATTGCAATTAAACTAGATGGAGTTGGCGATGACTTATGAGCATATAAAACGCATCCGAGAGCCAATGGCAAGAACATGTACCCGAACGTGCATGTGTACGTCCGAAAAAGTTCGACTTCTTGAAATCAATAGAAATTGAATTCTCACTAAGGGTTATTAAGAGAAGACTAGATCAGATAGCCGAAGCCTAATAGCTCTGCAGAATCAGACACGGATGACCACTGATATTCTCAAGAAGGCATCTCCATTAGAATTTATTCAAGGATTTGAAACGAGACATGGAGGATACATAGTTCAAAGCGTATTACGTGCAGTCACGTAATACACTTTGGGGGGCAAGTGTTTCCTGGAGATTTGACCAGGCAATTAGTGCTCGTCATCAGGTAGTGCTCGGCATTAGGTAGCACTCGGCATCAACTAGTGCTCGGCATCAGGTAGTGCTCGACATTAGGTAGCACTCGGCATCAACAAGTGCTCGGCATCAGGTAGTGCTCGGCATCGGGTAGCACTCGGCATTAGGTAGTACTCGGCGCCCAGTAGAACTCGGCGACAGGAGTACTCGGCGTAGTACTCGACATCCAGTAGAACTCGGCGACAGGAGTACTCGGCGTAGTACTCGACATCTAGTAGAACTCGGCAACAGGAGTACTCGGCGTAGTGCTCGACATCAAGTAGAACTCGGCGATAGTAGTACTCGGCATCCAGAGGCACGTTCGGCCTCGACTGACAACCATTCTGCACTTCCCTCACACCAAACATACCGTTCGGCATTGAGAAGGTGGTTCGGCGTCAACGTGTTCGGTCTACTTGGTTCGGCATACAACGACCACTACACTTGGGCTAGAGTGTTCGGCCACCAAGCCCACCTGGGAAGTCCAGCCCATATTTGTCTATAAATAGAGGGGCAGGGTCACAGTGAAAAGGGACCTTTTTTTTGGGAGAACAATGGGGAGACTCTGCCATTTTTTATACTCTCCTCTTTTTAACTAAAACTTGTATTCAAGTCATTAATATATGGATTGTATCTGTATTCAACTACTTATGAAAGAAATAAAGATCAAAACTCAAAGTGGATGTAGGCAATTACGCTGAACCACTATAAATCCGGTGTTCTTACTTTCTGCATTTAAATTAGCATTGTCTCCTCTGTTTAATTTACTTTCATCACTTATATCTCTACACAATCTTTCTGAACGAGGTTAGTGACCAATTTTGGTGCTAACAATATACATATATATATATACACTCATAACTTTTATATCCAATCATATTTAAACTTTAAAATTTTTATTTGTTTATCAAAATAGATCTGTAGTAAAACTACTACAATGGCCTTCCCACTTTGAAACTTGAAAATGAATGTCAATGATGTGTGCACTCATCACTGAAATTATTTTCCAGCGACAGAGAGGGGAGTACAGAACTTATTTCTTTCCAAAATTTCATTAAAACAATTCTTTCAAATTATATTAAAATATTTTTATCAAAAAATACTTCTAATAATATTATTATTATATCCCAAAATCATTCGGAAGAAATTTTCAAAAACCCCGGAACTTAAGTTCTAAATTTCCAAATTTCATTTATCTTATTTTCAAATCTTATTTCCAACCTATATTTATAAATTTCACTACCTAACAACCAATATATTACAACCAAATATATAATTTATAAATCACTATTTTATATAAAAATATACAATAGGTAAAATTATTTTATTTACCTATATTTCAAAACAAATATTGTGTTGGTCTATCCTGTTAAGTGTTTAGAAATCCCTATCGATATCATAGCGTCCTATGCACCAACCAGAATTTATAAATACAAAACGGGACAAATTAACACAATATAAAAACCTTTTATAACACTAACAAATATGCTCTCTCATATATATATACGATCAGAGACTCATTTTAGGGTATTACTGCCCTATTTTATATGAGTCAGACCCCACAAAGCTAAGGTTATCGCTAAACCTGGCTCTGATACCAACTGTAACGACCTGCCTTTTTGGTAGTTTTAAGCAGACACACATGCCGACTCAGACCATTCAAAAGGGCAGATTGTTATGGGGTAAATAAGAAAAAGAGAAAGAAATAAAAACAAAACAGAATCTCGTAGCGGAATGACAAAATATAATAATCAAATAACAGTTCATGAAGCTGTATATAGAACATTTGATTATACTTATACAATACAAAATCAGAGTTACACATATCAGGGATAAACAAATAATGCAGCGGAATAGTATGAATGTAGTGGAATAATAATATAAATAATAATAGTAAAAATCTTCGTCTTCATCCTCCAGAAATAAGGTCTTCAAATCCTGAAATGCTCAGGCTAACCCGAGTGAATTGAAAAGACAAAACACTCGAGTCAGAACTAAAAGATCTTATGTAAGTTAAATCAACGGTAAATAAATATGAGTGTAAATGGCATCGGAAATGTTTACGGGGTTTGACATCTCCTATCCAGTGTCTAACGTGAGTGCAGTAACTTAAGAGACGTTCGGGATTCACATCTCCTAAGGATCCATTAAACTATCTACTATGTAGTACAATACGCTATTATAATATGTCTACAGTAAGATAAACTATTAAAATAGCGTTAAGGCGTTACATTTTCCCCCTTAACACATTTTTATAATGCCAATAGTCTATACAGTACCGTAACTCCCCGTAAACTGGGGCCGCCAGAGGATACCCCATAGGTACGACATAAAACAAACTCGTAGAAGGCACGCTAGGGTAGGTGACACGGCACAACTAGGCAATGCCAGGGTAGATATACCAATTACACTTCCGGACTGGTGGTAACGCATAGCAGCTACTACCGCCCACCTCGGAACACTCCCAAATCAAAAATCGAAAGTGGCCACCAAATAATTACAAACTCAGAATATAGTATCGAAGGAGTGTGCCCGATCGGAGGAATGACCTCACTTGGCCCGTCGATTGCTCATGTTTTATCCACCTTAAGCTAACTCGTGGGAGTCAGGTCCACATATATACCTCATATAGGATCGTCGCCAACCATCCTACTTCATTCTGGAATCTCCACCGTGTACACAGTTGTCAAAGTGGTTTACGGTATTGGTAGAGAGTATGACAATATCTGATCCCGGTCTCTTTAACAACCAATCGCTCATAACACACCGAATGGTTCTTTTACATTTCCAAAATCATTTCACAATTGATATCAAAATATCATATTCAATTCAAATCATTCCATTTTCAAAATCATTACTTACTTTTGAAATTATATCACATTGTAATCATAGTTCGAAATTATATTTCCTTTCAAAAGTCATATTTCCAAAATAGGCTAAACTCTCATTTCAAAATATCATATTAAACCAAATATGTTATTTAATTCCCAACTTAGGTTATAACATCAATAACCATATTCACTTAAAAAAATCGAGAATTTGAATATAACCCATCCATTTTACTTAGTTTGGAATTTAGAAGAAAATAGTTTTCAATAGTATAAATAGTTATAAATAGTTAATATGGATTTAAAATAGATTAAATATAATTAAAATAGATTAAATAGCTTTAAAATAGATTAATTAGATTTAAAATAAGTTAAAACAGGTTAATTAGTTTAAATAAATTAAATGGTTTAAAATAGGTTAAAATGATTTAATACAATTAATACAGGTTAAAATAGTTTAATACTTTGAAATCTTAATAATTAGAAATTTTGAACTAATATATTTTTAAAATAGTTTATATCAAGACATGAATTTGGAATTAATATCAAATTAAACTATTCATTTCATTTCAACACCTTTGGACCATTTTCAATTTCCAAGTCAACAAACCAAATTCCAAACCTTTCAATTTCAAAATATTTCAAAGTTATTTTCAAACAACTTCAATAACTTAATTTCGATAGAATTTCATTTATACTTAAAAGTTTAACTTTAAACTTCCAATTTAATTTCTTAAAACAATTCCTTTAAACCAATTCACAATTCAACATAAAACTTGATTTTTCAATAATACTTTAATTTATATACATCAAATTTTATTTCAAAATACCATTTAATTAAATTCGAAAATTAAGGATTTTAAAATCTTTTAATTTAACCAATCCAGTGTCCGTATATAATTCTCTACCCTAGGGACAAGTGATACGGATATTTATCATTTCAATCCGCAATTTAAAATTTTACGGTTATATATCATTTCAAACCGCAATCCCGAATTTAATAACAAAGTCCATAAAATCGCTCGAGTCTATCATTTCAACCCAAAACGATTTTTCCCTAATCTATAGATCGTTCGGGTATGTATCATTTCAACCCATAGTGAACTTGTAGTTTATAACGATATAAAATAAAACATCCATTCATCCAATATCAACAATCAACATCCATTACAAACATCATCCAAATAAATCGATAAATATCAATATAGAATTGATAATCAATAACAGGTATTTAACTGGCAATTTATATTCAATAATAAATTAAATAATGATTTAACTCAAATAAATTCAAATTAACCGAGATGATGATTTAAAATATACCAAACAGTCATAAATAAATTTCTGATCACATCATAAATTTAATTTAACAAACATAAGAAATTTTAGAAGTTGCGAGAGGGTTAAAACACTCACTTTGCATTCAAATTGAATTTAAATCCAATTTATGGCCCAAATTCAACCAATCTCCGAATTCGTCCAAACCAGCGTCAAAATGTTTATAATTTTGATACGATCCCAGTGGAACAAACCGCGTGAGAATCGGACCTTGTATGTAGAAGTTACAATTGTTAGAACATAGATGATTTAAAATTAAATTTGAATAAAATAGGTTAAAGAAAGCGAACCCGCTTGGACACGTCAGCTCTTGTAATGACCCGTATTTTTACGGATCGAAAAGTTCGTTCAAATCTGGAATTTTTAGCGTTGTTAAGTCATTTCAGATTTTGGGTAGAATTTGGTTAAGTCTTAAGTCGTGACCGACTTATAGGATTGGCGACCTAAGGGGTAGGTCGGCAGTGACTTAAGGAAGCTGGGAGTGTTAGAACGACCTAAGTAGTTAGGTCGTGTGAGAGTTAAGTCGTATACAACTTAGGGAATAGGAGCGACCCAGGGTTATGGCAAGTTAAGGGTTGTGGTTTAGGTCGTATGACAGTTTGGAACAACCTATAGGGTCTGACCGACTTATGGTTGTAGACGACCTTAGGAGTTAGATCATGGAGAAGTTAGGTCGGTTGGACAACTTAAGAAAACTGACCGAGTTAGGGATTAGGTCGGTTGGATGAGTTAGCGACTTAAGGATTTTAGGTCGAATGGTGAGATAGGTCGGTCAAGTGACCTAAGGGTTGACGACTTATAGTTGATAGCAGGTTAGCGACCTAGTGGTAGCGAAGTTAGGTCGTAGCCTAGTTGGGTTGTGGCCTTGTAGTTAGGTCGTAAGTTGTATACTCAGTTAGGTCGTAACTGACTTAGGGGTTAGCTGCTAAGTCATAAGTCGCAGGATCTCTAAGTCGTGGTCTGTTATGTCGGAATTGTTGGCTAAGTCTTAGGTCGCGTGTTGACTTAAGGTTAGGTCGTAACTCGGTTGAGCTGTTAAGTCGCAGGATGGGTTATCTCGCTAAGTCGTCTAACCAGTTAAGGCGCGTGCGCATTAAGTCATAGACAGGGGGTCCGGTAAGTCGTATAGGCGCGTGTGTTGAGTCGGAGGTTGCTAGGTCGGAAGAAGCTAGGTCGGAGGGGATTAGGTCGGAAGGTTATAAGTCGGAGACGACTTATGGAGATGGCCGAGTTAAGGAGAAATCAGCCTATAAATACTCGTCCATTTCTTCATTTTTGGGATCCGGATTTTGAAGCGACGAAGTGCTGCCATTTTGAGAGCTCAACTTCTTCACTTCTTTTCTCCACTTTAATCTAGTGATTCCATCCATCCAAGTTGAAGATCAAATTGAAGATTCAAGAGCTTAGATTGAAGATCTTCATTCTTTGAAGTGAGATTTCTTCGGTTGAAGCGGATTCGCGATAGATCAAGCTAGATCCTTTGCTGTCCAGATCTGAAGCGTTTTGATTTGGGGTGAGTGGTGATTATCTCTCACACGGATCCAAAGGAGTGTATCGGATTGTTGGCTTGATTTGGTGTTAAAATAGTGATTTCCATACATTTTCTTCATCCTAAGAGTAGATCCATATAGATCCGTTGTTCATGATGATGTTACATCCATTTTACTACATGTTAACCTATGCAAGTTCATTCATCAAGATTATAGAGATATTGTTCATGTTTTCATGCTTATTAGACCTTCAACTCTTTAATTACGAAATTGCCATTATTGTTATAATTGTCTACTTAGATCATATTTGAATGCTTGATTGCTTGGATTAATGTTTGACTTGATTGATTGCTATGAATTAGATGATTGATGATTAGATTTAGACCGAAGATGATTCAAAAGCTAAGAGAAAGGCTCTTGAATTGGGAAAGCTGCTTGTGGCATATGTAGCGGATGATGAAGCTCTTATGCATAGATTTGATGATGATGTTGAGATGAGACTTTGCGAGGATGTGATGAAGCGAAGTATGATATGAGATAGTCTTGGTCTAATCCAGACGGGATCATTCCAAGCGGGTTGAGGATAATGGATGCTCGAGAGGCGCTTGAGCTAGTATGGAAATAGTTGTCGAGGAGGATGACTAGAAGACTGAGATCTCATCGTTGTTGAAGGTTCTAGCATGCTCAAAGCAAGAGTACGTTGGGCAGATTTGATAGTCCCTAAAGGCTACTGATTGGGTAGTCAAGTACTCTGGGCAGATTCGATAGTCTAAGCACGGGTCACGATGACGTGCGGGAGTTATGTCTAGAACTGGGGTTTCCATTAGCCCTTGACGGACGGCTGAAAGAATGTGCCGGTCATTCAATTAACGGTGATATCGAAGCAATGATAACAGTGATAGCCAGATTCATGGATGTTTGGTTGTATCGTCATTCGGTCTCAAGAGCGGTATTTTCTGGGTGCTTATCTGATCTTGGTTTAGGCCTTGGGGGTTTGTACTTGGAAAACATCGCCCTTGACTCGAGTGATAATTGCTTTACTTTACATTGTATGCTCTGCTATGTTTGCTTCTACTTAGTGTGTGTCTGGGGGCTATCACTGTAGAAAGAGGTTAGAGTGGGAGGGTTGTATTCCTATTCCTTTTCCTTTATGCTCTTTTGGTATATTGTTAGTTAATTTACCGCTCACTAAGACTGTTGTCTGACTCAAGGCTTTATGTTTTAATTCTTATTGCCTTGGGCTATTCGTCCATTTTGGGACGGGCAGACTAGGTAGCAGGTGACAGGTGCTGTTCTCTTCTCACGATGCTAATATCGAAGACGAGCTGGAGGGTTGCATATTATCTTCATATTATATGTACTGGATGTTCCGCTGTTTGTATAATCTCTGAGTGTTATGTAGTGAGGCTTGATGTATTGACTATTTGGATGCTTGTATTCAACTATTATGGAGTTTTATATGATGGCATTTTATTCTGTAAAGCTTCACTATACATATGTTCTATTGTATTTTGTCCATGCGCTGTGAGTAATACGATAGGTTCTGTTGTTTTTATCTACCTTGACAATCGTCCATGGTCGCCTGGCACACTTTACAGCGCACTTCCTCTAGTTTCGATGCAGGGGTCATGGGCGGTCGTCACATTTGGTATCAGAGCATTGGTTAATCGATTTTACCCAACGCTCGCTGACGTAACTACGTATGAGAGACGTAATTGTATTTTAATGGATGAATACTATATATAATATAGTAGCTTAGTAGAGTTTGAGTCCTTTATGCAGTTGTTTCTCTAGATGTTCTGATCATCCCTTTTTATAGATATTGAGAATGAGTCGAAGAGGGAGACCAACAGCTAGGGAAGGCCATGCTACTGAAGGAAATGCTGATTATGCAGCTATGTTCAAAGCTATGATGACTTCGATCATGAGAAGGATACCTGTTCCGGGGACAGCAGTTGATGTTGGAGTTCAAGTCCAAACTCCAAAGCCGGTGGATTTTGCTAAGCTGTGTAAGGACTATATTGGAGGAAAGGTTTTCTTGGGAACAGAATCAACTATTGAGGTCCAAAGATGGATAGATGCTTGTAGAAGGATCTTTGGTGATTTGGGAATTGAGGATGCGACTAAAAGGAAGTTGGCATCGAGACAGCTTCAAGGGAGAGCCTCTGATTGATGGAACTCTATTACCATCAATACCCCGGAAGAAGAGATTACTTGGGAGCAATTCCAAGTCAGATTTGAGGCTAAGTTCATTTCTACCGCTCAGAAGTCTGTTCTGTTCAAAAAGTTTGTGGAGCTCAAGCAAGGTGGAAGACCAGTTCTTGAGTATGTTTCTGAGTTCGAAGCTTTGTCCAAGTATGCCCGGTCGTATATCGAATCTGCATATCAGAAGAATGAGAAGTTTGTGACAGGCTTGGACAGTTATCTTGGGAGGCAGTTGGTGGATCATTTGGACGATTCATTTGAAAAGCTTGTGGAGAAAGCTCTCAGGCATGAGAGTCTGTTTCCTAAGGAAGGATCTGTTGTTGCTGTAACCAGGGAAGAGTCTAAACCTCAACAAGGTGGAAACAAGAAGAGGAAGCAGCAACAGCAGAAGGGTAAGGATGGCCAGAAGAAGCCGAAAGGCGAGGTGACTTGCTACAATTGTCAGCAGAAGGGCCATTTCTCTAAGGATTGTAAGAATCCGAAGGTGCCAATGAAGTGTCACAACTGTGACAAGCCAGGGCATTTCAGGAAGAATTGTCTAGAACCAAGGAGGGACAAGCAGATTGTGCAAGCTTATGCTTTAAGAGCTGTTCCGTCATCTTCAAAAGCTCCTATCGCTGAAGAGAAAGGAAAGAGTGTGGTGGTTCAAGGTACTCTTTTCCTACGTGGTGTTCCAGTTAGAGTGTTGTTTGATACTGGGGCATCGCATTCGTTTGTTTGTAGTGAACTCGTAGGCCGGTTAGATTTGGAACCGGATATTGTTGATAGGCCATTGGTTGTGACTAATCCAGTTGGGGGTTCGTCTTGTTTGTGTATGTTATGCCGTGGTTTGATTGTGTCGAGTCATGGTTGCTCTTTTGTTTGTGATTGTTTTGTTCTGAACTTTACGGGGTTCGGAATTATTTTGGGTATGGACTGGCTTAGGAGGTATGCGGCAAAGGTTGATTGTGAGAGGCTGGAAGTGACAGTCGAGAATGTGGAAGGGCGAAAGATTGTGATGCGATGTAAGCATGAAGAAGGCATCTTCATGAGCTTCATGTATTCGCTGGTTGTTCCACGGGATGGACTATCATCGGTGCCAATCGCTAATGGATTCGAGGATGTCTTTGACGAAGTCAAAGGGTTGCCCCCGCATAGAGAGATCGAGTTTCGTATAGATCTAGTTGAAGGAGCCAGACCTGTTGTGATGCCTCTTAGGCGGATGGCGCCTAGGGAACAACAAGAGTTGAGGGTGCAAGTTGATGATCTTTTGCAGAAAGGATTCATTCGGCGTAGTGTGTCCGAGTGGGGTGCACCAGTTGTGTTTGCAACCAAGGTAGATGGGTCGTTGAGATTGTGCGTCGATTATCGTGAGCTGAATAAGGTGACTAAGAAGAACAAGTATCCATTGCCGAGAATAGATGACTTGTTTGATCAGCTTCACGAAGCCAATGTGTTTTCTCAGATGGATTTGGCAACGGGATTTCACCAGTTGAGAGTGGCTAAGGATAGTGTGCCGAAGACAGCTTTTAGGACACCATTCGGTTTCTTTGAGTGGCTGGTAATGCCGTTTGGATTGACTAACGCACCAGCTTATTTTATGGATCTTATGAATAGAGTGTTCAGAGATCAGTTGAACAAGTTCGTACTTGTGTTCGTGGATGATATTCTGATTTATTCCAGAACGGAAGAAGAGCACAAGACGCACTTGCAAATTGTTTTGGGAATCTTGCGGAAACATAAGCTGAAGGCTAAGTTTTCGAAGTGTCACTTCTGGAAGAGTGAAGTGAGGTTCTTAGGCCATGTTATCTCTGGAAATGGAATAGCGGTTGATCCCGCTAAGGTGGCAGCAATCCAAGATTGGGTCAGACCTAAGAATGCATCAGATGTGAGGAGTTTTCTTGGATTAGCAGGATATTATCGACGGTTTATCAAAGACTTCTCCAAGGTAGCTGCACCGTTGACAGGATTGACGAAGAAGAACCAAGTGTTCAAATGGGAAGCTAAGTGTGAGCAAGCTTTCGGAATCCTGAAAGAGAGATTGACGAGTGTTCCTGTTTTGACTATTCCAAGTGGGAATGATGAGATGGTGGTTTACACCGACGCATGTGGCACTGGACTTGGAGCAGTGCTGATGCAGAAGGATAAAGTTGTTGCGTATGCCAGTCGACAACTGAAGCCGCATGAAAGGAATTACCCGACTCATGATTTGGAGTTAGCGGCGATTGTTTTTGCTCTGAAGATGTGGAGACATTATCTATTTGGAGTTCGATTCGAGTTGTTTACAGATCATAAGTCATTGAAGTATCTTTTCTCCCAAAAGGATTTGAATCTTCGGCAGCATCGTTGGCTAGAGTTTTTGGCATCATATGATTTTGGTATAGCTTATACTCCGGGAAAAGGTAACGCAGTGGCAGATGCGTTAAGTAGAAGACATGCAGGATTGGGAGCCATGTTTTCAGAATGGAAGAATCTCGAGTATTTAGCTGGATTCGACTTCAGGCCTAGATGCGAATTGGAACCTGAGATGTTGGCAAACTTATCGATAAGACCTTCCCTTATGGAAAGGATTGGCGAGAGCCAAAAGCGAGACGATAAGCTTGTCAAGATTATCCGTGATTTGGAATCTGGATTGGATCCAGAAAAGGATAAAGGATTCGAGGTCGATCGAGAGGGTTGGCTTTGGAAGCAAGGACGACTAGTTGTTCCCGACATAAATGAGTTGAGAAGTGAAGTTCTGAAGGAAGGTCATCACTCGAAGTTGACAATTCATCCAGGAGGAAATAAGATGTATCGAAATATGAAGAGAACCTACTACTGGGAAGGTATGAAGAAGGATGTTGGAAATTTTATTTCCAAGTGTATGAACTGCCAGTTGGTAAAAGCCGAACAGAAGAAGCCAAGTGGATTGCTTCAGCTATTAGAAGTTCCTACATGGAAGTGGGAGCAAGTGTCGATGGATTTTATTGATGGACTACCTAGAACAAGAACGGGAAATGAAGGGATTTGGGTCATTGTAGATCGTCTGACCAAGAGTGCAAGATTCATTCCTGTTCGATCGACTAGAACTGCATCAAAGTTGGCTGAGTTGTATGTTAAGTGGATAGTTCGATTCCATGGTATTCCGAAGAGTATAGTGAGCGATCGAGACCCATTGTTCACTAGTGGATTTTGGAAGAGCTTCCAGGAAGTTTTGGGAACCGAGTTGTGTTTGAGTACAGCTTATCACCCTCAAACAGATGGTCAGATCGAGAGAGTCAACCGGGTTTTGGAAGATCTTCTTAGAGCTTGTGTTTTGGATTTCGGAGGATCATGGGAAGATCATCTTCATTTGGTGGAGTTTTCATACAACAACAGTTATCAGTCAAGCATTGGTATGGCACCGTATGAAGCATTGTATGGGAGACCGTGTAACTCTCCGACATGTTGGATAGAGACTGGAGAAAAGTTGATACTTGGGCCAGAGATGATTCGACAGACTTCGGATTGTATAGAGATCATTCGGCAATGAATGAAGGCAGCCCAAGACCGTCAGAAGAGTTATGCCGATAAGCGTCGAAAGGACTTGGAATTCGACGTAGGAGATATGGTTTTTGTGAAGATTTCTCCACTGAAGAATGTTATTCGATTCGGGAAGAAAGGGAAATTGACTCCGAGATTTGTTGGACCATTCCCGATCATCGAGCGAATTGGAAAGCTCGCCTATAGATTGGAGTTACCTGAGAAGATGTCGAGTGTGCACAATGTTTTTCATGTATCATATCTACGGAAGTATGTGCACGACTCGAATATGGTGGTTTCTGCTGATAGCTGTGAAGATTTCGAAGTTGATCCAGTCGATAAGAGACCTCGTAAGCCGCTTCGTGTTGTGGAAACCGACACAAAACAACTTAGGAGGAAGGTAGTTAAGTTGCTCAAGATACAATGGAGTGATGATGATAACAACTACACGTGGGAGGTGGAAGAGAGGATGAAGGCAGCTCATCCTGAACTCTTCAAGGTATGGCCCTAAGGTGTCGTGTCATCTCACGAAATTGTAACTTGTTCTAGTTTTAGAATTCTGCATGCTAAGTAAGAATTGGATGCATGGTTTGTTGATTGCTATGGATGGTAGGCGTGTAGAATAGTTTTTGATTGCTTTGTTTGTTTGGAATTTCGGGGGCGAAATTCCTAAGGGGGAGAGAATGTAACGACCCGTATTTTTACGGATCGAAAAGTTTGTTCAAATCTGGAATTTTTAGCGTTGTTAAGTCATTTCAGATTTTGGGTAGAATTTTGTTAAGTCTTAAGTCGTGACCGACTTATAGGATTGGCGACCTAAGGGGTAGGTCGGCAGTGACTTAAGGAAGCTGGGAGTGTTAGAACGACCTAAGTAGTTAGGTTGTGTGAGAGTTAAGTCGTATACGACTTAGGGAATAGGAGCGACCCAGGGTTATGGAAAGTTAAGGGTTGTGGTTTAGGTCGTATGACAGTTTGGAACGACCTATAGGGTCTGACCGACTTATGGTTGTAGACGACCTTAGGAGTTAGATCATGGAGAAGTTAGGTCGGTTAGACAACTTAAGAAAACTGACCGAGTTAGGGATTAGGTCGGTTGGATGAGTTAGTGACTTAAGGATTTTAGGTCGAATGGTGAGATAGGTCGGTCAAGTGACCTAAGGGTTGACGACTTATAGTTGATAGCAGGTTAGCGACCTAGTGGTAGCGAAGTTAGGTCGTAGCCTAGTTGGGTTGTGGCCTTGTAGTTAGGTCGTAAGTTGTATACTCAGTTAGGTCGTAACCGACTTAGGGGTTAGCTGCTAAGTCATAAGTCGCAGGATCTCTAAGTCGTGGTCTGTTAAGTCGGAATTGTTGGCTAAGTCTTAGGTCGCGTGTTGACTTAAGGTTAGGTCGTAACTCGGTTGAGCTGTTAAGTCGCAGGATGGGTTATCTCGCTAAGTCGTTTAACCAGTTAAGGCGCGTGCGCATTAAGTCATAGACAGGGGGTCCGGTAAGTCGTATAGGCACGTGTGTTGAGTTGGAGGTTGCTAGGTCGGAAGAAGCTAGGTCGGAAGAAGCTAGGTCGGAGGGGATTAGGTCGGAAGGTTATAAGTCGGAGACGACTTATGGAGATGGCCGAGTTAAGGAGAAATCAGCCTATAAATACTCGTCCATTTCTTCATTTTTGGGATCCGGATTTTGAAGCGACGAAGTGCTGCCATTTTGAGAGCTCAACTTCTTCACTTCTTTTCTCCACTCTAATCTAGTGATTCCATCCATCCAAGTTGAAGATCAAATTGAAGATTCAAGAGCTTAGATTGAAGATCTTCATCCTTTGAAGTGAGATTTCTTCGGTTGAAGCGGATTCGCGATAGATCAAGCTAGATCCTTCGCTGTCCAGATTTGAAGCATTTTGATTTGGGGTGAGTGGTGATTATCTCTCACACGGATCCAAAGGAGTGTATCGGATTGTTGGCTCGATTTGGTGTTAAAATAGTGATTTCCATACATTTTCTTCATCCTAAGAGTAGATCCATATAGATCCGTTGTTCATGATGATGTTACATCCATTTTACTACATGTTAACCTATGCAAGTTCATTCATCAAGATTATAGAGATATTGTTCATGTTTTCATGCTTATTAGACCTTCAACTCTTTAATTACGAAATTGCCATTATTGTTATAATTGTCTACTTAGATCATATTTGAATGCTTGATTGCTTGGATTAATGTTTGACTTGATTGATTGCTATGAATTAGATGATTGATGATTTGATTTAGACCGAAGATGATTCAAAAGCTAAGAGAAAGGCTCTTGAATTGGGAAAGCTGCTTGTGGCATATGTAGCGGATGATGAAGCTCTTATGCATAGATTTGATGATGATGTTGAGATGAGACTTTGCGAGGATGTGATGAAGCGAAGTATGATATGAGATAGTCTTGGTCTAATCCAGACGGGATCATTCCAAGCGGGTTGAGGATAATGGATGCTCGAGAGGCGCTTGAGCTAGTATGGAAATAGTTGTCGAGGAGGACGACTAGAAGGCTGAGATCTCATCGTTGTTGAAGGTTCTAGCATGCTCAAAGCAAGAGTACGTTGGGCAGATTCGATAGTCCCTAATGGCTACTGATTAGGTAGTCAAGTACTCTAGGCAGATTCGATAGTCCTAGGCACGGGTCACGATGACGTGCGGGAGTTATGTCTAGAACCGGGGTTTCCATTAGCCCTTGACGGACGGCTGAAAGAATGTGTCGGTCATTCAATTAACGGTGATATCGAAGCAATGATAACAGTGATAGCCAGAGTCATGGATGTTTGGTTGTATCGTCATTCGGTCTCAAGAGCGGTACTTTCTGGGTGCTTATCTGATCTTGGTTTAGGCCTTGGAGGTTTGTACTTGGAAAACATCGCCCTTGACTCGAGTGATAATTGCTTTACTTTACATTGTATGCTCTGCTATGTTTGCTTCTACTTAGTGTGTGTCTGGGGGCTATCACTGTAGAAAGAGGTTGGAGTGGGAGGGTTGTATTCCTATTCCTTTTCCTTTATGTTCTTTTGGTATATTGTTAGTTAATTTACCGCTCACTAAGACTGTTGTCTGACTCAAGGCTTTATGTTTTAATTCTTATTGCCTTGGGCTGTTCGTCCATTTTGGGACGGGCAGACTAGGTAGCAGGTGATAGGTGCTGTTCTCTTCTCACGATGCTGATATCGAAGACGAGCTGGAGGGTTGCATATTATCTTCATATTATATGTACTGGATGTTCCGCTATTTGTATAATCTCTGAGTGTTATGTAGTGAGGCTTGATGTATTGACTATTTGGATGCTTGTATTCAACTATTATGGAGTTTTATATGATGGCATTTTATTCTATAAAGCTTCACTATACATATGTTCTATTGTATTTTGTCCATGCGCTGTGAGTAATACGATAGGTTCTGTTGTTTTTATCTACCTTGACAATCGTCCATGGTCGCCTGACACACTTTACAGCGCACTTCCTCTAGTTTCGATGCAGGGGTCATGGGCAGTCGTCACAGCTCTTCCCCCATCTCATTTGAAACCCTACCCAGTTTCTCACCCATGCAGCCGCCGATCAACACCGAATTAAAGACACCACCACGCTCGACCTTGTCACGATCAAGCAACGCCACCGTATAGCTCTCTCCACGCCGCCACAGATGCTCGGTTGCGGTCACCCATGCCACCTCATAGCCGAGTCACCGCCTCTGTCGAAAAATGGTCGAAAGTCATAGTGAGCATGTCTGAGTTATTATAGTCTAGTTGCATGTTGTTTTGTCTATTGGTTGGATCTTCATGTGTACATTTGGTTGAGCTGCTGTCATGTTGGTTGGACCTTTGTACATTTGGTTGAGGCAGTTTTTATGTTGGTGCCTTACTTGCTTGATGCTCCTACTCCTACTTGATTGCTTTGTACTGACTGTTGCTATGTTGTTTGTTTTTGATTGCACCTAAGTTGAATCCAGTCTTGGCTTGGGTTTGACCTTGTGCTCACCTATCTCTGCAATTTTAACAAGCAAGTGTATATCGATGGGCACGACCTTGTGGTATGTACAGTGATACACTGTGCATGTCACAAGTTGTTCGCGTATTTTTGATTCTAGTTTGAAATAGAAAGATGAATTAAAAATGATAACGAACAACCCAAATAACTGAGGCAAACAATATTTTCAAACGCACACTTCATTGTGCACTGCAAAATATTTCTTTTTCAATTTTACCGCGTCAATGTTTATTTTGTAGATAGATCAAATGCTGTATACATGCTGGAACAGAGTTGAAGATCAAATACGAGTGATGAGTGAATATGTAGTGAGGTGAAACATGTATGTAAAATTGCATAGTGAAAATTGTGTTGTAATTGAAACTTGTATTTGGAATTGTTAATATAGTGAGAGCTTAAATTTGTACTATTTGAATTTGTAGTAAAATATTTGTTTGAATAAAATATTTGTTTAAATAAGAATTCTAAGTTATTTATTTTATTCAATAAATATTTATTCAATTATATGGAAAAATAAAATAGTACAATAACAAATACATTTAAACGAATATATATATATATGTTTATTATCATCAAACAAAAATCATACACCAGTATATTCTACATTAGTTAGGTTTACATAGTTTAAAAAATGGAAATTCTAATTACAATTAAACTCGATAACAACTTGATTTTAACAAAAATTAGTTGGATTGATATATCTCGGTGGAACATTAAATTAAAGAAAGATCGGCTATGGAGAAATTGGATGGATAAATTTTGATTTTGTTGTTTAAAGAAAGACTCAGAAGAGAAGTTGAGTTATGCTTTTGAGAAAATAAAAAGATTATAAATTGGTGGGTGTGGGTGGACGAGTGAAGAGGAAAAGAGGGTTAGAGAATAAGTGGGTGAGAGAAGAGTTTAGGTAGGTATAAATAGTAGCACCCCTTTGTAAATGCTTTGTGTTCTGCAATTTTTAATATTATTTTAAAAAACACTTAAGAGTTTCTTTGCATAATTATCAAGTAAAATAAGTAAAGTACTTTCTGTAAAAAAATCGATTGTTAACTAGGAGAAAACTGGTCAAACATTTATGGCTTTAAAACTGATTTTGTTGCAAGAACAGGAAACTGCAACACCTTCTAGGTGTTTGAAAACTTTTGATAGTGGTTCTGTAAATGCCGTTGTTCGCTGTTTGAAACTTTAAAATGGTTAAAATGTTATTTAAATAAAGTATTTTTCCAAAATCATTTTAGGGTTGTTTAATAAATTAATTAGAGTGTTTCTAAAGAGTTTTGAAGTTTAAATATATTATTAATAATTATTTATGTATTCTTAAAGTAAAGGGTTTATAAATATAAAATATGTTTTTAATGAGTTTTGTTAAATTTGAAATTAGTTATTTTTATGTAATATTTCATACAGATATTTAAAACCTATTTATAAGTATATTTAAAGTGTATGTAAGTTTGGAAAAGTAAATTAAGTAATTTATAAAAGGATAAAAGTGGTTCTGTTATAACCTTAAGTTACAATGAATGATTTTTGAGAAGTTAATTAAAAGTACATTACCTTGTTAAATAAGTGTAGATGTAATTAGCTTTGAAATGAATGTTTTAAAGATAATGTTAAGTATAAAATGACTTTGGGTTTGTAGCAACAATGTTTTTAGTAATATTTGTTTTTAACCTATTTAAATATACTTTTGAAAATGTGAAATCTTGTTTGAGATTTGTGAATATTCTTAACCTTTGGGATAAGAATATGAATATATTTCTAAGTATTCAAAAGAGTAGAAATGAATAGTGAACTAATAGTATACATGTATATATCTTTTGTAAAGGTATTTTAAATATATATATACAAGTAATTACAAAGAAGTTTTAATTAATAAAAGAATTAATTAAATAAAAAAGGGATTAGAAGTCGCTTATGTGACTTAATCGTGTTTATATGCTTACTTATTTATGGAAAGTATTTAATCCTATACTTGGCGCTAAAAGCCAATAAAATATGCTTATTCTATCTATGAGAGTTAAGAATAATGTTCGAGTATGACTTAGAAGCAAACAGTGCTCCAACCTACCGGCTTTACTCTTGACCGAGGGATAGTGTAAGTTGAGAAGGTCAGAAACGTGATAAGTATATGAGACTTAGTTTCCATATGCGATTGTTTAATTTCATACTTGGTAGTCGGTTAGCCGACTGTCGAAGTTGACCAAAAATTAACTTTGGAAGTATATAAAAGCTTCACGGCTTCATACGGTTTGAGATCCCCGAGGAGGACCCATTAGTATGAAATGTCTCTCGGTTTCAGAATGTATATAGACGAGATCTCCCAAGGAGGACTCCTTTATATCGTTCGCTTACTTCTAACAGAAATAAAATTGAGTTAACCAGAAATCCACTGATTTGGTTTAGAAGAGTTTGGGATCAGATAAGTACACTTATGTATTACTTACCAAATACCACTTCAAAATTTATATACGAGTTCTATGTTTAGGTAGCGGTTATGAGTGAAATGTTATAGAGTTGAGTTGTATATCCTAAGGTTAAGTCCAAGGGAGAGGTCATCGTTAACATTTCAAATGAGTTAGTGAGGGTACTATCTATCTTGAGGTTGAATCTAAGAGAGAGGACAGAGTTAGCATTCGTTGAACAACTTATGTTGGAATCCATGAAGTGATTTGAGAACTGTTCGAGTGATGAACAATTGTATGTTGAGATGATGAACATGACTTGACCATCGAAAATGATAGAAAATAGAGTAGGATGCATATCCAAGGGGTTCAGCTAACCCAAAAGGGTACATTAACTTCATATTTAGAGATGCTTTTGATTGGGTGGCATTGGGAGTTGATGCTATTTGGTATCACGTGTTCGGACGTGGACCAGCCATGTTTACCTTATTGGTATATTCTATCTAAAGATATGCAAAGCTCGGAAGGAACTTCTGACCCTTGTCATGAGGCCGCGCTCGATGTTATGAGGCGACCTCTATAGAAATCCATATGCGAACGTACCCTGGCAGTTTTAGATATACTTCTAACATTGTTGTGTTGTGAGATGCAAGCAGCCAACCTATTTTTTAATTTATATTCTACACCCTAGACACTATCTATTATATCGCCATATGTACTTATTAGATGGGTTTAATTCTTTTGAGGGGAAAACCAATCCGGTGATTCGGATGGTGTAACATCCTGAAAAGTTAAACTAAAATTTAAATAAAAAAGGATAAAAATGGAATTTTTATAATCATCCGAATTTGGCAACAAAACTTACACCATTTCGTTCATAACGATTTTTTGGATAACATTCATATATAACATTTTGAAAATGGATCTAATATGAAAAAGTTATTAACGTTTGAAGAATTAGAATAAAAAATAATTAAATAAAGGATAAATTTTTGATTCAGGCCAAATTTGCAAACAAATTACAACTTTAGGCCAAATTCTAAACTAATTACAATTGTAGGCCACTTCTGGCCACGTTGGATGCCACGTGTACTGGCGGCATTTCAAATGCCGCCAGTACACGTATAATTTGTAAAATTATACTGGCGGCATTTGGAATGCCGCCAGTATGCGCTATCTCAAATGCCGCCAGTATCTACTGCTTTATTAGACAGCCACCTTTTTATATTTTCCTTTTTCCAAAGTTTTCTTAGATCTACAAAATTTCTATACTTCAAAATGCGAAAATATTTGTGACTTCTAGTTTAATGTTGATTGGATTTAGCTATAGACGAGGAGCAACATCTAATTCTTCCTCTTGAACAAGGAATTAGCTATAGAAGGTATGTTTTTTTGGGAACCCTAGTTCAATTATATTTTGTTTCTCATTTGCTGTATGGTAACAAATGATAATAGGCAACGAGTTGACTAAACAAATTGCAGAATGGTTCTCAAGTGTGTACCAACGATATGTTATTTCGATGGCGAATTGGTTGTTGACGAACTTAATTGTGGAAAATACGTCGGTGGCTCGTGTAAGCCAGCTAAAGTGTTAAAAGGTTGTAATTTGGTGCAACTAAAAGAATCGATTTATAAAGCGACCAAGATAAAATCTGAAGAATTTGACATAGAATTAGTGTGTAACTAGCCGACGGACTTAGGATCGAAAGCCATTAAAATAGCCGATGATGACAATGTGGAGCCAATGTTTTCAGCGACATCGAAATCAATTGAGCTATTTGTTGGGAAAATAGGCACTTGCAAGTAGAAGAACCCGTACGAGAACAAGAAGTTAACAGTGTTATTGAGGAGCACTGAAGAACGGTTGAGGCAGTAAGTATCAGTCGCGGAAACGTGTCTCCGAGTTTCATTAATCCGACTATGACAGCGATGTACGGTCAACAACAAGGCCTATATGGATATCCTCCGTGTATGACTTATCCACAGGGTGTTTAGTATACGTACCCCTATCCAAGTCAAGGCAACTTTACGCATTTGCTCGGAAGGTGAAACATTTATTTATGAAATTTAGGTCGTATTAATTTGATAGTTGTGCGCTACTAAACAGTTTTTTCGTTGCATATGTAGTTATCTTCCTTGTCGACCAACACCGCCTAGTCCTACTGGACCATCAAACTGCCATATGTCTCAATTTATGTATCCAACTCTGTCTGAGTTATATGATCTTAATTAGAGGTATGTATCATGAAGAATCAAAATTTGATAAGTAGTAATTACGGTATTGGTTTTAAAGTAATACGTATGTTTGAGTAGCAGATTCCCCGTGCACGATATTGCTACGCAATCTAATGCTGATTTGGAGAATGTAAACGTAAACGCAAACAACGAAGATGTTGATACTGAGATGGACGGGGATGAAGGTGAACATGTCAATGACGAACCCCCTGTAAATAGTATGGATTTAGTAAACATGGCGGAGAACGACATGTCGTGGATAGGTAGTATGCAAGTGAACAATGATTCTTTGAACTATGATTTTCCGGTTGAAGACAATATTTCCGAAGACAGTGATGAGGTGGAAATGGAAGTACCTTTGGATGATGATTTGTGCAACGCATAAATTATGGCAAGGTCAATCGTTGCAAATCTTGAGTTCAACAATGTGCTATTTTCAACCGTAAGCGTGCAGAATAGATTCAAAATTGGTTTGATTTTCGAGACGAAAGCCAAGTTGTTACAACAGTTGAGCGAATGGTCGATTTTGCACGCCGTTTCTTTTAAAGCAATAAAATCAAATAAAACCAAATACACCGCCATTTGTAATATAGATGCAAACTGTCCATGGAGAATTCGTACTATTGTCTCAAAAAAATCAGAGCAGAACTGGTGGTTTGTAAGGAAATATCCTAGCGAACACAATTGTGTTAACCCAACGGTGAACTCCACTCACAAGCAGGCGACGTCCAATTTGTAGTGACAAAAATATTACCTTTTGTGAAAGCCGATCAGAACATTACAGCCAGGACGGTACAAGTTTTGATGGAAGAACGGTTGTTCATGAAAATTAGTTATATGAAGGCTTGGAGAGCTTTGAGTAAGGCGGTGAAAAGAATTTATGGCGATTAGGCGGAGTCATATAGCAGTGTAAGGCAATATTTTGCTGAAATATCTAGATCGAACCCGGGAAGTGTTGGACACATTACGACTGATGATTATGGAGTCTTTGATCGAGCTTTTTGGGCCTTTGGACCTTGTATTGAAGGATTTGTTCATTGTCGTTCGTTGTTATGTATTGACGGGACACATTTGTACGGGAAATATAAAGGGACACTACTTATGGCCACTGCTGTTGATGCGGATGATCACCTATACCCTTTAGCATACGCAATTGTAGAGTCTGAATCCAGGGATAGTTGGGGTTGGTTTTTTGCCTGCATGCGGCGGTTCATTCACGTTGTTAACAATCGACGAATTACCTTCATTTCGGTCCGAATGAACGGAATACCATCAGCCTTGGAATCGAAATGGTGTTTGCCACATAAACACTGATTTTGTGCTAGACATCTTAAGGCTAATTTTCAAGCTGCAGGGTTTATAGAAAAACGATTAACCAGACTTTTTTATGCTGCAGCTTGTGCTGCGGAAGAAGCCGAGTACATCAGAATACGTGAAGAAATCAACTTAAAGCTAATTTTCAATCTGAGTGGCAAGCTGTGCACTATTTCGGTGACGAGTTCAAAGTACTAATAAATGGTAACAATTGCCCTTGTACGTACAACATCCCTCTTTTAGAGCACCTACCGTGTGTGCATGTTATGGCCGCTTGCTCAACGGCTTCCAATGGAGCAAATAGAGCCCATCATGACTTCGCCTCAATATGGTATTCCGCAGTGAAATACCTGGCCGCTTACACCCCCGAGTTTCACTCAGTACGAGATAAATGCTATTGGAGTTCAAGTGACAGTCAATTGGTCCTGCCTCCGGTAGCTAAAAGACAACCAGGACGCCCACGTTCAACTAGAATTAAAGGTACAATGGACGAAATGCAGACCCCTAAAGGAAATAGGTGCAGTAAATGTGGTGTTCTTGGTCATAAAAAAAATCGTTGTAATACAGCAACTTAATGTTTTCGTTTTATTTTGTTTGTAATCCTAATTCGAACGCATTCTAGTTTGTCCAAGAAAAATTGTTTATGTAATCTGATGTTGTACGCAAAGTTTATTGGACACTTATTTATTTTGTCGTTAACATTCTAACGTAGAGGGTATTCAAAGTTTATTGTGGACTTATTCACAAATTTGAATACATTGGTGGGTAATTAACAGAGCGACATTTCTAATGCCGCTTATGTGCATCATTTGAAATGCCGCGTGTGGCGGCATTTGTAATGCTGCTTTGAGCGTCATTTGAGATTCCGCACGTTGGCGGCATTTAAAAAGTCACTATGTTGCTTATATTTTTGCTAAGTTTTTGCAACTACCCCACCCACACTCTAACTTTACCAAATCTATTTCATCAAAAGCTCCAGGTTTCATATTGCTATACTATTCTCGTTCAATTTCAACAATTTGCAACTACCCCACCCCATATTTCAATTCAACATTGCCACGTCAAAGGTAAGTATTATACTATTCTCATTCAATTTCAACAATTGTTTTCTCGATGTATTATTTGATTGTATTCATAGGTGTATAATGGACAATTGAGAAATTGATGATGAAACAATGATGAAGATGTACAACGAATTCGAACAAAATAGAGGAAAGGGGATTTCAAGTGGCGCCGACCTTGAAGTTGATTTTCTACCAGAGACACAATTCGAAGAAGAACCCCCGGTTGTGGATAGTAGAACATCACGTGGAGAAGCCGCGGTTGATAGACCAATCCAACAATCGCTCCATGCACGTCTTTTAGGTGTCCTTGGTCGGCAAAATCATGCAAGCTCAAACTCCCATGCTCCATATGCAGTTTGTGACTGTGGAGAGGAATGCGAAGTAGTCGTTTGCAGAAACGATAGGAACGCTGGACATCGTTTCTACCGCTGCGCTGGATACAACGATCACAAGATTCAGCCGCATCAGGTTGAATGCTGGAATTTTTTTAAGTGGCTCGATCCACCAATGTGTCTTAGAGGGGTGGAATATGCTTTAGAGATGCAAGCGGAGGTTCGTCGTTTGAAAAAGTTGAACCTTGAATACCGAAACGAATTGTTGGTTCACGGGTACAAGTATTCGGCGTTGTGTCCACGTAGATCGTTGAAGGATAATTAAAATGTAACATAATGATATTAGAAACTTGTTGTATGATGAATAAATATCTAAAACAATTGCGCTAACTTATTAAAGCATTATTCGAAATAATATTTATAGGTTCGAAGTATGTTATGCTTGGTTGAACTCTGTTGTTTTGAAAAGTCAGTCTACATGCTTGCCAAACCTACAACAGATGCACACCACACTACGGCATCTAAAATTATGCCTGGGAAAACCAGAGCGCGACATCCGAAATTCTGCAGGTAGCAACATTTCAAATGCCGCCTCATGCGGCATTTCAAATGTCGCACGTAGGCGACATTTGAAAATCCGCTCTGTTACTTACTCAGAGAAACTGTAAATCGAGAAATACGCCGTCAATATTTCGACACTAATGTAAACAAATTTCTGAACATTGACTACTACAAATTTCTGAGCTCATGACTACATTCACCATCAACAAATACAAGTCTACAATCAATAACATTCACATCAACATCGAAATACTAGAGTCACTTCTACAATCACAGCGACAAACAATAGTCTACAGTAGTTAACAACCAAACATCCCAAATGAACAAATAGAAACCATGATCCATCAACACTACAGTCAACATCCCACACAAACGATCAATCAACACAACAATCAACCGATACTACAGTCAACAAATAGAAACCACGGTCCTCTACGATTAGTCTAAAATTTCATCTCAAATTTTTTAATTCCCGAGGAGTTTTCTTCTTCGATCTTCTCGGCTTGAGCCTGTTTTCCTCCTCTTCCGGTGACAGCTCTTCACTGCCCTCCTCTTGCGTCCCTTCCATTGGGGGTTGCAATGGCCTGACGGGTTGTGTATGCTTGGAAGATATCGCTCTAGGACTCTCACCCTTAATTTTTTTCCTTCTTCCATACTTTCTCTTCGGTGAGGGGGCCAATGGGACTGCAACTATGTCCTCATACAATGCGGGAGGGGCAATTTCCTCGATAAGTGGTGGCACGGCAGGAGGAGGAGGAGGAGGCGGAGGTGGGATGGGCCTTGACATCTTGTTCTTCGACAAACAAGATAATAGAATTTGTTTGATAGAGAAGCATTTCGCCTTGCTCTTTTCAGGAACCTCCTCCGCAAGCTCGTCGACTATGTCCAACACATGATACATACCATCCGCCTGCATATAACATAAACCATTATGAGTTTCATAAGTACTATACAAGTTGTCAATATCAATACGTACCACTTTCCGTTCTAGCGGAGCTCGTGGAGTGTAAGGTGCCACCTATTTCTCGGTTTCTTCCGCTCGTCTTTGTAGCACATAACGACGAGTGATATTCCAATACCATCTAAGATACTCCTCATCGGTCAGAGTGACTTCGTGCTTGTCTTCCCCAGCTATGAAACAGTTGTTCCATAACTCAATCATCGTTTCAAACTCATCTTCGACGTATGGAAGCGTGTAATATGGAGCATGATACGGTAAGTGTTGTCGAAGACCAAACTGTCTCATGACTCTGTCTGGCAGATGGTATGCTAAATCTTCGAAACAAAAAATCATAAGTCTTGCCCGCCATAACGGCCTGTCCACTGTACAAAGAGCCGAAAGAGTCTGAAGGTCTGCCTCGGAATACGGATTCCATGTCACTGCATTGTAATCTAAGACATCAAACTCATTCCGGTAGAAGGCAAGATTGCGTCTGGGGTCATTTTTGTATTCTTCGGACCAATCCACCTGTAATAGCAACATGTTATAGGAAGTATTCAAATTTACTGTCAATAGAACAACACTAACAACACTGTTTTACCTCGCTCCATATGGCTTCGAATTGTCAATTATTTGCGTCTTCATAGAAATACGACCAACTGGAAGGTAGGTCCATGACCAAAGCTGCAAGTGTGAAACTTATTTTTAGTTACGGTTTTACGAAAAACTCAAATATGCAACAACGAATGACTATGTTCGTACCTGAAGTAGAGTCATACACCCTCCGGTGAACTGTTGTTGGACCAAAGCAACTGTCGTAAGCTCAGTATAGGTGAAAGCAAGCACCGCACTACCCCATGAGTATTTCTGACATGAATCGAAGTCTTCTAACAAAGGAAGCCATTGAAGGGCCACTCTTGTCTTCTATCGATCGCAAAAAAGACGTTGCGTGATGATGTGCAACATAATAGTGCGGGCGCGCTGGGCAATCTGAAAAGGAGAGGCACGACGGGGAATATCACCGGCCAACTGCTCCCTAAACCACGTGGCCACTATCGACTCATTTCCCCACCTCATGTCTTCTGGAGGAGACAATCCGAGTAAGGGCTCACACAATTCCATACAATTTCTTGGAAAATCCGGTTTCAGGATGGGATCCCCGTTAATTGACAATTCGAGCAGTACAGCTACGTCTTTCAAAGTGATTGTCATCTCACCTACTCTGAGATGAAATGTAGACGTCTCTATTCGCCATCTGTGGATCAAAGCCGTCAAAAGATTCCGATCTAGCTGTGTATATCCCAAATTATTGACAACACCAAATCCAGCTTTGTCTAACAGTTCTAACACGCCTGGATGCGCTGACGTGACGAGCTTTAAAGTGGATGAATGGTCAATGAAGCCATCCGGCTCAACCCCTTGTCGATAAATAATAACAAATGAAAGAAATTATGGTAATTACCAACACTTTGAAAAAGTAATGACAAATTATATGAGCTTTTACCTCCATCATATCGATGTTGTTTGTGCGGTGTTGAGGTTAGAGGTAAAGAACACTAGGATCGATCGGTCCGGGCGCCATTTCATTATATTCTACCACAATAACATTACATAATCATAGTCATACCATAATATATCCTTATATCAACTCAAGAAACAATTAAACATGTGCTCTAAGTGATTACTCAACTTTATTGTAGTATACAACCATAGATTTGCAATTATAGAACAATTTTAGCCTTAAACCCTAAATTGAAAAAATGACAATTAGAGACAAAATCGATAGATTTCATACCTATAGGATGTGCTTGAGATGATGAGGAAGCCATAGTTCAAATTCTAGCTAGATTTAAGTAGTTTTTCATTTGAAATTTTGATTTTTACTGAATTGGGTGGGTGGGTTCGGGTTTTTTGTGAAGAGAGATTGGGAGAAGGGAGAGTGTATGGATGAATGGGCTGCAAATTTACAGAGAGCAAAGAAATAGGCGGCATTTGTGATGCCACATACTGGTGGCATCTCAAATGCCGCTAACTGGCGGCATCTCAAATGCCACCAGTGTTGTTTTCCATATTACACATGTACTAGCGGCATTTGAGATGCCGCCAGCACACGTGGCGTCCAACATGGTCAAAACTGGCCTATTTGTGCAATAAGTTTTGGAATCGGTCTAATATTGTTATTTGTTTTGAAATTTGGCCTATATAGAAAATTTATCCTTCAATAAATTTAGAAGAAATATATATTAAATAAGAAAGCTCTACCGGTAGGCACCTCAATCGCGACCGATCGAACACTAGCGTCAACCGCTCAAGGTCAAACGGTCGACCGATCAATGCTTCTGGACTAGGGCTTCGAGCGGTCGAACGACCCATATTTTATATTATTTAATCTAATGGCTCAAATTTGTTTCTACACCAATAAAAATAGCCCTAGGCTAATTGTTAGACATCTAATCTATCTATAGTACGACCAAAATCTATCAAAAATTTTCTTCCTCCTCAAATCAAACTTTCTTCAAACCAAATAATAATCAAATTAAGAAAATTGAAGGAGAGATTGAATCAAAGCGAATCAAAAGGAGATCTACAACAATCGGAGGAGATTCCAAACGGATTACGGGGAATAGCTTTTGTTTGAGGTGAGTGGGTTCATGATTAGTACGACGATTTACATGTAATTAATTTTATTATACCCAATTTTGATCTAGAATTGTTATAAATTGAATTGAAAACACTATTTATTTAGATTGGGAATTCAACATTAATTATGACCTAAATGAATATGATTCCTTTTTTAATCTAGATCTGGTTAATGTAAATCTATTAAATAAGAATTAATTCAAAATGAATATACCATTTTTAACAAATTAAATATGAATTGATATAACCCTTTTTATGCATACCTATGTTAAGTTGATTACCGAAATTGAATACATTGTATGCGAAAATGAATATGACTTTGGACAATTATAAATTTGAGATTCACAAATTTGGGTTTGCTTTAGTTAGGGTTACTGTATGCCAAATTAGAAATTAAAGTTACTATAACGGCAATTTGTAAGTTTACTGTAAACAAAGACGATAATTAAAATTAACAAACAATTAGCACCCCGACCGGTCGACAACAAGCGGTCGACCGCTCCAGTGACCAACGGTTGACCGGTTAGAGTTTCTAGCACAGCCTGAACCTTGGCCTAAGGCCCAAGTATGAATCAAATTATGTTGTATTATATACTGTATATTATATTATATATATATATATGGATGCTAGTATAAGTAGTGAAATTAGTAGTTCCCTATGTTGGTGACGCTTGGACGTTACGGGACGGGATAAATGCTATTTATCCAGCAGGGTCAATATTTTGACTGGGGTGATTCTATCGCAAATTGCACCCATAAGAGATTCTACGGTAGATGTGCAACATCGACAATGATGTCTACTGGAGTGTGTCGCCCGCACTGGCGGGAGTTCCTCGGTATTCACGGATGCGGTGTGATACTGTGTTGTTGATGGATTCTAGCATGATGCGATAAGAGGCGTTACGTTACCATTGAGAGTTAGACATGGATGCGGCAGACCTCGAATTTTTTAGCATGAGTTGGCATTACATGCTCCCCTTCAACGCGTAAATATTATACGTGTAGTCATAATGTGGGAAATGTAGTGCCATGGTTGAAATTGTAGGATAATCCTATGTTGGAACATTACCCATAGCCATTAGCCAATCATTAGTTGTCTTTAAGTTCGATTAGTTGTTTGACCCTAAGTACGAGCCTTCACAAGTTGTTAGAGTAGGTGTGTTTAAAACTGTACCCCTAAGTTAAATGATATTAGTAATTCAAGGACACTAGTAGAACATCCTAGGTCACATAGAGTATTAATAAAGTTAATTTCATGTGATCACCATACATTAATGATGTAACTCATTCACTAGACTTTTGTCCGACCCACTCCTTTCCTTTCTTTTCCCCCCACCATAGGAGGATAGTGCAGCAGATGATAGGCCTAATATTGGTACATGGAGAAATGAGCTTAACAGAAAGTTGCTTTTATATTTTCTTTCACTCTCCATATGACCATTTAACATATTTAGTATTTATCAGACTATATACTGTATTTCTGTAGACTCTTGATTATGACTACGTTTTGTATTGAGACTGTTTTATCTAAGATATTTTTATAAGATGGTTATTTTCTCTATTGATATTTTGTTGCCTTCCGTTGTGAGATCTAAGTGTAGAATTTCTTAGATCATATCTGTATATTCTTAATCTCTGTAATGTTTAAAAACCCGATAGCTCGTATTTCTTAGCACCGACGCTAATTTGAATGTCACCCTAGGATTTGGATCGGTGTGCCGGGAGGTGTAATTGTCACATTGGTATCATAGCCTAGGTTTGAAATTTCTTAGGGATTAGGGGTGTTTTGAGAGAAAGCACTTGAAATGTTTTAAAAAAAAGAGTTTTTCAAAAGTATTCCAATTTTTTTTTAAATATTTTTAAAATGTTTTCTAAAGTGTGTGTATATAGATAAAAGATTTTCAAATGTTTTATACATATAATATAATACACAAATTCTTTCCCATAGTCTTGTCAATACTATATGTGGAAAAGTTGCTAATAAATTCCTAAATCATAGATAGAAAGGATGAGCAATCCTGCCGGTTGTGGCTTAGGTGATGTAGTTGAGATTCTGGGCGTAAACGTCTCGATTTGGTTCCGCGGGTATGTGCAAGCGAGAGGAAATGCCGAGCTTAACCCTAATAGGGGACCCATAGAGCGAGCACCAAGAGCAGTTCCTGCCTATCCACTTGCCATCGATTTTCCCAAGCTACGCAAAGAGTTTGTGAGTCTAGGAGGGAAGCCGTATGTGGACTTGAAGGCTTGGATTTGTACTTATGAGAGGATTTTTGGGTTAATGGATCTTGGAGATGATGTTAGGAGACAGTTTGCTACTTGACATTTACAGGGAGAGGCCCTAAATTAGTGGGATGTGGTAGTTGCGAAGACTGATGAGCGATAGATTACTTAGGGAGAGTTTAAAAGGCGTTTTAATATGAAGTTTCTATCCAGAGCTGAGGAGAGAGTACAGTTGGAGAAGTTCATGCATTTGCAAAAAGGAGAGATGTCGGTGAAGGAATACATGAATCAGTTCAATGAGTTGGCTAGGTTTGGTATGGAGTTGATAAATGCCACTCACAAGAAAGCTCTGAAGTTTGCAAAGGACTGAATCAACCTCTTCCAGATTTGGCCTTTAGTCATACTCCCATTGGTGTGACTTTCGAGAGTTTGGTGGAGATGGCCTTATTGAATGATGTTTCCAAGGAGGAAATGAAGGATGATCCCAAGAAGTCAGGAGAAATGACACCACAATAGCATCAGCACAAGGGTGGAATGGGACTTGAAGGGAAGATTAAGAAGTAAGAGATGCAGTGTAGGAGATGTGGTGAGAAAGGGGCATTTTGCTAAGGAATGCAAGACAGACAGCTCAAAGATCAAGTGTTACAACTGCACTCAATTCGACCACATGAGGAGGGAGTGTCCAACACCTCAGAAGACCTCTGCCCGGGTAGTTTCAGCTTATGCAGTAGATGTTGTTCCTAGCTCGAATGCACCTCCAATTGCGGATACAGGGAAGAAGGTCATGATTGAAGGTGTATTAACTGTATATGATTTACTTATTCATACCTTATTTGACATGGGGGCATTACACTCTTTTATCTCGAGTAACTTGTAGATAGTTGCACTTAGACACTAGCACATTTACAGATGTTGTAGTTGTCTCAAACCCTATGGGAGGATTGGCTTATTTATCTAAAATATCTTGGGGTTTGAAATTATTTATTTTGGAGGTCGAGTTCGATTGCAATGCTTTTGTCTTAGGATTTTCTGGGTCTGGATTGATTTTGGGAATGGATTGGATGACGATCTATAGGGCAATCCTAGATTGTGATATGAAGGTTGTTAGATTGAGTACTTGTAGTGGACAAAGTCTAAAGGTTTATTGTGATCCCGAGGTTCGGTTATGTTGAGTTACCTATATTCATTAGACCTATCACATGGTGAGTTAGATTCAGTGTCTATAGTTAAAGACTATCCAGATGTCTTTTCCGAGGTTACCGATCTTTCAACCCGGAGAGAGATTGAGTTTCGGATTTATCTCATAAAGGACGCTAGACCTATTGCCTTACACTTGAGGCATATGGCTCCGAAAGAGAGACGCGAGTTGAACAAGCATGTAAATGAGCTATTAGAGAAGGGATTCATTAGGAGGAGTATTTTAGAGTGGAGAGCTCCAGTTGTTTTTGCCACTAAGGCAGATGGTTCCCTGAGGCCATGCGTCGGTTATTGAGAGTTGAATAAGTTGACAAAGAAGAATTGTTACCTATTGCCTCGAATAGACAATCTCTTTGATTAGTTGGTTGGAGTGAAGGTGTTCTCTCAACTTGACTTGGCTACCGGATTCCATCAGTTGTGGGTGGCTGAGGATAACATTCAGAAGACTGCTTTTTGTATACTTGACGGACTGTATGAGTGGTTAGTCATGCCCTTTGGACTGACCAATGCACTAGCCTACTTTATTAATCTGACGAGTCTAGTTTTTAGAGTGTTGGTTAATAAGTTCATGGTGGTATTTGTGGATGACATATTATCTATTCGAAAAGTGAGGAGGAGCACAGGTTGCATTTAGGAGAAGTGATCAACACACTCCATGAGCATAAGTTGGAGGCGAAGTTTTCCAAGTGTCACTTTTGGCACGAGGAGGTATGCTTTTTGGGGCATGTTGTCTCAGAAAGTGGACTGGTGGTCGATTCTAGTAAAGTTGCTGCAGTACAGGATTGGCAGGTGCCAAAGAATGTCATGGAAGTGAGGAGTTTCCTTGGTTTGGCAGGTTACTATAGGAAGTTCATTAAGGACTTTGCTAAAATCTCCGCCCCTCTAACCCGACCTTACCAAGAAGAATTTGGTTTTTTCTTAGGGTGGGAAGTGTAAGGTTCTTTCATCAAGCTGGAGGAGACGTTGACTGTGCACCTATCCTAGATTTACTCGATGGTGCAAAGGCATTCACGGTGTATACCAATGCTTGCGGTGTGGGGTTGGGCATAGTGTTGATGCAGAAAGGGAGAGTGGTGAGCTATGCTAGTCGTTGGCAGAAAGTCCACGAGAGGAACTATCCTACCTATGATCTTGAGTTAGCGGCCATTGTCTTTTCACTCAAGTCATGGAGACACTAACTTTTAGGAGAGTGGTTTGAGCTGTATACGGATCATAAGTCTCGAAAGTTTTTATTCTCCCAGAAGGATTTGAATTTAAGGCAGTAGAGGTGGATGGAGTTTTTGGTATTGTATGACTTCAATATCTCTTGTACTCCTAGCAAAGGCAAGGTTGTAGCTGATGTCTTAAGTAATAAGCATGTGATGTTGAGTCTTATGTTCTTAGAGTGGAAGCACTTGGAGTTCATTTCTACATTCGATTTCTGACCATCATCGGACATTACTCCGGGATTGTTAGCAGCTTTGGATGGGTAGCCTGCACTTATGGACCGCATTAGGTCAAGTTAGAAGCAAGATAAGGAGTTAGTGGACATTTTCAAGAAGTTTAGTAGAGGAAAGAAGTTGAGTCATTTGAGGCGTTATACCATTGACTTGAAGGGGTGGCTACAGAGAGATGATAGATTATGTGTTCCTCTTATTATGGGTTTGATTAACAAGGTACTAGATGAGTCTTATCGTTTTTGGATGACCATTAATCCCAACGGAGATAAAATGTACCATGACATGAAGAGAGTCTTCTATTGGCTTGTTATGAAGAAGCATGTGGAAGAGTATATGGCCTGATTTATGACTTGTCAAAGGGTAAAGGCGGAGTAGGAGAAGTCGGGAGGATTATTGCAGCTATTGAATATTCCACAGTGAAAGTGGAAGAGTATTTCTATGGATTTCATCAATGGACTAATTAGGAGTAGGAGAGGAATTGAGAGTATTTGGGTCATAGTCGACCGACTGACCAAATGCGCTCATTTTATTCCAGTTAGGAGTACGAGGACTGGTGCATCTTTGGCGACACTATACGTGAGGGAGATAGTTAGGTTTTATGGAGTTCCTTCTAGCATCGTGAGCGACCGATATCCACTTTTCACCAGTGCGTTTTTTAGAAATCTTCATGAGGCATTAGGCACCGAGTTGAGTTTGAGTACTAGATATCACCGATAGACAAACAGAGAGAAAGGAGAGGGTGAACCGGGTGTTGGAGACTTACTTCGGGTGTGCATCTTAAATTTCGGAGGCTCTTGGGAGGATCACTTGTCATTGGTGGGATTTACCTATAATAACATCTATCAAGTGAGTATTGGGAAGACCGTTCATGGAATTATACGGGAGGCCTTTTATTTCACTGTCTTGTTGGAGGGACACTATAGATAGGATTATTCTTGTACCAGATATGGTGAGGGAGACATCAGAGAAGGTAGACTTGATCTGTAGGAGGATGATAACCACAAAGGATAGGCGAAAGTCTTAT
The DNA here is from genome assembly GCA_030737815.1 of Allium fistulosum. Classification (NCBI taxonomy): domain Eukaryota; kingdom Viridiplantae; phylum Streptophyta; class Magnoliopsida; order Asparagales; family Amaryllidaceae; genus Allium; species Allium fistulosum. Next base: position 596,781,172 of record CM060903.1, read on the forward strand.
GCTGACAGGATAAGCATGGAGTTGGAGTTCGAAGTTGGCGACATGGTTTTTGTAAAGCTCTCACTGCTTAGGCATGTTATGAGATTTGGTAGTTAGGGAAAGCTAGCATCCAGTTTTGTAGGGCCTTTTCCGATCACTTGTAGAGTCGGGAAGTTAGCTTATAGGGTGAAATTTCCTTAGAAGTTAGTGGGAGTACACGACGTTTTCCAAGTGTCACACTTGCGAAAGTGTCTACATGATACAACCATTGTAGTTGAGCCAAGTTTGCTAGGGGAGGTGGAAGTAGAGAGGGGTCACTTATTTGTTGTGCACCCACTTGTGTTCTTGACCGTAGTACAGAGCAACTCCGCAATAAAGTTATCAAGCTTGTGAAGGTCCAGTGAGGGGACGATCCAGTGGAGAGTACATGAGAGTCTGAGGAGAAGATCCGAGCTACCCATCCGCAACTCTTTTCTGGTACGTTTCCATTTTAGTAAATAAGTATAAACCATTTATGTGTTTAGGGTCTAGCTTAGCATACCCTATAGGCAGTGACAATTGGATGCTAGGAATGGTTGTGAACGTGCTAATAGGACATGTTTTGGTTGATGGATGTATTTATTAAATTGATCTATGCACATTTAGGAATGTATATTCTTGAGTTAGCATACACACGCACCATCACTTGTTTTATTTCATTGAGTTATATGCATATGGTTGTTGCATATGGATTAAATGGTTACACATACATGTAAAATTGTTAGTATACTTACATAAGATGTTGCATACATTTTGGATGCTTGGCATAAGCACTTGCATTTCAGAAGGTCGACTAGATCAGGAGACCGCCTAACTTTTGCATTAGTATAGGTTCATATGTATTCCATGCCTACATGTACAAATTGCATTAGAAGTTGAATTAAGGACAATGGTTGCCAGTGGTTGATGGATGAATAGATGGATGTAGTATTAATTTTTGTACGTACAAGTTACATTTTTCCATCCTTGGAGATTTCGGAGGTGAAATCCCTTTAAGGTGGAATAATGTAACACCCCAAAAATTTAAACAATAAAAGTTAAAATTGAAATTTTTTATAAACTTCTGAATTTGGCTATGAAGCTTGCATTATTTTGTTCGTAGGGATTTATTGGATAACTTTCATATATAACGTTTTGAAAACGGAGCTAATATGAAAAAGTTATTAACATTCGAAGAATTGGAATCAAAAATAATTAAATAAATAAAGTTGGAAAGAAATATATATTACATAAGGAAGCTCCACTGGTCGACACCTTGATCGCGACTGGTCGACCCCTAGCGGTCGACCACTCAAGGTCAAGCAGTCGACCGATCGACTCTTCTAGACTAGGGTTTTGAGGGGCTGAACGGCCCAGATTTTATATTATTCAATCTAATGGTTCTGATCAGTTTCTACCCATATAAATACAACTCTAGGCTGATTGTCAAAAAACTAATTTATCTATTGCATGTCTAAACTCTAGCAAAAATTTCTTCCTCCTCAAATCAAACTTTCTTCAAACCAAATAAAAATTAAATTGAAGAAATTAAAGGAGAGATTGAATCAAAGTGAATCAAAAGGAGATCTATAACAATCGGAGGAGATTCCAAACGAATTACGGGGAATAGATTTTGTTTGAGGTGAGTGGGTTCATGATTAGTACGATGGTTTACATGTAATTAATTTTATTATACCCTATTTTGATCTAAAATTGTTATAAATTGAATTGAAAACTCTGTTTATTTGGATTGGGAATTTAACAGTAATTATGACCTAGATGAATATGAACCCCTTTCTTTTAATCTAGATCTGGTTGATTAAATCTATTAAAAAAGAATTGATTCAAAGTGAATATACCCTTTTAATCAAATTAAATAGGAATTGATATAACACTTTTTATGCTAAACCTAGGTTAAGTTGATTATCGAAATTGAATATACTGTATATATGAAATTGAATATGAGTTTGGAAAATTATAATATTGGGATTCACAAACTTGGGTTTAATGTAGTTAGGGTTACTGTATACCAAATTAGAAATTAAAGTTACAGAAACATGCAGTTTGTAAGGTTACTATAAACGAAGGCGATAATTAAAATTAACAAACAATTAGCACCACGACCGGTCTACCTCTCACTAGAGCTGGCCGACTGCAAGTAGTCGACCACTCCAGTGACCAACTGTCGACCGGTTAGCAATTTTGGGCACAGCCTGAACCTCAGCCTAATGCCCAACTATGAATTAAATTATGTTGTATTGTATATATGTTATATATATATATATATGCATATGGATGTTGGTATATGTAGAGAAATTAGCAGTTCCCTATGTTGGCGATGCTTGGACGTTACAGGACTGGATAAATGCTATTTATCCAGTAGGATCGATATTTCGATTGGGGTGATTCTATCATAAATTGCACTAACAGGAGGTTCCACAGTGGACGTACAACACAAACGATGATGTCTGATGGAATATGTGACCTGCACTAGCGGGATTTCCTTGGTATTCACGGACGTGGTGTGATACTATGTTGTTGATGGATTCTGACATGGTGTGATAAGAGGCGTTACGTTACCATTGAGAGATGGATACGGATGCAGCAGACCTTAATGGTTTTAGCAAGAGTCGGCATTATGGGATCCCTCTCAATGCGTAAATATTATACATGTAGTCGTAATGTGGGAAACATGGTCCCATGGTTAAAATTGTAGGATAATCCTGTGTTGGAATAGTACCAGTAGCCACTAGCTGATCATTGGTTGTTTTGAGGTTCTATTAGTTGTTCGACCCTAAGTATTAGCCTTCACAATTGTTAGTGTAGGTGTGATTAAAACTATACCCCTTAGATAAACGAATGAGTAATCCACAGACACATGTTCTCTAGGTCAAATAAGTATTAATGAAGTTAATTGAATGCGATCACCCTGTATTAATGATGTAACTCATTCACCAAACTTCTGTCTAACCCACTCCTTTCGTCTGACCCACTCCTTTCCTTTTTTCCCCCACTATAGGAGGACAATATAGCAGATGTTAGGCCTAATGATTGGTACGTAGGAGCGAGCTTGGCATTATAGTTTCTTTTATATTTTCTTTCACTCTCCATGTAACCATATATCGTATTTAGTATTTATCGGACTATATACTATATTTTTATATACTTTGAACTATGACTATTGTATTGTTTTGAAACTGTTTTATCCATGATATTTTTTTGAGATAGTTATTTTTCAATATTGATATTTTGTTGCCTTCCATTGTGAGATCTAAAAGTGTAGAATGTCATAGATCATATCAGTATATTTTTAGTCTTTGTAATGTTTAAAAACCTAATAGCTCATACTTTTGGGCATCGATGCGAGTCAAAAAGTCGTACTAGGCTTTGGATCGGTATGTCGGGAGATGCGGGTTATCACTGATGGTCTCGAAAGATACTATTATATGCTGATCAAATATTTCTTGATTTTCTCATAACAGACTTCTGTCCAACTCGTGGTTTTATCTTTCCCTTAATTCCTTGAGTGCTCTTTCGAGGAGTTTAAGAAAGGCATGTTTTAGTTGGATATTCTTCGGAGCTCAAGGAGACAAGCTGGATGTTTTCACCTACCGTAGCATTCTTATTTCCACTACACTACTAGTATGTATATATCAGCATTTGTGAGAACATGATGTTATAACTGTACAGGCTGATGATAGTACTTATACTAAAAGAAAGGCTACCTATAGCAGTAGCATTTTGCATCGGCCGACGACAGCTAGAATAAGCGGCCAACGCTAGCCGTCGCTAGCCTACGCACGATCTGAGTGTACAGATCCAAAACCCACGAGCTGGAAACAGTCTAACTTTCCCACAAAAAATAATGATGCCTCAATCTTGCCACTGCCGCCTTCCCACATCAGCTGCTGCCTGCCATGTTGATCATATAAACCCTCCAAAGCTCGCCGGTATCTCCTTCCTCTCCAATTTCAGCTTAATCCAGGTATGATTAAAACCCTACTTTCGAAAATTGGTTGATTATGGGTTAGAAATTGAAGCATATTCTGTATTAGTTGATGATAATAGTGTATTAATTGATTTGGGGATATAATTAAAATCCTAATTCGAAAATTAGTTGATTATGGGTTTGAAATTGATGATTATTGCATATTAGTTGATGATAATAGTGTATTAGTTGATTTGCATATATTAATTAGTGGTTTGATTGTTTAATTTGTAATTAAAAATAAGTGTATGATTATTGATTAATATGCTTATTGATAAGTTTATGCAAATGTTTAGTATAGTTTAAAGCAATGTTTATTATAATTTATGCAAAAATTAGTGTATAATTATTGATTAATATGCTTATTTATAAGTTTATGCGAATGTTTAGTATAGTTTAAGACAATGTTATAATTTACGCAAAAATTAGTGTATAATTATTGATTAATATGCTGCTAGATGGTTAAATGAATTGTAAAATATGTTTAAAATCAGTGTATAATTATTGGTTAAAATAAGTGCAAAAATTAGTGTATAATTATTGATTAAAATTAGTGCAAACTTCAAAATTTAGCTTACAAAATCGGTTCAAAATTTAAATAGTTAAATGAATTGTAAAATATGTTTTAAAATTTCAAGTTAGTTAATAAAATATTTAAATAGTTGAATGAATTATAAAATTAAGAAATGAAGTGAAGTGAAATAATAAATTAAGAAATATTAATTTTAGTTTGAAATAATAATTTTTTTGAAACAAATACTGTACTAAAATCAATTTTTGTAAAAACTAAGAAATGAATATAACGTTTTAAAGTTTACGCGAATGTTTGTTATAGTTTAGAACAATGTTTTTTTAGTTTACACAAAAATAAGTGTATAATATATTTTAAAATTAAAATTTAGTTAATAAAATATTTAAAAAGTTGAATGAATTATAAAATTGAGAAATGAAGTGAATTAATAAATTAAAAATAATAAATTTTAGTTTGAAAATAAGCGTTAAATATTATTTTAACAAATACAACAACAAAAAATTAAAGACTTTAGTCCCAAAAGGCTTTAATTTATTTTAGAAAATACAACAACAACAATATACCCCTTGGATGCAAAGTTATGCATAGAAGAGAAGCAAAGTGCCATCGAAATTTGACAGAAGCGTGGTGTATGAAGTCTTTAGTCCCAAAAGGCATTAATTTTGTTTTAGACAGAATTTAGGTGTTGTCGAAATTACTAACATATATTTTTAAATTAGGAACAATGTTGATTATTTTTTCGACCGTACTTGGATGTACGAAGTCAAAACTGGTATGAAAGGTTCGGTGAAGGAACATTTCTACAATGGTGTACATGAATTTATTAGATTTGCTACATCTAATAATCGAAATAATGAAGAACTTTGTTACCCTTATAGTAAGTGCCAACATTTGAAGCATTGGAAACCAGATACAGTTAAAGTACATTTGTATAAATCTAGTTTTGTGCCAAATTATTATTTGTGGGGTCGTCACGGAGGACTTGTTGCACATACACCTAACCTTGTAGTGTCAGAGAACGGTTATGTTATGAAGAATCCAATAGAAGATATGGAGGAAGATGCAGCACGATCAATGTTCCCTACCATTCAAGTTGACGATGAAAACGTAAATATTGAAGAAGAACTGAATGTGGAAGCGAAAAGAATTTATAATTTATTGGATGCTGCTAAGAGGCCGCCATGGGATGGTTGTAAATGTGAAACCGAATTATCAGTAACCACTGAATACGTCAATATGAAATCAAAATTCACCTTTACAGAAGCTGGATTTACAGTAGTTGTACAAGCTGCAAAACGACATATTCCACCTAATAATCTGATGTGCTATAGTCATTATAAAATGAAAACACTTATGTCGGCTTACGGTCTGCCATACCAAAAGATAGATACATGTATCAAAGGTTGCATGTTGTATTGGAAAGATGACATTAACCTTAGGAACTTCAAAATATGTAATGAGGAAAGATATAAACCAAGAAAAAATAAAGGAAAGGAAGTTCCATACAAGAGAATGCATTATTTACCCATCACTCCTAGACTTCAAAGGTTATATGTGTCTTCAGCTACGGCATGTCATATGCGATGACATAGTGTGAGAACACAGGAAGATGGAACTTAGACACATCCATCTGATGGAGAAGCATGGAAATATTTCAATAAGACGTATCCCATGTTTGCGCAGGGAGCAGTAATATCAGACTTGGTTTATGTACGGATGGATTTTCACCATTCTCTCAGTTTGGTAGTAAATATTCATCTTGGCCTATTATCAGTACTCCATATAATTTACCTCCGTGGATTTGTATGAAAACTCCATATTTGTTTCTCACTATTGCCGTCCCTGGCCCTGATGACCCGATACAAGGAATCTATGTTTATTTACAACCATTGATTGAAGAGTTGAAAACACTATGGCATAAATGAGTTGAAACATACGACATTTCAAAAAAAGGAATTTTCATTTGTTCGCTTCTTTGTTATGAACAATTAGTGATTTTCTTGCGTATGCAATGCTTTCAATTTGGAGTACGACCGGTCGTCTAGCTTGTCCTTATTGCATGGAAGAAACACGAGCATTTTCTTTATGGTATGGGAAGAAAATTTCATGGTTTGATTGTCATCGGTGTTTTCTCCATCTTAATCATACTTTTAGAGGAGATAAAAAAACTTTAAAGCTAACAGAGAAGAGAGAATGCTACCATCAAAGATTTGGTCAAGCGAAGAAATATACAAAATTGTAAAGGACTAACCAAATATACATGAAACTGGAGTACAGACTGAAATTCCTGGTAAATCGGACATTCATAATTGGTGCAAACAAATTATATTTGGGAGTTGCCTTATTGGAAAGATCTCTTACTTCGACATAATATTGACGTGATGCACAACGAAAAAACATGTTTGATAACATGTCTAATACAATTTTTAATATTAAGAGAAAAACTAAGGACGATCTGAATTCAAGACTTGATATAGCACACTTTTTTAAATGTCCCGAACTTCATATGAAGTCCAATGATAGTAAAAAAACCCAAAGTATGCTATGAGCTAGACAACAAGCAAGTAAAACTCGTGCTAAAGTGGGTGGAAGAACTAAGATGTCCTGATGGGATTTCTTCAAATCTCCGTAGATGTATTGACTTTAAAAACAATAAATTGAGTGGGATAAAAGTCACGATTTCCATATCATGATGGAATATTTATTATCCGTGGTTTTCAAAGAGCTGTTGCCCATAAAAGTATGGAGTGTTATAACAGAATTAAGTTTGTTTTATAATCAGCTTTGTTTGATGATGTTAAAAGTCGACCGTGTACGTAAACTTGAAGTAGAAATCCCTATACTGCTCTGCAAACTAGAGAAAATATTTCCGCCAGGTTTCTTTAATGTAATGGAGCATTTAATTGTTCATTTTCCATTGAAGCACTTCTTCGAGGTCTTGTGCAATATGGATGGATGTATCCATTTAACAGGTAATATTGAATATTCATAATATTTATTTTAGTCTAAAATTCAGATTTACATAAGTAAATTTAAATTGAATTAACTTTGTAATAAGTACTTGAATCATCCGAAGAAAAAAGTTAGGTAAAAAGCATGAGTTGAAGGTTCGATTTGCAAATCATATCTTAAAGAAGAAGCTTCAATCTTTTTCTCTCATTACTTCAGTGACCATGTGAACTTATCATTTGTAAGTGTTCCTCGTAATGATGAAGCCATTGAACAAGATTCTTCTCAAACAATGTTATCTATATTTAGACAACATGGCCAACTTGTTGGAAAATGTGTGGAAATATGGTTAGACGATAGAGATCAACATGTAGCATACACATATGTTCTTCTTAATTGTGCGGAATTTGCACCATTTGTTACGTAATAATAAATTCATATTTATTTCAATTATACTTAAGTATTAATTATAATGGAACATGGTATATATATTTGCAGTATTTACGAATCACAACATCCATTTGGCAATCTCAGTAAAGAATTTGCTAAATGGTTTTCGAACTACGTTTATGATCCAAGAAATTGTGTCGTTGATAAACGATTACAACATCTTGCGCTCGGAACAAAAAGAAATGTCAAGACTTATTCGATATTCTTCATCAATGGATTTAAATTCAACACCAATGATTATGAAGCTGAAAAATTAACATATAACAGCGGTGTATTTGTCAAAGGTAGTGATGATCTGAATGACCATATAAAAGATTTTTACGGCGTCTTAACACATGTTTTAGAATTGACATATTATATACAGCCTGAAGAAAAAGTTTTTTATTCAAATGCAATTGGTTCAGCAATGTTCCCGGTTTTGGAATCAACGTGCACAAAAATTATAAGCTTATTAAAATAAAGCATACCTCACATTACTATAAGTATGATCCTTTCATATTAGCTAGGCAAGCATCACAAGTTTATTTTGCTCCTTATCCATCCTTAAAAAGAGATAAAGCAGATTTGTCAGCTGTTTTTAAACCAAGGCAAGATTTACATTTGATGGAAGTAATATTCCAGACGAAGCAGCGTATCTAGAGGATCTTGAGCCAAATAATGAAATAATAATAACTAATGATATTTATTTATGGTCGTTGAATGATGAATCAAATGTTTTAATAGAAGAATTTGACAGTACAGAAGAAAACGATATAGAGTGCGGGACCGAGTCTGAATCAGAAAACGACGAAGACTGATAATCCTGAATATCTGTGTCTCTTGTTGTAAAATGTATATTATGAGTTTCCACTGTTATTAATAATGATGACTATGTTTTGAGCTATGTATTATTCTGTTTTGTTAATTCTATATATGTATTCAGGAAATGTTGTTTCATTTATGATGTTTTAGTGGAAGTTTTATGTGATGATCGATCAAACATGTTTTCTAATAATAAATTGATATATTTTTCATTATATGAAATGATATGTTTATGGCAAATATATTTGTCTTGCAGGAGACATTCCAGTAGATCTTAGCCTTCTCCTTCTCCTGGCGAAGGTGCCAGTGGCACGGTGCCGGATTTACGTCTAGTAGTGGATGTCGTTCCGAGGAGTGCAGGGTAAGTATCAAATTTATTACATGTATATTATCTAAAATTTATTAAATGGCTACATCAAAATTTATACAAGGGTTTCAAGGTGGAGCCTTCGGACTACATTCTTTAAGTCTCCAAGAAGGCATTCAAGAGTCGGATGTCTGGATATTGGGCTCATTGGGACGACATCCCAGACTATGTTATGAACGCTATATGGGCTGACTTGATGGTAAGTATAAATTTATAATTCATTTGAAAGTTAATATAATGTATATAATTCAAATTAATTTCAATATGCAAGCTGCAGTACGTGTTGATCCGAAAGATATGGATGTTTTTACAAATTATTGGAACCAAAAGATGCGGAAAAATTACAGGGACATTCTCTCAAAGGCAAAGAATGTGAATAGAAAACTTGCTTGGATGAGTGCTGATGTTTGGGCTGAATTTCTCCAGCTCTGGGATACTCCTGAATTTAAAGTAAGTTATTTAACTTTATGTTGTTATTATAAGTTGTTTAATTTTCGTATATTTATTGCATTAATTTAATTAATAATATATTTAAATTTGCAGGAAATATCATCGCGGAACCATGCAAACAGGATTAAAAATCCTACTGTACACCGCAGTGGTTCTAAATCCTTTCAACAACATCAGAAGGAATTGGTAAATTTATAAACTGTGTTTATAAATATATTATTGATATTTAATCATATTGGTAACATTGTTTATTCATATATATAATTTCAGTATAAGAAGTATAATATAAGCCTACAATGGCAGAGGTCTTCACACACGCGCATGTCGTTGAGCAAATATTTAAGGATGGCAAAGTTTCATATGTTTAGACGGACAATAAATCTCAATCCGTAATGTTAAACACGCTTAATTTTTTTTACTTCACGTTTCATAAGTTTTAAATTGAATATTTATTATAGCAAATTTCTATTTGTCATCGCAGGAAAGATATGAAGTGGAGCAAGCTTGAGTGGTGCAATCTACTAGCCGTGAGTTGACCTTGGAGGAGTCGAACCGTATATGGGATGCTCTAATTGACCCTCCTTTGTGAAATAGGCATTATAGTTATAGAAATCAGGAGGTAAACTGATTCATTAACTAATGTATAAATTTTATTTAATATAGAACTTAAATTATAACTCGCTATTAACTATTTTACAAGCGATAACGACCCAGACGGCTTATAGGAGATCCTAGGCAAAGGAGGAGATAGCTTAGCTGAAACAGTAGATAGCAGAGTTCAGTGATTGGCAGAAGAGTAGAGCATTGGGGCAACTGCTAGATGAGTGGATGGCGACATATTTAGCAGAGCACGGGAGAATGCATAGGGAGGATGGGTCGGGAGATGACGATAAGTAGGTATGACTATGGTGTTTGATGGATTTTGTTCATTTTGTTTTGTATTTATTTGGCATGTGTTGATGGATTTGATACTTGTTTGACGATTGTGTTGCTTGATGGTTTTATGAATGTTTTGTTTGATGGACATGAGTATTTATCGGTATGGTTGTGTTGTTTAAAGGATTTGTGGATGTTTTGTTTGATGGACATGAGTACTTTTAAGTGTGGTTGTGTTGTTTGATGGAATATAGAGGTGTTTGATGGAATGTTGATGTAAATATTGATTTTTGCGTTATATACTTGCTTATGTGTGATATGCGATGGTTGTAGTTGCAAAATTGGATTTATATGTGTTGTAGATGAGAAGGATAGAGATATGGTGGTATTTTTGCGATTGAATGGCTCAAATAGAAGCTGTAGGAAAAAATAGCCAGTATTGCGATGGCTTGCGTCGGCTAGCGACGACCCACTTGTCCAGGTTTGCGTTAGATAGTGATGGCCTGTTATGGACCATTTACCCAGTTTGGCGTCACCTAGCGCCGGTCAGCGACAACTTAACGACCACTCTTGGTTTGCCATGTGTCCAACTTCCCGACACTAGCCGTCACTAAACTTGCAACGATGCAGTAGCAAAACATATTGGTGTCGAGTTTTTTTGTATCACCTTTTAGCGACCGCCGACGATGTGAATGTTATCTTACAGTAGCACTTTGTACTGTCTTTTGATATTATATATTATCGTTCTGTTATGAGATTCATATGTTTTATTCTCTTCTTTCTTGTCTTTTTTCTTTTTCTTTTTATTTACTTTAATAGTTTGTCTTTCCGACACTGGAGTGATCGGTACGTGAATACCGTAGATGTATTAGTGTCGACATTTGTGGGTCGAAAAGGCAGATTGTTACACTAAGCATTGGAATTTACTATCTAATGTGTGTGTGTGTGTAAACGTCACACAAAATTATGTTCTTAATTGAATAAATATAATAATGGAAACGAATATTATTTATATACAAACATACATACATCATATATATATAATATTAAGAGATAAATATATAGATTATTAAAATTCGTATTCAAATTTCAAATTTTAAATTAGATCTAAATTTGAAAATATCTATTAATTCAAATTTGAAATTCATTTTGTAATAAATTTATATTTAATAAATAGTAAATATGTATATGGAAATAAAATTAACTTCTTGCAAATATATATATATATATTAAAATTAATATTTTAAAATTATTTATAATATAAATATTGTTGTAGAATTAAGTATATAAATAAATAATATATGCTTATATACATTGTATTTTCGGCCATACTTACATCTTGAAAAATCATTTTTCTTATTTAAATCCCTATGGATTTTAGTTTGTTTTGTAATTTAAAAAGTTATTTCCATATGGAAATCAAAAATAAAGTTTTTTATTTTGTGAAAAATTATCTTACAATGCATATTAATTTTAAATATGTAAATTATACATACATACATACATATAATATGTTAAGACTAATTTAATGCATTATATTTAACATATATATATATATATTTAGGATTTAATAAAATATACATATAATTTTTTTCGAAATGAAAATATGAATATAATTTTAATAACAATTTTACACATATGGATACATGTTTATTTGATTTAAAAATCAATTTTGATTCAAAAGTCATTTTAAATTATATTTAATTCGTATTTTTTTATTTTGTTGACATGGCCGAAAACACAATAATAAATAAAAATAAAAATTTATTTTCAAATTATAATAGCAACACATTTACATATATAATTATACATCTTAAATTGATTGTACATACATATAAAGTTTGTGATATATTTGACTAATCCAACCACATATGAATCATGATAAATAACAAATATATGTGCATGAATGTAAATAAGGGTATTAGCTCAATAGCCTCGAATGACACCTTGAATGTTGAATCCGATTATCTCCATTGTATCTGAATCCAATCTTTTCCAAAAAAAGCTACCCGATTGAAAGATCTACACACTATTGCACTGTTTTATTTAAATTTATGTTTTGAAGCTTGAATCGATAAAGGAGGATAAAGAGTGATTTTCAGCCAAAAATGACAAGGCAGAAGCCAAAAAGTGAGAGAGAGAGAGAAATGAAGGGTTAAAGGAGTTTAAATAGGAGGGGAATGAAGGAGCAGATTGAGGATCGGGATCCACTATTTCCTCTGTCAATTCAAACTCAAAACCAACCCCTTATCCCTTCATTTCTAGTCGGTCATACAAGGACCTTATATGGGCCTTCATGTTACTTCAAGCCCGAACTTATAATATTCATTTAAATCTAATTTGAAAGTACATCAATATCATATAACGATATGTATATATGTACACTATTTTCGATATTGATCAACACAAATCAAATAAAATTTATAATTAATATTTCTCAAATACTAATTAATTTATAACAATTATAATTTAATTAAATCAGGTGGTAGTCGAAGTATTTGAGATTGTAGTTGTGTGACTCTTATGTGTAAATTCGATTCTAGATTAATATCGAACAATTATAATGTTAACCTTCACACATCACATTAGCTACTGGTGTGACATTAAAAGTCAAATTTATCGATTTCATAGTTTCAATAATATCCAATTCTACTTATTTTAAGTAGTCCTTGGTAATGACAATTATTTAAACTAATTCTCTTCATTAAAACTATATAACATTAGGACTTATGGAATTTGGTAATGGTCAAAATTCCAATATCGTCCACATTCAAGTTGTATAGTTCAAACACAAAGTCCTTGGTTCAATAATAATAATTAATATTAACCAAACTACTTTAGCCAGAGACTTTAATTTTGGGTTGAATTTAGTTGACTATGATACCAATCTCATATAACCGAGGAGACGAATTCTCTATTGAATAGTGCTTCACTTCCAATGCTTCCGCCCGACCCAACTATAGTTGTTCGATGAAAGCTGTGCCACAATTTAACTTTAATTAAAGCGGAGTTTCTAAATCGAACCTCGATGGTATTCTTAAGTCGATAATATTGTTTAATATTGTCACATCGATATTTTCTGTTTGAGCATAGTTATATTAACCAGTAAAAAACTATCAAATGGGTCATTCCATAGTTATCCCATAACTACTAGTATATAACGCCTCCAACAGCCATAAGTAATGTTGGCGTCAAAATTGGCCACCAACGCCCAATTATGTGAAAGACCAAAATCTAATCCAGTCACAGAAATATGAAGAGAAATAAATGAAGAACAAAACTAAAACAATCAGAAAGCAAGTAAACAGAGACACATGTTTATAGTGGTTCGGCTAACTCCAGCCTACATCCACTCCAAAGATTTTCCTTTTATTAGCTTATACTGCTGATTACAGTTACAAATCCATGAAATTCAAGAATAAAAATGGCAGAGTCTAGCCTAGAATGAAGATGAAGAGAAGCAGAATCAAGATCCCTTTTCTGAAGCCATGCCTGCTGTATTTATAGGGGAAGACGTACACGAATCGGGCTGAAACTTTGACAGAAGATTCAAGAGACCAAGATGAAGTCACCCAGAAATTTCCAGGCCCATAATAGGGATCCCTATTTTGGTGCCCAAATGGTGTGCGCTCCCTCCAGGGCACTCTCTATGTTGTATTGTGCTTATCCTCTAAGTTTCGTGTCATTTGGATCAACAGAGCTCGAGTTATTGATTGTTGAATGCAAGTGTGTACTTGAACCCTGGCGTATACCGATCCCTGCTTGGTGGGTTCAAATGTACCGACCCCTCCTCTTTCCTAAGCTATTAAAGTATTATCGATCCCTCCATACCGAAGCATGCCAATCTATCTTCCTCCATCTATGTCGAGCCCTCATATGCCTCGACCACGCTGATCGCTTCTTTTTCCAATAAGGTAAACCGAACCATGCCATTCAACTGAAACCTACCGATCCCTTGATGTTATTGCTTGCCACTTCATCCTATGTCGATCCCTTGTTGTTAGTTGAAGTATGATGATCCATCTGATATGCCGATCCTTCATCTTGCTAGGCTATTGGAACATACCGATCCCTCGGGTGACTATCCATGTCGATCCCTTCCATCATCAATGCTGATCCCTCAATTTAACTAACCATGCCAATCCCTTCGCCTATCCAAGCCACTTCCATATTTTTAACATCTCGCATCGTCTATCTTCCAACACCGTCCAATTTTGACTTCATGTAACTATCTGCACTTTACCTTCGGGTCCTACAACCGTCGCTCTGCACTCATCAGCCATGATAACCATGAAGTTTGTTGGGTTAAATCCACCTGTATACTACGTTGATGAAAGGCGGGTTAACACTTTACCCCCAAAACAAACCTTACGGTAGGAAGGCGTGTTTTGAATTGCCTTAAGTCCAATGTTTGAAGCCTGTTGATGACCTGTGGACAAATCAGTAATCTTGCCTGATTGTTAGTAATGACCGTTCGGGACCCTTAATCAAATTCATAACCTTCCCAGGCTGATGACGATCGCATGAGATTGAGTGTCTATTCGAAGGGAAATGCGATCATTCGAGATCGTGTGCCGTTCGATGAGAAATGCGATCGTTTGAGATCGAGTGCCGTTCGAGGCAAAATGCGATCGTTCGAGATCGAGTGCCGTTCGAGGCGAAATGCGATCGTTCGAGATCGAGTACCGTTCGAGGCCAAATGCGATCGTTCGAGATCGAGTACCGTTCAAGGAAAAACGCGATCGTTTGAGATCGAGTGCCGTTCGAGCTGAAATGCGATCGTTCGAGATTGAGTGCCGTCCGAGACGAAATGTGATCGTTCGAGATCGTGTGCCGTTCGAGGCGAAATGCGATTGTCCGGATGGGTCTCAAAATTACCAATGTCAGATATCACGTTCGAGTGAGTTTTATAACCAAGTACCAATAGAGAAACAAAAACAAAAACTAAACACTATAATGCATGCATCTCCAGGTGCGGCGGTTCATTGTCATCTCAGAGCATGCCTAGGGACCGTTCTCAATCTCGTACATGTGTAAGTGACTTAGCCATTTTATTGTGGAGTTTATTACTTATTATTTGCCATTCCGGTCAATGGATGACAAGTTGACGCCTCGATCCTAGGCAGTTCCCATTCGATGCAGACGGTGGTTGCTCCTGTTCCACTACCGCTGCCCGAGTTCTCACGTATTGTAACAGCCTGCCATTCTGAATATGTCCCTCAATCTCATCCTTTAAGTGCCTGCAGTCGTTTGTACTGTTCCCGTTCAGCTCATGGAACATACACTATTTTTTTGATTTCTTTTCATCGTTTGTAGGCTCTCTCCTCATTGGCCTTCAATAGGGGACATGCCCCCTAGTATCCAAATATATCTGTTCCAATGTTTCAGTCAATTCCATATAAAAGGTGAATCTCAGTTCCCTTCGTTGATGCTTCGATCCATCAAAGCCATCCTCCGCTCTCTGTTTTCCTATATCCTTGTTTGAACCTTCCTCGGGTGGACCTCCACCTTGCACAACATTCGCCTCCGGTTTGTTTTCTCATGCGTCTTCCTATCGCAGGAACCTTTCTGCTTCATGATAAAACTCTCCAAGATCCATAGGTGGATCCCATGTCAGTGAATCTTTGAACTCCGTGCCATTAGCAATTCCAGATACAACTGCCATCAAAACCATGGATGTATCTGGACGATCCACCGATGCCGCCGCGACATTAAACCGTGTTAAGAAACTCCTCAAGGGCTCTCCGGTCCTTTGCTTCAGTGTTGCCAAACTCATCACATTTTTGGGTATCGAGATGTGAACCCTAAATTGCCTCATAAACCTTTCGATTAATTCCGTCCACGTGCCAATAGAGCCGCTTTCCAACTGTCTGAATCATAGTGCAACTATATCCGATAAGTACAAGGGGAAGCACCAAGCAATGACTTCCTCCGATGTCCCCAGTACTTCCATGCGTCTCATGTATCTCGTCAAATGAACAACGGGATCCGTTTTTCCATCGTATGTCTCAAGCGTTGGTAGTTTGAACTCCGGTGGATTCCTAGCCTACTTGATATTTGGAGCGAATGGACTTCTATTTACATCCTTGAGATCCCTGTTCACTAATCCTCCATGCATAGCTCACCTTATCATCTCTGCAAGCCTGTCATTGTCTCCCAATGGTAGTCTCCTATCATCATGCCCAAGCTGCCCCCTAAGTCTACGAGGGAATTCTGGAACGTACTCCTTCGGATGCGCATCCACATTCCGATTCGCAGTAAACTCCAAGGGGTCGATCGTAGGTCCTCCGGCATCACGATCAACCCGAGCCGAGGACATGCCCCCAGCCCTTGGGGATCGGTACAGATCCCTCTGGAGGGATCGGTGCCGATCCCTCTTAGATGGCAGGGGACTGCCCCAGCTGCTCTGTTCCATTCCTCTGTTTATTAGCTCCATTCCCATGCTCCCGGTTTTGATTTTGGTTTTACATTCCAGCAGCTCCTATGGCTCCAGCCTGTTTGATTTGTTAGAGTAGATTCTGCATCATCTCTTCCTATCTTTTCAACATCCTCTCCTGCATAGCATCTATCATCGTTTCCATTTCATCCCTGGTGATGTAAATAGATGCTTCATTAGCCCCAGCTCCTGAGAAAGCCTCCTGACTCCCTCCATGGTGACTCCTTTCCGGTATCACTCTCCTTGTTGATTGCCTAGCCATTGCTTTCTAGATCTAAGTTTCCAAATCAACGGGTGCAAGTTTTCTCAGTGAAAGCATCAAAATGTTGGCATCAAAATTGGCCACCAACACCCAATTATGTGAAAGACCAAAATTCAATCCAGTCACAAAAATATGAAAAGAAATAAATGAAGAACAAAACTAAAACAATCAGAAAGCAAGTAAAGAGAGACACGGGTTTATAGTGGTTCGGCTAACTCCGTCCTACGTCCACTCCAAAGATATTCCTTTTATTAGCTTATACTGCTGATTGCAGTTACCGTGAAATTCAAGAATAAAAATGACAGAGTCTAGCCTATGTAGAAGATGAAGAGAAGCAGAATTTAGATCCCTTTTCTAAAGCCATGCCTGTTGTATTTATAGGGGAAGACGTACATGGATCGGGCTGAAACTTTGAAAGAAGATTCAAGAGACCAAGATGAAGCTCCCCAGAAATTTCCAGGCCCATTGGGGCCCACAATAGGGATCGGTATCGATCTCTATTTTGGTGCCCAAATGGTGTGCGCTCCCTCCAGGGGACTCTCTATGTTGTATTGTGCTTGTCCTCTAGTTTTGTGTCATTTGGATCAAAGGAGCTCGAGTTATTGGTTGTTGAATGCAAGTGTGTACTTGAACCCTGACATATACCGATCCCTGCCTAGGTGGGTTCAAATGTGTCGACCCCTCCTCTTTCCTAAGCTATTAAAGTATTACCGATCCCTCCATACCGAAGCATACCAATCCAACTTCCTCCATCTATGCCGAGCCCTCCTATGCCTCGACCACGCTGATCCCTTCTTTTTCCAATAGGGTAAACCATACCATACCATTCAACTGAAACCTACCAATCCCTTGATGTTATTGCTTGCTACTTCTTCCTATACCGATCCTTTGTTGTTAGTTGAAGTATGCCAATCCATCTAATATGTCGATCCTTCATCTTGCTAGGCTATTGGAACATACCGATTCCTCTGGTGACCATCCATGCCGATTCCTTCCATCATCAGTGCCGATCCCTCCATTTAACTAACCATGCCAATCCCTTTGCCTATCCAAGCCACTTCCATATTTTTAACATCTCGCGTCATCTATCTTCCAACTCTGTCCAATTCTGACTTCATGTAACTTTCTGCACTTTACCTTCAAGTCCTACAACTATCGCTTGCACTCATCAGCCATGATAACCATTAAGCCTATTGGGTTAAGTCCGCCTGTATACTGCCTTGATGAATGGCAGGTTAATAAGTAATATATTGTCCAATATTTGGAGAGCGTTATGTATTCTAATCACAATGAATATATCGATATCAAATCTCGATAAATCTTGACTAGGAATATTTAAAACGAGTTTATTATATTGTGATAAATTGCTTATGATCACAACACATTGTAATTACTATCCCAAAAAATATAATTTATGGATTTTCGATTAATATACCTAAATTAAATAACTAATTAATACAACATATTATAACAAGTATATAAGAGAAAGAAAAACATCTTTTATTTGACCAAGGTTTCGTTATAGAGCTAATCATTTATGATATTAGAATTGCTTCTGAGGCATACCCCCCAGCTTTATCACAATTAATACACAAGTAGCAAATGTATACATTATAGATGCAAATATGAACATCTACATACTTTTACGTTAGCTATATATGCATTATTATGTTGCACATGCACGTTATGCACATATGAGTATATAATGATATACTCATAAATAATATACAAATTTAAATTTATTTAATTCATTCATTAATTAAATATAAAAATTGACTAAAATTGGATTTTATATAAATTAATTAGATTGAATATAATAAAACTCATGGGACTTCATATGCCCATTAGGATCCAAATATGGATTTTTCTTCTTTTGAAATTTGCTCTATTTACCCATTATTGACCAGGCTAGGTCGAATAGTTTCCATGCTAGAGGAAGGAAGGTTGTTAAGTGGCTTTGCTAACTAACATCCTACAATTATTTTACCATGCTTAGTGTAGTTAACCTGGTCACATGAGAGCTCTTGGTAGTTCATTCATCCACCTATAAAATTTTGTGTGGTGTTAAGAAAATAATCTTTTAGTGTTGTGAAGATGAGAAAGGCGTGAGGGACCGCAGCATAATCATGGAAACTTCTTTGACCGAGCACAAGGATCACAGTTACTTGCTAGTGTTATGCACATACTAATCTATGAAACTTGTTTAAATTATTTTAGAATAAAAATATTATTTAAATATTTAAATTTTAAGCATTATATATATATATATATATATAATTTACAATTATTTATGAATTAGTTAAATATTATTTTTAATATATAATTTACAAAATTTCAAAATTATTATTTTTTAACATAAAGATTCGAAAATAACAATGTTTTGTTTTTCTTCAAATTTATTTATATTCATTTAATACTTATAAGTTAATCAAAATTACATTTAACATATAAATTGTTGAAATTCCAAAAATTTTATTCAAAACAAATTAAAAAAATGAATTATTTTGGATGATTGGAAAAAGGTATATATAATTATAACTATTCAAAATACATAAACTAGTTAAGCATGATATTTAAAGTAGTTAACCTTAAGCATTATTTTGAATTATTTTATAGCAAAAAATATTATTTTGACACAAAAATCCAACAGAAATATGGATATATTTATTATAATTATTTATACTTATTTAACATAGATAAATTAATTAAATATTACATTAAATGTATAATTTTCATTAAAATTTGAGTGTACTAACTAAAAACAAAAATACATTATTTTAGATATATATTTAAATATATATGTGTGCACGCGCGTGCATAATTATTTAATGTCGGTCTATTAATAATCAATAGAAAATCGAAAGAAATATTCTTTTCTACTTGATTCTCTCATATTATTTTGTTAGTTCCTGAGATGATGGTTTTGATGACAACAACCTTAGGAGTTGTTATAAAATATAAATACTAATATTCTTGTCTAGATATATATGTATATGCAGGATATATATGTAGGTACTGAAGAATGAAGACTGTACAGTATAAAAATTCAAGACTGAGTATATAGATTCAAGACTGACGAATTCAAGACTAAAGAAATCAAGACCGAAGACTCATGAGTATCAAGAGTTCAAGATATCAAGATTATCAAAAGTTCAAGATATCAAGATAAGTAATAGTGTCTAGATTTATGTTAAAACTTTATAATAGCACTAAAATCTTTATTCGGATTTTAATTGTGGAATGGAATCCACCTTCTCGCTTTAATAGTAGGATGGAACCCACGACCTCTTTAGTGGGATGGAACCCACGACCTTCTCTAGTGGAATGGAATCCACGAAATTTTCAAAATGATTTATTTTAAATAATTTTCCAAAAACTTTTTAAAAGGCATCTCTCTCAGTTTAAATATTTTAGCCTTAAACTATTTTTATCATCTTTTATATTTTGATTTCAAAATCATCTCTTGTTTTTAAACTATCTCCTGGTTTTATTATAATCTTTAAATTTCAAAAATATATTCTATACTTAGTTTTTAATATTACTTTTATATTATAGATTATATATTTTTAAGATTACTTTTTAAATCTCTTTTTATAAGTTTAAACTATATTTAAAATGGTTTATAAACTTCAGAAATTGTTTTGACAAGTTTTAGAAAGAAAATCTCTTTTAAAAACAAAAATCAATTTTCAAAATATACATAGGCATGTCGACATACCCCATCCCCCCATGTCGACATGGTAGCCATATAAATTCAAATTTCAAATTTGCAAATGAAGTGTCTATTCGTCATTACCTTTCACGATTGGACATGACTGTTGTTCTTCTATAAATACCAGTTGTTTTCAACGAATTTTAAGTTAGTTCTTCATTTCTTCACTCCTTCTTCTCCACTCAAATATTCTCTTATATTTCAAATGCTTTAACAAAACTCTGCCGAAATCCTAAGTGAATCAAACTTGGTCATCTCTAGTTTGATTCTCTGTCACTCTCTCTCAAAGATCTCAGTGCTATTCAGAGTTATAGGATCATTTGTAATCAAAGATCGAAAGATCGAAGTGTATCGAGTCTCTCTCTATCAAAGTGTGATTGGAAACAGTGTGATTATGGCCGGTAAATCAATTGGGTGTGATTGTAGCTCATAAATCAATTAGGTGATCTTGTAGCCTGGTTAAATCAAGAGAGTTTGCCCTGGACTCGAAGACAGGAGGGTGCATCTCTTGGCCTTGAAATCGAGGTTGTAATATCGACAGTATATTTGAAAAGAAATCTGCACAAGAAATTATATGGGACTGGATGTAGGGTAACTCCGAACCAGTATAAAATTCTGGTGTGTTCTTTCCTTTACTGCTTTTTATTTACTATTTGCATCTGTTTCTGATTCTGTGATTGTCTCTGTGTTTGTGAATTGCATCAGTCTGTGTTTAATTTCAAAGGATTTCAAAAATTCCATAAAATCCATTAAACACTATTCACACCCTTTAGTGTTAATCCAGCCTTAAGATCTGTAATCCGCATTTCCTACATTTTGTATCAGAGCATTGGTTTTCAAAGTTATCATAATCTGAATTTTGAAAAAGTTTAAAATGGCAATTTTTGGAGATTTTGTAAACACTAGTTCAAAACTGTCCATATCGTCATTGTTTCATAAGTCTGCATATTATTATTATAGAAAATCAAGTTATCCACCGAATTGGTGTGTTGTGCTGGAACAGATGTGTTATATGGCTTTTGATGAATCAACACTCAATGGACAAATGGTGCAAATTAAGAAAAATAAATAGATACTTGATAGTGGATGTTCGAGACACATGACCGGCAATCCAGAGATACTGAATGACATAATTTATGAAGATGGAGGACTGGTCAACTTTGGAGACAATTCAAAAGGATATGTAATTTGCATCGCCAATGTTGGTAACTCTAAAACTCCTACTACTTTTGATGTTCTGTTAGTTAGGAATCTAAAACACAACTTACTTAGCATAAGTCAACTATGTGATAAGGGGTACAAAATTAAATTTGAAAAGGATAAGTGTCACATCGAAGATAATAAATCAAATATTATCTTTGAAGGAATTAGGAAGAAAAATATTTATATTCTCAGTATGAAAATCTCAAATGATAACCTATGTCATTTGGCTAATACAAGCGACCCTTGGATTTGGCATAAAAGATTTGGACATTTGAATTTCAAACTCTTAACTAGACTTTCAAAACTTGATTTAGTAAGAGGTCTCCCTAAAATGGATTTTGAAGTAGATAGTATATGTGATGCTTGTCAATTAGGAAAACTTAGAAAGAGTTCATTTAAATTGAAAGATATGATTTCAACTTCAAAACCTCTTGAGTTATTTCATTTAGATCTATTTGGTCCATCTCAAATTCAGTCAATAAATCACAGTAAATATGTTTTTGTAATTGTAGATGATTATTCTAGATTTACATAGACAATTTTTCTGAAACTTAAAAGTGATGCTATTGATTTATTTAAAACCTTTGCAAAAAGAATTCAAAATCAACTTTCTTTAAAAATCAAAACTATTCGTAGTGATCACGGTAGAGAATTTGAAAATGAAAATTTTGAGAATTTCTGTAATAAAAAAAATATCTTATAATTTTTTCTTTCCAAGAACTCCACAACAAAACGGAGTGGTAGAGCGTAAAAATAGGACGATTCAAGAGTGTGCAAAAACTATACTTTAATAGTAAATTACCAAGAAAATTTTGGGTTGAAGTAGTTGCTACAGCTTGTTATATTTTGAATAGGATTTTAATTAGACCTCTAACCAATAAAACACCATATGAACTTCTTTTCAATAAGAAACCAAAGGTATCTTATTTTAAAGTTTTTGGAAGTAAATGTTTCATTCTAAATACAAAGGACAATTTGGATAAATTTGATCCTAAATCCGATAAAGGAATCTTTATCGGATATTCTAATAGAAGTAAAGCATACAGAGTTTTCAATTTAAAAATTAACACCATTGAAGAAACCATGCATGTATTTTTTAATGAAAATTTCAAAGATTTTGTTCAAATAAATGATGAAGATGATTTTGCTACTTTAAATAATGAATCAAATGAAACAAATTGTGAAACTATTCATCCTAATAAAAGGATCAAGCTTTTAAAAGATCATCCTATAGAAAATATACTAGGAAATATTGAATATGTAGTTAGAACTAGAAATCAACTAAACAAGATGAGTAATGTAGCTTTTATATCAACTATTGAACCCAAGAATCAAAAGGAAGCATCATCTGATGATTCATGGGTTCTTGCTATGCAAGAAGAACTAAATCAATTCACCAGAAATGATGTATGGGAACTTGTTCCTAGACCCGAGGACAAAACTATAATAGGAACTAAATGGGTTTATAAAAAGAAAATTAATGAACAAGGTGAGGTCGTTAGAAATAAAGCTCGGTTAGTCGCGCAAGGTTATTGTGAAGAGGAAGGAATAGACTATGATGAAACCTTTGCACCCGTAGCAAGATTAGAAGCCATTAGAATTCTACTTGCTTTCGCAAACCACAACAATTTCAAATTATTTCAAATGGATGTCAAAAGTGCATTTGTAAATGGTATTGTTAAAGAAGATGTTTATGTTGAACAACCCCCACTTTTTGAAGATGAAAAGTTTCCAAATCATGTTTAGAAATTAAAGAAAGCTTTATATGGTCTGAAACAAGCTACTAGAGCCTGGTATGATAGACTAAGATCTTACCTATTATAATCAAATTTTGAAATTGGTAAAGTAGATAATACTCTTTTTATTAAAAGAAACAAAAATGATATCCAATTAGTGCAGATTTATGTAGATGATATAATTTCTGGATCAACAAACAATGAAATGAACAAAGAGTTTTCTGAAATAATGACAAATGAGTTTGAGATGAGTCATATGGGTGAACTTACTTTCCTTTTAGGATTGCAAATAAAACAATTAGATAGTGGTATTTTCATTAGTCAAGAAATGTATGCTAGGGATCTAGTTAATAAGTTTGGTATGACCACTACGAGTGGAAAACCCACTCCTATGGCAACCAATGAAGCCTTGAATAAAAAGACATGTCAAAAGATGTCGATCAAAAACTATACAGAGGAATGATTGGATCGCTACTCTATATAACCGCGAGTAGGCCTGATATCATGCATAGTGTCTGTCTCTGTGCAAGATGCCAATCTCAACCCAAAGAGACCCATTTAAAAGCTGTTAAACGTATCCTAAGATATGTTAAACACACTTTAGACTATGGCCTATTTTACTCTAAAATTGATTCATTTGATTTAATCTCATATTGTGATGCTGACTATGCTGGTTGTAAATCAGACCGAAAAAGTACAAGTGAAACTTGTCACTTTTTAGGACATTCTCTGGTTTCCTGGTTTAGTAAAAATCAAAATACTGTCTCGCTATCAACAACTGAAGCATAATATATCTCTACTGCTTTGGCTTGTTCTCAAGTTATCTATATGCAACAGACCCTAAAGGATTTTGGATTAAATATTTCATAATCACCAATTTATTGTGACAATAAAAGTGCAATAAATTTATCCAAAAATCCTATTCATCATGCTAGAACCAAACATATTGATATCAAACATCATTTTCTCAGAGATAATACAAGTAAAGAGATTATTTCTCTTGAATTTATCAACACTGAGAATCAAATAGCTGATATTCTGACCAAACCCTTGAATTAATCAACCTTTACTAAATTTAGAAGAGAACTAGGTATTTGCTCTATAACTGAGATATAGAATATAGATATAGTAACATATATATTTAAATAAATAAAGAAAAATAAAATTGTCAAAATTTCCATAAGGATGTCGACATCCCCCTACCCCCATGTCGACATACAACGGCAAAATTTGAAAATTTGATTTTCCCTCTAAAATTAGTTTGGTAGTTATATATTCTCTATATTTCCAATTCTTCTGTCTTCCATTTCATTTCTCTCTGTAATAAACTTCTTAGAATATAAAATAATGGCCTCCTCTTCCAAATCAAACCAAAATGCAACCTTTTCTTTCCCTTCTCCTACTACTGGTCCATTTTAATGAACTACACTGGCTCGAGTCATGAAGATAGAGGAAACTTTGAAGGACACTCTGCAAACGATGATTGAGTAGCAAGTCATGCAAATAAAGATGGCTAAGGAACAAGAGAAACAGGGCCAAATCCTTAGAAATTTGCAAAAATTTCTACTGGATAATCATGCGGACCCGATCGTGATTGAAGATGACTCCTTTAACATTCATATTCATAATCCATTAGAGGAAGATGACGAAGAAGAAGAAGAAGCGCAAATGGACGAAGACGATAAAGTTATTTGCATTGGAGAAGTCTGTTTTGATAAAGATGGTAATTTGGTCGAACAACATGGAAACTTTTGTCTCCATTACCCAAATTGTTCGATTCACAAGTCACCAATTATCAAAGACTCTCATTAGATTTTTTTTATGTTAATGTTTTTATATATTGTGTGTATTTGTATATATTTGTATTTATATGTGTAATATGACAACATATATATATATATAATAAAATTATATTTAAGTTTCACTTAATTATACTTCGTTATTAGTATTTAGTTCCATAGTATTAGTTTAAGGGGGGTTTATGTAGTTTAGGCTTAGTTTTTGTTGATGACAAAGGGGGAGAATTATAAAATAGGATTGGATAGTTAGGTTGTTAGTTAGGCTTAGATTAAGGGGGAGTTAGTAGATTAAGGAGGAGTTGTTGGAATAAGGGGTAGTTAGAGTGGAATCAAAGTTAGGTGGAGTATATTTTATAAACATAGGTTGTCATCATCAAAACGGGGGAGATTGTTAGTTCCTGAGATGATTGTTTTGATGACAACAACCTTAAGACTTGTTATAAAATATAAATACTAATATTCTTGTCTAGATATATATGTATATGCAGGATATATATGCATGTACTAAAGAATGAAGACTGTACAGTATAAAGATTCAAGACTGAGTATAAAGATTCAAGGCCGACGAATTCAAGACTGAAGACTCATGAGTATCAAGAATTCAAGGTATCAAGATTATCAAGAGTTCAAGATATCAAGATAAGTAATAGTGTCTAGATTTATGTTAAAACTTCATAATAGCACTAAAATATTTATTCAGATTTTAATTGTGGTATGGAATCCACCTTCTCTCTTTAATAGTGGGATGGAACCCACGACCTCTTTAGTGGGATAGAACCCACGACCTTCTCCAGTGGAATGGAATCCATGAAATTTTCAAAATGATTTATTTTAAATAATTTTCCAAAAACTTTTTAAAAGTCATCTCTCTCAGTTTAAATATTTTAGCCTTAAACTATTTTTATCATCTTTTATATTTTGATTTCAAAATCATCTCTTGTTTTTAAACTATCTCCTGGTTTTCTATATGCTTTAAATTTCAAAAATATATTCTATACTTAGTTTTTAATATTAATTTTATATTATAGATTATATATTTTTAAGATTACTTTTTAAATCACTTATATAAGTTTTAACTATATTCAAAATGGTTTATAAACTTCATAAATTGTTTTGACAAGTTTTAGAAAGAAAACCTCTTTTAAAAACAAAAATCAATTTTCAAAATATACATAGGCATGTCGACATACCCCATCCCCCCATGTCGACATGGTAGCCGTAGAAATTCAAATTACAAATTTTCAAATGAAGTGTCTATTTGTCATAACCTTTCACAAATGGACATGACTGTTGTTCTACTATAAATACCAGTTGTTTTTAACGAATTTTAAGTTACTTTTTCTTCATTTCTTCACTGCTTCTTCTCCACTCAAATATTCCCTTATATTTCAAATGCTTTAACAAAACTCTGCCGAAATCCTAAGTGAATCAAACTTGGTCATCTCTAGTTTGATTCTCTGTCACTCTCTCTCAAAGATCTCAGTGCTATTCAGAGTTATAGGATCATTTGTAATCAAAGATCGAAGTGTATCGAGTCTCTCTATCAAAGTGTGATTGGAAACGATGTAATTGTGGCCCGTAAATCAATTGGGTGTGATTGTAGCTCATAAATCAATTAGGTAATCTTGTAGCCTGGTTAAATCAAGAGAGTTTGCCATGGACTCAAAGACAGGAGGGTGTATCTCATGGCCTTGAAATCGAGGTTGTAATATCGACATTATATTTGAAAAGAAATCTGCACAAGAAATTGTGTGGGATTGGATGTAGGGTAACTCTGAACCAGTATAAAATTCCGGTGTGTTCTTTCCTTTACTGCTTTTTATTTACTATTTGCATATGTGTCTGATTCTGTGATTGTCTCTATGTTTGTGAATTGCATCTATCTGTG
Source organism: Allium fistulosum (assembly GCA_030737815.1). NCBI lineage: Eukaryota > Viridiplantae > Streptophyta > Magnoliopsida > Asparagales > Amaryllidaceae > Allium > Allium fistulosum. The sequence continues at coordinate 596,808,618 of CM060903.1, forward strand.
TTTAATTTCAAAAGATTTCATAAAATCCATTAAAAACTATTCATCCCCCCTCTAGTGTTAATCCAGCCTTAAGATCTGTAATCCGCATTTCCTATATATTTTTCTTTTAGTTCTACTTATTATTACTTTTAAATTCCTTCGCAATATCAATATGTCAAAAACAACTAGTATTCTACCTTGATTACCTTTTATTGTCTTTTAGGTACATGTCTTATAAATATTTTTACAATTGTATTGTTTATGCCTTAAATATATTAAATAATAGTAAAGTTCGTTTAGTTTTAGATATAAGTCCATGATTATCTCTTAGATAAATGTCTTATACATAATTTTACAAATATAACGTTCAAATTCATGTGGTTTAATATTCAAAAACTCATATTTTGTTATAAACAATAAAGATATATAACTACCTATTAAACACTAATAAAGTAGAAAATTTTCTTTGACTTTCTTTATTCTCTCCAATTAAATTAAAGTCTTTACAGTTCATAATTCTCTATTAAGTTATTATCTTTACTTTAATCTTCTATTTTTCTATTTTCCATATAGATAATGGTAATTTCCTTTACATTGAATCATGGAAATATAATCATATATTTATACACGTTTCACCCTTTTGGATTTTAATATTAGACTATTTAATCGTCATCAACTAATATAAACAAAATAACTTATTCTATGATAAATGCATGATTTCTCTCTCTTTATTATTTGCATTGAATTGAATTTTTTTTTGCAATATGAAATAATGGTATATATTGATGGTTTTCACTCTCAGAGTTATGATAATGCATTGTGAAGAGAAAATGTTATTTGCCAATCACTAGGCTTAATGACAGAATAATGAGGGGAAAAGATCATTTAAAGGTAAATGACATAGGAGCTGAAGTGGTTTGAAAAAGCTGCCTGCATTCACTATGAAGTTCTCTTACTACATGGCTCTCTTATAATTACAACAAATTACAAGAGAATGATAAGAAAATATGATGCGCCCATGACTAATGAAGCTGTTAATCTCAACGAGCTGTTTTATTAGGAGATTTGAGTGGCGGATTACGAATTCCAACATTTCGGGTCCTAATCAACCTGATCCCAACCTTTCAGGTCCTAATCGACTGGGTCTCAACCAACCAGGTCCTAACCCCTCTTGAAGTGGCCATGCATGGGGTTCTTATAATAGGTAAATTAATACTTGGACGACTAAGATCCTGTTATAAAACAGGCGTGTAGCACATCTGGCCATTAATCTGGTTGAATGGACTTGTTGAGAGACAACCAACGAAAGAAATGAATGTGTGATTGAGATAAAGCTCAACGGGAGAACTGTACCATGGGCATGCTCTACCATGCTTTGCATTAAAAGCGCTTATATTTATAGTAAACTCATGGAAAATGAAACATGCTTATTGTCAGAAGTATATACGCCTACATGTACCTCTTGTCGCTTTGCTTCTACATGCCTAGGTGGTAGGACATGCCAAGCTGGACTGTTGAGACCATTAGGAGAATAGGGAACTGGTGAGAGCCGAGGCAAGCTAAACTAGGCGAGACAAAATAGACTGTAGGTTGTATGTGGTGGTATGAAGCTGTATTTATGACAGGCCACATTTGAGATTGTCTCAAGTTATGCCAGTTGGAAGATAGCTAAAGGAGAGATGCTTGAGCAAGTGGGCTGGCCTAGAGCTGAGTTGTAAGCGATCCGAGGAGAGAGTCTGTCAGTGTAACGATCCAAAATTTAATTACTTTAATTATGGATATATAAATATACTTTTATAATTAATTAATGGATTTTATAACTCAAATTAAAACTCTTTTAAATAATAACTAATGTTGAAATAGTTTTTAAATTCTGTTTAAAAAAATAATTAGTTCAAAATAAAATAGAAAATGTGACCGAAAATCATTTTTCGAATTTTCGACTATTAGGTGTCGAAAAGTTGTCGGAAAATGTTGTGCACATTTGTGTAACATATATACACATTTATATACAAGTTAGAATACATTTTAGGATATGCATATTTATACTTTAATTTATTAAAGTGTGAAATGATATTTTATGATAATTAAATAAGTTTAAAAAGTAAAAAGGAAAAATTGTCATAACATGTCTTGTCTTTAAAAACATAAGCACCATAATAAGTAAATGTATGTTGGCTTTGAAATGAAAGGAGGGGGACAAGAAAATGATGTGGCAAAAATCTTGGAGGGCATGTACTCTAGGCTATTTTAGTAATTTAACTTTTGCACTTGTATATAAACTCATCTCCTACCATTTTCTAAATTCATTTCTACTTTCGAAGTTCTTTTCCAAGCTTTCATATACACTTTAATGGCTTCCTAAATATTTCTAAAAGCCTAAAAAGTTTAATTCATCCACTTTAAATTTCTAAATTCTTGTTAAAAGCTTTCTTTCCTTGTTTCAACAACTCTCCTCCACAAAACAAGCACATAACCACCCTTAACCACCTTAGGCGGAGCCCATATACCCCTAAGCCGAACCCTTTTGTCCACTTGAACCCTCCAAAAATCTCATTTTTGCAAATTAAAATGAAGACTTAGCTTATATACAAGTTCTAGAGGAAGTTGCCTTGATTTAGTTAACTTTTGGTGAGTAAAGTTCTCACCTTTTCACTAAGATTTTAAAACATATATCATTGCTTAATTTTCTTTATATATGATCAATGTTTTGGTGAAATTAATTGTTGGTTTGTATGAATGTATAGTGCTTGAATTATAGTGATGTATGGTTATGATTTTTATGTGCTTATGTGACATGATTTAAAATTAGACTTGAAATGAAGTCTAATGTTTATATTAGTTAGAAAGTTGAGACCTTGGCTCATGTTAGTAGTTGTGATGTGAATATGAATGTTATGGTTTTGAATACATGATGTATGCTAAGAAAGTTAGCACCTTTGCTCGTTCAAGCTACATGTAATCCCTTGTGTAAAAGCTTTGAACTTGGGTTTTAAATTTAAAAATATATTTAAGCTAAACTTGTTTGGTTTCGAAAACACGCTTTTGTGATTTACAAAGTGGTAAAGTTTCCAAGAGTTAAAGTTTAAAAGATTTAGAAAAACCAAACTTCAAGTTTTGAAATTACGGGTCGTATAGCGATAGTCGCTATGGAAGCAGTCCGTAAAACGAACTAATTTTTCAAATCTATAAGTGTTTTACTTAAGTATATTTTATAAAATCTTTTCTAACTTGTGCTAAGTAATTAGAAAGGTATTTATTATTTAATTAATTATTTATTTAATAAATTATTAATTAATTAATTAAGGTAATTAGTACTTAATCATTAATTAACAAAGGTAATTAGTACTTAAGTGTTAATTTAGTAAGTTAATTATAATTAGTTAACTAATTAAAAGTTAATTGTTATTTAATTATTAATTAGGGATTTATTAATTATTTAATTACTTATTTAAGATTAATTAATAATTATTTATTTATTTAAATAGAGTTTAATTATTAATCAATTACCGATTAAGTTAAATTTAATTAAGATTTTAATTAAGACTTAATTAAGATTTAATTATTATTTAATAAAAGTTTAATTTATTATTGAATTAATAACTAGGGGTTTTAAATCGCTTTGTTTCTAAAATATCGGTTTTGTTTAAAATTGTTTTTCTTTTTCGAAAATGTTTCAAATCAAGAGATTTCTTTGTCGATTACCCTTAAGTAACCTAAAAAAAATATGAAACCATAGTTAATGTGGTGAAACATTTATGGGAAGTAAGTCATCCCATACTTAGCACTAAAAAGCAGATGAGTAGGCTAATCTTCTATTTGTGAGATCTAGACTTTATTTCTAGGTGTTACAAATTGAAAACAAGATCATAAAGCAAAGTGGCGGCATTATAATTTCATTAAGAATTGATACTTGATGAATACTCAGTACAAGGTATTTAAAAGAACAAAAACAAGAAAGAGTATGGGCCTCAATTAATACATAGGCCCAGAACATAACCCAGCCGAGAATTCAGAATACAACTCAGATGTGCACAAGTGTAACAAGTGTTATTAGTAAGGTGAAGCCACAATATTTCTCAACACTCCCCCTCAAGTTGGTATGTAAATATTTGTCATACCCAACTTGTTGCATAGGAATTGAATTCTTGGTCCAGGTAATACTTTTGTGAACAAGTCTGCAATTTGGTCGCCAGTCTTCACATATTCAGTTACCACACTTCCTTGCTGTATCTTCTCTCTTATGAAATGGCAATCCACCTCTATGTGTTTGGTCCTTTCATGAAACACTGGGTTGTTGGATATATGCAGCGCTGCCTGGTTATCACACTTCAAACTCACAGGCTTGCTAATTTCAAAACCCATTTCATTCATGAAGTTATTTACCCATATTATCTCACACACAGCATTGGCCATAGCCCTATATTCTGACTCGGCACTCGATCGAGCAACAACATTTTGCTTCTTGCTCTTCCAAGACACTAGATTTCCTCCCAAAAATACACAATAACCAGATGTAGATCTCCTATCAGATTTGGAACCAGCCCAGTCAGCGTCTGAATAGCATTCTATCTTCATGTTATTATGATTTGAATATACTATTCCCTGACCAACTGTCTTTTTTAAGTAGCCTAGAATCTGTTCCAGATTCCTCCAATGTTGCAGTGAAGGTGATGCCATATGTTGACTTATTACACTCACAGGATATGATAGGTCTGGTCTTGTGATAGTTAGATAATTCAACTTCCCTACCAATCTCCTATATCTTTCAGGATTGTCAAACATTTTACTGCCATCCCCATTATCACTGCTAGGTTGAATAGGAGTACTGCTAGGCTTCACTCCAAATTTTCCAACCTCAACTAATAAGTCCATTACATACTTCCTTTGACACAGAAAAATACCCTTACTGCTTTTCGCAATTTCAATTCCCAGAAAGTACTTCAAATACCCCAAATCTTTTGTATGAAAGTGTGCATGAATGAAGGCTTTTAATAACACAATTTCAGTCTCATCATCCCCTGTTATTACTATGTCATCTACATAGACAACTAGAAGAATTATTCCTGCTTTAGACCTTTTATAAAACACCGAATGATCAAAAGAACTTTTCTTCATGCCGAACACCCCCATTGCCTTGCTAAACTTTCCAAACCAGGCCCTTGGACTTTGCTTCAATCCATATAATGTTTTCTTAAGTTTGCACACCATATCATTCTCCCCCTGAGCAATGAATCCAGGAGGTTGGTGCATGTATACTTCTTCGTTCAAGTCACCGTGGAGAAAATCATTCTTTATATCCAACTGATTAAGCTTCCAAGAATGAGTAGCTGCCAAAGAGATGAATATTCTTATAGAGGTTAGTTTAGCTACTGGAGAAAAAGTTTCAGAATAATCAATCCCATATACTTGGGCAAATCCTCTTGCTACCAACCGAGCTTTTAACCTTGCTATTGAGCCATCTGGATTTATTTTTACTGAGTATACCCACTTACAACTAATTGCCTTCTTTCTTTTGGGTAGTTGTACTAGATCCCATGTATTATTATTATCTAGAGCATTCATCTCTTCTATCATGGCTTCATGCCACTCTGGTTTAGACTGTGCTTCTCCTACACTTTTAGGTATACTTATTTTATCTAATGATTTGAGAAACAAGCATGTGGAAAGTGGTAGGTGATCATAAGATATAAATGAGGAAATTGGATAAGTACACTGCCTTTTTCCTTTTCTTAATGCAATAGGAAGGTCTAAAGTAGGGTCATGATTTGGTTCAAGAACAGGACTTGATGGAGTAGTACCTGGGACATTGATAGTTTGGATATTGTCAGTTGGGATGTTGTCATTCTGGTTTGAGCTAGGGTTATCAAGACCATTATATACCAGAAACTCCTCATCTCCATCCTGATTTAAAATAGGGTCCTCACTCTTAGGATCTGTGTTTGTTGGTGGAGACTTATAATACGGGATGTCTTCATAGAAGTTCACATCAATTGACACAATATACTTATTCAGACTAGGACAATAGCATCTATAGCCTTTTTGTAACCGTGAATAACCAACAAATATACATTTCACAGCCTTTGGATCTAGTTTAGATTTATGTGGTGTTGTGTTCCTTGCGAAGCATGTACTGCCAAATACTTTTGGACTTACAAGAAATAAGGACTTTTTTGGGAAAAGGATTTTGAATGGTATATCACCATTTAATACTGATGAAGGCATTCTATTGATAAGGAAGCATGATGTAGAAACAACATCTGCCCAGAACACTTTAGGCATATTAGATTGAAAAAGTAAAGCTCGTGTTGTCTCCAACAAATGTCTATTTTTCCACTCTACAACACCATTTTGGGAAGCAGTATCTACACACGAAGTTTCGTGAAGCATGCCATTTTGATTCATAAACAACTGAAATGACTCAGACATATACTCTTTTGCATTATCACTACGGAGGGTTTTAATTGATGTATAAAACTGTGTCTTTATCTCAGCACAAAAATTACTAAATATTTCAAATAGCTCAGATCTTTTTTTCATTAAGAATAACCATGTAACACGAGAAAAATCATCAACAAAGGTTACAAAATACTGAAAACCTGGTTTAGAAATTACAGATGCCGGTCCCCATATGTCAGAGTGTACAAGTTCAAATGGATTATTAGCACGTTTATTTATTCTTGGATAAGAACTAATTCGATGATGCTTTGCAAACTGACATGACTCACATTCTAAAAATTGTAAAGAATTAAACTGTGGACATATCTTCTTAAGATTCTGTAATGAAGGATGACCTAACTGACAATGTAGTTTATAAGCTTGTGATGAACTTGAATAGGCAGTGACTTGTGGTGTAGTATCAAGAATATATAGTCCATTTGATTGAACACCTTTACCAATAATCTTCTTCGTCCTGAGATCCTGAAATATACAGTGATTGGGATAGAAAGTGATGCAGCAATTTAAACTTTGAGTTATATTACTCACCGAAAGTAAATTAAATGCAAGACTAGGTAGATGTAACACTGTCTTTAGATGCATATTTGGGGTAAGATTTATACTTCCAGATCCTTGTATTTTTGCAGATGATCCATCAGCTAATGTGACACCACTCATGTGTGTATTTGGTTGGTAGTTTAAAAAATTATTTGATGTACCTGTCATGTTGTCTGTTGCCCCTGAGTCAATCACCCATTTATGCTTTCCAGATTGCGATTGTGCAGCTGTAGATATGGAGTTAGAATTGGATTGTTTCTTCATACTATCTTGATATGCTTTGTATTTACTAAATTCCTCAGCAGAGATGTTTACTGTTTTGTTTTCTGAATCTTCTGATTGAGCAACATTCATATTTCTCTGCTTATTTTGTACTGGTCTACCAATTAAGAACCAACATCTATCTGCAGTATGCCCATCCTTTTTACAATTTGTGCATTTGTATTTGGGATTCATTGGTCGATTTGAAGATTGATTAGCATTTCCTCTGTATCCACCTTGTTTCCATGATGCACTTGTATTTGGTGCATTTTTATCTGTTACAAGTGCACTATTTTGTGAATTAACAGATGTTTGTGCACTTGAGCTTTCTGATCTCATCAATCTTGTGAACACCTCATGCAAACTAGACACACTCGATCCAGATAAAATTTGAGATCTTGCAGACTCGTATTCATGTGGTAATCCTGCCAAAAAACTCATCACTGCCATCTCTTCACGTTGCTGTTGCTGTTTCTTCACATCAGGGCTCAACGGCAAAAGCATATTCAGTTCTTCATACGTTTTCTTAAAGTTCATAAAGTAATTCATCAAACTCTGATCCTGTTTCTCAGCTCTGTAAAATGCCTTACATACATCAAACATTTTACTCAAATTTCCTTTTCCAGAATACAAAAAATCCAAATATTCTATCAATTCTTTCACGAAACTACAATGATTTACAAGGCTGAGAACACTCGCATCGATTGTGTTCCAGATCTGTAGAAACAACCGAGCGTCATCTCGAAGCCAAGTTTGATCTTCTTTCTTCTCAGAATCGTCAGAGGGTGGATTTCGAGATAGATGATCATCCAATTCAATACTCCGAAGATATAGTTTAATTGTCTTGCTCCAATCCAAATAATTTGATCCATTGAGTTTATGGTCAGTGATCTTGGACATAATCGGGAGGACATCGACTTTGTTTTCTGCCATTAACCCTAACCTTACGGATTTGCAAGAGATTTGAAATTTAGGGATCGTGCTCTGATACCATGTTACAAATTGAAAACAAGATCATAAAGCAAAGTGGCAGCATTATAATTTCATTAAGAATTGATACTTGATGAATACTCAGTACAAGGTATTTAAAAGAACAAAAACAAGAAAGAGTATGGGCCTCAATTAATACATAGGCCCAGAACATAACCCAGTCGAGAATTCAGAATACAACTCAGATGTGCACAAGTGTAACAAGTGTTATTAGTAAGGTGAAGCCACAATATTTCTCAACACTAGGCGAGGGATAAAGTAAGGTCGAAATATCGAAAACGTGACAGATGCAGGAGGGTTAATTCCTATCAATGTATTATGTTTAAATTAAGTATATGGTTATCCATATGCGAACTCTGTATAATTACCCTAAGTAGCGAATTGTCCGCTATTATATCTTGACCTGTTTTAACTCAGGAAGTATGCTATGTATATTAGAGTTCCCCGTTGAGGATTTGAATACTGGTTACATACTTCCAAAAGAACCGGAATTGAGTTTGTCGTAAATTGTCGCTTAGTTTGAAGACCCCGATTTCGAATAAGTATAATTTATCCGAACTACTCCAAACTAATAACGCTCGCGATGGATTATTAGGAAGTATGCTGTGGAGATGTACTATTCTTCCTGAGGGTGATTCCAAAATGGAAGATAGTAAATGTTGAATGTTGTTCGATCCCGGAACAACTTGTATGGATGAATGCTAGCATTGCATTGGTTGCCTGGAGGGCAGTGTTAGCATTCCAAGATGGTCTGCTTAAAGGAAAGGTAATCGTAACCTCAAGCCTCACACCCACGAATGACTAAAATAAGGGGATATGCTTCAAGGCCATGTGGTTCATTACCATTAGGGTATGGTCATCACCCAATCAAGATCGATATTATAGATTATGTACGTTCGGGGCCCATTTAGGTTGTTGATCCCAACCGGGGTGATGACATATTCGGTGCTATCCAGCAAGGGGTATGGCCGGTCTTGACTCGTAGAGAGTCCATGTGAGGCTCTCGATGTATTTTATCTAGAGATGCACCATGGTAGGTGGTACCCCAGTGCCTTGTCATTATTGGAATCCAATTTCCAATATGTGCCTTTATGGACTTAGTTGTGCCCAACTATTGAAATGGGAGATGCAAGCATTTCAGCTATATTAAATATTTATTTTAAACTTAGACTTTATGATAATATCAAATGATTTTATATAGAAATGTTTTGGTTATCGTTAGGCAAAAACCTGTCCGTGTTTATGTGCGGCGTGGTCTTACGAGATACTTTTGTTTTGAAGGTTTTTATTAAGTTAAAAACTTATGCTTTATTCACACCAGACCCATGTCTGACCTGAAGTTTTATTTTCTTTCCTAAAACTATTAGGTACTCAAATTTGTATGAGTAGCCAAGTGATCTAAGTTTCTTACGGGTGCATTTTGGAGGAGCTTGGAGCAGGTGGCTTCACTGATAGCTAGCTATTATCTTATTCTGTTGTGTATGTATGTGTGTACTTTGTATTGGTTATGTTCAGATAGACAGTTATAACTATCCCAGTTTGGAATTTGTACTATATAACTCTGATGTAGTATTATTTTGGTAATGACTCTGTATGATCTTACGTTGATTATTGTATATTATTCCGTTGCGTTGTAAGATTCTTCGTTGTTTAGTTTCTTATTATCTTTCTTTTCTTTACCCTAATGGTTCGTCTTTTGGAAGTAAGGAAGGTGGATCGTTACACGTGGTATCAGAGCTTAGGTTAAGCGAACACCTAGGCTTTGGGTTGGGGTCAACTTCGAGAGCGCGTATTTGTAAATTTTATTCGTATACATATATATCCCTATTAGTTAGATCAGCTTTGATAGGTTTGATTAGTACCCTTTCTTAAAGATTTATCTCGTCTATGTATCTTAAAGATATCTTACTTTGTTCAGGTAGTAAGAATGAGTTCGAGAATGGGACGAGGAAGAGGAAACAGTAGCACAACAACCACAAATGGAAGAACCCCGAATGTTAGAAGGGGTAGAATAGCTGTTGAAGCCATAGCTCTAGTACAGCCTCGAGTAAACTTCGCAACTCTATGCAAGGACTTCACAAACCTAGGAGGAAAACCTTTCAAGGGTACCGAATCTATCATTGAAGTACAAGCTTGGCTACGATCATGTGAGAAGATTTTCAAAGTTTTGGACATTTCTGATGATCAGAAATGGTTCTTGGCATCATGGCAATTGCAAGAGGGTGCAGTTGCATGGTGGGATTCTGTCACCGCAAATGTTCCAGAAGATGAGTTCTTATAGGATAGATTCAAAAAGGTATTCGAAGACCAGTTCACGCCAGTTGCAGGAAAAACTTGATTATATAGAAGTTTCATGGATCTCAAGAAGGGGGACCTATCAGTGGTTGAATATAAGATGAAGTTTAATGAGTTATCTTGTCTCGGTCCTGGACTTATTGATACCCCGCTAAAGAAGAATGAGATGTTCGTATTAGGTATGAGAGAAAAGTTCCATGAAAAGATGATCGCTCATATAAAGGAATCGTTTGTGGATCTAGTAGACATGGCCCTAAGGTATGAAGTGTTTTGAAGAAGAAGCCATCAGCAGCAGCAGCACCCTATGGCGGTACCATTAACCCAAATAAAAGGAAGTTTAATCCAAACTGGAAAAAGAAGTAGGGTAATGGAAAACTAGCAGGAGGAGATCAGGGAAACAAATACAAAGATGTGCTTTGTTTCAATTGTAATAAAAAGGGGCATATTTCAACACACTGTCAGCAGGAAAAGGCTATCTCTCCAATGGTCCAGAAGACGCTTTGCTATAATTTCCACTAGCCAGGACACATGGTTAAGACTGCCCGTTATTGAAGAAGGGTCAAAAGATTAAGGTTTATGCTATTAAGGACAAGTCCTCAACCTCTAAAAATGTTAAAGGGAAGGGAGTCTTGGAAGGTACTTTACTTATTAATAGCATTTTTGTTAGATATTTTTTTGATACCAGAGCTTCTCTTAGTTTCATCTCTAAAGAATTGGTAGATAGATTAGAACTTACCCCGAAATTTGTAGAAACCCCTATCTGTGTGTCAAATCCCATTGGTGGTATGACCAATCTATGTTTAATTTGTAAGAATGTACAAATTTCCTACCTTACCCATCGTTTCCCATGGAACATGTTTGTGCTTGATTTTAAAGTTTTTGATGTTTTTCTTGGAATGAATTGGCTAGCTAAGTATAATGCAATCCTTGACTGTGTTAATCAGAGTATAGTGTTAAAAGCCAAGACCGAAAGGGTATTGGAAAGAATATCATGTAAGGTCCTAGATAATTGTATGAATAGTTTCCTTTTCCTTAGAATCATCCCAAGATGAGCTAGAGTCTATATTAGTAGTTAAAGATTTCCGGGATAATTTTTTAGCCGATTAGCAGTTTTCCTCCCCATCGGGAAATTGAATTTCGTATTGATCTAGTTCCCGGTGCAAAACCTGTTATTCAAACCTTACGTAGAATGGCCCCGAGAGAGAAGCAGGAGCTAATAAGTCAAACCAATGATTTGTTAAGAAGAGGGCTGATTAGACCGAGTCGTTCGATTTGGGGACCGGCAGTAGTTTTTATGGCTAAGTCTAATGGTTCTTTAAGATTGTGTGTGGACTATAGAGAGTTGAATAAGCAGACCATTCGAAGTAAGTATCCTTTACCCCAAATAGACGATATGTTTGACCAACTTAATGGGGCTAGAGTATTTTCCCAAATGAACCTCGCTACGAGTTTCCATCAGTTAAGGGTAGCGGAGGATAGTATACCCTTAGCTACTTCTAGGAAGCCAGACCTTTTCTATAAGTGGTTGGTTGTGCCTTTTGGGCTAACTAATGCACCTGCATTTTTTGTTGATCTTATGAATTGAGTTTTTAGGGATGTTCTAAATAAGTTCGTCTTGGTTTTCATTGATGACATCTTCATTTATTCCAAGACTGAGGAAGAGCACAAACACTATTTGGAAGTGGTGTTGGAAACGTTAAGGAAAGATGTTCTCAAGGATAAGTTTTCTAAGTGCCACTTTTAGCAATCGGAAGTAAGACACCTAGGTCATGTTGTATCGGGAGATGGCATTTCAGTTGACCTGGCTAAGGTAGCTGCTGTGCAAGACTTCAAAAGGCCCAAAGTAGGGTGAACGTGAATTTGATAATAATAACTACGTAGATCCAATTTTGAACAGTAAGTAGAATCATGTAGTTAGTCCCAAAGTTCATCAACCGTTGGGATTGGAAATTTATCATTGATGATAATGACATTTAGTGCTCTATAAGTGACACGAAATCTCCATGATATGTCCTTTATAATAAATAAAATGGGGAGGAAAAGGAGCTTGTAGACGGTTGGATGATTTGAGATTATGGCATTTTGTTTACTCGTTTTTTTATTTCAGCCTTTTGAAAATATGGGCAGCGCTAAGGTTTTACTTTAACGGATTGTGTATTGGTGGATATGGTGATATGGTGATCGACTTCTCGATGTGGTTGCAATTAGGTCAGTGGTTGAAAGAGTGTGGAGTATTGATCTAATAGTTTTGACGTGGAGGAGGTTATTATGTGATTTGGCTTTCTGTTAGTGGCCTAGTCATGGGTTGTAATTTGAAATATAGAGAAAAAACAATTATTTATCAATCCTTCTCAATTGATTCAAACAAATTCCTATTTGGCTTGGAGAAGGGTTTAGGCCTGATAATATAACGAGCTTGTGAATTTTGATAATGTCAACGAAATATAATCTATTACTACAGATTAAGGGATGGACAACTACTTATACAAATGTTGCAGATCTATAAGAAGATAAGATGACTAAGATGATCGGTAAAATATGAAGATTTCATGGAGATACTACATAGATGAAGGCGACAGTCAAAAAAAGATAAGAGTATGTTAACCCAAAAAATGGATCAACACTCGGAAATTGGATGAAAATACTAGTTCAGATTAAATAAACAGAAAAGCAGTAAAATGAGACAATTTTTATAGTGGTTCGGCGTAATCTCCGACCTACATCCACTTTAATATTTTATTAGTTGTTCTCTCTCTGAATTACAATTAGTTATATTAGATCTGACCACAATCTAATGGATCTCAGATTTACAATGATGTTTCTAAAGTGTTTGAGAGTTACTAAAACTAGAGATTTGCTGATCTAAATCCTAGAACAACAAATAGTAGCTTCCTAGGTGACTCGAATGGAGAAAATGTTAGATATGAAGAAAAAGAAGAAGTCTCCAATGGTAGAGAGTCAGATCCTAGAGTTAGAAAGCTGGAAGAGAAGAGTAGAAAAAGATCCCTCTTTGGTCGTAGGTAAGTTTGTATTTATAGAGAAAATAGGTGTGTTGAGTCAGAAATCCACCTGGAGCAGAGTCTAGACATTAGCCCGAAGTCACGTGCCAAATTGCAGAATCTCCCAACTTAACCAAACATGTCGGTACCTACATGTTTCCTTAGTTCGAATCACTTCGCATCTTCTTGCATCATTCTTCTTACTTCATTTTAATGTGTCCTATTTGCGCCAAAAATGGTCACAAACCCCAAGTATTGTGAAAGCACCAATGTATGAATACAAATCAGCAATATTCAGACACAAATCTCAGATCTAAGCTAGCAATAAACAGCAATCCAGAAATAAATCAAAAGAACACGAGATTTATAGTGGTTCGGCTATCTCCGGCCTACGTCCACTTCAATGATTTTTATCTTTTATTGATATTCTTCGCTGATTACAGATGATTACAGTAGATACAATGAATGAATTCGAGTATAACAACAATGGAAAGAAGTAGAATTGAATCCGGCAGAGTCTAGATGTTGGTCAACCAAAAGATCCCCTTTTCTGCAGGCTTCAGGGGGCTATTTATAGGCGTAGGAGGATAAAATCGTGCTCAAACTTCGGGAGACTTCTTCTGGCACGTGAGTGGACCCACACGACCGACCCCACCAAGTTTTGGCTCGATCTATGATCGATTCGAAGCTATTTTGTATCGATCATAAAATGCTCCAATCGAGCTGAAACTTGGCAGAGACAATCTTTACCTCATGTGTAAACTCCTGCGAAAATTTCGTTGCATTTGGATCAACGATTTGTGAGATATGATCGATACAAGATTGTATATTCGTGTGTAATGCTGCGTTCGAATCCATGGATTCGTATCCATCATTTCGAATCGACCTGGACATGTGAGCGTGTAGTGACATTGCGCGAAGATCTTGGATCGCTCCACCTTTTGTGCCGCGTTGATCGATTCGTTCCGAAGCTTTCGCCACGTTTACATCGACACGTTCGTATCAATAACTGGGAATATCGATGACGTTGCTCGTTAGATCTGTGGAGATATTCTAATTCACATCGATGGAGGTAACCTCGCTCGCATCCATCAATCCAACTCTTGTTTGTATCGACCACACTAGATGGATACGAACAAACATTTTTAGCTGTGGCTCGATGGATACGAAGTAGGTGGTAGGCGATCGATACGAAATGAGAACACGGGATGGTGGATACGATCGTGTGGCCCTTTCAATGGATACGAACCTGATGGATTCGAATAGAACGAGGCGATGTCATACTGGTGGATTCGAACCTGATGGATTCGAATGGACCATCACCTTGACTCTATGATGGATACAAACAGCATATTTCTTTCAACTTGTATCGATCATATCTCCCCCATATGAACTCCGATTAACCTGAAATTTGAACCGCTGGCTTCTACAGCTTTGCTTATCATGTCTTGTCAATTGTGGCCCGATCCGGACTCGGACAAAATTCATCGATATCCATGGTTATCCTGAAATGCATAGTTGATATTCATGACTAGTTATTATTGATTTTCAGTTAATTTTTGGGTATCTCGGCTTTGCCAAAAGGTGGGATAACACTTTGCCCCCCCAAAACATGCCTTTTGGTAAAAGGTGTGTTTTGATCAGTCTCAAATTGAGTGCATTGAGTCTATGTTTCATTCAAGTCTTATGGTATTTTCAATCGAGTTCATGACTGTTCGAGGCCAAATTGTCATCAATTTCTTCCAGTGGAAGTTAAAAATGAAATTTTACAATCTCTCCGGACCATCGATGGCCGCTCCGGACCATTGCCATGCCCATTCCAGACTTAGTGATTGAATAGAAAGATCCTATTGCACTCCGGTGTTGCTTTCTACCCCTTGCACTCTGACCCCAGTTAGGACGTAAAGTGATGTCTTGGTCGTTCTGGACCAACGTAGCCTTTCTAGGCTCCTGCTGGATCCCATCCTGTCACTCTCCAGTGAAGGGGAAACAACGTTAAGTGAGTCAATCCTGTCGCTCTCCGGCGAAGCGACTCACTTCCTGCACTCCGGTTCAGTGTATCTGAACATTAAGCGATGTCATGGCCTAAATCATAGGCCGATCATAGCCTCTCCGGGCTCTTATCGAATCCCGATCCAATCACTCTCCAGTGAATGGGAAACGACGTTAAGTGAGTTGATCCTGTCTCTCTCCGGCGAAGTAACCCACTTCTTGCACTCCGGACCCCGTCTCTCCGGGTAGGGTCATAAAGCGATCATTTTTATATTGATATCTAATACTCATCCTTTAACTCTCTGGTCAAAGGTTTATTTCAAGAAATTCAGGTCTATTTATTTAATTCAGGTCCTAGATGTTCAATCTCAAACATCAGGAAAAAACTAAACATTGCCTCTCTGGGCAGATCGGTCTACCTTCATCTCAGAGCATGCCTAGGGATCTCTCTGGTTCCCGTACATGAGTAAGTGGAGTAGCCGTTTATTCTGAAAACAAATCTAATGAAATTATTTGACCGAAGTCCAAATCCTGA
This sequence comes from Allium fistulosum, assembly GCA_030737815.1. NCBI lineage: Eukaryota > Viridiplantae > Streptophyta > Magnoliopsida > Asparagales > Amaryllidaceae > Allium > Allium fistulosum. Next base: position 596,824,665 of record CM060903.1, read on the forward strand.
ACTTGGCCCTTGCCATCTTGATTAGTTGATAACGAGTCGCGATCCCGATCCAGGATCGTTTCTGTTAGGTGGAGGCGGTAGTTGTTCAGGCCTTACCGCCGCTGTCTGTTCTCTGACATATTGTGGCAATCTACCACTCCTGGCATGTTCTTCCACCTCATCCTTTAGGTGGCGGCATTCGTCGGTTGTATGCCCATCCAGCTCATGGAATAGGCAATATTTTCCGGTTCTACGCTCCCGCTCTGTGGGATCTCTTCTGGGTGGTTTTCGATAGGGGAGTTGCCCCCGAGTTTCAATGTAAATTCGTTCCAGGCTTGCCACCAAATCTATGTATTGCCTGAATCTGGGCTCTCAGAATTTCTTCCGTTTATCAGGACCATCATGTGCGTCATCCTGCTTTCTCTTTCCTTTGTCTACCCTGGGCTGTTCCCTGGCGGTTCCTTCGCCTTGTACAGCGTTTATTTCCTGCTTCTCGGCTCGTGATTCTTCTAATCGAATGAATCTTTTAGCTTCATGGTAAAACTCTCCAAGATCTTGCGGTGGGTCTCTCGTTAAAGAATCTTTGAATTCGGTGCCTTCTCTAACTCCTGCCACTGCCGCCATCAAAATCATCGATGAATCTGGGCGATCTACAGAAGCCACCGTTGCATTAAATCGTGACAGAAAATCTTTTATGGACTCTCCGGTCCTTTGTTTTATCGATGCCAAAGTCATCACACTTTTGGGTCGCGTCATGTGGACCCTAAACTGTCTCATGAAGCAATCTACAAGCTCGCCCCATGTTCGGATCGATCCGGTTTCTAATTGCCTGAACCAAAGTGCAGCCAAATCTGACAAGTATAGAGGGAAGCATCGATCCATCACTTCCTCGGATGCCCCCAACACTTCCATGTGCCTGATGTATCGAGTAATATGCATCGTTGGGTCTGACTTCCCGTCATAAGGATCTAGCATTGGCAGTTTGAACTTTGGAAGGTTCCTTGCACTCCTAATATTCGGGGTGAACGGACTCCGACTAACTTCCTCTAGTCCTCCATTGGACAATCCTCCTCTCATCAGTCGTCGGACTAATCCAGCCATCTTTTCATCTCCATCCTGGGGTTGCCCTCTTGGTCTTGAAGGGTATTCTGGTACATACTCTTCGTGTGGCCCATTAGCATTAGCGTTGGCTCCAGCTTGTTGAGCTCCATCTGTAGGCCTTCCAATATCAGATCCTGAGGGTCTGCCCCCAAGTCCTTGTTGATTGCCTTCTGGATCTGCATTCTGACCTTCATTGGGTTCCGCAACCCTAGCTCCTTGTTCCACATTCATAGCTGCTGTAGCTGGTCCTAGGTTCTTTATTCCTGCATCTCTCATCTGTTGAAAGAAATTCTGCAACATCTCTTGTTGGCTTTTCATCATTCTTTCATGCATTAGGTTATTCATAGCCTCCATCTCATCTCTAGTAATGTAGATCGAAGCTTGTCCTTCTCCAGCACCAGAGGATGCCTCTTGACTTTCTCCTTGTTGGCTTCTCTCAGCTCTTTATCTTGTTTGTCGAGTCATTGTCGAGTCAATCTGAATCCTTCAAGCTTTCAAATCTGGACTTCGAATCTGGTGTAGCGGGTGCTAGTCCTTATCAGTGAAAGCACCAAAGTGTTTGCGCCAAAAATGGTCACAAACCCCAAGTATTATGAAAGCACCAGTGTATGAATACAAATCAGCAATATTCAGACACAAATCTCAGATCTAAGCTAGCAATAAACAGCAATCCAGAAATAAATCACAAGAACATGAGATTTATAGTGGTTCGGCTATCTCCGGCCTACGTCCACTTCAATGATTTTTATCTTTTATTGATGTTCTTCGCTGATTACAGATGATTACAGCAGATACATTGAATGAATTCGAGTATAACAGCAATGGAAAGAAGTAGAATTGAATCCGGCAGAGTCTGGACGTTGGTCAGCCAAAAGATCCCCTTTTCTACAGGCTTCAGGGGGCTATTTATAGGCGTAGGAGGCTGAGATCGCGCTCAAACTTCGGGAGACTTCTTCTGGCACGTGAGTGGACCCACACGACCGACCCCACCAAGTTTTGGCTCGATCTATGATCGATTCGAAGCTATTTCGTATCGATCAGAAAATGCTCCAATCGAGCTGAAACTTGGCAAAGACAATCTTTACCTCATGTGTAAACTCCTGCGAAAATTTCATTGCATTTGGATCAACGGTTTCTGAGATATGATTGATACAAGATTGTATTTTCGTGTGTAATGCTGCGTTCTAATCCATGGATTCGTATCCATCATTTCGAATCGAGCTGGACATGTGAGCGTGTAGTGACGTGGCGCGAAGATCTTGGATCTCTCCACCTTTTTTGTCGCGTTGATCGATTCGTTCCGAAGCTTTCGCCACGTTTACATCGACACGTTCGTATCAATAACTGGGAATTCGATGACGTTGCTTGTTAGATCTGTGGAGATATTCTAATTCACATCGATGGAGGCAGCCTCGCTCGCATCTATCAATCCAACTCTTGTTCGTATCGACCAGAGTAGATGGATACGAACAAACAGTTTTAGCTGTGGCTCGATGGATACGAAGTAGGTGGTAGGCGATCGATATGAAATGAGAACACGGGATGGTGGATACGATCGTGTGGCCCTTTCAATGGATACGAACCCGATGGATTCGAATAGAACAAGGCATTGTCATACTGGTGGATTCGAACCTGATGGATTCGAATGGACCATCACCTTGACTCTATGATGGATACGAACAACATATTTCTTTCAACTTGTATCGATCATATCTCCCCCATATGAACTCCGATTAACCTAAAATTTGAACCGCTGGCTTCTACAGCTTTGCTTATCATGTCTTGTCAATTGTGGCCCGATCTGGACTCGGACAAAATTCATTGATATCCATGGTTATCCTGAAATGCATAGTTGATATTCATGACTAGTTATTATTGATTTTCAGTTAATTTTTGGGTATCTCGGCTTTGCCAAAAGGTGGGATAACATGTCCCATGTTGTTTTTATCGATCGTTGGTCATCCAAAACAAGTTGGTACCTACTTGTTGTCCAAAACAGCTTGGTACCAACCTATTTTCCCAAATAGCTTAGTACCAATCTATTTCCTAAGCTCGGAATAACTTGTACTCTTTTGCAACATTTTTATAATTCAATGTTGACATGTCCCAAGAAGTCACAACATCTACCGAGTTGTCAAAACAAATCGGCACCTACTTGTTGTCCAAAAACAAGTCGGTACCTACTTGTTTCCTTAGTGTATTTTTGGCTGAAACTTTCCCAATCTATTTCCTTATTTCATCTAAGAGTGCTTGCCAATTTTCAAGTCGTTTCGTCCTCGTTTGAATCTTCTAAGTCGAATTGAAATATACTTTAGCTTAAAAATGAGTTAACATTTGCCCCCCAAAGTACGCCTTTCCAATATAAGGTGTTCTTTACTCAAGAACAAGTTACAGTAATCAGTCTTTGATAGTTGAGCTCTCCGGCTATCTGTTGATCTTAACCTTGGTGAATCATCCAGTTACTTCGGATTCTCTAGCAAGTCAGAGGTTGCTCCATTCTGGGTTTAGCTAAGAACTCCAGCTCTTGCTTAAGTGTTCCTTGTACATCATTATCATTTTGATTTCATTCGGAGTTATTACATCACATATCAAAATCATCCCGTGTTCATCCGGATCTATCTATTTTACTCTAATTACAAGGTGTTCATATCCTTTTATCAAAATCAAATCTGTTTCCGTTATAAGGTTCGATCTCTTTGGATCATTTTACATTCAATTTAATGTGTGATCTCTCCGAATCATTTATAGCCCAATCTAGGGTTTTGATATCTTCGGATCCTTGTTGAATCTGCTTGCTCTCTAGCAAAGGAACTCAATGACCAAGCAAGCCTATCTGCTTACTCTCAGGTGAGGGGACTTACTTTTTGTACAAGCCCATCCACTTGCTATCCGGCAAGGGAGCTTGCACCCTGCATTCTGGTCCTGTCTCTCTGGATGGAACTTAAAGCGATCAATATCGTACAAGTCCATCGGCTCACTCTCCGACGAGGGGACTTGCACCTTGCACTCTGGCCCCATCTCTCCGGATAGGACATAAAGTGATTAATATCAGTCATCACATTCAATGCGGATTTTTCAATATAGATATTCAAATATTTAAATCAAATCAAAGCAAACAAGTTGAAATCCTTAGTGTTCATTCCAGACATCCGACTCAGAGCATTCCTAGAGACCAATCTAGGTTTCGTACACGTCTAAGCGGCTCGAGGTTATTATCATCTTAAGTAGCCATCTCAGGAATCCAACTCAGAGCATGCCCAGGGACCGTTCGGGATCCCGTACATGTGTAAGCGGCTAGAGGTTATATTGCATCATTTATTTAAAGTCAGGGTAAAGGAATCGAACCCGACCCCGACCCCAATCCATCCCGATCATGGGGTTGTCCTCCAATGGAAGTCTCTGATCCTTAACTTCATTCTACCCTCCATTCCAACGGTGAGCTTCCGGTTCCAGCTTCTACTGCCATGCATTCGTATTCTGATTTTCCATTCTGGCTCCAGCGCGTCCGTTCCAGGTATTAAAGCTCATATTAGATCCAAATCGATTACCTCCCTGAGTAAATTCCTCTTGGTACCGACTAGTTCTGGTCATGGGGACATTGCTTCAGTTTGCTTTGCTCTATCTCTAGATGCTCCGTTCTGGTCTTTTTTTTTGAGTTCAACTACTCTGGCTGTTCATTGTTGGTCCATTCTTCTAAAAAATCTCTCCAGTATTTCCTGCTGTCAAGCCATTATTTCATATTGCATTTCCTTCATCATTCTTTCCATCTACTCATTAGTCACGTTGATGGATTGATTAAAATTTAAGGACACCTCCTGGTTGCCCTCCTGTTCTAGTTAACTTCCTCCAGCCTTAGATCTAGTATTAGGCCTGTTCATCTTCTCCAAATCTCAGATTCAAGCTTTAAGTATTCAGATCTAGTCATTCTCTATGAAAGTACCAAAATGTTAACCCATAAAATGGATCAACACCCAGAAATCAGATGAAAGCACTAGTTCAGATTAAATAAACAGAAAAGTAGTAAAAGGAGACACAATTTTTATAGTGGTTTGGCGTAATCTCTGGCCTACGTCCACTTTAATCTATTATTAGTTGTCATCTCTCTGAATTACAACTAGTTATATAAGATTTGAACACAATCTAGTGGATCTCAAATTTATAATAATGTTTCTAGAGTGTTTGAGAGTAACTAGAACTAGAGATTTTCTGATCTAAATCCTAGAACAACAAATAGTAGCTTCCTAGGTAAATCGAATGGAGGAGAGTTTAGATGTGAAGAAGAAGAAGTCTCTAATGGCAAAGAGATCAGATCTCAGAGTTAGAAAGCTGGAAGAGAAGAGCAGAAAGAGATCCCTCATTGGTTGCATGTAGGTTTGTATTTATATAGGAAATAGTTGTGTTGGGCCAAAAATGCACCTAGAGCAGAGTCTAGACATTGGCCCGAAGTCACGTGCCAAATTGCAGAATCTCCCAACTTAACCAAACATGTTGGTACCTACTTTAACATGTTGGTACCTACATGTTTCCTTAGTTCAAATCACTTTGAATCTTCTTACATCCTACTTCTTACTTCATTTTAATGTGTCCTATGTTGTTTCCATCAATCATTGATCATCCAAAATAAGTCGGTATCTAGTTGTTGCCCAAAACAGCTTGGTGCAAACCTATTTGCCTAAATAGCTCGGTACCAACCTATTTCCTTAGCTCGAAATAACTTGTACTCTTTTTCATCATTCTTCTAATTCCATGTTGAGGTGTCCCAAGAAGTTGCAACATCCATCGAGTTGTCAAAACAAGTCGGCACCTACTTGTTGCCCAAAAACAAGTTGATACCTACTTGTTGTCCAAAACAAGTCGGTACCTACTTATTTCCCTAGTGTATTTTTAGTTGAAACTTTCTCGATTTATTTTTTGTTTCATCTAAGAATGCTTGCCAATTTTCAAGTCATTTCGTCCTCGTTTGAATCTTACAAGTCCAGTTGAAATCTGCTTTGGCTCAAAAGCGGGTTAATAGAGTATGTTTGATAATTTGTCAGTTTTATAGAGTCATTAGAGTAAAATATTGTTAAAACCACTCATATGATCTCCAAAACCTTTGAAAGTTCATAACAAACTTTGAAAGCTTGTTTTAGATTTTCAAAAAAAATTTAAAATTTTTCGGAGTAAAATAGATGAAGAAAATGTTCAAAAGGAAGAAAGTAGTGACCCATACTGCTTCTATAACTAGTCCACTAGTGCACCTACCAGCCCCACCAATCGACCGATGGGAAACCCACCGATGCATTGGTGACTGGCTATTGAGATGGTTCTATTAGCTTCTCTTCTTCTTTTTTCTACGTCTCTTTGTTGTTTCTCTTCCAGATCATTACCTCTTCTCCACAGCTTTTTTGAGACATTGTTACTCTTCAATACAACTCTCCAGCATCCATATAAAGCCTCTAGATTACAATTAATGACCTTACCTTGCTTTCTGATTTCTATTTTATTGTGCTTTCAATTCCTTACTTTCTACTGCAATCCTATTCTCCTAAACCCCGTTCATTCAAAACCCTATCTGTTCGAGTAGTTATAAGAGATAATGTACTTGAATTGGCAAAATCAGTATACAAGACACAGCTATTGTCAAATACATTTTTATACGAAAGTCAGCCCAGATCTAAGAGGTGCTCAGGTAGATAGAAGTGTAAACTTATTCCTTCGGGTGAAGTGACAACATTGCTAGTGAAATTCCTAAGAGACGCTTAGGGACTGGACTTAGGAGAAGTGATCTAAACCAATATAAAGTCTTTGATCTGCTTACTTTTTATTTACTGCTTTTAATATTTCTTAGTCTCTTAAAATCTAGTTCATATGAACCATATATGGTCCTTTAGCACTTTCATTTGATATTAGAGCCTTGCGTTTTCAAAATTATAACAAAATTTTGGAAAGTATTTTTTCCTAATATGACCGACATGACTTATAACACTATCGAGAAGGGCAATCCATTACACGTCCTTCACTTTTTACTACATCTAACTATGCATATTGGTCAACACGCATGAAAGTCTATATTGAAGCCAATGGCTTGAAATCTGGCTAGCTACTCAAACTCAGTATGAACCACTTACTATTAATATGAGTATCTGGACAAAAGTTCAAAGAACTGTTGCATCCAATAATGCAAAAGCAATGAATGTTCTATACTACTCTTTAGACAAAATTGAATTTTCTAGAATCATGATATGCAAAATTGCATATGACATTTGGCACATGTTACAATAGACATGAACGAACAAACAAGGTTAAACAAATTAAAATTACTTGTTGAAAAATCAGTTCCAGTTTTTTAAAATGAAACCAAATTAGAGCATTATAGATATGTATTATAGGTTTCAAACCATACAACATGATCTTACGGCATTAGGAGCTACTTTTACTGATTTTGACTTAATATCATGAATTTTAAACTCTTTGAATGATGAGTGGGAACGAAAAGTTCTTGCTATTGAAAAAGATAATGATCTTTCCACATCAAAGTAGAAGAATTAATAGGAAATTTAATATCATATGAAGCAAATTTGTAAGCTAGAAAGGAACTATCTCAAGAAAAACATAGCATTGCTTTCCAAGTTGATGATAATGACGATGACTTAGAGCTAGATGACAAAGATGTCATATTTGTTGCAAAAACCATAAGAAGTTCAGGAATTTCAACAAAATGGTCTGAAAGTAAAAATTCGTCAACCCGGATGCTACTTCTTCTTTCAAATGCTATGAGTGTGATAAATTTGGACACATGAAGAAAGATTATTCTGAATTAAACAAAGAAAAGAAGAACTTTAAAAATAAATTTAGGAATGAGAAGATATCAAAGAAGATCATACTAGCTTTCCAAGTAACATGGAATGATTCATCCTCAAGCGACAGTGATAGCGATAATGTTGGAGAGCAGGCAAATGTATGCTTCATGGCATCTCATAAGGAGGTATATTCTAGTCTTTCTTTCAATGATGTTATAGAAACAGCCTCTGAACTAGATAATAAGTATAGGGGGTAAAGAAAAACATAAAAAGAATGTCCCAATAATTAGATTAGAACTAGAAAGAGACATGCTTAAAAATGAAAAAGTAATTTTAGAAAAGAGATTTCAAAGTTACAAACTTTTTGCAAAAATTATAAAATCCAAATTTTAGTGAAGAAATACAAGTTGTTAAAAAAAAGAATTTGACTTTATCCAATGAAAACAATAAGTTGAAAAAGGCTATAAACTCTTTAGAAAATATGGTAAAAGTTTTCAAAATTAATAATACTATTTTGTCAATTGACAAAAGTATTTTATAAAGTAAAATAAAAGAATTGTCTACCAATATTTCCAAATTTGATGAAGGAATGGAAAATTTGACTCACTTGACATGAAGTGGTTAGAGGGTTCAATAGAAAGTCGTCAACAATTATGAGCATTAAAGTAGACCTATACAAGCGTGATGAAAAAATCAATAGAGAATTCATACACCGCATTCTTTGTTGTTTGGGATTCCCAAAAAGATTACAAATTTAGTGTTTGAATGTACATCAACAACTACTATTTTTATTTTAATAGATGGATGTCGGGTAGGACACTTCACCAACAATATAGGATTTAGGCAAGGGGATCTATTATCCCCTTACTTATTCGCTATTGTGATAGAGTATCCCATAATTCTTCTAGATTTGGAGTACTATGAAGGTAAAATAAATCCAGTACTTCCTATTGAACCCATCATAACTCATTTATTATATGCAGGTGATATATTAATCTTTAAAAAAGCAAACATCAACAGTGCTGAAAGTGTTGCCAAAGTTTTTGAAAAAGTTAAAAATTTTGTGGGTCTTACAATAAATGAATAGAAAACTACCTTGATCTTTAGCAAAGGGGCGAGAAACAAACAACAAATCTATGATATATTACAAGTCCAAATAGGGAACCTCCTAATTACATACTTAGGGATTCCCCTATCTCACCGAAAACTAAAGGCAAGAGACTTTGTTTTTTTGTTAAATAAATTTAAAAAAAACCAACAACTAGAATAATATAATGCTAAATATATCGGGAAGAATTGAATTGATCAAAATAGTGATTTATCCGATAATCATGTTTTGGATGCTATTCTGCTAGCTACCAACATCCACGTAATTAGAATAAACTCTATTTGTTTTAATTTTGTATGGAAGAACAAACATCACAATTTAAAATGGGAAGATATGTGCAAACCAAAAAGTGAAGGAGGAGTGGGTTTGAGAAGACTCAGAGACATCAAGGCACCTGGAGATTTCTACTACAAGATTTCGTATGGGAAAATTGGATGGGAAATAGATATGGGAAGGTGAAAATTTTAGACTATTTTGGAGGATAATAACTCATCGTATACATGGAAATGATACTGAAACAAAGAAGTCAAATGAAGGGCTTGTTAGAAAGGAAAATTGGGAATGGCAATTATACGAGTCAAGTGAAGGGCTCTACCACTTCTTTGGGGTACATGCATTCATTTAAAATTAGGAAGCATTTGTGGAATTTATATACTTACTTGCTTATAAAGTTGGAATATACAATGTATTTCAAATATTGATTAATTACTACTTCTCTAACGGATTAGCAATAAAGAGAAATAATATGTATTTAATTATCTTATTAAGTTGAGTTCAAATTAAAGAGAACTAATGATAATTAATTCTCTAGTTATTTTGAATTCAAATTAAATGGAACCACATATACTTAGTTAAATTATATTAATTCCTTTCACATGCATGGTTATGTCATGCCATATGATCATTTCAATTTAAAGTTACTCATAAACATTACTAATAACAAAAAATTCTTATATATAATTATCTATAAACATCCCCAAACAACAACAAAGATATCAATACAAGATCATAGTATATTAACTACGCCACTGAAAATTATTTAAAAGCCTATGTTGATTGAGAAAAGTAGTACTAGATTTTGCAGAGAATAAGTTTAGTTTGGCCGTGATTACAAAAAACAGTTAAAAAATTAATTTTTCCGTAGAACACATATTTAAAACTAAACTGTTAACAAAATTTTAAGTTGCATATTGAAGTACAATGGAAGTACTACATTTACACTTGTAATTTTCACTAAGTACGGTATATAACAATATCTTATGAATATAATTTTATTATGAATATAGTTTTAATTCAAATATAATGTTTTTCACACCATATAATTTTTATGTACTTATGTTTGAGAATACCAAAAAGGAACAACATTAACTATAATAGATTATACATAATATTACTTAATAGGTATTAATAAACCAATAATGAACTGAAAATAAGTGGAAAAAAGCAAATTCATAATCATATAACTAAAGATTCTATGTCCAACTTTACATGTAAAAAAGTCAAATAGAAATAGAATTTGGAACAAAACTTATGAATAAGAAAACGCTTTAGCCGTAATTAATCTTATTGAAGGATGGATCATTCTATGTTATCCATTTATTAATAAGTCTAATAATCTCCTGCAAAATTGGTGAAGAAAGCCAAAATCATAAATATAATAATCAAAATAAAAATTTGAAGTAAACAAAATTATGTGGATGCAAAACTCGAAGAAAAACTATAAATTCAAATATTTAGAAGAAAAGCGATAAATCCAACCTTAAATTAAATGAAAATATGATACAAAATTAAAATCGATCCTTTAAACGAGACTCTATTTATCAATTAAGCCAAGGTTATTTTGGAGGCTTTGAGGTAACTTTTCTATAAAATTTCTAGCTTCTAAAGCAATAAGTAGAAATACAATCACTCCAAAACAAGAATAAAACCTAACATATATATATATATATATATATATATAAGGTGAGTCAAATGTGAAAAACTACCAATGAATTAAACCAAATTCTAATCGGATAAAAAATCACTAAGATTGATTTAAACATTGTTTAGAAAGAATCATATTTCTATTTGGTTTGAGAATTGAAGTTTTTGTTTTAAATTTCTGTATACAAACATGAAGTGGGCAAGAGACAAAATTGTGAGAAATTATAGAGTGAGGAGGGAGACGAAAGTGAAGAAAAGAAACATTATTGAAATAAGGAAAGAAAATTTATTGATATCGTGGAGAAGATAAATAGAAAATGGTTAGATTACAACAAAATGATGGATGTATAGAGTGGGCTAAATGAATATAAGTACCTTATAATGGGAAATATGTGAAATAAAGAGCTAAAATACCACAAATTTAGGTTTTTATTCTCAGAATTATGGAAAAAGGAGTACATATGGTCATAGTTTAAACTTTAATACATATAAATACATTAAAGATAGTAGATAGAATTGACAAGTTATATAGAGTAGATATAATGGATGGATTGAATATTCAGTTAAGAAAATAAAGAGTTTTTTGTATGTTTTAGATTAATCAATTTGTTTGGTTTTAAAAGAGGAAGATGAACTTTAATGTGAATTTTGAGCTTGAATTAATGTAAATAAAGCCTTCGAGATGAGAATAAAAAAGCATAAGTATTAACCCTATACTGGACTTCATATATAATAGAATAGATAGAATATATAAAAAAATAACGATACAAATGGCTAAAGTATAAACTTATATATATATTATAACAAATAATGGATAATATATAGAATGGGCAAAATAAATAAAACAGGTAGAATGGATGGAATAGAATATTCAATTAGAGAAATGAAGAGGGTTTGACATGTTTGAAATTAATCGATTTGTTTTCTTTATAAAAGGTGAATGATAATCCTGTTATAAAGTGAAAATTAATTTTGTCTATAAACATAAACTATCATAATTTTGGATGGAAATAAGGAAAGTGAAATGTCAAAAGAAAAAGTATAGGATTCATATTTTAATGGATGGGAAGAGTAAAATACATATGTCATTAATGTGTTGGGGTGTAAAAATGTTAGGATTGTCAAAATAAATTTTCAATAAATGTTCAAAGAGAAAGATGGAATTTAATATAAAATTTGAGCTAGAATTTATGAAGATTAAGCATCTCTGATGTGAATGAAGGAGGTGAGGGATAAACATTGACCTATATTGAACTTCGTATGTAGTAGATTCAATAAATGTTCAAAGGGTAAGCTGGACTTTAATATAAAATTTAAGCTAGAATTAGTGGGAATTAAGCATTTGGGATGAGAATAAAGTAGGTAAGAGAATAAATATAACCATATATTATACTATATTAGCATAGATTTATGATAGTTAAGGAAATTAAGGAACTCACTTTTCATTTAAATATTTGAACAGACTGATTATTTATATAGTTTACAATTATATGTTTTTTCAGACTATTCAACGGACAATGAAAAAGATGACACTGATAACAATAATTGTATTAGAAAGATGTATTATAATCCATGTACGCATCACACTCATTTATTTTGAGTAGATTAGTGGATGAATTGCACTTAAAAACTTGTAAAGCTACAGAACCTATAGTAGTCTTAAATCTTATTGGAGGATCAACTCATTTATCCAAGATTTGTAAGGGTTTCAAATTGTATATTTTGGGTGTTCAGTTCGATTACTACGCTTATTTTTGGGATTCTCTGGGTTTGGTTTAATTTTGGGAATGGGCTAGATGACTATGTATGGAGTAGTTCTAGATTGTGGTAGGAAGGTGGTTCAGTTAGGTACTTCTAGTGGACGCAGCCTTTAGGTTTACTGCGCCCCCAAGAGTCAGTTATGTTGAGTTATCTATATTCTTTAGTCCTATCACATGATGAGTTAGCTTCAGTACCAGTAGTTTGTGGTTACCCAAATGTCTTTTTTGAACTTTCTAGTCTTCCTCCCCATAGGGAGATTGAATTTCATCTATCTTGAAGAGAATGCTGGAATTGTTGCCTTACCTCTTAAGCATATGGCTCCTAGGGAAAGACAAGAGCTAAATATGCAAGTGAATGAATCATTGAGGAAGGGCTTTGTTCGTAGAAGCATTTCAAAGTGGGGAGCACTGGTCGTTTTTGCTACCAAAGCAGATGGCCCTTTAAGGCTTTACATTGATTATAATGAATGGAGTAAGCTGACAAAAAAGAATCATTATCCACTATCCCGTATGGACGATCTCTTTGATCGGTTAATTGGAGCAAAGGTATTCTCTCATCCTGAGTTGGCTATCGGATTCCATCAGTTGCATGTAGCTGAGGATAGTTTTCAAAAACTGCTTTGCATACACCTTGTAATGACCTAGAATTTTAGTCCTTTGAATTTGGAATATTTAATTGATTTTAAATATTGAAAAGTAAATGTTATATATTAAATAACTCGAATTTCAAATATAGCGATTTATTGGATAATTTAATTGTTTAAATTAATAACTGAAATTGTGTAAATAATTGAATTTTAGGTTTTAAGTTGGATAAAAATGATTTAAAATCTTATTTAAATTCTATTTAATATGAATGAAGATAATAAAACTTTTAGATTGGATTTAAAAGTTATTTATCTGATTTTGAAAATAACTCGTTTTAATTAACGAGTGAAAATAGCCTTCGGAAGCACATTCTCGGATTTCAACGAAACCAGTTTCATTGGATCCGTAATAGTGAATTATATTACGCCGTCAACTTTCATGTCGATCAGATGAATTGTTTGGTCGTGCGAGATCGAAACGCTTTGAAATTAATATTGAAAATTTAATATAATAATTGGGTTCAGAAAGCTATCTTCTGCATACGATTAAATTAGGTCTCGAAACAAGTTCCATTGCGTTCAAAATAGGAGTATAACATATAGAACGCCATGCGGCACGTCTCGATCGGGGTTCGAAATTATATAGCTAGATATTTTGAATTTAAATAATATATATATTTGACTTTGACCATACATCAGAGACACATCTCCATCAGCTCATACCCTTATCTCTGCCCATTCTCGTACAAGCCCACACCCTCTATGATATTTCCCATCTTCCCTCCCTTATTTAAATGATGTTGGTAAACAAAAAAAAGTAAAAAAAAATGAAAACTTTAGAAATTAAAATCTGGAAACATAAGCAACTAGAAATCATGAAACAAGCTTTAAAATTCACGATTCGAAAAGATCTTCACGTAGATGGAGTTCTAGCAGGTGCGGCTGCTATTGGAATTCGACATGGTGTTTGGTCGTGTTCAATTTGTAGCTAGGGTTGGAATTCTTGCTTGATTGGGAAGTGTTTAGACTAAATGGAGTTTATATTCGAGTTCGTAGGGGGAAGGGGCATCGACGGTCGCGATATGGTGGGGTTCGATCACGTATTGCTCATCGCGACCTGATGGTGGCCGCGTGGGGACAGGGGTCGCGATTTTCTCTGGTGTTTCGGGCGGTGCGAGTTAGGGATGATGGCGAAGACCTCGCGAAGTGGAGGCTTTTAGTGGTGTCCTTCATCGAACGGTGGCTCGTGGAGGGAGTATGTGGTGGGAATGCACGGCGTGTATTGGGTTCATGCAAAGGCATGCATCAAAGAATTGGGAAAAATGGATTAGGGGTATAAGTGTAATTATATTAAAGTTGCAATTAGTATATATTATTTAATTTAAAAATCTATCTATAAATTATAAAATTTATAACTCCTTTATACGAGGTCCGATCGAGACGAAACTTTTTGCGTTGCGCTCGTATCGACGAAAGCTTCACGATGAAACTAATTCGGATGAATTTGGAGACTGTTGAAATTTGGGCTAAAATCGAACGTCATTCAATTTTAGTTCCAAACCGGAATGCCTCGGCGACCATTGGAATTTTAGGTGAGTTAAACTCACCTTTTTGTATAACTAGTATGATATATAGTTGGTAAAAATTATTGTATGATTGTTTGGATGAATTACTATATTTATATTAATTGTATTGAATATTCTCGCCTATTGGAGCAGATGAGACCCTATTACGTTCCTGTGTAAGAGTGGATGACCATTTGTATACGAATCCCGCCTCGAAGCGGTTGATTTATATTTTATGATTATACAATGTTTGTGATGCAGGGGGATACAGGTTGGAGGGATCCAATAGGATTCCTCGCTATTGTTGAATTGTTTCAATAATATATTTTTGTATGGATTATTGAAAAATAAACCCGATTGTGGACATTTTGGTCATAACATCGTTATATATTTGAAAATAAAACCTAGTAGTGACAGAAAATCAATATCGGTATTTGTTAAGTGTTGGGTCGCTATTGGCCTCAAATTAGTATTTTAAAAATACTATAAATTGACGTTTAAGTCGGAATTGGTTTTTGAGACAAGAAACGATTTTTAAAATCCGAAATTGGGTTTCGGAAAATTTGGTTTAAGGATTATTTAATTAAATATATTAATATTGTTTTAAGTTGATTAAATATATTAATATTGTTTTTGAGTTATTTAATTATAATAATATTAATTTAGAGTTAAACAATTATAATAATATTAATTTAAGGTTATTTAATTATATTAATATTATTTTAAAGTTATTTAATTATTTTAATATTGTTTAAAAGTTATTTGTTTATAGTTAATATGCTTTAAGAAATTATAAAAAGGTTGATAAATTGAAAAGTTAATTATTTCAAGAATAATTATGGTTTGAAATTAATAATAAGGGTTATTAATAAGGTTTTGAAAATAAATAATTATTATTTATAAAAATGGTGAAGATTAATTATTATTGTTTCTTAAACAATATTTTGAAATTATTAATTATTATTTAAGAAGTTCTACAATTAAAAAAATTCATTTATTTATAATGTTTATTATTTATCATTATTATTATATGATGATGTTTTGAAGTAAAAGGATTTTTAATTATTATTTATAAATGTTTTTCCGAGACCCATGAATAGAGTTGAAAGTCTTGGATTTTATAAAAGAGTTTGTAAAATGTTTTGGAGATGTAAGGAAGATTGTTTACAAGGTGAAGAATTTTATAAATGGTTAGATATTTATAAAACGAATTTTAGAAACAGATTTATATATGTATAAAAGAAGTTTTGTAAATGGTTCCAGAAGTTTTATAAAATGGTTTATAAATTTTTTTAGAGAATTAGAAGGATTTTATGGATGATTTTTGAATCGAATAAAAATGGGATCTTTCTCAGTGTATAAATATACTTATACCGTTGAGATAAGTATATGGATATTTTCTAAGTATTGAAAATATAGGAATGGGTGGGTATATCTTTGTAGAAGTATTCTTTACAATAAATTTGCAAATAATTTTTATTTATGAAAGATTTATAAAAGGAGGCTAGTGATTAATTATATGCTTAACCAATGTTGGTTTTCCTTATGAAATAAACCCTTGATTGAATGTTATATTCGATAGTTAAATAACCGACTATCGAAATTGGACACAAATATAACTTTGGAAATATCTAGGAGACACATGTGAGTTATATGACATAGTTATCTCCGGTGATGTTGTACTGTGCGTATAAATCTCGTTTCATTCTCCTAGGACAATGATAAGGAAAACCTTCCACTAACGGTTAGGAGGTGATCTCCGATCTTATCTTTGACTATTTATTTCCTAAAGAACCAGGGTTGAGTTTACCGGGAATTATCGAAAGTTGTTTTGAAGAGACCGGGATCGGGTATGTTATTCGAAAACCACTTCGATTCAACGAATGCGTTTTGAAGTGAATACATCTTGAAGATGATGGAATTGGAGATAAAGCTCTCAAGTGTTTCGTTCAGTCCTAGAACGAACTTGTACGGTTGAATGCTGATATTGAAATTTCCTGGAAGGCAGTGTTAGCATTCCCGCTGTATTCATTATTGTGTTATCAGCAATTGTGAGGATAGGCTGTTATAACTGTCCAGGCTGAAATATGGTAGTATACCCTGATTGGTGTTTGTATATATACATATTACAGTTTTGCTTTTCGTGTAAAGATTTGTGGTATATTATAGATTATTCGTTCTGCTGTAAGATTCTATGTTGTTTAATCTTCTTCCCATCTTCTTCCTTCTTCCTTTTTCCCTAACAATATGGTTTTCCGGCATTCGATTGCTCGGCATGATACAATGAACATATTAGTGTCGGTTTTTCGAGGGTCAAAAAACCCCGGTCTTTACATCTTGGCTTTGGTGGGGTACTCATTAGAGATAGGGTCAGTAGCACCCTAGAATGAGTTTGAGTGTGTATTTATATGAGCGCGTATTTGTTAGTGATATAAAAAATTTTAATATATTGTGTTGGTTGATCTGTTGAGTGGCTTATGGATTCTGGTCAATATGAGTAATTAACGTCATTGATAGTGATCTATAAACACTTAAACAGAGCAATTAGACATGTTATTGTTTTGAAATTAGGTAAATGAAATAATTTTACCTTGATTATTTTTATATATAAAGGAATAATTTTCAAAAATTATCATGGTATATAATGTGTGCCTGGTTGTTAGAGAATGATAATGTTGATTATTATCATTTGTTGTGGTGGTGCTCTAATAAAAAGTTGTCATTATTATAATGCAAACTAAGATTAACAACAAAGAAATGATTTTATATAACCAAAGTGAGATTATATAAATATATAGTTTATAAATGTGATTTATAAATTGAAAGGAAATGAAATTTCTGAAGTATACTATAAATATGATTGCAAGTAAAAAGAGTTTAAAAGCTGGGAATTTGGGAATTTAAATCCCATTGGTTTTGGAAATGGTTTTTCAAAGTTTTGAAAATTAAATATATTATTTGGAAAATATTTTTGAATAGAAATATTTTAAAAGGATTTTAAAGATAAAGAAAGCACTGAACTCGCTTCGGTCACTGGAAAATAATTTCGATGATGATTGCAGCATCATCGACGTTCATTTCCGAGTTTCCAAGGGAGGAATTGCTACCATTGGAGTTTTGTTTTGGTAAAACTAGTTTTGAATTTAAAATCTGAAAGAATAATTTGATACACCAAGGAAATTATGTGTATATATATTATTTCAAAATGATTTGAAATGAATAAGAACAAGGTGTTTAAACTCTAGGAATTTTCATTTAAATGTTTTATGAAATATGAGAAAATAAGTTTGAAAACTTATAAATTTTGAGAATTAGTATTTAAAACAAATGTTTTAAATTGTTGATTATGAATGTTAAGTAAAGTAAATTTGAAATTAAACTATGGAATTAAATTAAATTTAAGTTAAGTTAAGTAAAATGAATTTTGAAAAGAAATTTAACTTAAGTAAAGGTAAATGAAGTGATTTTTAGAAATAGAATTGATTATGATTTGAAATGAAATAATGAAATGAGTTGATTAAATAAGCTAGTGAATTGAAAATTGGTTAGAATTGAATACTGAAATTGAATAATGGAATTGAGTTAAATAAAATTGGATTTGATTTAAAACGAATATGACTTAAGTTGCAAAGTGGTAATAAACATAAGAAGTGTCGTATGAATGTTTATAAAATTGAGTAAAATTTTATGGAATGATCCATAAATGAATTTGGTATGAAGTGAAATGTTGTTAAACATAAAATTTGATGGAAAGGTTATTAAGTGATGTTAGTATTGAAAGAACAATACCAAGTAATGAAGTAAATGTGAATAAAAGGGATTTGGTTAGCTAAGAAATCAATGGAAATAAATACGTAAGTTTTATGTATGTTATTTTATTCACATAACAGTTTGATCCAGATTCGAGTACATGATTTCGAGATGATTTACATCTGTCCGAGTTAGGGTTTTTCACTCGATTCTCGACGGCGAACACTGGATATGGATTTTTGGTTGATTCTGTAATTCTCTATCATAGGATATGGCTATGCAAGGAGAATGACGGTTTCTAATCAAGGAACCAGACCTGAGACTGCATTAGAGTGATCATGTGAACGATACTAATTCGGAAGTGAGATTGTGTGATAGAGCGAGTGATCAGATTAGATTGTGCGTACGGGTGATATATGTACATCGTACGGGCTTTAGTGTAGCAAATGTTGAAAATGGAAATTTCAGAAAATTAAGATTATGAACTATATGTTTGGATATCATTGGTAGATAAGATGCATGCAAGAGCTAGTTTGATGCCATTAATTTCATAAGTAAAATTTGGTTGCCCAACAAAAAGGTACATGTTTATATTGTTGATTGAATTGATGGTTTTATGATTGAGCTACTTGGATTTTGTTTTCTTTTGCTGGTTTGGGTCCGTAGTGGCGATTTGTGGTTGTTTTGATCGAGCCGCGCAAAGGAGACGCTGGCAAAATTTTCCGAAAATTTAAAGAGTTAGAAATTTTGAAGAAAATTTTAAATAACTAAAATTTGATTTTGAGTTATAATCTGAAATGATTAAATGTGAAAATATTAGTTCGAATCTATGAATGAATTCAGAAACCTAGTAAAAGTAATAATAAGGTTTCAACAAATTAATTTTGGAAAGTTAAAGGCTTAAAAGGATTTGGTAATTTATTCCAATAAATTGGTTTTAAAAAGTAAGGGGTTTGGGTATTTTTCCTACTTTGATAATTTCGAGGACAAAATTCTTTTAAGGGGGGAAGTATGTAACGACCCAGAATTTTAGCCCTTTGAATTTGGAATATTTAATTGATTTTAAATATTGAAAAGTAAATTTTATAGATTAAATAACTCGAATTTCAAATATAGCGAATTATTGGATAATTTAATTGTTTAAATTAATAATTGAAATTGTGTAAATAATTGAATTTTAGGTTTTAAGTTGGATAAAAATGATTTAAAATCTTATTTAAATTCTATTTAATATAAATGAAGATAATAAAACTTTTAGATTGGATTTAAAAGTGATTTATCTGATTTTTAAAATAACTCGTTTTAATTAACGAGTGAAAATAGCCTTCCGGAGCACAGTCTCGGATTTTGACGAATCCAGTTTCATTGGATTCATAATAGTGAATTATATTACGCCGTCAAATTTCATGTCGATCAGATGAATCGTTTGGTCGTGCGAGATCGAAACGCATTGAAATTAATATTGAAAAATTAATATAATAATTGGGTTCAAAAAGCTATCTTCTGCATACGATCAAATTAGGTATCGGAACAAGTTCCATTGTGTTCGTAATAGGAGGATAACATAAGAACGCCAGGCGGCACGTCTGGATCGGGGTTCGAAATTATATAGCTAGATATTTTGAATTTAAATAATATATATATTTGACTTTGACCATACATTAGAGACCCATCTCCATCAGCCCATACCCTTATCTCTGACCATTCCCGTACAAGCCTACACCCTCTATGATATTTCCCATCTTCCCTCCCTTATTTAAATGCTGTTGGTAAACAAACAAAAAAGAAAAAAAATGAAAACTTTAAAAATTAAAATTTGGAAACATAAGCAACAAGAAATCATGAAACGAGCTTTAAAATTCACGATTCGATAAGATCTTCACGTAGATAGAGTTCTAGCAGGTGCGGCTGCTATTGGAATTCGACATGGTGTTTGGCCGTGTTCAATTTGTAGCTAGGGTTGGAATTCTTGCTTGATTTGGAAGTGTTTAGACCAAATGGAGTTTATATTCGAGTTCGTAGGGGGAAGGGGCATCGGCGGTCGCGATATGGTGGGGTTCAATCATGTATTGCTCATCGCGACCTGATGGTGGCCGCATGGGGACAGGGGTCGCGATTTTCTCTAGTGTTTCGGGTGGTGCGAGTTAGGGATGATGGCGAAGCTCTCGCAAAGTGGAGGCTTCTGGTGGCGTCCGTTCATCGAACAGTGGCTTGTGGAGGGAGTATGCTGGTGAGAATGCATGACGTGCATTGGGTTCATGCACAGGCGTGTATTAGAGAATTGGGGAAGATGGATTAGGGGTATAAGTGTAATTATATTGAAGTTGTAATTAGTTTATATTATTTAATTTAAAAATGTATCGATAACTTATAAAATTTATAACTCCTTCATTCGAGGTTCGATCGAGATGAAACTTTTTGCGTTGTGCTCGTATCGACGAAAGCTTCGTGATGGAACTTGTTTGGATGAATTTGGAGATAATTGAAATTTGGGCTAAAATCGGACGTCGTTCGATTTTAGTTCCAAATCGAACACCTCGACGACCATAGAAAATTTAGGTGAGTTAAACTCACCTTTTTAGATAACTAGTATGATATATAGTTGGTAAAAATTGTTGGATGATTGTTTGGATGAATTACTATATTTATATTAATTGGATTGAATATTCTCGCCTATTGGAGCGGATGAGACCCTATTACGTTCCAATGCAAGAGTGGATGACCCTTTGTATACGAATCCTGCCTCGAAGCGGTTGATTTATACTTTATGATTATACAACGTTTGTGATGCAGGGGGAAACATGTTGGAGGGATCCAACAGGATTCCTCGCTATTGTTGAATTGTTTCAATAATATATTCTTATATGGATTATCGAAAAATAAACCGGATTGTGGACATTATGGTCATAACATCGTTATATTTTTGAAAATAAAATCCAGTAATGATAGGAAATCAGTATCAGTATTGGTTAAGTGTTGGGTGGCTATTGGCCTCAAATTAGTGTTTGCACAAAAAATGGGCAAACACCTCCAAGTCGTATGAATTAGTTGATTTTATGTTGTTTTTAGTGATCTGGGTGATTTATGCAAATATGTAAAAAACAGGGACTAAACTGTAAAAGACACGCAGATTTATAGTGGTTCGGCCAGAATGTGCCTACGTCCACTTTATATGTTATTTCTCCTTTATTGTTTAGATTACAAGTACAAAGCTTTGATACAAGTATCTAAAAGTTGTTTGAAAGTTCTCTCCGTGCTTGAGCTCTCCAAACTTGTCCCTCATTGTTGTACCCCTGCCCCTCTATTTATAGAGTGAGGCTGGGAGCAAGGGTCCTGGATGTATACAGCTGCTGGTGGGCTTGGGCTGACGTGGTCTGGCCTGACAGAGCTGGTCCGGCATCACTCTGGATCGGTATTGCTTGGAAGTGGAGTTGGACCGGTATTGGTGAGGAGGTGCTTGGTTCGGCATTGGCGATGGCTGATTTGGTGAAGAAGGCGGGGCTCGGTCCGGTAGGTGTTGGCCTGGATGTGAGTCGGTTCGGTGGCTTCGTTGGTCCGGTGGTGAGATGTGTTGCTTCGTTTGGTGGAGACTTCATTCGGTGGAGAGTTTTGGACCGGTGGGGAGTTGGTCCGGTATAAGCCGGTCCGGCATAGGTTGATTCGGTGGAGAGGAGGGGTTGAAGGGATTGATGCCGAATGAGTTGGTTCGGTGAGGCATTTGGAAGAGGAGGTTGGTTTGGTAGCATGGGGAAAGAGATGGTTTGGCAGTGGCCTTAGTTTGGTGATGAGAATTCGTCCAACACTTGCCCCCCAAAGTAGGGCATGTGTGTGCACATGGCGTGCTTTGTTTTCCTGTAGTTGAGATAGTTTCGTTCGGTCGGTATGTTTCACCTATAAATAAGGGCCATAGGTTACTTTTATTGTATCGAGACAGCCGAATCAATCTGAGTGCCGAATCAATCTGAGTGCCGAATCAATCTGAGTGCCGAATCAATCTGAGTGCCGAATCAATCTGAGTGCTGAATCAATCTGAGTGCCGAATTAATCTGAGAGCTGAATCAATCGAATACCGAACCAGGTATGTTCCCTTTTGCCGAATGTGTTCTTATTATGGACTACCGAATGGGGTCGGATGTTGAGTGCCGAACGGGCCTTTTCCTTGAATTCCCGGACGATCTCTTGAGATCCCAAATACCGAATGAAGTCAATGCCGGATGGCAGGATGCCGAATGATCTTGGAAAACTTGTCATTTCTGGGAGTTTAAGTGAATGAATCCTTAGCTTGTTATGTTTCGATTATGACTCAAATTCTAGACTGTATGCACTCGTTGGTTTATGTTTCCATACCCCCTTGTTCTAACAATATGCTTTTTCGGTGTTTGCAGATAAATGTCTCGAAAAGCAGAAACTCGATCAGATAAAAAGAAGTCCCAGGGCGAAGGAGAATCTTCCGTAGTGCCCCCTGCTCAGCCAGGACCGGAATGTCACGGACCTGCCCCGAGATCACTGGTGGACGGGTACGGCCCTCAGGAGCTTCTGAACTCCCCGCCCGATTGCTTTCCCAGCTCCCTCAAGGAGGAGCAGCTTGATGTCATCTCCCGTTCTTTCGGAATCGATAGGGCGCGCATGCTGTTGCCAGGGAGAGAGGTTATGCCATATGACCCTCCCGAAGGGTACTTTGCCTACAGCAGATACCACTGCATGTGTGGTGCCATCCCGTCTCTTAATGCTTGGGTAGTCAGCTTTCTTACATATCTAAAGGTGGCCCCATTCTAGCTTCAACCCAACTCTTATACTATACCGGTGAGCCTCTTCGTCATCTTTCAGAGGAAGTATGGGCGTGCTCCTTCCAACCGGAAGATCCGGTACTTATATAATCTGAGGGGCTATAAGAAGGGGTCCCCATACATCAGCTTGGAGTCAGCTGTAACCTTCAAGCCGATCTTGGATCTGTATTCTAAGTACAGCATGTTCAAGAAGGAGTGGTTCTTCGTCAGGGATGACTCTGTTTCTATTCGGCGTTTCACCTCTGGATGTAAGTTGACGCTTTATTTATAATTTCCATTCTGGTTGCGATGCTTCTTCTCATACATTTTCATTTTTTGCTAGCGACAGGTGGTTTTGCGGTTGTGGAGACTGATCGCCTGGTTCAGATGGCGGCTGAGATAGAAGCTATCCCAGGGAGAGATAGATCAGCTACTTACCTGATCAGAAATGCGACCCTTCTGGAGTATAATTTGATCCTTCCACAGCAGTCAGTAGTCAAGCAGAGGGAAACAGCGGAGGAGAGGGCGGCTGCTCAAGCTAAGGGAGGTGTCACAGTAGAGAGTGGTAAGAGGAAACCTTTCACAAAACCTCCAGTTGTCGGAGGTAAGAAGCTTAAGAAGTCGGACGGTCCTTCCCCCAGCACTTGTCCAATTACTCTGAGGGAGGAAGATGTGGAGGAGGAGAGAGGTGAGGGTGGAGATGACCGGGAAGGTGGTGACGGTGGCGATGGCATCGGGGCCTTGCTTCCTGGGCTAGCAGGCGAGATTCAGGAGTGGACGGATGATGCATTCCGCCAAGCTTTCGAGGGGCTGGACGGAGAACCGGCTTTGGTAGAGAAATCCGGGAAAGCTGACAAGGCCGGGACTGGTGCAAGCGTGTCTTCCCAGACTATTCCAGCCAAGGTGGCCCCGACGACTCAAGGTGAACTTTTGACTTCTGCGGGCTCCATTTATGATAGGGACTTAGGAATATTTTATGGTCCGCTCCCGTCCTGGAATGAAATCCAGGACTTATTGCAGTATCCTACTCCTCCCTAGGGTTTGTACAACAGATGTGTTTCCTTTCTTCTTTTAACCTTTAATTTAACGCGTTTCTTGAATTATGGATCAATGTAAGCTTGTGACACTTGTTCTTTATCCCAGGGGTGAGCGAGGTGTCCAAGACTTCAGATGTTCGTCACCGCCTCGAACAATACAAGCTTCTCAGAGCTTTCTCCCAACCCAAGCCTCCGACTGGTCGTCCTGGAGATGTAGTAGGTTACCGCCCTCTTCTTAGGGTTATTGAAGAGGATGCTCAGAAGAGGAAGAGGAGTCGCCCTTTGCTTGAATCTTCAACCAGTCCTCAGGCCCCAACTCAACCTTCTCAGGATACCACCGAGGAGCACTTCATACCTTCTCCGCATCCATCCGAACATCCCACTATCATCCCGATAGAACACCCTGGTATAGTTCGCAACCCGTTTGTCGGTCACCCGGATCTGGATCCGAGTTCTCAGGATATTTCATTTGACGAGGCCACCGGTGAGCATTTTCTTCCCCGCAATCCCATGGTACGGGTGCTTGATGAGGCTAAGTCCTTAGATCTCGATTTACTTACTACTCGGATAGTTACCATAGGAGACGAGGCCAAGGCTAATATTGACCGGGTGGCGGAGGAGACCAGGAAGCTGATGGGGCATCATGCCCGGCTGGTTAAGGCTGGATAGGAGATTGGGAGTGCCAACATCCGACTACGATTGATGGTTTCGGACCAGGCCAAACAGCTTGCTGATCAGGCCATTCAGATTTCTCAGCATGAGGCTGCCTCCAGGCGGTTAAGGAAGACTATGGAGGAGGCTAGTAAGGCGGAATTGCGGAAGATGGAGGCTGCCTGCAAGGAGCGGGTAGATATGGCCATCTCGATAGCGGACGAGGTTCGGAGGGCGGAGCTTGAGCAGGTAGAGGAGCTATCGGGGAGGCTTGAAGCCGCAGAGCTTGCTTAGGTCAGGCTAAAGGATGAGATGGAGGCGATGAGGAGGTCCCTTCAGCCTGACTGCTCGCGATACCGACTGGAGAGGGATGATGCCGTTGCAAGGCTATCGGTCTCTGAGGCTCGTATGAGGGAGTTTGAGGAAAATGAGGGGATGATGGATGATATGCTGTAGGATATGTACTTTCGCACTTGGAAGCAGGGCGGCTTATCTTGGATGGACAACTACCCTCGGGTCATGGCTAGGATTTACTTCAGGGATTTAGAGGAGGCCAAGGCTGAGGCGGATAAGGAGGGTGGAGCGGCCTTTAGGATGGATGCGGTTACCGCTTAGTTCACCAAGGAGGAGAAGATAGCGGTGAAGGAGGGGATGCGGTTGTTTGCAGCTGAGGAGGCAGGCGTGGAAATAGGGGATGACGACCAAGATGATCAAGGGGAAGTTGCTGGTAACCTTTTCTTCTTTAGTTTCTTCTTTTGTTAACTCTGTTGCTTATCACTAATGATTTCTCTTCTTGCCTGATCAGGCGGTCAACATCAACAAGACAAGGGTAAAGATCCAATGCAACCAGCTCCCTGATTCGACCTGGATGTTTCTTTTGGTTGACTCGATACTGTTACACTTGTTGGTTTTAAAACAGTAACATGGCTTTCAAGTTGTAATGGTGCTACTTGTAATAAGAGATTTGATTTTCGGCATGTAATTCTTAACTTATGATAATTTCGTTATATATGGATG
This sequence comes from Allium fistulosum, assembly GCA_030737815.1. Lineage (NCBI taxonomy): Eukaryota > Viridiplantae > Streptophyta > Magnoliopsida > Asparagales > Amaryllidaceae > Allium > Allium fistulosum. The sequence goes on from CM060903.1 coordinate 596,850,691, forward strand.
TTTTTTTGTAGTCTTAACGTGCTGAATAAGAAATATAGCTATGCATGTGCTTGTGGTTCAGTGGTATTTGATGTTAAGTTCCTGCTTAAAGTATAATTTCATATTTTGTAATACTAACGTGATGTGCGAATAAACTATAGCTATGTTTACAAGAATAAAATACCGTCCCTCCTGCTTTAGTGGTAGACGGGGGCTTTGAATGTTTAGCGTGACTGAGTATGAAATGTGGTCGAGTGCCCGGCCATCTGGTCTCATTTGCGAATGCCTCCTATTCTGTGACCTGTGCTTTAGGGATTGTTATAGATGATAGGAGGAAAGTTCTTAAAACAGAATGGAAATATAGGAGATAGTAAAAACTTCCAATCACGGAAGGCCGTCGATGTGCTTAAGTTCATGGCAAACGGGTTTTGTAGTCACTTTCCCTAGCTGTGGGTCTTGGAGACATTTGTCACCCATCTTACGCCTCCGCGGGGAGTTAATTCTTTTTTACCTCAGCCGCACTTAAGACACATCGGAGCCGAGATCGCGCACAGTAACTACCCGAGCCATTATGGCCCGTAATCGTGGGTATTATTCGATTTACTGTGGCCGGCTAGCGTGGGTGCTGATCGTCAACCGTGAACTGCCCCTGGCTGGCCACACCTTATGTTGGGGCTTATAGTCGGTTCACAGTTGCCGGCGAGCCAAACGCCGTAATGAGCTGCCTCGGTTATAGTCGGCCTTCTCGGTGGCTTATAATCGGCTCATTACAGTTGGCTTTAAGGGCCGTCACGATCAATGAGTTAACCCGCAGCAGAGGGATGCTGGAGCAAAAGTGTCTCATTGGCGAGGGCATAGATTCGCATAGTACCTGTCAGGTCTTGTCCAGGTGAAGTTGCGCTGTGGAGTGCTTTGAATTGAAATGTTGTATGCATAGGATTTTGCTCAACAGAAAAGGATAAAGTTAACAAGCAGCCAAGATATAAAGGAACAAGTTAAAAAAGAGACAAGGTTTTTTAAAGTGGTTCGGCACGAAAATGCCTACGTCCACTGATTCTCTTTGTTAATTCACTTCATATGGGCAGTACAAGTTAAGAAAAGTATCGACGGAGGTGTTGGATATTCCATGCCCTCTAGAACACCTCTCCGTCCACTGTTGACAAAATATAGGCTCCATTGTGGAGATCTTTATGAATTACATATGGCCCATCCCAGATTGGATCTAGTGCTCTGGGGCGAGGGAAGATTCGCTTGAGGACAAGATCCCCTTCTTGTAAGGTACGATGCTTGACTTTGGAGTTGTATTGTGCTGCTACTTTTTGCTTGTGGGCTGCCGCTTTTAAGACTGCATCATTTCTTCTCTCCTCAACTAGATCCAAAGACATGTGAAGGAGTTCTTCATTCTCTTCTGGGTTATAGTGGATCCTACGGTGGGAGGGCACGATGGTTTCAACCGGGAGCATAGCCTCCGATCCGTATGCCAAAGAGAAAGGAGTGTGCCCCGTTGATGTTCTGAAAGATGTGCGATAGGCCCACAGTGCCGTAGGGAGCTCATCCACCCAAGCGCCCTTTGACTTTTCGAGTTTCTTTTTGATCAGAGTTTTCAGAATTTTGTTGACGGCTTCGACTTGTCCGTTTGCCTGGGGATAAGCTACGGATGAGAAGCTTTTGTGAATTCCGTGCTCTCAGCACCAGTTGGCGAATTCTTCGCTGTCAAACTAAAGTCCATTGTCTGATATGATTTTGAATGGGACTCCGTACCTGCACAGAACATTTTTGATCAAGAAGTTAATAACTTTTGCTGAAGATACTTTATTCAGAGGTTCTGCTTCCACCCATTTGGTGAAATAGTCGACTGCCACTATGGCATATTTGGCCCCGCCTCGGCCCATTGGCAGCTCGCCGATCAAATCAATTCCCCATACTGCAAAGGGCCAAGGGATGGTCATTTGTGTAATTTCAGTTGTTGGTAGCCACAGAATCTTAGCAAACTTCTGGCATCTGTCGCATTTTTTGACGAAATCTAAGGCGTCCTTGCTTAATGTAGGCTAGAAATATCCATATCGGAGTATCTTTTTTGCTAAAGTTTGCCCTCCGGTGTGATCTCCGCAACTTCCTTGATGAATGTTGGATAAGATTTCCTTGGCTTCCCTCCCAGCGACACACCTTAATAACGGGTTAGAGAACCCGCGCCGATAGAGGATGCTTTCCTGTATTGTGTAGCGGGAAGCTTTCCTCAAGATTTTCTTGACTTCGTTACGCCCGTTGGGTAGTATGCCGCTTTGTAAGTAGTCTCGGATGGGAGTCATCCAATTTGCTTCTTCGGTCGCAGCTATCAGATTCACTTGCTCAAAACTTGGGGTTGGTTTCTTCGAGATGGTTACTGCTCCGAAGATGGCGCTGTCTTTCCCACTTGCTTGCTTTGCTAATTCGTCGGCCTCTTGGTTCTCTTCCCGAGGGATGTGTTTGACTAAGTAGTGGTCCAATCGGCTGAGAAGTAACTTGGTCTTCTTTAAATACGCTATGAGTCGTTCTTCTCGAGCTTGGAATTCCCCTAGTATTTGATTAACAATAAGTTGAGAATCGCTATGAAGACACAAAGAATTGGCTCTGATTTCTAAGGCAAGTTCTAATCCAGCTATCATTGCTTCATACTCTGCATCGTTGTTGGTGGCAGCGAACTCCAACCTTATAGCATAGTGCAGCTTATTTCCCCTGGTAGTGATTATTACCACACCTGCCCCCGAGCCTTGTTCGTTTGATGCACCATCCACAAAGAGATTCCACCTTATGTCTTTTTCTATTTCCAATTGCTCCTTATCTTCGTTGGTAGTGAATTCTGCAATGAAATCAGCCATGGCTTGTCCCTTGATGGCGGTGCGAGGGTGATAGGTGATATCATACTGACTTAGTTCAATGCACCGTTTAAGTAGTCGCCCAGAAGTGTCGGGACGATGGAGTACCTGTCTCAGCGGTTGATCGGTCAGGACTTTGATGGAATGGGACTGGAAGTAGTGACGCAGTTTCCGTGATGTGATTAGTAAACAGTATGCTAGCTTCTCAAGTTTAGGATATCTAACTTCTGCCCCCGTAAACCTCTTACTTATGAAGTAAACTGGTCGCTGTGTGCGGTTGTCTTCCCTTACAAAGGCAGCGCTTAGGGCGTGAGATGACACAGCAAGGTATAGGTATAACTCTTCGCCTTCGCTTGGAGTCGAGAGTACCGGTGGTTTCTGGAGGTGTTCGATTAAGTTAAGGAAAGCGGTTAAGCATTCGTCAGTCCATTCGAACTTTCCTTTGTCTTTCTTTAGAGCTTCAAAAAAGGGGACGCACTTGTCCGTTGCTTTGGAGATGAATCGGCTCAGGGCGGCCACCTTTCCATTAAGGCTTTGCATTTCCTTTCGAGTGGAAGGTATCTTGATATCCCTTAGTGCTCGGACTTGTTCAGGGTTTGCTTCAATCCCTCTGGCATGGACGATGAATCCTAAGAACTTTCCTGATGATACTCCGAAGGAGCATTTTAGAGGATTCAACTTCATTCCATACTGGCGAAGTATTTGAAACATCTCGCCTAGGTGGCTTACGTGGTCTTTGGCTTTCCTTGACTTTACCAGCATGTCATCCACATACACTTCCATAGTTTGCCCTATTAGCCCTGCAAACATCTTGTTGACGAGGCGTTGGTAGGTGGCTCCTGACTTTTTAAGTCCGAAAGGCATTACCTTATAGCAGTATAAACCCCGGTCATTGATGAAACTAGTGTGGTCTTGATCGGGAGCATGCATAGGAATTTGGTTATATCCTGAGTATGCGTCCATAAAAGATAAGAGCTCGTGCCCGGCTGTGCTGTCCCCAAGTTGGTCAATTTCGGGAAGTGGGAAGCAATCCTTTAGGCAGGCGTCGTTTAGGTTGGAGAAATCAATGCATGTTCGCCACTTCCCATTAGCCTTCTTTACCAGCACCGGGTTAGCGATCCATTCCGGGTAGATGGCTTCTCGTATGAAGTCATTGGCGAGCAGATTCTTTACTTCTTCATCGAGGGCTGCTGATCGCTCTGCCCCCATACTTCTCTTTCTTTGTTTTACGGGCGCCTTGGTAGGATCAATGTTTAGTACGTGGCATGCTACATCGGGGGAGATTCCGGTCATGTCAACGTGTGACCATGCGAATACATCCAAGTTGTGGCGGAGAAAGTCGATGAGTTGCTCCTTCAACTCTGCTTTTAGTTGAAACCCAATTTTCAATAGTCTACTTGAGTCGTGCTTGTCTACAGATACAAACTCCATAGCCTCTACAGGCTCGGCGGTGGCCTCCTCCTCTTTGTCCCTAGGGTCTAATTCATTGAAAGGGTCGCTGGTATATCGAAGAGGAGGGGCTTTCTTTAGTTGCTACGCTTCTAGACTTTTCGTGTAGAGGGCAACCTCTACACCCTTCCCTTTATCCTTCCTGTGGTTGTTGCGAAGTTCAGTTACATAGCAGTCTCGGGCAACGTCCTGGTCTCCTTCTACTTCCCCTACTCCATTGTCCGTTGGAAATTTCATTTTTAGGCACCATGGGGCTAGGACAATTTGGAAGTCAGACAAGGCTGGCCTTCCTAAGAAGGCGTTGTAGGCCGAATGGTTTTCTATTAGCACAAACGTCTGTTTCCGTACAATGGAACGGGGATGACTTCCAATCTCAACAAAGAGGTCCAGTTGCCCGAGAGGCATCTTTGCATCCCCAGTGAAACCGTGTAGTGGTTTATTGCAGGGAGATACATCCTTCATTGATAGCTTCATTTTGTCGAATGCATGTTTGAACAGGATGTTTACAGAGCTTCCAGTGTCTAATAGGATTCGGTAAACTTCGGCTTGACCGAGCCGGGCAGAGATAACCATGGGATCCATGTGAGGGTATTGCCTTCCTTCTAGGTCACGCTTACCGAATGTGATGTCATCACTTTCTTTCCGCTTCGGATGGCGCTCTTCTATAACCGAATTGACATAGTCTTTATTCTCTCTAAGCGACTTTCCATATCTTTCCATCTCTTTCCAGCTTCTGTCTGCGATGTGTGGTCCTCCCGAGATGGTATGGACCACTATCTTCTCTTGACTAGAGCTGCTAGCGTTGCGGTTTCCTCTGCCGATCTCCGGTGAGGGTAGCCTTGGGTTCTCATTGGCAGGAGCTGGAGTCCTGTCCTGACCTTTTACATAACGTTCCAGTTTCTTCCTTCTGATGTGTTCCTTAATCAAGTCCCGGAGATGATTGCATTCATTGGTATCATGCCCATGAGATTCGTGGAAGCGGCAGAACTTTCCAATCTTCTGCGCGTTATCTGATTCCTTCTTGTATGGTGGGCGTTTGTATCTAACTTCGCCTTGGGTGGCAAGGAAGATATTTTCGACGGTCTCGTTCAAAGGAGTGTAAGTGTCGAATCTCGGTCCTGGCCGATATAGGCTCTTTTCTTCCTTCTTGCCCCCAGCATTGTCTCTGGGATCATTTCTTCGAACATCCCTTGCCACAGCCGGGGCGTTGCTGTGAGTTGCCTTATTTTGCTGTCCGGACTGCCCCTCCACGGCAGCATCCTCAAGCCTCATATATTTCCCGGCTTCATGGAAGAAATCGGGTAAAGTAGCTGGTTTTTCTTTTGTCAACCTTCTAGCAAATTTAGTGTCCGGATGCACACCACTACAGAGGGCCATTAGGATAAGCTTCTCATCGGCATCTTGGACTGCGGCTGCTGCGGCACTGAATCGGGTTAGGTATTGCTGCAGTTTCTCTCTAGGTTTCTGTTTGATGCTGGATAAGGAATAAGCGTCCTTAGGTTGTTCCACATGAATGCGGAACTGACTGATAAACTTTTCTTTCAACATTTCCCACGAGTTGATGGATCCCTGGGGTAGATGACAGAACCAGGAGGTAGCGAGATCTGCTAAGAAGAGTGGAAAGCATTTGCACAGTACTCCCTCTGTCGCTCCACTCATGAGCATATGTTGTGTGTATCTCTGTAAGTGTACAACGGGGTCGGAGGTTCCTTTGTAAGGTTCCATTGTTGGCATCTTCCATTCTCGAGGGGTGATAGCAATTTCGATATTGCGGGCGAAAGGGCTGGTTACCCTAGCGCCTATCCCTCGATCTCTTTGCTCCCGTTGGACGCACTTTCTGAATAAGCGTGCCATCCTTTCATCAGAACTTGGAGCAGATAAAAATGAGTTTGGTTCTGTTCTGTGGGATTGATTCTGTCCAGATGACCTGTAGGGATGGTATCGTCTATCATTCCTTATATTTTCCAGTGGCTGCCTTTGATCTTCTGGGAGCATGCTAGGGTCAGCTACAGTTGGCCCTTGCCTTGATCTTCCCCTGCTGGGTTCTGATCTAAGCACTTCCTCGGGTCCAACTTCGGGCTGGACTCTAGCTCGGCCCCGTTCACTGGCGTTTCCGTGGTTAGGCAGTATGACAGGCTCAGCTATAGTTGACCTTCTCCCGGTACCTCCCCCGTTGGGTTCGGTACCAAACATTTCCTCAGGCCTAACTTCGGGCTGTGCTCGATCTTGGCTCCTACCATGGCTACTTCTGCTGTTAGCTCCTTCGAAGAAGGAAGATCTTTGTTGTCTCTGAGATCCTCCAGACTGGGACTCGCCCCATGATTCAGTGTTGCGATTGGACTCTTCAGCATCCCTTAAGCGTGACATGAGATGGTCCACCAAGGCTTCCTGTTGGGACGTGAAGCGGTTAGTTACTTCAACCACAACCCTGTCTAAATCTGCCCTAGTAATTGCTGCGGGCTGTTCTGTGGCAGGAGTGGTCGGATTAGCCTGTCCTTCATTTGCTACTGCTGCTGGAGGAGGACGATTTACTTGATTCGTGACAGCTGGATCTGGAAGACTACTGGATGCGATGTTTTTTCCTTTGTTAACATCTTTTCTCTGTTTGGGAGGCATGTTTTCCAAGTGGCGAACGATGCTGTTAGGAAAATGTTAAGTGGATGAAGCTGAAGCTTCGAGCTTCTAGCTCTCAGTGAAAGCACCAAAAATGTTTGCACAAAAAATGGGCAAACACCTCCAAGTCGTATGAATTAGTTGATTTTATGTTGTTTTTAGTGATCTGGGTGATTTATGCAAATATGTAAAAAAAATAGGGACTAAACTATAAAAGACACGCAGATTTATAGTGGTTCTGCCAGAATGTGCCTACGTTCACTTTATATGTTATTTCTCCTTTACTGTTTAGATTACAAGTACAAAGCTTTGATACAAGTATCTAAAAGTTGTTCGAAAGTTCTCTCCGTGCTTGAGCTCTCCAAACTTGTCCCTCATTGTTGTACCCCTGCCCCTCTATTTATAGAGTGAGGCTGGGAGCAAGGGTCCTGGATGTATACAACTGCTGGTGGGCTTGGGCTGACGTGGTCTGGCCTGACAGAGCTGGTCCGGCATCACTCTGGGTCGGTATTGCTTGGAAGTGGAGTCGGACCGGTATTGGTGAGGAGGTGCTTGGTTCGACATTGGCGATGGCTGATTTGGTGAAGAAGGCAGGGCTCGGTCCGGTAGGTGTTGGCCTGGATGTGAGTCGGTTCGGTGGCTTCGTTGGTCCGGTGGTGAGATGTGTTGCTTCGTTCGGTGGAGATTTCATTCGGTGGAGAGTTTTGGACCGGTGGGAAGTTGGTCCGGTATAAGCCGGTCCGGCATAGGTTGATTCGGTGGAGAGGAGGGGTTGAAGGGATTAATGCCGAATGAGTTGGTTCGGTGAGGCATTTGGAAGAGGAGGTTGGTTTGGTAGCATGGGGAAAGAGATGGTTTGGCAGTGGCCTTAGTTTGGTGATGAGAATTCGTCCTACAATTAGTATTTTAAAAATACTATAAATTACCGTTTAAGTCGGAATTAGTTTTTGAGACTAGAAACGATTATAATAATATTAATTTAAGGTTATTTAATTATATTAATATTATTTTAAAGTTATTTAATTATTTTAATATTGTTTAAAAGTTATTTGTTTATAGTTAATACGTTTTAAGAAATTATAAAAAGGTTGATAAATTGAAAAGTTAATCATTTCAAGAATAATTATGGTTTGAAATTAATAATAAGGGTTATTAATAAGGTTTTGAAAATAAATCATTATGTTTATAAAAATGGTGAAGATTAATTATTATTGTTTCTTAAACAATATTTTGAAATTATTAATTATTATTTAAGAAGTTCTACAGCTAAAAATTTTCATTTATTTATAATGTTTATTGTTTATCATTATTATTATATAATGATGTTTTGAAGTAAAGGGATTTTTAATTAATATTTGTAAATGTTTTTCCGAGACCCATGAATAGAGTTGAAAGTTTGGGATTTTATAAAAGAGTTTATAAAATGGTTTGGAGATGTAAGGAAGATTGTTTACAAGGTAAAGAATTTTATAAATGGTTAGATATTTATAAAACGAATTTTAGAAACGGATTTATATATGTATAAAAGAAGTTTTGTAAATGGTTCCAGAAGTTTTATAAAATGGTTTATAAATTGTTTTAGAGAATTAGAAGGAGTTTATGGATGATTTTTGAATCGAATAAAAATGGAACCTTTCTCAATGTATAAATATACTTATACCATTGAGATAAGTATACGGATATTTTCTAAGTATTGAAAATATAGGAATTGGTGGATATATCTTTGTAAAAGTATTCTTATACAAGAAATTTGCAAACAAATTTTATTTATGAAAGATTTATAAAAGGATGCCGGTGATTACTTATATGCTTAACCAATGAGGGTTTTCCTTATGAAATAAACCCTTGATTGAATGTGTTATTCGATAGTTAAATAACCGACTATCGAAATTGGACCCAAATATAACTTTGGAAATATCTAGGAGAAACACGTGAGTTATATGGCACAGTCATCTCCAGTGATGTTGTACTATGCGTATAAATCTCGTTTCGTTCTCCTAGGACAATGATATGGAAATCCTTCCACTAATGGTTAGGAGGCGATCTCCGATCTTATCTTTGACTATTTATTTCCTAAAGAACTGGGGTTGAGTTTACCAGGAATTATCGAAAGTTATTTCGAAGAGACCGAGATCGAGTATGTTATCCGAAAACCACTTCGATTCAATAAATGCGTTTCGAAGTGAAGACATCTTGAAGATGATGGAATTGGAGACGAAGCTCTCAAGTGTTTCATTCAGTCCTAGAATGAACTTGTACGGATGAATGCTGATATTGCATTGTTTCCTGGAGGGCAGTGTTAGCATTCCTAGTGGGAAGTGCTATTAAAAGGTAAAACGTAGCCTCAGACCTCATTAACCGGGAAATGACAAAAATCAAGCATGTAGTAGGGCCAAGTGGGTAGCTTCCAAGTAGGGTATGGTCATTCCAAATCTAGATCGGTTATTATCTCTCATTGTATGGGCTCATTAACGGAGGGGTGATCATATTCGGTACTACTAGTCAAGTGGTGGGCCAGTTCTATGTGGCAGGGGTGCAAGATGTTCTTGTCAGACCCCGGTGCATTTATCTAGAGATGTGCCTTCGGAAGGTAGTTCCTTACTTTGTCATAGTATGGAATCCAATCTCCAGTACGTGCCTTACTGTTTTGATTGTAGAACCTAGTATGCTAAAATTTAATAATGTCACAATTTTGGTTAAGATTAATGAGTATTTGTATCTAGACAATATTATAATATCAAGGGATTTCATGTGAAATGTTTTGGTTATCGTAAGGTAAAAACTCGTCCATGTTTATGTGCGGCGTGGTCTTACGAGATACTTTTGATTTAAAGGTTTTTATAACTTTAAAATCAAGTTGGGTGTGTTTTCTCATGATGGTTTTCCAGACTGATTCAAATGTTATTTTATTATAATGCTCGGGTTAGACCGAGTATATTACATATTAGTTTGGATGCTTAGAGGTTCAAAAGACGAGTTGGAGGCCCAGAGACATATTCATGTAGATGGTTATTTTCCGCTGTATTCATTACTGTGTTATCAGCAATTGTGAGGACAGGCTGTTATAACTGTCCAGGCTGAAATATGTTAGTATACTCTGATTGGTGTTTGTATATATACATATTATAGTTTTGCTTTTCATGTAAAGATTTGTGGTATATTATAGATTATTCGTTCCGCTATAAAATTCTGTGTTGTTTAGTCTTCTTCCATCTTCTTCCTTTTTCCCTAACAATCGAGTTTTCCAGCATTCGATTGCTCGGCATGTGATACAGTGAACGTATTAGTGTCGGTTTTTCGAGGGTCGAAAACCCCCGATCATTACACACCTGATGGACTGTATGAGTGGTTAGTCAAGCCATTTGGATTGACCAATGCACCAGCATATTCCGTCAACCTCATGAATCGAGTTTTTAAAGGGTTGTTAGATAAGTTCATGGTAGCATTTGTTGATGACATGCTTGTCAATTCGAAAAGCAAGGGAGAGTACGTGTTGCATTTTGGAGAAGTGCTCAGTAATCTCCGTAGCATAAACTAAAGGCAAAAATTTCAAAATGTCACCTTTTACTCAAGAAGGTTCACTTTCGAGGACATGTTTTCTTCGTGCATGGAGTAGTTGTCGATCCTAATATAGTTGCTGCTATACAGGATTGCCACGTACAAAAGAATGCTATGGAGGTGAGAAGTTTTTTGTAGTTTGACTGGTTATTATGGAAGTTTATTAGGGACATCGTTAAAATTTATGTACCGTTGACCCGCTTTACCAAGAAGAATTTAGTTTTCCCGTGGAGTTTCTAATGCAAAGATGATTTTATTAAGTTGAAGGAGTTATTTGCTAGTGCTCCTATTTTAGTACTCTCTGATGGTACGAAGGCATTCGTAGTGTATACTATTGTAATAGTACAGGACTAGGCGCAGTGTTGATGCATGAGAGTAGAGTTGTTTGTTATGCAATTCGACGATTGATGGTACATGAGGGAAACTACCCAACCCATGATCTTGAGTTGGTAGCCATTGTCTTCGCCCTCAAATCATGGAGGCATCATCTTTTAGGGGAACGATTTGAGCTATTCATGGATCATAAGTCTCTGAAGTATTTATTCCCCCAAAAAAATTTGAATTTAAGGTAGTAGAGGTAGATGCAGTTCTTGTGTCATATGATTTCAGTATCACATACACCCTAGGCAAGGGCAATGTTGTAGCCGATGCTATGAGTAGAAAGCATGCAATGTTGAGTCCTATGATTTTGGAGTGGATGCACTTGGAGTTCATTTCTACTTTTGATTTTCAACCTTCATCGGACATTACACCAGGATTGTTGGTAGCTTTGGTTGTTCAACCTTCACTTATGTACCATATTGGTTCGAGATAGAAGAAAGACAAGGAGTCGTTGGATATTTTTGAGAAGCTAAACCAAGGAGAGAATTTGAGTCATTTGGATGCCATTCCATTAATTTGGAAGGATTTTTGCGAAAAGATAGTAGGTTGTGTGTACCCTTTGTAAAGGAGTTGGTAGATGTGGTACTAGCAGAGTCCCATCGTTCTAGGATGACTATTTATACTGGTAGTGACAAAATATATGGTGATATGAAGAAAGTGTTTTACTGGCCAAGTATTAAGAGGCATGTAGTAGAGTATGTTTCTAAGCGTGTGACTTGTCAAAGAGTAAAGGTGGAGTAGAAGAAGCCTAGTGGACTATTACAACCATTGGATATTCCACACTGGAAATGGGAAGTATCATATGGACTTTATTGATGAGCTACCTTGGAGTAGAAGGGGGAAGCGAGTATTTAGGACATAGTCGATCGATTGACCAAATGTGCTCATTTTATTCCAGTCAGGGGTACGAGAACAGTTGCATCTTTGGACAATTTATACGTGACAGTTTGGTTACAGAGAGTCCCTTCTAGCATTGCCAATAACTGATATCCCCTTTTCACTAGTGAGTTTTGGAAGAGCCTTCAGAAGACCTTGGGCACTAGATTTTAATCTGAATATCCCTTATCACCCACAGACAGATGGGCAGACTAAAAGGGTGAATAGAATATTAGAGTACTTGCTTTGGATGTGTATTTTGGATTTTGGAGGTTCTTAGGAGGATCACTTGCCATTGTAGAGTTTGCATATAATAATAGCTATAAGCAAGTATTGGGATGACACCTTTTGAGGTGTTATATGGAAGGCCATGTAGATCAGCATTTTTTTAGTGGGACACTACATATAGAATCATTCTTGGACCAGAGATGATAAAGGAGACTTCAAAGAAAGTAGAGTTGATCTGTAAGAGGACATAGACTGCCTAAGATAGGCATAAATCATATGCTGACAAGAGACACACGGAGTAGGAGTTCGTAGTAGGTAATATGGTCTTTGTGAAGGTTTCACCTTTTAGACACGTTATGAGGTTTGGTAGTTTGAAAAAGTTAGCACCAAAGTTTGTAGGGCCTTTTTCGATTATGGAGAGAGTAGGAAAGTTAGCTTATAGATTGGAGCTTCCTAAAAAATTGGCGGGAGTTCATTATGTTTTTCATGTGCCATACCTGCGACAGTGTACACGATTTAGCTACTGTGGTTGAGCCGAGTCAATTGGAAGAAGTTGAAGTAGAGAGAGTAACTTGTTTTTCGTGCACCTACCCGTATTATTAAGCATGAAACAAGATAACTCTGCATCAAAGTAATTAAACTTGTTAGAGTTTAATGGGGAGACGACTCAGTTGAGACTACGTGGGAACCCAAGGAGAAAATATGAGATAACCATCTAGAACTCTTTTCCGGTACATTTCCATTTAAATCGATATAATTATTAGTACACATAGTATTTATCTTAGAACATTCCACAGGTAGGAAAGTATGGATGCTAGGCACGGTTGTGAACATGTCAATAGGACATGTTTTGAATGATGATTGCTAATGGATGAATTTTATTAGTTAGTATTGCACATACGGGCTGATATGTTCATGTTGACCTATGACACACATCACATTATCATTTTACTTTATCAGTTATAGGCATATTGGTTATTGCATTTTTGCATATGTATTGAATGGTTGCTCATGCATATAAAATAGCAAGTATAGGATATTGCATACATTTTGGACACATGACATAAGCACTTGCATTTCAGGAGGTTGACTAGTTCATGAGACCACTTAATTTTACCTTACCTATATGTTCATAACTTCATATGCATTCTATACATAAATGTACATGCTGCAATAGAAATTTGGAAGCTAAGGACAATGTTTACAAATGGTTGTGGGTTAAGTAGATGGTTGTAGATATAGGTTGTAGGAGAAAATTATATTTTTCATTCCTTGGAGATTTTCAGGATGAAATCCTTTTAAGGGGTGAGAATGTAACTTCTCGAAAATTTAATAATAAATAAAAATATTAATAACAGTAAAAATGTAGTTTTACGTAAAAGGATAGAATAATAAATTTTTATTAATGTTGGAATTTGGCATTGGGACCTATTCCATTGTGTATGAAGCTTCATTTATAGTAAGAAAACGTATATAACTTGTTAAATTTGATAAAACGGACCAAAATTAACGAAAACTATAATCGGTGGCATTTTTGTAATTATTAGCTTTGGGTTTGAGTTAGCTAACCCTAGTTTTCAACATTGAAGTAGAACCTAGCCCCAGTATTTCTTATCCTAAACCCTAGCCATCACCTATGAAGGAACTGGGCTAGCTCGCAGCGGAACAATGACTGAATTTTAATTTTATTTTCATTTTAGATCTTTATTGAGCCTATGTAGTCCAAATTTATTTAGGACTTTTCTAAACTTTTCTTTTAAAATTTCATCACATTATTACAACTGCTTAAAATTAGTTTAATTTAATTTTAATTAATTGTATATAATGATGAGCACATCACATACACCCATGTGTATTGTGTAAGTGCAACATATGAAAAGTGTACAAAGTTAATGTGAACGTTGTTTAGGTGTTGGGATTTATATCACAATGGAAAAATTCTCCCTCTATATATGCCTTTGTCATCCTAAACATGAATGGATTTTTAATATATATAGTGTGTGTGTGTGTGTATGCATGCATAAATGTATATATATGTACACAATAAATGTTTTGCATAGCAGCTCAAATGAAATAGATTTCATTCATATTACATGCAGTACATCAAAGAATATTCAGATTAATTAAAGTTGTTTGAAATTTTACTATTATATCTTATATGAAAACCCTTTTGAAAGCTTATGTTAAATATAAATACACACACACACATAATAGATATTACATAATTATGTAAACTCAAGTACACATACAACCAGAATAAATTTTGGAACAAGATAAATAATATAGAAGTGGTTTGTGAAAAAGAATGCTTCCTTTTAAGCAAAGATTTAATACTAAAGTAGATACAATTGCAAAACATGAAATATATCATTAATTTAATGTTTCCCTTTTTCTTTTAATTAGCAGAGTTTATTTTAGAATGATTCAAAACATGACAATTAAATCATCATATTAAGTTGATGACAAAGATTAATTAATGCAATATTACCAAGTTTATTTACATAGAAATTCATGTGTGAACATTCAAATCTAAATGTTTTGGCATGAAAACTAAATTATTAACAAGAAAATTCCAAAGTTCTATTTTGTTTTGTTTTGTTTTTTTTGAACAACAACAAAGTCAAACGATATAAGAATATATAGATTCATGATAAGAAGATCTAAATCCGGATTAAACAAACTGGATTAACAAGCATATAAAATAGAGAAAATAAAATTAAGAAGGTCCGGATCTAGGTTAAATAAACTGAATAAAGAATTATATAGAATAGAAAAAATGAAATATTATTATTCATAACATAATAGCAGCGAACAAAGCATAGGTTCTATGTTTTAACATAATAGGAATATACAATTGATTCAAGCAGGGGATTTGAGATACTCAAATAAAAATTCAAATTCACAAATATGATTAGAGGGGAGAGATAGAGAATTAAGGGGATATAAATAAAATATAAGATGTGTATTTATAGAATTGTATATATATAATTTCCTTAGGATGAAGCCGATACAAACCCCTTAAATGATAAAACAATTCCTAGATTCTATTAATCACTCTCTATATTTGCAAAAAAACCTAACGGAGAGAAATCTGATTAAAGGAGGAAATAAATGCGTAATCAATATATGGCTTATTTCTCTCCTTTAATTAAGATTGGCCCTTCATTTTAATTTAAAAAAATCCTCCCCTTCTCTACATCATAGCCGCCTATCATGTAGAGATGTGGGTCCAAAAGATTTCCAAAATCCAATTAGTATTATTTCCATTTAAATCTAATTCAAATTTCTCATCGATATCGTATACCGATGTGTGCATTTATAACCTTTTATATATGCACATTATTAAGTGCTAATGGAAATCAGACAAACCAAATAAGAAATATTTTTCATCAATTAATATTTCATAAATATTAATTAGTTTAATTTATTTAAAGTCCATTTCAGTATTTATCTTGTTTAACTCAAATTTAAACATTATCGATATCGTATATCGATACGTGCATTTATAACTTTTATATATGCACTTTACTAAATACTAATGGAATCTAATAAATTAAATAAAAAATTCATAATTAATATTTCTTAAATATTAATTAATTTTTAACAATTAAAAATTAACTAAATCGTGTGGTTGATTCGTAATATCCTTTATTTCGGTTTTGTGACTCAAATGTGTAAATTTTGTCAGCAATTAATATTGAACAATTCAAATATTAACGTTTACACATCACCTTAGATTGTGGTATGACATTTCGGTTGAATTTATCGTTTACTAATCCTTTGGCAAAAACCAATTTTACTTATTATAAGCATTACCCATCAGTGATAATTATTTACACCAATTATGAAACACCGCACACCCCTTAGTATACCCAAAAAGGACACACTAAAAGGTGTGGTGCGTTATAGGTATAGCTAAAACTTTATAGAGACTAAGATTCACAAGACAAATAAATAATAACAGCAGAAACATTTAAATGGTAACTTCATTACTCCAGAAAATAAGTCATAAAATCCAAATATGTTAAAACCAAGTACACATGTCTCGTGAAAAATATAATCTCAGTCACATCATCAGAGTACATAAAAATAACCATCCCTCTCAGAAGTACCAGTACATCAAAATCCAAATTAAATGAGAACTGAAAAGAAGAAGAATACATGAAGAACCTCCTAGAATATCTCCCTAAGAAAGTTGAAATCTACTGTCCTTGCCTCTGCTTGCCTATGGGGGGAAAAGGGGAAAATAGAGGAGTGGGTTAGACTAAAAGTCTGGTGAGTGGAAGTAATTACTAGTATTTTTAAGCAAGACAAAGATAATAGACTTAGCAATAGTTCTAGTATAAAAGGAAATAAAGGAAAGATAAAACTGGAATAAAATACAATTTAACTGTTTGCTTTGATAGTGATTGTTTGCACTTGTCTTAGATAGCTGCTTTGATTAGGCTGAAATCCTAATCCTATTTCAATTTGGCTGACGTCCTAATTCTACCCTTTGATCGGCCTTCTATCTCTGTTGTGCCACTGTGAGCTAGTCCCATCCTGCGGGTCCCAGAGCAAAAGGACACCTGTTTAGCGCTTTGGAACTCAATAGCGACTTATCTCCCTACTTCGAGACCGCACGCTCGGTCACCGCCGGTTCACACTATCTACTACTCCCTCTTTTGACCTATTATCTACCTACTTCAACATAAGCATGCCTAGCTTCACTTGATATGTTGTGAGACCATCAGTCCTAGTTTGACAGGGTCCTATCCAGCGTCACCTAAGTGTTTTGTGAGACCATCAGTCCTAGTCTGAAAGGGGAATGCTGCCGGTACGAGTCCTAAGAAACAAAATCTAGTTGCGCCCCTTGCCCAAATCCCATGATTTGAGCTTCTATTTATTGACCACTTGTCTACCTACTTCAGCATAAGCGTGTCCCAGCCTCACCTGATCTATTATGAGACCATCGGTTCCTGACTGAAGGGGAATGCTGCCGGTACGGGTCCTACTTCTATCTTTTGCTTATTAACTTAGTGTAGGTTTCAAAATAAGCTTCTTCTGTTATTTCTGCTCTGTTTACTTATTAACTTAATCTAAGTCTTAAAATAAGCCTCTTCTATTATCTCTGCTATATTTTCTTATTTACTTAACTCTAAGTTTTAAAATAAATCTTTTCTGTTCTTTCTGCTTAATTATAACCTACGTTATAAATTCTCTTTTATTCTGTCTTTTTAGTTATAACTACTAGTTATAAACATACTTGCAAATGTCTTAAATTTTCCTATTTCAGTCTATCTTCTTTTTATTACAGTTCTTCTTATTTACATCAAATTTCTGTAAATTTAGTGTTCTTATATTTTAGTCCATATTAGTGAATTATCCTCTTTTTATTATTTTATTCACGTAAAAAGGAATAAAAAGAACTAACATTTACAGGCTGAATTCTAACGTAAAAAAGATGCAAAAAGTGTAAATAACAGTAAATAAATGAATAAAATAGCTGAAATAAAAATAGCTGAATAAAATAGACTAAAAAGAACTTTAAAATTAAATGCAAATAACTTGTATAAAAATCGTCTCAAAATTTCAGAAAAACTACAACTATTGAGAACTCTATTATTTTAAATTACTTAACAAATCTAAAATAATTACTTAAACACTCACCTGCGGTCCTCAGCTCTAGTTCTTGGTCTTCCTTGATCCTCTCCTAGAGCATAAATATTTTTTTCAAAATGATTCTCTCCTTAGAAATTTTTTATTTCTAGGGTCCAGCCTCTAGCAATGAACCCGAATAGGAGAAAATCTGAATGAGAAAAACAGCTGTGCCTAGGGTCTTATTTATAGTGTCACTTAGGGATCTCAGACCGTTGGATTTTAAGATTAAATCTGGTGCAACCACATCATAGGCTCGACGGGAATCGTCAGATGAAAGCACGGACACGCAAGATGGAATAAAAATAGCAAAACACGTAACAGTTTAATCTAGACGAAACTTCGTGTCCATATACTAAGGCGGGTCGACACCCTGTCGACCCTTATATGTGTTAGGTCGACCTATTGGTCGACCTAGCTAGGGGGAGGTTCAACCCTAGGGTTGACCTGACCTTATATATGTTATACTTTTTTTCTTTTCGTTTTCTTGTTTAATTCGTATCTTCTTTGTTTTAGCTCGGATTTTGACAATCTATATATGGAAATTAACCAGAAAATTACCACAGACACAATGGTGCAACCCTAGTGGCTCAATTCTGATAATTTCACAAAGTTATTTTATTATTTAATTAATTAATTAATTAATTATTGCTTGAATTTTGGGTAGTTACATTCTCCCCTCCTTAAGGGATTTCGTCCCCGAAATCTCCAAGGATAGAAGAATGAAATAAATGTTTTCATCCAGATTCTACAACCAACTACTCAACCATCATCCATTACATCCATTGTCCTTAAGTTTTTCTAATGCAATTCATGATATATATGTGGATAGTGTAGTGTCAATGTTCCTAACTAATGCTAGGCGGTCTACTGATTCAGTCGACCTCCTTTTATGCATTCATGTCGGTGCCATGTATCCAAATGAATGCAAATTTCCTAATGATAACTGATAGTTCTATATGGGTGCTACAATCATCATCCAAATGCAACAATCATACGATAATCATCCATTTATAGCAACCACGGAAAAATAAAAATAAAATATGCAAATGCGCACACATCCATATGCATATGCTCTAGTGACCTAGTTAGGTTGATCCCTAAGAGATAATAGTGCCTAGTGTATATATATGCGTCCATTAGCATCCACTATCAAACACTTGCAACCACTAGCGTCCATCGTACATAACATGTTCTAGTAACATGTTTACATTCAGTCCTACCATCCGTAGGTTAAATCCTAAGATCTACCCTCCTAAAGGATACTAAAGGAAAGAACCTATTCAAAACTAAAGATGGAAATAGGAAATTCAAAACGTACCATCAAAAAGATACGGATAAGAGGTACGTATTCTCTCTTCAACCTCCCACGTAGCGTCTTCAACATCATCTCCCCACTGCACCTTTACTAACGGGACCTCTTTATTCCTAAGCTTCTTGATGTCACGTCCAATGATCTTGGTAGGAATACGACGAACTGATGCTTCTCTCTCCACTTCAACTTCCTCCAGTTGACTAGGCTCCACAACCTTTGTTGAGTCATGTAAGCACTTTCTCAAGTGCGAAACATGAAAAACATCATGCACTCCTACGAGCCTCTCCGGTAGCTTTACTCGATACGCCATCTTCCCTACCCTTTCCACAATGGGGAACGTTCCTACGAATCTGGGAGCAAGTTTCCTACTTGATCCAAATCTCACTACCTTTCTTAGCGGAGACACCTTAATGAAAACCAAATCTCTTACCTCAAACTCAATGTCCCTTCTTCGCTTGTCTGCATAGGATTTCTGCCTATCTTGGGCCGTCTTCATTCTTCTAATTAAATCAATCTTTTCTGAAGTCTCTCTAACCATGTTGGGACCAAGTAGCAATCTCTCTGTAGACTCCAACCAACATGAAGGCGACTTACATGGTCTTCCATAAAGAGCTTCAAAAGGTGCCATCCCGATGCTAGCTTGAAAACTATTGTTATAAGCAAATTCCACTAAAGGAAGATGCTCCTCCCAAGTTCCTCCAAAATCAAGAATGCACATCCTCAACAAATCCTCAAGAACTCTATTAACTCTCTATGTTTGGCCATCCGTCTGAGGGTGATAGGCCGTACTCAATCTAAGCTGCGTCCCTAAAGCCTCTTGCAAGCTTCTCCAAAACTCTCTAGTAAAGATAGGTTCTCTATCGCGCACTATGCTAGAGGGAATTCCATGAAGTCGGACTATCTCGCGAACATATAAGGATGCCAAATAAGGTGTTGTCCTCTTACTCTTGACTAGAATGAAGTGGGAGCTCTTAATCAAGCGATCTACAATCACCCAAATACTGGTATTCCCCTTCCTAGATCGGGGTAAACCATCCATGAAGTCCATCGAAACACTATCCCACTTCCATTCGGGTACATCCAATGGCTGAAGTAATCCATCGGGCTTCTGCTGCTCCGGCTTAACTCCTTGGTACACAAGACAGTTAGCTACAAACTCTACCACATCCTTCTTCATACCGCTCCAATAAAATACTCTCTTCATGTCCCTATACATCTTATCACCACCTGGATGAATTGTCATTCGAGAATGGTGTGCCTCTGCTAGAACTGCTCTCATCAAATCACTAGTGTGGGGGACACAAAGTCTTCCATCTCTCCTTAGCCGCCCTTTACTATCAATGGAATAGCGTTGGAGATGTCTAGGACCTCTCCTCTTCTAATCCTCTCTAGAATATCCATAAGCTTTGAATCCTCTCGCTGCCTCTAGCCAATCAGATCTATGAGGGTAGGCTTAAGCTCAAGTGCTGCCAATAATCCCGGGGTGATGTCCGTAGAGGGCTTAAAATCAAAAGTGGAAATAAACTCTAGGCTTTTCCACTCTATGAACATTGGGTTAAATGTTGCTCTCTTCCTACTCAACGCTTCTGCCACCACGTTTCCCTTGCCAGGGGTATAAGCTATCTCAAAGTCATATGATGCTAAAACTCCATCCAACACTGCTGCCTCAAGTTTAAATCCTTCTATGAGAATAGGTCCTTCAATGATTTATGGTCAGTGAAAAGTTCGAACCTCTCTCCTAGCAATAATGTCTCCAAGACTTGAGTGCGAAAACAATAGCAGCTAGCTCCAAATCAAGGGTGGGGTAGTTCTTCTCATGAGTCCTCAACTATCTACTTCCATTGCATACTACCCTCCCTTCTTGCATCAATACTGCTCCAAGACCCGTCTTACATGCATTGGTGTATACAGTAAAAGGCTTAGCTCCGTCGGTTAAAACTAACATTGGTACACTAGTAAGGACTTTCTTTAGCATCATGAAGGAATCCTCACAATCCACATCCCACACGAATGCTGCATTCTTCTTAGTGAGGCGAGTAAGCAGTGCTGAGATCTTAGAAAAATCTCTGATAAACTTCCTATAATAACTAGCCAAACCTAGGAAGCTTCTAACTTCGGTAATGTTCTTGGGGGCCTTCCAATCTTGCACTACTATTACCTTAGCGGGATCAACAGCTAAACCCTCTCTTGAGACTACATGCCCCAAGAAACGCACCTCCTCACGCCAAAAGTGACACTTCGAGAACTTTGCCTTCAACTGATGAACACGAAGTGTATGAAGAACCTCTCTAGATGAATAGCATGCTCCTCCATACTCTTGGAAAACAACAAAATGTCGTCCACGAATACTAATACAAACTTATTTAGGACATCTCGAAAAACACGGTTCATCAAATCTACAAAATAGGCTGGGGTATTGGTCAGCCCAAACGGCATAACCAACTGCTCAAAGAATCCATCAGGTGTCCTAAATGCTATCTTATCGATGCTATTATCAGCGACTCTAAGCTGATGAAATCCGGTAGCCAAATCAAGCTGAGAAAATACTGAAGAGCCAACTAGCTGATCGAAAAGATCATCTATCCTAGGAAGTGGGTAACGGTTCTTATTAGTGAGATTGTTCAACTGTCTATAGTCTACGCAAAGTCGAAGGAAACCATCCGCCTTTGTAGCGAAGACGACTGGCGCTTCCCACTCAGATATGCTCTGTTTGATGAAGCCTTTCTCCAATAGCTCACCAATCTGCTGGCTTAACTCCTTCCTCTCCCTAGGAGCCATATGTCTCACGAGCAGTGCCACTGGCTTAGCATTGTCATTAAGATAGATCCTAAAGTCGATCTCTCTCTTAAGGGGTAGTCCCCTAACCTCCTCAAAGACGTTTGGGAAATCTCTGATGACTGGACTGAATCCAACTCTGCTGGTGATAATCAAAGGAATAAAGGAAGCTCAACATGACTGACCCCTGTGGGTTGCAAGAAACCTCGAGAGTCCTACCGATGCATGTCACTAGTCTAACGACTCTCCTCTCACAGTCCAATATCGCTCCATAAGTGGATAACCAATCCATCCCCAAAATCATCCCATACCTCGAAAATCCCAATACATAGGCGTCATAGTCAAACTCTACGCCTAGGATAAAATTTTTCAAACCCCTATAAATCATGGATAAATGTGTCGATCCTCCTATGGGGTTTGAAATAACTATGGGGTCTACTACTAAAGAGATATCTAAGTGCAAACAATCAACCAAGGAACTAGAAATGAAAGAGTGTGATGCTCCAGAATCAAAAAGAGTCCGAATAGGAAAATCCAAAATAGAGATCGAACCTTCCACGGTGACTTTCCTACCTCTATCTGGTTCGCTGCTAGAAGGTGCTGCATCCAAAGCTTGTACCTGCGCTATAGGTGTGCCCGCTCCCTGCCCCGTCTTCTGAGGACAAAATCTACTAAGGTGATCGGGCTGTCCATAACTATAAAACTTTCCCTTCATTTTATCCTTCTTGTAGTCCCTTGCGTAATGTCCAACCAATCCACAGCTATTGCATTTCTCACCTTTCTTGATCTGCTTTTGAGGTCCTCCTCCTTTCTTCTTATCCTTATCCTTCTTATCTTTCCACCACTTCTTCTTAGAATTCTCTGACTTAGGGACCTCCTTAAGCTCTCCTTCCTTAGCTGCATCAGACATGAGGGCTATCTCTACCAGTGACTCATATGTAGCTCCTATCGGTACATGCGTCAATAACAACCCTTGGAGGGACTGATTCAATCCCTTAGCAAACTTCATGGCCTTCTTATGCGGTGTATTGACAAGCTCCATCCCAAACCACAACAACTCATTAAATTGATTGATATACTCCTTTACTGAAAGACTTCCTTGCTTCAAACTAATGAACCTTTCCAACTGCATACTTTCTTCTGCTTGTGACAAAAACTTCCTCTCAAACCTTTCACGGAACCCATTCCAACCAAGGTTTCTACCTTCCAACTCAACAATCTCCAACCAATAAGAAGCCTCTCCTTTCAGCTGCCAAGATGCAAGCTGAACTCTCTACTGGTCCTCCAATCCTCACAGCCCAAATATCCGCTCCGTATTTCTCAACCAAGCTCGTGTCTCCACGAAATCCTCTGTACCAGAAAATGTCTTGCCTCCTAGATTAGCGAAGTACTTGCATAGCTTAGAGAAATTGGCTGCTACGAGTGGATTAATGGGATCTCCACCCGCCGATGCTGGATTGGGCGCTTGCCCTTGCACCTCTGGTGTCGTAGCTTGAAGGTATCTACGAAACAAGCCTGGGACTTGGACACCCTCGGGAAAATTAGGGGCATCCGCCATGCTATGCAAAGAAAAAGTGCTCAAAAGAATCGAAAGAAGATTGAACTGGACTTTTAGGGGATTTTTATAAAAAGTCTCTTATACTTAAAAAACCATTTCTATAATAAGAGTTTCTTTCTGAAAAATACTTTAAAAAAGTAAGTTAATTTCTGAAAAATACTTTACTTTTAAAACAAGTTTTTAGGAATCCTGTAACCTTAGGCTTTGATACCAAGTGAAACACCCCACACCGCTTAGTATACCCAAAAAGGACACACTAAAAGATGTGGTGCGTTGTAGGTATAGCTAAAAATTTACAGAGACTAAGATTCGCAAGACAAATAAATAAAAACAGCGGAAGCATTTAAATGGTAGCTTCATTACTCCAGAAAATAAGTCATAAAAACCAAATATATCAAAACCAAGTACACATGTCTCGTGAAAAATATAATCTCAGTCACATCATCAGATTACATAAAAATAACCATCCCTCTCAAAAGTACCGGTACATCAAAATCCAAATTAAATGAAAACTGAAAAGAAGAAGAATACATGAAGAATCTCCAAGAATATCTCCCCAAGAAAGCTGAAATCTACTGCCTTTGCCTCTACTGGCCTGTAAGGGGAAAAGGGGAAAATAAAGGTGTAACAACCCGCATATTTTACGATTCGTATATTTAAATGTTTAATTTAGATATAGCATCGTTAGTCAGATTTTAGTCTGAAAAAGTCACTATTCGTAGAAGAACAGTCGAATTAGTGAAAAGTCTACATGGATAGTGCTTTATGGAAGTGTCTATTTGAAAATTCTGTCACATAGACATTCAGACGTCTGAAATCAATCGTTCAGACATCTGAAATTGCTCGAGTCAATCCAGAAAGAAAACAGGCTAAAATAGACATTTTCAGACGTCTGAAATCCCCGAGTCAGACGTCAGAATATTGTACTAGACAACATCTGGTTTTCCAGATTTAGACGTCTGAATTGGAAATTTCAAACTTTTGAATGAAGATTGAAATTGAGATTCAACAATTTGGACTCGAGACCAATTCCATTGAGTTCAAAATGGTGTTTGCGACTTTTTTTAGTATAAACATCGATATGTTTTGAGTTGGGAAAAATTTCAAAATTTTCACTTAGGGCTTTGGGTTTGGGTTTCAGCCCACTAACCCGTCTTAACACCCTAGCTCTATCCACCTCTCCTCTTCACTTCATTCTTATTTTCCTAACATTCTAGCTTTAGCAATGTTATCCTGCCTTTTGGCAAGGCCGTAATACCAAAGGATTGACTGGTAACCAGTAAACGGTCCGTCCCAGAGATCAGTTATACATGGGCTCACCACGAATATCGATGAATTTTGTCCGAGTCCAGATCGAGCCAAAATTGGTAGGACATGGCAAGCTAAGCCAAGAGAACCAACGTTTCAAATCTCAAGTCAATCCGAGTTCATATGCTCAAGTTATGAACGATGCAAGGTTGGATGGAGATCAACTACCAATCGACTCGCTCCTTCGACTCGCTTCCCAACGTTCAGTTTGAAGCCAACTTCGACTCGCTACACAGTGCCCAGGAGTGTCGTCTTCGACTCGCTTTGCTCAAAGGCCAATCTCGAGTCGATCAGGTTCGACTCGATCCACATCCTTCAGAGCTGCTCTTTTCGACTCACTCTGGTTTAAAGCCATCAAGAGTGCACACTTCGACTCGCTCCGCTCAGACAACTGGTTCGACTCCATCAACATCGACTCCACTGCTCGAACCTCCTAGAACGTCCCATTTCGACTCGCTCGACCAATTCTGGCTTCGACTCGCTCGACCAAGTACTCACTTCGACTCACTCGAAGCGACATCCAGGACAGAGTAAGAATCAAGTGTCACGTCATCGAGTCGAACGGAAGCGAGTCGAAATTGAAGCGAGTCGAAGGTAACATCACACCGAAAACTCTATTTCGTATCGATCATATCTCCCAATCTACAAGTCCAAACGCTATGAAATTTTCACAGAAGACCACGTGTATGCTAAAGGATGTCCACGCCAAATTTCGACTCCATTGGATGAAATCTTGAGCGAGTCGAAATCAGCTCGTGTCAATCACGGATCGGACCGAAACTTCACGGGCTTGGACGTACGGGCTTGGTCATGTGCCAGAGAGGGTCTCTCGAGATCTGAGCGAAATATCAGCCTCCTACACCAATAAATAGACCCCCAAAGCCAACAAAAAAAGGGTTCTTCTTCCTCTTTGAGATCTCCAACGCCCGGACTCCGCCAGATCCAGATCTGAACTCTGTCGCTGCTGCTACCAACAAGATTCACTGCTGCAAATAATAGCTACCTCTTGTAATTTATTGCATTCACTTGTAAACATCAAAGAAAGATCAATAAAGCAATCTACTTCATAGTGGATGTAGGCAATACGCCGAACCACTCTAAATTCTTGTGTCTCCCTGCATTTTAGTTATTCTCATTTCTGAAATTTGGAGTTTTTGTTAGATAATTCCTCTTTTTTCATTTAATTTCTTCACTTTATCTCTTCAAAGACTTCCGAAGAGTGTTGTGCCCAATTTTGGTACAAACACTTTGGTGCTTTCACTGAGAAAAACCCAATTTTTCTCCCACTCTTTGGATCTCCTATATATATTGGATTGCATAAATCTAAGAAGAAGATCCAGATCTAGAACCTTGAAGCCCTTCCATTCTATTCAGATTTGCAATCAGATCAAGGAAAGGACTTCGCCAATTCACTATGGTGAGCACACGTACCACCTCCGCAACTGCTGATTAAGGAACATGGGACCGACAAAACCCCGTGCAATCACCTCCATCCAACCAAAATGCTGCAGGACCTTCAGATCCATCAGGTCCAATAAATAGACAAGAATTCCAGACATTGCTTCAGGAGTTGACCCAAAGTCGACAGCAGCTAGCGGAGCAACTACGCGCCAACACGGAGTTGACTAACCAGCTAAATCGCCAAAGGCGAAGAAGATCTAGAAGAGACCGAGGTTCTCACTCCTCCACAAAGAGCTCAGCCTCCTCCGATGGCCAAACTAGATCCACACGTCCACGGTTGGGTGGAAGCTACACCCAGGCCACAGGACACCAACCTGCTTCGAACCTTGGGCAACCTAGAGCTGGACCATCCGTTAGCCTCCGCACAGAACCTTCAACTCGGGGAGGAGCTGCTCCTTATCATGTTACCGGGAACATTGCTACTACCACTACTGCTGGACGAGGAGGTGACGCTAGGAACCAAGCTGATCCTCAACATAGCCGACGAGAGCAGACTCCTGAACCTTATGTCCTTGAGGATGTTGAACCAAGGAGGCGAGACATGGACCGTCGACCACGTCCGGTCCAGACTCGCACTGTGGAGCCCGACCACACCTTGGCACAACATGCTCCAAATGTCCAAACAACAGATATACCAGCGATGATCCGCCAAATGATCCATGAAAGTCAGGGTCTATCTAATGACGACTGGGGAATCTCCCGAAGTCATACCCCTTTCATCGATGATGTTTTATATGCTGAACCACCTTGGCACTTTAGGATGCCAGCTTTGCTAGTTTATGAAGGGAGCTCTGACCCCAATCAACATGTCCTGAAATACGAATGGCTGATGAATGCTGCTAGAGCTGATGACGTAGTAAAGTGCCGTAGTTTCCCCATTTCCCTAGGGGGCATCGCTACCATGTGGTTCACTCGTTTGCCATCGTGATCCATCTCTAACTTTGACCAAATGGCCACCAAGTTTGTCGAGCAATTTCGTATGCATGTGGTGAGGCCAAAGGATGTTAACACTCTGTCTAGCATTACGCAAGCTCCCAGAGAAATGCTTAGACGTTACTTGGAGCAATTCCATGCCGCGTGTGCGAAAATAAGCAATCCCAACAATAACTCTATCCTGATGGCTCTGACTAAGGGGATTGATGCTGATTCCGAGTTCGGGAGTTGGTTAGCTGGGAAACCACCCACGTCGCTGGACCGTTTCTATTCCAAGGCAGCCCAATTCCTGAGAAGGGAGGATGCGAGACAGTCTAGGAGCAGGATGACGCAGGACCCAACATCGAAGGTATCCAGAGTAACGTCGCTGTTAAACAGACCAGAGATAGTTCTGGAAAAATTCAGTTGAACGTCCAAAATAAGCAGAATCAGCAGAGGGACAATAGAAATCAAAACAAAAAACGCGATCAGGATCGTGGACCACGGCGTAGAGCTTCCATGTACGAAAACTACACTCCATTGAACACGTCGTTGGAAAATGTGTACTTGCAAACCTGCAACACCATGCAGTATAAGAAGCCTGCCCCAAAACCACCAACCGAAAGACAAATCCAAACAGGAAAGTTCTGTAGATTCCATGAGAGTTATGGCCACAACACCAATGAGTGTCATCAACTACAAGACCTCATTGAAAAACTGATACATGAGCGGAAGCTGGATCAGTATGTACGGGCACCGCAATCCGGTGGAGCGGGCCCATCAAATTAGAATTGCGCACCGAATCAGGAAAGATAGGAAGAACCCGCTTGTGCGGACGGGAGGTTGGTCATTAACACAATAAGCGGTGGTCCTCACCCGGCAGATCGAAGCTGGAAGGAAATGGAGTCGTATGCCAATTCTATCAGGCATGCGGACTTCGAGTGTTGTAGTAGTTTTGATGAGGGGGCTCCGGCAAAGCAATAGAAAACGATGATGGATGACATCGTGTTCAGGAACAGAGATGCAGATAAAGTCGAAGCTCCCACTATTGATCCACTGGTCATCTCAGCACAAGTAGGTCCTGCTTGGATAAAAAGGATCTTAGTTGACAGTGGAAGCTCTGTGAATATTTTGTTCAAACGAGCTTATGATCAAATGAAGATGGAAGCCACAGACTTGAAGCCTTGTCAATCTCGAGTCCATGGTTTCAACGGAAGTGCCACAATTCCCACTGGGATGGTGGAACTGCCAGTGGAGTTGGGAGTAGGAGAACACCGGAGAGTACGAATGTTGCAATTCATCGTTCTGGACATAGACTCCCTTTACAATGCTTTCTTGGGCCGACCGGCCCTCGCTGAATTCAGAGTAGCCATTGCCCCATGGTGTTTGACCTTGAAATTTCCCACTGATCATGGAATAGGAATCGTTCATGGAGATTAGGCCACTGCTAGAGCCTACTATGTTGCTGAGCTACGGGAAGCACAGCGGAAGGAGAAGGGAAAGGACGTAGAGGAGTCTCTCTGCGTCCGTTTCGCCGACAATTGACAATTAACGCCCGGGCCCAGGCCCGGGCACCCCAGCCAATTCCTCAAGGACCTTAACCCGAGAGAAACTGAAGACGAAGGGGAATCTAAAGAAAGTCAAGCGACCCCAGCCGAACTGACGATTGATGTCCCAATTGACATTAACGATGATTCGAAAATGATAAAGATTGGATCTCAACTAAGCCGGAAAACTCAAGAGGAATTGGTTGAATTTCTGCGGGCAAACCTTGACGTATTTGCTTGGACACATTCTGATATGTGAGGGATCTCGCCGGACATCGCGAGCCACACTCTGAACATTGACCCGCGGCATGTCCCGGTCAAACAAAAAAGGCATGGTATGGATCCAGAGAGATCTGCCACCCTTAAAGAGGAAGTAGAAAAGCTTGAAGCAAACAGATTCATTCGAGATGCGCTATATCCCGAATGGGTGTCAAATCCCGTGCTCGTCCGAAAGCCAAATGGGAAGTGGAGAACATGTGTCGACTATTCCGACCTGAATAAAGCATGCCCCAAAGACAGTTTCCCGCTTCCTAGGATTGATCAGCTAGTGGATTCGACGGCTAGACACGAGCTCTTATCCTTCATGGACGCGTATTCAGGCTACAATCAGATACCGATGCATTTACCCGATCAAGAACACACCAGCTTCGTGACCAATCTGGGGATTTACTGTTACAAGGTTATGTCATTCGCACTCAAGAACGCCGGAGCTACTTACCAACGGTTGGTCAATCGGATGTTCGCTAATCAAATCGGGAAGACAATGGAAGTATATGTAGACGACATGCTTATGAAATCACGACTCTCCACCGACCATGTAAAAGACCTGGAAACTATGTTCAACATACTTCGGGAATACAAAATGAAGCTCAACCCATTGAAATGTCACTTTGGGGTTGCATCCGGAAAGTTCCTTGGGTTCATCGTTAACGCCTGGGGAATCGAAGCCAATCCCGAAAAAATTTGGGCAATCAGAAATCTAGAAACTCCCAAAACTATGAAGCAAGTCCAGAGTCTCAATGGAAAAGTAGAAGCATTGAGCAGGTTCATTTCAAAGTCCACTGACAAATGCATTCCCTTCTTCGATCTGATTCGAAAAGGGAAATGAAACTTTGAATGGACCACGGAATGCGAGGGTGCTTTCCAGGCGCTAGTCCAACATCTATCCACACCACCTATCCTATCAAAACCCATTGACCATGAGAAGCTGTTCATATATTTGGCGATATCAGAGAACGCTATTAGCGCTGCATTAATCCGAGAAGAAGACAAAATACAGAAGCCGGTGTACTGCGTCAGCAAACGATTGACTGGAGCTGAAAGAAATTATCCGAGACTGGAAAAGTTGGCTTACTGCCTTGTCATCGCATCAAGAAAACTCCGAACATACTTCCAGGCACATTCCATTATTGTTTACACCGACCGTCCGTTACGACAGGTCCTTTCGCGGCCTGAGACGTCTGGAAGGCTACTCAAGTGGAACATCGAACTGAGCCAGTTTGACCTTACTTACGCTCCGAGACGGGCCATACAAGGACAAGTCCTAGCCGATTTTATAGCTGAATTTACCATCCCAGAGGACATGCCCGAAGCCAGTAAATCCCCTGAGTACGTCTGGAAGCTTTATACTGACGGAGCATCAAACGACCGGTGTTCAGGCGCCGGTATTGTGCTTGAAACTCCCGAGGGTCGATCCATATGTTATGCCTTAAAGTTCGATTTCCATGCAACTAATAATGAAGCTTGGTAGAGATTTGAAACTTGGTAGAGATTTGAGGATTATCGCAGTGTAAATTTATTATGATTCACAATTGGTTGTGTGCCAAGTACGAGGAGAGTATCAAGCAAGAGAACGAAGGTTGGCTGCTTATTTAGCGCAAGTTAAGGAAGTACTAGACCATTTCGATTACTACGCCATATTCAGTATACCTCGAGAACGCAACCAAAAGGTCGATTCGTTGGCAAAGCTAGCCAGCACAGGCGAAGCTCAACAAATGGGACTCGTACCCGTAGAAACGCTATCTTCCCCAAGTATCGACCGAGCAGAAATAAACCGGGTATACGAATCCGTTCCCGAAAGGGATTCATGAATGACTCCACTCAGAAATTACATTGAGCACGGAACCCTGCCGGAGCGCAGGAGTGAAAAAAGACAAGTCCTTCGAAAGGCATCAAGGTTTAACATCCAGAATGGACTCATGTACAGAAGGGGGTACTCAGTCCCCCTACTCCGATGTATCGCTCACGATGAAATCAAACAAGTGCTACGCGATGTGCATGAAGGAGAATGTGGCGATCACACCGGGGGGCAAACACTTGCCAAGAAAATACTCGGCTACAGATATTACTGGCCTACCGTGAATTGTGATGCGTTGGAATATGCGAAGAAATGTGATATGTGCCAGAAATATGCCCGAATTCCTAGAGCTCCTCCTACTGAGATAACGCAAATGGTCAGCCCATGGCCGTTTGCAATGTGGGGCATCGACATCATCGGTGCTCTACCTCTGGCAAAAGGTGGAGCGAAGTACGCCATCGTCGCAGTTGATTACTTTACAAAGTGGGCTGAAGCCGAAGCTCTCGCTACCATTACAATGAAGAAAGTAATCAACTTTGTGGTTCGTAACATCATCTGTCGATTCGGTCTCCCACACACCATAATTACAGACAACGGAACCCAATTCGACAGCGCTGAATTCAAAGATTTCTGCAAACGATTTCACATCCAAAAGAAATTCTCCGCAGTTGCACACCCTCAAGCAAACGGACAGGTCGAAGCAGTTAATAAGGTTATAAAATCAATCCTGAAGACACGACTGGAAAAGGTCAGGGGCAAATGGGTCGATGAACTTCCTATGGCTCTATGGGCTTACCGAACAACCCATAAGACCGCGACCGGCCACACTCCGTTCTCTCTTTCCTACGATTCAGAGGCCGTTATTCCTGTCGAGCTAGAAGTACCTTCCCATCGTGTGACATACTATGATCCAAAGATGAATGCTATACTACTTGCTGAATCTCTCGACCTACTATATAAGAAGCATGAGGAAGCTGACTTGAGGGCAGCTGCCCATCGAAGTCGAGTCGCCCGATTATACAACGCCAAGGTCCATCCGCGAACCTTCGAGTTAGGCAATCTCGTCTTAAAAGGAGTCTATCCGGTTCCTTCACATATGAAGCCAACATGGGAAGGAACGTATGTTATTAAGCGAAGGCTCGGAGAAAGCACATTCAAGTTATCGACCATCGACGGTCTTACCCTGCCAAGAGCTTGGAACAGCGAAAGTCATTCCCAGAGCGCGAACCGGAGTATAAACATCCAACTCCGTATTCCCAGAGTGCGAAGCGGAGTATAAACATTCAACTCCGTATTCCCAGAGTGCGAAGCGGAGTATAAACATCCAACTCCGAATTCCCAAAGCGCGAACCGAAGTATAAACATTCAACTCCGAATTCCCAGAGCACGAACCAGAGTATAAACATCCAACTCCGTATTCCCAGAGTGCGAAGCGGAGTATAAACATACAACTCCGAATTCCCAGAGCGCAAACCAGAGTATAAACATCCAACTCTGTATTCCCAGAGTGCGAAGCGGAGTATAAACATTCAACTCAGTATTCCCAGAGTGCGAAGCGGAGTATAAACATCCAACTCCGAATTCCCAGAGCGCGAAGCGGAGTATAAACATCAACTCCGGATTCCCAGAATGCAAGTGCCAATTCCAAGTCCCCCGATCGCAGACATATGATCGAAACTCAAGCCAGTGTAACCAGCCACCGATGAATAAATGGGAACCCCCGGAGTACGAAAATGATTATCGACAATCAAACAAGCATGGTAGCATCACTCAATCTCCGCTTGCTTCAGGCATCCGTTTGATGGCGCAA
The DNA here is from genome assembly GCA_030737815.1 of Allium fistulosum. Taxonomy (NCBI): domain Eukaryota; kingdom Viridiplantae; phylum Streptophyta; class Magnoliopsida; order Asparagales; family Amaryllidaceae; genus Allium; species Allium fistulosum. The sequence continues at coordinate 596,883,030 of CM060903.1, forward strand.
GACTCAACATGTTGCAAGTAAGAAGCAATCGTCGGCTGACGATTTACAACTCATCCCCAAGACTGGGGGGCAGGGCTTAGGCATCAACCACTGATTGAAGCAATGCAATTGTCAGAATTCAACTCGCTTCCCGGTCGCAAGCCATGTCCACAGTTCCCGAATTTGGTAAACCAAAACAAACTTGATTCGGAACCTGAAACTTCACAAGTGCATTTCAGACACTGGAACATTTAGACAAGTACACAATGACAAAAAAGAAAAAGTTTCATTTCTATTGATTATAGAAGACGTTCGTGTACAAGTTTCCAAAAAATTACTACTAGCAGGGGCCGAACCCGCATCCATACACGGCTAACAAAATGCAAAATCCAAAATACGCCAGATGATCAGGCCTAATCTCTCTTCTTCCTTGGCTTCCTCTTCAGTGCGGACCCGCTGGAGCCATCGTCAACCTTCCTCTTCGAGCCTTTACTTTTCGGCGGTTGGTCTTCAGGCGAGGGCATTATGTCGACGTCCTCCTCCGGACTCGTGTGAATAAGAATGCTCCCTACAGGCAGAGTCGGAGGAACGGGATTAATTTCAGAAGGTGGAATGGGCAGGCTGGTGAGGAAGACAGAACCACCAGGAGACATCATTCCAAGCGGGGCAGGTCCCGATGCTGCCATCCCACCTCCAAAGCTGCCGCTATAACCCGCTACTGCCAGCTCGACGTCCATTTGAGCAAACATGTCCTCTCCGGTTACTGCTTGAGCCCTGCCGGGGGCATCAGCAGTCGGCATTGAAGAGCTTGCAGCCGGACCAGTCCCACTCCTAACAGATGACAAGTCAACACGAGGATCGCCATGGCGGCGGAAGAGTTCATCCATCAGCTGCACGTCGAACACGATCGTACCACCCTACAGATCGCCAAGCGGGGCAGTTGTACTCATGGTGGTTGCCTCGATCACGATAGCCTCCTGCATTTGATATGACTCTTGAGTGGCAGGAGGCATGGCCGGTGCGGCACCGATCACTAGACAAAGAATAAAAGAATTGTTAGAACTTAAACTCGATCGAAGACTTCGACTCATGAAAGACATGTGGAATGTTCGGAGTACCTTCCTCAGTTTTGCTTGTAAGCGACGGGGCGGCTTCAGTCGTTTGCGCTATAATCGGAGGCATCTGCGGCTGATCCGGGTTATAGGCAGGAACAGCTTGAGGATCAACCGCAGGCAAAGATTCAAGCTGAGTTGACACCGGAAGATCAAGACTTGCATCATGGTGTCCAACCCCAAAGCCCTCTCCTACCTCCAGGTGCTGGGTGCCAAGCCTCTCCTTCTCATAAGAGATCATTGAATCATGGAGAATCTTCTTTTCGTCATCAGTTAACAGACGATTCTCAAGCTCGAATTCATCCACAGACTCACCCTGGTGCGCCTCTTTCTCTTCCTCAACCAGTCGGCCCCAAGCGCTATGGAGATGCATCGAATAATCATCGAGCCAGGCCAGACCCCTATGCCTCAGCACATTAGCGTTGTAAACAACAAGGAGGTCCTCGATGTCGGCCTCTAGCCTGGACTCGGCCAACTTCACCCTCTCCTCGACCTCAGTCTCCACTTTCTGGACTTTGGCCACCGCCGCATCCCGTTCTCCCCTGAGCAGAACAGCCTGATCGCACGCCTCCTAGGCTGCGGTGTTCGCGTCATCTTTTTCTTTTACCAAGCTGGCGAATTTGGATTTTAGTTCATTAAGCTCCTTGACCGCCGCGTCCCGCTCGGCAATGACTTTGGTATTCCGGTGGCCCATTTCCTCCACCAGGGCAACATGTGCCGGACTCAACCTCTCCATTTCTGCCTTCGCTTCGTCAGCCTTCTTAATGGCCTCAATCTCAGATTTTCGAGAAGACTCGGACTCAGCAGAAAGTACTTGGATAATGCGATCCCTTTTGGCAAGCTCAGTTTCCATCTTCTCGATCTCTTTTGCTCGCTTGAAGGCCAATTTAGGAGATTTTTCGGCAGCCTTCGCCCACTCTCGATATTGGGTATAGATGTCATGGACAAAGTCATGCATCGTGCCTTCTACCGATGATGGAATCCTCTTCAAGTGGGGAGGGAAAACATAACCCTCGAAGCAAATGTTAGGAAAATCCTTCTTTATTTGAGCCAACTTAAGGGCCCCTTCTCCAGTGGGATCAGCAGGGACCTGCTCTGTAACCATGGAAGATGTAGTCTCGACTCTCTGGAGATGAGTCTCAGATCTAGAAGTGTGAGAAGAAGGCCTGTGACGAGGAGGCTCCGGTGGATGTGAAGTTTGAATGGGAGGAGGAGATGGAAGCCTAGGAGGAGGAGAGCGTGATCTAGACCGGCGCCGGTATTCTCTATCCCTATCGCGCCCATACATATCCTGACTAGAATGCTCGCGATCGCGATCCCTATCGGAATCCCTCCTGCGGGAATCGTAGTAACCAGAAGCCTTTCGGGCTGAATGAAGACTGTTCAGCATTGATCCTCTCCCGGACATGGTACCTGAAAATGAGAAGCGAAGAAAGAGTTAGCGACTTCCTAAGTTGGACGAAGTACAGTTGTGGATCATGAAGTGTAGTGATGTGTATGCATGTGCAATCCCCCGACCAACCAGAAATGTCGGCCGCACCTATAGCAAGCGACCCACTCGGTTCAAAAGCACTATCAAGCCCTTCCATCCCGGCATCGTGAGGAGACGAAACGAAATCCGGGATCGGAATGTCATCAAGCCTGGCAAAAGGACTCTCCACTTGCGGGGGAGGAGCCTCTGAGATTCTAATCCCCTGGGAAGGTAAAGACACGACCACGGATTTAAATCTCTTCGATTTAGGGCATTTGTAAGCAGCGGCCTTGCCTTTTCTTTTTCCTTCGGAATCCTGAACATCGGAAGGAGGCACGGCCAGGAGCTCAGTGTCGGTGGGCGTTCTTTCTGGATCAACTTCTTCGGTGATCGCAACTGCAGGCGCTTTGCACTTCACGCGTTTCTTCGAGGCCACCCTATGTATCACATCCAGGTGTATACTCTGTCTTCATTCTATCAACCCGACAGCCCTCAAATTCCTATCGGTCAGGACTAAGTCTATGTGCCTCTCTTTGCCCGGAAGCGCTTGAAGAATCCGAACAAGCTCTCTGAAGTACGCACCGTCGGGGCGAGAGATTGCGGCTGTAAGAAAGGAAAAGTATGTCAGTTCTTGGAGTCGGTCACTAACATCTCAGTAAATCATGAGGGATGGCGACACATACGTCTGTCCAACCATCGCCTAGCAAATCCAGGGGGGCACCAAACGTAGAACCATTCGGATTTGTAATAACTTAGCCTCCCCCAGGAACCCAGCACAATGTGACAGCTTCTGACTACCTCCAGGAAGGTAAAAGAGGGGCTATCTCCATGGCTTTTAACGTTGAATAAATATCTGATCTCGATCGGCTTCGGCGGTCGAAAGAGGATCTCCATGAACAGGATGAAGGTGCTGTTTAACAGGGCGTACCCGTTGGGATGTAGCTGGGATGGAGCTATACCAAGAAATGATAACGCCTCCCTTATATAATCATTAAAGGGAGGAAGTGTCCCCGCCGTGCAGGCATGACGGTTAAAGGCGGTAAACCCCTCCGGGGGATTGTGTGGACTGTCGGTTGGTTCGGGAAGCAAAACGTCGTCAAGTGACAAACCGTGCCTTAAGCAGATCCGGCCTAGCATGTCTTCAGAAATGCCCGACGGCACGAAATCTGATGGGTTGAGTATAAACCGAGCCCCTTGACGCTCGTCTAGAGCTATCTCAATAACTTCGGCCTCTATAACCGGTATCTCAATAGTTGGGGGAGCAGAACTTGGAAATTCCGACTGCTGAGAACTTGAAGGATCCATAACCAGCTAGCTTATAAAAAATCATTGTTAAACTGACAAATAACGCTTGTGCATCCCCTAGTGTAAAGTGTGTGAGCGTGTTGTGCAGTGTAGTGCTTTATATTATTCGGGAAGATAGGCCGGATTAAGGAAAACGTATAATGAGCGAGACTTCAGAGCTCAGCCAGAAGGACCGTCATCGCTGACCGTCACAACCACGCCATTCAGTTACTAACTATCACTCCAAGTCGAAGTATGATGTTGTTTTTATAAGTTGCAGTTTCATCGACGTGCTTCGATAGGAAGTCAGATATGCAGTGAAATGATTAAGTCCAAGTATGCCGATATAAAGCTCGTCGGAGGCTGTTGTTCGAATATGTGAAAAGTTTAAAGTTTTTGATCAAATTTGTATTGCTCATGAGAGCCAGGCTCGCATCGATGAATTATAAGCATATGCGTTTGAGTTATACACGAACATAAGGATGGAGTGCAAGTTCGGCTCGTTCCAAGAGCCATCCCCTTCGACTCCATCCAAAAGCCATGCATTTCAACTCGGTTCAGAGCAACCAATTCGACTCACTCGAAGTCATGAGTTTCGACTCGGTTCAGAGCAACCAATTCGACTCGCTCGAAGTCATGAGTTTCGACTCGGTTCAGAGCAACCAATTCGACTCGCTCCGAAGTCATGTATTTCGACTCAGTTCAGAGCAACCAATTCGACTCGCTCGAAGTCATGAGTTTCGACTCGGTTCACAGCAACCAATTCGACTCGCTCCGAAGTCATGTATTTTGACTCGGTTCAGAGCAACCAATTCAACTCGCTCGAAGTGATGAATTCTGACTCGGTCCAAAGCAGCTACTTCGACTCGATCGAAAGCCACAACTTCGAGTCGATCAGGCACAGCCCCTTCGTACCAATCAACAGACTCGAAGCGTTCGACTCGATGCGAAGCTCCACCATCGATCGACATGAAGGCCTCCGCCTCATCCTCTCGAACCCACTACTCCAGATCGACACGAAGCTAAGACCAGGAACTCTTCAATCGATCACGAATCTGATCGATTTAATGTTAGCAATCGAATCTCCTCGTTTACGAGATGTTTCCATTCGATGAATTACCTCATTTTGTTAGTTGATTCGAGTAGATGAAGATGCAAATCGATTCGAAGGCGAGGGCGTTTGTTCCTTTTGCTTGAGTTTCTAAGCGTTACGAGGGCAGGTAGAGATTAAAGGTAAAAACAAAAAAAAAGGCTAAGTATGGAATATTTATATGGAGTCAAAAACAAGAGGAATAACCGATTTGAATTCCAGTAGGGTCGAGCGCGTGCTTCGACTCCCTCTTCAGTGCACTGGTACGGAGCTCCTTTTCCTGTCGCTCCTTCGACTCCATCCTCGTGACTAGTTCGACTCCCTCATACAGCCATAAAAGACGCCACTTCGACTCACTCAATCTATGAATGTCTCGACACGCTCTACTGCCTCCTGTATGTTTCGACTCGCTTCCTTGCGATTCGAACCCAAGACCGAGTCGAACGGCCAGTTCGACTCCATCATGGAGTCTACATCGACTCGCTTCACTTCGACTCGCTCAGTTCGAGTCCGTCATCAACTCGACATACTTACTTCGCGTCCACAAAGCCAATGGAAACTCTCTTCGATGTTTCAATCCTTCACAATGATTCAGGAGAGGATCGTTACGATAGGACATTCAAAACAACCGTCAGGCATTGTTACAACGGATCTCACATTGGTTCAGGAGAGGATCGGTACGGAATTCAAAAACAATAAACTAACGATGGCTCGGGGACGTACGAACGTCAGCGGGAGTCAAATTAACATCAAACAGGTAACCACTAGCATATAGCAAATAGCTGCAATAATACAGGGCACAACAGTCGACAGTCAACGGATTACATTATCAAGAAGGACGGTCAAAGATTACAACTCTTATCGAAAGGACGATAACTATTCAGAGTAAAGGCTGCAGCACTTCAAAGCACATCATGTTTTCACAAGACGTACTTTGGGGGGCAAATGTTATCCTGCCTTTTGGCAAGGCCGTAATACCAAAGGATTGACTAGTAACCAGTAAACGGTTCGTCCCAGAGATCAGTTATACATGGGCTCACCACGGATATCGATGAATTTTGTCCGAGTCCGGATCGAGCCAAAATTTGTAAGACATGGCAAGCTAAGCCAAGAGAACCAACGTTTCAAATCTCAAGTCAATCCGAGTTCATATGCTCAAGTTATGAACGATGCAAGGTTGGATGGAGATCAACTTCCAATCGACTCGCTCCTTCGACTCGCTTCCCAACATTCAGTTTGAAACCAACTTCGACTCGCTACACAGTGCCCAGGAGTGACGTCTTCGACTCGCTTCGCTCAGAGGCCAATCTCGAGTCGATCAGGTTCGACTCGATCCACATCCTTCAGAGCTGCTCTTTTCGACTCGCTCTGGTTTAAAGCCATCAAGAGTGCACACTTCGACTCGCTCCGCTCAGACAACTGGTTTGACTCCATCAACGTCGACTCCACTGCTCGAACCTCCTAGAACGTCCCATTTTGACTCGCTCGACCAATTCTGGCTTCGACTCGCTCGACCAAGTACTCACTTCGACTCGCTCGAAGCGACATCCAGGACAGAGTAAGAATCAAGTGCCACGTCATCGAGTCGAACGGAAGCGAGTCGAAATGGAAGCGAGTCGAAGGAAACAGCACACTGAAAACTCTATTTCGTATGGATCATATCTCCTAATCTACAAGTCCAAACGCTATGAAATTTTCACAGAAGACCACGTGTATGCTAAAGGATGTCCACGCCAAATTTCGACTCCATTGGATGAAATCTTGAGCGAGTCGAAATCAGCTCGTGTCAATCACGGATCGGACCGAAACTTCACGGGCTTGGACGTACGGGCCTGGTCACGTGCCAGAGAGGGTCTCCCGAGATCTGAGCGAAATATCAGCCTCCTACACCTATAAATAGACCCCCAAAGCTAACAAAAAAAGGGTTCTTCTTCCTATTTGAGATCTCCAACGCCCGGACTTCGCCAGATCCAGATCTGAACTCTGTCGCTGCTGCTACTAACAAGATTCACTGCTGCAAATAATAGCTACCTCTTGTAATTCATTGCATTCACTTGTAAACATCAAAGAAAGATCAATAAAGCAATCTACTTCATAGTAGACGTAGGAAATATGCCGAACCACTCTAAATTCTTGTGTCTCCCTGCATTTTAGTTATTCTCATTTCTGAAATTTGGAGTTTTTGTTAGATAATTCCTCTTTTTTCATTTAATTTCTTCACTTTATCTCTTCAAAGACTTCCGAAGAGTGTTGTGCCCAATTTTGGTACAAACAAGCAAAAATGGGGAGGGGAATGGGAAATTAAAATTCAAAACCCTAGTTTCCTTTTGCAAACTCAATTCTAGCTCCAAGATCAAAGAGAAGCTTAGGTAAGCCTTCTATTCATCTTCTCCATCTCAATCCCTCTTCAAATTCTCAGAAATTCCTAATATCTTAACTTACAGAAACTTCATCTTTGATTATAGATTGAAGTTCTTGGGGTATTATTGAAGAGAGATTTACCTATTACTTGTTCTAGAGCTTATCTTTGGTGTTTGGGTTTAAAAGGTGAGTTTTTTGAACTCACATCTACGTCTATATCATTGATAGTGTTAGGTAGCAATTCCTAACATATATTCCTTGTCCATTTGCTTTTGAATTGAATTGGTTTTATGAATATTCCAATTTTTGGCGTTAAAGTCAAAATCTATGAAAAATCCTTATATGGTTGTTTGGGCAAGTTGGTCGGAGTGTATTGGTGAGTCTCTAAGGTTGGGTAGTCATTTGGCGTAAACCCCTAGCCATCATCACTCATCTGATTGCTTCCAATATGGTGTGGCCATCATTGGCCTAGGCAAAGTATTGCCTGAGCCCTAGTTTCAAACGTCTGAAATATACCATTCAGGCGTCTGAATCTGCTCGTCTCGGCCCAATTTGCCTATTTTATGTGGGTTTCCAATTTTAATCGATTTTAGTTGATCCGAAGAGTTGTTATCACTTACTATCGACTTTGATGACTTCTCTCTTTGGATTTTTGGGAATATCCATTTTGATGGATATGATATGTATTTCTATGGTTTTAATTCATATCTTCGAATGTGGATTTTTGTGATTGATTGTTTTTACAATCATTTTGTGATTTGTCACTTCTAAATACAAAGGTTTCTATACTAGTAGTAAATATTCAATCTCTTTCATCAAAATGTTTTCGACACTATTTTAAATATAAAGCTCTCTTTCAAAACCGTTTTCCAATTTATTAGTATATACAAACCTTTACCTCATTCGTGCGAGAAATCCAATTAAACGACTTAGCAAAACAAGTGGTATGAAACGCTTGCGTTTACTTCGTCGGTTAATTCTTGGACTTGTTCGATTGAACTCTTGTGACAATTTTCGAGTGGGAATCTATAATTTGTTCGTAAATATTTAAGTTAAGCTAGTGGTTATGGGACATGAAGCTAAACTCATATATTTACTAGCTTAGTGTAATCGACACTTTTTATTGATCGATGATGATCATTTTGTGATTTAGACTAGCGATGTGCGATGTCTATTTGTTTGCGTGGGTATTACAATCCCCGTTTGTGGAAATTCAGTTCAATTTGGCGGGGTAGCGACCCGTGGTCTTCGGGCCGTTTGTGGAGCTTTGGCTCAAAATTTATGGTTAGCGACCATGGAATATCGTTCTGTTTGTGATACACGTGTTGGTGATTTTCATGCTCCCGTTTGTGATAGGCCTCCCCCTTTGTGATTTCTGGATTTCTAATTGATGATTTCTAGAATTTGTGTTTCACCTCTTTATGTGATTGGAAATGATATGTTTCTCAATATTTGTGGTTCGGTGAATAAAATAAGAATATGATATTCTTTTTGGTGCTTTGAGATTTTTGAGATATTGTATGATTTTGTTGTTGTTTAAATCATATTTGTCCTAGTATGACATTATTGTTATCATATGTTCTTATTATATCTCATTTCTTTAATGATAATTATAGCTAGACTGATCCGTTTATTATTTTCTTATTAAATAATACTCGGGTCAAACCGAGATGTTACAAGTGCTTCTGCTTGACTCCTTATCTGGGATCATCTTCTGACTTTTGTCTAACTACATTACATTTGTAGTTTTTGTTGTTATACATTTGAGATATAGACTTCATGATGTATACTTATTCTTTTGTCTAGCACTTGTATCTATTCTTTTGTGATATTGTGGATCTTATTTGACCACTACTCTGATGTACACTTTTATGTGTTATATTCATATCTGTTTCCGCCGTTGAGATATGATCATCTGCGACTGATTTGTGTTATGCTTATTTCTATATTTGTTTCCGAGGGTCCACTTAGCCACTGTTTGGTAGCTTTGAGTTTGTATCGGTATGTCGGATTTCCTCTTGAAATTAAGTGCATGTTATACTATCTGACATATCGGTACTCGCACAAGGCAATTACACAGATGGTCGCTCCTCAACAGCCTTATTCTTCGCGCTAGTCGACGGCATTACTCAGTAGTGTCCTTGGCTAGCGTGAGCTTAGAGGTGGGGCGTCACAGCTTGGTATCAGAGCCAAAATTCGGAACAATATAGAATAATCTAGCAAGGATCATTGTCCTAAGTCTTTCTTAGGAGTCGTGCCTTAGGATTAATTCGAGTCATTGAACCCGTTCTATCCTATTCCTTTTTATGATGCCTTGTTTTATCAATCAAATTTGTTTGATATTCATTCTGAAATTAACCTTTTTTCTCTTTTCTTTCTTTCTTAAAAGAAGAGAAATGGTTAGACCAAGCCGTCCCAGTGCCGGTCAATCTAGTGCTACTCCCCAGGATGGAGTATTTATGTATGCTCGGCAACTTCTAGATCTTGTAAGAAATGCTCAAGCTGTTGGACCCACTCCAGAGACCACCCATCCTAAATCTGGGTTTGCATGCTCGTGCAGTGATTACACCAGTTTGGGCGGAAAGCCATTCAAAGGTTCCGAGAGTGTTATAGAAGTCCAAGCTTGGCTTCGAACATGCGACCGCATCTTTTCTCGCATGAATCTTATTGGTCTCCATCGAGTCCAAGTGGCTTCTAGCATGCTCCAAGAAAGAGCATTAGACTGGTACGAGCTTTTGACCTTTGAAATTAGTGAAGCGGATCTTACTTGGGAGCAATTCCGGGAAAGATTCGAATTGAAGTTTGTGCCGGAGGCTGAAAAAGTAACTTTAGCTCGGCGCTTTATCGACCTTATTCAAGGTGAATCTTCTGTGACCGACTACGTCGCATCTTTTGAATCTCTCTCTAAATATGGGGTCGAGTATATTAATACCCCATTGAAGAAAAACTAGAGATTTGTTTATGGCTTGAACAAGAGCCTCAAAAAGCCATTACTTCTGAAATTGGAAGTTTCTTTTGATCAGCTTGTTGATATTGCTCTTCGTCTCGAAGAGGCTGATAAAGATAGTGATGTTGAGGTCAAACAAAACATCAACAAGAAGAGACCTTTTAAATTCAAGCCTAATCCCAATAAGAAGGGAAAGCAAGCAACACCGGTAGCAAATACTCCTACCTCTCGTCGTGGAGAATGTTACAATTGTGGTTCTAAGGACCACTATGCAAACAAGTGCCCGAAGTCTCTTTCTTGCCGCTATTGCAAGAGTTTGGGTCATACTATATCTTCGTGTCCCAAACTTCAAGGCAAGAGGTAGGGCAAGCTAAATGTTGTACAAGCCCCTGCTAACACTTCTCGTGGTCAAGGTATTTCTCATTCTATCCTTGATGGCATTATTATATTTTGTGATCTTCCTATTCGAGTTCTTTTTGATACGGGTGCATCTAACTCTTTTATATCAAAAGAACTTATTGATGCTTTGTCTTTGAATGTTATTAGCTTGATGACATCATTGAGAATTGCGAATCCGGTTGGTGGATCCGCAACGCTCAGTTTATTGTGTAAAGATGTCGAGATTATTTTATATGGTTACTCTTTCCGTGCCGATTTGCATGTTATGCGTTACCTAGGTTTCAGAATGATTTTGGGAATGGATTGGCTTAACCGTTATGAAGCCCATATCCTATGTCCTGAGCGGACTATATATCTTCGGCATCCTCAATCTGTTAAGCAGATTTCTCTCGTTCTTAAAGATTCAGATTCCAATTTTGGAGCGTCCTTGTATTCAATAAATCCTCATGATGACGATAATGATGATGAGGAAGATGACATTTCTCTCATTCACATTGTTCGTGAATTTCCCGACATATTTGAGCCCATTTTAGGATTACCACCTAAGCGAGCAATTGAGTTCAGAATTAATCTAATCCCTGGAGCTATACCTATCACTCATCCTCCTTATCGTATGTCCAATAAAGGAAATGAGGAGATGCGCAAACAATTATCCGAATTGGAAGCGAAGCAATTTATTCAATCTGGTTCCTCTCCATGGGGAGCTTCGGCTATTTTTGTGAAGAAATCTGATGGTACACTTAGGCTTTGCATTGACTACCACAAGCTTAACGATCTCACCATCAAGAATAAATACCCCTTGCAACCGATTTTCATCAGCTCCGTATTGCAGAGGATAACATTCCTTTGACATCGTTCCGTACATGTTATGGATCTTATGAAAGGCTTGTTATGCCATTTGGTTTGACGAATGCTCCAGCTTATTTCGTCGACCTTATGTTTCCTGGGGATTGACCAGGCAACTTAGTACTCGGCATCCCCATCGTTCGGTTAAATAATGAGCGTTCGGCATGTTAAGGACGTCCGACATCGAGACACGTTCGGTATTGAATACCATTCAGCCAAAGAAGAACGCTCGGCATAAGATCGTTCGGCAACCAAAGAACATTCAACCAAAGACATCGTTCGGCCAAAGGACGTTCGACATATGAAGAACGCTCGGCATCCATGAACGTTCGGCCTACAAGGTGTGCTCGGCATTCCTGGACTGTTCAGCATTCCAGCCTCATTCGACCTACATCCCTCACTCAACACCACATCTCGTCCGGTACGTGTCTCGTTCGGCAATCACCTGCAGCTCGTAATCCAAGGTCATTTGGTACAAACGGATGTTCGGTATTCAGAGTGTCCCGTCTCACCTCGTTTGGCATAAAGGGGGAGGCTCGACATTCCATCGTTCCGCCTATCTGGTTCGGCGCATAGGACTTACACTGTTTGGACTGAGTTATTCAGCTACCAGGCCCACCAGAGAAGTTCAACCCACCTACGTCTATAAATAGAGAGGCAGGGGCACAGTGAAATGGACCTTTTTTCGGGAACACTGGGGAGACTATGCCGCTTTCAAGACTCATCCTCTTTACTTAGCAATTATATTCAAGTATTTGGTCTACGGATTGTATCTGTAATCAATCATCAAGTAAAGCAATAAAGTTTAACCTCAAAGTGGACGTAGGCAATTACGCTGAACCACTATAAATCCGGTGTTCTTACTTTCTGCATTCAAATTAGCATATTCTTCCTTGTTTAAATTTACCTTCATCACTTATATCTCTACACAATCTTTCTCAACGAGGTTAGTGACCAATTTTGGTGCTAACACTTTGGTGCTTTCACTGAGAGCTGAATTCTCTCAAGGATCTGCTTTGAAGCTACTGGATTGAATAAATCCCCCAAAGAAGATCCGACTCATTCATAGGACGTCCGTTGATTCTACTCATAGTTCGTACCAACAACTCTACAATGGCAAGACCACGTACCAGATCAGCTTATCATAATGCGGACGCACACAAGACTGCTAGCGTGCAACAAGCAGGACCTAGCAATCAGCAAGCGATTCCAGGTGCAGGGACTACCCCCCAAGACCAAATGCCGGTTGTCACCAGAATAGAGTTCAACGACTTGATGAGAGAACTCAGGGAAAGCAGGAGACAACTCGAAGAGCAGATGCAAGCCAACGCCAACCTCATGGCACAACTCACTCAACAACAGCACCAGAATGCTGGGGGCGATCTCGCTCCTTATTCCTCATCCGACAGCTCAACTTCGTCCGATGAACCTCCTAGGCGTAGACGCCGTACAACTGAAACTACGCGGGCAGGTGCTGCTGTCCGAACAGCTGGAGACCGTGACCAAGCCGGAGCTGGAAACTTAGGAGCTGAAGTGCAGGTGGAGGCTGGAGGCCCAGACCATCAAGATGCTAACGATGTCAAACCTCAAGATGCACATTTGGCAGATCGCCAGCAGAGGAGGCATTAGCATGATCAGTCACGTAGAACATACTCCAACCTTCCACCTTCCACCTTCCATAAAAACACCAGACCTGACAACCATGATCAGACAATTGATGAAAGAGAATCAAGGCTTATTGAACGACGATTGGGGAGTGTCAAGAAGTCATACTCCGTTCACAGACATTGTTCTACAGGTAGCATACCCCAGAAAGTTTAGTATGCCAACTATCCCGGCTTATGAAGGAAAGACTGATCCGAGACAGCATGTCATGAGGTACGAATGGATGATGGATCCAGCTAGAGCAAATGATGCAACCAAGTGTAGATGCTTTCCAATTACTCTATCTGGGATCGCTACTATGTGGTTCACCCAACTTCCTCCACGGTCCGTATCCAGTTTCGAGGAGTTTGCGAAGAAGTTTATAGAACAGTTCAGGATACACACTACTCGTCCAAAGGACGTGATGTCTCTATCAAGTGTAATCCAGGCTCCTGTGGAGTCGTTGAAGGAGTATTTACAAAGATTCCATGTTGCGGCAACTGAAGTCAGCAATCCCAATGATCATGCAATTCTTATGGTTATGATGCGAGGCGTGGATCCGGATTTAGAGTTTGGAGACTGGCTGGCAGGAAAACCTCTGACTATGCTAGAGCGTTTTTACTCGAAGCCACATCAGTTCATAAGAAGAGAGGAAGCCCGGTGGGTAAGGCGAGATAAGGCACCGGGGCCTGTCCAGGAGTCTGTGAAAAGGAACATTACTGTGAAGCAGTCCGGAGACAACTCGGGAAAAGTTCAAGTCAATGTCCAGAACAAGACCGGGCAACCTAAGGAATCCGGAGGAAGAAATCAAGGGAAGAAGAGAGAAGCAGGGAAGTGGAAGCCGAGAATTCCGACCTACAACGAGTATACCCCGCTGAATGCATCTCTTGAGAACATTTACCTATCAACTTGCAATACTTTTCAGTACAGAAAGCCGCGTCCAAAGGAGTCAACCGAAGAACAAAAGCGGACTGGGAAATACTGCCGTTTCCATTAGACTTATGGGCACAATACGGAAGAGTGCAGACACCTACACGACGCTCTTGAAATTGATCAGGCAGAAAAAGTTACAGGAGTTTTTGAAGAGTCCACAGGAAGGAGGACAGGGCACATCCAACCCAGGTCGTGCACCAGCCCTGCGTCATCCCGAGGAGCCTGCCCGGACTGTGGGCAGACTGGTCATAAACACGATAATCGGCAAGCCTCACCCTGCGGATAAGAACTGGCAAGAGATGGAGCGGTATGCTAGTTCCCTGAAGCACGCAGATTTCGAGTTTTTTTCCAACGTAGAGCATGGGACCCCTGCTAAATAGTTGCGCGTGATGACAGACGATATAGTATTCAAGAGCAGAGATGCTGACCAAGTAGAGGCTCCTACCATCGACCCGATGGTCATATCTGCGACAATCGGACCGGCTTATGTGAAAAGAATTTTGATTGATTGTGGAAGTTCTGTCAACATCATCTTCAAGAAGGCTTATGACCAGATGAAGATGGAAACGAAGGATTTGAAACCGTCTAAAGCTCGTATACATGGCTTTAATGGCACAACGACCGATGCAGTGGGGTATGTTGAGTTACCAGTTGAACTGGGACAAGGCGAGCGTCGGAGGGTGCGAATCCTACTCTTCGTAGTTTTGGATGTGGATTCTCCGTACAATGTGTTCTTGGGCCGACCGGCCCTGGCTGAGTTTAGGGCAGCATTAGCCCCGTGGTGCTTGACTTTGAAGTTTCTGACTGACAAAGGAGTAGGTGTTGTTCATGGCGACTAGGCGACTGGTCGTGCCTGTTATGTGGCTGAGCTCCGAGAGGCCCATCGGAGGGAGAAAGGAAAGGTTGCGGACAATCCCGTCCGCATCCATAATATTGATAATTGACAAGTAATGCCCGAGCCCTGGCTCGGTCATAATTCTCGGATCTTCAGAGACATAGATCCGAGAGACGACGATGAGAAACCCAGGGAAGAAAAGGCAGCGCCGGCTGAATTAACAATTGACATTTCAGTCAGCCGAGACGATCTGTCGTGAGTACTGAAGATCGGATCACAACTCGGCCCCGCAATGACTGAAGACCTTACTGATTTCCTCCGAGCGAATCTTGATGTTTTCGCCTGGACGCATTCTGATATGTGCGGGATTTCTCTTGCTATTACGAGTCATATGTTGAACATATACCCGAAGTACGTCCCGGTTGAACAAAAGAGGAGAGGAATGGACCCAGAGAGGTCTGCTGCTCTCAGAGAGGAGGTGGACAAACTCAAAGCCAATGGGTTCATCTGCGACGCTCTCTACCCTGAATGGGTATCGAACCCCGTGCTGGTGAAAAAGGCGAACGGGAAATGGAGAACTTGCGTAGACTATTCCGATTTGAATAAAGCATGCCCCAAGGACAGTTTCCCGTTGCCTAGGATTGATCAGTTGGTCGACACCACTACAGGACACGAGTTGTTATCATTCATGGATGCTTACTCGGGATACAATCAAATCCCGATGCATATTCCGGACCAAGAACACACCAGTTTCGTCACAGACGTTGGGCTATATTGCTATGTAGTAATGTCTTTCGGATTGAAAAATGCAGGAGCGACCTATCAGCGTTTGGTGAATCGAATGTTCAAAGACCAGCTTGGTAGAACGATGGAAGTCTATGTGGATGACATGCTCGTGAAGTCACGACAGTCAAACGACCACATTCGAGACTTAGCAGAGATGTTCGATATACTCAGATATTACGGGATGAAGATCAACACTCTGAAGTGTTCCTTCGGTGTTGCGTCAGGGAAGTTTTTGGGATTCATTGTTAATGCTAGTGGAATTGAAGCTAACCCGGAAAAGATTCAAGCTATTCGAGATGTGCAAGCGCCCAGAACTATAAAACAGGTGCAAAGCTTGAATGGAAAGGTGGCTGCGCTGAGCCGATTTATATCCAGAGCCACGGATAAGTAAATTCCCTTCTTCGATATAATAAAGAAAGGGAAGAGAAATTTCGAATGGACATCCAACTGTGAGGAAGCATTCCGAGATCTGGTAAGGCATCTGGAGAGTCCTCTAGTGCTTTCGAAACCAATAGACCACGAGTTGTTGTATGTATACTTGGCCGTGTCCCCGCATGCATTAAGCGCGGCTTTAGTTCGCGAGGAGGACCGGGTCCAAAAGCCGGTGTATTACTTTAGGAAACGTTTAACGGGGGCAGAGAGAAATTACCCTAAAATTGAGAAATTGGCCTATTGCTTGGTGATTGCATCACGCAAGCTGCGTCCATACTTTCAAGCACACTCAGTCAGTGTTTATACCGATCAGCCTTTACGGCAGGTACTCCAACGACCAGAACTTTCTGGAAGGATGTTAAAATGGAATATCGAGTTGAGTCAGTTCGACATTACCTACCTGCCACGAAGAGCCATACAAGGGCAAGCATTAGCAGATTTCATCGCTGAGTTTACTGTATCTGACGAACCAGATAATCACAGTGTCATTCCCCCCATTCGATGGAAATTGTACACCGATGGGGCATTAAACGACCGTTGCTCCGGAGCTGGTGTGGTTCTTGTAACTCCAGAAAATCGATCGATTTGTTACGCTTTGAAGCTCAATTTCCCGGCTATGAATAATGAAGCAGAATACGAAGCACTGATTGCTGGCTTAAAACTTGTTGGAGAACTTGGGGTTAAATCAGTTGAAATCTTTTGTGACTCGCAGCTGGTGGTGTACCAAGTGCGAGGAGACTACCAAGCAAGGGGACAGAAGCTTGCTCCGTACCTTGTTCTGGTTTAGGAACTATTGTCGAACCTCGAACATTATGACATTTCGCATGTCCCGCGTGAACAGAACAAGGAAGCCGACTCATTGGCTAAATTTGCAAGCACTGGCGATGCACAGCAAATGGGATTGGTTCCCGTTGAAACCTTGCATGCTCCAAGCATAGGCGCGATGAAAGTTGATTTTGTGTTGGAAACAGGAATCGAGAGGGAGTCATGGATAACCCCATTCAAACTATACCTGACGACCGGGACTTTACCAGAAAAAAAGAGCGAAAGACGATAGGTCATTCGAAAAGCTGCACGATATGTAATGCAGGATGGAGTAATGTATCGGAAGCGGTTCTCGGTCCCCTTATTACGATGCATTGCCCATGATGAGACAAAGCGGGTCTTGAAGGAGGTTCACGAAGGAAAATGTGGCGACCATACTGGGGGGCAGACACTAGCAAAAAAGATTCTCCGCTATGGATACTATTGGCCAACTGTAAATCGAGACGCTGCAGACTACGCAAGAAAATGTGACAAGTGTCAAAGAAATGCGAAAATCCCGAGAGCTCCACCAACAGAACTCACACAAATGGTTAGTCCCTGGCCATTTGCAATCTGGGGAATCGACATAATCGGCTCTTTGCCTATATCCAAAGGTGGTGCAAAATACGCGATAGTTGCAGTCGACTATTTCACAAAATGGGTCGAGGCAGAACCTTTAGCCACAATCACCTCTAAGAAGGTCATTAATTTCGTTGTACGGAACATTATATGCCGTTTTGGTCTCCCTCGAACCATCATTACGGACAACGGAACGCAGTTTGAAAGCAGAGAATTCAAAGATTTCTGTTTAAAGTACGGCGTTGAGAAGAAGTTCGCCGCCGTTGCGCATCCAAAATCTAAAGGACAAGTCGAAGCCGTAAACAAAATAATCAAGTCCATACTGAAGAAGCGGTTGGAAAAAGCCGGAGGCAAGTGGGTAGATGAACTCCCAACAGCATTATGGGCTTATAGAACTACCCACAAGTCCGCGACTGGCCACACTCCATTCGCATTGTCATACGGCTTGGAAGCTGTTATACCCGTGGAGCTTGAAGTTCCATCGCATCGAGTGACATATTATGATCCTAGGATGAATCAGGATCTCTTGTTGGAATCACTGGACTGCATCGACGAAAAACGTGAAGAGGCTGAACTAAGGGCGGCAGCACATAGGTACCGAGTCAAGCGATATTATGACAACAAAGTCCGCCCAAGGATCTTTAATGTGGGTGATCTCGTTTTGAAACGAGTTTTCCCGGTACCATCACGTATGAATCCCAACTGGGAAGGTCCGTATGTCGTTGAACGGAAGCTTGGAGAGGGAACTTTCAAGCTAGCGACCGTTGATGGCGTGACACTCCCCCGAGCATGGAACAGTGAACATTTGCGACATTATTACATTTAGCCTGTTTCTTTCTTGTTTTAGGTACAATTGTTTGCTATATGTTTTTATTCCGCTGATTCTTAGTTTCCTTTTTAGCGTGTAGTTGGACAATTTAGTTTGTTTCATTAATAAAGGCTTGAAGCCATCTGTTCCACGAATTATTAATGTTTCTGTACCTTATAATCTGGCGATGAACCGCTGGAGTTACATTATTCCGTATGATGTACGAACTCGTATAAATGACTTAAATCTCCGAGTCCTCTGAGTGCGGACCGGAGTACTCTAAGTCTATGGAGTGCGGACTAGAGTATAAACGACTTCAATCTCCGAGTACCCTGAGCGCGGACTGGAGTACTCTAAGTCTCCGGAGTGCAGACTAGAGTATAAACGACTTAAATCTCCGAGTCCCGTGAGCGTGGACCGGGGTACTCTAAGTCTCCAGAGTGCGGACTAGAGTATAAACGACTTCAATCTCCGAGTCCCCTGAGCGCGGACCGGAGTACTCTAAGTCTCCGGAGGGCGGACTAGAGTATAAACGACTTCAATCTCCGAGTCCCCTGAGAGCGGGCCGGAGTACTCTAAGTCTCCGGAGCGCGGACTAGAGTATAAACGACTTCAATCTCCGAGTCCTCTGAGCGCGGACTGGAGTACTCTAAGTCTCCGGAGTGTGGACTAGAGTATAAACGACTTCAATCTCCGAGTCCCCTGAGCGCGGACCGAAGTACTCTAAGTCTCCGGAGTGCGGACTAGAGTATAAACGACTTCAATCTCCGAGTCCCCTGAGCGCTGACCGGGGTACTCTAAGTCTACGAAGTGTGGACTAGAATATAAACGACTTCAATCTTTGAGTCCCCTGAGCGCGGACCGGGGTACTCTAAGTCTCCGGAGTGCGGACTAGAATATAAACGACTTCAATCTCTGAGTCCCCTGAGCGCGGACCGGAGTACTCTAAGTCTCTGGAGCATGGACTAGAGTATAAACGACTCGAATCTCCGAGTCCCCTGAGAGCGGACCATAGTACTCTAAGTCCCTGGAGCGTGGACTAGAGTATGAATGACTCGAATCTCCGAATCCCCTGAGAGCGGACCGGAGTACTCTAAATCCCCTGAATGCGGACCGAAATAACTCTAAATCCCCGGAGCGCGGATTAGGAAAAATTCTAAGTACCCAAAGAATGTTCGAACAATGTGAAAATGGATTGGGAAATTATGCGACTCATAAGAACTTGAGTTTCGACCAGAGTTGTACAGAAAGCTAAGAAAGCAAAAGAATCGTTCAAATGATAAAGAAACTAAACTTTATTCAATAATCCAAGATAGGGTTCCACAACTACTCCTCCAAAACTTGGAGTCAAAATTTCTATCTACACAAACTACGGAAATGAAAAAGTAAAAGTAAATCTCGTTAAACGAGTATAGTGGCTATTTCTTCGGCTTCTTCTTCTTGTCTTCCTTTGTTTGCTCAGATGACTCCTCTCCCTCACGCTTCCTCTTGGATTTTTTGCTTGCCAAAGAAGCGGAGTCAGGAGTGGGAGAAGGAACATCCAGCGGTTTGGATTTGCCAGGGAGAATGATTTTCAGAGGTCTATTCCGCGGGTCGGTAAGTTCCAGTATTTGAGGCTCGACCTTGATTTCGACCTTCTTTTTCTCCTCTTCTGCGAGTCGCTCCTTCATGCTCATCTTCGAAGTATGTTCTGAGGCCCTAGTGATCTTGATTTCATCACTCCCTTCAACGGGAGATGAAGTGTCAAACTTATCATCATCTAGCGCCTCGATCACTTGAGCGTCAGGGTCGAGAGTTACTCCCACATGAGCGACATCGCTTGTTTTCCCTGCCTCCTCCTTGGCGTCGTCGCTCCTCAGAGTTGGTTCAGGATCAGAGTGGCCTGCAAAAGAACATAAAGAATGAACATTAGGACAAATAACCGCTACCATAAAGTGACAGATCTTTGAACTTCTAAAAAAAAGAGTTTTATACCGGGTTCTGGCTGGCTATCAGTTGCGCGTGGAGTTTCACCCTCTAGAATAGGGGATAGCACATGAACGCCAAGCCCGGGATCTTCCGGATCATAGCCGGCATGTTGCTCAAATGGGTCAAGTGTTGGCCGACCGGCCGATTGAGCAGATGGAGGAGCAGCAAAAGGAGGAGCTGCAGCCTTAGCCCCAGATGGACCAGCTTCGTCCTCTTTCTCTTTTGATAGGGGAGAGCCTTTACTATAAAGAGCCAAAGCTGCAGATAAGTCCGCTGGCTCGTTCCCTCTGAGAAATTCTTTCACTAGAGCCTCCTCGTCGATTTCCTCAGTGCCCGACTCGATCTTTCTGATCTTTATTAAAGTCTCCAGGCCTCAGCTAGAGATTCAAGATAGCCCTCGCCTAGGAAGGTCAAGTCGCGGTGCATAAGGACGCGGACGCTGTATTCGGCAATCACCGGGTCAAACAAGCACTTGACCTCTTCTCTACCGACCTCTGCAGCTGCTTCGAGGCGAGAGTCAATCTCCTCAGAAGCTTTTCTCTTGCCCTCCTCACGGGCTTCGTCTTTCATTATCTCAACCTTAGCAAGTTCATCATCGAGCTTTGTTTTTAAGAGCCGTGTAGCAATGATTTCGTTGCAGTATTGTTGGGACTCTTCTTGAGCGGCTATTTTCTCTTCTTTCTCCTTAGAGAATATCTCTTTCGACTCTCTGACTTGCAGGGCGAGCGCGTCCCTTTCTTTCTGGATAGAATCTTTTTCTAAGGCAAGGGCTCCACTGCGCTGGACTGCTTCATCAAGTTCCTTTTTATGGGTTGCCTCTAGACGAGTGACGGCCTCGGGAGTGTCTTTTGCACTCTGCTCTGCGACTTCAAGTTTCAACTTATACGAAGCAAGCTCTTCATCTTGACTCTTGATGATGCCTTGTCAAAGCCAGCTTCCAACTTCAAACGGTCAATCTCCTATTGGCGCTCAATGGATACTTCCGAGACTTTTTCGACCAAATGTGCAAACGCGTCATGTTGAACATAGACGTCATTGTTGCAGGCGAGGGCACTCTGTTTGACATGCCCTGGGATGTGGTGAATAGCTGGGAGGAATTTCAGGCCGTCAAAGCAGATTTTTGGGAATTTAGCCTTAAGATCAACCATCTTCTATGCTATCGTTGGGTCAGCCGCAGTAACAGGGGGAGGAGGCTTTGAAAGTTCTGTTCTTTTGCCGTGTGCTCGACGAACCGGAATGTTGTTTTCGGGAGACATCGGGTTGAGACCCCTTCTGCGAAAGTTTTTCTCTATCTAGCTCAGTTTAAGGAGGGGGATCACAAGAATATGAAGACTGGGAATATGTTTTCTTTCGATAAGACGAATCACGAGGACGGTTGTCCCGATCTTCGTAATCGTCTTTGTCCCTACGTCTACCGGAGCCTGAATCCCATCCCGAATGGTGAAATACAGAAGAACCATGGAGGCGATCGAACCCGTTGGAGCGCCCCATGTCACCTGCATAGAATAAAAGTAACGACGAGTTAGGAAAGATTAGGGTAACGACAAAAAATTGAAGTGTATGGTGAAGTGCGTGTGTATCCTAGTGTTCCCCCCGACGGACCAGTTCCTTTATCTTTACTGATTGGAGTTATATCTCCCTGAACTGGGGGTTGAACTCCTGTGTCGCCTCTAGCGGGCGAATGAAACTTAAGGGCTTTTGGATCTTCGAAACCATAATTGAGTAGATCGTCGGGAATGGTAAGGTTCGACAGACCCTTTAAAGAACTTTCCATGTGCTGTGAAGAAGCCTCTTTCTCTGGCGGGATGAGCGTAACTTTGGAAGTTCCGCCAACTTTCTCCTTCCGTATCTTATACATCAATTTCTTTTTCCCCTTCGAAGGGGAAGATGACGTTTCAATATCATGCACTTCGACCAGCGGATCCTGAGTAGGACCCACATTCTCGCCTTGTGTTTCAGGAGCTTCACTCTCTTTGATTTTTTCCCCTTCCTGTACATCAGGGGTGTGGCGTGATGATAATTCAGCTAGTTTTTTCCCTTTACCGGATGCGGGCTTGGGAATGGAGACGCCCTCAGGAAGACTAATCCGGCGACCTCATGCTAGCAGTCCGAATCTCGATAATGACTCATTTGAAATGAGGGTTCGGATGTCCCGTTCCTCGACGGGAAGAGCTCTAATGGCTTCGACGGTATCAGAATATCCTCGGCCCTCAGGACGTGGGTTGATACCTGAAAAGATGAAACAAGAAGTTAGAAAAAGCATAGCCCCGATAGAGCGCGAATGTCGACTTAGGGAAAAGACTTACTGCCTTCAACCCATCTCCTCGCGAAACCAGGAGGGCAACGCACATAGAACCATTCCTGTTTGTACAGGGAAAATTTGCTACATGCTCCGGTCAAAATTTGGCATTTGTGGTATGGCTCGAGGAACACAAAGGAGGGGCTATCTTTCCGCTTCTTGATCATATAAATATATCTGATGTCGCCGGAAGTTGGAGGCCTAGAGAAGACGGCCATGAAAAGTAGGTAGGTCCCGTATATGAACGCATGACCGTTTGGATGCAGCTGCGACGGGGCGATGTCTATGTATTGCAACACGTCCCGAAAAAATAGAATGGAGGCACGCTGCCCATCCAGCACATAAACTTATTACAACAGTATATCCGACTGGGGGCAGATGAGGACGATCATGCCTCGATGAGACCAACACGTCGGCAAAAGGGATTCCGTGGATGGAGCATATTCGCCGAAGCGCGACTTCGTTAATCTTCGAATCATGTGAGTCGATCGGATTATCCAAGAGAATCGATGCCTCCAGGGCATCGGGAGCTAAGTTATGAGCGGGGGAAGTCGACGGATTTGAAGTGTCCGCGACTTCTTGCTTTGAAGACGGCCCAGGCCTATCAGAGATAAGGGTGGAGCTAGATTTTTTAGTCATCTCCAATAAATAGTGAATTTGGCAAAGCACTTGTGCGAACTATACTTGAAAAATGTTCAACGTTAGAATTAACAACACGAATATTCCCCCCCACGTGGTGTGTGAACTAGTGAAACCAATCGTGTATAAGCGTTGAAAATTTGAAAGTCACAAGGTTACAGATATAAGACTGAACTTCAAATCATCGCCTTCGAAGACCGTCATCGCTGACCGTCTCCAAAAGCCTGCCTTATGGCGATCAGTCAATCTAAGTTCGGGTTTATGTCTACTGAAGCTAGGGAGTTAATAGTCCGGATAAGTTTGATATGCTAGTATGCTAGAGTCCTTGTCTTTGTTCTGTTATGTGATAAGGCAAGGCAATTGATTGTTCGGCATTTGTGTTGTTCGGCCTGAGTGTGGTTCGACATTTATGATTGTTCAGCCTTGATTGTTCGGCATTTATATTTGATCGAACTAAGTATGGTTCGGCATTTACGTTGGTCAGCCTAAGGATGTTTCAGCATTTATCATCGTTCGGCTTTGGTGTGGTTCGGAGTTTATGATTGTTCGGCCTAAAATTTGTTCGGCCAATTCTCGTTCGGCCTGACTATCGTTCAAACTAGTTAGCGATCGGCAAAGCATCGTTCGGCCTGACTATCATTCAAACTAGTTAGCGATCGGCAAAGCATCGTTCGGCCAAGATCCTGTTCGGCCGAAACAACACTCAGCATCCCCACTAACTCATGCTTCCTCCCTAACCTTCCATCCCATCGTTCGGCATACGGTGTGTCACGCCGAACCTGTATTACGCCGAGCCTCAACACTCGCCACTACCTTTAATTTTTCCTCTCTTCCACCATCCACGCCCGAACAACGAGAACCGATCGTTCGGCAAGTCATGCCAGACCTTACCATTCGATGCCCCTAACCATCTCCTACTTCTCCTATATTCTTTCTTCCTCCAATCTCGTTCGGCACAAGAGATTTATTCCGAACCACCACACATCTCCCAACAGCTTCCTAGAAAGCTCGTCTCAACTCACTCTTCCTTCCACCCTCATCGTTTAAACTCTAAAAACTCTTAGAGTACCTTAATCAAGGCTCGATTCAGGAACTCGAGCGTAAAAACCATTTTAAGCTATGAGAAGGATTTAGACGGAAGAATCGATACCTAGTTGGTAGGTCGAAGACTTGGAAAGGATTAATGAATCGTTGAAGGATTTTAACTGGAAATGTCAGCAAGTACAAGGCAGTTGTGTTGAAAATGTGAAAAGAGAAGAAGGAAGAAGGTGCCGGCCTTTATAGGGAAGAAGAAGAAGTCGAAAAGGCTATATCCGGTGGAACCGGTCAAAGCCGCAACGTTCGGCTTCGGCACACAAAGTCGTTCGGCACATGAAGAGTGTTCGGCTTTGACTGCATCGTTCGGCATTTATACCACGTTCGGCACACACCTCCATCACTGATATTCTCAAGAAGGCATCTCCAAGAAGATTTAACCTAGGTTTGAAGCGGAGCATGGAGGATACGTAATTCAAAGCGTATCACGTTCGGTCACGTAATACACTTTGGGGGGCAAGTGTTTCCTAGGGATTGACAAGGCAACTTAGTACTCAGCATCCCCATCGTTCGGTTAAATAATGAGCTTTCGGCATGTTACACTACGCCATAAATGGCCTACTGCAACACAAAAAAAATGTTGGCTCAGGCCCGAAAAATGTTGCCATAGGTCTATGGCAACACTTTTAGGGTGATGCAATTTTTGCCGTTGCCTTAGACCTCAAAGGCAACATTTTGACTATCTAAGGCAACATAAGTAATATTGTTGCAATAGAACGCTATTTGGGTCTATGGCAACACCCATAGGTGCCTGTAGCAACATTCAAAAATGTTGCTATAGATATTGATTTTCTGAATTTGTGGGGCCCACAATATAGAGCATATTTGATTTTTTAATAGAAATAAATATTTATTTAATAAAATGCTATTTGCATAGAATTTGATATTCAAACAGTAATTTATTTAAATAAATATTTTATTTCAACATTTGAAATAGTACAAATTCTTGACTCCACTATTTTACAATTCAATGATATATAACACTGATATTCACATATACAGATATTTCTCACTACATCACTCAGTTCACTCATTACATATGCAGTTTCAATTTATACAGACACCGACACTAACAAATATATGACGAGCCGAAGGCGAGCCGAGTGCCGAGCCGAAGGCGAGCCGAGAAGCGGGTCCGGGCGCAGCGCCGGCGGGGGTCCGGGGCACCGCAGTCCCGGCGGGGATCGACCAACAAACTATTTCAGTTGCCAAATCGTCTAATCACCTAATCACAATCGCTGATTACCCATTCCGACAACCCAAACATCTTCAAACTTTCACACTGCAAATTCGTAACAAAACCAGGCACCACCCTTGGCTGATAGCAAACAACATTGCTTCTCACTGCAAGCTATATATCTACAGATTTGGACCATCAACTCTAAGCAGACTGCTTTGCCTTTCATCATATTGGGACCATCATTAGCCTACAAAAGAAAAACCAAACTCGTTTACTCAAGCATTACAATTCATATAAATTCAATTCAATTCAATTACAATTCATACCCATCATACAACGGTGATTTCAAGCTTCAGATCTACTTCATTCACCCAATGATAGCATCGACTCTGCATCATACCATTAACTGGAACAACCATAGCCCGCTACATCACTTCACCGACCGCATCCAGACACATCGCCACTGCCTATCTTCTCACTGCATCCAAATACCCTAACACAGCATTGACCCTATCCTCAAATGCTACAGACTTATTGTACGCAGGGCAAAACAGATCTGGACAAGTCCAGTTGCCATTTTTCGACTTCGCCACCTGCCCAAAAGTAGACGGCCGCAGGAAGTCCGTGGTTCGTGACGGTCTCCCAGATGGGTTCGCCGAGCCATCCTTTGGGGTCGTGGTCGCTTTTGTCGAAGGTTTTAGACGTATCGGGATCAGTGAACTTATTGTTGATGATGCCGTGGTGAGGGGGGTAGAGGCCGGTGGCGATGGAATAGTGATTGGGGAAGGTGAGGGAAGGGAAGACGGGAATCAGGCCGGGAAAGGCTTCGGTGCCATTAGAGATTGAATAGAAATGTAATGGAAAACGAAATTAGGGATTTGGAAATGGGGGGAGAACGAAAATGGTATGAAAAGTAAAGCGGGAAAACGAAAATTTGGGGCAAATTATAGTGGTGATCCAGTTTAACAATCGGATTAAATGTAAACCGTTGGATCGTATTCACGCGGATTGCTAATTTTATTAATTTTTTAATCTGAATACATCTATAGCAACACTGTGTAAAAATGTTGCATCGTGTTACACTTTTTTAGCTAGAGCAACACATTTTTATGGCTAAGGTAACACCATAAATACAACGTTGCAGTAGGACCAAAATTTTATATCTATCGCAACATTTTAGCTGGCAACACCTTGCAAAAATGTTGCAGAAGGTCATTTATGGCGTAGTGTTAAGGACGTCCGGCATCGAGACACGTTCGGTATTGAATACCGTTCAGCCAAAGAAGAACGCTCGGCATAAGATCGTTCGGCAACCAAAGAACATTCAAACAAAGACATCGTTCGGCCAAAGGACGTTCGGCATATGAAGAACACTCGGCATCCATGAACGTTCGGCTTACAAGGTGCGCTCGACATTCCTGGACTGTTCGGCATTCCAGCCTCATTCGACCTACATCCCTCACTCAACACCACATCTCGTCCGGTACATGTCTCGTTCGGTAATCACCTACAGCTCGTCATCCAAGGTCATTTGGTACAAACGGATGTTCGGCATTCAGAGTGTCCGGCCTCACCTCGTTCGGCATAAAGGGGGAGGCTCGGCATTCCGTCGTTCGGCCTATCTGGTTCGGCGCATAGGACTTACACTATTTGGACCGAGTTATTCAGCTACCAGGCCCACCAAAGAAGTTCAACCCACCTTCGTCTATAAATAGAGAGGCAGGGGCACAGTGAAATGGACCTTTTTTTGGGAACACTGGGGAGACTCTGCCGCTTTCAAGACTCATCCTCTTTACTTAGCAATTATATTCAAGTATTTGGTCTACGGATTGTATCTCTAATCAATCATCAAGTAAAGCAATAAAGTTTAACCTCAAAGTGGACATAGGCAATTACGCTGAACCACTATAAATCCGGTGTTCTTACTTTCTGCATTCAAATTAGCATATTCTTCCTTGTTTAAATTTACCTTCATCACTTATATCTCTACACAATCTTTCTCAACGAGGTTAGTGACCAATTTTGGTGCTAACACCTTATGAATTGAGTTTTCAAAGACTTCCTCGATCGATTTGTTCTCATCTTTATAGATGATATTCTTATTTATTCTAAAACCGAGGAAGAGCATGAAAATCATCTTCGGATTGTGTTGGAAACTCTTAGAAGCAACCAATTGAAAGCAAAATTTTCTAAATGCCACTTTTGGCAATCTCTTGTGAAATTTTTAGGGCATATTATTTCTAAATTCGGAATATCCGTGGATCTTTCAAAGATTGAAGCGATTCAAAGTTGGAAGAGACCGGAGAGTGTGATGGAAATTCGTAGCTTTCTCGGATTGGCGGGCTATTACCGTCGGTTCATAAAAGACTTTTCCAAGATTTCCGTACCTCTTACTAGTTTGACAAAAAAGGGAGTTAAATACATTTGGTCAGACAAATGTAAAGCTTCATTTCAAAAATTAAAAGAACTCCTTTCTGATGCTCCTATTCTTGTGATTCCCGATGGGAACCAAGACTTTATTATTTACACCGATGCTAGTCGTGTTGGTTTGGGAGCCGTTCTCATGTAAAAGGAGCGTGTTATCGCTTATGCTTCTAGGCAATTAAAGCCTGCCGAGACTAGATATGCCACTCATGATTTGGAGCTCGCGGCTATTGTTTTCGCCCTTAGAATTTGGCGTCATTATCTTTTGGGAGAGAAATTTGTTCTCTACACCGATCACAAATCTTTGAATTATTTATTTTCTCAAAAGGAACTTAACTTGCATCAACAACGTTGGCTCGAGTTTCTTGCATCTTATGATCTTGATATTCTTTATACTCCCGGAAAAGGAACACTATGCCATAGATGGCCTATTGCAACGAAAATACAAGATGTTGCTAGTTACAATGTAACGATAGCTATGCTGATTTTTGTCTATTACAACATTAGCTTCAGGATGTTAGCATAGATATCAACACTATGTTGCAGTAGCTATAGACTTATACAAATATTATAAAAAATGAGTGCGGGCTGAAATAATTTTTAACGCGGGAAGCAAAAAACAAAGCGGCAAAAGTTAACAAAATATTGAAGGGTTTCACTCAAACACTTAACAAAATACGTACTCCGTAGTTCAACCTCTCAAACACTCAAACACTCTGCGATTTCAATTAGGGCTAAAAGTTCTAAGTTTACAAGCTTAATTGGGGTTCGATTAGGGCAAGTTCGAGTTCAAGTTCAATTAGGGCTTCGGTGTTTCAATTAGGTCTTCAATTGGGGTTCGTTTGGGTTTCGAATTTCAATTAGGGCTTCGATTTAATCTACTGCTTAAGGTATCACTCTATGTATATTTCAAGTTTTTCCTAATTTGATCATTGTGTTGCCTAATTTACTGATTTACTTGTGAGTTCAGGTGTAATCATATTCTTGATTTTATTATTGTGTTTGTCTTTGTATGTTATTTGTGTGTAAATTAGTGATGAACGACGAGGAAAAAATATGGGCAGAACTTCCTAAGTTCAGTGAAGGATATATCAGTGGAGTGAAATGTTTTATTTAAAATACTTTTTATATATTCGCGGTAGGTGATGAAATTACATGTCCTTGCAAAAAGTGTCATAATCGCAAGTGGCATCGTCAAGAGGTAGTCTACGACCGTCTGATTTGGAATGGTCTGTCTGAATTGTACGTGAAATGGATTTATGAGGTTTCCTGTCTAGATCCTGAAAGGAGCGATAACGATATGGATCGTGAAGCGGGAATAAATTTTGGAGATAATCTCGTTGAGATGTTGCATCGTACTTGTGGAAATATGCAGAACAATGAAGGTGTATCTTCTGATGGAGCAAATGGAGTAGATGTCGATGCTAGAAAATTTCATCATCGTGTTGAAGAGGGAAAGCAACCATTATATCCCGGGTGTACTAAATTTTCGCGATTAAGTTTCATCGTCAGGCTTTATTCTTTAAAATGCCTACATGGAATCACCGAGTCTGCATTTACCGATTTATTAGAGTTGCTAAAAGAAGCTTTTCCACAAGCCCACATCCCTTTATCTTTCAATGCTACCAAAAATATCATTAAAGATTTAGGCCTCGATTACCAAAGAATACATGCATGTCCAAATGACTGCATGCTATATTGGGCAGAAAATGAAAAGGAAAATAACTGCAAAACTTGTGGTTTTTCAAGGTGGGCTATACCGGAAAAGAAAGCGGGTGTTGACAATGATCCGGAGCAGCGGATTCACAAAGTACCAGCAAAAGTGATACGTTATTTTCCACTAAAACCAAGGCTGCAAAGGATGTTCATGTCCAAGGAGTATGCAGAACTTATGATATGGCATGCAGTGGGACGAAAAAATGATGGAAGACTTCGACATCCAGCTGATGGCGAGGTTTGGAAGACGATGGATGCCAAATATCCTCATTTTTCATCTGAAAACAGAAATATCAGGTTAGGAGTAGCAGCTGATGGATTCAGTCCTTTTCGTACAATGACTACAGCTCATAGCACATGGCCAATCATATTGGTAAATTATAACCTTCCACCTTGGTTATGCATGAAGCTAGAAAATTTGATACTTTCAACCCTTATCCCTAGTCCACAGTCTCCTAAGAATAGCATTGCTGTCTACATGCAGCCTCTTATCGCAGAATTGAAAGAATTATGGGGTCTTGGCATACAAACTTATGATGCCTTAACTGGTGCTAATTTCACGTTACGTGCAAGCGTGTTATGGACGATCAGTGACTTTCCGGGCTATGCAATGTTATCCGGCTGGAGCACAAAGGGTTATTTAGCTTGTCCTGTATGCCATTTCGAGACTTCTTCAACTTACTTGAAACATAGTAAAAAAATGTGCTACATGAATCATAGGAAATTTTTAGATCTGGAACACAAGTGGAGGTTTGATAAGAAAAGGTTCAATGGTGAAATTGAAATGGGAACATCTCCGGGAATTTTATTCGGGACAGACATTGAAGAATTGTTGGCTGGTTATGAAAATATTTTTGGGCAGAAAGAGGTCAACAAGCATAAAAATGAATCCCCTTTTAAAAAGAAGTCAATATTTTTTAATTTACCATATTGGAGTCACAATGTATGTCGACATAACCTTGATGTTATGCACATAGAGAAAAACATTTGTGATAACATACTTGGTACTTTACTAAATATTGATGGGAAGTCGAAAGGCCATTTAAGTGCTCGGTATGATTTACAAGAGATAGGCATCAGGGAGCTCCTTCATCTGGTTCTATCAGCTGATGGGAATTTGAAAAAAATAAAGGAAAATCAAAGATGCCAGCTGAAAGCGAAGATTATGCTCCAGAACAAGAGGAACTTAGTGAAGATGATACTTCAAAAAATCCAGTAAAGGTGCGTTATAGCTGAAGATTTAATTTTATGTTGGTAATTATAGACTAGCTTTCTTATTTTTTTTATTTTATTGTTTTTGTGTGCGTATTTTAGAGAACCAAAAAGGTTACGATTACAAAGCCTCAGTCTGGACCAACAACTCGTTCACGGGCCATTGTTAGATCTGCAACTGATAAGAATGCAACTCCGAAGGCAGGGGAAAATCCAGTTCCTACACAAACTGTTGATCCACCATGTAGCGTTGAGTTACCACACAATGAAGGAATAGGAATAGTGGTTGCTTATTTGGCTATGCGAGAACGCCAGAAGAATAATAGTAGTGGAAGTGGAAGTGCAAGGAAGAAGGCTGTTGTCAGAAATGTCTCGACAAATATTTAAAACGAAGAAGCTGAAGGTATTATCTAATTGAGTTCTAATTTTAATAGTTTAAGTTCTCATTTATGTTATGTCTAGCCTTCTCATTACTATTGTATTTACTTTGTAACAGTAGTGGGAGCTCCCAGAAGGTTCAGGGGAAAAACAAAGATGGATAAAGTTCATTCAAGGTCATATGACAAAAGAGTTCTAATCCAAATGAATCATCGGGGCCAACCTGTTTCAGACGATGACCAAGTAATATCTGAACTGAGTGCTTTTTTAGGAACACTGAAGAGGAGTGTTCCACTTACTTACAAGTCTTGGTTTGATGTTCCTTCAAGTTTGAAAGGCACGCTGTGGAACTATGTCAAGGTAATTTGCAAACTTAGCTGAATTTTACTTAAATATATGAAACTTGTCACAAAAGTAGCATGACTGTTCTTTTTAATGTTTGATTTGTATTTAAGCAACGGTATATTATTCCGGATGAATGTGAATATTGGGTTTTGAAGTCAATTCGTGACTCTTGGAGGGGGTACAAGAGTCGTATTAAAATGGCACATTATACGGCTTATGAAACTGATGAAGAGAGGCTTGAAAATAGGCCGGACGAAATTCCACTTGTGGATTTCAGAGTACTCTTGATGTATTAGGGAGATGAAAAAATTCAGGTATAATTTTAAGTTTTATCACAGAATTTTTTTCCGTTTTTATTCATTCAAATCAGACAGATAAACATCTTTATTTCATGTTTTTGTAGTCCAAGGCCCTTACGAATTGTGCAAGTCGGAAATCGTATACAAACACACACACTGCTGGTCCAAAACTTTTTTCCCAAATTTGGCATAAGATGGTATGTATTTTGCTTATTTTTATGGTTGGCTGGAGGTATGCATTTTATTTTATCTGAAATTCCTCTCCTTATTTAGCAAAGCGATATATGTTCCAAAATAAAAATTAAAATAACTACATATATGTTCCAAAAAAAATTATCACCTCACTCAAACAAATTAGCAAAATATATATTAGTGATATATGTTCTGTTTATGGTATAGAAGTTTGTAGCTAAAAGAATAAAAAGCAGGCTATATAATCTGATCTGTCACATTAATCATCCAGCAAATGTTTTTATTTCAATTTTAATGTATTAATTTTTATTGTATCTGTTTATTATTTTTGCATTTTCACATTAATTTACAACTCAATAGCTATTAATAATGTTACCTGAAGGTTTGACCAGGTAACTAGGCACTCGGCACTGACATAACGTTCGGCATTAAGAGACGTTCGATATTGTATATCATTCGGCATTCTAGAGCATTCGACATGGTAGAAGCGTTCGGCGTACCTGGATCGTTCGGCATGACAGAGCGTTCGGCATGCATGGATCGTTCGGCATGGCAGAGCATTCGGCATACGTGGGTCGTTCGGCATGGCAGAGCGTTCGGCGTACCTGGATCGTTCGGCATGGCAGAGCGTTCGGCATGCATGGATCGTTCGGCATGATAGAGCGTTCGGCATGCATGGATCGTTCGACATGGAAGAGTCATTCGGTGCTCCATACTGCTCGGCATCCACACCTCATTCGACATTCGGAGTTGTTCACCATCTAGATATGTTTGACATCAGTCTGTTCGGCATCAATGGTTCGACATCAGTCTGTTCGGCATCAATGGTTCGGCATCAGTCTGTTCGGCATCAATGGTTCGGCATCAGTCTGTTCGGCATCAATGGTTCGGCACATAGAACTCACTCTTTCTGGGCTGAGGTATTCGGCTGCCAGGCCCACCAGGGAAGTCCAACCCATCTTTTTCTATAAATAGAGAGGCAGGGGCACAGTGAAAAGGACCTTTTTTCGAGAACACTGGGGAGACTCTGCCGCTTTCAAGATTCATTCTCTTTACTTAGCAACTGTATTCGAGTAGTTGGTGAACAGATTGTATCTGTAATCAGTTATCAAGTAAAGCAATAAAAGATTAACTTCAAAGTGGACGTAGGCAGTTACGCCAAACTACTATAAATCTGGTGTTCTCGTCTTTGCATTCAATTTAGCATATTGTTCTCTGTTTAAATTTACTTTCTTCATTCATCTCTCTACACAAACTTTCTCAACGAGGTTAGTGGCCAGTTTTGGTGCTAACACTTTGGTGCTTTCATTGAGAATCGAATTCTCAAACCTCAAGGATCTGCTTTGAAGCTACTGGATTGGATAAATCCCCCGAAGAAGATCCGAGTCATTCGTAGGATGTCCGTTGATTCTACTCAGAGTTCATACCAATAACTCTATAATGGCAAGACCACGTACCAGATCAGCCTCTCATAATGCGGACGCCCATGAGACTGCTAGCGTACAACAAGCAGGGCCTAGCAATCAGCAAGCAAATCTAGGTGCAGGGACTACCGCCCAGGACCAGATGCCAGTTGTCACCAGAATAGAGTTCAACGACTTGATGAGAGAGCTTAGGGAAAGCAGGAGACAACTCGGAGAGCAGATGCAAACCAACACCAACCTCATGGCACGGCCCACTCAACAACAACGTCAGAATGCTGGGGGCAGTCCAGCTCCTTATTCTTCATCTGGTAGCTCGACTTCGTCCGATGAACCTCCCAGGCGTAGACGTCGCAAGACTGAAACTACGCAGGCAGGTGCTGCTGTCCGAACAGCTGGGGACCATTTACACCTTGGAGACCGCGACCAAGCAGGAACTGGAAACTTAGGAGCTGGATTGCAGGTGGAGGCTGGATGCCCGGCTCACCAAGATGCTAATGATGCCAAACCTCAAGATGCACATTTGGAAGATCGCCAGCAGAGGAGGCATCAGCCCGATCAATCCCGTAGGACAGACTCCAACCTTCCACCTTCCATACAAACCCCAGACCTGACAGCTATGATCAGACAGTTGATGAAAGAGAATCAAGGCTTATCAAAAGACGATTGAGGAGTGTCCAGAAGTCATACTCCGTTCACAGACGTTGTTCTACAGGCGGAGTACCCCAGGAAGTTTAGCATGCCATCTATCCAAGCTTACGAAGGAAAGATTGATCCCAAGCAGCATGTGATGAGGTACGAATGGATGATGGATTCAGCTAGAGCGAATGACGCAACCAAGTGCAGGTGCTTTACAATAACTCTATCTGGGATCGCTACCATGTTGTTCACCCGACTTCCTCCGCGGTTCGTATCCAGTTTCGAGGAGTTGGCGAAGAAATTTATAGAACAGTTCAGAATACATACTACTCGTCCAAAGGACATGATGTCTCTATCAAGTGTAATCCAAGCTCCTGGGGAGTCATTGAAGGAGTATTTACAAAGATTCCATGTTGCGGCTACTGAAGTCAGTAATCCCAATGATCATGCAATTCTTATGGCTGTGATGCGAGGTGTGGATCCGGATTCAGAGTTTGGAGATTGGTTGGCAGGAAAACCTCCAACTACGCTAGAGCATTTTTACTCAAAGGCACGTCAGTTCATAAGAAGAGAGGAAGCCAGGTGGATAAGGCGAGATAAGGCACCGGGGCCTGTTCAGGAGTCCGTAAAAAGCAACATTGCTGTGAAGCAGTCCGGAGACAACTCGGGAAAAGTTCAAGTCAATGTCCAGAACAAGCCTGGGCAATCTAAGGAATCCGGAGGAAGAAATCAAGGGAAGAAGAGAGAAGCGGGGAAATGGAAGCCGAGAATTCCAACCTACAACGAGTATACCCCGCTGAATGCGTATCTTGAGAACATTTACCTATCAACCTGCAATACCTTTCAGTACAGAAAGTCGCGCCCAAAGGAGTCAACCGAGGAACAAAAGCGGACTGGGAAATACTGCCGCTTCCATGAAACTTATGGGCACAATACTGAAGAGTGCAGTACCTACATGATGCTATAGAAAAGTTGATTAGACAAAAAAAGTTACAGGTGTTTGTGAAGAATCCGCAAGAAGGTGGACAGGGAACGTCCAATCACGGTCGTGCACCAGCTCCACGTCATCCCGAGGAGCCTGCTTGAACCGTGGGCAGACACTAGCAAAAAAGATCCTCCGCTACGGATACTATTGGCCAACTGTGAATCGGGATGCTGCAGATTACGTAAGAAAATGTGACAAGTGTCAAAGATATGCGAAAATCCCGAGAGCTCCACCAACGGAACTCACACAAATGGTTAGTCCCTGGTCGTTTGCAATTTGGGGAATCGAAATAATTGGTTCTTTGCCTATATCCAAAGGTGGTGCAAAATACGCGATAGTTGCGGTCGACTATTTCACAAAATGGGTCGAGGCAGAGCCTTTAGCCACAATCACCTCCAAGAAGGTCATTAATTTCGTTGTACGAAATATTATATGCCGCTTTGGCCTCCCACGAACCATCATTACGGACAACGGAACTCAGTTTGAAAGCAGAGAATTCAAAGATTTCTGTTTAAAGTACGGCGTTGAGAAAAAGTTCGCCGCCGTTGCTCATCCGAAAGCTAACAGACAAGTCAAGGCCGTGAACAAAATAATCTAGTCCATATTGAAGAAGAGTTTGGAAAAGGCTGGAGGCAAGTGGGTAGACGAACTCCCAACAACGCTATGGGCTTATAGAACTACCCACAAGTCCGCGACTGGCCACACTCCATTCACATTGGCATACGGCTCGGAAGCTGTTATACCCGTGGAGCTTGAAGTTCCATCGCATCGAGTGACATATTATGATCCTAAGACAAATCAGGATCTCTTGTTGGAATCACTGGACTGCATCGATGAAAAACGTGAAGAAGCTGAATTAAGGGCGGCAGCATATAGGCACCGAGTCAAGCGATATTACGATGACAAAGTCCGCCCAAGAATCTTTGATGTGGGTGATCTCATTTTGAAATGGGTTTTCCCGGTACCATCACGTATGAATCCCAACTGGGAAGGTCCGTATGTCGTTGAACGGAAGCTTGGAGAGGGAACTTTCAAGCTAGCGACCGTTGATGGCGTGACACTCCCGCGAGCGTGGAACAGTGAACATTTACGACGTTATTATGTTTAGCATGTTTCTTTTCTGTTTTAGGTGCAATTGTTTCCCGTATGTTTATATTCCATTGATTCTTAGTTTCATTTTTAGCATGTAATCGGAAGGTTTAGTTTGTTTTCATTAATAAAGGCTTGAAGCCATCCTTTCTATGAATTATTGATGTTTCTGAACCTTATAGTCCGGTGACAAACAACTAAAGTTGCATTATTCTACCTGACGTACGAACTCGCATAAACGACTTGAATCTCCAAGTCCCTTAAATGCGGACTGGAGTACTCTAAGTCCCCGGAGCGCGGACTAGAGTATAAACGACTTGAATCTCTGAGTCCCCTGAATGCGGACCAGAGTATTCTAAGTCCCCGGAGCGCGGACTAGAGTATAAACGACTTGAATCTCCGAGACCTCTGAATGCGGACCGGAGTACTCTAAGTCCCCGGAGCGCAGACTAGAGTATAAACAACTTGAATCTCCGAGTCCCCTGAATGCGGACTGGAGTACTCTAAGTCCCCGGAGCGCGGACTAGAGTATAAATGACTTGAATCTTCGAGTCCCCTGAATGCGGACCGGAGTACTCTAAGTCCCCGGAGTGCGGACTAGAGTATAAACGACTTGAAACTCCAAGTCCCCTGAATGCGGACCGAAGTACTCAATGTCCCCGGAGCGCAGACTAGAGTATACAAATTGAATCTCCGAGCCCCCTGAATGCGGACCGAATTACTCAAAGTCCCCGTAGCGCGGATTAGAAAATATTCTAAGTACCAAAAACGTGAAACAAGAGATGTACAATTCCAAAGAATGTCCGAATAATGTAAGAATGGATTGGGAATTTATGTAACTCATAAGAACTTGAGTTTCGACCACACTTATGTAGAAAGCTAAAAAGCGGAAATCGTTCAAATGACAAAGAAACTAAACTTTATTCAATAATCCAAAATGGTGTTATACAACCACTCCTCCAAAACTTGGAGTTAAAAATCTATCTACATAAACTACGAAAAAGAAAATGTAGTTACATGACCTAAACAAAACCTCGTTGAACGAGTATAGTGGCTACTTCTTCGGCTTCTTTAGTTTCTTGTCCTCTTTTGCCTTCTTGGATGACTCCTCTCCCTCACGCTTCCTCTTGGACTTTTTTCTTACCAAAGAAGCGGAGTCAGGAGTGGGAGGAGGAACATCAAGTTGTTTGGATTTGCCGGGAAGAATGACTTTCAGAGGCCTGTTCAGCGGGTCGGTAAGTTCTAGTACTTGAGAATCGACCTTGATCTAAACCTTCTTCTTCTTCTCTTCCGCGAGTTTCTCCTTCATACTCAACTTCGAAGTGTGTTCTGAGGCGCCCATGATTTCAA
The DNA here is from genome assembly GCA_030737815.1 of Allium fistulosum. NCBI lineage: Eukaryota > Viridiplantae > Streptophyta > Magnoliopsida > Asparagales > Amaryllidaceae > Allium > Allium fistulosum. Next base: position 596,920,571 of record CM060903.1, read on the forward strand.
TTTCATAACTCCCTTCAACGGGAGATGAAGTGTCGGACTTATCATCATCTAGCGCCCTGATCACTTGAGCATTAGGACCGGGAGTTACTCCCGCGTTAGTAGCATCGCTTGTTTTCCCCATCTCCTCCTTGGCGTCATCGCTCCTTGGAGTCGGTTTAGGGTCAGAGCGGCCTGCATAAAAACATAAAGAACGAACATTAGAACCAATAACCGATCGCAGAAAGCGACAGGTCTTTGAACTTCTAGAAGAAGAGTTTTATACCGGTTTCTTGCTGGCTTTCAGCTGTGCGCGGAGTTTCACCCTCCAGAATGGGAGATAGCACGTGAATGCCGAGACCGGGGTCTTCCGGATCATAGCCGGCATGCTGCTCGAATGGGTCAAGTGCTGGCCGATCGGCCGATTGAGTAGAAGGAGGAGCTGCAGCCTCGGTTCCAAATGGACCAGCTTTGTCATCTTTCTCTTTTGACGGAGGATAGCCTTTACCAAAGAGAGCCATAGCTGCAGACAAGTCTGATGGCTCATTCCCCCTGAGAAACTCTTTCACCAAAGCCTCCTCGTCGACCTCCTCGGTGCCCGACTCCACCTTTCTAATCTTTATTAGAGTCTCCCAAGCTTCGGCCAAAGATTTAAGGTAGCCCTCGCCTAAGAAAGTCAAGTCCCGGTGCATGAGGATGCGGGCGCTGTATTCGACGATCAGTGGGTCAAATAGACACTTGACCACTTCTCTGCCGGCCTCTGCAGCTGCTTCAAGGCGGGATTCGATCTCCTCGGAAGCTATTCTCTTGCCCTCCTCACGGGCTTCGTCCTTCATCGTCTCAACCTTAGAAAGCTCATCATCGAGCTTTGCTTTTAAGTGCCGTGTAGCAACAATTTCGTTGCAATATAGTTGGGACTCTTCTTGAGCGGCTATCTTCTCTTCTTTCTCCTTAGAGAATAGCTCTTTCAACTCTTTGACTTGCAGGGCGAGTGCATCCCTTTCTTTCTGAATAAAGTCTTTTTTTAAAGCCAGGGCCCCACTGCGTTGGACTGCTTCGTCAAGTTCCTTTTTATGGGTCATCTCAAGACGAGTGACAGCCTCGGCAGTGTCTTTTGCACTTTGTTCTGCAGCCTCGAGCTTGGACTTATACGAAGCGAGCTCTTCATCTTGATTTTTGATGATGTTCTTATCGAAGATAGCTTCAAGCTTCAAGCGGTCAATTTCTTGTTAGCGCGCAACGGAGATTTCCGAGACTTTTTCGACTAAATGAACAAACGCGTCATGTTGAACATAGACGTCGTTGTTGCAAGCGATGGCACTCTGCTTGACATGCCCCGGAATATGATGAATTGCTGGAAGGAACTTCAGGCCGTCAAAGCATATTTTGGGGAATTTGACTTTAAGTTCGGCCAGCTTCTCCGATATCGTTGGGTCTACCGCAGGAGGAGGGGGAGGAGATTTTGAAAGTTCTGTTCTCTTACGATGTTCCCGAGATTGCCGTGTGCTTGAAGAGCCGGAATGTTGATCTCGGGAAACATCGGGTTGAGACCCCTTCAGCAAAGACTTTTCTCTGCCTTGTTCTATTTGAGGAGGAGGATCGCGAGAGTATGAAGATTAGGAGTGTGATTTCTTTCGATAAGACGACTCTCGGGGACGGTTGTCTCGATCTCCGTAATCGTCCCTGTCTCGGCGTTTACCGGAGCCCGAATCCCGGCTAGGATGGTGAAATATGGAAGATCCATGGAGGCGATCGAATCCATGGGAGCGTCCCATGTCACCTGCATAGAATGAGAATAACGACAAGTTAGAAAAGATCAAGGTGACGGTTAAGATTGAAGTGCAGAGTGAAGTGCACGTGTCCTTGTGTGCCCTAGTGTTTCCCCCCGACGGACCAGTTTCTTTACTAATCGGAGTTTTATCTCCCTGGACTTGGGCTTGAACTCCGGTACTGCCTCTAGCGGGCGAATGAAGCTTGAGGGCCTCTGGATCGTCGAAACCGTAGTTGAGGAAATCGTCAGGAATGGTGAGGTTCGACAGGCCCTTCATAGAACTTTCTAAGTGCTTTGAGGAAGTTTCTTTTTCCTTTGGAAGAAGGATGACTTTAGAAGTTCCGCCCACAGTTTTCTTCCTCAACTTGCGCATCAGTTTCTTTTCGCTCTTCAAAGGGGAAGACGACGTTTCTATGTCATGAACTTCAACTATCGGTCCACGAGGTGGACTAATATTCTCGCCCTGTACTTCGGGCATCTCAGTCTCCTTAATTTCCCCCATCTTCTAGTGCATCAGGAGCGTTGCGTGCTGAAGACTCAGCTTGTTTTTTTTCTTTACCAGAGCCAGGCCTGAGAATGGTGACGCCTTGAGGAAGGCTTATCCGATGGCCTTCTACCAACAGTCCGAGCCTTGTAAGTGACTCATTCGAAATGAGATTTCTAATGTCCCGTTCTTCGGTAGGGAGGGCTCGAATGGCTTTGATGACATCAGAATATCCACGGCCGTCAGGACGAGGGCTAATACCTGAAAAGATGGGTAAAGTTTAGAAAAGGTACGGCTTCGACTAAACATGAGTAACAGACCAAGAAAAAGGCTTACTTCCTTCAACCCATCTACTCGCAAAGCCGGGAGGACAACGCACATAAAACCATTCCTGTTTATACAAGGCAAATTTGGTCCACGCCCCGGTTAAGATTTGACATTTGTTATGCGGCTCGAGAAACATGAATGATGGGCTATCCTTCCGCTTCTTGATGCAATATATGTATCGGATATTGCCCGGAGTTGGGAGCCTAGAGAAGACATTCATAAAGAGGATGCAGGTACCGTAAAGGAATGCATGACCGTTCGGGTGCAGTTGCGATGGGGCAATGTCAATATATTGCAGCACATCCCGAAGAAACAAGTTGAACGGTGGCACACTGCCAACCCAGCACATGAATTTATTACAAGCTGTGTACCCGGCTGGGGGCGAGTGTGGACGATCATGCCCCGATGAAACTAGCACGTCATCAAAGGGGATTCCGTGGACAGAGCATATCCAACGGAGTGTACTTTCGTTGATCTTTGAAGCATGTGAATCGGCAGGGTTGTCCAAGAGAATTGCTGCCTCCAGAGCATCGGGAGCTAAGCCATGTGCAGGGGAAGTTGATGGGTTTGAAGTATATGCGACTTCTCGTCGGGAGGACGGCCCAGGCCTGTCTGAAATCGTGGCGGAGCTAGATTTTCTAGACATCGCTGATAAGGATTGAATCTAGCAAAGTACCTGTTCGAACTATACTTAAAAAATAATCGACGTTAGACTTAACAATATGAATATTCCCCCCGTGTAGTGTGTGAACTAGTGCGATCATTCAGGTGTAAACGCTGAGAAATTATAAGTCACAGAATCGATGGTATGAAGTTGAGCTTTGAACTGTCGTCTTCGAAGACCGTCATCGCTGACCGTCTCTGTAAGCCAGCATTGCAATGTTTTCAATCTTGAACTCGGACATTGGCACTGCGTGTTAAAAGCTTTAGTCTGTTTTTATTGATTTAAGTTCAGGTTTATGATTATTGAAACTAGGAAGTTATCAGTCCAAATTAGTTCGATATGCTAGTATGCTTAGGTCCTTGTCCTTGTGTTTGTTATATGATTAGGCAAGATGAATAGGAGTTCGGCCAAAATTCTGTTCGGCTTAAGTTCTGTTCGGCTTAAGTTCTGTTCGTCTTAAATTTTGTTTGGCTTAAGTTCTGGTCAACTTAAGTTCTGTTCGGCTTAAGTTCTATTCGGCTTAGATTATGTTCGGCTTAAGTTCTGTTCGGCTTAAGTTCTATTCGACTTAGATTCTGGTCGGCTTAAGTTCTGTTCGGCTTAAGTTATGTTCGGCTTAGATTCTGATCGGCTTAAGTTCTGTTCGGCTTAAGTTCTATTCGGCTTAGATTCTGTTCGACTTAAATTATGTTCGGCTTAGATTTTGTTCGGCTTGAAAACGAGTGCACGCAGCAAGTCATGCCGAGCCGATTCGTTCAGCCTTCTGCCCTTAACATCACTTCTCCTTTTTTCCTCCATCTCTCCCGTCCAGCATGACCAAGTCTTTCGGCAAGCCGTGTCAAACCACGGTCATGCCGATCCACTTCACTAGGCCTTACCTCCAATTCATCACCCACACGCCTCTTACTTCCTTTAATCTATGAAGAATTTACGATTTCGAGTTTTGTGTTATGCTTCCTAATTTGAGAAAACGACCGAGAGTTTCTTACCGAAGGAAACGGAAGGAGCTTGGAGATCTGTGGACTTAAGATTGACAGAGTGTTCGAGCTTAACTTGGAGAGAGCTTGTTGGATTCGAAGTAAGAAAGAAAGATCGTAGGAGGTGAATAAAATTTAAGGGAGGTAAGTTATTTTTCTTGGAGGGTCGCGGAGGTAAAAAGTGAAAAAGAGAAGAAGAAGAAGAATGCCAGCTTTTATAGGAGAGGAGAGGAAGTCGAAGAGACTATAACTGGTAGAACCGGTCAGAACGACATTGTTCGGCATCGGCTATGCCGTTCGGCATCCAAGGTGCTCGGCTTGAAACAAAGCACGGTGGATTCGTGACTCAAAGCACATCACGTTTAACCACATGATGCACTTTGGAGGGCGAGTGTTACCTGAAGGTTTGACCAGGTAACTAGGCACTCGGCACTGACATAACGTTCGGCATTAAGAGACGTTCGATATTGTATATTGTTCGGTATTCTAGAGCGTTCGGCATGGCAGAAGCGTTCGGCGTCCCTGGATCGTTCAGCATGACAGAGCGTTCGGCATGCATGGATCGTTCGGCATGGCAGAGCGTTCGGCATGGCAGAGCGTTCGGCATACATGGGTCGTTCGGCATGGCAGAGCGTTCGGCGTACCTGGATCGTTCGGCATGGCAGAGCGTTGGGCATGCATGGATCGTTCGGCATGACAGAGCGTTCGGCATGCATGGATCGTTCGGCATGGCAGAGTCATTCGGCGCTCCATACTGCTCAGCATCCACACCTCATTCGACATTCGGAGTTGTTCACCATCTAGAGATGTTCGGCATCAGTCTGTTCGGCATCAATGGTTCGACATCAGTCTGTTCGGCATCAATGGTTCGACATCAGTCTATTCGGCATCAATGATTCGGCATCAGTCTGTTCGGCATCAATGGTTCGGCACACAGAACTCACTCTTTCTGGGCTGAGGTATTCGGCTGCCAGGCCCACCAGGGAAGTCCAACCCATCTTTTTCTATAAATAGAGAGGCAGGGGCACAATGAAAAGGACCTTTTTTCGAGAACACTAGGGAGACTCTGTCGCTTTCAAGATTCATTCTCTTTACTTAGCAACTGTATTCGAGTAGTTGGTGAACGGATTGTATCTGTAATCAGTTATCAAGTAAAGCAATAAAAGATTAACTTCAAAGTGGACGTAGGCAGTTACGCCGAACCATTATAAATCTGGTGTTCTCGTCTTTGCATTCAATTTAGCATATTATTCTCTGTTTAAATTTACTTTCTTCATTCATCTATCTACACAAACTTTCTCAACGAGGTTAGTGACCAGTTTTGGTGCTAACAAATAACATTTGCTAAAAAAGTACATAAAATCTATAAAAATATAAATGAGCCTTTCTTTGCCCCCTTTGGCATAGAAAACTCAATTCTTCTTTTCCAAACCAGTGTCCGTCATGCTCATGCATTTGTACGCATTTAGTCAATATACGTCTGCAAGTTAGATGCATATTAAACATTAAATATGAGTCCAATCCATCTCTGTGGAAATTAAGTAATTTGTAAACTATTGGATACACTCTTAACTCTTAAGCATATGGATGTCAAGTTGATGCCTGTCTTTTGTCTGCTGTACGTTGATGGCTTTACTGCCTTGCTAAGCTTAAATCGTTTTAATATTATATATATGTTCATGGTTCATGGGTTAATCACGGATTAATCTTAGTTTTGCATCAGAATCTAAGATGAATCATGGGATATTTGTTATCTCTGTGCTTACAGTTAATAATATGAAAGCATAGACATATGGGATATTTACTATGAAAATTTTCCTTAGCTCAGCCTTGAATTTTGCAAAACGGATACATCACTTGATACTATGCTTGAAAAAGCTCTGATATTGTTGCTACATATGTTGTGATTTTATACTTCTTGTTTCTTTATTTTTGCACTTGTAAGCTGCTTGAGAACTTACTGTTGCTCCATTTTTGCATCTGTGAGTTGCTCGAGACTTTTAGCTTGTGTGCACTTGTGGTTTCTGTTCTTCATTTGAACCGAGATTTGTTTTTATGTAATGGCGATCATATTTACCTTAGTTTTTCTTTGACTTTGAGTATAATTTCTAAATTGATTAGTGATATATGTTCTGGAAAAATTGGTTTGATATCCTTTTGCTATCTAACTTTTTTCATTTAATTTGTATCAGTCCAACGAATCAGATGGAGAACTTTTTGTTAAAACTCGCAAGCGGAAAGAAGGAAAGGTGTACAAGACTGATACTTCAGTAATGAAGTACATAATTGTAAGAATTTTATTTTCTCTTCAATCAGATGTAAAAAAATTGCTTCATTTTGCGCATCGACATTTTTGTAGAATTAGATCATGTTTTGTCGAAACCTATAGCAGGATATTTTCTGAATCCATTTTAAAACTGTTAATAGATATTGCAAAACAATTCTTGTTTAAGAAACTTGTTTCAGAATTGTTAATTTTATTTAATGTCACATTTTGAAACTGCTTTATTTTGCAGGATAAGATTGAAAAAGCAATAGGTGAAGGAGGAAGTGATGGAATTGATCAAGAAATGATTTCTGATGGAAAGTCGCACGGTCCATCTTGGCTTATAAGACGGCACACAAAGTCTGCAGAAGTTTCAAAATATGCCCCAACAACAAGCACATACATACAGGAGCTGGCAGCGAAGATAAGGGAAAATATAGCTGACGAAGTCGAAGCAAAGGTGAACAAGAAGGTCCAAAATGAATTTGATGCAAAGGTGAACCAAAAAGTTCGGGAGAACTTGAGATGGGTGCTTAAGAAATTAGGCGAAGCAAACCCTGACATGCAAATTGATGTTGGGGATCTTTGTGCGACCGTCTGCAGTGATGGCACTGGAGGCACTGGAGGCACTAGAGGCACTGATGGCACTGGAGGCTCGCAAATATGAATGTACTATTAATAAGTAGAATTTAGTATGTACTGGCTGTAGCTATGAATACACTGGCTATGTTTTTAAGTATGTTTGTTATTTTGTACTTGACTAAGTAAAACTTGTGTTGCTGGTTATTCTGAAATGAAAAGTTCTTTGTTGTAGTGTAATGTTGCCATTAGATATGATATAATGTTGCAGTATAATGTTGCCATAGATATGATATAATGTTACAGTAGTATACTGTTGCAGTACATTTCCAATTTAAATTGCAAAAGGTGTTGCCATAGATATGATATAATGTTGCAGTATGTGATGTTAAATGTGGTAATAAACTGGCAAAGTGTTGCCATTGGATGGTAAAAGTGTTACCATAGATTAATGAATATGGGCCCACAACAGGGTTCCGTAAAGGTGGGCCACAGAATTAGTGGGCCCCATAATGTGGGCCCACATGTTAGGGCCCAGATTGTGGGGCCCACTTTTTAGTAAATTTTGTACCTGTGGCAACAAAAGAACCGATGTTGCCCTAGGGCCGCAAAGATGTTGCCTTTGACTCTAGGGCAACGCGGCAAAATGCATCATCGAGAAAGTGTTGCCTTTGCCCTTTTTTAGCCTACAGCAACATTTTTTGGCACTTCCTGCATCACTTCTTGGGTGTTGCAGTATGCAATCTATGGCGTAGTGGAAATCGTGTTGCCGATGCCCTTAGTCGTAAGCAACAAGCGGTTGTTTCCATGATGGTATCCGAATGGAATGATCTCGAGACTTTGTCCACTTGTGAAATACGAGATCGTGAATCCCATTTACGTTCATCTCTTGTTTTTTGTAGCCTTAAGTCTCATCCTTCTCTTTTAGACCGCATTCTTGAAGCTCAAAAGCAAAATCCTGAATTGGTTCTTCTTAGCCAAAGTTGTAGGGATAAAATTGATATTGAAGGTTTGAAAGACTTTGATATTGATGCTCGAGGCGGTATTCGAAAATTTGGTAGACTTATTGTGCCAAATATTATTGATCTTCGTAAAGATATATTAGAAGATTCTCATCGTTCTAAATTTACCATTCATCCCGGTAGTAGTAAAATGTACGCGAATATGAAGCGACTTTATTATTGGGATGGAATGAAATCTGACATTGCTAACATTATTAAGTGTTCCATGACTTGCCAACTTGTTAAGGCCGAGCATCAAAGGCCCGGTGGGTTATTGCAACCTTTGGAAATTCCAATATGGAAGTGGGATCAAATTTCCATGGATTTTATTGATGGTCTTCCCCGTTCTCATTCGGGCCATGATAGCCTATGGGTGATAGTAGACAGACTTACAAAATCCGTCCATTTTCTTCCCGTTCGGTCCAATCGGACCGTACCTATTTTGGCTAAACTCTTTGTCAAGGAAATTGTTAAATTGCATGGAGTTCCTACTTCTATTGTTAGCGATCGTGATCCATTGTTTACTAGTGGATTCTGGAAAGGTCTTCAAAAAGCTTTGGGAACAAAGCTTAATTTTAGCACCGCTTATCATCCTCAGTCCGATGGACAACCCGAGCGTGTGAATCAAACTCTTGAAGATCTTCTTCGTGTATGTGTTCTCGATTTTGGTGGACGCTGGGAAGATCATATTTCTCTTGTTGAATTTTCCTATAATAATAGCTTCCAATCTAGTATTGGTATGGCACCTTTCGAGGCACTCTACGGAAGGCCATGCCGATCTCCTTCGTGTTGGCTTGAAGCCGGTGAGAAGCTGGTTTTAGGTCCAGATTTTATTCGTGATGCCACAGAAAAGATTGACCTTATTTGTTATAGGATGAAAGAAGCTCAAAGTAGACAAAAATCCTATGCCGATAATCGAAGAAGGAAATCAGAATTTTCTGTGGGAGATTTTGTGTTCATTCATGTTTTACCTATGAAGGGTGTTGTGCGTTTCAGTCGATCGAGAAAATTAGCACCTCGATATATTGGCCCATTCCCCATCACCGAACGCATTGGTTCCGTGGCTTATCGCCTTTTGTTACTGGCTCAATTTTCTGCTATTCATGATGTATTCCACGTCTCTCAACTACGAAAATGCCTTCGAGATTCCGATTCTGTTCTTGAGCCCGGTGTTATTGAAGAAATTGAAGTTTCACCTAATTTGACTTATGAACAACATCCTATCTGTATCATTGCTTCGGAGGTTAAACGCCTTCGAAATAAAGATGTTCCTCTTGTGAAAGTTCAGTGGTCCTCAAATCCTAAGGATTTCTCTTGGGAATCTAGAGAATTCATCGAGCGATCACATCCGGACTTACTCTCTCATGCTCATTAAGGTGAACTTCTTATTTCAAATTTTCTTCTCTTTGTATTGATATGCTTTTATTGTTGTTACTATTTAATTTCTTCTTAATTATTGCGAGGACGCAATTTCTTTAAGGAGGGGAGTCTGTAACAACCCGCATATTTTACGATTCGTATATTTAAATGTTTAATTAAATATAGCATCGTTAGTCGGATTTTAGTCCGAAAAAGTCACTATTCGTAGAAGAACAATCGAATTAATGAAAAGTCTACGTGGATAGTGCTTTATGGAAGTGTCTATTTGAAATTTCTGTCACATAGACATTCAGACGTCTGAAATCAATCGTTCAGACGTCTGAAATCAATCGTTCAGACGTCTGAAATTGCTCGAGTCAATCCAGAATAAAAACAGGCTAAAATAGACATTTTCAGACGTCTGAAATCCCCGAGTCAGACGTCTGAATATTGTACTAGACAACATCTAGTTTTCCAGATTCAGACGTCTAAATTGGAAATTTCAGACGTCTGAATGAAGATTGAAATTGAGATTCAACAATTTGGACTCGAGACCAATTCCATTGAGTTTAAAATGGTGTTTGCGACTTTTTTGAGTATAAACATCGATATGTTTTGAGTTGGGAAAAATTTCGAGATTTTCACTTAGGGCTTTGGGTTTGGGTTTCATCCCACTAACCGATCTTAACACCCTAGCTCTGTCCACCTCTCCTCTTCACTTCATTCTTATTTTACTAACATTCTAGCTTCAACAAAAATGGGGAGGGGAATGGGAAATTAAAATTCAAAACCCTAGTTTCCTTTTGCAAACTCAATTCTAGCTCCAAGATCAAAGAGAAGCTTAGGTAAGCCTTCTATTCATCTTCTCCATCTCAATCCCTCTTCAAATTCTCAGAAATTCTTAATATCTTAACTTAGAGAAACTTCATCTTTGATTATAGATTGAAGTTCTTGGGGTATTATTGAAGAGAGATTAACCTATTGCTTGTTCTAGAGCTTATCTTTGGTGTTTGGGTTTAAAAGGTGAGTTTTTTGAACTCACATCTACGTCTATATCATTGATAGTGTTAGGTAGCAATTCCTAACATATATTCCTTGTCTATTTGCTTTTGAATTGAATTGGTTTTATGAATATTCTAATTTTTGACGTTAAAGTCAAAATATATGAAAAATCCTTATATGGTTGTTTGGGCATGTTGGTCGGAGTGTATTGGTGAGTCTCTAAGGTTGGGTAGTCATTTGGCGTAAACCCCTAGCCATCATCACTCATCCGATTGCTTTCGATATGGTGTGGCCATCATTGGCCTAGGCAAAGTATTGCCTGAGCCTCAGTTTCGAACGTCTGAAATATACCATTCAGACGTTTGAATCTGCTGGTCTCGGCCCAATTTGCCTATTTTATGTGGGTTTCCAATTTTAATCGATTTTAGTTGATCCGGATAGTTGTTATCACTTACTATCGACTTTGATGACTTCTCTCTTTGGATTTTTGGGAATATCCATTTTGATGGATTTGATATCGATTTCTATGGTTTTAATTCACATCTTCGAATGTGGATTTTTGTGATTGATCGTTTTTACAATCATTTTGTGATTTGTCACTTCTAAATACAAAGGTTTCTATACTAGTAGTAAATATTCAATCTCTTTCATCAAAATGATTTCGACACTATTTTAAATATAAAGCTCTCTTTCAAAACCGTTTTCCAATCTATTAGTATATACAAACCTTTACCTCATTCGTGTGAGAAATCCAATTAAACGACTTAGCAGAACAAGTGGTATGAAACGCTTGCGTTTACTTCGTCGGTTAATTCTTGGACTTGTTCGATTGAACTCTTGTGACAATTTTCGAGTGGGAATCTACAATTTGTTCGTAAATATTTAAGTTAAGCTAGTGGTTATGGGACATGAAGCTAAACTCATATATTTACTAGCTTACTGTAATCGACACTTTTTATTGATCGATGATGATCATTTTGTGATTTAGACTTGCGTGTGCGATGTCTATTTGTTTGCGTGGGGATTACAATCCCCGTTTGTGGAACTTCGGTTCTATTTGGCGGGGTAGCGACCCGTGGTCTTCGGGCTGTTTGTGGAGCTTCGGCTCAAAATTTATGGTAGCGACTTTGGAATAGCATTCCGTTTGTGATACACGTGTTGGTGAGTTTTCATGCTCCCGTTTGTGACAGGCCTCCCCCTTTGTGATTTCTGGATTTCTAATTGATGATTTCTAGAATTTGTGTTTCACCTCTTTATGTGATTGGCAATGATATGTTTGTCAATATTTGTGGTTCGGTGAATAAAATAAGAATATGATATTCTTTTTGGTGCTTTGAGATTTTTGAGATATTGTATGATTTTGTTGTTGTTTAAATCATATTTGTCCTAGTATGACATTATTGTTATCATACGTTCTTATTATATCTCATTTCTTTAATGATAATTATAGCTAGACTGATCCGTTTATTATTTTCTTATTAAATAATACTCAGGTCAGACCGAGATGTTACAGGTGCTTCTGCTTGACTCCTTATCTGGGATCATCTTCTGACTTTTGGCTAACTACATTACATTTGTAGTTTTTGTTGTTATACATTTGAGATATAGACTCCATGATGTATACTTATTCTTTTGTCTAGCACTTGTATCTACTCTTTTGTGATATTGTGGATCTTATTTGACCACTACTCTGATGTACACTTTTATGTGTTATATTCATATCTGTTTCCGCCGTTGAGATATGATCATCTGTGACTGATTTATGTTATGCTTATTTCTATATTTGTTTCCGAGGGTCCACTTAGCCACTGTGTGGTAGCTTTGAGTTTGTATCGGTATGTCGGATTTCCTCTTGAAATGAAATGCATGTTATACTATCTGACATATCGGTACTCGCACAAGGAAATTACATAGATAGTCGCTCCTCAACAGCCTTATTCTTCACGCTAGTCGACGGCATTACTCAGTAGTGTCCTTGTCTAGCGTGAGCATAGAGGTGGGGCGTCACAAAAGGAGTGGGTCAGACTAAAAGTCTGGTGAGTGGAAGTAATTACTAGTATTTTTAAGCAAGACAAAGATAATAGACTTAACAATAGTTCTAGTATAAAAGGAAATAAAGGAAAGATAAAACTGGAATAAAATACTGTTTAACTGTTTGCTTTGATAGTGATTGTTTGCACTTGTCTTAGATAGCTGCTTTGATTAGGCTGAAATCCTAATCCTATTTTAATTTGGCTGAAGTTCTAATTCTACCCTTTGATCGGCCTTCTATCTCTGTTGTGCCACTGTGAGTTAGTCCCATCTTGCGGGTCCCACAGCAAAAAGACAACTGTTTAGCGCTTTGGAACTCAATAGCGACTTATCTCCCTACTTCGAGACCGCATGCTCGGTCACCGCCGGTTCGCACTATCTGTTGCTCCCTCTTTGGACCTCCTATTTGCCTACTTCAGCATAAGCGTGCCCAGCCTCACCTGATCTGTTGTGAGACCATCAGTCCTAGTTTAACAGGATCCTGCCCAGCCTCACCTAAGTGTTTTGTGAGACCATCAGTCCTGGTCTAAAAGGGGAATGATGCCGGTACGGGTCCTAAAAAACAAAATCTAGTTGCGCCTCTTGCCCAAATCCCCTGATTTGAGCTTCCATTTATTGACCACTTATCTACCTACTTCAGCATAAGCGTGTCCCAGCCTCACCTGATCTATTGTGAGACCATCAGTTCCTGACTGAAGGGGAATGCTGCCGGTACGGGTCCTACTTTTATCTTTGCCTATTAACTTAGTGTAAGTTTTAAAATAAGCTTCTTCTGTTATTTCGGCTCTGTTTGCTTATTAACTTAATCTAAGCCTTATAATAAGCCTCTTATGTTATCTCTGCTATATTTTCTTATTTACTTAACTATAAGTTTTAAAATAAGTGTTTTATGTTCTTTCTGCTTAATTATAACCTATGTTATAATTTCTCTTTTATTCTGTCTTTTTAGTTATAACTACTAGTTATAAACATACTTGCAAATGTCTTAGATTTACCTATTTCAGTCTATCTTCTTTTTATTACAGTTCTTCTTATTTACATCAAATTTCTGTAAATATAGTGTTCTTATATTTTAGTCTATATTAGCGAATTATCCTCTTTTCATTATTTTATTCACGTAAAAAGGAATAAAAAGAAACTAACATTTACAGGCTGAATTCTAACGTAAAACAGACGTAAATAAAGTGTAAATAACTGTAAATAATAGTAAATAAATGAATAAAATAGCTAAAATAAAAATAGCTGAATAAAATAGACTGAAAAGAACTTTAAAAAATAACTGCAAATAACTTGTATAAAAACTGTCTTAAAATTTTAGAAAAACTACAACTATTGAGAACTATATTATTTTAAATTACTTAAAAATCTAAAATGATTACTTAAACACTCACTTGTGGTCCTCAGCTCTAGTCCTTGGTCTTCCTTCATCCTCTCCTAGAGCGTAAATATTTTTTTCAAAAAGATTCTCTCCTTAGAAAATTTTTATTTCTAGGGTCCAGCCTCTGGCAATGAACCCGAATAGAAGAAAATTTGAATGAGAAAAACAGCTATGCCTATGGTCTTATTTATAGTGTCACTTAGGGATCTCAGACCGTTGGATTTGAAGATTAAATCTGGTGCAACCACGTCATAGGCTCGATGGGAACCGTCGGATGGAAGCCCGAACACACAAGATGGAATAAAAATAGAAAAACACGTCACAGTTTAATCTCGATAAAAATTCGTCCATATACTAAGGCGGGTCGACCCCCAGGTCGACCCTTATATGTGTTAGGTCGACCTAGCTAAGGGGAGGGACGACCCTAGGGTCGACCTGACCTTATATATGTTATATTTTTTTCATTTTTTTGTTTAATTCGTATCTTCTTCGTTTTAGCTCGAATTTTGACAATCTATATATGGAAATTGACCAGAAAATTACCATGAACACAATGGTGCAACCCATGTGGCTCAATTATGATAATTTCACAAAGTTATTTTATTATTTAATTAATTCATTAATTAATTATTATTGCTTCAATTTTGGGTTGTTGCAAATTATCTTCGTCAAAACTATATCATTTTGGACTTAAGGAATTTGGTAACGGTCAAAACTCCAACATCATCCATATTCAACTCTATAGTCCAAACACAAAGTCCTTGGTTTAATAATAATAATTATTATTAATCGAAGTACTCTAGCCATAGATTTTGAATTTGAGTTGACTTCAGTTGACTGTGATACTAATCCCATATAACTGGGGAGAGAAATCCTCTCTTGAATAGTGTTTCACTTCCAATACTTCCACTCGACCCAACTATAGTCATTCGATGGACTTTGTGCCATGATTTAACTATAATCAAAGCGGAGCTTTCATACTGATTATCAAAAATATTCTAAAGTCAAGTGAACCGTGTAAGTTAGTCACATCGATATTTTCTATTTGACCTTAGTTAAATTAACCAACAGAAAACTATCGAGTGAGTCATTCCAATGTTATCCAATAACAATCAGTACGTAGACCCTAGGAGCCCCCTAGTTGTCATGAGTAATAAACTGCCCAACATTTGGAGAGAATTATGTACTCTAGTCTCAACGGATGCATCAAAATGCAATCTCGATGTATCTTAACTAGGAATAATTAAAAAAGATATATTTATTATATTGTAAGATGATACTCATGATTACAACTATTTGTAATTACTATCACAAATACACCATTTATGGATTTTCTGTTACATATATTTTAGTCATATATTTAATTATTTAAAAAATATATAACAGAAAGCAAACACCCTTTATTACGAACGAGGATTGATTATAGAGTTAATAATTCATAGTAAATTACAGAATTACCCCTAGGACATACCCCTTACTCTATCAATCTCCCACTTGCACTTGGGACCAATTATAGAATCTCAATCCCATCCCTTTAATCAGCCTTTCTAGAGTCGATCGAGCTAGGCCCTTAGTGAATGGATCTGCTATGTTGTTATTGGTATCTACCATTTGTATTTCGACCTCTTTCTTCTCAACAAA
This sequence comes from Allium fistulosum, assembly GCA_030737815.1. Taxonomy (NCBI): domain Eukaryota; kingdom Viridiplantae; phylum Streptophyta; class Magnoliopsida; order Asparagales; family Amaryllidaceae; genus Allium; species Allium fistulosum. The sequence continues at coordinate 596,936,027 of CM060903.1, forward strand.
TTATCTAATAAGGTGGAACTTCCAAAGAATATGTCGTGACTTCATGTGCACTCTAGGCTCATTTGCGATTTGTATTGCTGCATTGGTATCACAGAACAATTCCATTGGATTCTTGGTATTGGGAATCACCTCGAGCTTATCTAAAAACTTGCGCATCCATACTGCCTCTTTAGCTACTTCATTGACGGTGATATACTCGACATCCATCGTGGAATCAGCTATTGTTTCTTGTTTGGAACTTTTCCAACTAATGGCTCCACCGTTTAGCATAAAAGCATAACCAGACACAGATTTACTATCATCTATATCACTTTGAAAGCTCGAATATGTATACCCCTTCATAAGGAGGTCTCCATTCATGTATACAAGGAATAAGTCCTTAGTATTTCTTAAATACTTTAGTATATATTTTACAGCCATCCAATGTTTTTCTTCAAGATTAGACCGGTATCGGCTTACGCATCCTAATGCGTATGCCACGTCCAATCTAGTACATAGCACATCATACATTATGGATTCTATAGCCGAAGAATAGGGTATCATCTTCATATGCTCTTTCTCCTCATTGGTAGGAGGAGCATCCTTCTTAGATAGGACGATTCCAGATTGCGTTGGAACATTTCCACACTTGGAATTCTCCACATTGAACCTTTTCAGTATGGTATCTATGTACAGGGATTGGGATAATCCCAACAACCTTTTAGATCTATCTCTATAGATCTTTATACAAAGTAGATAGGCCGCTTCTCCCAAATCTTTGATGGAGAATTTCTTTGAAAGCCAAGATTTCACTAATTGCAACAACGAAGTGTCAGTTCCAATCAATAATAGATCATCAACGTAAAGCACTAAGAATACTATAGCGTTGCCCTATTCCTTTCTATATATGCATGCTTCCTCTATGTTCTGATGATAAAAACCAAATTGTTTGATTACCTTATTAAAACACTTATTCCAACTCCTTGAAGCTTGTTTAAGTCCATAAATGGACTTTAACAACTTGCAAGCCTTTCCCTCACTCCTACCGACCACACAACCCTTGGGCTGCGATATATAGATGGTATCTTCTAAATCACCATTTAGAAATGCCATCTTTACATCCATTTGCCATATTGTATAGTCATAGAATGCAGTAATTACTAGCATAATCTAAATGTAATTAAGCATTGCTATGGGTAAAAGGTCTCGTCATAATCAACACCTTGAATTTGATGAACTCCTTTCGCAACTAGCCTTGCCTTATAAATCTCTACTTCCTCATTTGCATTTAGTTTTTTCTTAAAAATCGATTTGCAGCTGATGGATATTATCCTTTCGGGTATGTCTGACAAAGTCCAAACTTTGTTTTCGTACATGGAATTCATCTTGGATTCTATCGCTCTAAGCCAAAGTGTAGAGTCTTTACTTTGCAGTGCTTGTTGGAAAGGTAGAGGAGTGTCGACAATTAAGACAGTCCTATATCTTTCCATCCACGAAAAAACCGTAGTATCTCTTTGGTGCATGAGATTCCCTACTAGACCTTCTAATAGGTTGCATGTTTTCTTATACGGGTCAACTTGGTTGTCCTACTGGTTCGGTCTCTGTGCTAATTTCTTGGATCTCTTCCAAGTCTACAACTTTTCTGTTAATTTCCTTTGATAGAAATTCCTTTTCTAAAAAGACACCGTGTCAAGAAATAATAACCTTTTGTTCCTTGGTATTGTAGAATATATATCCCATTGAGTTTTTGGGATATCCAATAAATTTACACAATACCGATCTTGCCTCTAATTTATTCGGACCTACGTTCTTCGACAACCCCACACCTTCAAATACTTGAGTTGGGGTTCCTTACCATACCATATCTTATATGGTGTTTTAGGCACAGATTTAGTGGGTAACAAGTTCAACATATGCGATGCGGCTTCCAACGCATATCCCCAATAAGACAGAGGTAAATCAGCCTTACTCATCATGGAACAAACCATGTCTAATAGGGTTCGGTTCCTTCACTCTGACACACCGTTATGTTGCGGAGTATAGAGTGGAGTAACCTGAGAGATAATCTCATTATCTGTTAAGTATTGTTGGAAATCCTGTCCATCATACTCATCTCCTCGATCTGATCGAAGAATCTTAATCCCACGCCCACTTGATTTTCTAGTACATTTTTATATTCAACAAATTTCTCATAGACATCGAACTTGTTCTTTATAAGATACACATATCATAGTCTCGAGAAATCATTAATGAAGGTAACAAAGTAAGAATTATTATCTTTGGTTATTATAGGCATCGGGCCACATACATTAGTATGTACTAATCCTAAGAGTCCATCAACTCTTTCATTGCTCCCACTGAAGGCTTGGCCATTTTACCTTTGAGACACGACTCACACGTATCAAATGATTCATAATCAAGTGATGGGATAAAACCTTCCGCTTTCAATTTATACAGTCGTTTCTTACTAATATGACCTAACTTACAATGCCAACGGTAACTTGCATTTACATCAACATTAAAAGAGTTTCTAAAAGTATAGACATAATTAGTATTAATCACATAAATGCCATTATCTGAAATACAACCATAGACCTTTTTACCATTCAGCATGATGTTTATTACATTATTAGCATAGTGAAATACATAACCAGTCTCAGACAATTTAGATAAAGAAAGGATACACAAATAAAGTCTTTTACATAACTACAATTATTTAATATTAAAACTAATCTGGAAAAGATAAACGATAATCTCCAACCGCTGTTGCATCTACCATAGATCCATCAGCAACTTGAAGCCTCAGTTCTCCCTTCGCCACGTGATGCTTGCTCCTAAGTCCCTGTAATGAATTACAGATATGAGTTCCAGATCCATTATCCAAAACCCAAGAAAATTTATTAATTGCAAAACAAATTTGAACCATAAACGTACCTGATGGAGCAGCGGAACTATTATGTTTCTTCTATTTAACAATCTTTAAGTACTCCGGAAGGTTTCGTTTCCAATGACCTTTCTTGTGACAATGATGACATTCACCCTTGTCAGCGGCAGTAGTCTTATTACTTCTCTTGTTTACCCTCTTCCGCTTCTTTGAACCTTTTGAAAATGACACTTTCCCTTTAATAGCAAGTATAGCTCCTTGATCTTTGGATGAAGACTTGGCTGATCTTAACATATTGAGGATCTTTACGAGGCTTACGTTCAACTGGTTAATATTATAGTTTAATATGAATGGCTCGTACTGGGGAGTAAGAGATCCAAGGATCAAATCTACTTGCATTCTTATCTCTACGTATAATTGTGCAATTTTACAATATAGCCTTTCATCATAAGAACATAATCGTCCACTTTCTATCCCTTGGTCATTTTGTGTTAAATAATTTCTTCAATAGTTCATACCTTGCAAAATGGGATTGTTCACCCAAAAGAGCTTTGAGATTGTCAAAAATCCCAGGGACAGACATGTTCTCGTGTTGCCTTTGCAATAGTTTGTCTGACGTGGCAACACGAAAACTTGGGCGATCTCTAGGTCTGAAACCCATTTTCCATAAGCAAGTCTAAGTTCAGGGATCAGCGGGTTGTTCTTTAGGTTCACATGTAATAGCAGTCCAAAGACACTCGTAAGTCAACGCTATTTTAATTGCTCTTAAGCAGTCGTCATAGTTAGGTCCTGTAAGCTTGTCAGATTCAGAAAACAGTTTTGGAGCTGTCATTTTCTCCAAGTTTAATTGGTAGATTATTAGGACAATATCATAGTAGATGTTCTTATAATATTAGTAAGGTTAAACTTTATGTTTTATTTCACTAATAAGCTCCCAATAGTCTTTAATGTTTCGCCAAAACCTAAGTCGAAACATAGAAGTCTTTCGATTTCACTAGTAGGTGTTAGGACTCATCCGTCTAGGAATTCTAACATTGAGTTTTCTCAACAAGTTATAGCTGCACAAACGATGGATAATTCCTTATCGGTTGTATCGTATACTACTCCTAACCCTTGGTATCTTATCCAAATTTCACTTTGACCTTTAGTTTGCTCAACAAATCGAAACAAAATTATTCACTCGCACCACCATATCGCGATGGCCTAAGTATAATTATGTACCTTGAGTCTGCTCAACAAATACATACAGTTATCTTACCTCGTCTACACAATATATTAACAACACTATACATAACATCCCTAGCTTGAGTTTTCTCAACAACTAAAGAGTATACAAGTAATTTATTAATATATATATGATAGAGGACAACATTGATTCATAATCTTTAATATATTATATTGAAGATTCATAATCTTCAATATATTATATTGAGTTATATCGACTTATGGAATAATGTAATTCTTAAGAAATACTCTCATGATTTAAGTGTCAGACACATCGAAATCATGGTATATGTACATTTACATAAGTATTTGTTCCTTAAGTCTATTTTGGGTTACTTAATGTTCCATTGTTAGTTTATACATTCATATTATGTAAGTTTCATTATTATATAACTTTTATATTTTAATTAGCTTAAAATAATAATCTTATGTATAATATTATATTTATTAAATCATATTTAATTAATTTTAATTAATCAACTCTTTAATTAATTATTTATTATTCAATTTTAACATATTATATTGAATATTTATATACTATAACTCTTATAGTAATACACATACATCATATATATGTATTTTAATTTATTAATTAACCTTTAATTAATTTAATTAATCAAATGATTTTAATTAAATTTTATTAATTTTGAATTTTTTAAATACATACTTGTATACTTATGTTGTCTTAAACTTCCAAGATGACATAACATATATCAATAGATATTATACATGTATACATGTACATAAATTAATTAACATATTTAATCAATTTATTTTATTAATCCTGTTAGTAAATTAGTTTCAAAATTAATGTTTAAATTTTCAAATAATTTGAAAATTTTATTATCTTTTCAAACATTTTGAAAAACTTATGTTATATTATAACTTTTATAGTAAACATATTTCATTTAAATTTAACTATTAAATTTAAAATCTTTAACTTTAATTTTCAAAATGATTTTGAAAATTAGCCCAAGGCCCAATTCAAAATGAGCCTTTTCTACTTAGGGAAACCTTTGGGCTTACTTCACCTTTCAGGCTAGACTGGTAACCAGGTAGGACAGGGTACTTGATTATCCAATTCTAATCCTAAACATTACCAAACTGTACTAAGTGAGAAAGCTTAATTAGTTAGCCTTAGTATGACTAATTTAGACTACATGGACTATTGGGATCTGATACCGTTGAAGGAACCGGGTCAGCCCACAGAGGAAGAAATGAGTGAATTTTGAATTTTTTTCCATTTTAGATATTTTCTGGGCATATGTAATCTAAATTTATATAGATTTTTTCTAAACTTTTCTTTTAAAATTCCTTCATATTATTACAACCGTTTAAAATTAGTTTAATTTAATTTTAATTAATTTTATATAATGATAAGCACATCACATACACCCTTGTGTATGGTGTAAGTGCAATATATGAAGTCTTAATCTTCCTATTGATCAAAGGCTATGCTATCTTTAACTCGACTCTAGTGAAGAGGCAGAGTTGTCTGCTTCTCAATGTCCGAGTCTTTCCCCTGCCCTCAAGTGTACAAATTTAATGTGAACGTTGTTCAGGTGTTGGGATTTACACCCCAGCAGACACATTCCCCCTCAATATATGCCCTTTGTCATCCAAAACATATAGGATTTTTACATGTATAAATGCATATATACCTGCCCAACAAATGTTTTGTATAGTAGTTCAAATGAAATAGATTTCATTTATATTACATGCGGTAAATCAAAGAATATTAAGATTGATTAAAGTAGCTTGAAACCGGCGACTGGCGAATTCGCGTTCCCAAATCCTTAATTTTCACTTCGCCTCCGCTCCTTTTCGCCTCCGATTCGCGTTCCCTTTCTCCTCTTTTTTCTCCTTCCTCCCTAACTTTGCCTGTCGCTCTGCTTGTTCTCGGTTTGTTGGTGATTTTTTGTGTGATGAAACCTGGATTTTTCACTTCGTTGGAGACTGCATCCAAAACCCAATCGGGCAAGATACGTTTGCCGCCACCTGCCTCTGACCAGTTAAAGCTCCGGCTGCCTTCTGCTAGGTCACCTTACAACTTCCCCATTCCAGGAATCCTTCAGGCTATTTTTGATGCTTGTGAACCGCGAGAGTCTCTTGCGTGTGAACCATCTGCTTCATCTTCGCTTAGTGCTCGCGCTAGTGTTGCTACGCGGTTGCCTATTGCGCCTATGCCAGTTCCTGCTTCTGATAATGGCTGGTCTTTAGGTGCTTCTCCTTCTATTGCTTCCCTAGCAAATCTAAACAATGTTGTTGACTTCCCCGCTTTGGTTAAAACTGGTAATCGTCCCTTTTTGCCTGCTGGCGCTGCCTCTCTGCCAGGCCAGGCAAAATCCGATTCCTCTAAAAAGTCTTTGAAATCTCTGTTTACAACAAAGCCACAAAATGCCGGCAGGTATATCTCTAAGCGTTACGATATTGTTGGTAATTGTGATGTACTACTTGTGCCTCCTAGTGAGGTTGTTGAGGCAGGAAAGTCTTTTTGGAAGGATACGATTGTTGTTTTTTTCTAGATAAGGGCCTGAATTATTCTATTGTTAAGAATTATCTCAAGAAAAAATGGAAATTAAAAGGATCTCTTAAGGTTAGATTTGACACTGACATGTTTTTCTTTGATTTCTCTTGCCCGGATGAAAGGCTTATGGTTCTTGAGTCTGTGTGACGACCCTGAATTTTGGACATTTGAAATTAGAATATTTAATTGATTTTAAATATTTGAAAGTTGGTTTAACTTGAAATTCAAAAATATCTGTTTATTTGGCGATTAAATTGTTGAATATAATTTATTAAAGTTGGGTAAAAAAATTGAATCTTCAGTTGTAAGCTGGTTAAAATTATTTTAAAGGCTTGGAAAATTTTATATTGATAATACTGAAGATAATGGAAGCTTCATAATTGAATTTGGAAATGCTTTGATTCAGTTTGAATTTTTTCGTTTAAATCGATATTTGAAAATAGCCTTCCGAGGCACAGTCTCGGAATTTGACGAAACCAGTTCCATTGGATCCGTAATAATGTTTTATTTTCGGATTTCAATTTTAATAGCATTCGCGGTTGTCGTTTAGCCGTACGATAAGCAAACGTGCTGAAAATTATATCGAAATTTAATTTAATAACTGGGTTCAAAAAGCTATCTTCTCCATATGATTGAATTTGGAATCGGAACCTTTTCCATGCGTTCGGGATAGGGGTTAAACATTTTAAACGCCTGGCGGCACGCCTCGATTGGAGGTCGAGATTTTCGGCTCGATTTCGAGTCGTTTAAATTCAAATTTAATTTGATTTGATAGTTTAACCAGTCAAGAAAAAAAAATCTGTGAATTCAATACGTAGTTATCTCTTCAAGCACGTGTCATTTCTTTTACATGCGTATGTTTCTTCTTTCGAATAAAGAAAAATAAAAATAAAAATCTCGCTCAAAACTACAGTTCAAATTTTAAGGGCCGAGCAAAATCAAATGAAAATCGAATCCTCTCCGGTTCATTCAAGTAACAAATCGAAAAAAATTATTAATGGCCACTTGTTCAATGGTCGATGCTTCCTCCAAATCAAATCGAAATCCCATCGCGGCCTTCCCTCTTTAATGAAATTGCTGCATCTCGATTTCGATCATCGCATTGGGCTCAGGCGGCAGACATGGGCGGCATCGAGCTTCGCGAGTTGGAAGGGGAGGTTGCGTTCGAAACTATGGCATCAGGGTTGTCGTGCGCGTAGGGGAGCAGGCCTGGGTGAGTTCCCCTGTAGGTCGTGGCGATGGCAAGGCTGGGGTAAGTGGCGCAGGGTGGCGGTGGTGCCAGGGAAGACTCGCGATGCTCGCACACGTCTAGGGTTTGATGGAGGTGAATCGGTGGCACATCATTCGAGAACGATAGTGAGAGCACAGTAAGGTCTAGAACTGTGGAGAAAACAATTTGGAATGAAAATGGATTGCATGCATAGCTAAAGGTGAGAACTTCTCACTCAATCGATTTTTCCATTAAATTTTGAATAATTAAATTTAAAATTGTTGATTGAGTGCTTGGATGATAAATTATTATCGGTTGTATTGATTTAGACCCTATGCGTCGCATAATAGCGGATGATATTATATGTAAACCCATATACCGCGATATTCCACCTCGAAGTGGAATTGGTATTATATATATATATATATATATTTGGAGTGATTGATTTCCCGCATTATATAGCGGATGAGACCCTATGCGCTGCATAATAGCGGATGATATTATATAAATCCCATATACCACGATATTACACCTCGAAGTGGAATTGGTATTTAATTGTTGTGCTAACATCTGTGGATGCAGGAAAACAGGTTGGAGGAATCCAACTGGAATCCTCAAAATTGTCTGAATATTATTTCATATGTGTGATGTGATTTATTGATAATCTGTGAATGAATATATTGATGATTGAAATTGTTGAAGGCTATAGTTTAGCAGAATATATTTTTGGTATCGGAAGATACCAAAAATAAATAAAAATTGGATTTTTGAAAATTAAAGTAGAAACTTTTAAGTAAATTAATTTTAAAGAATTGGGAAAATTTAAAAGAACAAATTTAAAAGTATAAAAAAATTATTTTTATAATCCTATCGAATTAATTCCAAAATATGGGTAAAAGATTTATATAAATGGATTTTGAGTAATATTGTTTAAAAGTTGAAGGATTTATTTAAAATTCGGATTTTAAATGGTTTGGGAGAAATTATTTTAAAAGGTAATAAATTTTTAGAAATCAATATGAAAATTGATTTGGTATTTAAAAATAAATTTAGTAATCAATTTGAAAATTGATTTGGTGTTTGAATGAAAAATTTGATTTGGTGTTCGAAAGTGAATATTTGGAAATTTATTTGAAAATCGTATATCGGTGGATATTTGGAAATTTAAATTCACAATGGGAATTTATAAAGGAAAGCGAAATTTGTTTTAAAAATAAATATTGGTTTATTTTTAAAGTGTGGAAAGAAAATTTACGGATTTGGAATGTAAATTGAAATAAATCGAGAAAGGTTTATTAATTGGTTTAAATGGACCATTTTGAAATGGAAAGTGTATTTCCTCTGAAAAGCCGAGTATGTTTTCAATATAGCTTATAAATATAAATTGAAGTTTTAAGGATGGTTTTAAAAAAGGATACTTTGGAAAAAATTATTTTCTTAATGTTGTTTTTTAATATTTAAATTAAAGATTTATTTAATTAATTATAGAAGTGATTATTTAAAGATTAATTGTTATTTGATTTAGAAAAGGGTTATTTAAATAGTTATACTCTATCCAAAGTTTTTATTTTTAGTTTGGACTTGAGTTTTTATATGAAATATTAGTAAAATATTTTCATAACTAATATTTTAAATAAAGTTTTTAAAAATAGTTTTTATTTTAAAGTGTTTTCCAAGTATATATTTTGGATAAGTAATTTAAAATTATTTCAAAGTATTTGGCCTTGGCAGATTATCAGTGGAAATAAATAGTATCGGGAATTTTATTCCGCGAGTGAAAAATGATTTGAAATTGGTTTTCAAAGTGTTGAGGTGTTAAAAATATAGCTTGCGAAGATATTTTGAAAATAAGTAATTGGGGAAAATTATTTAAATCTGGTGATTGTTGTGAATATTGATTGATAGTTAATTAACCGACTATCAATATTGGCCTTTGAAATGGCACTTGAATTTGTTTTCAAAAACAATCGCTCATTATTTGGTTAAGCCGGGAGAGGACTTTATGTCATAAAACCCATTCCAAATAATGATACGATGAAATGGGATTGCATTTGAAGATGGTGTTGAAGACCGGGTATTTTCGAAAGCGAAAGGATTACCTGTCGAATGTCTCTGCACCGAGTTGCTCCGGTATAGAGATTTGATCACCCTTTGTGATGGGGAGTCCGGACGTGATTAGGGATTATCCGAATTGCAAGGGCTTCTTTTGAAGTGCCTTCGGTTCTGTTCGAAACTAGAACAGACTTGTATGGATGTGTGTCTGACGTTACACTTTGAGATATAAAGCTGGTTTCTATCTAATACATTTCTGTTGGTGGCGGAGGATTTATTCTCTTAGCTTAACACCCTTCTCTGAGACGTACGAGCTCAGAGGTTATGTAGTTGATGGTTACTAGTGATATATTCCCAATTTGGTAATGTGGCATACGGAGTGTTGCTGATCATTTGTTGATCGAAGCATGGCTTTTGTGAAAAGCGTAGCTTTGTGGACGAGACGTCGTCGAACCTCACACCCTGGAAATGGTCGAAATAGGAAGGATGCGGCAAGGTTATGGGGGTCGCGCCCCTCAGGGTATGTGCATTTCCTTCTGGATAAAAAGTGGTATCTGGTATGGAGTCTAGATATTTAACTTATGTGGATTAAAAAGTGGTTTTCTGGTATGGAGCAGATTATTTACCTATGTGGTTGTTGGTTGTCGGGATCCCGGATTAAAGGTTGGTTACGACCGAGGGATGGCATACTCGGGTTACTTCCGGGCAGGGGTAATCCGGCTTTGTGTTGGTAGAGAGCCAGGGTGGTTCTCGGGGCGTCCCTCCAGAGGCGTTCCCATTCGGTAAGGAAGTTCCTTAGCCTGACCATTTGTTGGAAATCCAAAGAAACAATACGCGCCCTGTATGGTTTTAGTTGTATAACCTGCCATTTACTTATGGTGGTGACCCACTGTTTAGATGGTAGCTATAGTAGGCATACTACGAAATGTGTATGCTGGCTAAGATTAATATTATACTTTTGAAATGTTTTCCACACTATGCACTAATAATAATATTAAAAAGGATTTTTTTGCATATTAAGCATGTTTGACTATCATAAGGAGAAATCTCCTCCAATTCTGCATTTGCATTGTGTGTGTGGCTGGAGGCCTTATGGTAGTTTCATTTTCCAAAAGCATTGCGGATTTTATTTCCTTCCTTTTGTGCAAATAACTGTTTTTAAGTTCTCACACCAGTCCCATGACTGACCTGGAGTTTATTGTTCCCTTTCTAAACTCTGGGTGCCCATAATTTTCCACAGGGGCAGCCTAGAGTCAGGTTATCAATTGGATCTGGATGGATTGTTGTGGAGCTCAAGAGGCGAGCTGGATTGCGAGGCGCATCACTTATATTATTATTCCGCTGTGTATTATGTTATGAGGACAAGTTTATATAACTGTCTGATTTGTTGTAAGTGGTTGTACTCTGATGATGTATGTATAAACTGATATAGTTCTTTGTTTTAAAGATTATTCATTTATCTATTATATGTTGTTCCGCTGTGAAATGTGAGATTTTGTTATTGTTTATGTTTCATCTTCTACCTCTTTCTTCTTTAACCCCAATGATTCGATTTTCCGGCATTCGATGGTTCGGCATTTAATACAGTGGGCGTATTGATGTCGACTTTCGAAAGTCGAAAAATCGGGTAGTTACAAAGTGGTATCAGAGCAATTGGTTAAGCGACAACCTTGGCTCTGGTGGGGATTACTCATTAGAGATGGAGTCAGTAGTACTCTAGAATGAGTTTGAGTTTATTAATAGATATGAGCGCGTATTTGTTAGTGAATATAAAAATTGTTTTATATTGTGTTGACTTATCAGTTTAGTGTTTATAGATTCTGGTTGGTGCAGTCTAGCTAACTGTGTCAATAGAGATTTCTAAACTCTTAAACTAGGCAAACCGACACAACATTGTTTTAAAAGAGGGTAAATGAAATAATTTTACCCAAATTATTTTTGTATATAAAAGGAATAATTTTTGTAAATTATATAAGTATATGGATGCTTGGTTATTAGTAAGTGATAATATTAAATTATTATCATTGTTATATGGAAATTGAATAAGAAATTGAAATCAAAATCAAAGGTTAAGAAATAAAATCCGTATACAAATGGGATTTGTAAATATAAATTGTAAATGTGATTTATAATTTGAAATGAAATTCCAGAGTAATATTTGAAAATAAATTGAAAGGATTTGAAATTTGGGAATTTGGGAAATTTAAATTCTTTTGAGTTTGAAAATGGTTTTCAAAGGTTTTGGAAAAATGTTTTGAAGGGATAAAAGCACTAAACTCTTTTCGGTCGCTGGAAAATAATTCTGATGATGATCGCGACATCATCGGTGTTCATTTTCAAGTTTCCAAGAGAGGAATTAAGGCCTAATTTTTAAAAATTTAAGTTGTTTGCAAAACTGGGTTTGGTTTTGGAAATTCAAAAGATAATTTGAATTGATTTCAAAAAAAATGATTTTGAAATGTTGGAAAGACTCTGGAATTTGATAAAAATAGTTATGGAATAAAATTTATTAAGGCTAGAAAATAAAATTGTGAATGAATAAATGAATTTACAATTGCAAGTAAATAAAAGAGAAATTGAATGTTGAAATTCATTTCGAATTTGTAAGTAAATAGAACTGGAATTGGAATTGAATTTGATTTGTGATAAACAAAGTAAAGTGGAAAATTTGTCAAGTTGGATCAAATGAAGCAAAGTATTGAAATAAAATTAGTAAGTGAAACTAATTAAAGAAATGACCAAATAAATATGGTTTGAAATAAAATTGGATTCAATATTTATGAAATGAAAGGTAAATTGAATTCATATGAAATTTGAAATCCAGTTTAATTATAAGTAGATATAAACCAAAGTGGTGAATTGAAAATAAAAAGAGGAAGCATATAAAATGCTTATATGGAACTTAAGAAATAAATGGTGAAATTCTTAACTAAAATTTGGAATTGAGAAAATATTCTAAATTAATAAGTGAATGAAGATTAAACTGGAAATGGAGAAATGGCGATTGTGAATAATTGTATAGTGGATGAAAATCAATGTGAATAAAAGAAAAGGAAATTGATAAAGCTAATAATCAATTGATAAATACGTAGGATGTACGTATATTATTTTATTCGCATAGCAATTTGATCCAGAATTCGAGCATAGAATTTCGAGATAATTATATCGATCCGAGTTGGGATTTTTCACACGATTTTCGACAACGAACCTGGATATGGATTTTTGGTTGATTCTGGAAATTCTCTATCATATTTTACGGCTATGCAAGGAGAATGACGGTTTTTGATCAAGAAACCAGATCTGAGTCCGCACTAGGAAGTCGGGTGAACGATACTAGTTCGGAAGTGAAATTGTGTGATCGAGTGAGCGATCGAATTTGATATTGCGTACGAATGATATAAGTACATCGTACGGGCTTGAATGAATTAAATATTGAAACTTTTGTAAAGAAATGTGCAAAATGATAAGTAGGATATACAGGTGTGTTAAAGGAAAATGGAATTGGGATTTTTGATTTCGATGATAAATTTAAATTGCTCGACAAAAGGTATGTATTTAAATTACAATATGAAATTTGATCCTTTTCTGATCTAGCCACTTGGCATTTTGTTTTCTTTTGAAATCTGGGGGCCCGTGGTGGCATTTTGTAGTCGTACCGAGCTAGCTGCGCAAAGGAGACGCTGGCGAAATTTTTTGAAAATTTAGGGAGTTAGAAAAAAAATTTGAGAAAATTTTGGAAATTTAAAATTTGAATTTAAATTTAAATTTGAATTGTTAAGAAAACCATATTGTTTGGAACTTATGGTTGATTTTGGAAAGTTAGTTAAAGTAATAATGAGTCTTTAATAAAAAGATTTGTTTTGGAAAGTTAAAACTGTTTGGTTTTGGGAAAATAATAAACGGGTATTGGAGCATTCTTCTTAACTTGTAATTTCGGACGAAATTCTTTTAAGGGGGGAAGAATGTGACAACCCTGAATTTTGGACATTTGAAATTAGAATATTTAATTGATTTTAAATATTTGAAAGTTGGTTTAACTTGAAATTCAAAAATATCTGTTTATTTGGCGATTAAATTATAGAATCTAATTTATTGAAGTTGGGTAAAAAATTTGAATCTTCAGTTGTAAGCTCGTTATAATTTTTTAAAGGCTTGGAAAAATTTATATTGATAATATTGAAGATAATGGAAGCTTCATAATTGAATTTGGAAATGCTTTGATTAAGTTTGAATTTTTTCGTTTAAATCGATATTTGAAAATAGCCTTCCGAGGCACAGTCTCGGAATTTGACGAAACCAGTTCCATTGGATCAGTAATAATGTTTTATTATCAGATTTCAATTTTAATAGCATTCGCAGTTGTCGTTTGGCCGTACGATAAGCAAACGCGCTGAAAATTATATCAAAATTTAATGTAATAACTGGGTTCAAAAAGCTATCTTCTCCATATGATCGAATTTGGATTCGAAACCTTTTCCATTGCGTTCGGGATAGGGGTTAAATATTATAAACGTCTGGCGGCACGCCTTAATTGGAGGTTGAGATTTTCGGCTCGATTTCGAGTCGTTTAAATTCAAATTCAAATTTAATTTGATAGTTTAACCAGTCAAGAAAAAAAAATTGTGAATTCACACGTACTTATCTCTTCAAGCATGTGTCTTTTTTTTACACGCGTACGTTTCTTCTTTCGAATGAAGAAAAATAAAAATAAAAATCTCGTTCAAAACTACAGTTCAAATTTTAAGGGCCGGGCGAAATCAAATGAAAATCGAATCCTCTCTAGTTCATTCAAGTAACAAATCAAAAAAAAATTATTAATGGCCGCTTGTTCAATGGTCGATGCTTCCTCCAAATCAAATCGAAATCCCATCGCGGCCTTCCCTCTTTAACGAAATCGCTGCATCTCGATTTCGATCATCGCATTGGGCTCAGGCGGCAGACATGGGCGGCATCGAGCTTCGCGAGTTGGAAGGGGAGGTTGCGTTCGAAACTATGGCATCAGGGTTGTCGTGCGCGTAGGGGAGCAGGCCTGGGTGAGTTCGCTTGTAGGTCGTGGCGATGGCAAGGCTGGGGTAAGTGGCGCAGGGTGGCGGTGGTGCCAGGGAAGACTCGCGATGCTCGCACACGTCTAGGGTTTGATGGAGGTGAATCGGTGGCACATCATTCGAGAACGATAGTGAGAGCACAGTAAGGTCTAGAACTGTGGAGAAAATAATCTGGAATGAAAATGGATTGCATGCATAGCTAAAGGTGAGAACTTCTCACTCAATCGATTTTTCCATTAAATTTTGAATAATTAAATTTAAAATTGTTGATTGAGTGCTTGGATGATAAATTATTATCGGTTGTATTTATTTAGACCCTATGCGTCGCATAATAGCGGATGATATTATATGTAAACCCATATACCGCGATATTCCACCTCGAAGTGGAATTGGTATTATATATATATATATATATATATATTTGGAGTGATTGATTTCCCGCATTATATAGCGGATGAGAACCTATGCGCTGCATAATAGCGGATGATATTATATAAATCCCATATACCGCGATATTCCACCTCGAAGTGGAATTGGTATTTAATTGTTGTGCTAACAGCTGTGGATGCAGGAAAACAGGTTGGAGGAATCCAACTAGATTCCTCAAAATTGTCTGAATATTATTTCATATGTGTGATGTGATTTATTGATAATCTGTGAATGAATATATTGATGATTGAAATTGTTGAAGGCTATAGTTTAGCCGAATATATTTTTGGTATCGTAAGATACCAAAAATAAATAAAATTGGATTTTTGGAAATTAAAGTAGAAACTTTTAAGTAATTTAATTTAAAAGAATTAGGTAAATTTAAAAGAAGGAATTTAAAAGTATAAAAAATTTATTTTTATTATCCTATCGAATTAATTCCAAAATATGGGTAAAAGATTTTTATAAATGGATTTTGAGTAATATTGTTTAAAAGTTGAAGGATTTATTTAAAATTCGAATTTTAAATGGTTTGGGAGAAATTATTTTAAAAGGTAATAAATTTTTAGAAATCAATATGAAAATTGTTTTGGTATTTAAAAATAAATTTAGTAATCAATTTGAAAATTGATTTGGTGTTTGAATGAAATTTTTGATTTGGTGTTTGAAAGTGAATATTTGGAAATTTATTTGAAAATCGTATATCAGTGGATATTTGGAAATTAAAATTCACAATGGGAATTTATAAAGGAAAGGGAAATTTGTTTTAAAAATAAATATTGGTTTATTTTTAAAGTGTGGAAAGAAAATTTACGAATTTGGAATGTAAATTGAAATAAATCGAGAAAGGTTTATTAATTGGTTTAAATGGACCATTTTAAAATGGAAAGTGTATTTCCTCTTAAAAGCCGAGTATGTTTTCAATATAGCTTATAAATATAGATTGAAGTTTTAAGGATGGTTTTAAAAAGGATACTTTGGAAAAAATTATTTTTTTAAAGTTGTTTTTTAATCTTTAAGTAAAGATTTATTTAATTAATTATAGAAGTGATTATTTAAAGATTTAATTGATATTTGATTTAAAAAAGTGTTATTTAAATAGTTATACTCTATCTAAAGTTTTTATTTTTAGTTTGGACTTGAGTTTTTATATGAAATATTAGTAAAATATTTTCATAACTAATATTTTAAATAAAGTTTTTAAAAATAGTTTTTATTTTAAAGTGTTTTCCACGTATATATTTTGGATAAGTAATTTAAAATTATTTCAAAGTATTCGGCCTTGGCAGATTATCAGTGGAAACAAATAGTATCGGGAATTTTATTCCGTGAGTGAAAAATGATTTGAAATTGGTTTTCAAAGTGTTGAGGTGTTAAAAATATATCTTGCAAAGATATTTTGAAAATAAGTAATTGGGGAAAATTATTTAAATCTGGTGATTGTTGTGAATATTGATTGATAGTTAAATAACCGACTATCAATATTGGCCTTTGAAATGGCACTTGAATTTGTTTTCAAAAAAAAGCGCTCATTATTCGGTTAAGTCGGGAGAGGACTTTATGTCATAAAACCCATTCCGAATAATGATACGACGAAATGGGATTGCATTTGAAGATGGTGTTGAAGACCGGGTATTTTCAAAAGTGAAAGGATTACCTGTCGAATGTCTCTGCACCGAGTTGCTCCAGTATAGAGATTTGATCACCCTTTGTGATGGGGAGTCCGGACATGATTAGGGATTATCCGGATTGCAAGGGCTTCTTTTGAAGTGCCTTCGGTTCTGTTCGAACCCAGAACAGACTTGTATGGATGCGTGTCTGACGTTACACTTTGAGATATAAAGCTAGTTTCTATCAAATACATTTCTGTTGGTAGCGGAGGATTTATTCTCTTAGCTTAACACCCTTCTCTAAGACGTACGAGCTCAGAGGTTATGTAGTTGATGGTTACTAATGATATATTCCCAATTTGGTAATGTGGCATACGGAGTGTTGCTTATCATTTGTTGATCGAAGCATGGCTTTTGTGAAAAGCGTAGCTTTGTGGACGAGACTTCGTTGAACCTCACACCCTAGAAATGGTCGAAAAAGGAAGGATGCGGCAAGGTTATGGGGGTCTCGCCCCTTAGGGTATGTGCATTTCCTTCTGTATAAAAAGTGGTATCTGGTATGGAGTCCAGATATTTAACTTATGTGGATTTAAAAGTGGTTTTCTGGTATGGAGCCCAGATTATTTACCTATGTGGTTGTTGGTTGTCGGGATCCCGGATTAAAGGTTGGTTACGACTGAGGGATGGCATACTCGGGTTACTTCCGGGCAGGGGTAATCCAGCTTTGTGTTGGCAGAGAGCCATGGTGGTACTCAGGGCATCCCTCCAGAGGCATTCCCATTCGGTAAGGAAGTTCCTTAGCCTGACCATTTGTTGGAAATCCAAAGAAACAATACGCGCCCTGTACGGTTTTAGTTGTATAACCTGCCATTTACTTATGGTGGTGACCCACTGTTTAAATGGTAGCTATAGTAGGCATACTACGAAATGTGTATGCTGGCTAAGATTAATATTATACTTTCGAAATGTTTTCCACACTATGCACTAATAATAATATTAAAAAGGATTTTTTTGCGTATTAAGCATGTTTGACTATCATAAGGAGAAATCTTCTTTAATTCTGCGTTTGCATTGTGTGTGTGGCGGGAGGCCTTATTGTAGTTTCATTTTCCAAAAGCATTGCGGATTACTTTTCCTTCCTTTTGTGCAAATAACTGTTTTTAAATTCTCACACCAGTCCCATGATTGACCTGGAGTTTATTGTTCCCTTTCTAAACTCTGGGTGCCCATAATTTTCCACATGGGCAGCCTAGAGTCAGGTTATCAATTGGATCTGGATGGATTGCTGTGGAGCTCAAGAGGCGAGCTGGATTGTGAGGCGCATCACTTATATTATTATTCCGCTGTGTATTCTGTTATGAGGACAACTTTATATAACTGTCTGATTTTTTGTAAGTGGTTGTACTCTGATGATGTATGTATAAACTGATATAGTTCTTTGTTTTAAAGATTATTCATTTATCTATTATATGTTGTTTCGCTGCGAAATGTGAGATTCTGTTATTGTTTCTATTTCTTCTTCTACCTCTTTCTTCTTTAACCCTAATGATTCGGTTTTCCGGCATTCGATGGTTCGGCATTTGATACAGTGGGCGTATTGATGCCGACTTTCGAAAGTCGAAAAATCGGGTCATTACAGTCTGATCCATGTGTTATTGATGGTAAAGTATTTATATTAACCAAGTGGAGTCCATTGGTTGACTCTACTAGAGAGCTTGTTTTGTCAATCCAATATGGGCAAAGTTCATTAACATTCCTTCCTCTCTTCAATCTTTGGAGGGTCTTGACTGGTTGGCATGTCATATTGGTAAGTTAATCTGTTTTGATGAGAATATAGAGGGTCATGAAAGGCTTGGTTTTGCTAGGGCTATGACTGAGATTAACCCCATGCGGCTTCTTCCAACTTACCTATCTGTTGCCCTTTCTGGGAATAGAGTGGGTCGAGTTGATATTGATTAACAATGGTCTCCTTTGATCTGTACTTTCTGTCACTCTTTTGGTCATATCGCTTTAGATTGTAGACACCGTCCTGTTGATGGTGTGTCCTCCTCCTTGCCTTCGAAGGACCTCATCTGAAACCAAATCCTCGCA
The DNA here is from genome assembly GCA_030737815.1 of Allium fistulosum. Classification (NCBI taxonomy): domain Eukaryota; kingdom Viridiplantae; phylum Streptophyta; class Magnoliopsida; order Asparagales; family Amaryllidaceae; genus Allium; species Allium fistulosum. Next base: position 596,955,078 of record CM060903.1, read on the forward strand.
TTTGGAAAGCTAAGATTGTTGATACTGCTGTTGTTCCTCCACCTAATCCCATAGTTGCTCCTCCTGATCCCTTAGCTCTTTCAAAGCTAAAGACTTTTCTTGCCTCTGCTCCTGCTCAGATTCCTGATCCTCTTCCTGTATCTACGGATATTGTAGTTGCCTCGCCTTCTTTGCCAGTTTCTTCATCCATTTTGTTGGTTCCTGATGACATGGATAATGGCATCGATTTTGGGTTAGCAGATCTTTTTCCTGCTTAACGTTTCGGTGGTTATTTTTCTATTCGGTCTTTTGGGTAATTTTTTATGTGATGTAAGTTGACATGTAGTGAAATTTTGTTGCCTAACCCTTGTGTGGGTTGTAGGTATGGTACGTGTTGTTGTAGTTGTAGAGGCACCTTTGCCTCTCAACTGTTCCAAATTTAATAATAATGTGGACGGTCCACTATAAAACCGGCTTGCCTTGCAAAAAAAAGATTAAAGTATCTTGAAATTTACTATTATATCTTATACAAAAACCCTTTTGAAACCTTAGTTTAAATATAAACACACATACACATACAATAGATATTACATAATTATGTAAACTCAAGTACACATACAACCAGAATAAATTTGGAACAAGGTAAATAATATAGAAGGGGTTTGTGAAAAAAGAATGCTTCATTTTAAGCAAAGATTTAATACTAAATTAGATGCAATTGTAAAACATGGAATAGGTCATTAATTTAATGTTTCCCCTTTTCTTTAATTGGTAGAGTATATTTTAGAATGATTTAAAACATGACAATTAAATCATCATATTAAGTTGATGACAAAGGTTAATTAATGCAATTATTACCCAATTTTATTTAGTAATTCATGTATGAACATTCAAATTTGAATCTTTTGATCTGAAAACTGAATTATTATAAAAAATTCCAAAGTTCAATTTTGTTTTTGTTTTTTTAACAATAAAAAAGTCAGACGACATAGGCATATATAAATTCGTGATAAGTAGATCTAGATCTTGATTAAACAAACTGGATAATAAGCATATAAAACAAAGAAAATAAATTTAAGAAGATCCATATCTAGGTTAAATAAACTGAATAAACAATCATATAGTACAGAGAAAATGAAACATTATTATTCATAACAAAAGTGTGCTGCTATTGACACATAGGAAAATGCTTTTGGCTACCATTAATTTTTTATTACATTTAATTTTTTTCATACGCTTGTGGCCAACAATATCTATTTTCTTATTCATCCCTAAACAAACGTAGCATCTTCATCTCCCTCACAAAAACTCACATACACTGTCTTAAAACTTCGTAGAAACAAAAAAATTTGAATCCTACAACAAAAAATTCTCTCTTTTTGTCTAATAGATGAAACCAACTAAAGGTTTAGTGGAGGTTCCTACTTTTCATGAAAAAATAGCCTTGTTTATTTATTATATTTAAAGTTCATTTTTCTTCTACATATCAATCTTAGATTTATTATTTGCGGCTTTTTTATTGTTATTTTTGGATGAGTTTAATGAACATGTGGATTTGATGGTGTTGTAATTGAAAATATCAGTGTAAGTTATTAAATTATAATGTCTTATCGTATAATATTTATGCCATTTTCCCTTATATTTTATTTTCATTTTTTGGGTTTTTAGATGGAAGATACCAATCACAATAAAATCGCGAACACTTATTGTTTCAAATAGAAAGTTTTTGATGCTGAAATATGGAAGAAGACGATTGATCAAATGGTTCAATAGGCATTCAAGTTTATTTGACAAAGCATTTTTTAGCCGATCAAGTATTTATTTAAAATTTCACCATCCTAAACACGGTTGAAAAAACAAACTTTATTATTTTATTTTTGACCTCTTGTGTATGTCATATGTTTTCATGGTGTTTTGAAAGGAAATGAATCTGGTATAGAGAATAGGAGGGATAACTGTCGTGTTTTGAAATATTTGGATGCCTTTTACCTAAAATAAAATAATAGTTAGTGTTAGAAAGTATGGAAAAAATGTTGTATGGTTTCCTTTAGTTCTAGGAGCCAAAAGCATTTTTCTGGGTGCCAATGGTAGCACATTGACAAAATAGCAGCGAACAAAGCAAAGGTTCTATATTTTAACATGATAGGAATATAAAATTGATTCAAGCAGAGGGTTTGAGATATTCAAATCAAAATTCAATTTCACATATTTGAACAGAGGGGAGAGATAGAGAATTAAGGGGGCATAAACAAAATAGAAGATGGGTAAATATAGAATTATATACATATATAATTACCTTAGGATGAGTCCTGTAGAAATTCCTTGAATGATAGAACAATTTCTGGATCTGATTGATCATTTGCTAGATCTACAACAATCAAGAGACAACCACCCAATTTTTATTTAGTATTTCTTGATTAAATTTTGGAATTTTGAAGTCTTTCTGCGATTAAAATTTTCAACCTAGAAATTTCTATGGAGTGGAAGAAGAAAAATTGACGGAGAGAAATCTGATTAAAAGAGGAAATAAATATGTAATCAATATATGGTCTATTTCTCTCCTTTAATTAAGACTTCCCCTTCATTTCAATTTCTTTTAAAAATCCTTCCCTTCTCTACATCATAGCCACCTATCGTATAGAGATGTGGGTCTAAATGATTTCCAAAATCCAATTAGCATTATTTTCATTTAAATCTAATTTAAATTTTCGATCGATATCGTATACCGATGTGTGCGTTTATAACCTTTCATATACGCACATTATTAAGTACTAATGGAAATCAAACAAATCAAATAAGAAATATTTTTCATCAATTAATATTTCACAAATATTAATTAGTATAATTTATTTAAAGTCCATTTCGGTATTATCTTGTTTAACTCAAATTTAAACATTCTACTAATATCGTATATCAATACGCGCGTTTATAGCTTTTATACACGCACATCACTAAATACTAATGACATTAAATAAATTAACTAAAAAATTAATAATTAATATTTATTAAATATTAATTAATTTTATCAATTAAAAATTAACTAAATCATGTTGTTGATTTGGAATATCCAACATTTCGGTTGTGTGACTCAAAGGTGTAAATTCAATCAGCGATTAACATTGAACAATTTAAATATTAACGTTCACATGTCACCTTAGCTAGTGGTGTGACATTTTGGCTGAATTTATCGCTTACTTGTCCTTTCGCAAAAATCAATTTTACTTATTGTAAGCATTACCTATTAGTGACAATTATTTACACCAATTCTCTTTGTCAAAACCATATCACTTTGGACTTATGAAATTTGACAACGATCAAAATTCTAACATCATCATATTCAACTCTATAGTCCAAACACAAAGTCCTTGGTTCAACAATAACAGTTATTATTAACCGAACTACTCTAGCTAGAGATTTTAACTTTGAGTTGACTTCAATTAACTGCGATACTAACTCCATATAAATGAGGAGATAAATCCTCTCTTGAATAGTGTTTCACTTTCAATACTTTCACTCGACCCAACTATAGTCACTCGATGGACATCATTCCATGATTTGACTACAACCAAAGTGAAGCATTTATATTAAAGATCGAAAGTATTCTTAAGTTAAGAGAACTATAAATTACAGAAAGAAAACACATTTAATTATACATTTTAATTATTAGAATTTTCTATTAAATATATTTTAATCGTACATTAAATTATTTATAACACATTATACTAAATATATAACAGAAAGAAAAAACTCTTTATTACAAGTGAGGATTGATTACAGAGTTAATAATTCACAGTAAATTACAAAATTGCCCCTAAGGCATACCCCTAACTCTATCAACCTGTACGTACATTTCATCTCTTTCTCTCTCAGAAACTACTCAACCTAAATAAACTCTTCCATCTCTTCAAAATTTGTACATCAAAATAAAAATAAATATAAAACTAAGGGAAATTAAACTAAGAAGAGAGAATTAATATTAGAAGAAAAGGATAAAGGAACGACGAATCAATCAAGCTTAGAAGTCTAGGAAGGGCGATTCAAATCAAGCTAAGAGGAAGGTAGCTTTAAAATGGTGAGTGAATAGATTACGACACTATGTTGTTTCATAAGTAATTAATTTACTTCGTAATTCTACCCAATCAACAAATAGAATCTCTGAATTTGGAATGGAAGTTTTAGTCTAAAGTTTATTTAAATTTATTAATTTCAGTTATGAATCTTAAGTGTAGATATGAAAGAAAAACCCTAAAATGATATAAATAATTGTAGAAAAAGGGAAAAGAAAGACTCGTTAATTCACCCTAGATTTTATGGATAGAAACCCTTATATGATAAAGTTGGTGTAATCTAACAAATAAAGAAATCAAAGGCCCTATTTATTTTACCTTGAATTGGTTACAACTTGAAATATACATAGACTTTTCATTGAAAACACGTGGGTGGTTTATATATATGTATAATTATTGAAATCAATAAGTTAAATTCATGTAGACAAATGTAAAGGCTATAAACAAAAATTGGTTAAAATCAAACCTTAAATCCATACTTCAATCTATGAAGAAGACCACGAAATAAACAAATCATAAATATTTGGAAAACCCAGATCAAACATCTGGAAATTCAACTATATGTCTAAATTAACGGTTAGACATTTGGATTTCAGTAAATTCTAACCTAAGAGTCTATAATTCAAATTCAACACGTTTAAATTTCTTTTTTAGACATCTGAAATAAAGTTCAAACGTTTGGGGAGGGAAGTTAGACATCTGAACACCTATAAGTATATTTTTTATAAGTTCAGACATCTTAGAACATTATTCAAATGTCTAAATTGTTTCAACAAGCCGGGTTGAACCTAGACCAGGTGCAGGCCAACTAGAGCGAATAAGGGAACTTGTCCCCACTTTCTCAACTTTTAGGATTCCACATAATTGCGTGGAGTAGGTGCAACAAGTAGGATCACTTCCTAGTGAGCATAGTGTGGAACTCGATAAGGCATGCTTTAGCAGCGCAGTTAGAGGTTTTTATTATTATTGGGGCACGCCTGATCACATGTTAAACATGTTGGAACTGGGGAAGGGAGATGAAGGCATTCGCATAGCATGGCTACATGGTTGGGCAGTCGTTGGACCTTCGGGGGAATAAATATAGTGGTTTCTTTATGCTTTGGGTTGAATGATAAAGAGCATAGGACACAGTTACCATTGAGAAGTTGACATGAATGCTTAGGTAGGCCATAAATCGTCGAGGTAGTATACTTGGTGTGAGCCTAAGCATTACGATGTTCTCTCAGTGTGTAAGTGTAATATACATAGTTTCTTGAGAATTTTAACTCAATGTTGTTTAGGAGTTTATTTATCAGGACCATATACTAAAAATTGACCTAGAGTTGTTAGAAGTTGATTGGTCAACCCTCGATGGGAAAACTTTGTAAGTTGTTTTTGGGTGTTGGTGTAATTTGAATTATACCCTTGATTTGTAAAGTACCCTATCCTATATAAATAATAAACGAATACAAGTAGGCACCCTATGTTGTGTAGATTATAGATGAAGTTAATTGCTTATGAATACCATACGCTAGTAATACAACCCATTCACCAGACTTTGTCTAATCCACTCATTTTCTTCCTCTTTTATACCTAGTATAGAAGGAAGGCCAACATGTGTTTTGGCCTAGACATAGTGCATGGAGGAGAAGATTAGGTGCTTGGAGTTATATTATTTATAGTTACTCTCCATGTACTATTTATTTTATTATATTATCGATCATACACCATGTCTTTATTTGAGAACTTTATTATGTCGGTTGTTATATGGACTACGTATTGCTGCGACTATTATATGATTTCATTATTTTTAGTTATTTTATTTTTTCCATTGTGAGTTATGAAAGTGTAGAATGTTAAATTTTATACTAGTCTCTCTATCATGTAACGACTACTTTTTGGCACGATGAGAGTTCGAAAGTCATTTTAGGCTTTGAATTGTTGTATCTAGAGATGCGGTTATTACATCACACCATTAGTTAAGATGATGTGTAAACGGTAATATTTGAATTGCCCAATACTTATCAGTGACTGAATTTACACATTTGAGTCGCACAACTGTAATGATGAATACTCTAAAAACCACATGATCTAATTAATTTATAATCATTGTTAGTTAATTAAATTAATTAATATTTATGAAATATTAGTTATTATATTTTATTTTATTTGATGTTTGAATGCCATTAATTTTTGATGAAATGAAAATATAAAAAAGTTATGCATGCGCTTATTGATATACGATATTGATAAAATATTTAAGTTTGATTTAATCAATTAATAAGTAAAAATTTTGTGGAAAATTTTGAGAGCCCATGTGGCATTATTCTTGGCCGGTCATAATTAGTAGAAGAGGGAGAGGATTTTATTGAGGTTTAACAAAGACTTAAAGAGTGAAGGTTTTAATGAAGGAATTATAAATGTTTCAATCATTCCTTTAAAATAAATATTCCTTTATTTCCTCCATTTATTCTTCCCAATGAATTAGTTTTCTTTCTTAAGCTTTTCTCCTCTCCCTTAATGGCTAAAATCATCATAGATTCCATGGAAATATTTCCCAAAACAAAATCAAATCAAATAAATACAAAATATAGTGCTTTGGATTGTTGTATTTTTTGGAGGTGAATTAATTGGACGTAGGAGCTTTCTCCATTCAAGGTGCAAATCAAAAGGCAACATCAACAAGATAAAATTCAATTGGATTTTACCTATATATTCCATGATATTGTGATCTAGAGGTTACTTCATTGTAATGAATTTATATGTGCACTTATTGTCCTTTATAAATATACAAGTGTAGATCTTGAAGTATTTTCATTATTTATCATTTAAATTGGTTTTGCATTGATGTAATATTTTCTATTGTTTTTTTACATTGGTAATTTCTGATGATTTTGATTTAAGTATAAATCTGGTAATTGATTTATTGTTTTGTATATTATTTATTCAATTGTTAATGATAATTTCCATTGGTTCAAAATTGATTTCCTATTTTTAGATACATAAATATATAAGGGTAATTATATGTATGCATGCATCGATGTATGTATGTTAAAATAATTTAAAATAATTTTTCTTTAGAAGTGTTAAAAAAATTATTTTATAAATATACATACTAATAATAAAGTAGAACTATATTAATGTATAAATGAACATAAATCAACATAGTAGTATTGTTAAATAAAATATAACATAAAACAACACAGTAGTGTTGTTAAATAAAATATACTTTTGGCAAATTATTACTACATGTAAAATATCTATATTTATCTTACTTTGAATTATTAACATATACATATAGTTTATATTTTTCTATGTAGACTAAGATCAATTTTCAAATTGTTTTACTAAATCAAATCACTGCATGTTTTAGAAATAAATCTCGAATTTATAATAGTTGACTTGGTTGAATTAATTTAGATTTAGTAAAGGATTCATTAACTATATATATATATATTGTTAGTGAATATTTATACATATATAACTTGCACACACGCACGCTGCACACATTCATAACAATGCTTTGGATAGGCAATGCATATATAAATTGAGAATGCGTCCATTGTGGTGTAAATCTTAGCACCCAAACACATACACATTAAATATGTACACAATATCATATGTTGCACTTACATAATATACACTAGAGTATATTTGGATATACTCACAATATATGCCAAGTATAAATTTGGTCATTAATATCATTTAATAAATTAATCAATTTAATTAAAATGAGTGAAATGAAATGTTTCTCTATGTATATAAAACCAAAAATTTCCTTAATTAATTGAATAAATTTAAGAGAGAAAAACAAAAGGTTTCCTTTTCTAAAGTAAATTAAATAAGTAACTATTGCATACACATACACATAAGTATATTTAATATATTCTATTTTATATGAATCCCATATTGACAAAATACAAATAATTAAAACCTTTTAAAAAAAGTAAGATTTTATCTTAAACATTGTTAGGTTGGATCTAATAACTCCTTTATACTTCATAGGACTAATATATCTAAACTAGAAAAAAATTGAAATCAATTATTTCACCCGCTTCCAACTGGCCTGATTTCTTCAAGGAGCCACGCTTGAGTCTTAATGAATGACTCCATCGCCAAATATGGCTTGCCTCCTATGCGGAGGTAATCTCTACAAAGCCAGGGGAATTAAGAACATGTGGTGGAAAAAGTGGAGGAATAGGCATCACCCCCAATTGCTATCGGTACACAAGGAACTCTCGCTGAAGGTGGAGTGCCTGTGCTTTAGCCTGAAGGTATATTTGAAACTATGCTGGAATATGAAGATAAAAGCCTCAACATTGTCCCTATCGGTTGTTCCACGAGTGGCATGAATTATAATATTTGTACGTAGATGGAAATTATTAGCAACTTTTCAAAAATATAGTACAAGATGTAGAAATAAAAGTGTTAATGCCTAAATGATATATGCATAAGTGTCAAAAATACAAATATGCTTTCCCAACTTATCTCAATTTACGGTGATCGGGCAACGTATGATCTTATACAAAAATAATGACCTGTCTTCTATAACACCCAAAATCCATGCAAACAAGCAATCGGATTCCCTAATAGTGTCATGGACGACATTCCTTTAGGGATAAAATACAAAACACGATATAATCATAGAGCAAATCTATGTCAACACGCTAAGTCTCATGGTAGAATGAGTGAAATATAATTTCAACATAAACATGCAAGACACTAAATGCATATAGTATTAAGAGACACAAGACAAAATATCATAATGTAAACTGTAAATGGAACATCAAGTCCCATACAATGCATATCTCAAAATATTACATATAGCCCATATGTAATACTCCAAAAACTATATAGATACAAACATAATGGTAATAGTTATGGCTCCCTGAATTGTCTCCAGCTAGTAGAGATCCTTATCTGCAAGTCAGCCTACTTAAAGAAATGATAATAAAAGAAATGACAAAGAGATGGTCAGACATAAAGTACAGTGAAAAGAAAATATCGCTAATTTACATGAGTATCAATATGCTACTATATTATAAATAATACCAAATGATAATACTCGAGACAATGAACTCATACCTCAATGTGCATCTTCACCTATATCAAACAAATTAGAATATTACTACTATAGTGCTATACTATGATAAAGTTTTCATAAACTAATCATCAAGGAATCGATCATGACTCGGACGCTACATACTAGGCTAGTGGGACATAGGTCTCTCGGTAAGGCCAAAACTCGCTAAGCATAGTCATTAATATAAGACCAATACTTTGGTGCTTCAACGCATTATCCGCTGCCTAGTATCATATATGTATACGTAACCACCACTATTTTTTTTATCATGTGTACCAATGATAAGTAACCCGAAGACTTGTAACCTGTGCTACAATGTAGCCCAAGGTTCATAGCCTACATTATTGAGATAAAGCATCTACTATCTCTGTTTCGATGCCACCCGAATATGCACAACTGACACAACAACCACTCATGCCACAAATGGTCTATAAGTATCAAATCCCAAGGCTGTAGTTAAGCAGTACAGACTCATTATGTATATGCAATATAGTTAGGAATCATATATCACAATATGCTATTTGTTACATCTCAAATACCATCGGACGACTCTATAAAAGTTACCATATGAACAAAACATGTCCCAAACATCACCTATGGACTCCTGGTCATCCAACATCATTACTATACTCTCCTGGTCTTTCTTCAAAATGTCTGGTTTTAAAATACATGTCGGAGTAGGTCCCGCTTAGGCCCTAAATCAAAGTACTCCAAAACCCATCAAAACTTCATAGATTTTAGCCTTTGAAAATGATCCAAACCAGCCTCAATCCGATTTCGTATGTAAAAGTTTTGGCTTCTCAGAGTTTCAACCAAAACTTGGCAAGGAAATGATTACACAGCACTTTTGACATTTTAATAAGATTTTAGATGCTTGAACTCATTTTTATATGTTTAAATAGTTATTTTAGATTTTTGAAATCGCAAAAAACATAAGTATTCTTTTTTGCCATTTCTATCGTTATTTCAGACGTTTGGAATAAATTTTCAAAAAATAGAATTACTTTTTAGACGCTAGAAATCAAATCTTGAAATGTTTTAAACCTCTTCAAAATGCACATATTATTCTCTATAAACTTACAAGCATATTTAGATGTTTGGATATTAATTCAAACAAATATTTGTCTATTACAAGCATGGCTTACCTTCAACCGTCCGTATTTTTTGATCTACAACTCCAAATGACTTGACGTTTCTTCCACTATGATCTTGACAACAATCTCTTTGAATTAGAGACCTCATACGTAAGGTTTGCACACTTTTTTAATGTGGTTGTTTTACACTAAATGTCTTCGACATATGGCTCCATATCACTAGGATACATCAACCGACACATGTTCATTCATTATAAGTCGTTCGACATTCGGACGAGCGCAAATTTGCACCCGATGAACAAATTTGAGGCAATGAACCGATTTCACAACCATTCAAGTTTGACAACTCGATTAACTACTTCAATTTCACGTCCTTTACCCTCAATAATAACTTTGAATATCTTTAATCATTCCTTAACAATTCTACCAATTGTTGAGCCACTAATTGAACAAGCACAATACCATTTATTTGCATATGAAACAGGCAAACACACCCAATCGATCAAAACAAAATTAAAAAGGCAAGAAATTTATAGTAAAGCAAAAGAACATGCGATATTTATAGTGGTTCGGCTAAATCAAGTGCCTACGTCCACTTTATATTTTATTTCTGATTTGTTTTGTAATTACAATCAAATTACAACTCAATTTCAGATCTTAATTGGTTGGTCTTGAAGTTGACAGAGTCTCCTTGCAAAATCCATCCAAAAAGTCTTTCTTTATGTATTGTATGATGCTTATTTATAAATTAATTTATACATAGAATTATCAAATCATCAGTTGAATCGCTCAAACATGTAGATCCGATTTTCTAGCATGTAGAACATATCAAAACAGCATGAACCCTTGAGTCGTGATCGATATGTACTGATTGATATGATTGACCAATTCCTTGTCTCTTCTTCAATGTTACTTAAGTCTTCATGTCTTGGTCCTTCAAGGGAAAAATTGGAAATGACAATCGATCAGCGTCGATAGGTGTCGCTTTGCCTAGGTTGTCTTTTTGCTCAATCGTGCATGTAGAATCATAGATAATCAAAATGGGATCCTCATCGATCATTAGATCAATCGGTACTGATCCATGGATCCATTGGTACCGATCGATATGACCTTCTATATACTTAGCTAAATTTCTTAATTCTTCATTTCTAGTATCTTCCAAGCTTCCTAATCTAATCCTTTACCATTTTGTAGTCTAGATCCATAGAAATGTCTCTTGGTTCAAATACTGGATAACTCTTATCCCCTAAAGTATGCATCTATGAATGTAAAGCATGCTTTGGATCGAGATAAGCGATTAAATCAAGATCTACAAAGATGCTTCCATCATTTGAGTCGTTCTCATGAAATATTGCATCTTCAATGAAACTATTGGCATATCATTTCAAATAATGTCGAGTTACATCTATTTGGTAGATATATGTAGAAACTTCTATCTCAAGTTATCGATCATCACTAAGAATTCCTGAAAGGTATTCTATTCCTTGGTCAAGTTAATCTCTATTCCATTCTTCCTTCTATTTTTTGAAATTTTTTTGGTCCAGTACTAATCGATATCGATCGGTACCTATCGATTGGAATTTTTTCATATAAAAGAAAAGAACTTGGAGTTTTTCTAAGTTAGTTCACATTTTTTCCAACCTTGGTATTTTATTTGCTTTCATTCTCACGATTTCATCTCTTTCCCTATGACTTCGCATCCAAGATGAAGCTTTCATAGTTGTTTCTCTCAAATCTTGACCAACAGTTACCGTCGACCCATCAGTACTCCATCCCTGCTCGATTTGAGAAATTAATGCTCCAACTCAATCGCTATTGATTCTTCTTGACTTTATATTAGGCCTTGACCAATTTAGATAGCCTCTGCCTCTATGATAGACAACACTATCACTGTTCATATTTATGTTACCATTGTGGTCGCCAATCCATCCCATCATCAACATTACACCCAACTTAAATAACCTAAAATACCATCAAGCACTATGATTCCCATGTGCCAATGGGTGGTGGTCGTAATGAAGAAGAAGGAAAAATTCATATCTCACTTTGGACTTGAATCCATGTCCACCAATTCGATTGAATAGATTTATGAAATCGTGTCGATGAATGCACTGAAGCACTCAATGAGTTCAAGAGTCAATTTGTCCTGGGACATTCATCCCATCAATACTCGAATTCGACAATAAAAATTTTATTGTCCTTTAAAGAAAAGCTCGGTACTGCATTAGATTTCATCCGGTTTCGTTAAAGTAAACCATAAGTTAATAGGTAGTATCCAATACATTATTCCACTGCATGACAAATATTATTTGCCAGCATAAGCGAACTATCTACATAAAGTATTTTCATATGCCGTTCAATGGACATAGGACACACACTGCATAGACTGATACACAACACAACATCGGTCAATGTACATGATCTAACTGGTTAACACATGTTAACATCAGTTAGTTAGATCCTATACATGCGGTTTATTTAAAGTAAAAACGAAAACAAAAATTACCTGACCATGCCTGTTCTCAAGCTTTCGGCTAGAAATAGAATCTCGTAGATGTTTTGGGCATCACTTTACTGCCATCATGACTATACCCACATCTACTCCCCACTCTGGTAGTAGCTTCTACTTTTGCCCTGACTTCTCCCTCTACCACTTTTATGGCTTACTGACCTCAGTGCCACCCTAAGAAATTTCTTAAAATATCCCTTTATGTTTCCATGGGGGATCCTTACAAGAACATCGCTCTTGATTCCAATCTGGTTGGTGTTATGATCCTCGACAACCCCTCTAATTCCCTAGCATCAAGGTTAATGGCTGCGGATCTCAAGAGAATCTACAAACATCATAGGATTTCGTATGAGTACACCCTGCTCCCTTTGCCATTCCAAAGAGCTCATGATGCTCCAGAAGGCTATAGGGCATGTAACTGCTATATGTGCTTATATGGAGCTGTACCTCTTATCAACCACTTTTTAAACAAATGCTCCAACTGATGAAGCTAGCTCCAGCACATATATGATTTTCATCTGACACTCAGGCAGGGAGCCCATCATTGAAGAAATTGATACTTATACGACTTCAAAAGAGATTTGAATGCTGGTGTATCACAATCCTTAAGGTGTCCCATGGTTGTAGAGCCATCATCGGTCTTCATAACTAATAGAGCCATTTCAAAGATGAATATTTCTTCATCATGTATCCTAATGGTTTCGGTCAAAGATGGACATCTTGATGTTAGTATCAATTCCCTACATACCATCCTAACCAAGCTTACATCACTCAAGTCATTAATCTTCTTTCACTTCTTTTATAGGTATTCCTCGAAGGCTTGGGAATTCTTCTCTTGTCCAACACCATGATGCTTAAGAGATGTTCCAGCAGATGGGAAAAGAATGGGTCACTTTCTTACCGACCTTCGACAATATCACTTTCGACTTCTACATTATGGACGAAGAGTCAATTATGTGCAACCACCTCCTAATGTTGTTCAATCAGCATTGCGTTCTGCTCCTAAAGAAATAATTACTCCACTGGCATCAACTCACCACGACATTCCAAACATAGTGGAAAATATTCTTAGCACAAGTGAGGAGGTGTAGAGAACCAATAATATGAGGAATAAGAAGATGAGTAAGAAGAGGAGGATAAAGATGAAATAAGATGAATATACTTGGGAGACAACAGGAGAAGAGGCGACCTCGGTTGTTGCTCCTAGACCGAAATGAACCAGAATAAGGTCACATAGACCATTTCTTGAGCCTTACCAGAGCCTTGTTAGAGGGTCATCCCCACTCCCAGCATTTGAAGAAGTCCATGCCTCGTTAGAGAACCTAGTATGTCAATCTTCAAGACTTCAACATTGACAACTTCCTCACTTTAAATACTTTGAACTTTGTTTGCACTTAAAATGGTGACAAACACTCAAAAATAGTTTTTGTAGAGAAGTAAGTGAAGAAAAATAAAATTAAACTACGTAGATGAATAGGTAAGCAACAGAGAATAAGCAGTAATCAAAGACACAGAAGTTTATAGTGGTTTAGTGTTGTATGCCTACGTCCACTTTGAAGATTATCCTTTATTAATCACTTTTTAATCCGATTACAACAGTAGAGATAGAAAGTGCTTGATTACCATTGAGTCTTGAGTAAAAAGCAATGTAAAGATCTTGAAAATGAACTAAAAGGTTTGTATTTATAGGTAGAGATGATGATATATTTCGCTAAGATTTCGGTAGAAAGCTCTCTAGGTCCATAGGGGCCCACCATAACGATCGATGGCCCTAACTTGATATCATGGAACGATCGGCCAAAGTTACACCTATCGTTATTTTTGGTCTCTAATTTATGTGCGATCGTTTTTAGGGGGCCCATATGCCTCTTGAACTTGTCCCTAAAATATGAAGTCATTCTGAGTTGTAGATTGCGAGATGTGGACCAACCTTTGCTACATTTGGAACTTTCACTAGGCTACGCCAATCGTTATGAAGGATCGGCAAAAACGATCAGCCTAAAACAATTGGCTATCTTCATATATCATGGTTTTGACCTACGATCATTTTTATGGGCTGCATTCTTCAATATACTGATGCTCTGAAAGTTTCAAGTGAATTGGTCTTATGGATTTTGAGATATCGATCGATCTCCGCTGATTTGAGTTGTTTTATGGATTGTTCTCGATCGATCCATATAAATCCTTGCTTCGTCCGCAACTCGAGCATATGAACTCTGATCAACTCCAAATTTAAAATGTAACTTCACGGGGCTATGCCAGTCACTCCATATCGATTGCACCCCGATTGGGACTTGGTCAGGATCTGCCCGACCATTGTCCATAGTATTGTATATAATCAATTCTTAAGGCTGATAACCATCCGTTCCTAGCCAAGTCGATGATACCACGGCCTTGTTAAAAGGCGAGATAACATTTGCCCCTCAAAGTACGTCTTATTTTGAACATGATATGCTTTGAATCGTCGCAAGTTAGAATCATCGGAAATAAATCCATCCGGCTCATCGAATAGTCTTTATCCTTCCATTGAGTTATTTTCTTATCGAGGGTCGTATGTTCCTTATTCGTCGTGATGATTGGTCGATTTCCAATAGTACAAATACGGGATCACAAGTTGCTGGTGATCATCTTGTTTTGTTTCTAGCGATTTCTAAGCTTCAGCCACTTGGTTTTAATTTTTCTCCGGTCGATTTCAGCTCAACGTTCAATTTTTGTCGATTTCAAAAAATTAAATTTTGAAAGGTATACTAGCACGTATACGTGTTCGTACCTGACTTTCGATCACGGTTACATGTTCACGGGTCATTGCCAAGTTTTGAAATTTTTATAAACAATCTCTACCGATCGTTATTCTTATTTACATACATATTTTGTAAAAAATGTTCACTACTGATCGTTAATCCCTCATTCATATTCTCCCTTTTTATTATTTTTTAATTACTGATCATTTACTTCATATAAAGAAGTTTTGGATCGTTCCTAGTTATGGAATGATCGGTGTAAAACCCTTGCTTTAAAACGATTGGTATCTAGCCTAGTTATGGAACTACCGGTATAAGATCGTTACCTCGAAACGATTAGTATAACATCGGAGCCACGAACGATCGGTATACGACCTTCCTATATAAGCCTCTGTACTTAGAAATTTTTTCTTCTTCGATCATCTCGTATCGTTTCCAGTTGAGAAGAAAAAACAAACTACTCCACATCCTGTCCTTACCGATCAAAGAAACCATCCGATTTTCCTACAACTAAACCACATCTCTTCGAGTTAATCACCATTCAAGTTCTCCTCCAGATATCACCTCACTTCGAATTCGAACCCATTTCCTTTTCTAGATTCTAACCTAGGTAGTTTGATTCGTGCTTTATGATTCGAGCATGAGACTTTAGGTTTCATCAATTTTGTGATGTTAGAATTAAACAGTGGATCGGTTGAAGGGAGGAGACGAAAATTGGATGAGATTTTGGCCTTAATCGATCAATTTTGAGGAAGATGAATTAGTAGTTGAACGATTGTTTTGAGTGATGTACATGCTTAGGTGTGGATCATTCTCCAACGATCGGTTGTACCACCTACTTAGTGAATTTTGAAGTGGATAAGTCAATTGTTTTGACCATTCTTTAATTGAAGTGGAGGAAAACGATTCGTTAGAAGTGTTGAGTCAAACGATCGATGGGAGGAGTGGAAGTAACGATCAGGTAAAATGAAGGAATGAACGATCGGTGGGAGTGTTTTTATGAATGATCGTCCTTGTTTGAGGAACGATCGGTTGTCAGCAAATGAATTTTTAAAATGGAACTTAAACAAGTGAACTTGAACTAAATGATGAGCTTCGGCCTTGCATACTTGAACGGATATTTGAACTTCCATATGACTTGTATACGACTTGAACTACATATTCAATAACAAATGACCTTTGAACTACGACACGAACCAATGCCTTTAACTATTCTCTTGAAGCTCATTAGTGACTTAGATATAAAAATCAAACTTTTGTGTGCTGATGATCGATCGTAAAACTCAAACTGCATCGTTCCCTGATGACATAGAGAAACGGTTTGAGACGGTCAGGAATGACGATCTCTCCGATCGAACCTCGAAGTCTCATCATCTCTTTTATCTTTAGTTTCGTACAACTTATTATTGTATTGTATAGCTCTTCACCGCACCACACTAGCACTCACTGTGCACTAGTGGTACGTTTTACTTTATCTAACCATGATTTTTACTAAGTTTAATAGCAATGGGTTCTAGACGTTCTGGGCGTCTTGCAGCTATGCCAGTTGGATCATCTTCTCAATAGGATAACCCTGACGTAGAATCAAGTTCTACAACTAAATCTGATAGTCCATCCTCTAGTCATTATTCGGAACAACTGGAAAGCCCGGGCCCTCAATTTGATCTTTCTGATGCAGTTCCCATCCTTCCACCAGAAGTTTTCGATCCTGCTCTTGACATTCTAGAGGAAGCAGTTATTCTGGAGAACTCGGTTGATTGGTAGCCTTTAAAATTAAGGAAGATGCTCTTCATCGAATCTACATAAGGCACATAATTCCTTTTGATGATGTGTTGGTTCCTTCGAGAGATGACAGGGCTCATAGACCCCCAGGAAGGTATACGGCATGCAACAAGTTCATGTGCTGGGCCGGATGCATCACGCCATTTAATTCATACATTTGGGATATTCTTCATTATTTAAGGATGGATCCAGCGCAGCTTCATCCAAATGGCTACGCTCTTCTCAACTGTACTTATATGGTATTTATGGAGTTCATGCACCATTCTCCAATCATCGATGACATTCGATTCATATTCACTTTCAAGCGATGGACAAGGAGTCTTTCGTTTACATTTCTTGAGTCGGCGAAGAGGTGCCAGATTCTAGTTGGCCCATGGAAAAAATTAAGCGCCTTTAAAAGTGAGCGATTCTTCATTCGTTGTCCGCCCGGTTTCGCTCGACAATGGCTGGAAAGACGTAAGTGTTATCCACTATCTTTACATTAGCATGGAAAAATGATATTCATACCGTATTCTTGACTACGTTACTCCTTTACAGGTATCGTCACCCGACCTAGTGGCAACCTTTATGAGGAGGCGGTCATAACTCTTAAAAATGTACCACCCGAGGATAGGAACATTGAATATCTACTCATGGATGAACGTCTCATTACTTTTTATTTGATAGGAGAAGGCCTCAGCGTAGGGCTAACCAAAGTCGCCTAAACTGCAGGGATAAGACCATGGGCTGCAGTCAATCAAAGGGACAATCGAACCGATCTCGTGGTGCCCCCAGTCATGAGTGCTCAGGAATTCATTAGTATCGATGCCAAAGGATATAAAGGAGATATGTTCGGTCACAATGGTGACGAATCCGGCCTTGGGGTCGATGTCAGATCCTCGCAGACCTAACAACCCTGGTTCTTGATAGGAGAAAGAAGAAAACATTTGTTTATAAATTTCCAAAAAGTCGTCTCTCTAATCAATCCAATTCGTCGATGGCTCCTAAGATTGTTTAAGATGAATCTTCTTCTCAACCGTCAGAGCATTCAAGTTTACCATTTGATTCTTTGTCTGGTCTACTAATTCCGCATGACCTTGGCGCTTTTCATTTACAGATGTGAGCATCGAGGGATCGGAATCTCCCACCACAATTCGCACTGAGATTCCCATTTCTAGAGGAGAAGTTACTCCAATGAGCAAAGCTCCTACACCTAGTTTGTTGGAGGGTTACATAAGGAAACCTGCATACACTTGCATCCCTCAACATTCCATTATACTCAACTTAGGCTTTTTAATATTTAAAATTGATTAATTTCTGTTTTTCCTTTGCAGAAACGATGATGAAGAAAAGGAAAATGTTTGATTCCCTCCGAGATATTCTCTACCAAACCTCTGGTTTGTGCTCTAGCTCTTACCGTCAAGATGGTAGTCGAGAGTATTATGATTCCAACTATCGCCCCGGTCGGGACCGGGGTCATCAAGACTGAGGTGATAGGGATAAGCCACCCCAAGACAAACATCGATCAAGATCGAGATCCCCCTCCAAAGGGTTTCGAGAAGCCAACTGATCGCCGGGACCTACCTATTAATCTCTTGTGTGGTCCCCCTCCCGCTTCAGTTCCTCCACACCCTTTGGTTTCTTCTCATTCTCAGCGGTCGAGTGATCATTGTCACCATAGTGCACATGCTGCTACCCAAAGGCCCGGCAAGGAAAGTACTGAAGTTGAAGCTGCTACTGAAGATCCTACTGTTAATCCAGTTGCTCGTATAGCACAGCTTCATGAAAAAGGTTCCAAACTTATGTTTTGAAGGGTTCTTTTTCCCTCCTAACCTAAAGAGGGTCCCGGACCATGTTCGGAAAATGACTATTGACTGTGTCACTGACATCCACATGCAGTACCACGAATGGATGAAGGCAGCAGAGAAAATGTCGAAGGTATCTTTCGAGCACGTGGCGGAAATTGAAAAGTTAAAATGCCAGGAAGCTCAAGATAAAAGAATTATCGATACTTTGACATATGAGTTATATCCTTCTAGGACCTCCCTAGTAGAGGCCGAAGGAAAAGCTAATGCTGCTGTCAAATCCATGAAGGAGATGAAATCCAGTCATCTTGATATGGTTCAAGTGTTGCAGCATCGAAATCAAGAAATAGCGCTCGAGCGGGATACAACTCGAAGTAATGAATCCGCAGCCTTGAAGGAGATAGCAGAACTCAAGGCTAAACTTGAGTATGCAAATAAGGAAAAAGTTGATGCTTAGAAAATCGCTCAAGATGCTTGTGACGAGCTGGTGAATGTTAGACTTGAGATAGACATGGCTGTTGAAAGGGACAAAAATGTCGATGCACTTATTCAGCGTGTAGCAGAAGCTACCAAGGACAAGGTTAGGGAGGAGATAATGAATTAGCTCGACCCACTTCTTATTCTTTACAACGCCAATGTTCCCAAGCATAGAAATTTAACATGGCTTGGTGACGATTATCCCTACCAACTCTGGCGCACGTGGGAATTTCTTTTTGTAGAAGAAAAGAAACTTCTTAATTCGGAGGATATCGACATGTCTAGGCTTGAAAGTGAAATGTTATTGGGCGATGAACCCAAAACATTGCAGGATATCTAGCTTACACTTCAGAAAGAATATGCTGCTGCTTCTTCACATGAAGTGGGTGAAGGATCTGGGTCGGCACAACCCGATATTACAATTGAATTGCCCCCCAGCACCCCAGGTCATCCCTAGCTCCACGATAGGCTCTTAAACCGTTACCGGGTATGATCCAAACAAGCCTCGGCTTTTTCCAATTCTCGAACGTAGTTCTGAGGATATTTCGGCTCACCCTGGGAGCCACACCGAGGAAGGTATTCCGTCGACATTTCCCGTCTTTCAAAAAGTTGGGGTGTTATCAGTTGATATTTCTAATCTTTTGCCTATTTTTCCTCAGCTTTGAATATATCAGGTGTCGTTCCTCTTCCCTTGCAAGAGCCTCAATTGGAATCGCAAGCGGCTACGATAGAATCCATCAAAGTTACAACTTCGGCCGCTATTGAGGGTGCTCAAGAAGAAGCCTTTATTATTGATGATCAATTCATGGAGGCATTATTCAAGGAAGGGAGTGACCCACACCATGAAATTCCCTTTGATGAGGATGTTTTGATGACGGATTCTTTCAACCCTACTAACGAGCTCAGCATGAAAGAGCGTGTTGAGAGGGAAGAATTGTTGAAAAAGAAGGCAAAAATCGAGCATGTTGATTTGGACTTCAATGAACTGATTCCCATCCCACTCCTCCTCCTAGCGGGACAATTCCCCGAGATGATATCCCCCGCTTCTTGTGCTGAGAGTGCCTCGATCCTTCCTGCTTCTAAAGATGATACCGCCTCGATCTATACAACTGAAGATGTTTCTTCGAAAAGAAGCCAAGGCGGAAAAGGGTCGAAGAAGGGATCGAGTGGAAGCTCAAAAGGAACCACTCCAAAGAAGCAAAGGAAAGATAGGAAATCCAAGAAATAATTTTTGGGTTGGAGTGATATGTAAATAGCTTGGATGGCTACGTTTTCTTTTCGTCGGTCGTGTTTGTATGGGTACGACCCCCATTTTTATTTCTCATCTCGGATAAACTTGTATTGTGTACAACAAGTTTTAGTGTGAATAAGGATTCTTTTATTTTTGTGTATGATTCTTGTATACACTTGTTTAAATGATCGAGCTATCACGTTTTTCATTTTATGTATTTGTGATTCATTGCTCATCAGATCGGATATCGATTCGATTTATCCATCCTAAGGCCTCCCTGAGGTCGTGGCCTCGAGCGTATCAAACACTAGGCTTGAGCCTTAGTGTTACGCTTGTCGAACTCAGCGATTTGAGTAATTGTACTCTCGCCCCCATTCTCGGGTTAGCGGAGTTAGGTGGTGGATGGTTGAACCCCATCCTTAGCGAGTTTACACTCCTCCTGTCATTTTCAGTCCAGAGTTTGTGGAATAGTGAGCGATCAAACCGCACTCATATATTTGTTTATACTCATATCCACACTTCGGGGATAAGAGTTAGTTGATGGGTGGCCGAATCGCACCCAATTTATGTTTAGCCTCTAGTTTGTATTCCAGGGACTTAGAGTTATTTCACGGGCGGTCAATTCACACCCGATTTATGTTTATACTCCAATCCACACTCTGGGGACTTGGAGTTATTTCACGGGTGGTCGAATCACACCTGATTTATGTTCATACTCCAGTCCGCACTCCGGGACTTAGAGTTATTTCAGAGAGCAGTCAGATCGTACTCTCCATAATTTATTGACTTCCCTCGGGGGCCGAGGGTTTAATTTAGTGAGCGATCTGTCGTATCACGATCACTCTTATTTTATTTCAGTTTCGTCGTGTAACTGATACACAATGCTACAATAAACATAAATACAAAGGGAGTCCAAGACTTTATTTGCTAACTGGAAAAGAATAATGTAATATGTATTATTACATATCTGGAAAATCAAATGCTAAAGCAAATTCTGAAACCAAATACAACTAAATGAAAAAGAAATCAACTAAGTGAAATAGCATTGTAAATGCTCGCTATTCCACGCCCCTGGGAGTGTGATACCATCAATAGTCGCTAGCTTGAAAGTTCCCTCTCCAAGCCACTATTCAATGACATATGGTCCTTCCTAGATTGGATTCATGTGCGACGGGGTAGGAAAAACCCGTTTTAGGATGAGATCGCCAATTTCAAAGGTTTTAGGTCAGGCTTTAACGTTGTAATATCGGGTGACTCGATGTCGATGCGCAGTTGCCCTCAGATCGGCTTCCTTGCGCTTCTCATCTATACAATCGAGAGATTCCGAGAGGAGATCTTTATTCGTTTTGGGATCGTAGTAAGTCACTCGATGAGAAGGAACTTCGAGCTCAATAGGAATGACGGTTTCGGAACCGTAAGCAAGGGCAAATGGAGTATGTCCAGTCGCGGACTTGTGGGTAGTCTTGTAAGCCCACAGTGCTGTAGGGAGTTCATCCACCCATCTGCCTCTAGCCTTTTCCAATTTCTTCTTTAGAATGGACTTTAAGATTTTTTTACATCTTCAACCTATCCATTCACTTGAGGGTGAGAGACCACTGCAAACCTCTTTTCGATACGATACCTCTGACAGAAGCCTTTGAATTTGGCATTGTCGAATTGAGTTCCATTATCTGTTACAATAGTTCATGGCAAACCAAAATGACATATGATGTTTCGAACAATAAAATCGATTACTTTCTTAGTTGTGATCATGGCTAAAGGTTCTGCTTCGGCCCATTTGGTGAAGTAATCAACTGCGACGTAGCGTACTTTGCTCCACCTTTAGAGATCGGTAAGGAACCAATAATGTCTATACCCCATATGGAAAACGGCCATGGGCTGATCATTTGCCTGATTTCCGTTGGTGGAGCTCTTGGAACTTTTGCATATATCTGGTATTTATCACATCGTCTTACATAGTCAGCGGCGTCTCTATTTACGGTTGGCCAATAATACCTGTAACAGAGTATTTTCATTGCCAGAGTTTGCCCCCCATTGTGATCGCCATATTTCCCTTCATGAACTTCTTTTTGGACACGTTTTATCTCATCATGAGTGACACACCGGAGTAGGGGAATAGAGATACCTTTTCTGTACATAATTCCTTCTTGCATGATAGACCATGAAGCTTTGCGAAGGATTTGCAGTTTTTCACTCCTTCATTCGGGAAGAACTCCCTGTAGCAAATAG
Source organism: Allium fistulosum (assembly GCA_030737815.1). Lineage (NCBI taxonomy): Eukaryota > Viridiplantae > Streptophyta > Magnoliopsida > Asparagales > Amaryllidaceae > Allium > Allium fistulosum. Next base: position 596,978,033 of record CM060903.1, read on the forward strand.
TCTTTGATAGGAGTCATCCATGACTCCCTCTAAGGCCCCACTTCCAGTGTCTGATCAATTTCTATCATGTTTATACTTGGGGCATTTAATACTTCGACCGGAACCAAGCCCATCTGTTGTGCGTCACCGGTGCTAGTAAACTTTGCCAATGAATCAGCCTCTCTGTTTCGATCCCATGAAATATGCGAAATGTCATAGTACTCAAATTCTGCCAATAACTCTTGGACTTGGGTAAGGTTTGGAGCAAGCCGTTGTCCTTTAGCTTGATAATCTCCCTTGACTTGGTACACTACCAACTGCGAATCCCAAAAGATTTCAAGAGACTTTATTCCCAGTTCTCTGGCAAGTTTAAATCTAGCAATCAAAGCTTTGTACTCAGCTATGTTGTTTGTCGCTGGAAAATCAAGCTTTAAAGCATAACAGATTGGCCGATCTTCAGGAGTTACAAGCACAATTCCCGCTCCAAATCAATGATCATTGGACGCTCCATCAGTATACAATTTCCACCGTATGATAGGGATTTAACTGCCCTCTGAGGAATCATCCTGCACAGTGAACTCTGCTATAAAATTTTCCAGTGCCTGACCCTGGATAGCCCTCCAAGGGAGGTACGTAATATCGAATTGACTGAGCTCGATATTCCACTTGAGTAACCTTCCAAACGTCTCAGGTCGTTGTAGGACATGTCGTAACGGCTGGTCAGTGTAAACATTAATCGGGTGTGCCTGGAAGTATGGATGAAGCTTTCATGATGCAATCAGCAAGCAGTATGTTGGTTTCTCTATTTTAGGATAGTTCCTTTCAGCTCCCATAAATCGTTTACCGACGTAATACACCGGCCTCTAGATCCGATCCTCCTCATAAAGCAATGCAGCACTTATAGCGTGTGCTGATACAGCCAAATAAATATATAAATCTTCATGATCCACCGTCTTTGACAAGATGGGGGGTCTCTCCAAATTATTTACCAAAGCATGAAATGCATCTTTACAATCCTATGTCCATTCAAAAGTTCTTTTCCCTTTCCTAATCAAGTCAAAGAAAGGAATGCATTTGTCGGTAGCTCGGAAAATAAATCGGCTTAAGGCAACAACTTTCTCATTCAGACTCTGTACTTGTTTAATAGTCCTTGGTGCTTGGATATCGCGGCTAGCCTGGATCTTCTCGGGATTAGCTTCTATTCCATGGGCATTAACAATATAGCCCAAGAATTTCCCTGATGCAACACCAAAAGAACACTTCAAAGGATTGATTTTCATCTTGTAATGTCGGAGGATGTCGAACATTTCTGCCGAGTCTCTAATGTGGTCGCTTGATCGTCGTGACTTCACGAGCATATCATCCACATACACTTCCATCGTTTTTCCAATCTGATCTTTAAACATCCTGTTAACTAAGCGCTGATAATTCGCTCCTGCATTCTTTAATCCAAACGGCATTACTACATAGCAGTACAATCCATCATCGGTAATGAAACTGGTGTGCTCCTGATCGGGAATATGCATCGGGATTTGGTTATATCCTGAGTATGCATCCATGAAAGATAGCGATTCGTGTCCCGTGGTTGAATCCATCAGCTGGTCGATCCTTGGAAGGGGAAAACTGTCTTTTCGACACGCCTTGTTCAAATCTGAGTAATCAATTCATGTTCTCCTTTTCCCATTTGCTTTTTTCACAAGTACAAGATTAGATACCCATTTATGGTAGAGGGCATCGTGGATAAACCCGTTGTCTTTGAGTCTATCCACCTCCTCTTTAAGAGCGGCAGTTCTCTCCGGATCCATGCCACGTCTTTTCTTTTTCACCGAGACATGCCTTGGGTCGATATTCAATGCATAGCTTGCAATGGCAGGTGAGATCCCACGCATGTCAGAGTGAGTCCAAGCGAATATGTCAAGATTCGCTTAGAGAAATCTGGCAAGTTCATTCATCATCGGAGGGCTGAGCTGTGATCCGATCTTTATGACCCGTGACGGGTCATCGTAGCTGACCGCGATATCAATTGTAAGCTCAGCCGGTGCAGCCTTGGTCTCTTTGGGCTCCTCCTCATCATCTCTCAGATCTATATCTCTATAGAATCGATTGTGGTGCATGAATAAGGCTCAGGCGCTGGTTGTTAATCTTTGGTAGCTTGGATGCGGACAGTCTTGTCCACACCCTTACCTTTCTCTCTGCACCGAGCATCCCTTAACTCGGCTACATAACAGGCATGTCCTGTTGCCTGATCACCATGAATAACTCCAACACCATTGTCTGTAGGAAACTTCAAATTTAAACACCATAGGGCAAGGGTTGCCCGAAATTCGGCTAAAGCCGGTTGACCCAAAAAAACATTGTAAGGAGACTCAACATCCAAAACAACAAACAACAAGATTCACACTCTCCTTCGGTCTCATTCTCCCAACTCTACATGTAATTCCACATAACCAACAGCTTCAGATGCAACACTGTTAAGACCATGTATGCGGGCTTTAGACGGCTTTAAATCCTTTGCTTCCATCCTCATTTGATCATAAGATTTCTTGAAAATTATGTTTACAGAACTTCCACAGTCAACCAATATTCTTTTCACAAAAGCGGGGCCGATCATGGCCGAAATGACCATTGGTCAATCATTGGAGCCTCCACCTTGTCTGCATCTCTATTTAGATATGATATCATTTGTCATCGTACGTTGTTGTTTCGTCGGAGCTCCATCCTCCGTGCTTGAATAACATTCGAAATCCACATGCTTAATCGCACTAGCGTAGCGTTCCCTCTCATGCCAACTTTTATCAATCGGATGCGGTCCTCCGACTATTGTATTGATCACTAATCTTCCTCTGGTCTGTGCAGGTTCCTCAGCCCTGTGCGGTAGTTGTCCTTGGTTGGGGTCGAATGTCCCCTGCTCGCCATCCTACATGTTTTTTATGAACTGTTGTAACATCCTTTCTCGAATCGGCTTTTCAATAACACCCTGGAGGTGCCTGCATTCATTGGTGTTATGCTCACAACATTTGTGAAACCGACAATATTTCCTGGTTTGGTTCTGCTTCTCTATCAATTCTTTTGGAGATGGCTTCCTATACTGTATTGTATTGCAAGTAAACAAATAGACATCCTCTAGGGTCGTATTCAGTGGATATTCACTTGAACTTTTCCCGACAGCCGTTCTTTTGCTGATACGGTTTGATTCTGGATATTCACTTGAACTTTTCCCGAGCTTTCATCAGATTTCTTTACTGCAATATTACTCTGCACTCCCTCTCCACTTGGTCATCCCCACTCCGAGCATTTGAAGAAGTCCATGCCTTGTTGGAGAACCTAGTATATCGATCTTCAAGACTTCAACGTTGACAACTTCCTCACTTTAAATCCTTTGAACTTTGTTTGCACCTAAAATGGTCACAAACACCAAGAATAATTTTTGTAGAGAAGTAAGTGAAGAAAAATAAAATTAAACTACGTAGATGAATAGGTAAGCAATAGAGAATAAGCAGTAATCAAAGACACATAAGTTTATAATGGTTCGACGTTGTATGCCTACGTCCACTTTGAAGATTATCCTTTATTAATTACTTTTTAATCTGATTACAATAGTAGAGATAGCAAGTGCTTGATTGCCATTGAGTCTAGAGTAAAAAGCAGCGTAAAGATCCGGAAAATGAACCAAAAGGCCAGTATTTATAAGGAGAGATGATGAGATATTTCGCTAAGATATCGGCAGAAGGCTCTCTAGGTCCATAAGTGCCCACCATAACGACCGCTAGCCCTAACTTGATATCTTGAAACGATTGGGCAAAGTTACACCGATCGTTATTTTTGGTCTCCAATTTATATGCGACCATTTTTGAAGGGTCCCACATGCCTCTTAAACTTGTCCCTAAAATATGAAGTCATTCTGAGTTGTAGATTGCGAGATATGGATCAACCTTTGATACATTTGAAACGTTCACTGAGCTACACCGATCGTTATGAAGAATCGGCAAAAACGACTGGCTATCATCATATCTCATGGTTTTGACTTGCGATCATTTTTATGGGTTCCACTCTTCAATATACCGATGCTCTGAAAGTTTCAAGTGAATTGGTCTTGTATATTTTGAGATATCGATCGATCTCCGCTGGTTTGAGCTATTTTATGGATCGTTCCCGATCGATCCATATAAATCCTTGCTTCATAAGTAACTCGAGCATACGAACTCCGATCGACTTGAAATTTGAAATGTAACTTCATGGGCTATACCAGTCACTCCATACTGATTGCACCCTGATTGGGACCCGGTCCGGATCTGCCCGACTATTGTCCATGGTATTGTATATAATCAATTCTTAAGGCTGATAACCATCTGTTCCTAGCCAAGTCGATGATATCACGGCCTTACCAAAAGGAGAGATAACAAACTTAAACCAAGCATCTGTTGATGCAACCCTACCTCCTAAGTGAGACAATATTCCATTGGAACCCTAAATCGAGCTTAATCCGTAGATTCAGTAAGCCACAGCAACACCACATACTTCATTCACAACTACAAGCATGATCACTAAGCATGCACTCTTATCTGATTTATGAGTTTTAATCCAACCCTTTCTTCTTTTCAAGTATAATGGGCAAGTCCAAATTCGACATTGTGGACAAAAGGGCAAGCGGCAGTTAATTCCCTTTCCCCTAATCTTGCTTGCACCCACAATACGACCTCCATAGGGAAATAGAAAGCAAAAGAGCTAGGAGGAAAGAAAGAGAATGGTAAAAAAAGAAAGTATGTAACACCCCAAATTTCAAAGGGTAATTAACAATTAATTAATTAAGGGAAAACATGGTTTTAGACAAGTAAATAATTGGGACACATTTATACTTATGCCATTATAATTTGAAAATAATTAAGGGGCTTATTATGGTTGGTAGTTAGGTATACATTTACTTATTATAATATAGTGTACATGGTTAAGAATGAATTAAATTAAATATTGAGACCATAAGATCGACGATCCAATTAATTAAGGAGAGATATAATAAAATAAAGGAACCCTCATTTGATTCATGCATTGTTAATTTTACTGAAACAAAAATATAAGTGATGTGCACGTAAATGTGCATATTTTTACTTTAATATTTTGTCGAATTAAATTAAATAAATGATCATATTGAGTGTTTTAACATGTTTAAACCAAAATTCAAATTATTTTCAAATCGTCACATATTCATCTTTATCCAGGGGCAAAATGGCCATTTTTGTGCATATATTAATTTGAGAAAAATTAATTGGAAATTTCTATATTTTTTTGTAAGAATTTGGCTTCATATACAAGTGGTTTCATGAAGATATATGCATGCACAAGAATGGATACAAAGGAATGGAGATGGAAATAATTCATTTCATGGATCATGGAGGACCCCACCTACCCACCTACCTTCATGTACAAATTAGAAGCTAATACACATGCTAATGGCCATTAAAGCTTCATGCACACTTAAATGATGATTATTTGATGCTAATGATAACTTGGTGGCCACACTTCCTAAGAGGGTAGTTTGGGTAGTTCCCAAAAAAGTGAATTAGGGTTTTAAAACATGTATAAATACCCCTTATGCTTCATGTAACCCTCCTCTCCTCTTTTAGGCTCTCTTCCTCTTAGGTTAGTTTAGGATCAAAAATAAAATGAGAGCTCTCTTTCTTTTCATGGCTACTTAGCCATTTCTTATTTCATGTAATTTATTTTATGCAATTTTAATACATTGCTTTTTTCTTTTCTTGTTTATTTCCTTTCATGCTAATAGTGTAGTTTATTTTTCATGCAAGTAGATTAGTTTTATTTCTTCTTTATTAGCTCTCTTTTCCTCTTTTTTTGTTTCATGTTGCAAGTTACATTTGTTGATTTGATAACAAACATGAGAGGCTAAACCCCTTTAATTTAGGGGTAAAGAAGCTCTCTAATTATGTAGCTTCGACATTTTGATAATTATTGCTATCTTTTTGTGCTTAAGGACAATGCTTGAAGTGGTTTAACTTGTTGTTTTTGCTTTGAAATTGATAGCCTATATTGTTGACACCAAATAGGCTATGCTTAAACAATCACTAAACACAAATTACCTCTTCATCTACATATGATTATGGTAATGAAGTGAATGTTGAAATCAAAATTTGATGATCTATATTTCTAATTAATAGTGAATAGGTCATGCTTATAATAGATTTCATTTTCAACTTGTTGCCATTTTTCATGAGAATTAGTAAGTGGTTTAAGGGGTGTGTTAAAGTTTGATGGCTTATGTTGAGCTAATTAATAACACAAATAGGCCATACTTATGATAAGCACATTAATTAAACTCACTAATGATCAAAAAAGAGAGATCATAATTTCATATTTTGTTGAACTATGTGATCTGGAGAGTGAAATTATCTCTAAATTGTCTTTTTAATCTCATAGTTTTCATTCACTTTTGTAGTGTTAGTTTTTACATTTTTTGTAGTTAAAACATTCTCTCGACTTTGGTATAATTTGATTGAACAGAGATTAAAAATCTAACAATTCACTACGGATCGACCCGTACTTGCCACGTACTAAAATTGTACTCCATGCGCTTGTGGTTAAATTTTATTATAAATTTTTCGACGATTTTCTAACTCGATGGGAAATACGTCGTTAAACAATAAGCTAGAAAACTTATTGATGGCGGCCTAAGGAAGAAAAAGAAGAAAGAAAGCTAAGGAAGCCAAAGAGACCGAAGATCTAGTAAAACTAAAAGCTTAGGTGAGTAATACTGCACACCATTTACCATTTTCATTGTTGTTCGAATTCTGTTTTGATTGAATATGGCAGAGTTCATACACGTATGATGTTTATAAGAGATATACCATGTTTTAAGGTATGTTTTGGGGGGTAAAATAACCATATTAGAGGATGTTTAGCTATATTTTCCTACCCTAGTGATTTTGAAATACTATGAAAATTTAATAAGAGGTTCTAAACATGAAATTGGAGATGGGTTTTAAGTTAGAAGAATTTTCCACGTAAAAAATGGTCAAATATGGTTTTTCGAAGAAATTCACTTATTGAATAAATAAGAGAAAATGGCTTTAAAAGGGATATACAAATGAAATTCTGTTAAAAAGGTTATCTACACATTTCTAGGATTAGAAATAATTTCCTATATTAAGATGGATATTTTAGAAAGAGATAATTGTACACCGAAAGCTATATTAAGATAACCGAGACTAATTTATGCATACAAATTATGTGACTAAGTAATAAGGGGACTAGATCCAATAAAAGTGCTATAAAAATAACCCAAAGGACACTATCACTAACTATAAGTGAAGCCTAAGCGAATCTGGAGCTGGCACACTAAAGGTGTAACAATGTCATTGATGTCATGCTTTACTACCTATAGTACAGGTGAGGTGGCAAATGAAGTAATGGTTGCGGAAAGACCATACTAAAACTAAGAGCCGATGTGAATCAATAAAAGATGAAGTAAACATTTAAGTATAATAAACTAGACAAATATAAAGAGAAAGCCAAGGGTGAGTGCCAGAGGAGAAGCTAAACCTAAAGGCCAATTCGAGGCAACATATAAGAGCTGGAGTTTTCAAAAGACGAAAGAGTATGTTGTTAGCGTCAAAAATGGCCACCAACACCTAGTCATTTGAAATCACCAATATCCAATCCAATCACAGAAATATGAAGAGAAATAAATGAAGTACAAAATTAAAACAATTAGAAAGCTAGTAAATAGAGACACAGATTTATAGTGGTTCGGCTAAGTCCGGCCTACGTCCACTCCAAAGATTTTCCTTTTATTAGTTTATGCTGCTGATTACAGTTACAAATCCGTGAAATTCAAGAATCAAATTGGTAGAGTACAACCTAGGTAAGAGATAAAGAGAAGCAGAGAGAAGATCCAGTTTCTAACGCCAAGCTCGCTATATTTATAGGGGAAGAAGTGCAAGAATCGGGCTGAAATTTTGACAGAAGGTTAAGGAGACCAAGACGAGGCCACCCAAAAATTTACAAGCCCATTGGGACCAACAATAGGGATCGGTACCGATCCCTATTAGTGTGTCCAAATGGGGTGCGATCCCTCTGGGTGGTTCCCCATGGTGTTAGCTACTTGCCCTCCAAATTTCGTGCCATTTTGACTTACGGTTTGTGAGATATCGCATTTTTCATGAAGTGATGTTGCATCTACTCTAATTTCTGCCGATCCCTCTGGAGGGATATGTACCGATCCCTCCATCTTACTCCAAATACCATGCGATCCCTAGGGGAGCTTCTCCATGTTGTATTATGCTTAGCCTCCAAGTTTCACGCCAATTGGACTAGTAGAACTCGAGTTATTGATCAATCTTTTTTGCAATATGTTGTGAAGGCTGATTATAGATGATCCCCATGGAGGGATAGGTACCGATCCCTCCAACTTACTCCAAATTCCATGCGATCCCTATGGGATGTTCCATTTGTTCTAATTAGCTTGTCCTCTAAGTTTCATGTCAATTCAAAGTGTAGATGTTGAGATATTGATCGATCTTCGCTATGAAATTGGGTTTAGCTGACCCCTAAGAGGGATAGGTACCGATCCCTCTTCATCCAAATGATATGCGATCCCTAGGGTAGGATCCCTAGGTTCCTCGCATCTTTCTCACAAAATTTCATATGTGTTTTGGACTTGTAGATTGTGAGATATTGATTGTTTTCCACAAGAATGACTTTATACTTTGAAGTATGCCGATCCCTGTAGTTGAAGCCAATCTACACCAATCCCTCTTATACATTGATCCATATTCCATACTTTGAACATTCTGCCTGGCATATCTATCAATCCCATTCAACCTCGACTTGGTATTATTATCTGTACTTGATTTTTAGGCCCTACTATCATTGCTCTGGACTTATCGGCCTTAATAATTGTGAAGTCTATTAAGTTAAATCCACCTGTATACTGCCTTGGCAAAAGGTGGGTTAACACTTTGCCCCTCAAAACATGCCTTGCGATAGGAAGGCTTGTTTTGAATTGCCATAAATCCAAAGTACATAATCCTTCGATAGCCATATTATCCAAATCGTTGCCAATCCAAATCCATGATCTGTCCGGATCGTTAGTGAAATCCATGACCATTCCGAGTCAATATCCAATTCCAAATCCGTGATCACTCCATATCATTTTATCCAAACCCACAGCCTCACAAAGTCGTTAGCCAAATCCCAAACATTTTCGGGCCCATATCCAAATCCATAGCTGTTCGAAGCTGATATTCAAATCCATAACCTATATGGGCTGTTATCCTAATCCAAATCCTCGATCTCACTGGATCCTTGCCGAGCACAATCTATACTCTTGAGCAGGCTGATCCATCACGTTCGAGCGAAGCGACCAACCCCTTGTCAGGCATAGTCCATACCTGATGACCTTGATCTCTCTGGATCCTTGCCGAGTACAATCCGTACTCGACGACCTAAGTAGGTCAATCCATTGCGTTCGAGCAAAGCGACCTACCACTTGTCAGGCATAATCCATACCTGACAACCTGTGTTATCCATTACATTGATCCAAATTTAAGCATTCCCAAGTCCATAAAATAAGAGTCTATACAACCAATAAACCAGAGTTCAAATATAAAAATCAGAAAAACAAGAGTTCGAAGCAAACAAGAAGAAAGGGGAAAAATAAAATTTCACAAACCTTAGCATTACGGTTTATCATCATCTCAGAGCATGCCTAGGGGCCGTCCTCGATCCCGTACATGTGTAAGTGACTTAGTCGTCTTATTGTGGAGTTTGCTACTTATTCCATGTCATTCCGATCAATTGATGACAAGTTGATGATGATGCCTTGATCCAGTGCCATTTTCATTCGAGGTGGACGGTAGCTGCTCTTGTTCCACCACCACAGCCCGAGTCCTTACATATTGTTGTAACTGACCATTCCTCACATGTTCCTCAATAATATCCTTCAAATGCCTATAGTCATTTGTATTGTGCCCATCCAGCTCATGGAATAGACAGTGCTTTCATGATGTCCATTCGCATTCGGAGGGTTCCCTCCTTACCGGCCTCTGATATGGAAGGCACCCTCGAGTATCCAGGTATATCCGTTCTAGGGTTTCATTCAATTCCGACCAAGAAGAGAGTTTGGGGTCCCCCCCTCTGTCGCTTCGATCCATCAAAGCTATTATCCATGTTCCGTTTACCCTTATCCTTTCCTGAGCTTTCACCAGGCGGTTCTCCATCCCGTACCGTATTAACTTCCGTTGCCTTTTTATCAACTTTCGCATCCTCTTATCATAGAAACCTCTCTGCTTCATGGTAGAATTCCCCGAGATCCATCGGTGGATCCTGTATCAGTGGTATCTTGAAATCTGAATTATCTGCAACTCCTGACACTACCGCCATTAAAACCATCGATTGATCTGGTCGATCCACCGAAACAACTACCGCATTGAACCTGGTTAAGAAATTCTTGGGTGATTCTCTTGCCCACTTCTTTATTGATGTCAATGTCGTCACATTCTTGGGTCTCATAATGTGAACCCGAAACTGCTTCATAAATCTTTCGACCAATTCCATCCATGTGCTAAAAGAACCGCTTTCCAACTGTCTGAACCATAGCGCAGCTACATCCATTAATTACAGGGGGAAGCACCGTTCCAAGGCTTCTTCCAATGCCCCCAGTACTTCCATGTGCCGTATATACCTCATCATATGCATAGTTAGATTCGACTTTTTGTCATAAGCTTCCAGTGTTGGTAGGTTGAATTCTGGTGGATTCCTAGCATTCCTAATATTAGGAGCGAATGGACTTCTATTTACATCCTCCAGATCCCTGTTCAACAAACCTTTACACATAGCTTGCCTTATCATCTCTGCAAACCTGTCATTGTCTTCCAATGGTAGTCTCCTATCATCATGTACAAGCTGCCCCCCGAGTCTACGAGGTAATTCTGGAATGTATTCCTCCAGATGAGCATCCAAATTTCGATTCACACCAAGCTCCATGTGATCGATCGTAGGTCCTCCAGCATCACGATCAACTAGACCCGGGGGCATGCCCCCTAGCCTTTGGGAATCGGTATCGATCCCTCTAGGGGGATCGGTGATGATCCCTCTAGGATGGCAGGGGACTACCCCCAGTTGCTCTATTCTATTCCTTTGTCTATTGGCTCCATTTTCATGTTCTCGATTCTAATTTTCAGCAATTCCTGCTGCTTCAACTCTATGATTCTGTGCTCCGGCTTATCCAATTTGTTGGAGCAAATTCTGCATCATCTCCTCCTGTCTTTTAAGCATCCTCTCTTGCATAGCATCCATCATCATTTCCATCTCATCCCTGGTGATGTATATAGATGCTTGGTTAGCTCCAGCTCTTGAGAAAGCCTCGTGACTCCCTCCATGGTGGCTCATTTTTGGTAGCGCTCTCCTTGTTGATTTCCTAGGCATTACTTCCTATATCCAAGTATCCAAGATTCAAAATCTACGCTCCTAGCTTCCAAATCCACGGGGTGCAAGTCCTCTTAGTGAAAGCACCAAAATGTTGGCGTCAAAAATGGCTACCGACACCTAGTTGTATGAAAGCACCAATATCCAATCACAAAAATATGAAGAGAAATAAATGAAGAACAAAATTAAAACAATTAGAAAGCAATAAAATAGAGACATAGATTTATAGTGGTTCGGCTAACTCCGGCCTACGTCCACTCCAAAGATTTTCCTTTTATTAGTTTATACCGCTGATTACAGTTACACGTCCATGAAATTCAAGAATTGAATTGGCAAAGTACAGCCTAAGTAGGAGATAAATAAAAGGAGAGAGAAGATCCAGTTTCTGACACCATGGCCATTGTATTTATAGAGGAAGATGTGCACAGATCGGGCTGAAATTTTGACAGAAGGTTCGAAAGACAAAGATGGGGCCACCCAAATATTTCCAAGCCCATTAGGGCCCATAATAGGAATGGTATCGATCCCTATTAGTGTGTCCAAATGGGATGCGATCCCTCTGGGTGGTTCCCCATGGTGTTATTTACTTTCCCTTCAAATTTCATGCCATCTTGACTTATGATTTGTGAGATACCGCAATTTCTGTGAAGTGGTGTTGCATGTACTCTGATTTCTGCCGATCCCTCAAGAGGGATAGGTATCAATCCCTCCCACTTGCTCCAAATACCATGCAATCCCTAGGGGAGCTTCTTCATGTTGTATTATGCTTAGCCTCTAAGTTTCACGCCTATTGGATTAGAAGAAATCGAGTTATTGATAAATCTTTGTTGCAATATGTTGTGAAGGCTGATTATAGACGATCCCTATGGAAGGATAGGTACTGATGCCTCCAACTTACTTCAAATGCCATGTGATCCCTATGGGGTGTTCCACATATTCTAATTAGCTTGTCTTCCAAGTTTCATGTCAGTTGAAAGTGTAGATGTTGAGATATTGATCGATCTTCGCTATGAAATTGGGTTTAGCCGACCCCTAAGAGGGCTATGTACCGATCCCTCTTACTTCATCCAAAAGATATCTGATCCCTAGAGTAGGATCTCTAGGGTTCCACACCTTGCTCACAAAATTTTTTATGTGTTGGACTTCTAAATCGTGAGATATTGATTGTTTCCCATAAGAATGCCTTTATACTCTGAAGTATGTCGATCCCTGTTGCCGGAGCCAATCTATGCCGATCCCTCTTATACATTGAGCCATATTCCATACTTCGAAAATTCTGCCTGGCATATCTATCAATTCCATTAAACCTTGACTTGATATTATTATCTGTACATGATTTCTGGGCCCTGCAATCATCGCTTTGGACTTATCGGCCTTAATAATTTTGAAGTCTATTGGGTTAAATCCACCTATATACAGCCTTGGCAAAAGGTGGGTTAGCATATGCCAAGACCAAACGTAGTGGTGAGACGTGGTGTTGAAACAGAACCAATTATAAACCAGGCTTCCCTAAGATGAAATTGAAGGTGGTGTAGTTGAGACTTATTGGCTTTCGGTGGAAAGTCATTCTTAAGATGAAGTTTTAGGTGTAAGGCTATAGATGGCAACGGAAAGCCTGATTAAGTTATTAATATGTTAAAGTCGATATAAGGCCTATATAGCTTCCGTAAGCCTATTCATGGCATTAGATGAATGAAATGGTATAAGGTCTATGAGGAATCTCAAAGAAGATTAAATAAATGAAATGATATAAGGCTTGTGTAACATCTGAAGGCCTCTTCTCGACACTAAATGATGATGAGCTGTAAGGCCTGTGTGGAAACCTAATGTCCAAAAAGTGACTTCGTATACGATGACGAGGTAAAATGCCATCGTGGCAACCCAATGTCCAAAGAAATAATGCAGTCGGTAACTAGGTATAAGGCTTATGTGGTAACCTAGGATCGAAATGAGACTTAGATTTCAATAATGAGGAATAAGGCCTGTATGGCAGCCCAATGTACAAAAATGACATTGCATTTCGTAACGAGACATATAGTAGCCTAATGTCCAAAAAGTGTCATTGTATTCGGCAGCATGGTATAAGGCATATATGGCAACCAAGTGTTTAATGATGGCATATTCCAAGGTGTAGGAGTAAGGCTTGTGTAGCATCCAAAAGACGTAAGTCAATAAACCATCGATATTGGGTATAAGGCTTATGCGGCATCCCTATATCTAAAATAAAGAATGAAAACTAAAGAGCATGACATAAGGCCTTTATGGCAGCCAAGAATAAAATAAATGCGATGATAAAATAAGATAGGCATAAAGCTTTCATGGATGTCAAAAGTAAAAGTAAATATGATATATAGTAATGGTAAAGGCATAAGGCCTTCATGGCGGCCAAAAGCATAATTACCTTAAGGTAAAATAAGGCCCGAGTGGCATAAAGAAATAGCAAATTAAACCCTAGTCTTGATGTAGTAAAAGTGCAAGGAACACGTGTATTTGATATGACTTGCATTCATGTTGATGAATCATGATTGCGAATGGTGAGGTGTAACGACCTGCATTTTTGACTGTTCAAGTCGACAAAACATACACACATGCCGACTCAAACAATCCAAAATACAGATAGTTATTGGGGTTAAATAAGAAAAGAAAAGAAAGAACAGAAACAAACTCAGAATCTCGCAGCGGAAGGGACAAGATATAATAATAAAATAACAGTTCATGAAGCTGTTAAATAAATAAATTTGATTATTATTATACATCATAAATCAGAGTTACATACATATCAGAGATAATACAACAATGCAGCGCAAAACTAATACAGTAGTAGAATACAAATGATGTAATACCAAACTCCGTCTTTGTCCTCCAGAATAGATCTTCAACCTTATCTGAAATGCTCAGGCTGACCCGAGCGTAATGAAAAGACAAAACACTCGAGTCAGGACTAAAATATCTCATGTAAGTTAAATCGAATAAGTAAATATGAGTGTGACGGCGTCGGAGATGTTTACGGGTTTTAGACACCTCCTATCCAGTGTTTAACGTGTGTGCATTAACTTAAGAGATGTTCGGGATTTCCATCTCCTAAGGATCCGTTAAACTATCTACTATATAATAGAATACGCTATATACAATAATGTCTATCATAAAGTAAAATATCATTCCTAGCGTTAAGCCATGGCCCATTCCACCCTTAACACAGTTTATAAATGTCATAGTCTATACAGCACCATAAGCCCCACCGTAAACTAGTGGTTATCAGAGGGTACCCCATAGGTATAACACAAATCAAAATCGTAGTGGTCGCGCATAGGATAATCAGTATGACAAGGTACATGAGGCGATACCAGCTAGGATACTAGTAGTTGCGTCATCCGAACTGATGTTGGGCATAACAGCTACCACCCCAACACCGCGAAACAACACTCCCATAATCAAGGGGTGCACCCAAATCGAATCACAAAAGTAATAGATATGGTAACGAAGAAGTGTGTCCGCTAGAGGTGGCGAGCCTCAATGGTCCGGCAGGGCTCCTGTTTTAGTCATATCAAGGGTCATCCAAAATCGTTCTCTTTCTTCAATCAACGTGTTCACCAAAACCATCCACTTCGTTCTGGATCAACACTCCACGTATATTAGTTATTAAAGTGGTTTTCGATATCGTCAGAGAGTATGTCCATATCCGATCCCGGTCTCTTTAATAACTACGTATTATTACACCGATGGTCATTTAATATTTAAAGTTCAAACCCAATCAAATCAAAAGTCAACTTCAAATTTACTTTCAAATTTGATTATTTCACAATTCAATTCGTTTCAATAGTTAAATCATATTTCCAAATAAATTTAGTTCAACATTTATTTAGCAAATCAATTCAAGTATTCAATTTCAGTTTAATAAGATTCCAATTTCACTTATTAAATTTATTTCATATTCAATGGATTTAATTTGATTCTTAATTTAATTTAAAATCATTTAAACAAAATTCGATTCATTCACATTTATGTTTACATTCATTACTTCATTAAATATAATTATAAAT
This sequence comes from Allium fistulosum, assembly GCA_030737815.1. NCBI lineage: Eukaryota > Viridiplantae > Streptophyta > Magnoliopsida > Asparagales > Amaryllidaceae > Allium > Allium fistulosum. The sequence continues at coordinate 596,993,488 of CM060903.1, forward strand.
TCGGTTAAATCAATTTCATTAACTAAATCCCCTTTAAATCAAATAGTTTTAGTTAACCCGTTTACAAAATCAAATTCATATTCTATTAAAGAATCTTATTTCACTTTATTTACTTCATTGATTAATTAATACAAATTTTATTTTTCTCAACAAGTTTCAAAACAATTTAACTTCGTAACCAAGTTACAAAATCATAATTAAACTAATTCACTCAATTTAAAATCATTTAATATTTAAGTTATCACTTAATCAAATTCGCAAACTTTACTTAGTTTAAATTCCACTTATGTCAAATTCCATTTAATCTTAAATTAAATTTCATTATCAAGTCTCAAATCCGTTTAATAAAAACCAAGTCTATAGATCTTAAATTTTTACTTAACTTTAAATTTTACTTAATCCAATTCCATATAAACTCAAATCAATTCATTTATTTATTCTATTATAATTCAAATAAATTTATTAGTTTATTCAAATCAAATCCATTAATTTATTTCATTTAAACTCGAGTAAAATCATTTATAAGTTCCAAATTAAATCCATTAAGGTTGTTAATTAATTTCGAAACAATTTGTTGACCAATCGGGTTTCTTATTTTAATTGTCTATCCTAGGCCAAGTTGTTTAATTGGGTATTTATCATTTCAACCCGATCTCATTTTAATTAAATATAAATATAAAATAAAATAAACACTATGGGAACTTGCAGTATTATAACAACATAAAATAATCACAACATTCAAATATCCAAATATCAATAGTTAAACATCCATCACATCATCATCCAAATCACATAATAGATAACATAATTTAATTGATTATCAATAACAGTTATTAACTGCCAATTTATAAGTTCATGCTAATTAAATGACGATTAAATGAAATAAGGTCATACTTAACTGAAATAATAATTCAAACATTTCAACCATCAATCAATAAACATCAATAGACTATTTATTATCATTAACAGGTATAAACTTGCAAATTGGAATTTAATATTAAATCGAATGGATATTAACTGCAATGAATGTCATATTTAATTGGAATAACAATTTTAACGTACCAAACATCAACCATCAACAACATCATAATTCATCATTCAATCAACAGGTCATAACAAATAACAGATTATCATAGATGGGTATTTAACTAACAATTAAATTTCAACATTAATTTAAATAACAATTTAATCCAATTCGATTAAATTTCAACTAAACATCAAATTTAAACTACTAACTAGCAACCAGAAACATTCATATTAACTAATGAATTCAAATTAACTAACATAACATATTTAGTCAATCGTGAGTGGTTAAAACACTCACATTTGATTTATCGACGATTTAAAATCCAAATAAAGGCCCAAATTTAAACAGTCTCGGAATGCAGCTAAACTAGCTCCATATTGTCCGGAATTTTGATATGAACGCAATGGAGAAAAACCGCGCGTCGATCCGAGCTCGTACGCAAAAGTTATGCTAATTAGAAGTTATATGATATATATTGTTATGAAATAATTAAAAAATAAAAAAAATTACGTTACTTTCTTCTTCCCAATCCCAGATCGTAGCCGAACCCACCCTTTTCCTTTCAACCTCCACACGCATGCAAAGATCAGCCACCAGAGATTGATCAGCGACCACCACTATGTGCACCACCTTGAGAGCCACCTATGCGCCAAGTTTCATCGCGTCATTCGCCGCCGTTTGCACGCAATCCAAGAAAATACGTGCACCTTCAATCCCAGATCTTGGAAAATCTATGATGTATTAGCAGCAGTCAACCGTATGGATTCGAAGAGCTCGTTGAGATCTACACTTTTGCTTTTGGAATTTTTCGATTTCGTTGAACGGATTGAGAGATATTAAGGAAAGAAGATCGGCAATTTCTGGCCATGGAATAGGTGGCGGCCATGGTTTGAAATTAGGGTTTCTGAAATAAAATAATAATCAAACTGTCTCGGTTTGCGTGCGTATTTATATAGGTAGGCCCAAAATCGTCCGAACTCCAATCGAGACGTGCCGCCAGGCGTTTATAAGGTTTTACCCATATTCCGAACGCAATGGAACTAGTCCCAAGGCCTAATTCAATCGTATGTGGAAGATAGCTTTTGAAGTCGATTATTTTAATTAAATTCGACATTAAATTTCTACGCGTTTCAAGCTCGCACGGCCAAACGACAAGTCCGATTGCTACGAAAATTAAAATCCTACAAAAATTCACTATTACGGATCCGATGAAACTAGTTTCGTCGAAATCCGAGACCGTTTGCAAAATTTCAATTTTGACAAGTTAATTAAAATATTAAATATTCAATTTTTATATATCCTCTCTTAATTCAATATTAAAGTTCATAAACTTTATTCTAATCCAAAAAAAAATTAGACTAACTTAGTAAATCAATTTCCTATATATTAAACCCTATATTCAAATAAATTTACAACTTCAATTATTTAACAACTAATATATTAAACTTCCAATTTACTCAATTTCTATTTTTAATTAAATTCAACTTATTAGTTTTATCCAAATAAAATGAATTCAAATAACCTTATAACTCAACCAAAACCCTATGAATACAATTAACATCAAATTTATATTTCACTTTGCTAATAGCCTATAGTTATCATCTTAACTCAAATTAATTGAATATTTAATTCCCTAAATTAAAATCAACTATTTCCAAATTTAATTTCAATTGGATTAAATAAGATAATAAATAAATAATTGTTATTCATTAATATTTCACATTTATTAACTTTTGTTTACAACCAAAATCTTAAATTACTTGCCACAGCACATTGCACATTCCAAATAAAACCAATTTCATTTACAATAGATACTTCCAACATTAACTCCAATATTTTGATTTATTCCTTATTTCCAATTATAACCAAATTAACTTCATATTTATTCAATTTATTAACGTTACAATAATATAGTGGTTACTAACATTCAAACCATATTATTAAGTCATACTCAAACAATTCCCATTTGTCAATCATAAATTTTGATTTCCACTATATTAAATTCGAAAATCTTATCAAATTTTATTATTTAAGTTATCGAAAATTACGGGTCGTTACATTCTCCCCCACTCAAAACTTTTCGTCCGTGAAAAGACGTAGTAAGGGATTTATCACATGGTATATTTAATAATATAACTTCTACTCAACTTAGAAACATTAACTTATACCAACAGTTTAATATATTACTATGGATTATTCCAATTCCAACCAAAATTTTCTAAGTCCTAAATTCACGGAAAATTTCGACAGAGTCTCCTTTGCGCGGCTAGGTCCGGATAAATCACAATACATATATAATCACAATATACATCTCATCTCAATGATGAGGCATCCCAAACCATGGGGAAACAATATATAATACCAAAATACGATATATAATTCGATATACGTACCTTTTTTTAGCGTTTATTAGCAATTTAACTTACATTTGCATTAAGCGCAGAAGCGAGCTCCACAAGCGAAGCGCAACCCTTTGTCACCTACTAAAATACTCAACAAACAATGATAACCAAGCATATAAAGGTAGATTGATATACTTAGCATATACAACATTTATATAACATATTTTAACTTCAAAACTGAGATTTTAAATTCAGGACAGCGTACAAATCCAAGTTTTTAGTCCCCTAAACGATGAAATTTTGTAAGGTAATCTAAATAAAAGTTGCTGCGTTTGTTTCAGGCTTTCCGGAATGTCCAAAATCATTGAATTCGGACTATCCGTTCAAAAGTTACGGTCGTTTTACTAAAATGATACGCTTCAGCCCCGGGGAAGTAGCGCAGGCCTAAATGTAATTTCAGAATTTCGACCTCCTAACTGTAGAAACAGGAAAGACTTATAAAACAAAAGTTGGAGCTTAGGCTCTATGCTTTCCAGAAAGTGCAAGATCGTCAAAATCCGATACACCAGTAAAAAGTTATGGCGAGAATACTAAGGTGCTTCAGATTTCTACTTCGCACAGGCCAACGACTAATATTGGTGTTTTAAGCCTAGTGGATGAAGGTATTTATCAGAACATTCTAAACAAAAGATGTAGCACAGTTTCTAGGCTTTCCGAAAAGTCCAAGATCGTCGAATTTCGTTCAACCATTTAAAAGTTATGGCTATTTTCATTTCAGCTCTCTTTGAGTATTTCAAAAAATTTATTCAATTGCTAATATTCCTTTCATTAACGTTTGATTTATTCAAATTCAGTACATTGATATTCAATTGGTTAGTTTCCCTTAATTCACATGATTTTCTTTCAATTCAATTGGTTTACATTAAACTCTTCTACGTTCATTTGATTAATAATATATTCATTAATCTCTACATGCATTTTCATTCAATTCAATTGCACATAATTTGTAACACCTATTTACATATAATTTATTCATTTTCAATTCATATTGAATTTATTTACTTTCCCAAACATTCCAAAAACCAACAATAACCACAACAATAACCAAGAATTCAAAATTTTATTTAATTTGGTATAATGTACATATCTCATTTGTTTTAATTCGTTTTTATTTACACAAATATTTCATTCTACTTATATTCATTTGTTCACATTCTAACTTACACAAAATTCCCTTATTTATTTAATTAACAAAAGTGTTCGAAAATTTTCATCCTATCTCATTTGATTCATTTTATTAATTTATTCATTCAACAAAATGTTGTTCGTTCATTTCATTAACTTCCATAAGTTATATAAATCTAATAATCCATTTGCTAGTTTATTCTATTGGTCCAATATATTCACTTAACTTATTGGAATTCAATTTCATAACATAACATAACTATATATCATTTATTTTCACAGTTTAAGTTTTATTCATATTTGCAAACCACTAATTAAATTCATATTTAATTTTTCATACCTATACTTGTATATTATCCAATCACTTATTCATATAGACATTTTGAACTTTTTAAATATTTTGGTAAGTTATATATATATATGCTATTGAATCAAATTGAACACTATCCAAGTTTACAGTTTCTAGTTTATTTCAAATTTATACTCCTTTATTCTAAGGGTTCCTACTTCAATCTATTTTCACTTAACATTTAGGTTCATCCCTTATTTTTCAATTAAGAAGTTCCTTAATGATTCAAGTATTTGTTTATTTCAATAGTTTAAAGTCATTAAATATTAAAGAGCTTAATAATTTCAACTCCGGTTTCATTTCAAATCAAGTTTGAAATAATATATACTTATATTAATATATATCAAGTCATACTATAGAGAATACAAAATAAAATTCAATTTTAATCAAAACAGGGTTTAGAAAAAGCTATTAAGTGATCTCCCCAACTTAGACTCTCGAAAATAAACGTCGATGATGCGTGCACTCATCACCGAAATAATTCTCTAGTGTCAAGAGGAGAGTATAACACTTACTTCATTTGAAAATCCTTTGAAAACAATTTCTAATTGAATATACTATCATATAATACTTATATTATACATTTCAAATTTTTGTTAATAAATTTTCAAAACACCGGAATTTAAATTCTCCATCTTAATTTAAATTCATTTTTTTATTTTATTTTATTTACCATTTATATTCATTGTCAATCATATTTACAAGTTTCATTTCTTAAAATCATCCAATAGTCAATAGTTAGAAATATTGACTAATCAACAATAAACGATGGTAATCTAATATTATTATCTCCTAACAACCAATACAATCAAAATTTATAAATTTTCAAGATAATTCTTTTATATATAAAATATAATCCAAAACAATATTATGTCAATCTGTCCTATTCGAGTGTTTAGAAATTCCTATCGATGCCTTGGCGTCCCAAGTACCAACCAGAATTCATAAATACTCAACGGAACAAATTAACACAATATAAAATCATTTTTATATCAAAATTAAAAATACGCTCTCTCATATACACTCAAACTCATTCATAAGGTTTAACCCTATTTCAATGAGTTATTCCCCACTAGAGCCAAGGTAATCTAAACCAAAGCTCTGATACCAACTGTAACGTCCTGCATTTTTGACCGTTCAAGTCGAAAAAACATACACACATGCCGACTCAAACAATCCAAAATACAGATAGTTATTGGGGTTAAATAAGAAAAGAAAAGAAAGAACAGAAACAAACTCAGAATCTCACAGCGGAAGGGACAAGATATAATAATAAAATAACAGTTCATCAAGTTGTTAAATAAATAAATTTGATTATTATTATACATCATAAATTAGAGTTACATACATATCAGAGATAATACAACAATGCAGCGGAAAACTAATACAGTAGTAGAATACAAATGATGTAATACCAAACTCCGTCTTCGTCCTCCAGAATAGATCTTCAACCTTATCTCAAATGCTCAGGTTGGCCCGAGCGTAATGAAAAGACAAAACACTCGAGTCAGGACTAAAATATCTCATGTAAGTTAAATCGAATAAGTAAATATGAGTGTGACGGCGTCTGTAACGACCCATAATTTAATCACTTTGAACATGAATAGTTAATATGTTTTTAAATGATTAAATAATGGATTTTATATCTAGAAGTATCAACCCTGCCTAATAAAACAGAATAGTATAATTACTTGCCTAATAAAACAAGAGAGAATTATTAACCTTGCCTAATAAAACAGAATAGTATAATTACTTGTCTAATAATACAAGAAAGAATTACTAACCTAGCCTAATAAAACAGAATAGTATAATTACTTGCCTAATAAAACAAAATAGCATAATGATTATTATATTCCATACGGATGGTTTCCATTGGACCAAAATCTGGTCGAATCAGGTTATGTCATGCGGATGGTTGCCATTGGACCAAAATCTGGTCAAATCAGGTTATGCCTTGCGGATGGTTGCCATTGGACCAAAATCTGGTCGAATCAGGTTAGGCCATAGTTGATAAGGAGAATTCCTATTGGACCAAATTGTGGTCGAATCAAATTAAGCCACAAGAATGTTTTCTATTGGACCAAAATGTGGTTGAATCAAATTAGGCCATATGGCTGGTTTCTATTGGACCAAAATCTGGTCGAATCAGGTTAGGCTGTAGGAAATGACTAAAGTACCCTTCTCTTCACCTATAAATAGCCAAGTCCATATCTCATTTTAATTCATGCAAAAACAAAAGAAAAGAACTAAAATTTATTATCAAAGGTGAAGTATTCCAAGTCTCCATCAAAGCAAATAGGATGTGAGTATTTTCCTTTCTTTTATAGTTTAGCAAGTATAACTTATTCTGTGAGTATATTCCTTGCTTTTATAGTATAGCGAGTATAACTTATTCTGTAAGTATATTCCTTGCTTTTATAGTTTAACGAGTAACTTATTCTGTGAGTATATTCCTTGCTTTCATAGTTTAACGAGTATAACTTATTCTGTGAGTATATTCTTTGCTTTCATAGTTTAGCGAGTATAACTTATTCTGTGAGTATAATTTAATTATTTTACAGTCAGTGTAATCTTAATCTCTTTTCTTTGACTCGTTCACATTTTAACAAATGTTGTGTTAACTATTGATTGTAAATGGTTAATAATAATGAGTCTGTTATTATTCTTGTTTGGTTGTTTGATTTGTGCTCGGCCAGTTTATGAGCAATAACTTTGATGTTTAGTTAAAGGGAACTAACACCACCTTTTAAATTAGGATTGACATTTAGTGACTTTTTGGTTAAAAGGAAATAACACCCCTTTTAGCTATCTCATTTGATTAAGAGGGAGCTTCACCCCTCTTGGTCGTATTCTCCTTTAAAGATGATGGGTTTAAGTTATGATTTGAATGGAAGTTTTAAATCTTTATTTAAAGTATTTTAAAGGAGCTTCAAAATTTATATAATGATTTAAATGGGTTATTTATGGAAAGTAAGTAGTCCTATACTTGGCACTAAAAGCCGATGAGTAGATTGATCCTCTATCTGTGAGATCTGGAACCGAAGTGTCTAGGCAAGGCTAGGAGCAACCAGTGCCCTGACTTACCTGGCTTTGTTTCTGGGCGAGGGGTAGAGTAAGTCGAGAATATCGGAAACGTGACAAGTGTAGGAGATTTGATTTCCATAAATGATCTTTATAATTATAATGGAAAACATTCACATTTCTTATCTACAATTGTTTTTGACCCATCTAAGTATGCTTTTGAAATATGAAATCCTCCCAAATGTTTTGTGAATATACTTATATCGATGAGATAAGTATATGGATATTTTCCAAGCATTGAAAAAGTATAAGTTTTAATTTCCATATACGATTGTTTTGTTATCCCCGATAGTTGATATCTTGACTATCAATTTCGATACCCTTCTTCCTTTTGTTTTTGTTTCATCAATCTAAGACGATTTTTTGCTCATTTAGAGCATTGATATCCTTTATCGGAAATGACTAAATAAAGAGTGAGTGGGGGCCAAGCTATGTGGGGTTGCTCCCATTAGGGTATTTTCACATCTACTCTAGATTGGTTTCGGTTGTATGCGCACGGAGATGTGAAATACTCGGATACTCGGTAAGGTTGGCGGGGTCCGGCTTGGAGGTTTCCGAGAGCCATCGTAGTTCTCAAGTATATTTTCTAGAGGTATACTTTCGATAAGGGGGGTGCACCCTCCTAGTCATTGTTGGAAAAATTCCTTTTCCTTATTTTTGATTCAAAACTTTAGATTGATTCTTTCTTAATTTCATCGGGAAGCGTCTTGTGCTCTTCGCGATGTTTAATTATCTACATCCATTCTTTTATACTTGGATGTTGTCCTTGTGAGGGAAAAACTCATTCTGCATTTTTGCGATGTGGTCTCACTAGTTACTTTGTGTGTTCTATTTTTGGAGTTTACTCATACCGGACTTATTGTCTGACCCGAATTGTTTATTTTCCCTAAACGTTCGGGTACTCATTTATATTTGAGTAGTCCGGAAATTATAGGTTTCTTTAGGCTCTTTTGAAGATGGTGGATGAGCAGGAGGCTCCTTATCTATCTAGCTATTTATTTCCGTTGTTATGAGATGTTGGCTCTATGTATGTATATTTAAAGGTAGGTTGTTATAACTGCCAAGACTGACAGTAGTACTTTTGTTGTAACTCTAATAACTCCATGTTGGGGAGTAACCTTATGTACCGTCTTATTTTTATGTTATATTTAACCGTTCCGCTATGAGATTATTGTTCCTTTCTTATATTTTACCCCATGACAACTCGTCTTTCGGATACTTGGGCAATGGCACATGAATACCATGGATGTATTAAGTGTCGTTCTCAAGGGTCAGAAATATGGGTCGTCACAGCTGGTATCAAAGCTTTGGTTGAGCGAACACTTTAGCCTGATTGGGTACAACTCATTAGAGATAGGGTAAGTGATGCCCTAGAATGAGTTAATCTTCAGAGAGCGTATTTGTAATTTTTATAATAATAATATTTATCCTCTAAAATCTAGTTTTAGATCCTTTGGTGTTATTTCCTTAAATAATTTTAATCCTATTATTGTATTCTAAAGATACCTGTTATTTGTTCAGATAATAGAAAATGATACAAGAAGAGGAGGAAGGAGAGGATCTGGAACTAGCACGACTACCAATGGTAGGGTACCTAGAAATGCTACCATGTCAGCTGTAGATCTGGTAGAGGAAATGCTAGTGCAAGTTCAGACCCCTATGAACTTTGCAGCTTTGTGTAAGAATTTTACCACTTTGGGCGGGAAACCATTCTATGGGACTGAAGATATTCTTGTAGTGCAGATGTGGCTTCGAACTTGTGAAAGAATATTTGGAGATCTTCGGTTGGAGGATGTGGAGAAACGGCTGTTGGCATCGCGACAACTTCAAAAGTAAGCGATGGATTGGTGGGATTCAGAAACAGCTAGTACTCCGGAGGGGGAGTTTTCTTGGGTCCGGTTCAAGGAAGCTTTTGAAGCACAGTTTATTCCAGAAGCCGGGAAAACTCAGTTGTTTAGAAGTTTCATTGACTTAAAGCAGGGTGATATGACTGTGTCGCAGTACGAGCATAAGTTCAATGCTTTGTCCCGTTTTGGACTTGGATTGATAGGCACACCTCTCAAGAAAAATGAAATGTTTGTGAATGGAATGCGACCAGAGTTCCATCGTGAAATGACCAATCATCTTATGGGTACGTTCACCAACATTATTAGCATGGCTTTGAGGTTTGAGGCTCTTGATATTAAGGAATGAGTCCAGAAGGGTGTAGTACTAGTAATAAGTGCCAAGCCTTTATCAGTTATACCATTTGAAGGAAAGCCAAACTTCAAGTGTAAGTTTAAGGGAAAGAAGCAGGGTGCAGGGAAGAAACCCGAAGATGGCGCTCCAGCACAGAAGAAGCAGACCAACTTGGCCAACATTCTTTGTTTCAAGTGCAATAAGATGGGCCACTTTGCAAATCATTGCCCAATTGCCACATGTTTTAATTGTAACCAGCCAGGACATATGAAGAATGAGTGCCCTTTTCCTAAAAAGGGATCTCAACGATAGACTTTTACCATTAAAGAGATACCATCCACTTCTTCAGATCAAAAAGGGAAGCAAGTGTTACAAGGTACATTATCCATCTATGATATTCCTGTAAGGGTGCTATTTGATACAGGAGCTTCCCATAGTTTTATTTCTTATGATCTAATGGACAAACTAAACCTTAAATATGTTATCATAAGTAATCCTCTTGTGTATCAAACCCAATTGGAGGTCCGACAAATCTTGACACTGTGTGTCTAAATGTACCTATTTCTTATCGAAATCATCTCTTTCCATTTGACTTGTTTGTTCTTGGGTTTATGGGTTTTGGAGTATTGCTGGGAATGGATTGGTTATCTAAGTTTAAAGCTATCTTGGATTGTGGTAGAAGGCTCGTTAGAGTTAGTGATGCAGGAGATGTTGGTGTTGATATTAGTTGTGAAGAGCCTAAGAAGTTACTGAGCAGTTTTCTCTATTCACTCGAAGTGGCTAAAGCGGAGCTAGGAGATATGCCAGTTGTTCGAGATTTCACAGATATTTTTGACGAGGTGCAAGGTTTACCTCCTCACCGTGAATTCGAGTTCCGTATTGATTTGGTTCCGGGAACTAGACCTATTGTACAACCCTTACGAAGGATGGCTCCAAAAGAGAAGAGGGAGTTAGAAAGGCAGACTTATGATTTGTTGAAGAAGGGCTTGATCCGACGTAGTACCTCGAGTTGGGGATCGCCGGTCGTCTTTGTTACAAAGGCGGACGGTTCTCTAAGGTTATGCGTAGACTATCGGTAGTTGAACAAAAGGACTATCAAGAATAAATATCCTTTGCCAAGGATCGACGATATGTTTGACCAACTCCATGGTGCTCGGATATTTTCTCAATTAGATCTTGCCACCAGTTTCCACCAATTAAGAGTGGCAGAGGAGAGTGTTCTCCTAACAGCTTTTCGAACTCCTGAAAATTTCTACAAGTGGTTAGTTATGCCGTTTGGATTGACTAACGCACCGGCTTATTTTGTGGACTTAATGAATCGAGTATTTTGAGACATTCTTAATAAATTTGTTCTCGTCTTTATTGATGACATTCTTATCTACTCCAAGACAGAGGAGGAACACAAATATCATCTCCATGTCGTACTCGATACCTTAAGAAGCCATGTGTTGAAGGCTAAGTTTTCCAAGTGCCATTTCTGGAAATCCAAAGTTAGGTTTCTAGGGCATGTTATTTCGGGAGAAGGCATATCGGTGGACCCAGCTAAAGTTGTGGTGGTTCAAGACTGGAAGAAACCCGAAAGTGCGACGGAAGTTAGAAGTTTCTTGGGATTGGCTGGTTTTTACCGTAGGTTTATCAAGGACTTCTCGAAGATTGCTTCTCATCTAACGAAGTTAACAAAGAAAGATGTTAAGTTTGTTTGGACTTCTAAGTGTGATCAAGAATTCAACGAATTGAAAGAGAAGTTGACTAGCGCTCCTGTATTAACCATTCCAAATGGGAGCGAAGGTTTAACCGTGTATACAGATGCTTGTGGAACCGGATTGGGAGCAGTTCTGATGCAGCATAGGAAAGTTATTGCCTATGCGAGTCGACAGCTAAAGCCGCATGAGAAAAATTATGCTACACACGATTTGGAGCTTTTAGCTGTTGTCTTCGCACTAAAGATGTGGAGGCATTATCTTTTGGGTGAAAGGTTCGAATTATACACAGACCACAAATCCTTAAAATACCTTTTTACCCAGAAAGATTTGAATTTGAGGCAGCAGAGATGGCTGGAGTTTCTCGCCTCTTATGACCTAGAGGTTCTTTATACCCCTGGAAAAGCAAATGTTGTTGCCAATGCATTGAGTAGGAATGTAGCAATGGTTGCAAATTTAGAAGTTAAGCAAGTATTGTTAGAAAGAATTGCATCCAGTCAAGAGGAAAATCCTATTTTAGCTCGACTTAAGAAGGATGTTAAAGAAGGTGTTGTTTCTAGCTTTGAGATTGATCTCCGGGGCATATTGAAAATGAATGGGTGTATTTGTGTTCCAGACTTTGATGGACTTAGGCAAGAAGTGTTAGCCGAATGCCACCATTCAAAGTTATCTTTTCATCCAGGAGTGACCAAGATGTTCAAAGATATGAAGAGGGTATTCTGGTGGAAGGGGATGAAGCGAGATATTTCAATCTTTGTGAGTCGTTGTGCAAACTGCCAGCAGATTAAGAGTGACCAGCAGAAGACAGCTAGATTGCTTCAACCACTTGAGATCCCAAAGTGGAAGTGGGAGCAGATCTCTATGGACTTTATTGATGGGCTTCCTAGGTCAAGAAGAGGTAACGATGGCATTTGGGTTATAGTCAATCGACTAACCAAGGGTGCCCATTTCATTCCTGTTAAGCTGACTAGGACTGCTACGAGTATGGCGAGTTTGTATGTGAAGGAGATTGTGAGACTCCATGGGATTCCTCGTAGTATTGTAAGTGACCAAGACCCGATATTCACTAGTAGGTTCTGGGAGGGACTACAGAATGCTTTAGGGACTGAGCTAAGTCTAAGTACAACATACCATCCCCAAACAGATGGGCAGACGGAGAGAGTGAACCGGATCTTGTAAGATTTATTGCGAGCATGCATTCTAGACTTCGGGGGTTCTTGGGAAGATCATTTACCCTTAGTCGAATTCACTTATAACAACAACTATCAAGCAAGCATTGGTATGGCCCCTTTCGAAGCTCTTTATGGTCGTCCATGTCATTCTCCTTCGTGTTGGGTTGAATCTGGAGATAGACTTGTTCTTGGACCTGACATAATCTTAGAAGCCAATGAGAAGGTAGCTGATATTCGAAGAAAGATGAAGGAAGTGCAAGATCGGCAAAAGTTTTATGCAGATCAAAGGCGTAGGGATCTAGAGTTCTTAGTCGGGGAATTGGTATTTGTAAAAGTCTCTCCTCTGAGAAGTGTCGTAAGGTTTGGAAAGACCGGGAAATTAGCCCCTCGATATATTGGTCCTTTTCCCATACTGGACCAGATTGGTAAACTTGCATATAAAGTGGAGTTACCAGATCGACTATCAAATGTGCACAACGTATTTCACGTATCTCATTTACGTAAGTATGTACACGACCCTTCGATGATAATAGAACTGGGACAACAAGTTGATTTGGAGGTACAACCTAACCTAACTATTCTTAGGCGGCCAATTCGTATTGTCGCCCGAGATATAAAACGATTAAGGAAGAAGGTTGTGAATCTTGTTAAGGTTCAGCGGAGTGGAGATGTTAGAGATTGTACTTGGGAAACTGAGGACTATATTAGGGATTCTTATCCTGAGTTGATGTAGTTATTGTTTGTATTTTGTTGTTTCTTTTTAGTGTACTCACCAGTTGTGTTAAGGTCACTTTCCTTGTATCTTTGTGTGGTATATATGATATCATTTGGGTTCTTTGATATCTAGAGTTTATCCGATTAATTTCGAGGACAAAATTTCCTTTAAGGAGGGGAGGATGTAACGACCCATAATTTAATCACTTTGAACATGAATAGTTAATATGTTTTTAAATGATTAAATAATGGATTTTATATCTAGAAGTATCAACCCTGCCTAATAAAATAGAATAGTATAATTACTTGCCTAATAAAACAAGAGAGAATTATTAACCTTGCCTAATAAAACAGAATAGTATAATTACTTGTCTAATAATACAAGAAAGAATTATTAACCTAGCCTAATAAAACAGAATAGTATAATTACTTGCCTAATAAAACAAAATAGCATAATGATTATTATATTCCATACGGATGGTTGCCATTGGACCAAAATTTGGTCGAATCAGGTTATGCCATGCGGATGGTTGCCATTGGACCAAAATCTGGTCAAATCAGGTTATGCCTTGCGAATGGTTACCATTGGACCAAAATCTGGTCGAATCAGGTTAGGCCATAGTTGATAATGAGAATTCCTATTGGACCAAATTGTGGTCGAATCAAATTAAGCCACAAGAATGTTTTCTATTGGACCAAAATGTGGTCGAATCAAATTAGGCCATATGGCTGGTTTCTATTGGACCAAAATCTGGTCGAATCAGGTTAGGCTGTAGGAAATGACTAAAGTACCCTTCTCTTCACCTATAAATAGCCAAGTCCATATCTCATTTTAATTCATGCAAAAACAAAAGAAAAGAACTAAAATTTATTATCAAAGGTGAAGTATTCCAAGTCTCCATCAAAGCAAATAGGATGTGAGTATTTTCCTTTCTTTTATAGTTTAGCAAGTATAACTTATTCTGTGAGTATATTCCTTGCTTTTATAGTTTAGCAAGTATAACTTATTCTGTGAGTATATTCCTTGATTTTATAGTTTAGTGAGTATAACTTATTCTGTGAGTATATTCCTTGCTTTCATAGTTTAGCGAGTATAACTTATTCTGTGAGTATATTCTTTGCTTTCATAGTTTAGCGAGTATAACTTATTCTGTGAGTATAATTTAATTATTTTATAGTCAGTGTAATCTTAATCTCTTTTCTTTGACTCATTCACATTTTAACAAATGTTGTGTTAACTATTGATTGTAAATGGTTAATAATAATGAGTCTGTTATTATTCTTGTTTGGTTGTTTGATTTGTGCTCGGCCAGTTTATGAGCAATAACTTTGATGTTTAGTTAAAGGGAACTAACACCACCTTTTAAATTAGGATTGACATTTAGTGACTTTTTGGTTAAAAGGAAATAACACCCCTTTTAGCTATCTCATTTGATTAAGAGGGAGCTTCACCCCTCTTGGTCGTATTCTCCTTTAAAGATGATGGGTATAAGTTATGATTTGAATGGAAGTTTTAAATCTTTATTTAAAGTATTTTAAAGGAGCTTCAAAGTTTATATAATGATTTAAATGGGTTATTTATGGAAAGTATGTAGTCCTATACTTGGCACTAAAAGCCGATGAGTAGATTGATCCTCTATTTGTGAGATCTGGAACCGAAGTGTCTAGGCAAGGCTAGGAGCAACCAGTGCCCTGACTTACCTGGCTTTGTTTCTGGGCGAGGGGTAGAGTAAGTCGAGAATATTGGAAACGTGACAAGTGTAGAAGATTTGATTTCCATAAATGATCTTTATAATTATAATGGAAAACATTCACATTTCTTATATACAATTGTTTTTGACCCATCTAAGTATGCTTTTGAAATATGAAATCCTCCTAAATGTTTTGTGAATATACTTATATCGATGAGATAAGTATATGGATATTTTCCAAGCATTGAAAAAGTATAAGTTTTAATTTCCATATATGATTGTTTTGTTATCCCCGATAGTTGATATCTTGACTATCAATTTCGATACCCTTCTTCCTTTTGTTTTTGTTTCATCAATCTAAGATGATTTGTTGCTCATTTAGAGCATTGATATCCTTTATCAGAAATGACTAAATAAAGAGCGAGTGGGGGCCAAGCTATGTGGGATTGCTCCCATTAGGGTATTTTCACATCTACTCTAGATTGGTTCGGTTGTATGCGCACGGAGATGTGAAATACTCGGATACTCGGTAAGGTTGGCGGGGTCCGTCTTGGAGGTTTCCGAGAGCCATCGTAGTTCTCAAGTGTATTTTCTAGAGGTATACTTTCGATAAGGGGGGCGCACCCTCCTAGTCATTGTTGGAAAAATTCCTTTTCCTTATTTTTGATTCAAAACTTTAGATTGATTCTTTCTTAATTTCATTGGGAAGCGTCTTGTGCTCTTCGCGATGTTTAATTATCTACATCCATTCTTTTATACTTGGATGTTGTCCTTGTGAGGGAAAAACCCATTCTGCATTTTTACGATGTGGTCTCACTGGTTACTTTGTGTGTTCTATTTTTGGAGTTTACTCATACCGGACTTATTGTCTGACCCGAATTGTTTATTTTCCCTAAACGTTCGGGTACTCATTTATATTTGAGTAGTCCAGAAATGATAGGTTTCTTTAGGCTCTTTTGAAGATGGTGGATGAGCAGGAGGCTCCTTATCTATCTAGCTATTTATTTCCGCTGTTATGAGATGTTGGCTCTATGTATGTATATTTAAAGGCAGGTTGTTATAACTGCCAAGACTGACAGTAGTACTTTTGTTGTAACTCTAATAACTCCATATTGGGGAGTAACCTTATGTACCGTCTTATTTTTATGTTATATTTAACCGTTCCGCTATGAGTTTATTGTTCCTTTCTTATATTTTACCCGATGACAACTCGTCTTTCGGATACTTGGGCAATGGCACATGAATACCATGGATGTATTAAGTGTCGTTCTCAAGGGTTAGAAAGATGGGTCGTCACAGCATCGGAGATGTTTACAGGTTTTAGACACCTCTTATCCAGTGTTTAACGTGTGTGCATTAACTTAAGAGATGTTCGGGATTTCCATCTCCTAAGGATCCGTTAAACTATCTACTATATAATAGAATATGCTATATACAATAATGTCTATCACAAAGTAAAATATCATTCCTAGCATTAAGTCATGGCCCATTCCACCTTTAACACAGTTTATAAATGTCATAGTCTATACAGCACCGTAAGCCCCACCGTAAACTAGTGTTTATCAGAAGGTACCCCATAGGTATAACACAGATCAAAATCATAGTAGTCGCGAATAGGAAAATCAGTATGACAAGGTACATGAGGCGATACCAGCTAGGATACTAGTAGTTGCGTCTTCCGGACTGATGTTGGGCATAGCAGCTACCACCCCAACACCGCGAAACAACACTCCCATAATCGAGGGGTGCACCCGAATCGAATCATAAAAGTAATAGATATGGTAACGAAGAAGTGTGTCCACTAGAGGTGGCGAGCCTCAATGGTCCGGCAGAGCTCCTGTTTTAGTCATATCAAGGGTCATCCAAAATCGTTCTCTTTCTTCAATCGACGCGTTCACCAAAACCATCCACTTCATTCTGGATCAACACTCCGCGTATATTAGTTATTAAATTGGTTTTCGGTATCGACAGAGAGTATGTCCATATCCGATCCCGGTCTCTTTAATAACTACGTATTATTACACCGATGGTCATTTAATATTTAAAGTTCAAACCCAATCAAATCAAAAGTCAACTTCAAATTTACTTTCAAATTTGATTATTTCACAATTCAATTCGTTTCAATAGTTAAATCATATTTCCAAATAAATTTAGTTCAACATTTATTTAGCAAATCAATTCAAGTATTCAATTTCAGTTTAATAAGATTCCAATTTCACTTATTAAATTTATTTCATATTCAATGGATTTAATTTGATTCTTAATTTAATTCAAAATCATTTAAACAAAATTCGATTCATTCACATTTATGTTTACATTCATTACTTCATTAAATATAATTATAAATTCGGTTAAATCAATTTCATTAACTAAATCCCCTTTAAATCAAATAGTTTTAGTTAACCCGTTTACAAAATCAAATTCAATTTCTATTAAAGAATCTTATTTCACTTTATTTAGTTCATTGATTAATTAATACAAATTTTATTTTTCTCAACAAGTTTCAAAACAATTTAACTTCGTAACGAAGTTACAAAATCATAATTTAACTAATTCACTCAATTTAAAATCATTTTATATTTAAGTTATCACTTAATCAAATTCGCAAACTTTACTTAGTTTAAATTCAACTTATGTCAAATTCCATTTAATCTTAAATTAAATTTCATTATCAAGTCTCAAATCCGTTTAATCAAAACCAAGTCTATAGATCTTAAATTTTTACTTAACTTTAAATTTTACTTAATCCAATTCCATATAAACTCAAATCAATTCATTTATTTATTCTATTACAATTCAAATAAATTTATTAGTTTATTCAAATCAAATCTATTAATTTATTTCATTTAAACTCGAGTAAAATCATTTATAAGTTCCAAATTAAATCCATTAAGGTTGTTAATTAATTTCGAAACAATTTGTTGACCAATCGGGTTTCTTATTTTAATTGTCTATCCTAGGCCAAGTTGTTTAATTGGGTATTTTTCATTTCAACCCGATCCCATTTTAATTAAATATAAATATAAAATAAAATAAACACTATGGGAACTTGCAGTATTAGAACAACATAAAATAATCACAACATTCAAATATCCAAATATCAATAGTTAAACATCCATCACATCATCATCCAAATCAGATAATAGATAACATAATTTAATTGATTATCAATAACGGTTGTTAATTGCCAATTTATAAGTTCATGCTAATTAAATGACGATTAAATGAAATAAGGTCATACTTAATTGAAATAATAATTCAAACATTTCAACCATCAATCAATAAACATCAATAGACTATTTATTATCATTAACAAGTATAAACTTGCAAATTGGAATTTAATATTAAATCGAATGGATATTAACTGCAATGAATGTCATATTTAATTGGAATAACAATTTTAACGTACCAAACATCAACCATCAACAACATCATAATTCATCATTCAATTAACAGGTCATAACAAATAACAGATTATCATAGATGGGTATTTAACTAACAATTAAATTTCAACATTAATTTAAATAACAATTTAATCCAATTCGATTAAATTTCAACTAAACATCAAATTTAAACTACTAACTAGCAACTAGAAACATTCATATTAACTAATGAATTCAAATTAACTAACATAACATATTTAGTCAAGCGTGAGTGGTTAAAACACCCACCTTTGATTTATCGACGATTTAAAATCCAAATAAAGGCCCAAATTTGAACAGTCTCGGAATACAGCTAAACTAGCTCCATGTTGTCCGGAATTTTGATACAAACGCAACGGAGAAAACCGCGCATCGATCCGAGCTCGTATGCAAAAGATATGCTAATTAGAAGTTATACGATATATATTGTTATGAAATGATTAAATAAAAAAAATTACGTTACTTTCGTCTTCCCAATCCCAGATCGTAGCCGAACCCACCCCTATCCTTTCAACCTCCACACGCACGCAAAGATCAGCCACCAGAGATTCATCAGCGACCACCACTATGTGCGCCACCTTGAGAGCCACCTATGCGCCAAGTTTCATCGCGTCATTCGCCGCCGTTTGCACGCAATCCAAGAAAATACGTGCACCTTCAATCCCAGATCTTGGAAAATCTGTGATGTATTAGCAGCAATCAACCGTATGGATTCGAAGAGCTCGTCGAGATCTACACTTTTGCTTTTGGAATTTTTCGATTTCGTTGAACGGATTGAGAGATATTAAGGAAAGAAGATCGGCAATTTCTGGCCATGGAATAGGTGGCGGCCATGGTTTGAAATTAGGGTTTCTGAAATAAAATAATAATCAAACTGTCTCGGTTTGCGTGCATATTTATATAGGTAGGCCCAAAATCGTCTGAACTCCAATCGAGACGTGCCGCCAGGCGTTTATATGGTTTTACCCATATTCCGAACGCAATGGAACTAGTCCCAAGGCCTAATTCAATCGTATGTGGAAGATAGCTTTTAAAGTCGATTATTTTAATTAAATTCGACATTAAATTTCTACGCGTTTCAAGCTCGCACGACCAAACGACAAGTCCGATTGCTACGAAAATTGAAATCCTACAAAAATTCACTATTACGGATCCAATGAAACTAGTTTCGACGAAATCCGATACCGTTTGCAAAATTTCAATTTTGACAAGTTAATTAAAATATTAAACATTCAATTTTTATACATCCTCTCTTAATTCAATATTAAAGTTCATAAACTTTATTCTAATCCAAAAAAAAATTAGACTAACTTAGTAAATCAATTTCCTATATATTAAACCCTATATTCAAATAAATTTACAACTTCAATTATTTAACAACTAATATATTAAACTTCCAATTTACTCAATTTCTATTTTTAATTAAATTCAACTTATTAGTTTTATCCAAATAAAATGAATTCAAATAACCTTATAACTCAACCAAAACCCTATGAATACAATTAACATCAAATTTATATTTCACTATGCTAATAGCCTATAGTTATCATCTTAACTCAAATTAATTGAATATTTAATTCACTAAATTAAAATCAACTATTTCCAAATTTAATTTCAATTGGATTAAATAAGATAATAAATAAATAATTGTTATTCATTAATATTTCACATTTATTAACTTTTGTTTACAACCAAAATCTTAAATTACTTGCCACAGCAGATTGCACATTCCAAATAAAACCAATTTCATTTACAATAGATACTTCCAACATTAACTCCAATATTTTGATTTATTCCTTGTTTCCAATTATAACCAAATTAACTTCATATTTATTCAATTTATTAACGTTACAATAATATAGTGGTTACTAACATTCAAACCATATTATTAAGTCATACTCAAACAATTCCCATTTGTCAATCATAAATTTTGATTTCCACTATATTAAATTCGAAAATCTTATCAAATTTTATTATTTAAGTTATCGAAAATTATGGGTCGTTACATGAGGGGAACACCCATTCCGTTCTTTAGTGGCGTGGTATCACTATATGATGTGTTTAGGGTAAGGTATTATTCAAACCAGACTTTATGTATGACCTGTATTTTTATCATTTTTTCCCTATAAACTCATGGGTACTCTATTAAGTAGACCGAGTTTATGGACTCAGGCAGGTAGCTTTGGAGGAATGCATGAGCATGCTGAAGATGAAAGCAGAAGGCATAATCATAAATAAAAGTTGCTTTGATTTCTATTGTACAAGTGTTCACATTAGCATCATCATATGTCGAGCATGACACTTTATTTATATTATATTATATTTGACCCTACGTGGGCACATTTTGGGATGTATTAAAAGAAAACAAATGTGTACGAACTATTATGACATTTATATGCAATGAAAATATTTAATTGCTCTTTTTTACGTAGAACTATAATATATACACTAGACTCACTTCCTTGGTTTGAAAATCAGTTTAGTGATGACTGTAGCATCATTAGCGTTAATTTTCAAGTCTCGGAGTGGGGGATGTTATAGTTTTGTATTAGAGCTAAGGTTAGGGGACACCTACGTAAAGTAGAGCTAGAGATAGCTAAGCACTTTAAATTAAACAAATACCTTTAGGAAGATATATGCTTTTATATATAACTTACTTGTACTTTTCTATCTATATATAGGTATGAAAGAAGACATATATATCCATCTATTATTGTTTCACTCCCTTTTCTTTCATTTCTAATGAATACTTGCTCAACAAAACTAGCAAGATGGAGATGAGGAGTGGATGACTTACATTAGGAGGGGCAATTAAGAGAAGAGAGGCCAAGAGTACTCAAACTAATGGCCAAGGTGGATAGATAGCCTTGAATGTTGGAGTTGAGGCTAGAGTTCAACTACCAGCTCCGACTGTGGGGAATACATACATGAATGTGGTATTCCAGCAATTCATCGAAAAGTTAGTGCAACAGCAGGTTCGGCAGCCAATTCTAATGCAAGTGTTGCCTCCAATGGGCCCAGTCCAAGCTATAAGGGATAACTTCGCTAAAATGAGCAAAGACTTTTGAAGTTTGGTAGAGATAGGTTTGATGATCGAAACCAGCTTTGGAAGCAAGTGATTGGCTGAGAATGTGCAAAAGATTCTATAATGACTCTGAGTTTACTAACGCTCGGAAGGTGAAGTTAGTAACTAGGCAGTTCAAAGAGCTAGCTTGTATTTGGTGGAAGATCGTGAGGGTAGAATTTCCTAAGAAATAAATTACTTAGGAGAGATTTATGGAGATGTTTAAAGAGAAGTTCACTCCTGGATCAGAATTGTAAGCTATGTTTCGGGAGTTTGTTGATTTGCAATAAAGAAGTATGTTAGTTATACAGTACGAGTGGTACGGCACTTCGCGCGTCATGATGGCACGCACTTCACGTGTGAATTGTTTTTTTATAAATTATATTTGTTTAACTCGTTAGAAAAGTATAATTTGCACAAATATTTGACCGTATTTTTGCATTGAAATGATATGCTGTTAGTTTTAATTTTTACTTTCTAAATTGCAACATCTAATTTTTTGTTAGTTTGAATTTTTATTTCTATTATTAATTAATAAAGGATGAATTTAATTTGTTATTAGTTTGAATTTTTATTTTTGTTATTAATTAATAAAAAATGACTTTGAGAAAAAAAATTGTTATATTCTATTTTTAAGTGATATTAAGATTTCGATAATATCCATAGAGGGGCGTTTTGAATTGGTAAAGGAAACTTATTTGTTAGATCCTATTTTTAAGTGATATTAGTATTTAATAATATTTGTAAGGGGGCATTTTTGGCAGTTCACATAGATACCAAAAAAGTGTGACACCAAAGGTATTACAACTATTATTAAAGATGTACATAAGTTTAACTTTATCGAAGTATAGGGCGGACTTGATTAGAACCCCGAGGAAAAAGGTGGATAAGTTTATTCTTGGGTTGAGGCTGAGATTAAGTATAAGACCATGGCTCATCTGGCACTTCCATTCAATGAAGAGATAAGGCAAGACATTATGAGCTTGTGTACACCGAGAGGAGGGGTGTAAGTTCGAAATCCTTGGCCGACAAGAATAAAAGGTTCATCCCATATCATAAGGAAAAGAAGGGATAACAACTGAAGGCTAAGCCTCAGGGTGAAGCAAAGAAGGAGGTTTCTAAAGTTACTTGCCATAGTTGTGGGCAAGTAGGGCACTATGCTTCAAAGAGCCGAAGTCCGAAGGGAGCAGAGAAGGTCAACTGCTTGATTTGTGACAAGCCTAGCCATAAAAAAGTATTGTCTAGAACTTAAAACGTAGGTCTTTGCTTTAGAGGGATCGAAAGGATACATGTCTACCAAAGAGAAAGGAAATAGAAAGATTTTGGAAGGTATGACTTTGAACTCTGGTATTTTAATTAGAGTACTATTTGATAACGGTGCTACACATTCATTTATAGCAAAAGGCTTAGTTGATAGCCTTAGGTTATAGATGGCCTATTTAGTTAATTTTATTCATGGTGTTGATCCGATAAGGGGATATGCTACTCTCGGATTTAAGTGCACTAACTTAGAGTTAGGAGGGTGTATGTTTTTGTGTGACTCCTATGTATTTTATTTCATAGGCTTTTGAATTATTTTGAGGATGGATTGGTTAGAGCATTATTGTGCAAGGATATATTATGCCGAAAGGATAGTAGTAGTTAGAAATCCAAACCGACGAACAGGAGTAATTGTAACTCTAAAAAACCCAAGACCGAGGGGATGGGGAGTACTATTTTCCTTAGTCTTTGAAGAAGCAGGAATTAGAGAAGTACAAGAGGCAAGAGACTTTCCAGATGTATTCGAATCAGTTTCTGGATTACCACCACTGAGAGCTGTTGAATTCTGGATTGTGTTGGTACTGGGAGCTGGACTATTTAGTCGATCCCTAGTAGAATGCCTCTAAAGGAGATGGAGGAGATAATGAAGCAACTAATGGAGTTTGAAGGCAAGAGCTTTGTGAGGCATAAGAGTTCACTATAGAGTGCATCAGCTGAGTTTATGAAGGAACCATCCGGTTGGAAGTGGGTGAAATAGGTAAATTTCAAAAAAAAAAAATCCTATTTTGCATCTATTGGGCCTATGAAGTCTAAAGATATTTTAAATCCAACCTAAATTTAAAAAAAATCTTTCTTTTTTTTTGATTTGTTTGAGAAAGGTTTTTTAATAGTAAGTGTACCAAATACACTTGTAAGCACATAGTGCACGTGCTACAAATATGAAGTATACGTGGCAAATGTGGTCGTATGGAGGTGCTCAGATTTACATTACAACAGACACATCTGTCCATTTATATATGTCTTTGTTGTCCATAGTCTATTTTGAAATTATATAAAATAACCATATGTGTGTGTGTGTGATTTACACACACACACAGATATATATATATATATAATACTGTAAAGTTATTTTAACAAATCGAAAAGTTCACTTATATTCAAAATGATAATCAATTATGTTTGAGTAAGTAATTAATAAGGAGAGGAAAAGGTGGAGGTGTTATCTCCTTTCATTTGCTCATCATTTAATTTTGTTTCAAAACAATTTTGAACATTCAAACACATCCTAATTTTTACTAATATGTTTTGAAATCTAAAATAACTATTTTAAATATAATTTTAACTTAGGAGGGATAAAAATCTATTGTTTTACGCAAAATTTAATTTCATAAACTTTAAGTTGAAACAATATATGTATTTACATATATGTGCGCATATATGAATAATAGCAAACTTTGCTTTAAACTAAGATAACATATATTTATATGTGCATGTGCAAGTGTAAACTTTGTGATCCATTTTGTATTTTAAATCAAAGAAACAAATTCAAATCTTTCTTTAACTTAGGAGAGATTCAAAAGTTTTATAATGTTTTGCATAAAAGTCCACTTATGTTTTTTTATTAAAACAATTTTTAAACAAATGCAAGCAACAATGAAAGAAACTGTATTCAAATCAACAAATATGTGAAACATGTATTCAATCTTCAAAGTAATTTCAAATAATTAACATATACAGTTAATACAGGTTTGTGTGTATAATGAGTTAGAAAATACATCAATTAACTAAAATTAGTTTCTAATACAAAATTGTTTATTTATTTGTTTTTTAAAACAATAATTTTTTTAAAAAAAGACAAAATTAGATCGGATAATTTAAGCACAGATAAATTCACTATAAAGGGAATTGGATCAAAAATATGGAAACTACATGAACATATGATCGAAAGAGATGTAGCAAGTATATGATCTACTTATATTAACATGGTGTGCATACGGTCAATTAAAGTGTAACATGTATTAGATCCATACTGTGTGTTGACATAATGAACAAATAATGAGATTAGACGTGGCATTTATATGATCTAAACTTTATTAACATGGTGAATGTACAATCAAATAAAATTAGAATTACCTAAATATGAAGTCAAAAATTTGCACCTTGAATGAATAGGATCCCGATTCGATTGAAAAAAACCTCTGGATTTTGCTAGGATCTATTGGCAAACACCGCCTTGAATGAATTGATTTTATTTAAATTTATTTTTGGGAATTTTTCTTCCATGGGAACATGAAATTTTTGGCTATTATAGATGATGGAGAGGAGAGCAGAAGAAAAATGAATTGCCAAGAAACTAATAGTAGAACGATTGAATGAAGATACCGTTTTAAAGGACACATTGAAATAGTTCAATTCCCTCCTTTAAAACCTTCCTTATTTAATTCATCATTAAAATATCATCAAATACTTTTCCCCCTTCACTATGACTGTCGGCCATAAAGAGGCAACGTGGGCCTCGAAATTTCTCAAACCACTTAGCAATTAATCTATTTAAATCTAATTTAAATATTATACTGATATCATATATCGATACGTGTGCATATAACTTTTATATATACACTTTATTAAATGCTAATAGTATTCAAACAAATCTAATTGTATTTAACAATATATATTTCATAAATATTAATTAATTTACAATGATAATAAATTAATTAAACTGTGTGGTTTTTTTTGGAGTTTTCTTCGGTATGGTTGTGCGACTCAAAGGTTTAAATTCAATCAACGATTAATGTTGAACATATCGAATATTAACGTTCACAAATCACCTTAGCTAGTGGTGTGACATTTTCGCTTAATTTACTGCATATAAGTCTTTTTAGTAAATCCAATTTTACTTATTACAAGTGGTACCTAGTAGTAACGATTATCTACACCAATTCTTTTCATTGACACTATAGCACACTAGAACGTATGGAATCCTGTTTTGGTCAAAACTCCAATATCGTCCACATTCAACTTGATTGGTCCAAACATAAAATCCTTGGTTCAATAATAAAAATTATTATTAACGGCACTGCTTTGGTCAGAGACTTAGACTTTGAGTTGATTACAGTTGGCCGTGATATAACCTTATACAACCGAGGAGACGAATTCTCTACTGAATAGTGTTTCACTCACAGTGCTTCAACTCAAACCCAACTATAGTCATTCGATGGATGTCATGCCATGGTTTACTCATAATCAAAAAGGAGTGTCCACATTGAAGTTCAACGATATTCCGATCGTCACTTTGTGATTCTTTATTTGACCTTAGTTATATTAACCATCAGAAAACTCTCGAGTGAGTTATTCTATAGTTATCCAATAACTATTAGTACATAATCCATTAGTTCTCTATCAGCCATGAGTAATATGCCACCTAATGTTTGGAGAGCGTTACGTACTCTAACCTCAACGAATGTATTGATATCATGTCTTGAAACTTCTTCACTAGAAATATTTAAAATAATATGTTATTTTAAATGTGATAAATTTCTCATCATTACAACTCATTGTAATTACTATAACATAACATATCATTTAATGATTTTCTATTTATTATTCTTAAATTAAATAATTATCATTTAATGATTTTCTATTTATTATTCTTAAATTAAATAATTATCATAGTATGACAAGTATATAATAAAAATAAAATACCTTTGGTTTTGAATAAGACTGGTTATCGAGTTAAATATATGCAACAAATTATAATTGCCCATAGGACATACCCCTAACTCTATAAATCTCCTACTTACACTTGAGGTCAATTATAGAATCTTCTTCCAACTCCTTCGATTAGTTTTCTCTAAAAATAATCGGGTCTATCCTTTAGTGAACATGTTTGCTTTATTATTTGAATTATCTACATTGTTAATTTACTCTCTCCGACGCTGATAAATTTTGTTTATCATAACTTTTTGGAGTATGTTTCTCGACTTCTAGTGAGCTCTTGTCTCATTCGTGATGTATCGCAGCATTTTTATATCCTAACAATGCCATGGAATTCTTAACATTTGGAATCTCCCATAGCTCAGGTATAAATTTATGCATTTTTTATACTTCTTTTCTTGCAATGCTATTCAAGGGGATGTACTTAGCCTTTGATTGAATCAGCTTCTACTTATTGTTTGGAACATTTTCAACTTTAAAGTTCTTAATTCAAGATCAAACATGAATTTAGGATTGACATACTCTATTTGATATCACTTATGAAATTCATGTCCCATACTCCTTTATAAGGAGTGTTACCCCGCCTTTTGGTCAAAGTCGGGATATCAACAAACTGGCTAAAAAGGATGGATACTAGGATTGGAGATCGATTGGGAAAAAGGCTATGATTGATACCATCAAAATTGGACCGAGCTAAAATCAAGATAGGATCGATTGGGAATGATCAACAAGGCTAATAAAGGCTACATTTCGAATTTCAGGTTAAACGAAGTTCGTATGCTCAAGTTATGGATGGATCAAGATTCATGGAAACTAGTTCGTATCGATATGGTTCGTATCGATCACGTGACAGTATGGATATGGGAAGGGCACTTTGTTTCGGATCGATGGTTGTAGCTCGTATCGATATGGTTCATATCGATACGAAGGATGAAACGGCTGGATGGATGCGAATATGGGTAACACACATCGCTTTGGATCGATAGTAGTTCGTATCGATGGGTTTGGTATCGACCTATGATATTGGACCGATATGAATAGAGGCGTTTTGGATCGATACGAAGGCGATGGACTTGGATCGGTGGATATGAACAAAGGCACCAGTGATGGATACGAAATGATGGACATGGGGCAATGGAATATGATGGATACGAATAGCACGGTAGAAGGATGGCGGCATACTTCGTATCGATCAAGGCTTGGATCGATGCGAAGAGTGGAGCAGCGGTTTCAGGAACTCGGACGGACATTTCGCATCGATCACTTATTGATCGATACGAAGAAGGCAATCAAGGATCGATGTGAGCAGGGGATGGATTTATGGATACGAATAAGGCCGCAGGTGCTGATGCATGGATACGAAGCGTGGATACGAAGCATGGATACGAAGTAGTGGAGATGGTCAAATGATGAAGCATTCAACATAGGTTTAGGCGTGGAACCCGGATCTATGTGGAGACTACGGCTATGGATATGGGGACCGATGGATACGTGGACGATAGATTTGAATGCGACCGATGTCAATCGATCGATACAGAGAGGTATCAATACGAACTAGTATCGATACGAGCTCGGCAGCATACCAAAAAACAATACTTGCATCGATCGTAACTCAACATCTACAAGTCCAAATGCTACAAAATTTTCATAGAGGCTTCCTTATGCATTCAAGAAGGTTCGTGATCGATCTCAACTCAATTGGATCATGTTTGGATCGATACGAATTGTACATGGATCGATCCAAAATCACCCTAAATTGAGGCGGATATTTTCGGATCTACACCTATAAATAGCAATCCTATGGCAACTAGAAAGGGGATCTTCTTCTTCTTCTTAGCTAGGTGAAACTCTGTCATTTTGGTTGTTGATTTCAAAGGCTTGTAACTATAATCTCAATATAAAAGGAATAAAAGGATCAATTCAAAGTGGATGTAGGCCGGAGATAGTCGAACCACTATAAACGTTGTGTTCTTTCTTGCATTTCTTTCATTTTAATTTGGCTATTTCTTCATGTTTGTTCTCTACTTAATCTGGATCTGAGATATGTGTTCGGATATTAGGATCTGTGTTTATACATTGGCGCTTTCGCTACTTTTGGGGTTTGTGACCAATTTTGGCGCACACACTTTGGTGCTTTCACTGAGAAGGACTAGCACCCGCTTCATCGGATTTGGAGTTCAGATTTGGAAAGTTAAAGGATTGGATCTGACGCTATGGCTAAGCAATCGACAAAGAGACATAGAACAAAGAGGACTCAGCATGAAGGAAGTCAGGAGGCTTCCTCAGGAGCTAATCAGGCCTCAATCTTCATTATTAGAGACGAGATGGAAACGATGTTGAAAAGGCAAGAGGTCATGATACAGAACCTACTCTGACAGATTGGACAAGCTGGAGTGCGAAGCCAAGGGAATGGAATTGCAGGGAATGCTGGAGATGAAGATCACGAAGCTAGAGCGACAAGAGCAGAGGCTATTTAGAATCAGGACTGAGAAAATGCAACAAACAGGATGCAGGACAGAGCAGAACCCTCGGGAGCAGCTCCTGTACTCGGAGGCATACCCACGAATCATGTTGGCATGATTCCAGGAAGGATACCAGGCAACACAGCGCGGTTTGGAGTTGACTGAGATATAGATACTCATCCAGAAGGACAAGTTTCAGGATTCCCTCGTGGGCTCGGGGGGCAGGTTGAAGATGACATGCAAAGGCAACCTCTTAATGACAACGATAGGTTAGCAGACATGATCAGATGGGTTATGAGATGAGGATTGGTGAATAGAGACTTGGAGGATGTGAATAGGAGTCCCTTTGCTCCTACGATCAGGCAAGCTAGGAACCCACTGAATTTTAGACTACCGACGGTGGAGATGTATGATGGGAGAACGGATTCCGCTGTTCACCTAACGAGGTACATGAGACACATGGAAGTACTAGGGGCATCGGAGGAAGTCATGGGTCGATGTTTCCCTTTGTATTTGACAGATGTAGCGGCACTATGGTTCAGACAACTGGAAAGCGGTTCAATTGGCACTTGGACGGAGTTGATTGAGAAGTTTATGAGGCAATTTTGGGTCCACATCGTGAGACCCAAGAATGTGATGAATTTGACATCGATGAAACAGTGGAAGGGAGAATCACTTAGGGATTTCATAACCAGATTCAATGTAGCAGTGGCTTCGGTGGATCGACCCAATCCGTCGATGGTTTTGATGGCAGCAGTCTCAGGAGTTACGGATGATTCCGATTTTAAGATATCTTTGGAACGGGATCCACCGATGGATCTCAGGGAGTTTTATCATAAAGCAGAAAGGTTTCTGTGGCAGGAAGATGTGAAGGCTGAAAGAGAGGGGAGAGAGGTTGAAGTTTATGCGATAAAAGGTGGAGGTTCATCCAGGGAGGATCTAAGCAAGGACGATAAAGGCAAAAGAAAAGTGGATGACAACCGTAACACATCGAAAATGTAACGGAGGGAATCAAAGTTCTCTTCTTACACTGATTTGACTGAAACTCTAGAGAGGATTTACTTGGATACTCGAGGGCGTATCCAGTATCGAAGCCCGACAAAAAGGGAACCCTCTGAATATGAACGGGCATCGGAAAAGCATTTCCTATTCCATGAGTTGAACGGGCACAACACGAACGACTGCAGGCATTTGAAGGATACCATTGAGGAGCATGTGAGGAATGGTCATTTACAGCAGTATGTAAGGAATCGAGTTGTGGCAATGGAGTAGGAGCGACTACCGCCCACCTCAAGCGAAAATGGCACTAGATCTAGGCAACGTCATCAGCTTGTTATCAATTGAATGGATTTATGGCTTTGAATAAGTAATAAACCCCGAAGTGATGCGGCTAATTCACTTACACATGTACGGGATCGAGGATGGTCCCTAGGCATGCTCTGTGATGATGATAAACCGTAATGCTCGGGTTTATTAAATCTTGTTTTCTTTCTGTTTACTGTGGACTTTGGTTTCTTTCTTTGTACTATGGACATTTGATTTTCTTGGTTGTGCGGACTTTTATTTTTTCAATTAGACTTTGGGATGATTGGAATTGGATTAATGTAATAAATAATACAGGTTTCGCGGTTACGGTCCCGACCGGAGAGATAGGGCAATAATCACAAGTCACGAGTCCCTTCGTCAGAGAGCGATGGAATGGACTCGAACACAATATAAAAGTCCTCGACCGGAGAGTCCAGGCCGGAGAATATAGAAGTTATCGACCGGAGAGTCCAGGCCGGAGATTATCAAGTCCTCGACCGGAGAGTCGAGGTCGGAGAATATCAAGTCCTCGACCGGAGAGTCGAGGCCGGAGAATATCAAGTCCTCGACCGAAGAGTCGAGGCCGGAGAAACATATTCGCAGTTTAAGCCCTTGACCGTAGAGTCGAGGCCAGAATTGGATATGGACCTGGAGTGGTCCCGGATTTAGATATGGACCCGGCGAGGTCCCGGGTTTGGTTAGGATGACCCGAAGAGGTCTATAGGATTTGGATATGGACCCAGAGCGGTCCCGGATGTGGATATCAACCCGAAGAGGTCATGGATTTGGTTATTGGATCCTGGACATGAATGGATTAAAACTCGGTTAAAGAGTTCGGATGGATATGGAATTGGCTAAGGATTTTGTTACTGGATTCGAGATTTGATGTCGGCTCGGAGCGGTTGTGGATTTGGACAAGGATATGGCTATGTCACTTGGATATGATGACTTGGTAATGGATTGGATTGCGGAGTAGATAGTATGACTATGGATGGAATGTGGACTTTGGATGTCGGATTCAGAGCTATTCAAAACACG
This sequence comes from Allium fistulosum, assembly GCA_030737815.1. Classification (NCBI taxonomy): domain Eukaryota; kingdom Viridiplantae; phylum Streptophyta; class Magnoliopsida; order Asparagales; family Amaryllidaceae; genus Allium; species Allium fistulosum. The sequence continues at coordinate 597,025,192 of CM060903.1, forward strand.
CCTTCTTACCACAAGGCATGTTTTGGTGGGCAAATGTTACCCCGCCTTTTGGTCAAAGCCAGGATATCAACAAACTGGCCAAAAAGGATGGATACCAGGATTGGAGATCGATTGGAAAAAAAGCTATGATCGATACCATCAAAATTGGACCGAGCTCTAATCAAGGTGGGATCGATTGGGAATGATAAACAAGGCTAAGAAAGGCTACGTTTCGAATTTCAGGTTAAACAGAGTTCGTATGCTCAAGTTATGGATGGATCAAGATTCATGGAAACTGGTTCATATCGATATGGTTCGTATCGATCACGTGACAGTATGGATATGGTAAGGGCGCTTTGTTTCGGATCGATGGTTGTAGCTCGTATGGATATGGTTCGTATCGATACGAAGGATGAAACAACTGGATGGATGCAAATATGGATAACACACATGGCTTTGGATCGATAGTAGTTCATATCGACCTGTGATGTTGGACCGATATGAATAGAGGCGTTTTGGATCGATACGAAGGTGATGGACTTGGATCGGTGGATATGAACAAATGCACCGGTGATGGATACGAAATGATGGACATGGGGCAATGGAATATGATGGATACGAACAACGCGGTAGAAGGATGGCAACATACTTCATATCGATCAAGGCTTGGATCGATACGAAGAGTGGAGCAGCGGTTTCAAGAACTCGGACGGACATTTCGCATCGATCACTTATTGATCGATACGAAGAAGGCAATCGGGGATCGATGTGAATAGGGGATGGATTTATGGGTACGAATAAGGCCATAGGCGCTGATTCATGGATACAAAACGTGGATACGAAGCATGGATACGAAGAAGTGGAGATGGTCAAATGATGAAGCATTCAACATAGGTTTAGGCATGGAACCCGAATCGATGCGGAGACTACGGCTATGGATATGGGGACCAATGGATACGTGGACGATGGATGTGAAGGCGATCGATGTTAATCAATCGATACGGAGAGGTATCGATACGAACTAGTATCGATACGAGCTCAGCAGCATACCAAAAAACAACACTTGCATCGATCATAACTCAACATCTACAAGTTCAAATGCTACAAAATTTTCACAGAGGATTCCTTATGCATTCAAGAAGGTTCGTGATCGATTTCAACTCAATCGGATCATGTTTGGATCGATACGAATTGTACATGGATCGATCTAAAATCACCCTAAATCGATCATGCGGGCCCACCTGCGCAAGAGAAGAGGTATTCCCGGTTTTGAGGCGGATATTTTCGGATCTACACCTATAAATAGCAGTCCTATGGAAACCAGAAAGGGGATCTTCTTCTTGGCTAGGCAAAACTCTATCATTTTGGTTGTTGATTTCAAAGGCTTGTAACTGTAATCTCAATATAAAAGGAATAAAAGGATCAATTCAAAGTGGACGTAGGCCGGAGATAGCCGAACCACTATAAACGTTGTGTTCTTTCTTGCATTTCTTTCATTTTAATTTGGCTATTTCTTCATTTTTGTTCTCTACTTAATCTAGATCTGAGATCTGTGTCTGGATATTGGGATCGTTGTTGCTATAAACAATTCTATAGTATTTCGTAAATACTCGAGAACACTCTCAAGTTTTATATAGTAATCTTAATTCATATTTGATATTTTCTCCGTGTATCAAATACACAAGTGAATTACGATATTGTAGACAGTATAGCATGTATGATAATTTCCAATTGCCAATGCATAAGAAAACCACCTTCCATGCTCTATATTAAAAAATTTAATGCATTGTTTATGTATCCTATTTTGGGACATTCCCAATATATTTTATACTAGTTATAAATGATGTCATTTTCCAATCCAATGTCGAGTTATAAACAACCAGACTAATGATTTTAATACAAGTATACCGTTAACAATTATAAATTTGTGGTTTACTTATAGTTTTGAATTATTTTAGTACATTTATTGTGCTTTCTTACAGACACGCACTTTCTCTGCATTTTGACTGAAATTCAAACCATTTGATTTTTCGATCATAAACATTTTCTCAACTCCGCTTCTTGTTGAATGACACTTTTAACATCATTTCTCGGATCCTACCTAACACTTACAAACTCAGTTATTGCTCCCATTGGCATTGAAATATTTTGGTTATTAAGCACAAACAACATAATTAGAATTTCTATTCCAATATACATATACCGAAACTTAAAATCATATTGAGCAATAATTTTGTGAGTAAAATCCGAATTAACTTAAATACGTTGAATGATGAATCTGTTACGCTAATTTCAGCAACTGAAATTTACGATGTTATTCAATCAACCTAGCTTACCATATTCCAACTGCATTGGTCTTCTTCTCAAAGACACTTTTACGACTAATGGATCTTATCCTTCAGGCACAACCATAAAAATCATGTTTTTATAATGTACTTGGAAACCGTTCCAGATTTGTGCATTATGCCATATAGTAGAGTCAATTCTCTTAATTACTTATTAACAACCGAGGAAATTCTTTTTTGACACCAATAAAAAAATCATAGTTTCTCTTTGATGTGTGAGAGTTCTTATTAGATATTCCAATTAGTTATGTCCGTTTAGGCTTGGTTAATTTCATTTCATCCTTTGTAATCGGTTTTATTTTTGGATCATATCCAAATCCATTTTATTACTAATAATTTCTTAAATAAATTCCTTCATCAAGAAGTTGGTGTTTCTTGAAACAACAATTGTTTCTTTGTGCAATGGGATAGGTAGTCATATACATTTTATGAATTGCTTGCATTTATATATAAATCTGATTGGTTTTTAAGTTTATGAAACTTACGTTCATAACATAAATTGATTAATCAATATTGATTGATCCCAAACTCTTTTAGGGTGGTCCACACAAGATCTATCATAAACAAGTATTACGTGCAGTCTCTCGACTCACACAACCTGCCAACTCCATGACCTAGGATTTGTAAGGGTTTCTTATAAACTCTTATTATGTATGATCTCGTAAACTATGCTCTAAACATAATTAATTTTAACCTTATGTAATTACTCATAAGTAGACGACCTAACAAAAAGAAATTAACTCAACGTCACTCAAAATCAATCGTTTTTTGTCCAACAAAGTCTGATTACTCCTTATCGATACACCATTATGTATCGTTGGGAGGAGTGACTTTTGAGATAGAATCTTATTCATTTTAGGTACATTGGGAACTCTTTCCAATATACTGACTTATTTAATCAAATCGAACTTTTTTATTTCCTTTGCATGTTATGTTTTATACTTTTGTTCAATATCCAATGAACTTATAATAAATACATTATTTGTATATCAAATAACATATTCATTTTTGTGATAATTCATATGTGAAACAAACAAAGTAGATGCATCCATTTTGGTATCATTATACTTTTAACTACATGCATCACTAAGTATCAATCCTAAGAGTTCCCCAACTATTTGGTTGCTTCGACTAAATGGATTCTTTGCCCTTAATCTTCTGAGATATAATTCATCACTACCATGTGATTCATAATCATATGATTTGAAGAATTATTCCTCCAAGACAAGGCCTAGTCCATGATCTCAAAAATAATTATTAAACTTTTATATAATTCTGTGTTATGTAGTTAATGCTACAAATATTGTTATTCTAATAGATTTATTTCATATTGAATATTCAAAGCATTCCAAATAAAATAAAACTATATTTATTTTCAATCAATATTGAAAACAGTCATTATTTCACAAATAATATTTAGTATAATTACAAAAATAATTTTTTATATCTTGATGCATCCACTAATGATAAGTATTATATGGCATGATTCCACTATTTCCCCCATTACTATAAAAGCCTGTGAAATATAAAGCTTTATTTAACTACTTATTGTGTGCTATTTATTTCTTTTACTATAACTAGCTTATAGTCGGAAGAGCAAATATCTTAAACTCATAAAAATAACCTTTATTAAAAACAATTTCTATGTTGTACACAATTGAAATAGAAATCACATTTCTTGTTTCATATTAATCATCTTTTAGTATTTTATATAATTTTTTTCCGTTAACCCTTTATGAAGCAGATGTGACCTTTCACTCTCTTCATCCCAACTATGCCTAAGTTAAATCTACTTTATACATTCGTTTTCTTTTCCAAAATGGTTGAACCATTAAAAGGAGAAACTTATTGTAATCAATCATATTAAATACATGATTTGCGTTTGTTTGCACCAAAAATTGGCACAAACACCAAATATAAGTTCTGAAGAGAAATAAATAAAGAATATAAAATGATAACAGAGGATAGTTATAAAGAAATATGAGTAAATAGAAATAATGACACGCGCACAACTATTTATAGTGGTTCGGCGTTGTTTTCCTACGTCCACTTTGAACAGATTGCTTTATTAATCACTTTATAAACTTAGTACAATAGGGATCAGATCAAAATCCTTAGTTACAAAAGAGTATAAAGCAACTAGCAGCCTAAAGGTCCCGAAAATGACCAACCAAGCATGTATTTATAGAAGAAGATGGCCTAATATCTCCCTGAAAATTCGGTAGAAGGACTTCCAAAGCCAAATAGACCCATAAAAGGGATCACAAGGCCCAATTCCCAAAGAAGAGGGATCAGTGCTGGCCCCTACTTTGGTGGAATTTTGGGGTGCGATCCCTATGGTAGCTTCCTCATGCTAAAATACATTTACTCTCCAAATTTCATGCCAATTAGATCAGTAGAACTTGAGTTATTGCTTGATCTTTGCTTCAACATGGGTTGCTTGCTGATTCCTATCGATCCCTACCAAGGGAAGAGTGTCAATCCCTCTGACTGCATCTTCTTGAGGTGCGATCTCTGTGGTAGGCTCCCTAGGTTCCTCATATCTTGCTCCCTAAATTCAATATGCATTGGACTTGTGGATCTTGAGATATTTATTGTTTTCTATTGAAATGCTCTTACTCCCTGAACCATACCGATCCCTATGATGGAAGTTAATTTATGTCGATCCCTCCTATATATTGAACCATGTTTCACACTTCGAACATTCTACCTTGCATATCTATCAATTCCATTCAACCTTGACTTCATGTTATTATCTGTACTTGACTTCTATGCCCCACAATCATCACTCTAAACTCACCGGCCTTGATAGCATTCGAATCTAACTTGTGCAATCAGTTCAATATATCCAAGTCAAAATGCCGGATAACACTTGCCCCCGAAGTACATCTTGTGCTGAACAGGACGTGCTTTGAATTGAAGCAAGTTAGAGTCGTCGGAAAGAAACCCGTCCAGTTTTCTAAATAGTCGCTACCTTCTATCGAATTATTTTCCCAAAGTGTTGTATCTCTCTTTGATCGTCATGAGGCTTGGTCGATTTTCGATAGTATAAACCCAGGGCTATACTCCATCAGTTGATATATAAGTCCGGATCCACGAAACTAATAAGCTTTGGTTATCTGGTTCAGCTCGAACTTGAAGGCTTCAAGTTTGATTTCAAATTCTGTCGATTTCAAAAATTGAACATTTAGACCACACACGTGCACGTCTAGATACAAGTTCTTATCGTTGGCTCCCGGACGTATTCGTACACTCATGGGTCGTCGCCAATTTTCATTGAGTTAGATTGAATTTCATTGCATTTTGTACATATGTGCTTTTCACGCCTTTGTTTGCTTGCATACATGCTCATAGTCGAACCCTATTCTTTTCTTTTTTAAATGTTTGTAGGGATCGACATATGTTTAGCCGATCCCTCCTTCTTTTTTTATGTTTACAGGGATCGTCATATTCCTAGCCGATCCTTCTATCTCTTTTTTTTATACGCATGATTATAAGTACCGGTATCTTTTTAACTGATCCCTCCCTCCTTAGCTTCGAGTCGAACCGTGGGCCGAACCCTCGTCCCATATATAAGCTAGTATTTCTCTCTTAAATACACATTTATTTCACTTTTCTACCATTTTCTCTCGTCCCTTATTGTAACAACCCTAATTTTGAGTAATATTATTTAGGACATTTAATTAGTTTAATTAAATGAAATAATATAAGTTGGTTAAGGGATTGAGATTTGTATAATTAAAAGAGTAGCTGTGCCTAGTTAAACTAATGAAGTAAATGGAATTAAAATGAAATAGGAAGGGGAAATTAGATAAGGGAAAAATAGGAATGAGCCATATTCATATACCCTAAGCCTCCATACCATTTCACTTTACACGTTTACAAATAAAAATATAAACCTAGAGAGGCCGACCACCATTAAGGGAAACAAGAAGAAGAGAAGCTAAAAATCAAAAGAAGAAAGCTTAATCAAACTTATTCAAGATCAAATCTCAACTCCCTAACAAAGTTAAAGGTGAATAATTATTACATCTCATATTTTTGATGTTTCAGTTTCTAGAATCAGATCCGAATGTTTTTGCAAGTATATTGCCATGTTTTGAATGTTAGATATATATATATATATATATGCTTGTCGATGAATTATGCTTATTCATATTGATTTTATGACATGTTTTGAATTGAAAAACCTATCAAATGACATCCATATGCCTTGAGTTCTAATATATGGTCAAAAATGATATTTTAAAGACGGGTTTCAAGTTTCATAATTTTCGGAATTAATGTAGATTTAATATTATTTTTCTAGTGAAGAAAATGGGTAAATTGGGTTTAAAATTAATTACGGCTAAATTATATTGTTTTTGGGTCAGAAATCTATATATGTTAGAAAACATATTAAAAATGATTTATGGGAATTTTTGTAGAATTCTCCTAAGTGTTTTAATAAGTATACAAAATTAATTTAGGTTTGGGACTTAAATATTTTATATATTTATAAACGGAGAAGGGGTATTTTGTAAATAATTGAAATAGTTTATCTCTGAAATTTCGGCAGCACTTTTAGAAAAGATTTTGGAAAAGAAAATGGGCAACCAATCATATGTTGACAAACAAGGTAGGTTAGTTGAAAAGAATTACTTTTAAAAGATAAAAATATCAGTATTACTTTATTTCTGCTGTTTCGCCACTTTCGGCACATAGCTTTCGACCATATACTTCCGCCTCCATCTTCGTCGAAACCAATGCACATGGTATCAAAGACTTGGTATGTAGTGAATTGGACAAAGGCGAAAGGTATTGGTCGAAACAAGGGGTTCTGAAGGTGTCGAAGCCTTGCTTTCTAAAGGAAACATGCCTGCTTTGCTTTCGAATAAGATGGCTTTCGACTTGGTCAGCTTTCAACTTGGTCAAATTGTTTTAAAGAAAGAGGCTTTCAAAATAGGTTGAGCTTTTGTTTTAAGTAAATGCTTTCAAAGGGGTTGAAACCCCTACCTACCATCTTTTTACCTTTCGAAGCAGTGCCTCTGAAAGGGTCCATTTGTTTTAAAAATTAGAGCCGCTTCTCCAATGCTTTCGAAGGGATAGGTTTCGACATCATCCACTTTTTTACTTAGGAAATTGCTTTTGAAAGAGTTGCTTTCGACTTTGTTTCTTTAAGACCCTTTTTGATATTTTGAAAGTTAAACCCAAAGGTTTTGAAAGAAATGGTTTCCAATGGTTTCAAAAGGTTGTTCCACATATTTTAACTTGAACCTAATGCTTTTGAAAGGTTTGTTTTAAGTAGTATACTTTAATGCTTTTGAAAGGTAACAAGAAAATATTTCAAAAGGGAGGTCCTCCAGTATTATCGAAAGGTGTGTATATATATATATAAAAGGTTTCGAAGGGTTGATTCCCCAGTGTTTTCGAAAGGTTTACCTTAGTGTTTAAATGGAAGGATTCCAATGGTTTTTAAAGGCATATTTAAAGTGTTTAGAAGAGGATGTCTAAGGTTTATAAAGCTTTCGAAGAAGATGTTTTCCATGTTTTCGAAAGGACTATTGTCAATGGTTTCGAAAGATATGTTTTGGCCTTTAGGCCTAAGGTTATAAAGTAAAGTAGTTTACTTATATCGAAAGGGATACTTTCAATGGTTTCAAAAGTGGTACTTTCAATGGTTTCGAAAGAGAATGTTTAAAGGTTTTAAACAATGGGTTTCGAATGTTTTCATCAACAATGTTTTGGGTAAAGCATATAACATGGCAAAGAGATTTGAGTAAAGTAAATAGTATATTTTCCTTGTATAAGTATGATTTAAAGGGTTAAATCATTTTGAAAAGGTTTTCAAGGAAAATTTAAAGGGTAGTTAACCCTAAGTAAAATGACTCGGATAATTGTATACCAGATGGGATTGGTATAGGGTCGTGCCCCATACATTAGCTATTAGCCCCTAGCTAATTTAGTCCAAAATTCCAGTGTGTAGGGCTTAGTCATAGGTAAGACTTAAATGATGGTTACATACAGAAAGAAATATATATGTACAAAGAAGAAGGATAGCTTATTGGTAAGATCGAAAAAACCATTAGGATCAGGTGACCCTTGGATGAAGTAAGTTAAGGACAGACCGTCCAGAAGTATGTCTAACGGTTGTTAGATAATTTGCTGAGTTTGTCTGGTAGGCCCGAGTCAGCCAAAGGTTAGTAGTTAGCCAAACAAAACTACATTGTTTCGGACAGATGGTCTATTCATTACATGTTTTTGAGCATATATGATATTTGCTATTATTGATATACTCAGTTTGATTAACCAGTTTGGTTGTAGGATTTTGATTTGCAAAAAGATATGTTTTAAAGGGATATTGGTAAGGGAAACTCGTTCCGCTAAGCAGCGTGGTCTTACTTAATATCAGTAAACTAAGATGTAATAGTATTATTCAAACCAGGCTTTATGTCTGACTCGAAGTTTATGTTTTTCCCTTAAACTCTCGGGTGCTCAATTGATTTTTAGTAGTTTGAGAGTTGAGGTTTTTAGGTATCTCTTTAGACGAATAAGCTTCTGGAGGCGTGCACGAGGCATGATGGCTATTTAGAGTTCTTTTCTATTTTTGATTCCACTATGTTGTTTGTGTTGTAAAGGCAAAATTGTTTAATTGCCTATATATACTCTAATCATCCAAGGGGGTATCTTCATATGTCGCTCTTGGCATATGTTGTAATAATTATATTTTCTCTGAACGTGGTTCTCGTATTGGGATTATGTAATGAATTTGAAATGATTTGAAATGGAATGTGAAAGTTGTTTTATGATTTTAATTTTTTTCCATATCCATGTGTTTTTATTATATCAATGTATCTAACATTACTGTATTTGGTCGCTGAGGATTAATAACTATGGATAACTGCAGCATCCGTAGCCGTTAGTTTTGGGGCTCCAAGTGGGGGATGTTACACTTATAATACCGAACCTTCCTCATTCCACCATTAAAGTCGATCCCTCCCTTCTTTCTTTTTCCCTTAATTTTGAAATGAAATCTTCTGCAATCCATCTTGCCTTTAGAACCCACTTCCTCTTACCTTCCATCTCGATCATCTCCAAGCCACTCATCAACACTCTAACATATATACATTGTAGGTAGGTTTTCTGGTTTTTAACTTTTGATTTTATGACGACGCAATGGATTCTATTATATTGGCGATGGTTTGGAGTTTGACACGGTGGTGAAATGATGGCCAAAGTTGCTTAGAGGAGATGAGACGTGGGATATGGAAGAGTTCGACGGAGTAAGAAAGGAGGAGGAAGAAGGGAACATACGACATATGGTTCGGTTGAAAAAGTTTAAAGGATAGCATGTTGGGTAGAGGAGGGATCGGTTGGAATTTTGTGTAATGAGTGGGTATATCGATCGGTATAACAGTTGAATGTAGGGATCGGTTATGGGCTCTTCGAGAGGGTTCAGTGTGGAAGTTTGATGGAAGGAAGGGATCAGTAGAGTTGGTTAGCATAGAGGTATCGATAGTGGAAGTTTACATGGAGGGATCGGCAGTCTTGGCCAAGCAAAGGGATCGGTAAAGATCTTATAGGGAAAGGAATCGGTTGTTTTTTTGCTCTGTATAGGGATCGGCTTTTTAGGGGTCGGCATATATGTAATTGGCTAATTTTAGGCTTTGAATTGAACTCAAAAACCAATCCATAATCACTTATTTGAGCAATTATAACCAATCTCATCTTAATGAACTTGAACATATGTCGATGATGAACAACAGGACTTGCATATTCACTATTGAACTCGAAATTGAATGATCAAATTCTTGGGACTTAGAACATGAACTAAAACTTAACATATTGACTTTAATAATAGATTTCACATTTTGATATGCCAATGATCGATCCTAAAGCTTACACAACCGATCAATCTATTCGCCAGTTGAGACTGTCAGCGATGACGGTCACTCTGGTCGGAATCCAAAGTCTCATCATTTAACTTTGCTTTCTTATTTTAAGATGCTTATCTTTGCATTACATGACACTGCACCATACTAGCTTACACTTAGCACGGGGGGACAGGTAAACTTTTCTAATCTCGAGTATCTACTGAGTATAGTTGACATGGACTTCGGACGTTCAGAGCGTCTAGCTGCATTATCTTTCGGACCAACATCACAACATAGCAAGCATGAACCTGAGTCAATTTCCATAGCTATATCTGGTAGGCTTTCCCTTAGTTGTCAAACTGAACAACCGGAAGTTTCCAGCCTGTCGGTCGACCTTTCCTCTGATGTTCCAATCCTTCCGGTGGAAGATATAAGTCCTGCCCCCGATGATGTATAAGGCGTTATATTTTTAGATAACCCGATAGATTCTCAAGCCTCCAGAATTGGTGAGGCCACTGTTTGCAGACTATGTTCTAAACACAGAATTTCCTTCGAAGATGTTCTGGTTCCTTCGATGAATGACAGGGCTCATTCGCCCTCGGAGGGGTATACAGCATGCAATAAGTTCATGTGCTGGGCTGGATGCATTCCGCCCTTTAATTCTTTTATCTGGGAGATGCGAAAATATCTTGGAATAGCTCCACTCAACTACACCCGAACATCTATGCCTTTCTCCACAACACTTTCTTACTATTTATGAATGTCCTGTTCCGCCGGCCAACTCCTGAGGACATCAGATTTATTTACAACTTTAAACGACGGACATGGAGCCTTTCCTACATTTTCCTTGAGCCTTAGCCTAACTGTGAAGTCATAACGGGTGCTTGGAACAAGCTCAACCTCTTCAAACAAAAATGGTTCTATGTCCGATGTCCGCCTGGCTTTGCAAGGCGATGGTTGGAAGGACGTAAGTGTCGTCTTCTCTCTATTCTCAAATTCTTTAACCCAAGTCATATCCTGAATCAACTAACATTATGAAAATCTATAGGTGTCCGTCTATGTCCAAAGGGTGATAGTTTTCTAAGGGCAATCTCTGCAATTCATGCCACCCTGGTCGAAGACATGTACATAGACTTCTTATAACCAATGAATGGTTATCTCTATTCGGGTTGCTGGAGGAAGGTCGTAGCATTGGGCTTCCAGGAAGCGCTGCACTGCAAGGATGTGCTACATAATAAGTAGGTGATATCAATAACCCCATCGTGCCCCCAGTCGAGGGGACTCAGGATGACGCTGAAGTGGACAAAATTAAGGGTGCCAAGATCAACGAGCATGGCGATGCTGATACAAATCCTGGCAGTGCGCCTGTGGTTGAACCGTCACAAGGCGCGCAACCTCACATGCCAGCTAGGAGAAGAAAGAAGCATGCAAATAAGCTCCGTAGGAGAAAAACTACTAAGGAGCCTGAGTTTATTATCACTTCCATCGATGAAGAGTCAACCTCCCAACATTTAGAAGGCTCGATGAAAGGGTTTTCAAATCTTTAAATCCCTGATGACATCATGACTTATGACTTCCCCAACATCAGTATTGAGGGCTCAATTCTCCCACCAGAAGTGATGACGGCATTCTTTCCACCAGCAAAGGAGAGAAAACTCCTATGAGCAAGGCTAAAGCAACTGGTCCATCGGGGGAACACTAGGACACTCACAATCACGTGCACTTCACCACACGATCTCCATCTATCTTTTGTATAATGGTCACTTATACACTTTTGTTTGATTTTTGTAGGTGCGATGTCTCAATCCCGAGCTTTTGATCGCTTGAGCGGCTCCTCGACGCAATACGGATCCACGTGATCCAGAATCGGGTAGGCGTAGAGAGAGTGATGACGGCCGAGAAAGAAGTCATCGTTCGAGGGAATCTTCATCTTCCAAACATAAGTCCTAGTCTCGGTCGTCCCATCAGGAAGTTCAACCTAATCTTCCTGTGCACAGTGGCGATCAGACCTCCTTCCATGGTCCTCAAGTTGCCATACCGCCTGAGAAGTATTCCGGTTCATCCAGCTCCAAGCAGTCCCGTGACCATAGGTCAAACAAATGCCCAATCGTCACATCTGATCCATCTTTGCCGACTGCGACTCCTGAAGCTTTAGAAAAATTTACCGAACTTAAGGTTAATTTTCCAAAGATTTGTTTCTACGGGCTTAAGTTCCTCCCTCCATTCATACAATCCCAGGGAATTCTAAAGCAAGTTCTCTTATGCGTTAATGACATTTTTGTACAACATGAATCTTCCAGCACTTAGCAGAGAAGATCTCTGAGGTGTCTATCAAGAGACAGCATGAATCGATCGTCTCAAGCTAGAGGCGATCCATTATAAAGATATAATTAAACATCAAGATCTCGGACTTGAAAGTGAAGCTGACCGAGGTAGAAAAAAGGGCTAAGGAAACATCTGAGGTGGTGAGTCATCTAGAAGCTGCCCACGAAAAGTAACTTGATGCTGCCCTCAACCGCAGTGGAGCGCTTGCCTTGGAAAAAGATTCCGTGGAAGAGGAGAAAACTATTTTGGCCTGCTGCATTGAGGAGATTGAAGAACTACTTAAGAAGGAGAAGGAAGAGAAAATTGAAGTTCAAGAGGAATGGCAAAGATATTGCAAAGAGGCCATTGAAGCCCGAAATTTGTAGATTAAGCTTAATGAGCAACTTGCTCCAATGAAGTCCTTAAGAAAGAGGCGAGAGAAGCAGGCCGTAACGAGATGAGAGAACAAATCGAGGCCTGGATAGAGGATGCCAAAGAAATTGGTCGAAATGAAATTAAGGACATGTTCGATCCTCTGATCATTGAATACAATACTAAGGTCCTTATCCACCGCGATCTGAGCTTTCTTGGTGACGGTTATCTTGAGTGGCTCATCGAGGCTTGGGAATACATTGTTGAAATGAAAACCAGAACCCTCGACGAAGCTGATTTAGACGAAGAGAAACTAGTACGGGAGATTTTTCACGGGGATGAACCTCTAGACCTTGCTGCTGCGAGACCTCGATATTTTGACATTCTAGCACCCTCTAGCAAAGGGAAAAACACTGACGAGTTTTTGGAGTTTTCGGAGCTACGATTTGGACAAACCCGGTTATCAATCTAAGGTGTTGACCCCTATTCTCGAAGGGAGCACTCTGACGACAACTGAGAGTCGGTCGGACACAAGTATTCCGCTTTACTCTCTAATTTTTTTAGAGGTTTCGTTCCTCATGCCCAATAGTCATGGGCTTATCTTGTTTCCACGAATCCGTAGGTCTTTCGGGTCCCAACCTAACTCCAAAAAGTGATGCCGCCGTGTAGTAACAATTGATATCTATCGAGATTCCGGCGGCTACCGACGCTTTAGGGCCCGATGCTCAATTTATCGAAGCACTTGATGATGATAAAGCTGAAGACCCGCCATTGCCTGATGAGTTGGATGACACTATAATTATTGGCACCACTTAACATACCGATGAGCTCAGCTTAAAAGAGCGCATCGAGAGGGAGGAATTATTGAAGAAAAAAAGCTAAGGCTGAACCCGATGGGTTAATTCCCAAAGAACTCCCTACAACCTTTGAAAGCACTCTTGCCAAGGGCGGTAAAGGATCAAGAAAAAGGACATGTGGAAGCTCGGGTGGCGCCACTCCTAAAAAATCCAAAAAAGAGAAAGGACAAAAGAAATAGCCGTTGCTTCGGCTCAGTTTGCATATAGCTTGTATAGATGTTTTCCCTTTTGTTGGCCGTGATTGTGCGGGTATGGCCCCCATTTTTTAATAGACTTGTATCATAATTTTGAAGTTTGTTATGAAAATAAAAGTTTATGTTTTCTATTGAACTTTAGTGTGAATTGTTATTTAAGTAGTTGAGCTATTACTTTTCCGTTCAATGTGCTTGTAATTCATTGCTCATTGATTTGAATGATAATCCGTTAACTTTATCCTCAGGCCTCCATGCGATCGTGGCCCCGAGTCGTACCAAACATGGGGCTTGAGCCCTAATGTTGAGCTGTTGGATTTAGTGGTTTAAGGGATTATACACCTGCCCCCAGTCTCGGGGTAGCGGAGTTAGACGGTGGATGGTTGAACTCCATCCTTAGCGAGTTTATACTCCTATCAGTTTCAGGCCGGAGTTCACGGAATAGTGAGTGGTCGAACCGCACTCACCTATTTGTTTATACTCATATCTGCACTTTGGGGATAAGAGTTAGTTAGTGGGTGGTCGAATCACACCCGACTTGTATTTATACTCCAGTCCACACTCTACGGACTTAGAGTTATTTCAGAAAATAGTCGGATCGTGCTTCCCTTAATCGGTTGATTTACCCAATGTCCAGGGTTTGACTTAGCGAGCAATCGGTCGTGTCACGATCGCTTTTGATTCATGACTGTCCCATCACTCGATGAGATTAACTTGGTTATCTGATGGTCGGGTCATATCCATTCCTTATTATGTACTCCATTCATCAAGTTGTAAACAAGAATTATTAAATGAACGGTCGGACCACGTTCGTCATGTTTAGTTCAATCGGGAACTAACATAATTGGCTAGCTCCAAACTCTGGGAACCTGCTTGGACATGTCAGCATCAGTTAGTTTTCTAATGTAACTAACATGTAATGCTTAACAAACACAAATATGGAGGAAGTTCAAAACTTTATTTGTCAAACAGAAAGAAATGACATAATTTGTCTTATTACATATCTAGAAAATAAGATGCGAAAGCAAATCTTGAAACTAAATACAACTGAATGGAAAAGAAATAAATTAAGTGAAATAGCATCATAAGTGCTCACTATTCCACGCCCTTAGGAGTGTGATGCCATCAACAGTCGCTAGCTTTAAAGTTCCTTCTCCAAGCCTCTGTTCAATGACATACGGTCCTTCTTAAGTTGGATTCAAATGCGACGGGGCAGGAAAAACCTGTTTCAAGATGAGATCGTTGATTTCGAAGGTTCTAGGTCAGACTTTAGTGTTGTAGTATCGGGCGACTCGGTACCGATGCGCAGCTGCCCTCAAATCAGCTTCTTTGCGCCTCTTATCTATAAAGTCAAGAGATTCCAAGAGGAGATCTTTATTCATTCTTGGATCGTAGTAGGTCACTCGATGAGAAGGAACTTTGAGCTCAATAGGAATAACGGCTTCGGAACCGTAAGCAAGGACGAATGGAGTGTGGCCAGTCGCAGACTTGTGGGTGGTCCTATAAGCCCATTGTGCTATCGGGAGTTCATCCACCCACTTTCCTGTAGCTTTTTACAAACACATCTTCAGAATGGATTTTTGATTTTATTCACATCTTCAACTTGTCCATTCGCTTGAGGATGAGCAACTATTGCAAATATGTTTTCAATATGATGCCGATGGCGGAAGTCTTTAAACTCGACACTGTCGATTTATGTCCCATTATCTGTTACAATAGTTCGTGGAAGACCAAAACGAAAGATGATGTTCTGGACGATGAAGTTGATTACTTTCTTGTTTATGATGGTGGCTAAAGGTTCCGCTTCGGCCCATTTGGTGAAGTTATCAATTGCGACGATAGCGTATGTTATCCCGCCTTTTGGCAAGGCCGTGACACCAAGGAATTGACTAGTAACCAATGACGGCCCATCCTAGAGATCAGTTATACACAGGCTCACTATGGATATCGACGAATTTTGTCCGAGTCCGGATCAAGCCAAAATTGGTAGGGCATGACAAGCTAAGCCATGAGAGCCAACGTTCCAAATCTCAAGTCAATCCGAGTTCGTATGCTCAAGTTATGAATGATACAAAATTGGACGAAAATCAATCACCGTTCGACTTGCTCCCTTCGACTCGCACCACATCACTCAGAAGTGACAACTTCGACTCGCTTCGCTCAGAGGCCAACTTCGAGTCGTTCAGGTTCAACTCGCTCCACATCACTCAGAAGTGACAACTTCGACTCGCTTCGCTCAGAGGCCAACTTTGAGTCATTCAGGTTCGACTCGCTTCACAGCCATCAGAAGTACCCATTTTGACTCGCTTCGCTCAGATGCCTTCTTCGACTCGCCCCATTCGAACCACTGGTCGACTCCATCAACTTCGACTCCATTGGTGAAGCCACTGCTAAAACCTCTCAGGACGCTCCATTTCGACCCGCTCGACCAGTGCGTACTTCGACTCGCTCGATCTGGGCACACTTCGACTCGCTCAATCGGTGAACATTTCGACTCGCTCGAAACAACATCAAGGGCAGAGTGAGATTCAAGCGCCATGTCACCGAGTCGAATGGAAGCGAGTTGAAACAGAAGCGAGTCGAAGGAAACAGAAGCGAGTCGAAGGAAACAGAAGCGAGTCGAAGGAAACAGCCTACCAAAAACCTCATTTCGTGTCGATCATATCTCCTAATCTACAAGTCCAAATGCTATGAAATTTTCACAGAAGACTACGTGCATGCTAAAGAATGTCCACGCCAAATTTCGACTCCATTGGATGAAATCTTGATCGATACGAAATCTGTTCGTATCGATCACGGATCGGACCAAAACTTCACGGGCTTGGGCGTGCGGGCCTGGTCACGTGCCAGAGAGGGTCTCCCGAGATCTGAGCGAAATATCAGCCTCCTACACCTATAAATAGACCCCCAAAGCCAACAAAAAAGGGGTTCTTCTTCCTCTTTGAGATCTACAACGCCCGGACTTCGCCAGATCCAGATCTGAACTCAATTGCTGCTGCTACCAACAAAATTCACTGCTGCAAATCATAATTGCCTGCTGTAAATCATTGAATTCACTTGTAAACACAAAAGAAAGATCAATAAAGCAAACTACTTCATAGTGGACGTAGGCTATACGCCGAACCACTCTAAATTCTTGTGTCTCCTTGCACTTTAATTATTCTCATTTCTGAAATTTGGAGGTTTTGTTAGATAATTCCTCTTTTTCCATTTAATTTCTTCACTTTATCTCTTCAAAGACTTCCGAAGAGTGTTGTGCCCAATTTTGGTACAAACACTTTGGTGCTTTCACTGAGAAAAAACCCAATTTTTCTCCTGCTCTTTGCATCTTCTATCTATATTGGATTGCATAAATCTACGAAGAAGATCCAGATCTAGAACTTTGAAGCCCTTCCATTCTATTCAGATTTGCAATCAGATCTAGGAAAGGACTTCATCAATTCATTATGGTAAGCACACGTACCACTTCTACAGCTACTGAACAAGGAGCACGGGACCGACAAAATCCCGTGCAATCACCTCCATCCAACTAAAATGCTGCAGGACTTTCAAATCCATCAGGTCCAATCACTAGACAAGAATTCCAGATATTGCTTCAAGAGTTTACCCAAAGTCGACAGCAGCTAACTGAACAACTACGCGCCAACACGGAGTTGACTAACCAGCTAAATCGCCAAAGGCGAATAAGATCCAAAAGAGACCAAGGTTCTCACTCTTCCACAGAAAGTTCAGCCTCCTCCGATGGCCAAACCAGATCCACATGTCCACGGCTAGGTGTAAGCTACACCCAAGCCACGGGACACCAACCTGCTTCGAACCCTTGGCAACCTAGAGCTGGACCATCCACTAGTCTCCGCACGGAACCTTCAACTCGAGGAGGAGCTGCTCCTTACCATGTTACCGGCAACATTGCCACTACCACCACTGCCGAACGGGGAGGTGATGCTAGAAACCAAGCTGATCCTCAACGTAGCCAACGAGAGCAGACTCCTGAGCCTTATGTCCCTGAGGATGTTGAACCAAGGAGGCGAGGCACGGACCGTCGACCGCATCCGGTCCAGACTCGCGCTGTGGAACCCGACTACACCTTGGCACAACATGCTCTAAGTACCTGAACGCAGGATATACCAGCAATGATCCGCCAAATGATCCGTGAAAGTCAGGGTCTCTCTAATGACGACTGGGGAATCTCCCAAAGTCATACCCTTTTCACCGATGACGTGTTATATGCTGAACCACCTCGGCACTTCAGGATGCCAGCTTTGCCAGTTTATGAAGGGAGTTCTGATCCCAATCAACACGTCCTGAAATACGAATGGCTGATGAATGCTGCTAGAGCTGATGACGCAGTAAAGTGCCACAGTTTCCCCATTTCCCTAGGGGGCATCGCTACCATGTGGTTCACCCGTTTGCCACCATGATCCATCTCTAACTTTGACCAGATGGCCACCAAGTTTGTCAAGCAATTCCGTATGCACGTGGCGAGGCCTAAGGATGTTAACACTCTATCTAGTGTTACACAAGCCCCGGGAGAAACACTTAGATGTTACTTGGAGCGATTCCATGCTGCGTGTGAAGAGATAAGCAACCCTAATGATAACTCTATCCTGATGGCATTGACTAAGGGGATTGATGCTGATTCCGAGTTCGGAAATTGGTTAGCTGGAAAACCACCTGCATCATTGGACTGTTTCTATTCCAAGGCAGCCCAATTCCTGAGAAGGGAGGATGCGAAACAGTCTAGGAAGCAGGATGACACAGGGCCCAACACCGAAGGAATACAAAGTAACATCGCTGTTAAGCAATCCGGAGATAGTTCTGGGAAAATTCAGTTGAACATACAAAATAAACAGAATTAGCAGAGAGACAATGGAAATCAGAACAAAAAACGCGATCAGAATCGTGGCCCAGGGCTTAGAGCTTCCATGTACGATAATTACACTCCATTGAACACGTCATTGGAAAATGTGTATTTGCAGACCTGCAATACCATGCAGTACAAGAAACCTGCCCCAAAACCGCCAATTGAGAGACAAATCCAAACAGGAAAGTTCTGTAGATTCCATGAGAGTTATGGCCACAACACCAATGAGTGTCGTCATCTACAAGACCTCATTGAAAAACTGATACGTGAGCGGAAGTTGGATCAGTATGTGCAGGCGCCGCGGTCTGGTGGTGCGGGCCCATCAAATCAGAATCGTGCGCCGAATCAGGAAAGACAGGAGGAACCCGCTCGTACAAGCGGGAGGTTAGTTATCAATACGATAAGTGGTGGTCCTCACCCAGCAGATCGAAGCTGGAAGGAAATGGAGTCGTACGCCAGTTCTATCAGACATGCGGACTTCGAGTGTTGCAGTAACTTTGATGAAGGAGCTCCGGCCAAGCAACAGAAGACGATAGCGGATGACATCGTGTTCAGGAATAGAGACACCGATAAAGTCAAAGCCCCCACTATTGATCCACTGGTCATCTGGGCACAAGTAGGTCCCGCTTGGATGAAGAGGATCTTAGTTGACAGTGGGAGCTCTGTGAATATTTTGTTCAAGCGAGTATATGATCAAATGAAAATGGAAGCCACGGACTTGAAGCCTTGTCAATCTCGAGTCCATGGTTTCAACGGAAGTGCTACTATACCCACCGGAATGGTGGAACTGCCGGTAGAATTGGGAGTCGGAGAACGTCAGAGAGTACGAATATTGCAGTTCATTGTTTTGGACATAGACTCCCCTTACAATGCTTTCTTGGGCCGACCGGCCCTCGCTGAATTCAGGGTAGCCATCGCCCCGTGGTGTTTGACTTTAAAGTTTCCCACTGATCATGGAATAGGAATCATTCATGGAGATCAGGCTACTGCCAGAGCCTGCTATGTTGCTGAGCTGTGGGAGGCGCAGCGAAAGGAAAAAGGAAAGGGCGTGGAGGAATCTCTCTGCGTCCCTTTTACCGATAATTGACAATTAACGCTCAGGCCCAGGCCCAGGTACCCCAGCCAATTCCTCAAGGATCTTGACCCGAGAGAAACTGAAGACGAAGGAGAATCTAAAGAAAGTCAAGCATCCCCGGACCGAACTGACGATTGATGTCCCAATTGACAATAACGATGATTCGAAAATGATAAAGATTGGATCTCAGCTAAACCAGCAAACTCAGGAGGAATTGGTTGAATTTCTGCGGGCAAATCTTGACGTATTTGCCTGGACACATTCTGATATGTGTGGGATCTCGCCGGACATCGCGAGCCACACTTTGAACATTGACCCGCGGCATGTCCCGGTCAAACAAAAAAGGCGCGGTATGGATCCAGAGAGATCTGCCGCCCTTAAAGAAGAAGTAGAAAAGCTTGAAGCGAACGGATTCATTCGAGATGCGCTATATCCTGAATGGGTGTCAAATCCCGTGCTCGTCCGAAAGCCAAACGGGAAGTGGAGAACATGTGTCGATTATTCCGATCTGAATAAAGCGTGCCCTAAAGACAGTTTCCCTCTTCCTAGAATTGATCAGCTAGTGGATTCGACAGCTGGACATGAACTCTTATCCTTCATGGACGCGTATTCAGGCTATAATCAGATACCGATGCATTTACCCGATCAAGAACATACCAGCTTCGTAACCAATCTGGGACTTTACTTTTACAAGGTTATGCCGTTCGGACTCAAGAACGCCGGGGCTACTTACCAACGATTGGTCAACCGGATGTTTGCTAATCAAATCGGGAAAACAATGGAAGTATATGTAGACGACATGCTTGTGAAGTCACGACTCTCCACCGACCATGTAAAAGACCTGGAAACTATGTTCAACATACTTCGGGAATACAAGATGAAGCTCAACCCATTGAAATGTCACTTTGGAGTTGCGTCCGGAAAGTTCCTTGGGTTCATCGTTAACGCCCTGGGAATCGAAGCCAATCCCGAAAAGATTTGGGCAATTAGAAATCTTGAAACTCCTAAAACTATAAAGCAAGTCCAGAGTCTCAATGGAAAGGTAGCGGCGTTGAGTAGGTTCATTTCAAAGTCCACTGACAAATGCATTCCCTTCTTCGATCTGATCCGAAAAGGGAAACGAAACTTTGAATGGACCACGGAGTGCGAGGGCGCTTTCCAAGCACTAGTTCAACATCTGTCCACACCGCCGATACTGTCAAAGCCTGTTGATAATGAGAAGTTGTATGCATATTTGGTGATATCAGAAAACGCTATCAGCACTGCCTTGGTTCGAGAAGAAGACGGGATACAGAAGCCAGTGTACTACGTCAGCAAACGATTAACTGGGGCTGAAAGGAACTATCCAAAGTTAGAAAAGTTGGCTTACTGCCTTATAATCGCATCGAGAAAACTCCGACCGTATTTCCAAGCACATCCCATAGTTGTTTACACCGACCAGCCGTTACGAAAGGTCCTTTCGCGACCTGAGACGTCTGGTAGGCTACTCAAGTGGAACATCGAACTGAGTTAGTTTGATATTACGTACACTCCAAGACGAGCAATCCAAGGACAAGTCCTCGCTGATTTCATAGCTGAGTTCATCGTTCCAGAGGACTTGCCCGAAACCAGTAAATCCCCCGAATATGTCTGGAAGCTGTATACCGATGGTGCATCGAACGACCGGTGTTCGGGCGCTGGTGTTGTTCTCGAAACCCCCGAAGGTCGATCTATATGCTACGCTTTGAAGTTTAACTTTCATGCAACCAATAATGAAGCTGAATATGAAGCCCTCTTAGCTGGCTTGAAACTCGCCAGAGATCTGAAAATCATCGTTGTGGAAGTTTATTGTGATTCACAATTGGTTGTGTGTCAAGTACGGGGGGAATATCAGGCAAGAGATCGAAGGTTGGCTGCTTACTTAGCCCGAGTTCAGGAAATACTGAATCAGTTCGATTACTACGCCATCTATTGTATACCTCGGGAGCGCAACCAAAAGGCCGATTCATTGGCAAAGCTAGCCAGCACAGGTGAAGCTCAACAAATGGGACTCGTTCCTATAGAAACGCTATCTTCCCCAAGTATCGATCGGACAGAAATAAACCAAGTATGCGAAAACATTCCCGAAAAGGACTCATGGATGACCCCACTCAGAAATTACATTGAGCATGGAACCCTGCCGAAGCGCAGGAGTGAAAAGAGACAACTCCTTCGAAAGGCCTCAAGATTTACCATCCAGAATGGACTCATGTACAGAAGGGGGTACTCAGTTCCCCTACTCCGGTGTATCGCTCACGATGAAATTAAACATGTGTTGCGCGATGTGCATGAGGGAAAATGTGGCGATCACACCGGGGGGCAAGCACTTGCCAAGAAAATACTTCGCTACGGATATTACTGGCCTACTGTGAATCGTGATGCGTTGGACTATGCAAAGAAATGTGATAGGTGCCAGAAATATGCCCGAATTCCTAGAGCTCCTCTTACTGAGATAACGCAAATGGTCAGCCCATGGCCGCTCGCAATGTGGGGCATCGACATCATCGGTGCTTTACCTCTGGCAAAAGGTGGTGCGAAGTACGCCATCGTCGCAGTTGATTACTTTACAAAGTGGGCTGAAGCTGAAGCTCTCGCTACCATTACAACGAAGAAAGTAATCAACTTTGTGATTCGTAACATCGTCTGTCGATTCGGTCTCCCACACACCATTATCACGGACAACGGAACCCAATTCGACAGTGCTGAATTCAAAGATTTCTGCAAACGATTTCACATCCAAAAGAAATTCTCCGCAGTCGCATACCCTCAGGCAAACGGATAGGTCGAAGCAGTTAATAAAGTTATAAAGTCCATCCTGAAGAAACGACTGGAAAAGGTCGGGGGCAAGTGGGTCGATGAACTTCCTATGGCTCTATGGGCTTACCGAACAACCCACAAGACCACGACCGGCCACACTCCGTTCTCTCTTTCTCACGGTTCAAAGGCCGTTATTCCAGTCGAGCTAGAAGTACCTTCTCATCGTGTGACATACTATGATCCAAAGACAAATGCTATATTACTTGCTGAATCTCTTGATCTACTTGATGAGATGCGTGAAGAGGCTGATTTGAGGGCAGCTGCGCATTGAAGTCGAGTCGCCCGATTGTACAACGCCAAGGTCCGTCCGTGAACCTTTGAACTAGGCGATCTCGTCTTAAAAAGAATCTATCTGGTTCCTTCACATATGAAGCCGACATGGGAAGGACCATATGTTATTGAACGAAGGCTCGGAGATGGCACATTCAAGTTATCGACCGTCGACGGTCTTACCCTGCCAAGAGCTTGGAATAGCGAGAGCCTTCGCCGCTATTACACCTGACAGGCTATCTTTATCCATTTAGTTTACTTTCCTTTTCTGCAATTTGTTTATGCATTTCGAAATTAGAACTTGTAATAAGGCAACTGACTTTGCTATACTTTCTTATTTCAGCAATAAAATGCAATCTCTTCGAGCTAGAGCTGTGATTTACTTGAACTACTTCATATGACCATCACTATGCACGGAGAGCTAAATCTCATCATACGGTGGGATTTATTCAAATAGAGAGTGACTGCGGTGCAACCAATCACTCACTAAGTGAAACCCGAGCTCGGGGGCAAGCCATCACATCAAAGTCAAAAAAGGATTGATACACGACAATCCTACTTCAACTCGTATTCCCAGAGTGCAAAGCGGAGTATAAACATCAACTCTGAACTCCCAGAGCGCGAGTCGGAGTATAAACATCAACTCCGAGTTCCCAGAGTGCGAACCAGAGTATAACATCAACTCCGTATTCCCAGAGTGTGAAGCGGAGTATAAACATCAACTCCGAGTTCCCAGAGTGCAAACCGGAGTATAAACATCAACTCCGAACTCCTAGAGCGCGAGTCGGAGTATAAACATCAACTCCGAGTTCCCAGAGTGCGAACCGGGGTATAAACATCAACTCTGAACTCCCAGAGCGCGAGTCGGAGTATAAACATCAACTCTGAGTTCCCAGAGTGCGAACCGGAGTATAAACATCAACTTCGTATTCCCAGAGTGCGAAGCGGAGTATAAACATCAACTCCGAACTCCCATAGCGCGAGTCGGAGTATAAACATCAACTCCGAGTTCCTAGAGTGCGAACCGGAGTAAAAACATCGACTCCAAACTCCCAGAATGTGAAGCGGAGTATAAACATCGACTCTAAATTCCCAGAACGTGAATTGGAGAATAAATGACAACTCCGAACTTCCAGAGCGCAAGTCGAAGCATAGACATCGACTCTGGATTCCCAAAATGCGAAACGGAGCGTAAACACCAACTTCAAGTTCCCGAAGCTTGAATCAAAGTCTAATTATCAACTCCAAACTCCCGGAGCGCGAGTCGGAGTACAAATGCCAATTCCAAGTCCCCAAATAGCGGACATATGATTAAAACTCAAGCCGGCGTGACCAACCACCAGTAAACGAATAAGGATCTCCGGAGTGCTGATATGATCATCAGCAATCGAACAAGCATGGATGCATTACTCAATCTCCGCTTGCCTCAGACGTCCGTTCGATGACACTAGACTCAACATGTTATAAGTAAAAAACGATCATCGAATGATGGTCTACAATTCAACCCCAAGACTGGGGGGCAGGACTTAAGCATCAACCATTGATTGAAGTGATGCGACGTCAGAATTCAACTCGCTTTCTGGTCGCAAGTCATGTCCATAGTTTCCGAACTTGGCAAACAAAAACAAACTTCATTCGGAGGCTAAAACTTCACAAGTGAATTTCAGATATTGAAACACTTAGGCAAATACACAATGACATAAAAGAAGCCAAAAAAGGGATGTTTCATTTCTATTCTTTATAAAAGAAGTTCGCGTACAAGTTTCCAAAAAAATTCCTACTAGCAGGGGCCGAACCCGCATCTATACACGGCCAACAAAATGCAAATCAAAATAAACCGGGAAAGCATGTCTAGTCTTTCTTCTTCGGCAGCTTCCTTTTCGGCACAGGCCCATCGGAGCCACCACTATCCTTCCTCTTTGAGCCTTTGCCTGTCGGTGGACGGTCTTCGGGCGAGGGCATAATTTCAACGTCTTCTTCCGAACTTGAAGGAACCGGGATGCTTCCCGCCGGAGGAATCGGAGGGATAGGATCAAGCGTGGAAGATGGAATAGCTGCACTAGTATCGGAGAATGTACCGCCAGGCGATATCGTTCTAAGCGGAGCTGGATCAAGTGCCATCGTCCCACCTCCAAGACTGCCACCATGTGTTGCGGCATCCATTTTGGCAGCAATTTGTGCCAAGATTTCCTCTTCAGCGGCCGATCGGGCCTCGCTGGGAGCGTCAACAGTCGGCATCGGAAAACTTGTGGTGGGAACGCCTCCGCCCATGACAAATGATAGATCAGCCAAAGGGTCGCCATGACGGCGAAAGAGCTCCTCCATCAGTTGCTCGTCAAAAACAAGTGTGCCTCCCTGAATATCATCAAGAGGCGCTGCAGTAGTCACAGTGATCGCTTCAGTGACGATAGCCTCCTGTGCCTGATGTGACTCTTGAGTAGCAGGAGGCCCGACATGTGCAGCATCGATCACTGGACGAAAAATAAGAGAACTGTTAGAACTTAGCTCAATCAAAGATTTCGACTTAAGAAAGATATGAAGGATGTTCATAATACCTTCCTCAGTTTGGCTCGTAGGCGGCAGAGCGGCATCAGTGACTTGCGCAGCAGCCGAAGACATCTGCGGTTGATCTGGATTATAAGCAGGGACGGCCTGGGGATCAGCCGCAGACGAGGATTCGGGCTGGGTTGACGCGGGAACTTCAAGACTTGCTTCATGGTGGTCAACTCCAGAACCCTCTCCCACTTCAAAGTGCTGGGCGCCAAGTTTTTCCTTCTCGTGCAGAACCATCGACTCATGGAGAATCCTCTTTTCATCATCAGTCAGAATGCGATTCTCGAGTTCGAATTCATCCACGGACTCGCCCTGATGCGCCTCTTTCTCTTCATCAACTAGTCGGCTCCAAGCATTGTAGAGATGCGTCGAAAAATCATCGAGCCAGGCTAGACCCTTGGGCCTCAGCACATTAGCGTTGTAAACAACGAGAAGCTCTTCGATGTCATCTTCTAGCCTGGACTCAGCCAACTTCACCCTCTCCTCGACCTCAGTCTCCACCTTCTGGACCTTAGCCACAGCCGCATCCCGTTCACCCCTGAGCAGAACAGCTTGTTCGCACGCCTCCTGGGCTGCGTTGTTCGCGTCATCTTTCTCCTTGGCCATATCAGCAAATTTGGCCTTGAGTTCATTAAGCTCCTTGACCGCCGCGTCCCGCTCGGCAATGACTTTGGTGTTCCGGTGGCCCATCTCCTCCACCAGGGCAACGTGAGTCTGTCCCAACCTCTCCATCTCCGCCTTTTCTTCATCGGCCTTTTTAATGGCCTCAATCTCAGATTTCCAAGAAGACTCGGACTCGGCGGTGAGTACCTGAATAATCCAATCCCTTTTTGCGAGCTCGATCTCCATCTTCTCGAGCGCTTTGGCTCGCTCAAAGGCCACTTTGGAAGCTTTCTTGGCAACCTTTTCCCACTCTCGGTACTGGGTGTAAATGTCGTGAACGAAGTCGTGCACTGTGTTTTCCACCCCTGATGGAATTCTCTTTAAGTGCGGCGGGAAGACATAACCGTCGAAGCAGATATTCGAAAAGTCCTTCCTCATCTGAGCCAATTTGAGGGCCCCTTCTCCTATGGGGTCAGCTGGGACCTGCTCTATAATCATGGAGGTCGTGGTCTCGACTCTCTGAAGATGAGTTTCGAACCTAGAAGCATGAGAAGACGGCATGTGATGAGGAGGCTCTGGTTGATTTGAAGTTTAAATAGGAGGAGGAGACGGAAGTCTTGGAGGAGGAGAGCGTGATCTGGATCGATGTCTATACTCCCTGTCACGCCCGTACCTATCCTGGTTAGAGTATTCGCGATCGCGATCTCTATCTGAATCCCTCCTGCGTGAATCATAGTAACCAGAAGCTTTTCGGGCTGAACGGAGATTCCCGAGCATCAATCCCCTTCCAGACATTGTACCTGAAAATGATAAACGAAGAAAGAGTTAGTAACTTCCTAAGTTGGATGAAGTATAGTTGTGAATCATGTAGTGTAGTGAAGTGTATGCATGTGCAATCCCCCGACCAACCGGAAATGTCGGCCGCACTCGTAGCAAGCGACCCGCTAAGTTCAAGAGCACTATCAAGCCCCTCCGTCCCGGCGTCATGTGGAGACGACACAAGATTCGGGATCGGAATATCAGCAAGCCCTGCAAAAGGACTCTCCACTTGCGGGGGAGGAGCCTCCGAAATTCTAATCCCCTGGAAAGGTAAAGACACGACCACAGATTTAAATCTCTTATATTTAGGGCGTTTGTGAGCAGCGGCCTTGCCTTTTCTTCTTCCTCCCGAATCCAGGACATCAGCAAAAGGCCCAGCTGGGAGCTCGGTATCGGTAGGCGTTTTTTCCGGATCAACTTCTTCGGCGATCACGACTGCGGGCGCTTTGCGCTTCACCCATTTCTTCAGGACCACTCTATGTATCCCTTCCAGATGTATGCTCTGTCTCCGTTCTATCAGCCCGCAGCCCTCAAATTCCTGTCGGTCAGGACTAAGTCTATGTGCCTCTCTTCGCCCGGAAACACTTGAAGAATCCGAACAAGCTCTCTGAAGTATGCGCCATCGGGATGAGAGATTGCGGCTATAGGAAAGGAAAAGTATGTCAGTTTTGAAGTCAGTTACTAGTATCTCAATGATTCGAGAGAGAAATGGCAACACTTACGTCTATCCAACCACCGCCCAGCAAATCCAAGGGGGCACCGAACGTAGAACCATTCGATTTTATAGTAACTTAGCCTTCCCCAGGAGCCCAGTACAATGTGGCAGCTTCTGACCGCCTCCAGGAAGGTGAAAGAAGGGCTGTCTCCACGGCTCTTGACGTTGAATAAATATCTGATTTCGATCAGCTTCGGCGGTCAAAAGAGGATCTCCATAAACAGGACAAAGGTGATGTTCAACAAGGCATACCCGTTGGGATGTAGCTGAGATGGAGCTATGCCAAGAAACGATAACATCTCCCTTATATATTCATTGAAGGGAGGAAGTGTCCCCGCTGTGCAAGCGTGACGGTTGAAAGTAGTAAACCCCTCCGGGGGATTGTGTGGCCTGTCAGTCGGCCCAGGAAGTAGCACGTCGTCAAGCGACAAACCATGCCTTAAGCAAATCCGTCCTAGCATGTTTTCGGAGATACCCGACGGCATGGAATCTGTTGGATTGAGAATAAACCGAGCACCCGGACGCTCATCCGGAGCTGGCTCTATGACTTCGGCTTCGATAACCGGTATCTCTATGGTTGGAGGAATAGAACTTGGGAGTTCCGACTACTGAGAACTTGAAGGGTCCATGACTAGCTAGCTTATAAAAAATCATTGTTAAACTGACAAATAACACTCGTGCATCCCCCAGTGTAAAGTGTGTGAGTGTGTTGTGCAGTGCAGTACTGTATATTATTTGAGAAGATCAACAGGATTGAAGGAAGCGTATAAGCGACGAGACTTCGGAATTCGGTCGGAAGGACCATCATCGCTGACCGTCACAACCATACCATCCAACTATTGACCATCATTTCAAGTCAAAGTTTGTTTTCATTTTTATAAGTTGCAGTTTCATCGACGAGCTTCGATAGGAAATCAGATATGCAATGAAACGGTTAAGTACAGTTATGCAAATTTGAAGCTCGTCGGAGGCAATTGTTCAAGTGTGTGAGAAGTTTCAAACTTTTTGGTGATCAAATTTGTATCGCTCGCAAGAGCCGTGTTCGCATCAATAAGCTATGGTCGTGTGCACATGAGTCAGACTCGGTCAGAAGGTTGGCATGAAAGTTCGACTCGAACTAGAGGGCTCGATTCGAAATCCCCAGTTCGACTCGCTCCCCAAGGCCATCGGGTTCGACTCGGTCCCAAGACAACGCATTTCGACTCGCACCCAGGACCACACAGTTCGACTCGCTCCCCAAGACCATCGAGTTCGACTCGGTCCCAAGACCACGCATTTCGACTCGCTCTTTGACCACACAGTTCGACTCGCTCCCAAGACTGCACCCTTCGACTCGATCGAAAACCACCCTTTTCGACTCAATCCAAGGCCATCGTTTCGAGTCCATCAGGCGCGACCCCTTCATATCGATCCATGAATTCAAAGCACTCGATTCGATGCGAAGCTCCACCATCGATCGATACAAAGACCTTCGCCTCATCATCTCGAAACCCATATTCCAGAGCGACACGAAGCTGAGGCCAGAGAGCTTTCGATCGACCACGACTCTGATTGATTTGATGTTAAGAAAACTCGAGCCTCATCGTTTACGCGTGGATTCGCTTATTGGATTTCCTAGATCTGTCAGTTAGTTCAAATGATTGAAGATAGGAATCGGTTCGAAGGCAGGAATATTTCGCTCGTTCTTCTCGAGTTTCTGAGCGATACAAAGAAAAGGAAGGAAAACGAAAGGTAAAAAAGTGAAAAACGGCTAAGTACAAAGTATTTATATGGACTTGGAACAAAGGGAATAAACGCTTCGTATCCCGATGGATTCGAATGCACGTTTCGACTCCCTCTCCAGTGCGTCAATACGAAGCTCTCATTCGTATCGCTTCCCTTCGACTCCATCCCCGTGTCCAGTTCGACTCCATCGGTACGAGACCACCCTTTGTATCGATAACCCATTTCGACTCTGACTCCTATGCAGCTCGAACCCTAGGCCGAGTCAAATGAGCAGTTCGAATCCATCAGGGAATCTACATCGACTCGCTCCACTTCGACTCGCTCAGTTCGAGTCCGTCATCAAGTTGAACAAGCACTTCGCATCCATAAAATCCATCAAATAATGGCTTCGAGACGCCAACTCCATCAACTCGACATACTTACTTCTCATCCATCAATCCAATGAGAATCAACTTCGATGTTTCAACCCTTCACATCGATTTAGGAGAGGATCGTTACGAAGGAACATTCAAAAGCAACCATCGAGCGTTGTTGCAGCGAATTTCACATCGGTTCAGGAGAGGATCGATACGTAATTCAAAAGTAAAATAAAATGACAACGACTCGCGGACGTACAAACGTCAACGAGAGTCAGGTTAACATACATGCATGAATGTCGGACTAATATTCAATATTCCAGATTTTCAGGAATCAGAAACTCATTCAATAACGATTACAACAACAAACGGGTAACCACTAGCATACAGCAATCAGTTGCAACAATACATGGTACAGCAGTCGACAATCAACAGTTTACATTATCAAGAAGAACGGTCAAAGGTTACAGCTTTCATCGAAAAGACAATAACTATGCAGAGTAAAGATGGCAGCATTACAAAGCACATTTTGTTTCCACAAGACGTACTTTAGGAGGCAAATGTTATCCCATCTTTTGGCAAGGCCGTGACACCAAGGAATTGACTAGTAACCAATGACATCCCGTCCTAGAGATCAGTTATACACAGGCTCACTATGGATATCGACGAATTTTGTCCGAGTCCGGATCAAGCCAAAATTGGTAGGGCATGACAAGCTAAGCCATGGGAGCCAACGTTCCAAATCTCAAGTCAATCCGAGTTCGTATGCTCAAGTTATGAACGATACAAAATTGGACGAAAATCAATCACCGTTCGACTCGCTCCACATCACTCAGAAGTGACAACTTCGACTCGCTTCGCTCAGAGGCCAACTTCGAGTCGTTCAGGTTCGACTCGCTCCACATCACTCAGAAGTGTCAACTTCGACTCGCTTCGCTCAGAGGCCAACTTCGAGTCGTTCAGGTTCGACTCGCTTCACAGCCATCAGAAGTACCCATTTCGACTCGCTTCACTCAGATGCCTTCTTCGACTCGCTTCATTTGAACCACTGGTCGACTCCATCAACTTCGACTCCATTGGCGAAGCCACTGCTAAAACCTCTCAGGACGCTCCATTTCGACTCGCTCGACTAGTGCGTACTTCGACTCGCTCGATCTAGGCACACTTCGACTCGCTCAATCGGTGAACATTTCGACTCACTCGAAACAACATCAAGGGCAGAGTGAGATTCAAGCGCTATGTCACCGAGTCGAATGGAAGCGATTCGAAACAGAAGCGAGTCGAAAGAAATAGAAGCGAGTCAAAGGAAACAGCCTACCGAAAACCTCATTTCGTGTCGATCATATATCCTAATCTACAAGTCCAAATGCTATGAAATTTTCACAGAAGACTACGTGCATGCTAAAGAATGTCCACGCCAAATTTTGACTCCATTGGATGAAATCTTGATCGATACGAAATCTGTTCGTATCGACCACGGATCGGACCAAAACTTCACGAGCTTGGGCGTGCGGGCCTGGTCACGTGCCAGAGAGGGCCTCCCGAGATCTGAGCGAAATATCAGCCTCCTACACCTATAAATAGACCCCCAAAGCCAACAGAAAAGGGGTTCTTCTTCCTCTTTGAGATCTACAACACCCGGACTTCGCCAGATCCAGATCTGAACTCAATTGCTGCTGCTACCAACAAAATTCACTGCTGCAAATCATAATTGCCTGCTGTAAATCATTGAATTCACTTGTAAACACAAAAGAAAGATCAATAAAGCAAACTACTTCATAGTGGACGTAGGCTATACGCCGAACCACTCTAAATTCTTGTGTCTCCTTGCACTTTAATTATTCTCATTGCTGAAATTTGGAGTTTTTGTTAGATAATTCCTCTTTTTCCATTTAAATTCTTCACTTTATCTCTTCAAAGACTTCTGAAGAGTGTTGTGCCCAAGTTTGGTACAAACAGCGTACTTCGCACCACCTTTAGAGATTGGTAAGGAACTGATAATATCTATACCCACATGGAAAACGGCCATGGGCTGACCATTTGTGTAATTTCCGTCGGTGGAGCCCTTGGAACTTTTGCATATATCTGGCACTTGTCGCATCGCCTTACATAATTTGCAGCATCTCGATTGACATTCGACCAATAATACCTGTAATGGAGTATTTTTTTTGCTAGAGTTTTCCTCCCCAGTGTGATCGCCACATTCCCCTTCATGAACTTCCTTTAGGAATCGTTTCATTTCATCATCAGCGGTACACTGGAGCAAGGGAATGGAAATTTCTATACATAACTCCTTCCTGTATGATATATCGTGAAGCTTTATGAAGGACTTGTCATTTTTCATTCCTTCATTCGGGAAGAACTCCTTATAGCAAATAGTCTTTAATCTGAGTCATCTATGTTAGTCCAAATGCTAATTTCAGTGGTAAGTGCTTCATATTTAGTTTGTGTAGCTAGCAAAATTCTAAACCATTTGCTTCCATACAAATTCTCATATGTATTGACCAATAAGCATAATTAGAACCGATAAATAGTGGGGTATGAGTAGTAGATTGACCTTGTTGAAATGTACTTGCCATATTAAAAAGAATTTCAATCACGTGCTACTGTAAATTGAAATGACCGAGCTCTGACCAAATGAAAGCGCAGTAGATCGTATAATATAGCTTATGTGAATATTTGCTAATATATGTGATAATCAAAACAGTAATTCAGAGTACAAAAACTAAAAGTAAAATGATCACACCAGAGTTTTTATACTGGTTCAAACCTCAGTCTAACGTCCAGTCCTGAAGCTCCCATTCAGTATTTCACTAACAAATAACCCTTGCTTCACCCAAAGAAACAAGCTAATACAAAATTATTCCTTTGACAATCTAGTGTTCTATAAAACACAGGTATTGACTGCTAGTATAATTCTTTCTATAGTTTCCTTTGAGTGATAGTGAGTGTGAGTGCTTGGATTTGTAGGAAATAATTTAACCAAAATATAGATTTTGGTTGTAAGTGATTGAGAATACGAAATTAATAATAGCACAAAGAGAATATGAATATAGAAGTTAAAGAATAGTAAATCAAGATAAGTTAAATCCCAATCGAAATGAAGTATTTATAGAATAAAGAGCTGTATTTGAAAAGATGTGACTCCTTATAAGCTTGCTCTTTGATTAATGGTTGAACAGTTGAAGGAGGAGGATGTTTGTTCAATGCAAAGTGAAGCGTTCGTTGAAAAATTGATAGTTATAGTTTAAAATATGCCGGCCGAAACTTCCCTCGGACGTCTGTCATTATATGTTAGGCTTTTGTGGCATTTCAAAAAATAGAAACCCGAAACATACCATAGACATCTGTGGCATATTGACAGACGTCTGTCGCTATTGAATTTGCAAAATTTGGGCAGTTTATTATAGAAATTTGTCGATATGAAATCGTGTGTATTATGATCACTCATGGAGATTGTACAACATTTATCTATGACTATAATATAATAATATGACCAAACTTTTAAATAAAATGATCCATCTTTCTTCAATTGTCTTTGAGCCATGATTTTGTTGAGCATGGTGATCATCATCTAGTATATACCTGTAATATGATAAAATATATCTTGTATATGTGATTGTATAGTTCTTATCATTGAAATCCTAGAATGGATGTTCTAACATATGGTCTTAAGAAACAAGGATGTGCCCTAACTTCGACCATCTATACTCATGGAACCGACTAAAGCTAGATCATCATGTTGACTCCGATATGACAATTCGCCTTAGATTTGGACATATCGGATAGCTCCTCTGCATTGCATTTTTGCAAACCTAGTGTCCCTGAAATGAAAGAACTTTCCATGTTGCTTCGGACAACGAATCTGTTATCGATCGTTGATCGATAATGGGTAAGTATAGAAAAAGTGATTTCAAAGGAAAATACGGATTGTTTTTCTACTACGAGCGAGCTATCTACATGGAATGAACCATTCGTAGTGCTCGGGGCACTGGAATCATTCCACAAAGATAACACACTACATTTGCCCTGGTCAACACTTGGAATCCGATTGGTCGGCGGTACACACCGACTTTCTTTGGAGTTCAAGCATTAATCACATGGGAATTCTAAGTAGAAATAAAGCGCACCTAACGTGATCAGCAAGTTTTATTATCTAGAATTTCGCATCAGTCAGCACACCGCAAGTCCGTTAGTGGAGCATCCACGTCTTTAGGAGTAGTGTCGATGACTATTGCCCCAGTTCCTCCATCTATTCCTACGGGATCAAGCCAACCCATACCCTCTGATTTCTATGGCCCAATAGTTCCGGTCGGACCTGTATTTGGACGGTAACCTCCTGGACTGAGAATTCTAATTGATCCTTCGGAGCAAGTGCGATCAATTCTAACAGCTAAAATACTTCGGAACATATGCGCATAGCATGGCATCCCTGAGGGTGATGTTCATCTGCCCACTCGAGCTACATTCGCTCATAACGCACCAGAAGGTTTTATTGCTTGCAACTGGTACATGTGCTTGAGTGGTGATGTACTACTGTTCAACCGATTATGTTCCATGGTGCTTTAAGATTTTGGGTTGGCGCCATTTCAAATCCATCCCAATGGCTACGGGATCCTAAGTTCCATATATATTCTATTCATGAGGGTACTCGGGAGTCCCCCAGGGCTAAACGAGCTTGCCTTCCTCCTACACTTTAGGAGGAGGTAGGATTGACCATCATTTTTAATTATCGAAGCCTGGAGGGATTGTAAGCTTATCATAGATCTACATAGTAAGCGTTCGACTTTTAAGAACGAATTCTTCTTTGTTAGGCGTCCAGAGGGCTTCAATCACTTCTGGTTATCTGGAAATAAGTCCTACTTCCCTAGCATTTGCTATTTCATTCGGTCTTCCAGTTTCTTATCCTGTCGCATTTTATTGTAGTCATCCCAAGATGGGAAGTAACAACGAGCTCAAAGAGATGCATTAGACTCTTAAAGTTATGAGAGCTTCCGAGTACTCAGTGGAGTTTCTTTTGACAAATGAGAATCTCCTACAGTTCGGATTGCTTCATCCTGATATATTTGATGCGGATGACGAGCCATCAATGTCAAGTGGCCCCAGGAGACGCACTTATTCTTCTCCCTATGCTCGTGACTCTGTCGACGAGACTTAAGAAGAAGTGGCTGGTCCGTCAGAGGAAGCACAGTCCAAAGAGATTCCTAGAGCAGATATAGTCTTACCCTCTAGAGAGGACATTATATGGAATAAGGATGAGTCCCACAGGATGTCTCTGATCCATGAAGAAGAAAAGGAAACATATCAAAGGAGAGATGGGAAGCAAAATGTGGTTAAGGGCAGAGAGGAAGAAGGCTCAGATGGTGACGACAGCGACTTTGGCATTTCGGCAGAAAGAGATGAATCTTTCGGCGAGTCGCCAAAAATGAGTACTAATCTTCCACAACTACCTTCTTCGGACTTGTTAACTACTGATCCATTAAGCCTCGAACCACCAATTTCTCCTCCTAATGAATGACCTGCTATCGAGACTCCATAGTTTGCCGGAAGTCAAGCTACCAGAACCCCCATGGAAGATATGTCAACTTCCGATTTCATGAGAGATGTCGCTATCTATGTTGACGAACATGGGGATATCTCCATCAGCGAAATGATGGCCGAGATCGGCTTGGAAATCGACATTTCCTTAGGCATATTTGTGAGCAGTGGCGAAAAGACTCCGACTCTTAAACCCTGGCGATATGGTTGGTAGAGTATATAGGAGGTCTTCAGCACTTCATACTTCACATTAGGATCACAAGCACACATCTCTGCATAGCGTTAAGTTCCTAAGTTCGAGTATTAACTTCATTCTTGTTTTCATTTCAAGTACAATAGGACGTAGACTATAACACCGGTTATGTCAGGATTCCAGATCCTGGAAGAGTAAATCTTCTGATCCGGCCTATTATCCTCCTCCCGAGACAGACGAAGAGATAAGGAAGAAGAAGGACCATGAGGCTTGCTACTTGGTGCGAGAGCGCGAGAAGGGAGAAAAAGGAAAAGAGGTGATGAGAGCGGTGCCCTTAGCAATGCATACAAACGCCAAAGGGACTCTCGTGATAGTCGTGGGCCCTTGCAATCAATTACCCCTCCTCGTTCGAATGTCCCAACTATTGTGACTCGGGCAATTCCACCCTCTCAGGAGGTGACTACTACAATGGTTCCTACCTCTTCTAGCCGAAGAGAAAAGTTTGTGCCTCGTCCCAATCCGCCCTTGCTTTAGGCTTCTTTTTTGAATCTGTTCTTGAATGGAGTTAAGTTCGACAAAGCAATAAAGTCACTAAATAGAGCCGCTTTCCTTGGTAACATAGATGATGTCCGTGAAGACTTGGAGGCTGGATGCAATTCTTAGCATCTCATAAAGGCCTTACTGGATATAAACTGCATCAACTACCAAGAGATCCTCTCATTCGAAGCTGAGAGAGAAAATCATGCCAGGGCAATCAAAGATCGTGGTGATGAAATAACCAAGTAGAAGGCTAAGAGGGACGCAGCCCTGAAGGGCAAGGCCACTGTTGATAACTTGATGGTCTGGGCAAACCGAGCCCACAACCAAGCGATCATAGTAATCAAGGATCAGCTTAAGGATGCTCACATTGAATTTGGGAAACTAAAAGAGTAGCTCACCGAAGCCGGGAGGACTATTAAATACCAGGACCAAACCATTGCTGGCCACGCCACTATTATTGCCGAACAGGCTGCTGAGCTTACCTGGCTTCGAGAGGAGAATGAACGGTTGGTAAAAGAGAAAGAACAAGCCGTCTCTACTATACTAGTGGAAGAGTTCGGTCACTTGACCACAAGGGTAGAGCTTGTTGATCTCCAGAAAGAATATGGTGATGTGATAAGCGATATTGGTGGCAGTGTGCTCCACCTCTACACCAGCCGTGTGATGAAAAAGGGGAGCTTGAAATGGCTTGGTGTTAACTACCCTCGAACTCTTGCTATGGTATGGAAGGAGATGTTGGTTAGGTCGAAGCAAGCTAATGATATGCATTCAAAGGAAGAGCTGATGGCGGACTATTTGACTTCCGAAGACATAGATTTCCTGGCTATTAGCAAAGTTATGCTTCGAAAGAGAGGAAGAAGGAAGTCGCCGACACTACAGCAAAAGCTTTTGCTGGCCCAAGCTCTTCGGGTCAACACCAAACACCTGTTCCTACTTCTCAAGAGCAATCGGCATTCATCCCGGCATCCACGGCGATTATTTCTGAGCCACACCCAATTCCAGCTATAGTGCGACCTTCCGAGATAGGGACTGGTGGCGAAGCGTTCGAAGTTCAAGTTCATGACCAGACTCCCATATCAGTTATTTCTCTCGTCTTTCCAATGCTCCCGGCAATTCAATTTACTTCGGAGTCCTTCTCTAAATTATGCACTTCCCTTTTTGAACTTATGGGCCAGCAATCTCTCATGCCTCCTCCTTCGGCTACGCAGGGCTCCGAAGCCATCACTATTTTCACCACTACCATTTCCAGAGTGGTTCTGGAATGATCCCAGTTTCTAGATCCGAGCCTGGGCCCAATTCCAAAAGGATAGCAACACTACAGAGTCAAGAGGACGTCTCTGCATCCGCTGGTGAGGAGGTGGTGATTATTAGCGAATCGAGACTGACTGACAAAATGACCATGGTGGAGAGATTGGAGGAAGAAAGAAAAGGGCTGGAGGTGAAGAGGGAGAAGGAGAAGCGGAAGTGCAAGACTCTCACTACCATCACGTTGAAGGTGCCTAAGGAGAAAAGTGCGGTCGTCGGAGGATTAGAGCGGTCTGATCCCTCTATAGAGGGAGAGACCGGTGAACACCACAGGAAGAAGATCCTGACCTGCCTAAGCGCAGGCAGCAATGGAGGAGATAAAAGCAAAAAGAAATGACGGGCTTGAGCATTAGTGGAGTTGGGTTTTGGTGGCCTTTTGTTCATGTGTCTTTTTAGTTTTTGAGTCTTTTGTACAAGTAAAGAGTCTGTACTTTTTCTTTTTGGTTTCCAAACAGGCCAAAATTGTGCGGGAATGGCCCTCCCTATTTGATTCTGTACATAAATTGATATAAGCAATGAGAAGACTAGTATTTCTACTGTTATCCTTTTTGTTTACTGTGTCTGTTTATATACCATTGTCCGTGTGTATAATACGATTGCTCATCTCCCTATTTCCATATTATACACCACTGTTTGTGTGATATACGATGTGTTTATTTATCGCAGTTCCATGCATGTAAATGGTGTCAGCAATGTGACCTGCAGTTATTTAGTTTATTACTTTACTTTGTTCGATTGTGGTTGCCAAAAAAATTTGTTTGGCGTGACAGAACTGTGGAGTAGTTCTTATTGTGGCCAAGTGTTGGTGTGTGTTTGCCCCCTACTCCACGGGTCTGCCTACTCCGAACACTTATTATGGGACCAGGTACTCAGGGTTACTCTTGGGTTGCCCCCAGTCAAAGGTGTATTACAGCTCCTATCTCTAGGAACTTATAGTCTGAATGCTTGATTTCGAGCATTTTGTACTTTGGATACGATTGATTTCTTTCAAGTTTGGTATTGAGGTTTTATCCGCATATCAGTATCTATTTCTTGAGACATGTGGATAGCTCGAACCCTTGGATTTTCCTTCAATGTTGCCGATATCTAGGCGAGGTCGAGTTTTTAAAGGTGGGGACCGGTTTCTACCAATTCTGCAACTGATAAATTTTCTGATTTTGTTGGAGCAACATCGGTACTTAGGAGGTTTTGACAGATGGATTATACAACCGGGATAATATCGATGATTTGGGGTGGCTTGAACGCGGTTCCATTGGTTTAGGCGGCAAAAGAATCGGATGCTTACTTGGTTGCAGTTCCACCGGTCCAAGAAGCGAAGGAGTTAGGCATACTTCAATGCAGTTCCCTCGGTTCAAGTGGCTAAGGAATGAAAGCTTACCTGGATGCGGTTCCATCGGTCCAAGAAGCGGAAGAAATGGGGATCAGTCAAACGCAGTTCCATCGGTTCGAGTGGCTAAAGAAAAGGGCACTTACTTGGATGTTGTTCCACCGGTCCATGAAGCGAGGTGCGGATTACGGATGCACGTGAGTATTTGGGCCTTCTCGATGTTGTCGGAGCAACACCGGCTCTTAAAGGGCAGGGATCGATTTTCCCCGTCGATCTGGCAGTTTGAGTCGATTTGTTTCCGTCGACTCAGCGGGTTGCTTACTTGTACGCAGTTCCATCGGTTCAAGAGACATATGGATGGAGCGTACTTGGACGTAGTTCCATCAGTTCAAGAGACAAGTGGATGGAGCATAATAGGACACGATTCCACTGGTCCAAGAAGCTAGGGATGAGCGTTTTGTCGGTTCAGTCGGTTTTGAGGTAAAAAAATGTCAAACTAAATCAGAACCGAAAAAAATCAAAACCTAACCGAACCGAACCAAATTAATTTCGGTTAATTCGGTCGGTACCAATTTAACCGAACTAAAAAGTAAAGTAAGAGAAATTATCATATGTTATTATTCAAATGATTAACTTACTCAAAGAAAAACATAAATTTTTGTTTAGAGATATTGTATTAAGTATTTTTTGTGTTTATACGAAAAATCGACCGATTTACAATAGTTAAACTTTGTTTTTTAGTACTAAACCAATTATTACAAGTGTTACAACACAATAAGTTTGGATAATATAATAAAACTTCGGTTAAACTGATAATCGAATTTTTTAAATTTTACAAATCGAATTCGAACCGATTTAATTTCATAACCGAACCAACCAAAATGAATTGGTTTTGTCGGTTAATTCGGTTCTAACTGAATATTACTCACCCTGCAAGCGGCGAATGAATGGTTTTCGAGTTGATCTGACCTCGCCGACTCAACAGGTTGCTTACATGAACGTGGTTCCATTGGTTCAAGAAGCGAAATAACTTTATTGATAAAATAAAGAGAAGGGAAAATCTTGCCTATTTACAATGCCCTCGGTATCCTTAGGTGGCTTAATTTTGAAAATAGAAAATACATAGATAGAAATTCAAACAAAATAGTGCCATAGCGAGTTGATGTTCCAAGCACAGGGAATCTATATTTCATTGACCGTTGTGAGCTTGAAAGTTCCATCTCCAAGTTTCTGGCCGGTAATGTAGGGTCCTTCCCAGTTTGGGCTAAGTGCCCCCATACCCAAGTAGATTCATTTCAGGATGAGAACCCCCACTTCGAAGGTGCGGTTGTGAAATTTAGCGTTGAAGTGCCGTGCCACTCTCTTTTGTTGAGCAACAGTCCTTAGCTCAGCTTCTTCTTGCTTCTCATAGATTTGATCAAGCGATTCGAGCAGGAGCTGCTTGTTTTCACTTTGGTTGAAGTGTCATCTCCGATGAGATGGGACTTCCAGTTCCATTAGAACTATTGCTTCTGAACCGTATGCCAAGGTGAAAGGTGAGTGCCCAGTCGCTGATTTATGAGTTGTTTTGTAAGCTCATAGTGCAAGTGGAAGTTTGTCAACCCAAATACCTTTAGCTTTTGTCAACCGTTTATTGATCTTGGATTTGATGATTTTGTTCACTGCCTCCACTTGCCTTGTTTGCTTGCGAGTGTGCCACCAAGGAGAAGCTCTTCTTGGTACGAAAACGCTCATAGAAGTTCTTGAATTCGGCACTCTTGAACTGAGTTCCATTGTCTGTGATGATTTTCGGTGGTACTCTGAACCTACAAATAATATTTTTAGTAACAAAGCTAATTACTTTCCTAATAGTGATGGTAGCCAGCGGTTCCGCTTTGGCAATTTAGTGAAGTAATCCACTACGACCATAGCATATTTGGCTCCCCTTTTAGCTATTAGTAATATGCTAATTAGATCGATTCCCTAGATTGCAAGCGGCCACGAGCTGACCATTTGCGTTATCTTTGTAGACGGAGTTTTCATAATTTTGGCAAATCTCTGGCACTGATTGCAATGTCTAGTGCAGTCTGCTACATCTCAGTTGACTGATGGCTAAAAATATACATAACGAAGGACCTACTTTGCTAGTATCTGCCTCGCGATGTAGACTTCATAGCTGCCTTCGTGGACTTTCCGGAGGATCCTCTTGGCTTCACTACTAGTTACCCATCTGAGTAAGGAGGTAGAGAATCCCCTCCTATAGAGCACGTCGTCTTGTAGTACAAATCATGGCACCTTTCGAAGAAGCTTCTTCCGCTCTTCTCGATCCCTGGGGAGTGTCCCTCTAAGCAGATAGTCTTTGATCGGTGACATCCACGATTCTTCTTCCTCTATAGTTTCTAGAATCCAACCAATGTCCATCTGATCTATCCTAGGAGCCATCAGCGTCTCAACTGGAACCAACCCCATTGACCGTGCTTCTCCGAAACTGGCTAGTTTAGTTGGGTAATCTGCTTTCATATTCTGCTCTCTTGGAATATGACTTATGGTATAGTGTTCAATGTCGTTCAGCAATTCCTATGCCTTTGATAGATAAGGGGCAAGGTTTGCCTCCTTTGCTTGATATTCCCCTTTCACCTGATAGTTAACTAGGTGAGAGTCATTGTAGATGTGCACAGCTCTTATTCGTAATCCCTTCATAATTTTTAGTCCTGCTATTATGCCTCGTACTTCACCTCGTTGTTAGTAGCAGGGAACTCCAACCTTAAAGCATAGCAAATAGACCATCCTTCGAGAGTTTCTAGAATGACTCCAGCTCCTGAGCAGAAATTATTTGATGCAACATCGACAAACAGTTTCCACCGTGACACTACCTCAGGAGTGTTTTATTCTTCGCCATCTCGTATTGTGAACTCAACAATAAAATCCGCCAATGCCTGCCCATTGATTGCCCTTCTGGGGTGCTAAGTGACATCATACCAACTCAACTCAATGTTCCATTTAAGAAGTCATCCTGATGTCTCCGGGCGGTAAAAAAATCTGCTTCAAAGATTGATCCGTCAACACTTTGATTGGGTGAGCCTGGAAATATGAGCGTAACTTCCTTGATGCGATCAATAGGCAATAGGCTCATTTTTCTAACTTTGGGTAGTTCTTCTCAACTCTAGTGAATTGCTTACTGATGTAGTAAACGGGTTGCTGGATCCTAGCTTCTTCACATACCAGTGCTGCGCTCAGGGCATGTGTTGACACGACTAGATAAATGAAAAGGTCTTCCCCGTCCACCGGTTTGGACAAAATCGGTGGCATATCCATATGTCGTAATAATTCCTCAAAGGCGGTCTGGCAGGCCTGATTCCATTTGAAATTCTTATTACCCTTCTTCAATGCATCAAAGAATGGTATACACTTGCCTTTCGCTTTGGAAATAAATCAGCTCAGTGCTACGACCTTTCCATTTAGATTTTGCAATTTCTCATAGGGGCTGTGACATTCTATAGGGTGGTGATTTGCTCAGTATTAGCTTCAATGCCTCTAGCATTCACGATGAAATCTAGAAAATTCCCAAAAGCTACGTCGAAAGAACACTTCAACGGGTTAAGCTTCATTCCATATTTTCGAAGAATCTTAAACATTTCCGGGAGGTTGTCCAAGTGATTTCCTGACACACGTGATTTGACTAGTAGGTTGTCGACGTAGACTTCCATTGTTCATCTGATCCGATCCTTGAACATTGTGTTCACCAACCGTTGATAAGTTGCCCCGGCATTCTTCAAGCCTGATGGCATTACACGGTAGCAATATAATCCAAGGTCGGTGATGAAGCTAGTGTTCTCTTGATCAGGTTCTTGCATCATAATCTTGTTGTATCCTGAGTCGGAATCCATGAATAAGAGTAGTTCATGGCCTACAATTATGTCTACAAGCTGGTCAATCCTGGGTAACGGGAAACTGTCCTTTGGGTAGGCTTTGTTTAGGTCCGAGTAATCAACGTGAGTTTGCCACTTCCTATTGGACTTCTTAACCAGAACAGGATTCGACACCCATTCAGGATAGGTTGCATCGCTGATGAAGCCATTAGCCAACAGCTTATCCACCTCTTCCTTCAGCACAGCGGATCGCTCCGGATCTAGGATGCTTCTCTTCTGCCTTACTGGAGTGTACTTAGGATCAATATTAAGTGTGTGGCACACTATCTCCGATGATATCCTACACATATCGGGATGCGTCCAAGCGAAGTCCAGGTCGGCGCAAAGAAATTTAATCAGCTCTTGTTGCATCTTGATTCCAAGTTGTGACCCTATTTTTT
Organism: Allium fistulosum; assembly: GCA_030737815.1. NCBI lineage: Eukaryota > Viridiplantae > Streptophyta > Magnoliopsida > Asparagales > Amaryllidaceae > Allium > Allium fistulosum. The sequence goes on from CM060903.1 coordinate 597,068,099, forward strand.
AGACTCGATTATCCATATCGACAGGGACTGACACAGTAATCTCTGCTGATGCCACCGGTTCCTCCCATGAACTCTTCTTCCTAGGGTCTAAAGCCTTATCGAAATGACTATGGTCCTTGAGCCAGGGGCAGTTCTATAATTGCTATGCTGACGGTTCGCGAATGTGGAGACTTCCTCACATTCTATCCCTTTTCCTTTCGTTTTGATTCGCGTAACTCAGCGACATAACATTCTCGAGCGACGCTTTGATCTCCCTTTATAACTTCAACTCCACTCTCTGTTGAGAATTTCATGGTAAGGCACCATGGAGCCAAAGCGATCCTAAAACCAGTAAGGGTCGGTCGACCAAGAAAGCATTGTAAGCTGACATTTCATCAACGATCATGAAAATTTGGATAAGGACTACCCTTCGTTCTCCTTCCCCAACCTCGACAAGCAAGTCGATCATCCGGACTGGCTGTCTTGATTCTCCCATAAAGCCCTAGATTTTCATTTGGCAAGTAGACACATCCTTCGCGCCGACTCTGACTTTCCCGAGACATGCGAGAAACGATAATAAATCTCATCGTTAATTTGGAAAAAAATGCCGATCTTCATCTGATCGAACGTATGTCGAAACAAGATGTTGACAGAACTTCCACTATCCACCAGGACTCAACGTACAACTGCCGACCCAATTCTGATGGTCATCACCATCGGGTCGAGAGTTGGTGCTTTTACTCCTTTAGTGTCTCGGTTTCAAAACATTATATCATCATTGAGTGTCCTTTCTTGCTTGGCTGGGGCACCATCCTCAATCGCAAAAGAAGATTCTTTCGGAGCATGCTTTAGTGAACTCGCTTATCACTCCATCTCCCCTCAAATTTTCTATGCTGGGTGAGGTCCTTCGAAAATAGTGCCGATGAATAGTCTCTGTTCCGTCTGTTTAAATATTTATCCGTTGGGTCCAGGTTGGTTCCCTCGACTGCTTGGAACTTGAGGTCTAGCAGGCTGGTCAGAGTTTTGTGATTTCTTTATGTACTGCTGGAGCCTGTTGTTCTTATTCAACTCCTCAATTAGATCTTTAAGATGTCGACACTCATTCATGTTATGTTCGTGAGTCTCGTGGAAGTAGCAGAACTTCCTTGATTTCTTTTGTCGCTCAGATTCTTCCTTCCTAAGAGGCTTGTTGTATCGCTCAGTTCCCTGATTTGCAAGGTAGATGTTATCTAGGCTGTCATTCAACAACGTATACTCCTCATGTCTTTGGTTCCTGATCCGCTTTCCATTCCCATCACGCTTACTAATGTTCTGGTTTTCCCTTTTCTAATTTCCATCTTCCCTACATTTCCTGGCATGGCTCCATAATTGTTTCCATCCTGGTTGACCGCTACATTGCTCTGAACTAACTCCTTTGGTTGCATACTGGCAGTCTTGCCCTCCAAAGCGTTTGTCTCTTCCAATCTTAGATACAGACTCGCCTTTCGGTTGAACTCCTTCCTGGTGGTTGGTTGTTTTATCTTAATCCATCTTCTAAAGTCTGTGTCCGAATGGATAGCTCAGACTAAAGCCACGAAAACGATATATTCATTAGGATTGCTCACTTCAGTGATCGATGTATTAAACCGGTTCATAAAGGTTTTTAACGACTTATTTAGTCCCTGGAAAAGGCCAAATAGAGACATCACATCTTTTGGCTATGCGGTGTAAAGCCGAAACTATTCCAAGAATTTCCTTGCTAACTCGTCAAACACATAAATGGATCTTGGTGGGAGTCTGGTAAACCACATTGAAGCAACACCATCCAGGAAGATAAGGAAACATCTACAACGGACTGCATCCATTGCCCTAGCTCCGTCCATATGCCAACTGTACTTGTACAAGTGTGGTATAGTGGGTATAGTGAACTTCTCGGGATATTCCTCCCTTAAGATATTTTCAGTGAATAGAGTCCGGCTCGGTGCAGAACCCCAGTCGTTGTATTTTCTACCCTTACTTTCTTCCATCAAGCATTTGACCATGTCTACTTTATATGCCTCACTAGTCTGGTAGTCCACGGGTCGATTATCAGGGGCTATACCAAGCGTTTGGCTCTGCAAATGGCCTCGGTTTGCCAGTTGAAGCCTAGGCTCTCCATTCTCCTAGAAAACCACTTCTGGAAAATTCAGTTGGCGTTGGTTGGCCTGGTAGCGATATTTTGGACTTCTTTTCCGACATTCTGCCTGTTTATATCAACATTTAACTCCAGTCCTTTAGCATCGAGTTGCATGTCATCTTCAGAATTGGAGAGAAGCATCGCAATATTCCCTTATGGAACCTTCGCTCCAAGGTTGGGGTTTGAAACAGGTTGTCCTCCGGCAGGAGGGATACTTCCATTACCTTCAATAACAATTCCAGTCTCTCCACCAGCTATCACCTTTTGCTTTTGCTTTCCATTCCTCCTATTCAAGCCTAAGACAGAGGAGTTTTCCTATTCCACGTCTTTCGTAGTTCATGTCCTATTCCTAGGGGCAGTTGGTGGTTGTAGCGCTAGCAAAGCATCTATTTTGTCCATAAGAGCTTTTTGGTTATCAGCCATCTTTTGGTTAAGCCAATCAACCATTTGGTTAAATTCTCCTTTAGTCACAACTTCATGATGAGCAAAAGATTATGGTGCTTAATTTCCATTATTAACTCCAGTTGGTAAGTTGGTGGTGTTGTTGACTTCAACTTGCTGGCGGTTTGGTCCATCGCTACCAATTGTTGCACTGATATATCTCCTAGAAGCTGTTCTCTTTCTTCTTGCCATCGATCTTCAATAGCCAGCCTTCAAATTCTTTCGAAAGTAGGATTTGTGGATCTAACTTTTAGACCTATCCGATCCAAAGTGGAGAGTTAGATCTAAGCCCGGGTTCACCGTTCTCAGTGAAAGCACTAAAATGTTAACCCAAAAAATGGATCAACGCCTTAGAGTATGATATGAAAGCACCAGCCCTGTTTGAATAGAGAATAATAGAAAATAGCAGAAACGTAAATGAAACAGAGGTATTTTTATAGTGGTTCGGCTGTTAACTAAGCCTTCATCCACTTTATAACTTTGCTTATTGATTTGAACATGATAGAGTATGGTTACAAAGTAATTGAAGGAGAATTTGCCACAAGTACAAGTTTTAGATAGATTCTAAGTTCTATAATGGCCTAAAGGAATTGCTTTGGTGAGTGTTATCCCGCCTTTTGACCAGGCAGTATTCAGAAAGACTGGACGGATCGAACTTGGAGTTATTGAGGCGGGAAGCTCAGAGAGATAGCCTAAGAGTCCAGAAACCAAGTGCAAACAGAGTCATAGGAAAAAAGCCAGAACAACTCAAGAAAACACAACCGTGGGATCCCCCGAGTTGGGGATCAGTACCTACTCCTACTTAGGGATCGATACCGACTCCCAAAAACAACTAGGGTGGACCCTATCTTCTGCCTACATGTCTACCTTGGCCAAGATTTTAGGTTCCCTAGCTCTATAAATAGGAAGGCAGGCTCATTTTTAAGGAACTTTTGGCTCTAACTCTTCTCTACTATATATTCTTGTAACTCTAAAAATCTAAGTATGGAAGTTGTACCGAGTCCTAAGAACTTCCGCCCCTAAGTTAGAAAATAGCAATAAAATCGTTGAGTTAATGTAGGCCAAAGTTTGTCGAACCTCTATAAAACTTTGGGTGTTCTTCTTTTACTTGTTTTACTTAACTTTCTTCACTTTTATTCTCTACTACATTCATTTGGGTGTTTGGGCCATTCTTGGTTCAAACATTTTGGTGCACCAGGAAGGGGATCACTTGAACTCGCTGATCCAAGGGCTTGGATATTGAAGATGGTTAGACCTATGAAGGTTGTGACGTTTGGAAATCAACAAGGAGGCAACCAGGAGGCGTCCTTAGGATCTCACCCCCATAAGTCTACATAACTAGGAACGAGATGGAAACTATGATGAATGGGCTGTAGGAAAGAATGATAGTGCAACAAAAGGAGATGATGTAAAATTTCTTCAGAAGAATGGGACAAGCAGGAATGGCTGGAGTTGCAAAAACACAGAATGAGAGACCAAAAGCTAGAGCACATATAGTTGGAAACGGGGTAGAACAACCCGGGACGAACACCGAGCCAAATTTTGGATCGATACTGACCCTTGAACATAAGTCGGTACCGACTCCCAAGAACTCGGGGGCATGGGTCTTCTTGCCCTTGGAAGGAATAATACACTTCCGGTAATTGATGCGAAGCATTTGCATGGGGATCAAAATGCTGGAAATCAACCGGAGGAGTACGTACTGGAATTCCCTCATGGAGTCGGGAGGCAGGCTAGAAATGCAAACTTGGGAGTTCCTTTGGATAACAACAATAGGTTTGCTGAGATGGTGAGACGAGTTATGAGGGGTGGATTACCTATCAGAGCATAGAAGATGTAAATAGTAGTCCGTTTACTCCAAACATTCGATATGCCAGGAATCCGTCGGAATTCAAATTACCAACATTGGAGACATATGACGGAACATCAGACTCTAAAGTTCGTATGATGAGGTACATCCGGCATATGAAGGTGTTGGAGACATCTGAGGAAGTCATGGGACGGTGTTTCCCTTTATATCTTACAGGTTTGGTAGCTTAATGGTTTGGACAGCTCGAAAATCGTTCCATTAGTATGTGGGCTGAGTTGGTGAACAGATTTGTGAAGCAATTTCGGGTCCATATCTCACAACCTAAGAATGTAATAACGTTGGCAAGCATGAAGCAGAGAGCTGGAGAGATCCTCAGGAGTTTTCTTACAAAATTCAACGCGGCATCAGCTGCGGTGAATAAACCCGATCCTTTAATGTTTTTTATGGCAGCGGTTTTTGGAATAGCCACGAAGACTGATTTTAAAATTACTTTGGAATGAGATCCACCGATGGATCTCATGGAATTTTATCATGAGGCTGAAAGGTTTCTAAGGCTGGAGGAAGTTGAAGCTGATAAGGAATAGGTTAATGCTGTGGATGGCGAAGGACAAACGATAGCTTTGAAGGATCCAAGCGACAAAGGAGGTACCGAGATTCACTTCTTACACTGATTTAAATGAGACCCCGAAGCGGATTTATCTGGATACTAGGGGACAAATCCCCTATCATAAGTCTGCAAGGGGAGAGCCTATAGACAATGAAAGAAACTCGGGAAAATATTGCTTATTCCATGAGCTGGATGGGCATAATATGAATGACTGCAGGCATTTGTGAAATCTTATAGAAGAACATCTCGGAGATAATCGGTTATCTTTGTTTCAATTCAAACATGGGTTTGATTCACCCTGCATGTTCTGAGAAATATTTACCATTCGGAAAGAGGAAAAAGCGGAGTCTTTGTCTAAAGAAATATGTTGAGAAAGGGCAGATGTATGGAACCTTTCAACAAGATAGTGCTTTTTCAAATCTCTCAAAATACGCTTATTCCTCGGATACCGTCATCACATCTTCTCTGAGAAAAGAAGTTCATGACCCATGATCCTTCTACCTCCACGTGACATTGCTCCATCAGGCTTTCGCCCATTGCGGAAAATTCTCCACTGCTGCCTCCAGTAGGAGTCTGGGCCGTGTCTCCGTCCCAGTGTGGCTGATCATCCTCTCGAACCAGCTACTGATCATCGCCTTTAAGCTATTGCCTCACCAACTAGCTAATCAGACACGAGCTTCTCCTTGGGTGGATTCCTCCTTTTGCTCCTCAGCCTGCGGGGTATTAACAACCGTACAACATTGTTCTTCCACAATTCCATCATTTGGACTTTGAAACAAGTTATTATTGATGCAAACAACTATGGAATCGCGAAGCTAACAACAAGATGATCCGAGGTAAAGAGTCGAAGACAAAAATTAAGGCCAACTTGGGGATCGGTACCAACTCCCACCTAGGGATCCGTACTGACTCCCAGTTACTGATGATGTGGTGCCTACTTTTTGTGGAGAACTGGTCTAAATCATGGCTAACAGGTAGGAGATATTTGGTGTGAGATTTTAGGCTCCCTACCTCTATAAATAGGAAGGTAGGGCTCATTTTTCAGTATCTTTTGGCTCTAACTCTTCTCTACTCTATATTCTTGTAACTCTAAAAATCTAAGTGTGGAAGTTGTACCGAGTCCTAAGAACTTCCATCCTCAAATTAGAAATAAACAGTAAAATCATTAAGTGGACGTAGGCCATAGTTTGCCAAACCACTATAAAACTTTGTGTGTTCTTCTCTTACCTATTTTACTTAACTTTCTTCACTTTTATTCTTTACTACATTCATTTGGGTGTTTGGGCCATTTTTGGTTCAAACAGTGACTATTGAGTAGAGAAAGAGTTGAAGAAATGACAGGGCTTCCACGTAGTAATGGCAAAAACCAGATCCTCTCATAGTAGCTCTTTGGTTTGTATTTATATTAATAGTAGCCACCTTGGACCAGAAGCCCGCTACCAGAGAATCCAGAAAGTGACCCAAGATAGCACAAGGAAAATGGTGACCACCCGAGTTAAAAGCTAGATTCAGTGTCCAAGTAAGACCCTTAATTCGGTGCTGAATCTAATCCTTGGACTTTGGTTGATCAAACTCTTTTGTGTTGAGTTTCATACTTCGTCTAGATGCTCTCCATGTAATTTGGTAGATGGTTGATGAGTTTTGATCATCGTTTTTCCATGCCTTAGATTATCTTGCCGTTTGAATAGTTATATCTTTATTCTTGATGATATGCTCTTTGGAAATCTATGAAACTTCATGAATATGCATAGAAGAACTAGGGGATCACTTGCTAAGAGTATAACCAAGCCTTTGTAGATAAATTCGGTACTGAATTATGGGGTGCTAATTCGGACCGAATATAGGACTTAGCCCAATTTGATTTTGCATTTTCTTGAGCCTCTTCTCTTATCCTTCTAAATATCTTTTCCAAGTTTCAAATCATTCCATCTTCATATCGATGTTCTAATTCCTATTGACTTCTGCATGGTTAAAAACACAGTTAACACGGGTGGAATAGGTAAATTTCAAAAGGTTGTCTATTTTGGATCTATTGGGCCTATGAAGTTTAAAGAGAATTTAGATCCAATCTAAATTTTTTTTAACTCAAATCTTTATTTTATTTGTTTGAAAAGATTTTTTTTATAATAAGTGTATTTAATACACTTATATGTGTGTAGTGCACATGCTAATACGATGATATATAGGTGCTAGGATTTACACCGCAATAGACACATTTGTCCCTGTATATATGCCTTTGTTGTCCATGGTTTATTTTGAAATTATATAAAATAAGTGTGTATATATATATATCTGTGTGTGTGTGTCTCTTTGTGTGTACGTAGTTTACTTACATATATATATACACTATTGTAAAGTTATTTTAACTAATGAAAAAAGTTTACTTATATTCAAAATGACAATAAATTATGTTTGAGTAAGTAATTAATAAGAAGAGGAAAAGGTAGGAGTTATCTCTTTTCATTTACTAATTATTTAATGTCATTTCAAAATAATTTTGAACATTTAAACACATCCTAATCCTGGCTAACATGTTTTGAAATCTAAAACTAACAATTTTGGATCTAGTTTTAACTTAGGATGGATTTAAAATTAAATTTGTGATTTTACACGAAAGCCCATTCCATAAACTTTAAGTTGAAACAATATGTGTACACACACATGCATACCTAAAAACATACATACATACATATATGTATGTATATATATGTATATATGTGTTATTGTGTGTGTGTAAACTTTGAAATCTCTATATGTTTTAAAAATAAAGTAACAAATTGAAACCTAACTTTAACTTAAGATGTACTCAAAACTTCTATATTTTGTCGGTCCATTTGCACATAATTTTCTAAAGTAATATGGCATAGGTGATTAATAGTTGTTAATCCAAAAGAACATTTTGAAACGTTGGCAAAAGATTGATGAGCATGTAGAATTTCTAAAGTAGTTTTAGGCGTGAAAGATGAGAAGACGAAGAGCAACTATAAACCGATATATCGTTGAAGAAAACCAGAACAAATTTTCTGAGATAAGGACATAATATATTGTTCATGGTGTCGAGGTTGATGGAGCGTCTGTCAAGCAAAATGGCGTAATTAATAATTCATAATGGCCCTCATGCTTAGAAAATGTTGTTTATGAAAAATCTAGAGAGTGAACGCAAATTTGGTAATATCCACTATGTAGATCCAAATTTGAAAAGTAATTAGAATCATGCAGTTTGTCCTAAAGGACATCAACCATTAGGATTGCAAATTTATCATTGACGATAATGACATTTGGTGCTCTATAATTGACATAAAATCTCCATGATATGTCCTTTTTCTAATAAATAAAATAGGGAGGTAAAGGGGCTTGTGAATGGTTGGATGATTTGATATTGTGGCATTTTGTTTACTTGTTTTTTTCAGCCTTTTGAAAATATAGGTAGCGGTAAGGTTTTACTTTAATAGGTTGTGCATTAGTGGATATGGTGATATGTTGATCGGCTTCTTGATGCAGTGGTAATTAGGTTAGTGGTTGAAAGAGTGTGGAGTATTGATCTAATAGTTTTTGAAGTGGAGGAGGGTATTATGTGATTTGGCTTTCCGTTGATGGCCTAGCCATGTATCGTAAGTTGAAATATAGAGCAAAAGCAGTTATTTATCCATCTTTCTCAGTTGATTTAAATAAATTCCTATTCGATGTAGAGAAGGATTGAGGCATAATAATGTAAGACCTTGTGAGTTTTGATAATATCAATGAAATATACTATATTACTATAGATTAAGGAACAAACAACAATGTATAAAAATGCTGTAGATCTAGAAGAAGATAAGATGACTAAGACAAATGGTAAAATATGAAGATATCATGGAGATACTACAGAGATGAAGACGGCAGTCAAAAAAAAGATAAAAGCATGTTTGATAGTTTGTCGGTTTTATAGAGTCATTAGAGTAACATATTATTAAAACCACTCATATGATCTCCAAAACCTCGAAAATTTCATAACAAACTCCGAAAGCTTGTTATAGATTTTCAAAAAATATTCAAAAATTTTCAGAGTGAAATCGACAAAGAAAAAGTTCGAAAAGAAGAAATAAATGACCCATACTGCTTCTGTAATCGGTTCACTGGTGCACCCATTGGTCCCTCCGAACAACCGATGGGAAACCCACTGATGCACCAGTGACCGGTTAGAGAGAACGTTCTATTGGCATCTCTTCTTCTTTTCTATGTGTCTCTTTGTTATTTCTCTTTCAGATCGTTACCTCTTCTCTGTGGCTTTTTTGAGACATTATTACTCTTTAATACAACTCTCCAACATCCATATAAAGCCTCTAGATAATAATTATTGACCTTACCTTGCTTTCTGATCTCTATATTCTAATTTCTATTTTATTATGCTTTCAATTCCTTACTTTCTACTACAATCCTATTCTCCTCAAACCTGTTCATCCAAAACTCTATCAGTTCGAGTGGTTATAGGAGACAATGTACTTGAGTTAGCAAAATCAATGTACAACACACAGCTATTGTCAAATACATTTTTATACGAAAGCCAATCTAGATCTGAGAGGTGCTTAGGCAGATAGAAGTGTAAACCAATTCCTTCGAGTAAAGTGATGGCATTGCTAGTGAAATTTCTAAGAGGTACTTAGGGACTGGGCATGGGAAAAGTGATCTGAACCAATATAAAATCTCTGATGTGCTTAGTTTTTATTTATTGCTTTTAATATATCTAGTTCATATTAGCTATATACGATCCTTTAACACTTTCATTTGGTATCAGAGCCTTGCATTTTCAAAATCATAACAAAATTTTGGAAAATATTTTTTCTAATATGACCAACATGAGTTATAACACATTTCAAGAAGGACAATCCACTGCACGCCCTCCAATTTTTATTGGATCTAACTATGTATATTGGTCTACACGCATGAAAGTCTATATTGAAGCCACTGGACTTGAACTCTGGCTAGCTACTCAAGAAAAATATGAACCACTTACTATTAATGCGAGTATGTAGATAAAACTTAAAAGAACTGCTGCTGCCACCCACAATGCAAAAGCAATGAATGATCTATACTGCTCTTTAGACAAAAATGAGTTTTTTAGAGTCATGATGTGCAAAATTACATATGATAATTAACATATGTTACAATACACACGAAGGAACAAAAAAGGTTAAATAGATTAAAATTAACTTATTGAAAAATCAATTCCAATCTTTTAAAATGAAACCAAATTAGAGCATTGTAGACATGTATTTTAAGGTTCAAACCATACAACATGGTCTTATGGCATTAGGTGTTACTTTTACGGATTTTTACTTAATATCACAAATTTTGAACTCCTTGATTGATCAATGGGAAAGAAAAATTCTTGCTATTGAAGAAGATAATGATCTTTCCACACTCAAAGTAGAAGAACTGATAGGAAATTTAATGTCATATGAAGCTAATTTGCAAGCTAGAAAAGAACTAGCTTAAGAAAAATATAGTATTGCTTTCTGTTATTCGGATTTTTAACCCAGCAGGATCCAAGAGAAGACGGAACAACTTGATGGAGTCAGATTAGCACAGAAGTCAACCAAAAATGTTAGAGTAACAAGCTAAAACGGAGCTAAGAAAAAGAAAGAGAAAAATCCACTAAGGACATGGATCGCTAGCGATCCATGGCCTATGGATCGCTACTGATCCATGGGATTTACCCAAGATTTCATCGATCCCCTTGCATCATGGTTTACCTCATATTCTAAAGGCAGTGATTGAGTTTTATGAGATTCCTAGTTAATTAAATCGAGAGATAAGCATCCGTCCAGTCCTATCAGCAGCTAAATACAACTAGCGAGCAATCTGTCATCAAAACAAAGCGATATGCAATGAGACTACACGAACAACATCAACACAAGACGATGAAGGCAATCCAAAGACCAAAGTCCAAAAATATGCTAAGTGTATGGATCTCTAGCAATCCATACACTATGGATCGCCAGCGATCCATACATCATCACTTAAATGTTTCATCTCACTTGAAACAAGGCAGAAGGAAAAGCTAAGTAATTAGCTTGCATTCGAGCTAATGCTATGGATCACTAGTGATCCATAGACCATGGATAGCTAGCGATCAATGTTTTGGCTCAGGTCGTGAGCTAAGCTCCACTGCATCTTCTTATGACCATCTGCAAACAGCTGATGAAAAACTTGGCCCAGTAGCTCTTTGATCCCTAAATACCATCTTATCTGCAACATAAACGAGATCTTCTCGGGACTGATTGCTAAAACTCTGCTGGAAGCTTTCTTCACTCCTCACTTCCCTCACAATAATCTTCAAAAAGGAGTTCACTATGATTCTCCAGTGG